>CP106734.1:110237703-111495153 GCA_025506655.1 Gossypium rotundifolium | reverse complement strand
TTAATCTGCTTAAGAGGCCTCATGCCTAAGACTAGGGTCCACTAAAGCAAGAAAAAATAAATTTTTCCCTATGGTCTCCCCTATCTCTGAGGCTTTAAATAATCCTGACAACACCTTAAAATTAATATTCTAAGTGCTACACATACATACCAACTTCAATGTACAGAAGTTAGAGTTTCAAGATTTTTGGGGCGTTACTGTTGTCGTTTTTATTTATTGTTTCTGTTTATGTTGCTTGAGGACAATAAATGATTTAAGTTTGAGGAGTTTGATCTATCGTAATTCAGTTTAGGAAATTAAACTAGTTTTAACATTTAAGAAGCTTGAATACAATCATTTTTATTATGTTTTAGTTAAGTTTTCATAATTTTATTTATAATCAGTAAAATGTGAAAATTAAGTCTTTTATTGACATTAGGGGTCGAATGAGGCCTAAGGGTTAGCTAACACACTTTGTGAGTGTGCAGGAGACCATTAGAAGGTGGACTAAACCTATATTGGTCACTATGTTGCAACACAGATGACTCGATACCTCAATATAGGGAAAAGAATGGAGAAAACTCAAGACTACCTTCAATTTAGTGACACGGGCTGAGGATGTCATGACATCGACTTGTGATGGAAACAACACATGGATCAAAAATGTTTTGGTCTGCACAATCAAACTTTAAGCTCGAAATGTAAGTAAGCTTAGGGTGAAGGACGATGACCACTTGTAGGCTAAAATAGGCTCGTTTGCCACTAGTTATGGACGTTGTTCCTTTAGCCTAGATTCTCTCTTGTAAATTTAGTTTAGCTTTCTTTCTTTCTTAGGGTTTTAGATTTATTTTAATTGTTCTTGTTGATTTCAAAAGATTTGAATTGTGGAATCATTCAAACTCTATGGATTTGTGCTTAATTTCAATACAATCAGGCTCTTTGATTTACTCTATCTTGTCGATTTAATTAGCATGCTTTCTCTTTACATCGATTATATATTATCTATGGAAGGCATGAGGAACTAATCCTTCTATGGGGGACTAGCGAGTCGAGTTATGATCTGTTAACTATTTTGTAGGATTATATATTGTCTATGGAAGCCATGAAGAACATCAAACAAACTTTAGGACTAGCAACCCTAGGCAGTCATCAATGTAACACCCCTTAACCCGTATCCATCGCTGAATTAGAGTTATTAGGCGTTACCGAACTACACACAGTTTAGCACAGTCATTTATGGAATAAACCCAATACGCATTTTTAAATTCTTCCATATCAACAAATAATGTTCAAGACTTACGTTACAAACCAGGTTTCATAATGAACACATCATTACTCATAATCTATACAAGTTTCGAATCAAGCTTCCACATAACAACACCAAATTTCATATGTTAAACATATATAAATACATCTATTTGCTTTTCATTCACATATGTGACATTCAAACCTTATAGAATAACCAAACATACACATCAGGCTCCTGTAATATGCGCAATGTCCCTAAAACAGAAGTCATGTCAAACCATAATTTTCAATTCATTTTACCTTATTAATTCATGGATACAAGATCATTGAATAACCTACCAAACACACATGATATGTAACTAATTCAAACTATATATAAATACAGCCAATCCATTGACCATATTTTCGGTTCCCAATATAAAACTTCAATGATCAATCCAAAGCATTAGTATATACATTTCCATGATCATCTCTGAATTATACCAAGCACATAATAATCTAAGTAGAGATATTCGCACGACATAATAATAAGCATACTTATACATATATAATCATTTCTATACAACTACGTTTAACTTCCAAGCATTATAAGCATACGTCTTACACCAAAGATTAAAACAGACTATTATATCAAACATATAAACAATGCTTCATCCAAAAGTAACAGCCTTATTCGCAAGGCCATATATATACATTTACAAAACCGAACATCATTCATTACTTATCAAAATACAGCCTATACATGCCTTTAATTCAAAAAGTAAACATATATATATACCAAAGAGAGTGATAGTGTGGTCGACTTTCTTGATGATCCCCTAAGCCCGTAGTTGAATCAATGATCTATAAAACAGAAATACACACATACAGGGTAAGCTCACTAGCTTAGTAAGTCTTAAGCAAAAGATAATTCACTAATCAAGCACTTTAACATTTTTAATCAATAAATGTAGGACATTGTATATGTATATTTCGATATGCAATTGATACAAAATGAATACTAGTAATATATTAACTCAATTACTTATACTTCACTACCATCAACTCGCAACTCATCAATGCACAAAGTACATATATTACATGAATCGCATGTTTATAATCATGTAAATTCAACATTCATATCCATTACATTATCACACTAAAAATTCTATTATTTCTATATTCATACACGTCAATTACAAGCTCAAATTCACATAACACCATTCTTAACATAATATTTCAACTCAAGTAACATTAATTACAACTTACCTTACTTCTGATGAATTCAAATGGGACTTATGCTTACCTGAGTTTTTAACTCAATAGATTCTCTATGTTACACCTCGAGCAATTTATGGTTTCTTCATTTTAAAGTATCACCAACATTAAGCCTACTAGGCACGAAGCCCGAATATATCACCGGCACTAAGCCTGCTAGGCACGAAGCCCGAATATATCACTGGCACTAAGCCTACTAGGCACGAAGCCTGAATATGTCACCGGCACTAAGCCGACTAGGCACGAAGCCCGAATATGTCACCGACACTAAGCCTGCTAGGCACGAAGCTCGAATATCAACACATTCAACTTTGTGATACACAGTACTTAGTACTAAACTATTAACCATCTCATATTCTTCATTTTTACTTTCACCTATTAATCCAAACATACATATTCACACTGTATTAACCAAATTAATTTCACTACAAATTCATACTCCACATTCGGCCCACATGTATATTTATGCTTTAAATATTCAAACATCATCATATACTATGTTCGTAAATAATTCTTTGGTGTATACTTGCTTAAGGACTTACCTCAACTGTCGACAGACCGCGTAAATCGGCTACTCGAGAACCTTTGTTTTCCCCCGATCCAAATCTGTTTTTCTTTGTTCTTGATCTAAACACATTAAAATTTAGCTCATTCAAGTAAATTTCATCTCAATTTAGTCCCTAAACATATAAATAGGCAATTTACCATTTTACCCTTACTATTTCACATTTTCACAATTTAATCTTATTTGCATAAAACACAAAATACACCAAATTTCTCAATACTACTTAAGGGTCGAATACTCCTAAGGACTATACAAGTTCATTTCTTTCACTTATTTCACAAATAAGCCGCTCTAAAAATTTATTTTTACAATTAAGCCCAAATACTCAAATTTACCAAAAATTCAAAGACAAAACATATTAATCTTTAACATATATTTAATTTAAAATCATCAAACATCATAAACCATAAGAACACATCAATGGCCGAACCTCATATACACATGATTTTCAAAAATTCAAGCATGGGTCGGCTAATTTACGAAGCAACGATCACAAAAACCGAAATCAAACTAACCTTGATTTTAAGCTTTAAAGTGCTGAAAATTTAAAAGGAATGAAACCCCTTTTCTTCTTCAACATTCGGCCAAGAACCACCAAGATGATAATGATTTTTTTCTTTTATTTATTTTAACATATAATAAGTTAGTACTAAATTACTAATATAACCCTTTTAATAGAATAAAACTAATATATATAATAAGGGCAATGGTGACTTTAGCCACCCACTAACTTTAAAATTGGACTATTTACTCTTTTAATACCCCACTTTAAAAAGCCATCATCAAATAGGCACTTTTCACTATAGTTTGCTACTTTTACTTTTTACGCGATTAAGTCCTTTTTCTAAATTAAACACACAAACGATAAAATTTTTCTACAAGACTTTCACACACATTAATTCACATATAATAAACACAAAATATAATATTAAAATATTTCTCAGACTCGAATTCATGGTCTCAAAACCACCGTTTCAATTGGGGTCAAATTTGGTTTGTTACAACTCTCCCCCTTAAGGATTTTCATCCCCGAAAATCTTACCGTTAAACAATGTCGGATATTGTTGCCTCATTGAGTCCTCAAGCTCCCACGTAGCCTCTTCAACTCCATGTCGATTCCACAGTACTTTCACTAATGGAATCCTTTTGTTTCTTAACTCTTTCATTTCCTGAGCTAAGATACGAATCGGTTCTTCCTCATACGTCATATCGGGTCAAATTTCAATCTCAAATGGAGCAATTACATGTGACGGATCTGGTCTGTATCTACGGGGCATCAAAACGTGAAATACATCATGTATCTTTACTAATTCAGTGGGTAACTTCAATCTATAGGCAACAGGCCCAATACGTTCGATGATTTCATACGGTCCGATAAATCTCGGACTCAGTTTGCCTTTCCGACCAAAACGAAGTACTTTCTTCCACGGAGATACTTTCAAGAATACCCGATCTCTGACTTGAAATTCTATATCTTTACGTTTCAAATCAGCGTAAGATTTTTGACGATCTGATACAGCTTTCAAACTATCTTTGATTGTAGCCACTTTCTTTTTAGTCTCTTTAATCAAATCAACCCCTTGTATCTTGTTCTCACTGAGCTCGGTCCAGTACAATGGCGCACGACACTTGCGGCCATAAAGAGCTTCATAGGGTGACATTTTGATACTTGATTGAAAACTGTTATTATAAGCAAATTCAATCAAAGGTAAGTACTTTTCCCACGTACCTTCAAACTCGAGAACGCAACATCTCAACATGTTCTCAAGTGTTTGAATGGTTCACTCAGACTGACTGTCTGTCTGCGGGTGAAAGGCAGTGCTAAAATAAAGTTTAGTACCTAAAGCATCCTGCAACTTCTTCCAAAATCGCAATGTGAATCTCGGGTCTCTGTTTGAGATAATAGAACTCAGCATACCATGTAATCTCACAATTTGAGATATATAAAACTCAGGAAGTTTATCGAGTGAATAATCTGTATGAACCGGTACAAAATGAGTTGATTTGGTCAGTCTATCTACTATAACCCAGACTGCATCTTTCTTGCTCAGTGTCATAGGCAAACCAGATACAAAATCCATAGTGATTCTATCCTATTTCCATTCAGGTATCATGATCGGTTGAAGCAACCCAGAAGGCACTTGATGCTCGGCTTTTACTTGCTGATAGATTAAGCACTTTGAAACAAATTCAGATATATCTCGTTTCATGCCAGGCCACCAATAGAACTATTTCAAATCGTTATACATTTTCGTGCTACCCGAATGTATCAATAATCGACCACTATGAGCCTCATTCAGAATCATCTGAATCAAATCTGAGTTCTTCGGAACACACATTCGGCTTTTAAAGTTCAAACAGTCATTTGCATCAATTTGAAACTCTGATTCCGCATCTTTTTCACACTGAATTCGACTAGCAATCAAATCTTTGTCAACTTTCTGTGCATCACAAATTTTCTAAATAAACGTCGGTCTTGCTTGTAACTCGGCTATGATCGAACTATCACCGGACATAACCATCTGTGCGTTCATTGCACAAAGAGCAAACAATGATTTTCGACTTAACGCATCTGCAACAATGTTAGCTTTCCTCGGATGGTAGTCAATCACCAACTCATAGTCTTTCAACAATTCTAATCATCTGCGTTGTCTCAAGTTCAGATCTTTCTGAGTCATCAAATACTTTAGACTTTTATGATCCGAAAAATGTGACATTTCTCACCGAATAAGTAGTCCAAATTTTCAATGCGAAAACAATGGCTGCTAATTCCAGATCATGAGCTGGATAATTTCTTTCATGCGGCTTCAATTGTCTCGAAGCGTAGGCTATAACTTTGCCTTCCTGCATCAAAACGCAACCCAACCCATTCAAAGAAGCATCACTAAAAACGATAAATTCTTTACCCGATTCAGGCTGAGCTAACACTGGAGCTTCGGTCAAAAGGGCTTTCAGCTGCTCGAAACTTTTCTGACACTTTTTCGACCACTCAAACTTGACATCTTTCTATAGTAGCTTTGTCAATGGTGTAGCTATCACAGAAAAACCTTTTACAAACCGTCTGTAGTATACCATAAAGCCTAGGAAGCTTCAAATCTTGGAAACATTCTTTGGTGGTTTCCAATCAAGTATAGCTACTATTTTGTTTGGATCCACCCAAATACCTGATGCTGAAACAACATGACCCAAGAAGCTGACTTTATTCATCCAGAACTCACACTTACTAAACTTTGCATACAACTATTGATCTCACAAAGTTTGTAGCACTAATCTCAAATGCTCGGCATGCTCGGTTTCATCCTTGGAGTAGATTAGTATATCATCAATAAACACTACTACAAATCGATCCAAAAACTGTCTGAAGACCCGATTCATTAGATCCATAAAAACAATAGGTGCATTAGTGAGTCCAAAAGGCATAACCAGAAACTCAAAATGTCCATACCTCGTCCTAATGTAGTCTTTGGCACATCTCGTATCTCGACTCATGGCGATAATAACTCGATCTCAAATCTATCTTCAAAATATCAAGCCCTTTCAACCGATCAAACAAATCATCAATCCGAGGTAGCGGTACTTATTCTTTATAGTTACCTTATTGGTTTCCGATAATCAATACACATTCGCATCGTTCCATCTTTCTTCTTCACAAAAGAACGGTGCACCTCAAGGAGAGAAACTTCGGTCGTGCAAAGCCCTATCTGTTAACTCTTGCAACGTGCTTTCAACTCTTTTAACTCAAGAGGAGCCATCCGATATGGAGCTATCGAGATCAGAGTCATTCCCGGTGCTAATTCAATGCCGAACTCAATCTCTCGTACTGGTGGTAAACCCGGTAGTTCTTCAAGAAACACATCCGAGTATTCACACACAACCTGCATGATTCAATATGCTTTTAGACACTTTATTATCCAAGACATAGGCCAAATAAGCTTCGCACCCTTTTCTCACATACTTTCGGGCTAACATCGAGGATATTACTATAGGAAACCCACTTAAATCATTGGATTCAATTCTGATGATCTCACCGTTCTGACATCTCAAATCAATAAGCTTTCTTTTCCAATTCACCACTGCATCATGTGAAGTTAACTTGTCCATTCCCAAAATTATATCAAACTCATCGAAGGGAAACAACATTAAATCGGTTGGGAAGCAAGAATCCTGAATCATCAACGGGCAACCTCTACACACTTTATTAACAAGTACACATCTACCCAAAGGGTTGGACACACGAATCACAAACTCAGTAGACTCAACTGGCAGAGTCTTACCGAATACTAGAGTTTCACACACATATGAATGAGTCGAACCAGGATCAATCAATGCAATCACAGTAGTATCATAAAGGGTGAAAGTATCGGTAATGACATCGGGGGAGGAAACATCCTCTCTGGCTCGTGTAGCATAAGCTCTAGCTGGAGCTTTAGCCTCCGATCATATTGCGGTGTCCTTCGTCCCTCTCTGACTGCCACCTACATTGCCTGAATGTCTGAGTGGCCTACCCCATGCTAGCGCACTGCTCAGTCTAGTGTTCTGAGTTGTATTTTGCTCGGCTAACATCGGGCACTCTCGAATAAAATGATCCGACGATCCACATTTAAAGTAGGATCGATCACGAACTCTACAACTCCCAGGATGCCATTTCCCATAATGTTTACACTCGGCCCGATTCTGTGGAACATTACCGACACTAGCTATCGAAGTGGCTCGGGAACTCACTGGAGGTCGATCACGTCTAGGCAAGTCTGAAGTGGCTTTATGTCGACTGGGGTCATCTCTGAACTTCTTATGCGCAGAATGGAAAATTTTACTCGATGACTTTTTTGAGTGTCTCTAGCTTCTACTTTAGCTTTTCTTTTCTCCTTTCCGAGCTCTTCGGCTTTACAAGCTCACTCGACTAATGTCACAAACTCTTTGATTTCAAGAATGCCAACAAGTAACTTTATGTCTTCATTCAGGCCGTCTTCAAATCTTTTACACATAAGGGCTTCGGTAGATATACACTCCCGAGCGTAACGGCTCAATCTGACAAACTTTCGCTCATATTCCATCACAATCATGCGATCCTATTTTAATTCCAAAAATTCTTTCTGTTTCTGATCGATGAATCTCTGACTGATATATTTCTTATGGAACACAATTTGGAAGAAGTCCCAAGTAACTTTTTCTTTCAGAACTATGGATACCGGTGTGTTCCACCGGTGATAGGCGGTGTCCGTAGAGATATAGCACACTTGAGGCATTCATCTGAGTACAAGATAACTCATTGAGTACTCGAATAGTATTATCAAGCCATATCTCGACTTGCTCTGCGTCATCATCATCATTGCCTTAAATTCCTCGGCCTCATATTTCTGATTTTATCAGCGGAGGCTGCTAGATCTCATCGGATCTATCATCGAGGTCTTTGAAGGTACCGGAGTTGGATTATTCGAGGTGGAGGTTGTTGTACAGCTGGATTAGTCTGAATAAACTGGGTAAACCATTCGTTCATCATCTGATAGAAGGCTTGTTTATCCTCCCCCTCATGGCTACCCAAAACTGGTTGAGAGTCCAATGGCACTGATCCTCTTGTGAGACCAGGCGTAACACTCTCCACATCATCAACTACGGCTCTATCAGGATCGGGATCCATTTACTATATAAAATACAATTGAAATTGTCAGAAGTCGCCACACTATCATATCTACGATTCAAATGCATGTATAGCTAGGCTCTTACGCACTACGGTAGTCCTAGAATCGACTAAACCGTAGCTCTAATACCAATAAAATGTAACACCCCTTAACCCGTATCCATCGCTGAATTAGAGTTATGAGGCGTTATCGAACTAGACACAGTTTAGCACTGTCATTTATGGAATAAACCCAATACGCATTTTTAAATTTTTCCATATCAACAAATAATGTTCAAGACTTACGTTACAAACCACGTTTCATAATGAACACATCATTACTCATAATCTATACAAGTTTCGAATCAAGCTTCCACATAAAAACACAAAATTTCATATGTTAAACATATATAAATACATCTATTTGCTTTTCATTCACATATGTGACATTCGAACCTTATAGCATAACCAAACATACACATCAAAGCTCTTTGTAATATGCACAATGTCCCTAAAATGCAAGTCATGTCAAACCATAATCTTCAATTAATTTTACCTTATTAATTCATGGATACAAGATCATTGAATAACCTACCAAACACACATGATATGTAACTAATTCAAATTATATATAAATACAGCCAATCCATTGACCATATATTCGGTTCCCACTATAAAACTTCAATGATCAACCCAAAGCATTACTATATACATTTCCATGACCATCTCCGAATTATACCAAGCACATAATAATCTAAGTAGAGATATTCGCACGACAAAATAATAAGCATACTTATACATATATAATCATTTCTATACAACTACATTTAACTTCCAAGCATTATAAGCATAGTCTTATACCAAATATTAAAACAGACTATTATATCAAACATATAAACAATGCTTAATCCAAAAGTAACAGCCTTATTCGCAAGGCCATATATATACATTTACAAAACCGAACATCATTCATTACTTATCAAAATACAGCCTATACATGCATTTGATTCAAAAAGTAAACATATATATATACCAAAGAGAGTGATAGTGTGGTCGACTTTCTTGATGATCCCCTGAGCCCGTAGTTGAATCAATGATCTATAAAATTGAAATACACACATACAGAGTAAGCTCACTAGCTTAGTAAGTCTTAAGCAAAAGATAAATCACTAATCAAGCACTTTAACATTTTTAATCAATAAATGTAGGACATTGTATATGTATATTTCGATATGCAATTGATACAAAACCAAATACTAGTAATATATTAAATCAATTCATTATACTTCACTACCATCAACCTGCAACTCATCAAAGCACAAAGTACATATATTACACGAATCGCATGTTTATAATCATGGAAATTCAACATTCATATCCATTACATTATCACACTAAAAATTCTATTATTTCTATATTCATACACGTCGATTATAAGCTCAAATTCACATAACACCATTCTTAACATAATATTTCAACTCAAGTAACATTAATCACAACTTACCTTACTTCTGATGAATTCAAATGGGACTTATGCTTACCTGAGTTTTTAACTCAATAGATTCACTATGTTACACCTCGAGCAATTTATGGTTTCTTCTTTTAAAGTATCACCCAGGCATTAAGCACGCTAGGCATGAAGCCCAAATATATCACCCAAGACTAAGCGAAGCCCGACTAAGCATGCTAGGCACGAAGCCTAAATATGTCACCGACACTAAGCACGCTAGGCACGAAGCCCGAATATGTCACCAAGACTAAGCACGCTAGGCGCGGCTTGAATATCAACATATTCAACTTTGCGATACACATGACTTAGTACTAAACTATTAGTCATCTCATATTCTTCATTTTTATTGTCACTATTAATCCAAACATACATATTCACATTTGATTAACCAAATTAATTTCACTACAAATCCATACTCCACATTCGCCCACATGTATATTTATGCTTTAAATATTCAAACATCATCATATACTATGTTCAGTAAATAATTCTTTGGTGTATACTTGCTTAAGGACTTACCTCAATCGTCGACAGCATCACGTAAACCGGCTACTCGAGAATCTTTGTTTTCCCAGATCCAAATCCTTTTTCTTTGTTCTTGATCTAAACACATTAAAATTTAGCTCATTCAAGTACATTTCATCTCAATTTAGTCCTTAAACATATAAATAGGTAATTTACCATTTTACCCTTACTATTTCACAGTTTCACAATTTAATCCTATTTGCATAAAACACAAAATACACCAAATTTCTCAATACTACTTAAGGCCGAATACTCCTAAGGACTCTGCAAGTTCATTTCTTTCACTTATTTTTCAAATAAGCCCCTCTAAAAATTTATTTTTGCAATTAAGCCCAAATACTCAAATTTACCAAAAATTCAAAGACAAAACATATTAATCTTTAACATATATTTAATTTAAAATCATCAAACATCATAAACCATAAGAACACATCAATGGCCGAACCTCATATACACATGATTTTCAAAAATTCAAGCATGGGTCGGGTAATTTACGAAGCAACGATCACAAAACGTAAAATTAACAAAAACCAAATCAAACTAACCTTGATTTTAAGCTTTAAAGTGCCGAAAATTTAAAAGGAATGAAACCCTTTTCTTCTTCAACATTCGCCATGAACCACCAAGATGATAATGATTTTTTCTTTTATTTATTTTAACATATAATAAGTTAATCTTGAATTACTAATATAACCCTTTTAATAAAATAAAACTAACATATATAATAAGGGCAATGGTGACTTTAGCAACCCACTAACTTTAAAATTGGACTATTTACTCTTTTAATACCCCACTTTAAAAAAGCCATCATCAAATAGGCACTTTTCACTATAGTTTGCTACTTTTACTTTTTACGCGATTAAGTCCTTTTTCTAAATTGAACACACAAACGATAAATTTTTTCTACGAGACTTTCACACACCACATATAATAAACACAAAATATAATATTAAAATATTTCTCGGACTCAGATTCGTGGTCCTGAAACCACCGTTCCGATTAGGGTCAAATTCGGTCTGTTACAATCAAGGTGGGAATTAACCCAAAATTGATATTGCCCATCTATGAACACCTTAACCCAAGCCAGTCTGAACTATGTGGTCAAAAAATAAGTAGTTATTCTTGACTCGTTCTGTTAGTGGAAGATCAGAAGATCCTACTATGGTAGCAACTAGTTGATTGATGAGGAACCCGAAATGACAATTGATGGAAATTGCCAAAGTGAGCTAATCACCCACAATCAAATTTGATTTATTTTCCCTTTTTAATATATTGAATTTTATCTTTTTATGTTATTTTGTTTTTATTATTATTATTATAAAACCCTAAAAAATATTTTATTTCATATTTTTCGTAATATAACTAATTTAAAAGTATTAATTTGACCTTTTAGTGTTTAGGTTAGAATTGATTTGATACTCGCCTCCCTTGGTTACGATCCTCAAAGTACTCACCTACTTCATTGTAAAACTATATTGCAACTCGATTCGTATACTTGTAGATACCACCTTGTCTTTCAATATTTTATTGCAGTATTCACACTCTGGACGTTAGTACGTCCAGAGGCGGTCAAACAACTAAGCATGCCAACCAAACACCATGGTTATACTCCATATGCTTAACTTAAACTCATTTTCCAAAAACATGCAGAACCCTCAAAATAGTTATGATGTTCTTAACGTTAACTTACATTCACAAAAGTGTTAAAAACCTTACCCTCTTTCTAGTTTCCCTACTTTTCCAGGTTCATACTCATGAAGTCTACTCCATGTCAAACCTTCCATCACAACTAATTTTTGGAACTACCAAAGAAGATGAAGAACAGGAGAAATGAATCAGAACTAGGAAGAAAATCATCCATGGGAAGCCATCTCCTGCTATTTATAGCCCTTCCCTCGCTTTTACAAACCTTATGAGTACCATACAATTCTAATTATTATGTCTCCCACTAAGGAACCAGCTAGTTCTATCCTAACTGACCTAAAATTAGATCTCAACAATGTCCAATTCAGTTTTTAGCTTTCTTGTTTCTTCCAATATATGCTGCCAGCTTCTGGCCTTTTTCAATTTAGTCTTTTATTTATTCTTAACTTCAAGTTATTAAAAATCTGGGTCTTACATTTCTCATGTGGAAGTGCCAAGGAAATATGGGATAAACTAGAGGTGATCTATGGAAACAAGAAGAATGAAAAGGAGATTAAGAAGCCTTGTGAGAAAGAAAACTCAACTAGTCGCAAACAAATCAAAGATGAGCAATTAAGTGAAAGTCACCCCTCAAATCCAAAGGTGATGTGTTTCATGGCTTTTGAAGAGCAAGATGTATATTCTAATTCACATTATTTAAATTTATTTTCTTTTGATGAACTACAATATGCTTACAATGAGTTAGCATCAGAATTTGGTGATAATACATGATAATTATCTAAATTAAAATACCATTTTGCCCCTTAACTTTCATTACAATTTGTTCATTGAGTATCACTTAATCTAGTAAAATCACAATTTAGTCCCTCTCATTTCTTCCATTTAGTCCAGACTTACTAATGTATTTTAATTTTAATTCTTTCCTTTTATAATTTTTATGCTTTTAGTCCTTCAACTTTTTTGAATTTACACTTCAACCCCTTAAGTTTTGCTTAATTTCACTTTTGGCTCCAATACTTTTTACCTATTTAAAATTTAATGAATGTCTTGAATTAATATTTCATAATGTTACACTTTTCCCAACTTTCTCCTATACCTAACTATCTCCTTTACTTAACATTAATAATTCTTTTTCTATTTCATATTCTTTAGAAATTTGCACTATTTACAATTAAAGAGGTTTGGGGATATTCTTCATACCCTTCGGGATTGTTCTTATGTGAAGGAAATTTGGAAACAAGTCATCCCTTCCAATCATTTTTATAGTTTCTTCATTGATAATATTTCTAAGTGACTGCTCTCGAATTTGCATTTTCAACCTTCCGTTGGTGCAAATATCTCTAATTGGACTTGCCTTTTGGGATTCTTCTTTGGCGCATTTGTAAGAACCAGAACTTGATCATTTTCCAAGGGAATTCTATGAGTACTAAGGACATCATCAATACCTCTTATAGTTGGGCGAATCATTTTGCCTCTTCTTAGATTACAGCGATGGACTACCGGCCAAATAAATCTTCTATTCATTAGAACTTAGGTACGTCTTTCTACCTTAATACAGGCGGTGTTGTTCACTCTGTGTCTAGTTTTTTTTGCTGCAGGAGGAGTTATATGTGATGGTAGAGGACAGTGGATCTTTGGGTACAATCGACCTTTGAGGAAATGTACAGCAGCAGTTGCTTAGCTATGGGGAATATTGGATGGGTTACTTCTCCTTCAGAAACAAGGCTATGCTGAGGTCATTATTCAATCTGATAACCTTGAAAATGTTCTGTATTTGTGGAAGCAAGCCTAATGACCCAAAAAGCTCTCTAATAAAAAGGATTCAAAAAATTCTAGCCTTTGAAGAGAAGTAGTCTTTGAATTATATTCCAAGAGAATCCAATCAGGTAGCAGATGCTTTAGCAAAAATGGCTTTAACGAGGAGCGAAACATTACACATGTTTGAGGATCCCCTTTTGGAGATTAAAGAGATAATGAAGGAAGACTATACTTTCAATAATATGTCTAGGAATTAATCTTTGTATTTCTTTGTTTCATTTACCGTAATAATAATAATAATAATAATGAATAAAATATATCAATCATAAAAAAACTTTAAATATTTGCTATTATAATCTTAATCCACCATAAATATGTAATGTTAGAAAAAAACTTACGTGGCTAATTACACAAAGCTGTTAAAATATTTCAATAATTGTAGAATATTTTATTTGTGAAATATTAAGTATACATTTTTTATCATATTTTGTAAAATTAAAATTATTTGATATATTTTATTTAATTCTTTGAATTAACATATACATTACACAATAAAAAACTAGTGTATATATATGGTAAAAATGTAACAATAAAAGGAATGCTACAAATAAAGTTTTTATTTACTTTATTAAGGTAGAAATAATGATTGTATTTGGATATATTTCCATATCAAGAAATGTACATAAGCTTTACAAGGAAAATACAGCAAATCATATAATACACTGAAAACCTCACCTTTAAATAACCATGTTTACACCCACCTTTCAATTCATCACAAGTTTAATTTCTCTTAAATAAAAACCCCCAAAATATTATGGAAAAATCTGGTCCTTCGAATATTAAATTTCTCATTCTTTTGCTAATTGTATCATGTAAGTTATTCTCTTACTCTTATTCAATATTAACTAATCAATGGTTAAATTATAGTTATTCAATTCATGCTATTTGTTCAAGCCAGCCTTCTATCTTCAGTAAAATTGAACTGTAGTTGTAATATATATATTTTTGCAGCGATGATGTTTTCAATGGTACTAAGGACTCGAGGGCAAATACATTTGCCATGCACCAGTGAAGATGATTGCAAAGCAATTGAGTGTCAAGGGGGAACCGCACATTGCATCAATAGGCAATGCCAATGCACAACTTTCCAAATCAAAACAATTGCTTGTTTCAATAACTTTGATTGCCTCAACAAATGTGGTCCTAAATCCAGTATCCATAGATGTGTTAATGGTCGCTGCATCTGCCAAGATTAACAAAAAAAAAAAAAAAAAAAAAAGGAGTATGCAACTTTCTCTAATACATGCCATGAAATAAAGTAACGTTTTACGTTTTTTGCTCTTTCTCTTTGAATTTTATTTCTACATTTTAAGGCATTATTGAACTTTTAGAATTAAATAAAGGAATATATATTTGAGATAAAAGTATTAGGATTGCAATATATAAATTTTTATATTTCTGTAAGGCTTAAATGAAAAAATTGACCCTCAAATTTTGCAATTGGTGTTCTTCGATTTGTGCTCCACACATCCACAGAGGCACAATATATATTGAGATCAACAAGTGGTATAGATGAAATTCTTGGTCCTGCAAATTATTCCCTCATTATCTTGTTGAGCGTGCACACTACTTCCATTGCAATGTTTTACACATGTATTAAAAAATATTTAATTTAAATTGTTTTTAAATTTATTAATTAAATTGCATTAAAACTTTTAATTTATTTCTTAATTTTTTCTTCCCCTCTCTAGTCCATTGACCATTCTCAAGTTTCCTCCTTCACCCGCCAACCTTTTCTCCTCTCCCAATCCCTCACCATTCTTAGATTTTTTCCATCCTTAACTTATTATTTTACTTTAAGAAAATATATAATAAAAACCCATTTTAGGGAGAAAGAATAAGAAACAAAAGATTTATTTTTTTTTTTTTTTTTTTTTTTTTTTTTTGGTGTTAGAGTTTTTTTACTCCATTTTATTTATTTCTTTTACGCATTAATTTTATTTTCCCTTTCTCTGGTTTTGTTCCTTCATCTGAATCAATGTTGGATTGATTTTCATTTTCCCTTTCTCTAATTTTGTTTCCCTTATCTTAATCAATTTTGGAAAATGACGATGATGTATGAACGATGTTGGGTCAGGAATTAAGCGGTAACGACTTAAACATGATTTGGCGATAATGATGGTGAAAGGGGATGGTGGATAATTAAAAAATTTATTTTAAAAATAATAAAATTAATTAAAAATTTTATTTTAAATTAGAAATAAATAAATAAATATTTTTAATACATGTCACACAATATTTTTAAGTTTTTTAATACATGTGCAATTTGATTGGTTGATATTAAAAACTTGTTAGTGTTGAATCTAGTCTCCTAAATGTAATATTTTCATTTATGTACACTTATACTTTTTCAAATAGATTAGTTAATAAAATTATTCATGAATTACATTAATACTTTGTTATTGTCCTTACATGGTTGTTGCATGTAAAGCATAATAGAAGCAAATAGTGCTCATTGGTTGTCTAATGCTTATCTACTACTACATGATGTTACATTGCCACTTCGTAATACAAAAATACAACTTCAATTATAGACTAACCTAAACATGTCTTTAGTCTAACTAGAAATGAGCAAACCACTTGAAATACCAAATGTTAACTATCAAGTCCAGTTAGGGAGATGTTTTGTCATGGGCATTGAAGCGGATGACTCCTAGAATATAGAGGCGCAGATGTGACTAATAGGACTGAAAGTACATCAAAATGGATCTAAGGAGAATAGATCTTGAATTCGTTTATGGATTTTGTAACCCCTTAAACCAGACATAGACGTTATGGTCGAATCTCAAGATTACATTAACCATGTTGATGGCGTGGAAAACTATTTAGCTATTTTATTTCAAAATTGTCATAATTTAAAATCGACATTTTGATTTCCTTATGAAAAGCCAAGTAGTATTTATAAACCTTCTTTTGTAAAGAATTTATTAGAAATAGATTAACTTAGAAAAACTCAAGTTTCAAATATTTATAGAAAACATCATGTTGCAGCTGAATATAAAATAACTAAAATTTCACATGTTGATTTAAAATTGTGATTTTTGACATGTCTTGTAAAATATCGATTAAATAAGCATATAGCTTTGAGATTTCGAAAATGAAATCTTGATTTTGAAATAACAACTTTAAGTTGAGTTTGTCGTTTAGGTTGAAAAATATAGTTTTTCTCACCAAATTTATAAACCGTCCTAGGTGATAGTTTCAGAAAACCCAATCATGCAATATCGTCCAAAAACTAAAAATCCAAATAAAAAGTCCCAAGACACAGTCCAAAATAATAAATAACAGACCCAAAATATCAAATGATAAAGTATAATAGCTTATCCAAAAACATCTGAGTGCACCTCCGAAAGCTGAGCCCATGTCCTAACCTCGATTATTCTCTGAAAAATCATAAACTTAAAGGGGTGAGCTTGTAAATCCTAACATGAGTCAATTTGAAAAAAAAAAAAAATTAAGACATATACAAAAATACATAATTATACAATCACATTTATCAGTGTGCATAGATGATGTCAATGCAATGCTTTTTCAAAAACAGTGCAAATTTTTAGAAAACATTTTCTACCCATCTCCGGTACACACCATAATGAGTTCCCTAGAGCTCATCCATCCAACAACACCAATAATATAGACAAGCCACTAGATAATACAGACAAGCCTTCAGATATAGAATATTGTGGTCAAGCCACCAACATATGTAGATTATTAAACTACCAGAATGTTCCTCCGTACAATCATTTCCCAACCCCATGCATGTGATATGGCATATGAAACAAATTTTTTAGTAGGCATGTTTTACATGCGAATCAGATCTCATTATGATTTGTAACACCCAGCACCCATATCCGTCGCCGAAAACAGAGTTACAGAGCATTACTGAAGTTTACAGAACATTTACAAATAATTCTTGAAATTACTGCTCATTTTTTGAGATTGTTCATGACGTCCCTTAAATGGACCCTTGAGGCCCAATATGAGCAGAATCAAATCAGGACTTAATCGGAAACACTAAGAATTTTTCTCAAAATTTAAAAAATTTCCAAGATACAAGGCACACATGCCCGTGACGTCAAGGGACACACCCGTGTCAGAGGCCGTGTCTGATCCCGTGTAACTCTTTGACTTGCACCAGACGTCCAGACACACGCCCGTGTGCTAGGCCGTGTGGTTAATTAAAATTTTCAAAATTAAGTGTAGGTTTCACATGGATGAGACACACGGCCTAACCACTAAGCATTATGTTTCCTATGTACCGGCAGGACACACGGCCTAACATGTGTACACCATGACACACGATCTAGACACACGCCAGTGTGTCTACCCGTGTGGACAAAATAAATCCATTTCTAACTTCATTTCTCACCCAAAATTTTACCAATATCCTACACCAAAACTTACATCCAAATACTAACCAATTCAAGCATAGATTTCAAGAAAATTCTAACATTTAATATGTTATATCATTGCATGCATATATGTTTATATTCTTACCTTGATTTAATCTATACATTAAACATTATTTAAGCAACCATACTTAACATATACGCATTTATCATGACATAATACTTTATAAGTACCAAAACAAACCATTACTAGCCATTTCAATGGCTAAATTACAAATAACATATATTCAAGCCATCTATGGTCAAGTTAACCTATACATTCCTTTATACCAAAATAAGTTTACTATTGATAGCAAAATAAGCTTGTCGATAGTGTGATGATGCTCCAACCGTTTACCAACCTTCGCGATCTTCCGAGCACTATAAAACAGAGAAAAGTAAACCTAGTAAGCATATTATGATTGGAATTAAACTTACCAATCTCATTGATTAAAATTAAGCATATAATAACATGTTTCCATCAACTTGGTAAAATTCCCTACTCACATGCATTCAATCAAACATGTTAGTCACAAAATTCTCATATACATCAAGTAAACATAGATAAGCTCATTATGTGATGTTCTTTCAAGACATTATTCATTTCATCTCATAACTTTCATATCATGTCAATTATTTTGTCCCTTGAATCATTGAAATTCCGATGGATACTCAACTAGTACACTCAGGGTGTACAATTCAATAACCTATCAATTCATATTAAGGAGTACCCATTAGGGCATTTAGTCATAAAGCAAACTCTCGAGACACATCTCATATAATAGGATTACTTGTCCAAGCTAAATCTTGTTGCCAACATTTACACATAAGATATTAATCAGGATTACCTGTCCGGGATAAATCCTATTTATAACATATGCTCAAGAGGGCTTATATCAGGATTACCAGTCCAGGCTAAATCCTTTCTGTAATGAGATCTATAGGATTGCTCGTCTGAGCTAAATCCCATCAACAACAAATGCAAGACCTCATTTAATAAGGGAAATCACATTTGTCTATCGAAATCCAACATTCAAACGGAACTTAACTCTTTCCAAATAATATCAAGCATGTATTAAATTATTATATTATAACATCCAATTATATTATAACATCTAATTAATTACCATAAATATAAATCACATTCTATACAACACATTTACATGCTCAATTAAATTACACGAACTTACTTCGACACTTATTCACATCACATGTAAAATTATCATTTTGCCCCTAAACTTTCCATAAATTCCAATTTTGTCCCTAGGCTTAGAAAATAAAATTCATGCAATTTACTCCCTATGCCAAGCATAACCGAAATTTCAATATGCAATTTACAGGACATGTATTTCATAAATTTTAGAATTTTTCTTCAATTTTCACAACTTTACAAATTAGTCCCTAAATCATGTTTTCATGAAAAATCACTTTGTAAAAGATGTTTATCTATCAACAACCTTTCATATTCTACCATAAATTTCAAATTTTCAGCATATTCATCCATGACATAATTTCTATACTTTGATAACCTTTCAAATTAATCCCCCAAATAGATAAATTAGACTATTCTGGTTTCAAAAATATAAAATTTACTAAAATTAAGCTTAATCAGTTTCTTCTCTCTCTCCTAGGGTTTCCATGCAAATTTTGGGGAAGAATATGATATAAAATGATATTAACTCTATTTAATTATTTATCATCTTTTAATTATTTCTATTTTCAATTTAGTCCTTGCTCTTTTTTAATTTTTCCATGGATGAATTATCAAAAACATCTACTAACTTTTTATTAATGGTTTAATTACCATATAAGGACCTCAAATTTTGAATTCCATAGCTATTTGATCCTTTTAGCTACTAGAATCAAACTTTTGCATTTTATGTGATTTGGTCCTTCCCGTGATTAAGCCCTAAATCGAAAAAATTTTCTTATCAGAATTTTGACATGATATTTCTATCTAAATGCAAATCATGCAAAAATATAAAAATAATTTTTCTTTTCGGTTCGATTTGTGGTCTCGAAACCACTGTTTCGATTTTACTGAAAATGGGCTGTTACAAATCTCTCCCTTAAGGATTTTCGTCCCGAAAATCTTACCATTAAAGTGGTTTGGATATTGCTTTCTCATGGTATCCTCCAGTTCCCAGGTAGCCTCTTCAATACCATGTCGTTGCCAATGAACTTTTACAAAAGCTACCTTTTTATTTCTTAACTCTTTTATTTCCCAAGCTAAAATTTTAATTGGTTATTCACTATATGTCATATCAGACTGAATCTCTACCTCTATCGGAGAAATAACACGTGAAGTATCTAATCGATACCATCGTAGCATAGACACATGAAAAACATTATGAATCTAATCAAGTTTTGGCAGTAAAGCTAACCGATATGCAATAGGTCAAATTCTTCCTGTGATTTCATAAGGCCTAATGAACCGTGGACTCAATTTCCCTTTACGGCCAAATCGAAGAACTTTATTCCAAGGTGACACTTTCAAGAATACCTTGTCACCGACCTGAAATTCTATTTCTTTCCATTTAAGATCAGCATAAGACTTTTGATGATCTGAAGCTGCTTTCAAATTGTCCTGAATTAGTTTCACTTTTTCTTCAGTTTCACGGACTAAGCCAACTCCATGTAACTTTTTCTCACTGAGTTTTGTCCAATACAACATTTACGACCATACAGAGCTTCATATAGTGCCATTTTGATACTGGAATGATGACTATTATTGTAAGAAAATTCAACCAAAGGTAGATACTTTTCCCAATTACCTTCAAATTCAAGTATACAACATCGAAGAATATCTTCCAAAATTTGTATTACATGTTTAGATTGATCATCTGTCTGAGGATGGAATGCAGTACTAAAATGTAACTGTGTACCTAGAGCTTCTTACAATTTGCTCTAGAATCAGGATGTAAATCGAGGATATCTGTCTGAAATAATAGAGATAGGTACTCTATGCAATCGAACAATCTTAAAGACATATACTTCAACCAATCTATCCAAAGAAAAATCCATACATACCAAATAAAGTGTGCAGACTTTGTCAATCGATCAATAATCACCCAAATGGCATCTTTCTTTTTTGGAGATAGGGGTAATCCCGATATAAAGTCCATTGTAATTATTTCCCATTTCCATTTTGGTATTGTAATAATCCCGATATGCAATAGGTCAAATTCTTCCTGTGATTTCATAAGGCCTAATGAACCGTGGACTCAATTTCCCTTTATGGCCAAATCGAAGAACTTTCTTCCAAGGTGACACTTTCAAGAATACCTTGTCACCGACCTGAAATTCTATTTCTTTCCATTCAAGATCAGCATAAGACTTTTGATGATCTGAAGCTGCTTTCAAATTGTCCCGAATTAGTTTCACTTTTTCTTCAGTTTCACGGACTAAGCCAACTCCATGTAACTTTTTCTCACTGAGTTCTGTCCAATACAATGGAGTTCTACATTTACGACCATACAGAGCTTCATACAGTGCCATTTTGATATTGTAATGATAATTATTATTGTAAGCAAATTCAACCAAAGGTAGATACTTTTCCCAATTACCTTCAAATTCAAGTATACAACATCGAAACATATCTTCGAAAATTTGTATTACATGTTCAGATTGATCATCTGTCTGAGGATGGAATGCAGTACTAAAATGTATGTAAATCGAGGATATCTGTCTGAAATAATAGAGATAGGTACTCTATGCAATCGAACAATCTCAGAGACATATAATTCAACCAATCTATCCAAAGAAAAACCATACGTACCGAATAAAGTGTGCAGACTTTGTCAATCGATCAACAATCACCCAAATGGCATCTTTCTTTTTTGGAGATAGGGGTAATCCCAATATAAAGTCCATTGTAATTCTTTCCCATTTCCATTCTGGTATTGTAAGTGGCTGTAATAATCCTGAAGGCAACTAATGTTCAGCTTTCACTTGCTAACATATTAAACATTTAGATACAAACTCAGAAATATCTCGTTTCATTCCTGGCCACCAGTACATCTTCTTCAGATCATTATACATTTTATTACTACCAAGATGAATAGACATGTTACCATTATGAGCTTCATTCAAAATCATCTGTATCAATTTCAAATTCTTTGGTATACATAATCTACCTCTAAATAACAAACAACTTATAACACCCCTAACCCGTATCCGTCGCTAGAGTAGGGTTATGAGGTATTACTGATCAATTCACAACATATAGCATACATTTATCAAACATAAAGCATTCATTCTCATAAATCATTCAACACAATTACATTACCCCTTGTAAGGGCCTACGAGGCCTTAAACATGCTTTAGAAGTGGTTCAGGACTAAACCGATAACATACAAAAATTTTTGGAAACTTAAACAAAATTTCAACCATACAAGGGTCATACGCCCGTGTGAACAGACCGTGTGCCTCACACGGCTCCAAACATGCCCGTGTCTCAGGCCGTATGGAAATAGGTCATACATACTGACTTGGGTCACACGGCCAACCACACGCCCGTGTATCTAGCCCGTGTGCCCTTTGAAGTGCCCACACACGCCCGTGTGCCAGGATGTGTGCTAGGTCATGCCAAACCTGTAGGGTATACTGACTTATGCAACATGGCCAAGTCACATGGCTTTATGTTAGGCCGTGTGCCAATTAGGGTGGTATACTGACTTGTACCACATGCACTGTGTGTGAGACCGTGTGGAGCATACTGACTTCAATTCAATTTCAACACCAGAGGACACACGGTCGTGTAACATGATCGTGTGTCACACACGGCTAAGAGCACACACCCGTGTCTCTACCCGTGTGGACAAAAATAGGCCATTTGCAAGGCCAATTTGTCACCCCAACTTCAATGTACCTACACAAGGAAAAATGATACCATTTCATCATACAATTAGGCAGCCAAAAGCATCAATCAAATGTACAATTCATACCATTATATTTTCATCTATTCCAATTCTTAAATCATTACCATTTACTTAGTCAAAAACATGCCAAAACAATATCAAACAATATGGTTCATTTACCATAATTCACACATACATAACTTACCCTATCAATAACCAACATAACATCTAAAATCATACCTCATCAAGGCATTTCTCAAGCATTTATACTCCACAAATCACTTAACCATTTGGGCAACTATAAAAATATAACCGTATTCATACCAAACATACCAAAATAAGCCATTACTCATGGCTACATATACAAACAAAACGTATACAATTACAAGCCATATCTCATGGCTATAATCACAACCAAAATAGCACATCTAACCTATACATGCCATATACCATACATGTATAATTCAAAAGTACCAACTTAGATGTTTGATAGTGCGATGATGTTCCCGATGACTTTCGGATCCGAGCTAGCCTTAATTCACTATAAAACATAGAAAAATAACACGAAGTAAGCTTTTTAGCTTAGTAAGCTCGTATGTGAATAACTTATTTCATCGAATAAATGCAATCAACCAATTACACATGACAAAACCATATACACATTAGCTACAAACCTTTCTCTTGTCTTAAAACAAGATCAAATACAAACTCATCGAACTTTCACTATTTAATACTTGAATAGGTTTTGTACATATCTGTATCACCTCAAACTAACCTCTTTCTCAACCACATCATTCGTTTACCCATTGAACCATTCACAATAGAAATTGAATACTCAGGAGTTTCGTACAATAACTACCTATACCATGGCCAGTAGGCCAAATCAAGGTAACTTATCCGAAGAACTATTATCATAGCCCGAAGCTAAATCATCTGATATGCATGGCCTGAAGCCAAATCAGTAAAATATGAACTCGAAGTGCTAATATCATGGACTAAAGCCAACTCAACGTATCACTTACTGACATGTCAATAGTATCCAAAACTATTCTTAAGGTTCAACCTGGCTTTCATGCTTTTCGTTTCTATCATCGAATGCATCCGTAAAGTCATTTTCACAATTCATACATTATCCATAATCCTGTTTTAACAATTTATGCAATATTAAAGTATTTTAACATACATTTATAATGTAATCATCACATACAAACTTACCTCATATTCAAAATTGACGGATCGAGTCGACTACTCGATAACTTTACTTTTCCCCTGATCTAAATTTGAATTCTTTCTTTCCTGATCTTAATCAAGCTAGGAGTGTGTCAAACCTTAGAAAGCTTCAAACCCTTTTTTCTTTTCTATTTTTGGTTGCTAAAAAGATGAATGAAATGAATTTTGGCTTTGTTTTATTAAATTATAACTTAATTACTAATTTACCATAATAACCTTTGTTAAAAACATATAATGGATGACCATAATTGTTCATTTACACTAATCATGGACTAATAACATTATAAGGACCTTTGATTTATTAAACCATAGTAATTAAACACCTTAAACAAGTAGAATGCAACTTTTGCATTTTACACAATTTAATCCTTTTTATCAAATTAACCAACCAATCGATAAAATTAGCTCACAAAATTTTCACACATATCAAATAACATGTTGTAAATACCAAAAATAATATTAAAATAATTTTTAACATCAGATTTGTGGTTCTGAAACCACTATTCCGATTTAGCTGAAACTGGGCTGTTTCACAACCATTAGTCCCAATTTGAAATTCCGAATCAGAATTCGATTCACATTGTATCTGTTTCACTTATAAGATACTATCATCTTTCTGAGCTTCAGAAATCTACTGCAAGAACATTGGTCTAGCTTTTAACTCAGCTATTATTGAAACACCATCTGATAACATCAATTGAGTATTCATTGCTCGCAAAGCAAACAGGGATTTTCTGCTCAGAGCATCTGCAACCACATTGGCTTTTCCCAGATGGTAGTCAATAACTAGATCATAATCTTTCAATAACTCAAGCCACCTACGCTGTCTCAAATTTAAATCTTTTTATGAAAACAAATACTTCAAACTTTTATGATTAGTGAATATACGACATTTTTCACCAAACAGGTAATGTCGCTATATTTTCAATGCAAACACTATGGCTGCCAATTCAAGATCATGTATCGGGTAATTTCTTTCATGTGGTTTTAGCTATCTTGAAGCATAGGCTATTACTTTACCTTCTTGCATCAAAACACAACCTAAACCATTTAACTATGCATCATTGTATATTATAAATTCCTTACTCGATTCAGGCTTAACTCGCACAGGTCTTTCTGTCAATAAAGCTTTCAATCTGTCAAAACTCTGCTGGCATTTATCAGACCACTCAAACTTTACATCTTTCTATAACAAACCAATCATTGGAGAAGCTATCATTGAAAATCCTTTTACAAACCTCCGATAATATCCAGCAAGTCCTAGAAAACTTCAGACTTCAAACTCGTTCTTCGATGGCTTCCAATTGACAATAGCTAAAATTATACTTGGATCTACTCGAATGCCCTCTACAGATACAATGAGTCCAAGAAAACCAACTTCCCATAGCCAAAATTCACATTTACTGAATTTAGCATACAACTATTTTTCACGTAATGTTTTCAGTACTATACTCAAATATTTAGCATGTTCATTTTCATCTCGAGAATAAACCAAAATATCATCAATAAATACCATCACAAGCCTGTCTAAATAAGGTTTGAAAATTTTGTTTATCAGGTCCATAAATATTGCAGGTGCATTTGTCAAACCGAATGGTATCACAAGAAACTTATAGTGTCCATCCCTAGTTCTAAAAGTTGTCTTTAGTACATCTAAATCTTTTACCCGTAACTGATAGCAACCAGAATGGAGATTAATCTTTGAAAATACAGCGTACCTTTCAACTGATCAAACAAATTATCAATTCGAGGTAATGGATATTTGTTCTTTATTATAAACTTGTTGAGCTATCTATAATCAATGCTCAGTGTCAACGATCCATCCTTCTTCTTTACAAACAAAATTGGTGCACCTCAAGGTGAAGAACTAAGTCGAGCAAAACCTCTGTCAATCAACTCTTGCAATTGTGCTTTCAACTCCTTTAATTTGTTAGGAGCCATTCTATAAGGTGTTATAGATATGGGTGTTGTTCATAGGACAAGATATATGGAAAATTCCACTTCTCTAACTGGTGGTAAACCAAGCAATTATTCCAAAATGATCAAAAATTCACATACAATCGGCACTGACTAAATCTTTGACTCAGATACTTTAGTGTCCAACATATACGCAAGATAAGCATCATAACCCTTTCTGACATACTTTGATGTTGTTATTACTGAAATCACATTAGATAACCAATCTAATTTATCATATTCAACATGGAGTACCTCACTATTCTGACATTTCAACACAATATATTTCTGCTTACAATTCACCACTACATCATGTTAAGTTAATAGTCCATTCCCAAAGTCACATCAAATGCATCAAATGGCAATAACATCAAATCAACCAAAAACAATAACCCTTTACCATCAATGGATAGTTTTTACAGACCTTATCCACCATAACATACTAGCCTAGGGGATTTGAAACTTTAACCACAAATTTAGTGGATTTAATAGGTAAATTTTTAACAAACACTAAATTTGTGCATATGTATGAATGTGTGGAACCAGGATCAATCAAATTAGTAATATCAGTATCAAGTAGAGAAACTGTACCAGTAATGACGCCTGGTGCAAAGCATCTTCTCTAGCACAAATAGCATATGTCATTGCCGGTGCTCGTGCCTCAGATTTAACTGTTGTATCCCATGTAGTACCTCGACTACCACTGAAATTGCCTGGGTGACGGGGTGGTCTGCCTCTCAAAATAGGATTACTCGGCTTTGAAGCCTGCTCAATTTCTTTTTCAACCCTTTTGGACAATCTCTAAGGAAATGGTCAAGGGAGCCACATCCATAACAAGACCCACTTCTCATACAACATTTTCTAAAATGAAACTTATTACAGTGTTTGCATTAAGGTTTGGGATTACCAACACTACCAACACTGGTTACAGATAGAGATGAAGACCTTGGGTTAGAGCGTTGAGAGCCTTGCTCTTTTCTAGAATATCCCGTAGAGGTGGTAACACGATCATAATACTTCTTTAATTTCTTAGAAGTAGATGATTGTTACTTACTCATAATTCTTTTACTAGAAACTCGAGCTTCTTTTTCAGCTTGTTTCTTCTTTTTACTAAATTCTTCAGCTTTGTGTGTTAGATCGGCCAGTACCACAAATTCCCTCAATTTAAGAATTCTAATCAATAACTTAATGTCTTCATTTAGACCCTCCTTAAAGCGTTTGCAAGCTTTGGTTGGAACCCATTCTCTAGCATATTTGCTGAACAGAACAAATTCTCATTCATATTTAGACATAGTCCTATTTCCCTGTTTGAGCTCTACAAATTCTTTCTTTTTCTGATCTAGAAATCTTTGACTAACATACTTCTTTTTGAATTCATTTTGGAAGAATTCCCATGTAATATTTTCTATCGGTACTAAAGAAGTTATAGTATTCACCAATGATAAGTTGTGTCTTTCAATAAGGATATTGCACATTTCATACATTCAGCGGGTGTATAAGACAATTCGTCTAAAACTCGGATGGTATTTTCCAAACAAAACTTAGCCCTTTCCAGATCATCGTCTGCAGTAGCTCTAAATTCCTTTGCCCCATATTTACGGATTTTATCTAGTAGAGGCTTACCAGTTCTAGCGGGTTCAGCACCCTGTGGTATTTCAGGAACCGATTGAGGAGCAGGTGGGAGAGGTTTTTGTATAGCAGGATTTGTTCTTATATATTGAGTGAACCATTCATTTATCATTTGAAAGAAGGCCTATTTTGCCTCCTCACTTTGACCCTCAAATACAAGCATTTCACTACTAGTTGCAGCTCTTTGAACTGAAGCTGAAGGATTGCTCTCAGCTTCCTAGGATTCAGCTCTAGCTTGGTTGAATGACATTACTATATGAAAATACTTTTAAAATGGTTAGGAGATATCACACTATCACAAATTATATAATGATATGTATAGTTAAACTCATACTTGTTACGTTCAATTCGAGAATTGGCTAAACCGTAGCTTTGATAACAATAAATATAACACCCTTAACCCATATCCGTTGCCAGAAATAGAGTTACAGAGAATTACCGAAGTTCACAAAACATTTACAAATAATTCGTGACAATTACTATTAATTTTCTGATATTGTTCATAACGTCCCTTAAATGGACCATCGAGGCCCAATATGAGCATTATAATCAAATCGAGACTTAATCAAAAACTCTAAGAATTTTTCTCGAAATTTTAAAAATTTTCCAAGATATAGGGCACACATGCCCGTTTGGTCAAGGGACATGCTTGTGTCACAGGCTGTGTCCGAGCTAATGTAACTCTCTGACTTGCACCACATGGCAAGCCACACACCCATGTGCTAGGCCGTCTGGTTAATTAAAATTTTCAAAATTAAGTGTAGGTTTCACACGGTTGAGACATATGCCCGTGTCTCTGCCCGTGTGCTCAATTCTAAGCTTTTTGTTTCTTGAATTTAAAATGAAGGAGACATACGACCTAACTACACGCCTATGTACCAAGTCGTGTGTCACACACGGTCTAGACACAGGCCTGTGTAGACCAAATAAAGCCATTTTTAGCTTCATTTGTCACCCAAAATTTTACCAATATCCTGCACCAAAACTTACATCCAAATACCAACCAATTCAAGCATTGATTTCAAGAAAATTCTAACATTTAATATGTTACATCATTTCATGCATATATTTTTATATTCTTACCTTGATTTAATCTATACATTAAACATTATTTAATCAACCATACTTAACATATATGTATTTATCATGACATAATACTTTATAAGTACCAAAACAAACCAAAACAATCCATTACTAGCCATTTCAATGGCTAAATTACAAATAACATATATTCAAGCCATCTATGGTCAAGTTAACCTATACATTCCATTATACCAAAATAAGTTTACTATTGATACCAAAATAAGCTTGTGGATAGTGTGATGATGCTCCAACCGTTTACCAACATTCGCGAGCTTCCGAGCACTATAAAACAGAGAAAAGTAAACTTAGTAAGCATATTATGCTTAGTAAGTTCATATAGCTGGAATTAAACTTACCTACCTCATTTATTAAAATTAAGCATATAATAACATGTTTCCATCAACTTGGTAAAATTGCCTAATCACATGCATTCAATCAAACATGTTAGTCACACAATTCTCATATACATCAAGTAAACATAGAGGAGTTCATCATGCTATGTTCTTTCAAGACGTTATTCATTTCATCTCATAACTTTTATATCATGTCAAGTATTTTGTCCGTTGAATCATTGAAATTTCGGTGGATACTCAACTAGTACCCTCAGGGTGTACAATTCAATAACTCGCCAATTCATATTTAGGAGTACCCATTAGGCATTTAATCATAAACCACACTCTTGAGCCACATATCATATAATAGGATTACTTGTCCAAGCTAAATCTTGTTACCAACATCTGCTCATAAGAGCTTAATCAGGATTACCTGTCCGGGCTAAATCCTATTTATAACACATGCTCAAGAGGGCTTATATTAGGATTACCAGTCCAAGCTAAATCCTTTCTGTAATAAGATCTATAGGATTACTCGTCTGAGCTAAATCCTGTCAGCAACAAATGCAGGACCTCATTCAATAAGGGAAATCACATTTGTCTATCGAAATCCAATATTCAAACAGAATTGAACTCTTTTCAAATAATATCAAGTATGGATTAAATTCTTATATTATAACATCCACTTAATTCCCATAAATATAAATCACATTCTATACAATAAGAACATTCAATTCAACACATTTACATACTGAACTTACTTCGACACTTGTTTGCATATATAGATCTACTAATTTGAAACTTTCTCCTCTCCTCGATCTAACTTTAAATTTGACTTATCTGGATATATAGAAATGAATTCAATCATCAATTTCTCACATTTCATATTCATTTAAACTTAATTAACATCCTAGGCAAAATTACTATTTTGCCCTAAACTTCCATAAATTCTAATTTTGTCCCTAGGCTCAGAAAATAAAATTCATGCAATTTACTCCCTATTCCAAGCCTAACTGAATTTCAATATGCAATTTATAGCACATATATTCCATAACTTTTAGAATTTTTCTTCAATTTTCACAACTTTACAAATTAGTCCCTAAATCATGTTTTCATGAAAAACCAATTTCTAAAAGATGTTTATCTATCAACAACCTTTCATATTCTACCATAAATTTCAAATTTTCAGCATATTCATCCATGACGTAATTTCTATACTCTGATAACTTTTCAAATTAATTCCCCAAATAGATAGATTAGACTATCCCGATTTTAAAAATATAAAATTTACTAAAAACGTGATAAGAAAACTTACCCAATTAAGCTTGATTAGTTTATTCTCTCTTTCCTAGAGTTTCCATGTAAATTTTTGGGAAGAAGATTATATAAAATGATATTAATTACATTTTAATTATTTATCATCTATTAAATTATTTCTATTTCCAATTTAGTCATTGCTCTTTTCTAATTTTTCCATGGATGAATCATCAAAAATATCTACTAACTTTTGATTAATGGTCTAATTACCATGTAAGGACCTCAAATTTTGAATTCCATAGCTATTTGATCCTTCTAGCTACTAGAATCCAACTTTTGCATTTTATGCGATTTGGTCCTTCCCGTGATTAATCACTAAATCGATAAAATTTTCTTATTAGAATTTTGACATGATACTTCTATCTAAATACAAATCATACAAAACTATAAAAATAATTTTTCTTTCCAGTTCAAATTTGTGGTCCCGAAACCACTGTTCCGATTTTACTAAAAGTGGGCTATTACATGATTGGCATGCTTAACATGCAAATCAAACTTTAATTATGATTCATAAGTGGCATGCTTAACATGCGGATCAGAATATTAATCAAAATAGTGGCATGGTTATTCTTCATGCATATCAAATAATGCCATATATCACAATACATGAGTGTCAAGAAATCATATACATCTCATTTAATATAAAAACACACCAACACATCATATTATCACGAATCTGAAAGTTCTAATTCACTTGGAAATCCTTTGTTTCAACGGATTTATCAATACAATTGAATACATGGTGCATTCCCATTATTTTCACATTTCAGAATTTCTTATACAAATATTTATCATTAAATATATTTATTTAATTAACAATGATTAACAGAATTTAAGAAGATTAAACCCCACACCTGGATTCGTACGTCCCGACAATAATGATTCTACTTCCCAACTCTAAAAGAGTAGATTAGTCCTCGAATCCTTAGATTTAAAAAAAAATGTATCATATCAGTATAATGATATTTTGATGTATACTTCTCATTTTGGTGATTCAGTAGAATACTTACATAATCGGTCGTCCAAAACACACGTTTCTAGGATATGTATTACGAATCTAAGTTTCACAATTAAGACTACACCTTTGCACAACAACTTCAATGTTAGATTTGGTAAGCAAAATGAAAAAATAAAATAAAATGAACCTTGTGCCAAGGTGCATTTGCGACCAAACCTTGGGCTTAGTTTTACCTTACAACCAAACCTCAGTACCCTTTTCCATGGTGATACCTTAAGGAAAACTTGATCTCCAACACTGAAATCTGTATCCCTCCACCTCAAGTCAGCGTAAGATATTTTTTGATCAAGTGCTACTCTCAATTGATCCTGAATTAGTTTCACCAGACTCCCAGTCTATTGTACCAAATCTGGACCCAATATCTTATTATTCCTAACTCAGTCCAATGTAGAGGTGTACGACATTTGCGACCATACAGTGCTTCATAAGGAGCCATCTAAATGATAAACAAAAATTATTTTTATACGTAAACTTAGCTAGCGATAAATGTTCTTCCCAATTGCAACTAAAATCAATCACACAACCCCTAAACATATCCTCCAAAATCTGAATAACTTGGTCCAATTTCCTATCAGATTATGGATGAAAAGTTGTACTAAAATTCAACCGAGTACTTAAAGCCTCATGGAACTTATTCCAAAACCTTAATGTAAATTGAGGATCCCAAATAGAAATGATGGACACATGTACACCATGAATTCTCACAATCTTAGAAATATATAACCTCGCCAACTTATGCAGCGAATAAACAATACAGACAGGCAAAAAATGTGATGACTTGGTCAGTCTATCCACAACTACCCAAATTGGATCTTTTTAGTAGGTTTCAATGACAACCCACTAACGAAGTCCATAGTCACACGTTCGCACTTCCACTGTGAAATCTGAATAGGATGTAATAAACTAGAGGGGAACTAATTCTCAGCCTTGACTTGGTGATATGTCAAAGACTTACTAACATACTCAGTTACTTCACACTTAAGTCCTGGCTACCAATATTATTCCTTCAAATCTTGGTATATCTTATTCCTTTCAGGATGCATAGCGTATGGGCTACTATGAGCTTCCCGAAGAATAGACTGTCTCAAATCTTGATAATTGGGCACATAGTATCTCCCATGAAAACACAGAACTTCTTCAGAGTTAAGCCTAAAATTTGTAGTCTTACCCTTCTCTATTTGTCTGAATTAAGGTGCAAGAGATGTATAAACATACTGCTTCGATTGAATCTCATCCACTAAGGTAGGTCTTACTTGCAGCTCCACAAACAAATCTCCATCATCAGTCAAGTTCAACTTAGCAAAGAACGCTCTCAAATCTGTCATCGACTTTCTGCTAAATGCATTAGCCACAACATTTGCCTTTTCTGGATGGTACTCAATGGTACAATCATAATCTTTGATAAACTTTATCCATCTCCTTTCCTCAAGTTTAAATCCTTTTTGGTAATTAGGTACTTAAGGCTTTTGTGATTTGTGTAGATAATACACTTCTCACCATACAAATAGTGCCTTCAAATTTTGATAGCGAAGACAACAACTGCAAGCTCGAGGTCATAGGTTGGATAATTACGTTCGTTAGGCTTAAGTTGTCTTGAGGCGTAGGCCACAACCTTACTGTAACAACCTGATTTTGGGTCAAGTCGAAACAGTGGTTTTGGGACCACAAATTTGACACAGTAAAATTTATTTTTATTATATTTCTATGGTCTACAGTTTTATGCAATGATTTCATGAAAATTTTGTTCGAAAATTTTGACGTTTGGGCACTTAATTTAGTAAAAAGGACTAAATTGTAGAAAGGGAAAAAGTTGAGTTCAACTTGTTAAAGGTGTCCAATTGCTATGAGATTTTAAATTAGAGGTCCTTAGTTGGTAATTAGACCATTGGATAAGTTAGTGGACAAAAATGGACATGAATAGGTAAAATTTCAAAGTTATGCATTAAGGGCATTATGGTTATTTGGTAAAAAAGTGAATAAAAAGGGAAAATAAAGCCAAAATTTTTGTCCATCTTCTTCTCCATGTGCCAAAAATTAGAAGATCACCATATCTAGGGTTTGTTCAACTTCTAAGCTTGATTGTAAGTACATCCTTGTAACACCCCAAACCCGGCCTAGAAGTTAGGCCCGAATCTAGCATGTCACATTAGGGTGCTTTTCGAGAAACCATGGTTCCATTTGAAAACCTTTCTTGATATTAAAAACTAAAGTCCCAGTTTGCATTTGTTCATTATTAATCGACATTTATTAAAAATTTATTACCAAAAAAACTTTGTTGGTTGCGGAAACTTAATTAAAATGACTGACTTATGAAAACGTGATGTTTACAACCTATTCGCGAAAGCGTAGTATTTTGAAAGCAGATATTGTTTTGGAAAACTGTGATACAAAGTTTAGTAGATTTACAACAAAATAAACTAAAAATCCAAAACTAAAACCAAAATTTAAGAGAGGCCTTATTGCAAAATACTAACCCAAGTTAAAAAGTAAAATACTAGAATCCAAAAGCGCTCGTAGTGTGGCCATGTCCGAGTCCTCCAAAGACGTCGAACCACTTATCGAGGATTACCCGAGAAAAAATATTAAAAAGAGGTGTGAGTTTACGAAAACTCAATGTGCATAACCCTCATCAATAAGAACATGAATCACAACAGTTTGGACTGAAGCCCATTTCAGTAACGGTGGCAAGTGGGCCTTAGCCCATAAAAGCCTTAGTTGGGCCTTAACCCATAAATGTCACAAATCATATTTATCTGGGCCTAAGCCCATCTCAAATAAAACCACATATGCAATGCATTAATGCTCATACCAACCCTGCACTCCGTCTCCTGTCCAACCCTGCACTCCTGTGGGGATTTAATCGAACCATCCATCCCTACACTCCTTATGTAGCAGGTTGCGGCACTAACTTATCGGTCAAAGATAGCGCTTCGGTGGCTAAAGCCTTCTGGGATCCATAGTCGTCAGCGACCATGCGATCCTATCTGCACTTCCCTTCGAATAATCCCATCCCCATGCAACATAATAACACATGAATGCAACATACAATAATAATCATACGATAACAATCATAAATCACATACAAGAATAATCATATAAAAGGTAGGGGCATTTTCGTCATTTATGCCCTCAAGGGACATATCGATCATTTTACCCATCGAGGGTATTTTCGTAATTTACCAACCAAGTGTATTTTCATAATTTACCTACCAAGGGTATTTTTGTAATTTACCTACCAAGGATATTTTCATAATTTACCCCCAAAGGTATTTTCATAATTTACCTACCAAGGGTATTTTTGAAATTTCACAACCTAGGGGTATTTCGATAATTTTGCAAACCAGGGGTATTCTAGTAATTTTACAAACTAGGGGTATTTCAGTAATTTTTCAAACCAGGGGTATTTCGATAATTTCATAAATTAGGGGTATTTCGATAATTTCACAAATTAGGGTATTTCGATAATTTTGTAATCCGAGGGTATTTCGATAATTTCGTAACTAAGGGTATTTCAGTATTTTTATAAATCAAGGTGTTAACGACCCAACAGAAGGTCCACTGTCGCCTCGAACAACTCAAGTATTCTAAACAGAGATAATGATGCAAATGGGCCTAAGACCTATTTTTGGCCCATGTGGGCCCACACACTCGTGTGGTCCATTTAGCCCAAACCTAGCCACATATATGAGATTCATATAGTCTTGTTCACTATCTACTACTCAATCATACAATTTACTCATATGGGCCCCCAGGCCTATTGGGCCCACTTGGCCCCTTTTGGGCCATCGTAGCCTAATAGCCCACACCTACAAGAACACTACTGATGGCCTTAATTATCGCGTTGAAGCCCCACACATGGGCTCACACGCTCGTGTGGCTACCATCGTCGTGTGACCGACTTATCGACATTTGCCGCTCTACAACTATAGTAGAAAGAGTACATAACTGATAGGAATTCTAAAGCTGCTAAATCGCGCTCCCAAAGCTCCTATGCTCAACGCCCACCAATGTATCTTTTCTCTCCTCCTAGAATGCTTTTTATATAGCTAGCTTCTCACCTTCCTTCTTTATATCATCCCGATGTGGGATCCCTCCGTTAGCAGAGTTTAAATCCAACTCAAACCCTTCTCGTCCAATCCACAAAATAAATACTCCCTTGCTTGTCATGAGATTCGAACCCAAGATCCCTTGCACCTTAATGACGCCTTGCCACTAGACCACTCACTTTCTTGTGTCTAAAATCATGCGCAACTAAATATAACCCTATGGCAAAATTCTAGAGTCTATTTAAAAAGAAATCCAAAATGCAAGAGCCAAGACTTGAACCTTGGACCTCCTTCCTTCCTTGTGGCGTCACCCTCTTGTCTCTTATGTGGCGTCACATTGCCACTACACCACACACTCCACTTGTGTCATTTTTCTCCACATTTTATTCTTAAAGCCTACCTACTAGCTCCAAGGGTTTTTTTTCACCTAAAACCAAAATTTTTCTAAAGCCAAAGTTTGAACCCGGGACTTCATAGAAACCCTCTAACCTTCCAAAATCACTCACCTAATAGGTCCAACTTTCCTTAGTACCATTCTCTTGTTCTCAAAAATTTTAAACGCTCCTAAGCCTAAGGCCCAATGGGCCCAATTCTTCTAGGCCCAAATTCGGGTCATTACAATTCTACCCTACTTAAAGAAATTTCATCCTCAAAATTTCCAACTAACTACTAAACGCATAGCTCAAGTCACACCACTATGCTTTCGTTGCGCACTATGATTTAAGAATTTTATGAAATTAGTACTTAGTTCCACTTGTTTAGGGCACATGTCTTATGTAAGTAACACCAATTTCTTAGAGTTATTCCGCGGTCGAGAATCCACTACAGGCTTAAGTTTCCTACGGGCTTTAGTCTCTAAAAGCCTATTTTTAAGTAGCCCATTATCTATACAGTTCAATAATTCAAACAATAATAGAAAAACTTACTTGGCTCGATGTCGAGGGCTCGATGAACTACACATCAATAATCCTGCCAAAACTTTTTTTTAAAAAAACCCAAAATCTAAGGCCCATTCACAGCCCGAGTTTTGCAACCTAGGCTCTGATACCACTAAATGTAACACCTCAAACTCGGCCTAGAAGTTAGGCCCGAATCTGGCGTGTCACATTAGGGTGCTTTTCGAGAAACCATAGTTCCATTTGAAAACCTTTCTTGATATTAAACACTAAAGTCCCATTTTGCGTTTGTTCATTATTAATTGACATTTATTAAAAAGTTATTACCAAAAAAACTTTGCTGGTTGCGAAAACTTAATTAAAATGACTGACTTATGAAAACGTGATGTTTACGACCTATTCGCGAAAGCGTAGTATTTTGAAAGTAGATATTGTTTTGGAAAACCGTGATACAAAGTTTAGCAGATTTAAAACATAATAAACTAAAAATCCAAAATTAAAACCAGAATTTAAGAGAGGCCTTATTACAAAATATTAACCCAAGTTAAAAAAGTAAAATACTAGAGTCCAAAACTACTCGTAGTGTGGCCACCTCGAGTCCTCCAGCACGTCGAACCGCTTACTGAGGATTATTGAGAAAAAAATATTAAAAAGAGGGTGTGAGTTTACGAAAACTCAATGTGCATAATCCTCATCAATAAGAATATGAATCACAATAGTTTGGGCCGAAGCCCATTTCAGTAACGGTGGCAATTGGGCCTTAGCCCATAAAAGCTTCAGTTGGGCCTTAACCCATAAATGTCACAAATTATATTTATCTGGGCCTGAGCCCATCTCAAATAAAACCACATATGCAATGCATTAATTCCCATACCAACCACGCACTGCCTCTCGTCCAACCTCAGACTCCTATGGGATTGAATCGACCCACCCATCCCTACACTCCTTATGTAGCACCGGTTGCAGCACTAACTTATCAGTGAAACATAGCTGCTCGGTGGCTAAAAGCCTTCGGTGGATCTACAGTCGTCAAGTGACCATACAATCCTATCTGCACTTCCCCTTTCGAATCATCCCATCCCCATGCAACGTAATAACACATGAATGCAACATACAATAATAATCATACGATAATAATCATAAATCACATACAAGAATAATCATATAACATGTAGAGGCATTTTCATCATTTATGCCCTCTAGGGACATATCGGTCATTTTACCCATCGAGGGTATTTTCATAATTTACCAACCAAGGGTATTTTCGTAATTTACCAACTAAGGGTATTTTCATAATTTACCTGCCAAGGGTATTTTTGTAATTTACCTACTAAGGGTATTTCGGTAATTTTACAAACCAGGGGTATTTTAGTAATTTTACAAACCAGAGGTATTTCAAAAATTTTGCAAACCAGAAGTATTTCGATAATTTCACAAATTAGGGATATTTCGATAATTTCACAAATTAGGGTATTTTGGTAATTTTATAATCTAGGGGTATTTCAATAATTTCATAAACTAGGGCTATTTCTGTATTTATATAAATCAGGGTGTTAACGACCAAATAGAAGGTCCACTGTTGCCTCGAACGACTCAAGTATTCTAAATAGAGATAATGATACGAATGGGCCTAAGGCCCATTCTCGACCCAAGTGGGCCCACACACTCGTGTGGCCTATTTAGCCCAAACCTAGCCACATATATGAGATTCACATAGTCTAGTTCACTATCTACTGCTCAATCATACAATTTACTCATATGGACCCCCGGGCCCATTAGGCCCAATTGGCCCCTTTCGGGCCATCGTAGCCCAATAGCCCACACCTACAAGAACAGTACTGATGGCCTCAACTATCGCGTTGAAGCTCCACACATGCGCTCGCACGCTTGTGTGGCTACCATCATCGTGTGACCGGCTTATCGGCATTTGCCACTCTACAACTATAGTAGAGAGAGTACACACCTGATAGGAATTCTGAAGCTGCTAAACCGCACTCCCAAAGCTTCTATGCCCAATGCCCACCAAGGTATCTTTTTCTCTCCTCCTAGAATGCTATTTATATATCTAGATTCTCACATTCCTTCTCTATATCTTTTCGATGTGGGATCCCTCCGTTAGTAGAGTTTAAATCCAACTCAAACTCTTCTCGTTCAATCCGCAAAATAAATACTCCCTTGCTTGTTATGAGATTCGAACCCAAGCTCCCTTGCACCCTTAATGACGCCTTGCCACTAGACCACTCACTTTCTTGTGTCTAAAATCATGCACAACTAAATATAACCCTATGGAAAAACTCTAAAGTCCATTTAAAAGGAAATCCAAAATGCAAGAGCCAAGACTTGAACCTTGGACCTCCTTCATTCCTTGTGGTGTCACCCCCTTGTCTCTTATGTGGTATCACTTTGCCACTACACCACACACTTCACTTGTGTCATTTTTCTCCACATTTTATTCTTAAAGCCTACTTACCAACTCCCAGGGTTTTTTTTCACCTAAAACCAAAATTTTTCTAAAGCCAAAGTTTGAACCCGAGACTTTATAGAAACCCTCTAACCTTCCAAAATCACTCACCTAATAGGTCCAACTTGCCTTAGTACCATTCTCTTGTTCTCAAAAATTTTAAAAGCTCCTACGTCTAAGGCCCAATGGGCCTAATTCTTCTAGGCCCAAATTCGGGTCGTTACCATCCTAGCCTTGTTTTTAATGCTCTTTACATTTTTAAAGTCGTTATCATCTAAATTACCTATTTCTACCATTAATTTGAGTTATGGTTTATTTCTAGGGTTTGATCCATGTTAGACATGTATGTGTTTTGATGGCTAATGGTAGGTTATATAACAGCACCGGTTTAGACCTTAGTCAAAATAGTGGTTTTAAGACCATAAATCTGAGGTTAAAAAATATTTTAATATTATTTTTCGTGTTTACACTGTGTGATTAAGCATGTGTGAAAATTTTGTGTGAAAATTTTATCTTTTGCCTGCTTAATTTATGAAAAGGACTTAATTACATAAAATGTAAGAGCTGTGTGCTGATTGTTAAAGTGCACATTTGGCATGGATTTATAAATGAGAAGTCCTTATGTTGTAATTAGACCTTTGAAATGGAGATGGACAAAAAGGGCTTATATTAGTGGAATTTAAATGTTATACAATAAGGGTAAAATGGTAAAATGTCAATTAATGTATATTAAATAAAACAAAACCAAATGCTCATCTTTTTCATACCTTTTTACCATCGAAATTTGAAGAATATATAAGAGTTTGAAGCTTCTATAATTTCAGCACATACAATGCTTGGTTGAGGTATGTTTTGAGCTCGATTTTTGATGATTTCTATGTATTTGTGATTGTTGCTTACCGTACTATCAAACCCATGCTTTAATTTTAGAATTTGATGAAGATTTTGAGATGTGGTATTGATGAATGTTTGAGCTTTGTGATGGTTTATTATGAAATATGAAAGATGTGTGATAGATTAACATATTTTGTCTTTGAATTTTTGGTGAATTTGGGTAATTTGGGCTAAATTGAGAAAAGTATAAATTGAAGGACTAAAATGTGAAACAAATGAAATATTTGGGTTTGTATGGACATGAGGAAAATTTGGCTAAGCATGAGTATAGTGAAATTATGTGTATTTGATGATTTTATGAAATAAGGACATAAGTGTCGGAATGTGAAAATGTGAGGGCTATTTTGTAAAATGCCCTAAATATGTGTGTTTGGACTAAATTGAATGATTTGATGATTGAATGAGCTAAATTTCAATAAGTATAGATTAAGAAAAGAGAGATTTGGATCGAGATCGAGGCAAAGATAAAGTGCTCGATTAATCGACTTGTTTTGTTATTTCGACGTCTAGGTAAGTTCTTTTATAATATGAATTATTTAACTTATGCTCATGTGCTATGTAATGAAAGATTATATGGTTGATGGATTAGTAATGTTAGTTGTGGATTTGAGAGATATGGCACTAAGTGTGTGAATTAGAATTGATACAGTGGAGAACGACACTGTGTGTGTGAAATAAAGAAAGTATCGACTATATTGATTGGCACTATGTATGCGATACCGAATTAAATTTGGTTTAATATAAGGCACTATGTAATATCCTGAAATTCAAAATTTATGTTTGTGCATTACATCTTGCGTTAGGCTAGTTAAAATTTTAATTGTGTATGTTTAGGGGGTCCTAAGAAGGCTCAGGAATGAAATAGGCCTTAGAAATTTTTTTATGTTTAAGCACTTTAAGGAGAGAAGTTAAGTGGCATCAATGATTATGGAAATAAGTGAGTAATATGCTATCATAAATGAGCATATGGCAAGGAGGTTGTGATATCAAGTGGAAAGCTTGAAGGGTCCCTCCTAATGAATTTATTTTGATTTTTTTTTTGTAGTTCTTCCCTATGTGTCGCCATGAGAGTATTTTTGGTAAGGGGAGACTTTTTAATTTTGGAAAGGTGGCTAAGGAAATAAGATAAGGATGAGGGTAAGGAAAGAAATGAAAGAAAAGGAGCAAGAAGGGGGATATGTTGGCCGATTTTGGGGAGAATGTTTTGGAAAGTTTTTATGGTCATTTTTTGATTCTTTTGGTATGGTATACACGGTTTGGGAGAGGTTTTATGGTAGCCGAATTTTGCATTAGTGTTTTGGCAAAATTTTGATGCTTGTTTGGCCTAAATTCTTTTTGCATCCTTTTGTGTTCTTTTCTCCAATTCTTATCTTATTGCCAAAAACTTTAAAGTTATTAGAAAGTATTTTTCTTTGCCAAAAACTTTAAAGTTATTAGAAAGTATTTTTCTTTTCTTTCTTTGTTTTGCCAAAACCACCTAGACATTGTGACCAAATTTTTTTTGATCATTTCCCCTTTGAAAACCGAAACAAGTTAAGCATTCTTTCTCCATCTCTCTTTTTTTTTTTCACAAGTTCTTCAACCTTTCTTTCTTCTTCTTTAATCCATATTCTCATAGCCGAATCCCCTTGTTCATCTTTCTTTTCTCCATAGCCGAACCTTTCAATTCTTAATCTCTAATTCACAATTTCATTCTCATTTGAGTTGACAATCTCTTCTTTGATCAATCAGTAAGTGGTTCCATCATTTTATTCTCTTTTTCCTAGCCTAATTTGTGTTTATCAACATTCAGATATTCACTTTGTTCCAACCGAAATATCCTCCTCTCATAATTCTTTACAATGTGATCACTTTCAAATGTAGAGTATAGTGGAAGGCCGAATCTTTGATTCATCTGTAGCCATTGTACAATCGTTGGGAATCAGTTTTATAATCATTAAGGTAAAGGATTTCTTTAAAGTTAATCTAGATATCTCTCAATATTTATTTATTCTGTTAAAACGAAATGATAGATTTGTCTAATAAGTTGTTATGGGGACTAAATCGTATGTTATTATTCACTTGTTGATCCTAAGGAAATAGTTATAAGCCGAACCCTTTTTCCTTAGACAATCGATATATATATATATATATCATAATATCATTTTGACTAAGATTTCATCCGATGGATGCTAGTGGTACTGATTTGAAAGGGAAAGCGATTGGAGGACATAGAAGGAGCAGATTTGTGATACCTACTCCTAAATCTAAGGGCGGTATTGGCAGCTCGAGATTTTCCCCCGGGTTGTAGACAATCATCCGGTGAGAATAGCCAAATCTTGGTCGTTCACGATACTGAGGGTAAGCGTTTCAATAGATTGCTTGGTTTAGATTTAGATGAATAAAAATCTCGATCATTGGATTAATCGAGTGTTATGTTGTCATAGGTGTTGACGATGAAGAGAGTTTAATACTCATCGTAATCAAGTGTGTAATCTCACTCCGTAATTCTGAAGATCCATGATTCGATATAATGTTTGATAGTAGATTATTATTGTTATATAGCTAAAAATCGTAAAGTTGGCATAAAACGAGAAATTGGCTTAAAGTACATTATTTCTATAGATTTGACAAAATCGGCATTAAAATTGATAAAATTATCGAAATGCCCCTATGGGCCAATTTATCGAAATGCCCCTATAGGCCCAATTATCGAAATGTCCCTATGGGCCAATTTGTTAAAATGCCTTAGTGGGCCAAATTATTATATTGCTTTAAATGGGCCGATTCACTGTACTAAATTACTAAATTAAGGGTTGTTATACATGAGGATAATTTATGTATGTTGCATTTTTACATATTGCATGGGATGAGAAAATTAAATGAAGAGAAGTGTAGACCGGTGGCATTGCCACAAATTCTAATAATGGCTATGTGCCAATTTAAATATGGCTTTGTGTCGTCGTGATTAAGGCTGTATGCCGATTATATTACCGTATATGATTTTGGTGGCTCAACCACAAATATTATAAATGGCAGCTTGACTTCAAATTGGAGAGACTGGAAGGGTGGGTTGACTTGATCCCTACAGGAGAGATTGGTTGGTACGGGTGGAGAGATTGGCTGGATGGGATGGGTTGCATTCATATCATTTATTTATTACATGTAAGTGGGCTTAGGCCCAAGATTATGCTTTATGGGCCCAGGCCCAAGATATTACTTTACGGGTTTAGGCCCAGTGGATAACGGTAAGGGGATTATACACTGAGTTCTTGCAACTCAGTCCTTTTCCCTAATTCTTTCAGGTAATGCTCAGTAACGTGGACTTGGGCTATGGATGACTCGATGGAAGCCATACTTCAGAAATGGTTTTTATTGAACTTTAGATTTCTATTCTCGTTTACTTTACTATTTTGGGTTTTTATGTTGTAATAAGGCCTCTAGAATATTTTACATTTGCTTTATGTTTGACGTACTTATTATTTTGCTTGTATCGCTTTAAATGATAAATTTTCTAAAAACTAAAATAAAGGTTTTCTAAAATAGACTAACAAATGGATTTCGTAACAAACTTATATAAATATTTTCACTCGAAAATTTTCTCTCAAGTTATCAACAATATTTTCAAAGGTTATTGGTTTTATAAGATCATTAGTTCAAATTTTGATTTATCAATCAACTTTTGAGGTTAGTAGTATTTTATCAAATATTTCAAATCAAACTTGTTTTCTTGATTATAATGTAATAATACATATTTTATTCTGAATAAAAAGGATTTAACATGTTTTTCTCATGTGACATGTCAGATCCGGTCATAAAGCATGGGCCAGGTTTGGGGTGTTACATTTTATGGTATCAGAGCCAGTTCCAAAACTCGGTTGTGGTTTGGGTTCAAAACATTTTCAAAGCCGTTCAAAATTTTAATGTTCTAAAGAAAGTATGGAACCATGGGTATCCGGCACCAAGTCAGTAAGTATTTGTTCTCATTTTATGATTATTGTGTTAGTAATGTGGTAAGAAATTCCACAAAATAGAAACACTATAGAACTTTTAGATTTAGGAGTTGAAACTATAGAGATTGAGACTTTAGGATGCGAAAACGACTTTACTTCCTATACTTCATAAAATATTGTAATAGTCCAGCTTATACCCTAGTTGGAACAGTGGTTTTGGGACCACAAATCCGACTCTAAATTATATTTTAATATTATTTTCTGTGCCATTGAGATGTGACTAAGCATGTGTTAAATTTCTGTAAGTTAATTTATCTATCTGTGAGCTTAGTTTGAATAAAGGATTGAATTGCATTAAATGCGAAACTTGCATGCTATATGTTAAAGTGCCTATGTGTTGTGGCTTTATACAAGTGATGGCCTTTAGAAGCAATTAGACCACTATTTAATTAGTGGGTGAATGAAAGGAAAATATGCCCTTGTTATATGTTTGTTTTATTTATTAATTGAATGGATATTTTAGTAAAATGAATAATAATATGTTTGTAATAATAAACAAAAGAAAAGATGAATGCTATCATCTTATATTTGGGTGCCGAAATTGAAGAAAAAAAAGAGAAATGTGCTAGGGCATTCGGCTTTATTTATGCAAGATTAAGGTATGTTTTTACTTCAGTTCTTGATAATTTCTACGTTTTTGTAATCGTTGCTTTGAGAGCTACAAAACCCATCCCTTGATTTTGTGTATTGATGATATATGTGAAATATACCATTGATGATTTTGCAAACTTTGTGATGTTTGAGAACGAAAATGAAAGATTTGAGCTAGATGAACATGTTATGTTCTTGAAGTTTTGATGAATTTAGCTAAATATGGCTAAATTGAGAAAATGGTAAATTGATGGACTAAATTACAAGTTTGATGAGAAATGTGCGCTTGTATCTGATGTATATGTATTCGGCTAAGCTTGTGTATGCACTGATCTTATGAAATTTGATGTTTTGAATAAAATGGACTAGATTGATAAAATTTGTAAATATGAGGGCTAAGTTGCAAATAGCAATGAAATAGTGAATAAAAGGATAAATTCTGAATATGTTTAGATCAAGAATCGAGGAAAACAGATTTAGATCGCAGGAAAGCGAAAATAATCGAGTAGCCGTTTCCATTCGATAAACCAAATCCGAGGTAAGTCACTATGCAAATAAACTTATCTGTATTGAATTGAATATATGTATTCATATGTCTATCGATGAAAATGAATGAGTATGAGATCCTAAGTGCGTGAATTCTAAAATAAGTTCTATATAGTGATAAAGTCGAGAAGTCCCGTACAAACCTAGGAATAGATAGGATTAGCTATGTCATGACATAGGTATCTGTTCTGTTTTAACATGTAAGACCAAGTCTAAGACATTGGCGTTGATTTGAAATTTGTGTAAGACCTCGTCTGGGACGTAGGCATCGATATAAATTCTATGTAAAATACTTCGTCGGGGATGTAGGCATCAATATGAATTCTATGTAAAATACCTCGTCTGGGACGTAGGCATCGATAGGAGCTTTACGAGTAAGACCATGTCTGGGACATCGACATCATATTAATTCGTATAAGACCCTGTCTGAGACAGAGGCATTGATATCTGAGTACATGTAAGACCTCCTCTGGGACGTTGGTATTGTTCGACTATTCCAAACTTTCTGATCATCCTACTAGATTCCTATGGGTTCAACGGGCAAGACTTTGTTATAAATGTCAAATCTGAGCTATGAACAACTATGTGATATTAAGTTTGATTTAGGCCCATTGTTTATACACTATTTGTGTATGTAAGGTAAGTATCTAAGTGATCTTACTATGGTGATAAGTACATGGAATTTGTGATATGATAAGAATTGTTTTGTTTAGATGAGCTATGTGTTCATATGATTATTGAATGGTGAAAATGGCTAATGTGGTTAAAAGTGTATGAACCAAAACAAATATGTGAAAGTTTGCAAGTTATTGATACATGCTTTCCATACCAAGTTTATTTGTATATGACTTACTAAGCTTTTGGAAAGCTTACTCTGTGTGTGTGTTTTCTCTGTTTTATAGATCGTCAAAGCTACTGAAGGCTCAGGATTGTCAAGGATCGTCATCACACTACAAAAAACTTATTTTGGTACCCTTTTGGAAATGTATATAGCTAAATATGGCATTATAGACTAGATATGTGCATATGTTTTTGGAAGTGAACTTAGCCATGTGTTTTGGCAAGTTTAATTTGGTAATATCCTTGAATGAATGTGATATATGATGCATATCTTGGTAAGGTGGAAGCTTATGAAATGGCCAAGTTTTGAATGAGCTATTGAATGAATTATGCTTGTAATGATATGAGTTTATTTCTTTGGAATCATCATGGTTGGAATTGGTATTGAGTGTTTAAATTTAATGGCCAATTTGGTATGTTTTGGTTGCCATATATGCAAGGTATGTGTTGATATATACATTGCTTGTAGGAAGACCCTAAGTGGGTGGCATATTGGCTTTGTAAAATGGCCTATAATGTCACACGGTTGAGGCACATGGGCGTGCCTAAGACCGTGGGTAAATTGGCATAATGTGGCTTAAATTACACACGGCCTCGACACAGGTGTGCTCGGTGGCCGTGTGAGAAATGATAGTATGTGATCTATTAGTACATCGCCTTAGCACACGGTCATGCTAGGTGACCGTGTTGATTTTGGCAGTATACTACCACGGGAGGACACATGGGCGAGTCAAGTAGTCGTGGGTGAGGCACGGCCTACCCCCATGGCCATGTGTCCCCTGTATGTTAGAGAAGTTTCAAATTTTTATGAAATTACTTATGTGTTTTGGTTTAGTCCCGACTCGATTTATAAGCATACTTAGGGTCTCGATGACTCATTTAAGGGACTCTTTGATTGAATTCTAATGAGATTGATGATGATTGACTTTGTGTCGTGAATGTGATGTGAAATGATCCTATTGTTTGGTAATGCCTCGTAACCCAATTTTGGTGACAGTTTTTGGGTTAGGGGTGTTACATTTTATTGGTATTAGAGCTACGATTTAGTCGATTCTCAAACTAACGTAATGTGTCAAAGTCTTGCTATACATGCCATATATTTGGACTTGATAGTGTGGTGAATCCTGATGTGTAAAATGTAATTTTCATATAGCAATGGATTTCGAAAGAGCCGTAGCTGACGACGTAGAAAGTAATGCGCCTGCTCCCGCGTAAGGGACAGAGCCTTCTAATCCGAGACCGACTACAAGCGATCAGGAGGGAGAAGCTAAACAAGCTTTCTTTCAGATAATGAGTGAGTGGTTCACTCAAATTATGAGAAATAACCCGACTATTTTGCAACCCCCGCCCTAAGTTAATCCCCCTCAGACTACAGTTGTGCCACCGGTTGTGTATCCGAATTTGTTAAATAAGCCTCCGGTTGACAAGATCCGTAAGTATGGGGCTAAAGAGTTCCGAGCTACCAATAATGATGATGCTAAAAAAGCTGAATTCTAGATTGAAAATACTATTCGGTATTTGATGAGATATCTTTGACTTCGGAAGAATGTATAAAGTGTGTTGTATCGTTACTTTGAGATGCAGCATATCAATTGTGGAAAACTTTGATTTCTATTGTTCCGAGATAACGAGTTACATAGGATTTCTTTTAGACCGAGTTCAGGAAGAAATATATCAGTGGGAGATTCATTGATCAGAAATGAAAAGAATTTCTGGAACTAAAGCAAGGCCGTATGACTGTTACAGAATATGAACGGGAATTTGTCAGGTTGAGTCAGTACGCTCGTGAATGCGTATCATCTAAAGCAATAATGTGTAAAAGATTTGAAGATGGTCTTAATGAAGATATTCGATTGCTGGTTGGGATCTTAGAAATAAAAGAGTTCATAGTACTCATTGACCGAGCATGCAAAGCTGAGGCACTCGGGAAAGATAAAAGAAAAGCTGAGTCTGAAGCTCGAGATACATGAAAGAGATTTTAGAATAAATTATTTCAGTTTGCTTCACAGAGATATTGAGATGATCAAAGTCGTTCCAAAGAAAATGCAGGACATTTGAACAGAAATAGAGCTAGATCTCAAATGAGTTCTAAAAACCCAGCAACTTCAGTGGCTAGTGTTGGTAATGTTCGATCTGAGAAAATCGAATGTAAACATTATGGAAAAAGACATCCGGGAAGCTGTAGATTAAATGACAGAGCTTGCTTCAGATGTGGATCGCTTGGTCATTTTATTCGTGATTGCCCTAAGCCTGTCAAACCAGAGACTGTTCAGAATCCAAGATATGATAATGCACCTCGAGAGGTCGATCGTCAAAGAATGTAAAGAGTGTTAATGGTAGACAGAGAACTATGAAAGACAATGTTCTCAGATCCGAAGCTAGAGTGCATGTCAGTGCGTATGCTATCCGAGCTCATGAAGAAGCTTCGTCACCTGATGTTATAACGGGTACTTTTACTCTTTATGATACTTCGTGATGACTTTAATAGACCACAGTTCTACGCATTCATACATATGCATGAATTTAGTATATGGTAAGACTTTGCATGTAGAGTCTACTAAATTTGCTATAAAAGTATCAAACCCCTTAAGTAAAAGTGTCCTGGTTGACAAAGTATGCAAGAACTATCTGTTAATGTTTTGAGATATCTGTTTTCTTGATGATCTGATGCTCTTGCCATTTGATGAATTTGATATTATTCGGGTATGGATTGGTTGTTTATGCATGATGCCATTGTGAACTGTAAAAGAAAGACTATAGGTTTACGAAGTTCAAATGATGAGATTATACGGATTGAGTCTAGTTATTTAAATTGATTAACTGCTGTGATATCCATTTTGAAAGCTCAGAGTTATGTGAAAAAGGGGTATGAATCATATTTTGCTTATGTGGTCGATTCAAAAACATCCGAGAAGAAAGTTGAATCAGTACCTATTGTTTGTGATTTTTCTGATATGTTCCCTGAAGAGTTACCAGGTTTACCTCCAATTCGTGAAGTTGAATTTGGTATTGAATTGTTGCCTGGTACGACACCTATTTCGATAGCTCCGTATAGAATGGCACTGACAGAGTTGAAAGAGTTAAAGTCTCAACAAGAATTGACAAGAGGTTTGCTAGACGAGGTGCTTGCTCTGCTCGCTTTGTGAAAAATAAATATGGCACGATGAGAATGTGTATCGATTACCGTCAGTTGAATAAGGTGACTATAAAGAACAAATATCCATTGCCCAGAATTGATGATTTGTTTGATCAGTTAAAAGGAGCTACTGTGTTTTCCAAGATTGATTTGAGATCGGGATACTACCAATTGAGAGTTAAAGATTCAGATATTCTGAAAGCTACTTTTAGAACAAGGTACGAGCATTATGAGTTTTTAGTTATGCCATTTAGACTAACCAATGCTCCTACTATTTTTATGGACTTGATGAACAGAATTTTCAGACCGTATCTGGATAAATTTGTTGTTGTATTCATTGATGACATTTTGATTTACTCACGCGATGAGAATGAGCATGTAGAACATTTAAAAATTGTGTTGCAAACTTTGAGAGAAAAGCAATTGTATCCACCATTCAGCAAATGTGAATTTGGTTGAATGAGGTCAATTTTCTGGGACATATTGTGTCAGCTTCTGGGATTCGTGTTAATCCGAGCAAGATTTCTACTATTCTGAATTGGAAACCTCCGAAGAACGTGTCCGAAGTTTGTAGTTTTTTGGGTTTAGTTGGTTATTACCACAGATTTGTTAAAGGCTTCTCGACTATAGCCACTCCGTTGACTAGATTACTTCAGAAAGATGTTAGATTTGAATGGTCAGATAAATGTCAGAAAAGTTTTTACCAATTGAAAACTCTATTAATAGAAGCTCCAGTGTTAGTACAGCCAGAATCGGGTAAGGAATTTATTATTTACAGTGATGCTTCGTTAAACGGTCTGGGATGTGTTTTGATGCAAGAGGGCAAAGTTGTAGCTTATGCTTCGAGACAATTAAAGACTCATGAAAAGAATTATCTGACACACGACCTTGATCTCGCTGCGATTGTGTTTGCACTTAAAATTTGGCGTCATTGTTTGTACGGTGAGAAATGTCATGTGTTTTCAGATCATAAAAGTCTGAAATATATAATGACCCAGAAAGATTTGAACCTGCGTCAGAGAAGATGGCTTGAATTGTTAAAAGATTATGAGCTGGTGATAGATTATCATCCGGGGAAAGCAAATGTTGTTGCAGATGCTCTGAGTAGAAAATCATTGTTTGCACTAAGTACTCTAAAAGCTTAGTTAGATCTGTCTGATGATAGTTTTATGATAGCTGAATTAAATGCAAAGCCATTGTTCTTACAACAAATATATGATGCTCAGAAATCTGATAATGAATTGTTAGCAAAACGAACTCAGTGTGAAGTGAATTCTGAATCTGAATTTCAAATTGTGGATGGTTGTTTGTGATTCTGGGATCGTATCTGTGTTCCAAGAAATCTAGAGTTGATTCGAATGATATTGAGCGAAGCACATAATAGTCGTCTATCTATTCATCCAAGAAGTACTAAAATGTATTATGATTTGAAATGACACTACCGGTGGTCTGGTATGAAACGGGACATTTCTGATTTTGTTTCAAAATGCTTAGTTTGTCAGCAAGTGAAAGCTGAACATCAAGTTCTATCGGGATTGCTACAGCTGATTCTGATTCCTGAATGGAAATGGGATAGAGTAACAATTGACTTTGTTTCTGGTTTGCCTCTGACTTCGAGAAAGAAAGATACGATATGGGTCGTAGTTGACCGATTAACTAAATCAGCCTATTTTATTCCAGTAAGATCTGACTACTCTCTTGAAAGATTAGCTGAACTTTATATTTTCGAGATTGTGAGATTGCACGGGGGTACCACTATTTATTGTGTCGGATAGGGATCCGAGATTCACATCGCGATTCTGGAAGAAATTGCAAGATGCTTTGGTTACAAAATTGTATTTCAGTATAGCTTTTCATCCATAAACGGATGGTCAATCTGAGTGAAATATTTAGATTCTCGAAGATATGTTAATATGATGTTTACTTGAGTTTAATGGTTCATGGGAACAATACCTGCCGTTGATTGAATTTGCGTATAACAATAGTTTTCAGTCAAGCATCAAAATGGCACCATATGAAGCTTTGTATGGACATAAATGTCGTACACCTCTATATTGGACTGAACTCAGTGAGAATAAGTTACACGGGTCGATTTGATAAAGGATACCGAACAGAAAGTGAAACTGATTTGAGATTGTTTGAAAGCAGCATCTGATCGTCAGAAGTCCCATGCAGACTTAAAACGAAAAGATTGAGATCGACGACAAAGTATTTCTGAAAGTGTCTCTGTGGGAGAAAGTGCTCCGATTCGGATGTAAAGGCAAGCTAAGTTTGAGATTCATCGAACTGTATGAGATCATTGAGCGTGTTGGTCCTGTTGCATATAGATTGAAGTTACCCTCTGAACTAGAAAAGATTCACAATGTATTTCACGTTTCGATGCTCCGTAGATATCAGTCTGATCTGTCGCATGAGATTGCCCCATTTGAAATTGAAATCCAATCTGATATGACATACGAAGAGAAATCGATCTGTATCTTAGCTCGTGAAGTAAAAGAGTTAAGAAACAAGAAAATTCCATTAGTGAAAGTATTGTGGAATCGACACAGATTAGAAGAGGCTACGTGGGAGCCTAAAGATTCAATGAGACAGCAACATCCAGATTTGTTTAACGGTAAGATTTTCGGGGACGAAAATCCCTAAGGGGGGAGAATTGTAACAGTCCAGTTTATACCCTAGTCAAAACAGTGGTTTCGGGACCACAAGTCTGAGTCTGAATAATATTTTAATATTATTTTCTGTACCATTGAGATGTGACTAAGCATGTGTTAAATTTTCGTAAGTTAATTTCTCTGTCTATGAGCTTATTTTGAATAAAGGATTGAATTGAATTAAATGCGAAACTTGCATGCTATATGTTAAAGTGCCTATATGTTGTGGCTTTATAAAAGTGATGACCTTAGGAAGCAATTAGACCACTATTTAATTAGTGGGTGAATGAAAGGCAAATATGCCCTTGTTATATGTTTGTTTTATTTATTAATTGAATGGATATTTTAGTAAAATGAATAATAATATGTTTGTAATAATAAACAAAATAAAAAATGAATGCTATCATCTTATATTTGGGTGCCAAAATTGAAGGAAAAAAAAGAAGAGAAATGTGCTAGGGCATTCGGCTTTATTTATGCAAGATTAAGGTATGTTTTTACTTCGGTTCTTGATAATTTCTATGTTTTTGTAATCATTGCTTTGAGAGCTACAAAACCCATGCCTTGGTTTTGTGTTTTGATGATATATGTGAAATATACCATTGATGATTTTGCAAACTTTGTGATGTTTGAGAATGAAAAATGAAAGATTTGAGCTAGATGAAAATGTTATGTTCTTGAAGTGTTGATGAATTTAGCCAAATAGGGCTAAATTGAGAAAATGGTAAATTGAAGGACTAAATTACAAGTTTGATGAGAAATGTGGGCTTGTATGTGATGTATATGTATTCGGCTAAGCTTGTGTATGCATTGATCTTGTTAAATTTGATGTTTTGAGTAAAATGGACTAGATTGATAAAATGTGCAAATGTGAGGGCTAAGTTGCAAATAGCCCTAAATATATGTTTTGGATTTAATTGAATGAAATAGTGAATATAAGGATAAATTCTGAATATGTTTAGATTAAGAACCGAGGAAAATGGACTTTAGACCACGGAAAAGCGAAAATAACCGAGTAGCCATTTTCGTTCGATAAACCAAATCCGAGGTAAGTCACTATGCAAATAAACTTATCTATATTGAATTGAATATATGTATTCATATGTCTATCGATGAAAATGAATGAGTATGAGATGTTGAGTGCGTGAATTCTGAAATAAGTTCGATATAGTGATAAAGCCGAGAAGTCCTATACGAACCTAGGAATAGATAGGATTAACTATGTCATGACATAGGCATCTGTTCAATGTTATCATGTAAGACCAAGTCCGGGACGTTGGCATTGATTTGAAATTTGTGTAAGTCCTCGTCTGGGACGTAGGCATCGATATAAATTCTATGTAAAAGACCTCGTCTGAGACGTAGGCATCAATATGAATTCTATGTAAAAGACATCATCTGGGACGTAGGCATCGATAGGAGCTTTACGAGTAAGACCATGTCTGGGACATCGGCATCGTATTAATCCGTATAAGACCCTGTCTGGGACAGAGGCATCGATATCTGAGTACATGTAAGACCTCGTCTGGGATGTTGGCATTGTACTACTATTTTGAACTTTCTGATCATCCTACTAGATTCTTATGGGTTCAACGGGAAAGACTTTGATATGAATGTCAAATTCGAGCTATGAACAACTATGTGATATTAAGTTCGATTCAGGTACGTTGTCTATACACTATTTGTGTATGTAAGGTAAGTATCTAAGTGATCTTCTATGGTGATAAGTAAATGGAATTTGTGATATGATAAGAATTATTTTGGCTAGATGAGCTATGTGTTCATATGATTATTGAATGATGAAAATAGCTAATGTGGTTAAAAGTGTACAAACTAAAACAAATATGTGAAAGTTTGCCAAGTGATTGATATATGCTTTCCATACCAAGTTTATTTGTATATGACTTACTAAGCTTTTGGAAAGCTTACTCTGTGTGTGTTTTCCTGTTTTATAGATCGTCGAAGCTACTAAAGGCTCGGGATTGTCAAGGATCGTCATCACACTACAAAAAACTTATTTTGGTACCCTTTTGGAAATGTATATAGCTAAATATGGCATATATAGACTAGATATGTGTATATGTTTTTGGAAGTGAACTTAGCCATGTGTTTTGGAAAGTTTAATTTGGCAATATGCTTGAATGAATGTGATATATGATGCATATCTTGGTAAGGAGGAAGCTTATGAAATGGCCAAGTTTTGAGTGAGCTATTGAATGAATTATGCTTGTAATGATATGAGTTTATTTCTTTGGAATCATCATGGTTGGAATTGGTATTGAGTGTATAAATTGAATGGTCAATTTGGTATGTTTTGGTTGCCATATATGCAAGGTATGTGTTGATATATATTGCTTGTAGGAAGACCCTAAGTGGGTGGCATATTGGCCTTGTAAAATGGCCTATAATGTCACATGGTTGAGGCACATGGGTGTGCCTAAGACCGTGGGTAAATTGGCAGAATATGGCTTAAATTGCACAAAGCCTCGACACGGGTATGCTCGGTGGCCGTGTGAGAAATGGCATTATGTGATCTATTAGTACACGGCCTTAGCACATGGGTGTGCTTGGTGACAGTGTTGATTTTGGAAGTATACTACCACGGGGAGGACACACGGGAGTGTCAAGTAGCCGTGGGTGAGGCACGGCCTACCCCCACGGCCGTGTGTCCCCTGTATGTTAGAGAAGTTTCAAATTTTTATGAAATTACTTATGTGTTTCGGTTTAGTCCCGACTCAATTTATAAGTATGCTTGGGGTCTCGATGACTCATTTAAGGGACACTTTGATTGAATTCTAATGAGATTGATGATGATTGACTTTGTGTCGTGAATGTGATGTGAAATGATCCTATTATTCGGTAATACCCCTTAACCCTATTTCGGTGACAGTTTTTGGGTTAGGGGTGTTACAAATATTGTTTAATAAACACTGAAGTAGTATACTAATGCATAAGACTCTTAATCAGATTAAATAAAATTAGCATAATATGAGCGCTAGAGTTGTGGACGCGGTAGGCGTGGCCGTGGTAGAGGCCGAGGTGCTAGAGTGGTGTTTGAGGCATTGGGACATATGTCGAAAATAGACAGCCCTGCGTCACCTGTGACTAAAGCTGGGTCACATGATCATATGAGAGAGGATGACGCTCCGTCGCAAGCGATGTTGCGAGTTCTAGAAAGGGTTGCTGGGGCAAGAACTGGGCCAGCAGCTCGTGGGTCAATATCGGAGCTACTAAGATCGATTGGAGCTGAGGTTTTTAGGGGTATCTCGGGTGTAGCCCCACATGTAGTGGAGTACTAGCTTGAGGTGGTGGAGTAGATTATGGACAACCTGGATTGCACCGCTGAGCAGGATTTGAAAGGAGCTGTGTCATTGCTAAGAGATGAGGCATATCAGTGGTGGCTCACTGTTCGAGAAGGCACTCAAGTCGATCGTATTACTTGGGATTTCTTTAAGACGGTGTTCTAGGGAAAGTATATTGGGGCTAGCTATGTGGATGCCCGAAAGAAGGAATTCCTGAATTTAGTCCAAGGAGGTAAGTATGTGGCAACATAAGAGGCAAAATCTTTGCGTCTAAGTCGGTATGCCTGAAGAATAGTACCGACTGATTATGAACACTATGTGCATTTTGAAGATGGATTGCACGATGAATTGCGTGTACTAATAGCCCCATAGAAAGAGAGGAATTTTGCCACACAGGTGGAAGGAGCCAAGATAGCTGAGGATGTCAAACACTCGGAGTGGCAAAACCGAGACAAGGATAGGGGCAGGAACAAGAGAGACTCTGAGTACTTAGGTTCTGCTAGAGGTTTTGAAAAAAGGCCTAGAAAGAGGGACCAGTTCGAGCGGGTGCTGCAGCTGTTATCAATCAGTTACATCCTTATGCGAATTGTGGGAGACTTTACTCGGGTGAATGTTAGAAGAGAACTGGTGGTTGTTTCAGATGTGGTTCCAAGGAACATCGATTTAGGGATTGCCCTCGATAGCCTACTAATACTCAGGGGGTTCGTAACGATTTTGCGCAGCCAGCTAGAGGAGCTCAGCAGCCACCAAGTGGTCGTGGGCCAGGTTGAGGTGGTAATGGTGCTGGATGAGGGTAGGGTGCACTGGGTAGAGGTATCGGTAATAGGGGTAACGCGGAGGCGAGACAGCCAAGTTTGGTTTACGCGGTTAGACGTCAAGAGGATAGTGATGCACCGGACATCATAACTGGTACGTTTTTCATAGCTATGTACCTTTTACTGCTTTGATCGGTATTGGATCCACCCATTCGTATGTTGCATGTGCTGTGTCTAGAACTTTGAACATTAGATCTGAGAATGCTACTAGAGAAACAACTGTAATTAGCCCTTTAGGACAGTCGATGATAGTAAATAAGTTGTTTAAGGATGTACCCTTAGAAATTCAGGGGGAAGTATTTCTGGCGGATTTGATGGAACTGCCATTCGGCAGGTCGACCATATTTTGGGCATGGACTGGTTGATAAAACATCGTGCGAACTTGGACTGTGCTACAAAGCAGATGATACTAAGAACTTCAGAGGATAAGGAAGTGATAATGATTGGTGAAAGAAGAAACTATTTGTCTAATGTGGTATCTGCTTTAAAGGTAGAAAAGTTGGTGTGAAAGGGGTGTGGAGCGTTCTTAACCTTCATTAGTGCTTTGGATGCTAAAGAGTTGTTGGTAGATAGCATTAGAACGGTGAAAGAGTTTTGGACGCCTTTCCCGAGGAGCTTCCAAGATTGCCGCTGGATCCAGAGGTAGAGTTTGGCATTGAGCTATTGCCAGGAACGGCTCCGGTGTCCTTTGCTCCTTACAGAATGGCGCCGAATGAGTTAGTGAAACTTAAAGCTCAAATTCAGGAGTTGTCGATCGCGGATTCATTCAACCAAGTGTGTCACCGTGAGGAGCTCCAGCTTAATTCGTTAAAAAGAAGGATGGGTCGATGCGTATGTGCATCGATTATAGGCAATTGAATAAGTTGACGATCAAGAATAAGTATCCGTTATCGAAGATCGACGATCTATTCGATCAACTGCTAGGAGCTTCGATTTTCTTGAAGATAGATTTGAGATCGGGTTATCACTAGCTTAGGGTCAAGGAGGCAAATATTCACAAGACTACGTTTCGAACTAGATATGGATATTATAAATTCTTTGTGATGCCGTTTAGGTTGACAAATGGACCAGCTGCAATTATGGACATCATGAACCGGGTCTTCCAACGCTACATAGACCAGTTTGTGATGGTGTTCATAGATGACATCTTGGTGTATTCAAAGACTGAATAAGAACATGACACACATTTAGGGGTTGTATTGCAAATTTTGAGAGAGAAGAACTGTATGCCAAATTCAGTAAGTGCGAATTTTGGCTGAGGGAAGTGACCTTTTTAGGGCATGTTGTGTCTACCGAAGGAATTATAGTTAATCCCCTGAAAGTAGAGGCTGTTTTGGACTAGAAACCACCGAAGACAGTGGCAAAAATTTGGAGTTTTCTAGGGTTGACTGGATAATGCAGGTGTTTCGTTGAAGGGTTTTCTTTGATTGCTACACACCTAACTAAGTTGTTGTGTAAGGGAGTACTATTTGTGTGGTCAGAAGAAACAAGAGAGCTTTGAGAAATTGAAGAAGATTTTGACAGAAGCGCTAGTATTGATTCAACCTGAGGCTGGTAGGGAGTTTATTATTTATTATGCTACGTCACACACGCTTGGGATGTGTGTTGATGCAAAGGGGAAAAGTGGTCGCTTATGCATCTCGTCAATTAAGGCCGTATGAGGTGAACTATCCCATGGATGATCTAGAATTAGCTGTAGTGGTGTTTGCTCTGAAGATTTGGAGACATTATCTGTACGGTGAGAAGTCAATTATCTCTACGGATCATAAGAGTCTGAAATACCTCCTTACCTAGAAGGAGTTGAACTTAAGACAACGAAGGTGGATAGAAATGTTGAAATGTTATGACTTCTCAATCGGTATCATCCCGGAAAGGCTAACATAGTGGCTGATGCGTTAAGTCAAAAGGTGATATCAGATTTGAGAGCGATGTTCGCTCATCTCAACCTTTATGAAGATGGTAACCTGTTAGCCGAACTTCAGGTGAAGCCTGCATGGGTAAGCCAGATTAAGGAAAAGCAGTTGATAGATGAAGTGTTGGGTTCTCAACTTCAACAAGTGGAAGGTGGTGAGATAGGGGATTTTAGATTGAATAGTGATGGGGTATTGTGTTTTCATGGAAGAATTTGTATGCTCGAAGATTTGAAATTGAGGCAAATGATTCTGCATGAGGCAAATAGTAGTCCATATGCTATGCACCCGGAGGAAACAAAATGCACCGAGACCTCTTTGAGCAGTATTGGTGGCAAGGATTAAAATGGGAGGTTACTAATTTCGTGAGCAAGTACTTTACATGTTAGTAGGTGAATACGGAACATCAATTGCCGTCGAGTTTGCTTCAACCGGTGAAAATTCCATTATGGAAATGGGAAAGGATAACGATGGACTTTGTTAGTGGGTTACCTTTAACGCCTACTAAGAAAGACTTAGTATCGGTTATAGTGGATCGATTAACGAAGACTGCTCATTTCTTACCTGTTCGTATGGATTATTCATTGTAGAAGTTGGCCAAAGTGTATTTAGCAGAAGTCGTAAGGTTGCATGGGGTACCAATGTCTATTATATCAGACAGGGACCCTAGGTTTACATCACGGTTTTGGAAGGCTTTGCATGAAGCTTTGGGAACAAGGTTAAATTTCAGCACGGCGTTTCACCCTCAGACAAATGGTTAGTCGGAGAGCGTTATGCAGATTTTGGAAGACATGTTAAGAGGCTGTGTGATCGACTTCAGGGGTAGTTGGGAAGATTTCTTACCTTTGGTGGAGTTTGCATCAACAACAGCTATCAATCCAGCATTCAGATGGTACCCTACGAGGCGTTGTATGGTCATAGGTGTCGTACTCCTACTTGCTGGACTGAGTTGGGTAAGCGTCATCTTTTGGGTCCTGAGTTGATTCTAGAGACAGAGGAGAAAGTTAAGGTAATTCAGGCTCGATTAAAAGAAGCTTCGGATAGACAAAAATCGTATGCAAATTTAAAGCGTAAGGATATAGAGTTTGCGGTGGGAGATTAGGTCTTTCTAAAGGTCTCACTTTGGAAGAAGATCTTTAGATTTGGACGGAAGGGCAAGTTGAGCCCTAGGTTCATCGGACCATACCGTGTACTAAAATGTGTTGGGCCAGTGGCTTATCAGCTTGAGTTACCTCCGGAGTTAAGTCAGATATATAGTGTATTCCATGTATCAATGTTAAGACGTTATCATTCGGATCCATCTCATATTGTGCCATTGGAGGAAGTTGAGTTAAGACTTGACTTGTCTTTTGAAGAGGAGCCAGTATAGATTTTAGATCGGGACGTTAAGATGCTAAGAAGGAAGTCGGTACCGTTAGTCAAAGTATTATGGCGTAATCACGAATTGGAGAAAGCTACATGGGAACCCAAGGATGTGATTAGGTAGCAATATCCTCAACTCTTTTAATTAGGTAAACTTTGATGCTGAAATTTCTTTAAGGGGGTAGAATTGTAACATCCTAAAATTCAGAATTTATGTTTGTGCACTATATCTTGCATTAGGCTAGTTAAAATATTAATTATGTATGTTTAGGGGATCCTAAGAAGGCTTGGGATTGAAATGGGCCTTAGAAAAATTTTTATGTTTAAGCACTTTAAGAAGAGAAGGTAAATGGCATCAATGCTTATGGAAATAAGTGAGTAATATGCTAGCATAAATGAGCATATGGCACGGAGGTTGTGATGTCAAGTGGAAAGCTTGAAGGGAAGAGGTTTGAATCGCTCCTAGTGAATTTATTTTGATATTTTTTTGTACTTCTTCCCTAAGTGTCGGCCATGAGAGTATTTTTGGTAAGGGGAGACTTTTTAATTTTGGAAAGGTGGCTAAGGAAATAAGGTAAGGATGAGGGTAATGAAAGAAATGAAAGAAAAGGAGCAAGAAGGGGCTATGTTGGCCGGTTTTGGGGAGAATATTTTGGAAAGTTTTTATGGTCATTTTTTTATTCTTTTGGTATGGTATACACGGTTTGGGAGAGGTTTTGTGGTAGCCAAATTTTCCGTTAGTGTTTTGGCAAAATTTTTATGCTTGTTTGGCCTAAATTCTTTTAGCATCCATTTGGGTTCTTTTCTCCAATTATTCTCTTATTGTCGAAACTTCAAAGTCATTAGTAATTATTTTTCTTTTCTTTCTTTGTTTTTCCGAAACCACCTAGACTTTGTGACTAAATTATTTTTGATCATTTCTCCTTTGAAATTCGAAACTAGTTAAGCATTCTTTCTCCATCTCTGTTTTCTTTTTCACAAGTTCTTTAACCTTACTTTCTTATTCTTTAATCCATATTCTCATAGTCGAATCCTCTTGTTCATCTTTCTTTTCTCCATAGCCGAACCTTTCAATTCTTAATCTCTCATTCACAATCTCATTCTCATTTGAGTTGAAACACTCTTCTTTGATCAATCGGTAAGTGGTTCTATTCTATCATTTTATTCTTTTTTCCTAGCCGAATGTGTGTTTATCAAAATTCGGATATTCACTTTGTTCCAACCAAAATATCTTCCTCTCATAATTCTTTACAATGTAATCACTTTCTAATGTAGAGTATAGTGGAAGGCCGAATCTTTGACTCATCCATAGCCATTGTACAATCGTTGAGAATCGGCTTTATAATCATTAAGGAAAAGGATTTCTTTAAAGTTCATCTCGATATCTCTCAATATTTGTTTATTCCGTTAAAACGGAATGATAGATTTGTCTAATCGATTGTTATAGGGACTAAATCACCTGTTATTATTCACTTGTTGATCATACGGAAATAGTGGTAAGCGAAACCCTTTTTCCTTAGATAATCGATATATATATATCGTAATATCGTTTTGACTAAGATTTTATCTGATGGAGGCTAGTGGTACCGATTTGAAAGGGAAAGTGATTGGAGGACACAAAAGGAGCGGATTTGCGATACCTACTCCTAAATTCAAACGAAGGGCGGTATCGGCAGTTTGGGATTTTCCCCCGGGTTGTGGACTATCATCCGGAGAATAGCCAAATCGTGGTCGTTTACGATACTGAGGGTAAGCGTTTCAATAGATCGATTGGTTTAGATTTAGATGAATAAAAATATCGATCATTATATTAATCGAGTGTTATGTTGTCATAGGTGCCGACAATCAAGAGAGTTTAATACTCACCATAATCAGGTGTGTAATCTCACTACGTAATTCTGAAGATCCATGATTTGGTATAATGTTTGATAGTAGATTGTTATTGTTATACGGACTAAAAATTGTAAAGTTGGCATAAAACGAGAAATTGGCTTAAAGTATATTATTTCTATAGATTTGAAAAAATCGGCATTAAAATTGATAAAATTATCAAAATGCCCCTATGGGCCGATTTACCAAAATGCCCTTATGGGCTGATTTACCGAAATACCCCTATGGGCCGATTTACTAAAATGCCCCTATGGGCTGAATTATCAAATGCCCCTATGGGTCGGTTTGTTAAAATGCCTTACTAGGCTGAATTATTATATTGCTTTAAATGGGCCGATTCACCATACTAAATTACTAAACTAATGGTTGTTATACATGAGGATACTTTATGTATGTTGCATCTACATATTGCATGGGATGGGAAAATTAAATGAAGAGAAGTGTAGACCGGTGGCATTGCCACAAATTTCGATAATGGCTATGTGCCAATTTAAATATGGCTTTGTGTCCGTGATTAAGGTCAGTATGCCGATTACATTATCAGATATGATTCGGTGGCTCACCACAAATATTATAAATGGCGACTTGACCGCAAATTGGAGAGACTGGCAGGTATGTTGACTTGATCCCACAGAGAGATTGGTTGGTACGGTGGAGAGATTGGTGGATGGGATGGGTTGCATTCATATCATTTATTTATTACATGTAAATGGGCTTAGGCCCAAGATTATGCTTTATGAGCTTAGGCCCAAGATATAACTTTACGGGTTCAGGCCTAGTGGATAACGGTAGGGGATTATACATTGAGTTCTTGTAACTCACTCCTTTTCCGTAATTCTTTCAGGTAATGCTCAGTAATGTGGACTTGGGCTATGGATGACTTGGTGGAGGCCATACTTCAGCAATGGTTTTTATTAAACTTTAGATTTCTATTCCCATTTACTTAACTATTTTGGGTTTTTATATTGTAATAAGGCCTCTGGAATATTTTACTATTGCATTATGTTTGACGTACTTATTATTTTGCTTAAATCACTTTAAATGGGAAATTTTCTAAAAGCTAAAATAAAGGTTTTCTAAAATAGACTAACAAATGGATTTCATAACAAACTTATATAAATATTTTAACTCAAAATTTTCTCTCAAATTATCAACAATATTTTCAAAGGTTATTGGTTTTATAAGATCATTAGTTCAAATTTTCTATTTATCAATCAACTTTTGAGGTTGGTAGTATTTAATCAAATATTTCAAATCAAACTTTTTTTCTTGATTATAATGTAATAATACATATTTTATTCTGAATAAAAAGGATTTAACATGTTTTTCTCATGTGACATGTCAGATCCAGTCATAACGCATGGGCCAGGTTTGGGGTGTTACACACTAAGTGTGCGATGATATTTAAGCTTTGGCTAAGAAAGTGGCACTAAGTGTGTGACTAAATCGAATGAATAATGAAGATTGATAGAAATGTGGTATCAAGCATTGAGTAGCAAGAATGATCGTTAACTAACTGTTGGCAAAGGTATGTACGGAACCCACGTGGTTGATGATTTGGTAAATGAATAAATGGATGATTATGTGAGTATTGACTATAGATGTAATTTTGTATTATTGTGAAATGATCTATGTGATGTTTTATTTTACATATTGAATTTGAGTCATTAAGATAAATGTATTATATTACAAACATACTAATCTTTAATGCTTATTGTGTGAAGTTTTCTATTTTATAGTATATTTAAAGTTAGCTCGAATCCGAGAATCGTCAGCGAGTAAATCACACTATCGGTTATTTATTTTGGTACTTTTGGAAGTTGTATATATTTGGGATATGGCATGTATAGGCTAGTAATTATGGCATGTTTTGAAATGTATAAGTCTTGCTATGTGATATGGCTTGGAAGTTGAATGATGTTAGTATATATGTGTAGGTTATATGAATGATGAATATGGTATGAATTAGTGAAAATGGAAATGGTATGTTTCATGCTTAAATTGGTTGATGAGAATTGTGGTTTAAATGTGAACTTGTGGTATGGACTATATGATGCTTGACTTACATGATTTTGGATGTATAGTTGATAATTTGGATTGATATGTTAAGATGGATTTGTATAAGAAGATGAATGATGATGTTAAGACTTTAAATTGAGTATGTTTTGGTATGTTTGAATGTCATTTGAGGTATGAATTTGTAATGGTTTATGCTTGTAGGTATGACCCTAAGTGTGGGTGGCAAATTGGCCTTGCAAATAGCCTATATTTGCCCACATGGTTGAACACACGGGCATGTGGCTCAAACGTGTCATTTAAGTTTGCAAATTGAAACAAGTCAGGCTCGCACACGGGCTAGACACACGGACATGTGACTGGCCATGTTGTGCAAGTCAATGTCGACCACGGGTGAGGCACACGGGCGTGTCTCTGGCCGTGCGAACAAGTCAGTATGTATGCTCTGTTTTGCCACGGCTTGGACATACGGGCCTGTCTGAGGCCGTGTGAGGCACACGGTCTACCCACATGAGTGTGTGACCCCTATAGCTTGGAAAAATATTAAGTTTCAGAAAAAATTCATATGTATTCGATTCAATTTTGACCCCTTTCTAATGCATGTTCAAGGTCTCGTAGACCTATATATAGGAATCTATGATTGTGAATGATTAAATTAAGACGAGAAATGTTTATAAATGTTTCGAATGTTTATTAATACTTATTAACCTTATTCCGACGACGATTACGGGTTAGGGGGTTACAGGTTTTGCATGTTTGATGTGTGATAAACAACTTTTACTAAGAGATTTTTCATGAAAATACCTAAAAAGGACCTATTTGTAAAAGGTTGTAAATGGATAGTAAAAATATGATTTAATGGAAAATGTGGGCTGTTATAAGCATGAAATTGGTTCGGCTAGGCTTGGGTTATCAATAAATTGAATACATTTCATTTTACGAACCTAGGGACTAATTTGTAAAATTGTGAAACTTTAAGGGCAAAAAGGTAATTTTTCCATAATGTGATCTTTGGTCTGATTTGAGTAATGTGAATATTAAATAAACTAAATTTTCTATTTTAGATCAAGAAAAATGGAGTTCGGACCTTGACCGGGGAAAGAATAAGGTGTTTGACGATTAAATCCTTTTTCTACTATTCTATACCGAGGTAAGTTCGTGTGTAAATAAATGCAATGTTATATTTGTATTTTTATATGTTTTATTATGCATGAATTGTATAAATGACAATGTGGATACTTTCGATGACGAAATAACAAGTGAGAAATCCCGTTTGAACCTTAGGAATAGATTAGGATTCGACTAACATGTCACTAGGAAACCATGTGATTTATGTGATTTATGTGATCCGGGTGTTGGTCTCGTACGTCTACGACTGGCTAGGTAGTCTGGCATGTGTTGTGGATACCTAACAACTTGTGTGAGCAGCACTGCAGATACGTCTTGATTGACAGCTTGTGTGAGTAGGCTCGTGATTAGCTAGAGAGTAAGCCCTATATGTTATGAGATATGAGGTAGCATTGGCTACATATGTGGCACTTATGTGTAATACTTTCCATGTATCCGATTAGTATTCCAAGTGTTCAATGGGTATGTCAAAGATGAGAAAGAGTATGACAAGTTACGAGTTGGTACAGGTATGTACGAAAAACTCATAAGAATGAGCTCGGTATGTGATGAACACTTGGTAAGATTAAGAATGATTAAGTTATGTTTATGAACCTATGATGACAATTATGTAACTTGTGTTATACTAATTGTATGATATTCATGTTCAATGTTGTTTAATGGTTCTTATTATTTGCATGTGAACTTACTAAGCAATAAAGCTTACTCCCCTTCCTTTCCTTTATCTTATAGTGTAACCAAGCTAGCTCGGGATTGGAGATTTGTTGGAGATCCATACACACTATTTACAACGATTATTTTGGTACCAATGAATTCAAGTATTTTGAGTTATGGCATGTATAGGGACTTGGTCATTTTATTACATGTCATAAATGATTTGGCCTAAATGTGTTGGCATCATAATAGTTAATGATTCATTTTGTATAGGGCCATTGGAAGTTGGCCAATATTAATTTTATTGGTCATTGGTATGCTTATGTGATGATGCCTATCATGAAGATGAAACTGGCATGAATGGAAAAGAAGATATGTGATGTTTATGCATGATAGATGTTTGTATGTGTAAATGATGTATTGATATCTTGTTTGTGGCTAATTTGGTTGTATGAATATGTTTGGATTGGAATTGCTTGTTGTTGTGTAGGTTGGTTCAAGTAAGAGTGGCAAAATGGCTTGGTAAATAACCTTATTTTGTCTACATAGGTAGACAGATGGGCTTGTGTCTAGGCCGTGTGTGACACACGGTCAACCCCATGGGTGTGTGATCCTGTTGTGTGTCCCTTGCTTCTTGAATTTTAGCTTCGAATTGACCACATGGGTAGAGACACGACCGTGTGTCTCAGCCGTGTGAAGGACATGGCCCAAGGACATGGGCGTGTGAAGTCTGCACCTATTTTTTGAAAATTAATTCACCACACGGCTTAAGAACACAGGCGTGTGACTTGGCCGTGTGACATTCAAATGTGGATGACGTCATAAATAGAGTTACACGTGCTAGAGACACGAGCGTGTGTGACCACATGGCCTACCGACACGGGCGTGTCTCAAACCATACGGACGTGTGACCCCTATTTTGATGAAAATTTTTCAAAGTTTCCTAAGTTCTCGATTTAGTCCCGAACCACCTCCAACGAATGTGTTGGGCATCGTAGGCTATTAATAGGGATGATATGAATGTGTATGAAAATTTTTTAATTTGGATGGAAATTTATGACTCGAAAATGTATGTTTGCTTGTGTTTATGTCTGATAATGCCTCATACCCTGTTCCAGTACTGAATACAGGTAAGGGGTGTTACACTTACCATCATGCATCAAAACACAACCAAGACCGATATGAGACGCATCACTGCATTCCACATAATCCTTCTCAGATTTAGACTGGATCAAAATTGATGCTTGAGTCAACATAGACTAAAGCTTCTCAAAACTTTCCTGTTACTCCATAGTCAACTTGAACGGTGCACTTTTCCTCAATAGATTAGTCATAGGATTTGTGATCTACTGTAATTTAATGCAGTAGATTAAACTAGTTTTCGCACTTGAGGAGCTTGAATACAAGAACTTTTATTATGTTTTAGTTCAATTTTTATATTTTAGTTTAAATTAAATAAAAATATATTATGAGTCTTTTATTAACCTTAGGGGCCGAATAAGGCCTAAAGGTGAGCTAACATACTTAGTGAGTGTGTAAGAGATCATTCAAGGGCATAAAAACTCAATATTGGTCATTATGTTGCAACACGGGAAGTTTGATATCGCAACATACAGAACAGAATGCCAGAACTGCTATACTACTCTTGAAGTCACGACACAGCCATGGGATGTCGCCACACCCCCTTAAAGTTACCACTGAACCAGCATACTTCCTTCAATTTCATGACATAGGCCTTGTATGTAATACCCCTTACCCGTGTTCGATACCAGAACCGGATACGAGGCATTACCAAACTTATCTTGCTTAAACATACTACTTTGGGCTATAAAATTTCATTCCAACTTAAAACTTTCTCATTTACATTCATAACGTCCCTATTATGGGTTCACGAGACCCTATACATATACTCGGGATGCTTTGTCCCTAAACTAGAAACTTTCAAACACTTAGAAAATTTTTGACATAAAATAGGGCCACACGCCCGTATGAAGAGTGGGACACATCCGTGTTGCATTTCACATGCCCGTGTTCCACACCCGTGGTTGACATTGACTTGCATCACACGGCCAGTCACACATTCGTGTCTTAGCCTGTATGCCGAAACCATGGCATTCTATTTATGAAGTCATCACCTCACTATGATCACATGGCTAAGACACACGCCCGTGTCCTTCGGCCGTGTGGCGAATTAAATTCTAAATTTAGGGTGCAGGCTTCACATGACCTGGGCACACACCCATGTCCATGTTTGTGTCTCCCACACGGCTGAGACACATGGCCGTGTCTCTGCTCGTGTGTTTACTACTGAGCATACTAACTTGTAACCTTGGCATGCAAGGGATACACGGCTAATCAACACGCCTAAGGGGCTGATGTGTGTCACACACGGCCTAGACACACGCCTGTGTGCCTACCGTGTGGACATTTGAAAGGCTATCTACCAAGCCAAATGCCAACCTACACAGCAACCATACTTATACCAATTCAATCCAACATATATCATAACCATAAAGCACTTCTAAAGACTAAAAAATCAAGGCATCCATACAAGCATACACTTAATGAAATTCATCATCATTGAATATATGTAAACTGGTCAAGTATTGACCTAGTTCCAATGACCACTTACAAAATGAATTCAGCAACATTAATAGCCAACATTTTGGCTAGCAAATATGACATAACAAAAGAGATTAAGTCCTATACATGCCATACTCAAAATGAATTTAACTATGCTATACCAAAGAGTAATCGATAGTGTGATTTTTGAACTCCGACGTTCCACGAATTCTCGAGCTAACTTGGTAATGCTACAAGGAAAAAAGGAAATGAGAGGAATAAGCATAAAGCTTAGTAAGTTTGTATGAAGTAAATAAAAACATAAGGTTTTAATGCCATCCATACATAACATTAAATAAAACACAAAGTCTTAGGCACAATGCCACAACTTACTCATGCTTACTCTTACAAATCGCATACCATATCACATATCGTAAACTTTTCTCATGAATTACTCACATGTACCTGTACCACTTCATCACACGGATTTAGCACTAATCTCATCTCTATTACAAGCTTAACTATTACGCCATTGAATCAAACGAGATATTCAAAAGTACATAATCGTCATCATTTATATAAATACGATGCCAATGCCATATCCCAGATATAGTATTACATGGGGTCACCTCTAGATGCCGATGCCATATCCCCGATATGGTCTTATATGGGATCTCATATCAATTTTCAATGCCATGTCCCGTATATGGTCTTATACGATTCTTATATTCGATATCGATGCCATATCCCAGATATGGTCTTATACAGAATCTCAATTCGGTGTCGAGGCAATGTTCCGGCGTGGTCTTATACGTGACCTTACATTTACCCATCTCAAGTGTTGATGATATTATTCTCTCATTTATTAAAGTCTAACCAGGACTTCCACATCCGAAATCCTCCACATTTTGCCATTCAACATCATTGTTCAATTTCATAGTAATATTATACAACATTGTCAATATCAACATTTAGAAACTTAAATAACATGATCTTGAACTTATTGCACACAAACTTACCTTGATTTCAAAATAAGCTAGATTGTCGTTCTAGTCCGATACTTTGTTATTTCCTCGGTTGAGGTTAATTCTTTGTTTTTCTTGATCTATAATAGCAAATTAGCTCATCTAACTATCACATTAACTAATGCATTTCAATAATCATGCTTTGGCAAAATTTACTATTTTGCCCTTAGACTTTCACGAAATGACCATTTTACTCCTAGGCTTGAAAATCAATTCTAATCAAATTTCTCTATAACACCCCAAACCCGACCCATGCATTATGGCTGGATCTGACATGTCATATGAGAAAAATATATTTAAGTCCTTTTTCAGTCGTACATAAATAGGTATTTATTTGTTAAAAATCAAGCCCCTTAACATGTCTTCCAGAATTTGGATTACTCTCTCTGATTGACCATCTGTCTGAGGATGAAATGTCGTGCTGAAATTTAACTTTGTTCCCAAAGCTTCATGTAAAGCTTTCCAAAATCGTGATGTAAACCTAGGGTCCCTGTCCGATATAATAGACACTGGTACCCCATGTAACCTCACGATCCCTGCTACATACAACTTGGCAACTTCTGCAATGAGCAATCCGTACGAACAGGTAGGAAATAAGCAGTCTTCTTCAACCGGTCCACTATTACCCAAACGGAATCTTTCTTAGTAGGCGTTAAGGGTAACCCACGAACAAAGTCTTTGGTTATCCTTTCCCATTTCCATAATGGAGTTTTCACCGGCTGTAGCAATCTCGACTGTAATTGATGTTCCGCCTTCACTTGTTGACATGTCAAGCACCTGCTCACGAAATCAGTAACCTCCCGTTTCAACCCTGGCCACCAATACTGCTCACGAAGGTCTCAATACATCTTATTTCCTTTGGGGTGCGTAGCATATGGGCTACTATGTGCCTCACGCAAAATCATTTATCTCAATTCCGAATCTTTGGGCATACAAATTCTTCCGCGAAAAATAATACTCCATTACTATTCAATTCAAAATACCCTATCACACCACCTTCCACTTGCTAAAGTAAGGAACCCAACCTTTCATCTAATAACTGCTTTTCCTTAATCTGGCTTACCCATGCGAGCTTCACCTGAAGTTTAGCTAGTAGACTACCATCTTCATACAGGCTGAGATAAGCGAACATCATTCTCAAATCTGATATCACCTTACGACTCAACGCATCTACCACCACGTTAGCCTTTTCGGGATGATACTCGATTGAGAAGTCATAATCTTTCAATAGTTCTATCCACCTCCACTGTCTTAAGATCAACTCCTTTTGGGCAAGGAGGTACTTTAGACTCTTATGATCTGTATAGATAATCGACTTTTCACTGTATAGATAGTGTCTCCAAATCTTCAAAGCAAACACCACTACAGCTAACTCAAAATCATGAATGGGATAGTTCACCTCGCGGCCTTAATTGACGAGATGCATAGGCCACCACTTTTCCTCATTTCATCAACACACATCCCAAGCCCGTGTGTGACACATCACAATAAACAATAAACTCTTTTCCAGCCTCAGGTTGAATCAATAATGGCACTTCTGTCAGGATCTTCTTCAATTTCTCAAATCTCTCTTGCTGTTGATCTGACCACACAAATGGTACTCCCTTACGCAACAGCTTAGTTAGGGGTGTAGTAATCAACGAAAACCCCTTAACGAAATGCTTGTAATACCCAGCCAACCCTAGGAAACTCTGAATTTCAGCCATTGACCTTGGTGGTTTCCAATCCAACACAGCCTTGACATTCTAGGGATCAACTCTAATTCCTCTGGCAGACAAAACATGCCCCAAAAAGGTCACTTCCTTCTACCAAAATTCACACTTACTAGATTTGGCATAAAGTTGCTTCTCCCTTAATATCTGTAATACTACCCGCAGATGCGAATCATGCTCTTCTTCATTTTTTGAGTACACCAAGATGTCATCTATGAACACCACCATAAACAGATCTAAATAGGGTTGGAAGACCCGGTTCATCATGTCCATAAATGTAGCTGGTGCATTAGTCAACCCAAACGGCATCACCAAGAACTCATAATCCCATAACGAGTTTGAAACGCAATATTATGAATATCCGCCTCCTTGACTTTAAGCTAGTGATAACCTAATCTCAAATCTATTTTTGAGAAAGCTGAAGCTCTTCGTAGTTGATCAAACAGATCATCGATTCTCTGCAACGGATACCTATTCTTGATCGTCAATTTATTCAACTGCCTATAATCGATGCACATAAGCATCGACCCATCCTTCTTTTTGATGAACAAGACCGGCGCTCCCCATGGTGACACACTTGGTCGAATGAATCCGTGATCCAACAACTCTTGAATTTGAGCCTTAAGTTTCACTAACTCCTTCGATGCCATTCTATAAGGAGCAATGGATACCGGAGCCATTCCTGGCAACAACTCAATGCCAAACTCTACTTCCCAATCCGAAGGCAATCCCAGAAGCTCCTCGAGAAAGATGTCTGAAAACTCTTTCACCGTTCTAACACTTTCCACTGACAATTCCTTAGCATCCAAAGCACTAATGAAAGCTAGGAATGCTCCACACCCCTTTCTAACCAACTTCTCTACCTTTAAAGCAGATACCACATTGATAGATAGTTTCTTCTTTCACCTATCATCATCACTTCCCTATCCTCCGAAGTTCTTAGTATTATCTGATTTGCAGCATAATCCAAGTTCGCACGATGTTTCACCAACCAGTCCATGCCCAAAATAAGGTCGAACTCGTCGAATGGCAGTTCCATCAAATTCGCCAAAAATATTTCCCCCTGAATTTCTAATGGCACATCCCTAAACAACTTATTTACTATCACTGACTATCCTAGAGGACTAATTACAGTTGTTTCTCTCAGTAATCTCAGATATAATGTTCAAATTTCCAGATATAGCACAAGTAACATACGAATGGGTGGATCCAATATCTATCAAAGTAGTAACAAGTACATCAGATGTTATTACATTAGGTGCATCGCCATCCTTTCATTGTCTGACTGCATAGACCAACCCTAGCTGTCTCGCCTCTGCGTTACCCCTATTACCAGTATCTCTACCTGGTACAACCTAACCTCGTCCTATACCATTACCACCACGACCTAGCCCACGACCTCTCGGTGGCTATTGAGCTCCTTTAGCTGGCTGTGCATCATAGTTACGAACATCCTGAGTCTGAGCAGTCTATCAAGGGCAATCTCTAAGCTGATGGTCCTTGGAACCACATTTGAAACAACCACCGGTTCTCTTCCAGCATTCACCCGAGTGTCATTTTTTGCAATCCACACATGGCTGTAACTGATTGGTAGCAGCTGGTACTCTAGCTTGAGCTGGCTCCTCATTCCTGGGCCTCTTCTGAAACCCTCTAGCAGGACCTAAATACCTAAAGTCTCTCTTGCTCCTACCCCTATCCTTGTCTCAGTTTTGCTACTCTGAATGCTTAGCCTCTTCAGCTATCTTGGCTTTCTCCACCAATGTGGTAAAATTCCTCTCTTCAGCAACCCGTCCTCAAAATGCACACAACATTCGTATTTAGTCAGTACTATACCATGGACATACCGACTCAGATGCAGAAATTCTGCCTTGTAAGCTACCACAGTCTTATCTCATTAGACCAGATATAGGAATTCCTTCCTTTGGGCATCCACATAGCTAGCCCCAACATACTTTCCCTAGAATGCAATCTTAAAGAAATCTCAGGTAATACGATCAGCCTGAATGCCTTCCCGAACCGTGAAGCCACCATTGATACACCTTGTCTCTCAACAAGGACACAACTCCTTTCAGTTTTTGCTCAGTGGTGCAATCCAGATGGACCCGCCCCACAACCTCAAGATAATACTCTACTACATTTGGGGTTACACCCGAGATACCCCTAAAAACCTCAGCATCATTCGATCTGAGTCATTTCAAAATTGACCCACGAGCTACCGGCCCAGTTCTTGCCCTAGCAACCCTTTCCAGAACTGGCAACATTGCTTGGGACAGAGCGTCGTCCTCCCTCATACGATCATGTGACCCAGCTTCAGTCACAGGTGATGCAGGTGCGTCCATTTTCGGCATATGTCTCAACGCCTCAGACACAACTCTAGCGCCTCGGCCTCTACCACGGCCACGTCTACCGCGTCCACGTCCTCTAGTGCTCATATTGACTAATTTGATTTAATCTAATTAAGAGTCTTATGAATTAGTATACTATTTCAATGTTTATTAAATAATATTTTATGAAGTATAAGAAGTAAAGTCGTTTTCGTAAGCGCATCCTATAGTCTCAATCTCTATAGTTTCAATACCTAAAACTTAAAAGTTCTAGAGTGTTCTTACAGTCATATCACAATAATCATAATCATACAATAATAACATATACTTACTTGACTTGGTGCCGGATACCTGTGGTGCCATACATCCTTTAGAACATGTATTTATAATTTAAAATTCAAACAGCTTTTTGAAAATGTTTTTAAACCCAAACCACATCTGAATTTTGCAACCGGGCTCTGACATGTCCGGATCTAACATGTCACATGAGAAAAATATATTTAAGTCCTTTTGAGTCGTACATAAATAGGTAATTATTTGTTAAAAATCAAGAAAACAATTTTTGATTTAAAATAATTGACAATATATTACTAACTTCGAAGATTGATTGATAAATCGATAAATTTGAACTAACAATCTTACAAACCGTGACTTTTGAAAAATATTGATAAAAATTTGAGAGAAACTTTTTGGGTTAAAAATATTCATATAAGTTTATCATAAAATCCATTTCCGTTTTAGAAAAATCTTTATTTAAGTGTTTAGAAAATCCCATTAAAAGCAATTTGATCAAAATATAAGTACGTCAAGCATAAAGTAAAATAAAATAATCCCGAGGCCTTATTACAACATTTAACTCAAATTACTAAAGTGATAAAGTGAACGAAAAGAAATCTAGAGTCCAAATAAAATCGTTTCTAAAGTATGATCCCCACCAAGTCATCCATGACCCAAGTCCACGTCACTGAGCATTACCTGCAAGGGTTAAGGAAACGGGGTGATTTACTAGAACTCAGTGCATAACCCCCTTACTGTTGTCCACTAGGCCTGAAACCCATTTAGCAATATTTTCGGCCTAAGCCCCTTTTTACATAATAATGTATCAAATATATCATATGAATGTAATGCAATCCCAATCTAACCTAGTCGCTACACATCACCCGTACCATCCATCACACCTGTGTGGATCAAGTCAACCCATCCCGCCAAACACACCAATCGCAAGCATTATGCCATTTATAACAAATTTTGATTGTGGCCAAGCCACCAGAATCATAGTATCATATTAACAAACATTATTGTGGCATTGCCACCAGAATCACTTTTCTTCAACATTTTCCCATCCCATGCAAAACCATGTAAATGCATCATACAATGCAAATCATGATATTTACAAATATAAACAACAATAATTAATTCAGAGATTCATTACAAAAATTTGGCCCATTGTAACACTTGCGAATCAGCCCATTAAGGCAATATATCAAATCGGCCAATTAAGGCAATATATCAAATTGGCCATTTTGGCAATATAATCAATCGACCCATTTTGGCAATACATCAAATCGGCCAATTTGGGGCATTTCATAATTTGACCCTTTAGGGGCATTTTCGTAGTTTTCACAGTGTTAATACTGATTTTGTCAATTTTATCAAAATAGTGAAATTTAGGCCAATTTTCCCCGGTTTACACTATTTAACGATTTTAATCATAGCGACTTATTTCCAATATGATATCAATCTTAAACCCACGAAAAATGGTGTGAAATTACACACCTAATTACGGTAAGTACAGGCTTTCTTGATCTTCTACACCATTGGAATCATGAACGACCACGATTTGTCGATTCTCCCCGGATGATGGTCCACAACTCGGTGGAAAATCCTGAACTACCGACATCGCCTTCGATTAAATTTAGGAGTAGGGATCGTAAATTCGCTCCTTTTGCAATCTCCAATCGCTATCCCTTTTTTTATTCGATATCACTTGCAACTATAATCGTATGATCAACAAGTCGATCGATTGAGCGATTTAGATCCTAAGGCATGTATTCGATTAGTCACAACCACTATTATCTCGAAAATAACTTAAACGAATACAGAACGATTTCAAATAATCCATGAAGAATTCCTTACCTTAACGATATTGGATGTAATTTCCACCGTTCGACTTAGGGCTAACGATGCACGGCCTCTCACTTAGAACACTACGAAAAAGAGGGTGATCTTGTTTGAGAGAGTAGAAGAAATGATGATTTTGATTAATAGAATCATCCCATGACAAGGAATATATTCGACATTAAGAGAAAGAAAAATAAAATGTTTGAATAGAACCACTTATCGATTGATCAAAAGAGTGAGTGATAACTCGAATGAGAAAGAAAGAATAAAGAAGAGATGAAAGGTTCTAAGGTTTGGTTATGAAGGAAGAATGAGAAAAAATATTCGGCTATGGATGTACGGATTAGAAAAGATGAAAGAAGGGTTGGAGAATTTTATGAAAAAGAAAAGAAAGGAAAAATAGAGAAGGAGTGCTTACTAGCTTTGGTTTTCAAGGGAAGATGAATGAGAAATATTTTGATCTCAATAGTTTGGTACTTTCAGCAAACAAGAAAGAAATGAAGAAAAAAATGCTCACTAAAGACTTGAAGATTCGGCAAAGAGAAGAAGAAGTTTGAAGAGAAAGAAAAATGACACAAGATGATGCTAAAGGAAATTAGGCCAAAACAAGCACCAAAGTTTTTACCAAAAGACAAAGAAAACTCGGCTACCTCTCCCTATACCAAACCCGTCCATAACATGACAATAAGGTCAAAATTTGGCCAACCAAAACTTTCCAAAACATCTTCCTTAGAAAAGGCCAACATGTTCCCTATACTTGCCTTTTCATTTTGATTTCTTTCCCTACCATCATCCTTTCCTTATTTCTTTAGCCACCTTGCCAAAATTAAAAAATCCACCTTGCCTTATTTACTATCTTGGCCTAAACTTAGGGAAAGATTACAAAAAAAATAGTCAAAATTTGTACAATATGGAATTTGAACCTCCTCCCTCAAAGTCCTTCATGTGGCACCGTATCCCCTTTACCATAAGCTCCTTTATGTTAGCAAATTACTCATTTATTTCCATAAGCATTGAGGTCACTTACTATATCTCCTTAAAATGCTAAAATACCAAATTTTTACTAAGGTCCAATTAAACCTCGAGCCTTCTTAAGTCCTTAAAACATACATGATTAGTAATTTAACTAGCTTAACGCAATAAATAATGCAACACATAAAATTCCAAATTTTAGGATGTTACATTCTCTCTTTAACAAGCCTAGGTGAACATTTTTTACTCTTATGGCAGCCCTCAATACTCATTATTTCACACATTTACCGTAAATTTCACAACCTTTACAAAATGGTCCTTTTAGGTGTTTTCATGGAAACACATTTCACATATGTTTTTATCTAACAACCAAGACTAATTTTCTCCCATAAAAATTCAGCAAACAACTTAAAATCTCACATGTCAAAACTATAAACTTTTCACGATTTTGCAAGATAGCCCCCTCTTTAGAAAGCTTAAGCTTTAGGGGTCTCAAAAGTACAAATATTATCAAGAAATGATCATTAAAACACTTACTTGTAAAGAGAAGAGTGTGTAGAAATTTTTGGAGCTTTCAAATCCCTATTTGATTCTAATTTTCAGTGAATGAGTGAAGAAGAGAAGATGATATCTTTTCTTTCTTTATTTTAATATAAAATCCCAATTTAGTCCACCTAATTCACCTACTTGACTAAATTTTGACCTCTATTGTCCCCTATGGCCGGCCAACCATAGCTATTTGGTACCCTTAGCTTGAAATTTTTAACTTTCACACTTTATGTGATTTAGTCCTTTTTCGCAATTAAGCATGAAATCGCTAAAATTAAAGCACCAAAATTTTTATGCACCTATATAATTAGGATTTAACTTATAAAATAACATTAAAATAATTTTCTCCAACCTCAAATTAGTGATCCCGAGATCACTATTATGACTAGCCCTTAAATCGGGTTGTTACACAAAATGTGTTTTCATGTGTCGATGTTACAATGGTATCGATCAGATCCATCACATATCATTTCTCCGACTGAGATAGAAACTAGACCTGATATGACATATAATGAAGAATGGATCAAAATTTTAGCTCACGATGTTAAAGAATTGAGAAATAAACGCATAGCCTTAGTGAAGGTTTTGTGGCAATGTCACGGAGTTGAAGAAGCTACGTGGGAACCCTAACCTCTTTTCTGGTAAGATTTTCGGGGACAAAAATCCCTAAAGGGGAGAGTTGTAACAGCCCATTTCGAGTCAAATCAAAATAGTGGTTTTGGGACTACAAATCTGAGGTCAAAATAATTATTTTATTAATATTTTAATGTCTACAGCATGATAGTATGATTGTGTGAAAGTTTTGTTAAGAAGTTTTATCATTTGAATGCTCAATTTGATAAAAAGGACTAAATCGCGTAAAGTGTAAAACTGGTGTTCTATTGGTTAAAGGTATTAAATGGCGATGAAATTAAATAGTGGAGGTCCTTATGTGATAAATATACCATTTTTAATGTTATCATACATTTATGTCCATATTTTAAGTGAATTTAAATGGTTTAATTTAAGGTTAAATAAGTAAAATAATAATAAACTTAAGTAAAATAAGTAAAATAATTATATCATCTTCTTCAATGGTTTCTTTAACCAAAATTGAAGAATAAAAGATCCCATTTTAGGGCTCAAGCATTCGACACCTTCTCTAGCTTGCATGAAAGTGGTTTTGACTCGATTTTTAATGATTTTTATGTTCTGGAGTCATTGTAACATAATCTAGCTTGCCCAGGGACTAATTTGAAAAATTTTTAAAGGTTTAGGATTTTACCATTGATGAATATATGTATTTTGGTGTTTGAAGATAGAAAATGTATGTTTGTTGATAGATAAACAACAATTGTAAAGTGATTTTTGGTAAAATTGCCAATTAGGGATTTAATTATGAAATGTAAATTTTGTGGTGTAAATGTGAAATAAATGAAAAATATGGACTGATAGGGACCTAATTGAAATTTGGCTAGCATGGGTTTTGGTTGAATTGTATGAATTTGTAATTTAATGAAATAAGTACTAAATTGTAAAAATGTTGAAATGTTAGGGGCAAAAAATGCAAAATTTCCATAATGTGAGGTTTGAATTAAATTGAATAGAGATTATTAAATAAGTTAATTTTTATTACATTTAGATAAATAAAAGCGAAATATGGATTTAGATCGGGGAAAGATCAAGGTTTCAGACTAATCGACTTATTATGCCATTTTTGTATTTGAGGTAAGTTCGTATGCAATAAACATTGTTATAATTGTATTTTAAATGCTTTAATATTGCATAAATTGTGAGTATGATTCTACAGACATGTTCAATGATGATTCGGCAAGTGTGAAATCTTGGTTGAACCTTAGGAATAGATTAGGATACAAATGACATGTCATTAGGGGTTATGTGATTTGGGTGCTGGTCTGTTATGTCCTATCGGTGGCTGAGTCATCTGACATGTGTTGTGAATACTCGTCAACTTGTGTAAGCAGCATCGTGTAGCTTCATCATGACCGTCAGCTTGTGTGAGCAGACCCGTTGATAGCTTGAGAGTGAGCATTATATGTGATAAGAGATTGAGATAACTTTGGCTATATATGTGGCACTTAGGGTGCGAGATTCCTGAGTATCTGATTGTATTCTGAATGTTTCAATGAGTATATATGTCAGAGATTTGGTTGAGTATAAGTTTGATACGAGATGGTACAGGTATGTACACGAACCGTATGAGCTTTGAATCGAAGAAAAGTATGAATATTACGTCAAATCTTATGATTGAATATGTGAAAGGTTTGTTAGCTAATATGAGTTATATGTTGATATATTCAATGGGTTGAATTGTATATTTGTGGTTAATTGAGCTTATTATTATATGAACTTACTAAGCTTTATAGCTTACTTTGTTTAATTTTTTTTGTTTTATAGTGAGATCAAAGCTAGCTCAGATTCGGGATTGTCAGAGACTTCATCACACTATCCAACTATCACTTTGGTATTTTTGGACTTAAGTAAATTGAGTATATGGCATGTATAACATTATGGTCATTTTAGTGTTTATGTGGTTAATGAATTTAGTCATTTGAAATGGTTTGTAAATATTAAGTGTTTGGTTTTGTATATAGCCATGAATGATGGCTTATTTTGATTAGTTTGGTTATGTATATATTTTTGCATATGGTTTGTGTTGTGAGTTTGATGATAAGCATGTGATGCTTATTGATATTGGTATTATGGATAGCAAATGGTTGAGTTTTGAATATTGGTATGCTAGTGAATCTAGGCAAATAATGCATATTTGAAATTGGTTATTTTGATGATTTGTGAAAGTGAGTTTTGGTATGGAATTGAATGACATATTGTGGTATTGGTATGTTTTGTAATTGTTGGTATTGAAATGGTATGATTTTTGCTTGGGTAAAGTTGGTTAAATGTCTATTTATGCCATATTATGTGCCATTTGGTTTAGTGTAGGTGTGTGCAAATTTGGGTGGCAAAATGGCTTGGTAAATAGCCTATTTTTATCCACACGGGTAGAGTCATGGCTGTGTGACTCAGCCTTGAGTGACACACGGTTAGGTTACATGGCCATGTGTCCCCTAGTGTTGAATTAGAAATCAAGTCAGTATGCTCCACATGACTTAGCACAAAGGCGTACGACTTGGCCATGTGGCTTAAGTTAGTATACCCTACAGGTTTGGCATGGCCTAGCATATAGCCTGGTACACCGACGTGTGAGGCCATTTCGAAGGGCACACGGGCGTGTGTCCCTTTATTTTGCAAAATTTTCTAAACTTCCCAAAAATTTCATAAGTTATCGGTTTAGTCTCGAACTACCTTAAATGCATGTTTTGGGCCTCGTAGGCTCGTATTAGGGACAATGTAAATGATTTGGAATGATGATTACATGAAATTTGAAAATGTATATGAAATGTATGTATAATGGTATATTATGTCCGATAATGCTCTGTAACCCTATTCCGGCAATGAATACGGGTGAGGGGTGTTACATTAACATTCGTATGGGTTTGAGATAATCATACTCATTAATTACCATCATTACAAGTTAAACATACATAAAATGGTCTTATAATAATAAGTAAGCATGCATAGGGTCTATTTAGCAAAATTTTTCAATCATGTATGTGGGCATCAATACTAGAATATGGGCATCAATATTTTTTCCAATTGGTATCTGTAACAACCCGTTTTTGAGTCAAATCAAAATAGTAGTTTTGGGACCACAAATTTGAGGTTAAAATATTATTTTATTATTTTATTATTGTTTAAAGCATGATAGAATTATTATTTGAAAGTTTAGTAAAGAAATTTTACTGTTTAAATGATTAATTCGGTAAAAAGGACTAAATCGTGAAAAGTGTAAAACCTGTGTGCTATTAGTTTAATGTGCCTAATAGCTATGGTTTATTAAAATAGAAGTCCTTATGTTGTAATTAGTCCATTTATAATGTAAGTGGACATTCTTGGACATTGTTTAAATGATTTTTATGTTTAATTAATAAGGTTATTAAAGTAAATTAGTAATTAATGTTAAATTAAATAAAACAAATCCATGTATCATCTTTTATTTCTCCATATTCAACTGATTCTATGGCTTGAGAAGCCATTTATATTCTTCTTCATTTGGCCATGTTAAATCTATGCAATTAGGTACATGTTTTGTTTGGTTTTTAATGATTTTTTTTCGTTTTTAAGATTGTTGCTTTGCATTCTAGCTAGCCCGTACCCTAGATTTTGTAAATTTTGAAGATTTAACATGTTTCCATTGTTGAATACTTGAGTTCTTTAATGTTTAATGATAGATTATGGAAGCTTGATGATAGTTAAACTAGTTAAACTAGTTTTGTAAAGTGTTTTTGACAAAAATGCAAAGTAGGGATTAAATTGTGAAGTTGTAAAATATGGTGGTTAAAACTGTGAAATAATGAAAGATATGGGCTGCCAGGAGTCCTTATGAAATTTAGCTAGGCATGGGTTTGTACTAAATTGCATGAATTTGCAATTTTATGTGATAGGACTAAATTGTAAAAATATGAAAAGTAAAAGGGTAAATGTGTAAATTAGCTAAAATATGAATCATGGACTAATTTGAATAGATTAAATGCTGAATGTCATGAATTTGATAATATATAGATCAAGATAAGTAGAGATCGAGTTTAGATCGGGGAAAAAAGAAGATTGACGAGTAGTGATAGTTTTTATCCGAGCGATACTATAATTAGAATCGAACTTTTAAATATTTGTAATTATTGAAATGAATTGATGTGATTGAATAATTGATATACTTGAAATATGAATGCTTTATTGATATAACCTATTAGTTATCGAGCCCCGTTTGAACTGTATGAATTCATAGGATACGAGTGACATGTCACTAGGGTAACTATTTTGGTTGAGCTCCTGCATTTGTTGCAGACTCACCACAGCTTGTATGAGCTTAATGGTATATCAACTCATAAGAGCTTACTGTTCAGCTCGTTAGGGCTTACTGTTTTAGCTAAATAGAGCTTATTGTTCATCAGCTCAAGAGGAGATTACCGATCATGGCTCGAAAGATCATAAATGATACTGAATTGATGGATTGCTGATGTTTATCACCCGAGTATCCTTTGGTGTTCTAATAGGTTTAATGGGCATAAATTTTTTTTATACGGATAAGTACTGTTACTGAATGAATTATTAATTATATGATTGAGAATGAAATGTTGGATGCAATATATATGCAGTATTGAATTGTGATTAATAGATGATTTCTTGTATTAATATGATTAACCTATGGATGAATGCTTGTGTTAGGCATTTGGAAATTTTATGGAGTTTACCTTATATTAATTATATTGATTTGGTAAGTTTAATTCTAAATTATACGGGCTTTCTAAGCTATAAAGCTTACTCTGTTTCTTTTTCTATGTTTTATAGAGGTTCATTAGCTAGCTCGTTTTGGATAAGTCAGAGTTGCACATCACACTATCCAATTTTATTGGTACTTTTGAACTTGTGGTTTAACACCCCGAAATTGGGCTTAGGAGAATTGGGCCTATTGGGCATTAAACGTAGGAGCGTTTTAAAATTTTTGAGAATATGAGAACGGCATTATTACAAGTTGGACCTATTAGGTAAGTGATTTTAGAAGGTTACGGGGTTTCAATGAAGTCTCGGGGTCAAGATTAGGCCATAGGAAAAATTTTACTTTTTGGGCACTTTAGGGGAGAGGACTGTTGGAAGCAAGGCTTAAGGGAATTTGTAGGTGTCTTACTAACACAAATGGCCACATGGTGGAGTGGTGGTGGCGTCAGTATGGTAGCAAGGTGGGAGGGGTTCAAATTCCACAAGCAGCATATGTGGGTTTTTATTTTATGCTATGGGAGGAGAAAGTTAGAGTTGGATTAGAACTCCGGAGGAGAGAGAGAAGACTTGGTCAAATGGTTTGAATGGGAGGTGGAGAGTAAGTGTAGGAGAGAAAGGTGGAGAAAATCAAGGAAGGGGAGTGTGGGGAGGAGTTGGCCGAATGTGGGGAATTGTTTATGGGGAATTTCAATTAAAGTGGTCACTTGAGTGTGCATATTCGGTCTTGGGAAGGGAAGTGTCGATTTTTTTCAAGTTCTCTTTTGTGTGAATTTTGCCTTCTTGCGTTTTGACGATAGCATTTGAGGTCTTTTGTTTCCAATTTTCTTTTGCCAAAGACTCAACCTCTCCTCTCCCATTCTTCTCTCTTTTCAAACATTTTCTTCTTACTGGTTAATAGCCTAAGCAGTTGTAGGCCGAAACTCTTTTTGCTCATCCTTCATTGTCCATCTATTTCCTTCTTCTTTTTTATTCATCTCCTTCCCTTGTTTTCTCCATAGCCGAATATCTACTCTCTTTACCCTTGTGCGGCAACTAGCTTTCTTTTCTCTTCATCGATAGTGCTGCAAGGGGGTGACAATCGGTAAGTGTAGCTCTTGTGTTCTGTAACTCTGTTTCCATTTGTTTCCTTCTTTAACAACCATATGTTCTTTCTTTGACTCTAAAGCTAAAAGTGCATTCTTTCTGTGTTGGCAATTGTTGAGTTGGAGATTATTATAAGGCGAAAGGGAGCAAGTAGTAGTGGTAATCGAATCTCATTTGTGGACTCATTGTTCTTGGAGGGTAAGAGTGTTGTCATTTTACTTGGTTTGGCCGAGTGTGCCTTGTGTTGTGTTGGGCGGTATGCGGTTTCAGTCACACTCATAGGTGTCTTTAGGTGCACGGTTTTGTTAAGGACGAAAGCAAATCAACCTTGCCTAGTAATCAGGGTGTTTAGGGCTGTCTACGCAAGCAAGGTATGATGAACATTTTAGGGTTAGTTCCTTAGGTGATTAAACTTTAAACAATAGTTGACTAACAAGGAATCTGATGATCTGTAGGGTTATTACGAAGGGATAATCGAGTGTCTCGCTAAAGGTGTGTAATCCAACACCCTTCTAAATGAATGCTTGCAATGTTCTATGAATCGACCAAAACCGAAAAGCTGAAAAATCGATAACTATGACAACTTGAGCATGTGAGTGCTTGTAATGGTAAACCGAAACTTGAATACTAACCGTAAGCCATTGAGAGTGCCACGAGAACTCCCGCAAAACTGAGGCTATAGCGGGCTTAACCAAACCAAAACGGGCCCAAAGGAAGAAATTGATGAAAAACTATCAAATGATAGATGTGATTGCAAAATCTGCAAATCTGAGACCAAAACTATGTGTTGTGGGCCACACGATCGTATGGGCTTATTTGGGCCTGAAATGGATTTTAGGCCCAATAGTTCCATAGAGACACAAAAGGGTCCTATGTCGTTTGAGGCGACAGTAGGCCTTCGGAAAGGCCGTTAAATGCAAAGTTACCTAAATACCTTTGGAGGGTAAATTATCGAAATACCCCTAGAAGGTTAAATTATCAAAATAACCCTAGAGGGTAAATTACTGAAATACCCTGAAAGGGTAATTTACCAAAATACCCCTGGAGGGTAAATAACCATTATACCCTTGATTATGGTTGGTTATCATGTATGTGTTTTATTTACACTTTTGAACGCATGATGCATTGCATTTATAATATGTTGCATGGCCTGGGATTGATGATCGGAGGAAGTGTTATTCTGGTTGCTCTACCACATTCTGTTTGGTGGCTATTCCACGTATATTCTGTTATTCTGGTGGCTGCGTCACAAATTTTGTGATTAGTAGCTTGTCTGCCATATTGGTGTGTAGGGCTGGGTGGGTTGACTTGGTCTCCACAGGTGTGTAGGGCTGGTACGAGTGGTGTGTTGGGTTGGATTGGGTTGAGCTGCATGCTCTGTTTGCATTATCATGTTTATAGGGCTAAGGCCCAGATTGTCATCGAATAGGGCCTCACCCAGTTAATGGCCGATTAGGGGATTACACACTAAGTTCTCGACCCCTCTTCCTTAATCTTGCAGGTGATCCCTATCGTTAGAAGATTTGGAGCTACGGAGGACTCTGGGGTGGCCATACATCGGAGTATTTCTCACGAACTTTAGTAAATTTCATTTTTGCATCATTTTAAGATTATTTTTAATTTGGGTTTAGTATTTTGTAATAAGGCCTCTTAACTTAAATTTTTTTTTTCAACTTTCTTTTCCACTATGATTTATTGCTAGAGGATTAATACGGAGTTTTTTTAAAAGCTAATAAATGGTTTTTCAAAACATCATGTTTTCGCAAATTACTGAATCTGAATCATGCAATAAACAAAGTTTTTGTGAATAATAATAACATTTTTATAAGAAAACCATAAAAGCAAATCTGAATTTCACTAACAACAAAGCTCAGAGTTTTCAAAAGAATACGAAGTTTTTACGAACGCGCAGTTTATATACAACCCTTTTATGTGACATGCCAGATCTGATCGTATCGTCTAGGCTAGGTTTGAGTTGTTATATTTTGTGGTATCACAGCCCGGTTGCAAATCTCGGTTGTGAAATGGGTTCAAAAACATTTTTTCAAATTTGTTTGAAATATGATTAGAAAATATATATCGGAAGTATGGCACACTGAGTCTCCGGCACCAAATCCGTAAGTCCTCTTACTTTATTTGATGATATGATGAAATGACTGTAGGGAGAAACCAAATCCGTGTGCCACACATGGCCACAGACATAGCCCTGTGTTTCAAGTCAGTGTGTTACATGGCCTAGCACAAGGCCTACGACACGGTCATGTGTCACAAGTCAAAGAGTTACACAGTCTGCGACATTACCGTGTACCCAACTTAGTGAGTTACACGGGCTGAGACACGATCGTGTGTCCTTATTTTGAAAGTTACATGGCCTAGGACATTCCACACAGCCTGGCCACATGGCCGCAACATAATTTTATCTATCCTTGATAGGTTTTCCATTCGATGACAGTGGTCACATGTCTGATAGAATTCATGAGCATTGTAAGAGCCCATTTTTGCTCGGGCCCATTTAAACCAATAAAACCAAAACAAAAAAAAAAACAAACAAAAATAAAAATATTAAAAAGTCCATTTTAGCAGTCCAATAAACATAAAAAAACCCAATTACATTTTACACAAGCCAAAACTTAGACCCAAAATCCCGAGGCCCAAATGGCCCAAACATCTTAACATTTCCAAAAACCCTAAAGGTTTTTTGAATTTTCCAGCGCCACAGCAGCCTCCCCCCACGCGCACACCACGTGCATTCAAGCCTCCACGTCACCCCACGAGCGGCCCCTTCCTCCTTACGATGGTTACACTTGCAAAAGAAAAAAAATACAGAAAACAAAAGAAAAAGATTGCACTTCATTTTTATTTTTATTTGATTTTTCGACTTCGGCTATAAAAGACCGAATGAAAATCTGTTGTGTTTCCTACATTTTTTTAATACAGAAAACGTAAAAGGAAAAAGAAAATCAGAGGTTAATTCTTCTTTTCTTTTTATCATCTTTTTCTTTATTTCTTTCATTTTTTCCGAAACAATTCGCATATACACTAAAAAATTCTTTGTTATTTTTTTAAAAACCACACAAGTACATTTAAAGATAATATATATAATATAAAAAAAAAGAGAAAGAAAAACTCACTTGGGAAGAGTCCGACCGCCGTACACGGCTGTCGCCGACGGCAGACGATGGTTGTCCGATGATCAAACCTGCGGCCAGAGAAGAGACCTCAGCAGAGAAAAAGGGAGCCTTCCCTTCTTTTTTTAAAAACTGATTAAAAATGCCTTTTTTTAAAACATTTTCAGCCTTAAATAGCACTCCAATACAGCGCCGTTTTGGAGTCTATCTTCAAAGCACAAAACGACATCATTTCATGGCCAAAGATCTGCGCGTTGACCCAACCAAGGGAGGATCCGCGCGTTTTTTGAAACTGCTATAATTACCAGTTTGGTCCTTCTATTTTTTGTGGTTTCACAATTAATTTATTTTTATTTTTTAATTTTGACCCGATACTTTGTTTCGTTTTCAATTGGTCCCACGCAAAACGATGCGTTTTGGAAGAAAAAGGAAAATTGCCCTTTGGACCCCTCATTGTTATTCGCGTGTTCGGATAGGTCCTTTCATCTTTTTATTTTTGCCCCAACCATTTGTTTTAAATTCAATTTAGTCCCTTTTTTATTCATTTGTTATTTTTGCTATTAAATTAATTATTTTTAATATTATTATTATTATTACTACTACTAGTATTATAATTTCTATTATTATTACTTTCCCTTTAATATATTATTATTATTATTATTAATTTTATTATTATTATTATTAATTCTTATTTCTTATTATAATTTTATTATTATATTTATTGTTATTATTACTAATATTATTATTATTAATTAATTTTAATATTATTACCATTATTTTTAATATTATTATTTTAATATTACTATTACTACTATTGTATTCATTTTATTATTACTTTCCTTACTAATATATTATTATTTATTAATATATTTAATTAATTTTGTTTTCATTACTATTATTTCTTTAATTTTTATTTACCTATTGTTTGTAAATATATTAATCATATTATTATTTATTGTATTTATATCCTCTTAAATAATTTCCAATTTTAGATTATTAATTATTTGTATTATTATTAATATTACTTTCATCATCATTAGTATTTTTTAACTACCCAATGTTTCTCTATTTCTTTTTCATTAGTAGTTATTATCAAATTTTAGTCCTTATTTGTTCATTCACTTTTCTTATTATTTTACATACTATTGGCTTGTTTCATTATTATTTCTTATCTTATTATTTATTTTTGTTCTTATTATTGTGATTATTGCTTTAATTAAATACTCCGTGTTTTAAGATTCGAAAGAAATCGTACCCTAACTGACTAGGTCTCGATTTTTCTCATCGAGTCTAAAAAACAATCATTTTTAAAATCAAAGCATATAAATTAGATAAAACCTATTCTCGGGAATTCAAAATGTTGTGTCCTAACTTTCTGGATGTGACATTTAGTTATCTCGAGATAAGGATTTCTAAAACTAAAGGCAATATTCTGTATTTGGAATCTTAAGAAATCGTGCCCTAACTTACTGGGTTCTGATTTTTTCATTTTACCCAAATAGCCGAATACCCTTCTTAATTTTAAATGCACGAGCTTTAAAAGTCAAAAGACAAGCTTAATTTTAAGGGTTCAAAATGTAGTACCCTAACTCACAATGCATGATGTTTTACTTCTTCGAAATGAGCAGGTCTCAACATCCAATTTAATTTATTCGAGATTTTCTTTAAAAAATAGGATCGTATTTTAAAATCTTTTCAGAACTTCGACATTAAGACATTAATCAATCAATTCGGTACCAATTTTGGGCGTTACGAGGGTGCTAATCCTTCCTCGTGCGTAACCGACTCCCGGACTCATTTTTCTTGAATTTCATAGACCAATATCATTATTTTAATAAGTCAAAATGTTTTATTAAAATAATCAATCTCAAGGCGATCCGATTACACCTCAAAAAAAAAAAAAAAAGATTGGTGGCGACTTCATTTTGTTTTTAAAGTTGACCCCGTTTTCAACGATAAAAAATGGTTTCAAAGCTTGGTGACTCCACTGGGGAACATTAGATTATTTTCTGTCTTGTTGTCGAAAAATTGAAAATCTGATTTGAAAAATTAGAATCTTATTATTGCATTTATTCGTATTGTTATTTTATATGATTATTGTGGTTTGAGTCTCGCATCATATTGCATAAGGACCGTGTTGGTCTTACCTTTTTAAGTGGGAGTGAGAAGCTACTCCTTCTTGAGGTTTTTACCTCTGTGCAGGATAGTGGATTGCTTTCGGGATACATCCGTACCTATGTCTTCTTGAGATTTTCATCTTCGTATAGCCATAGGGAAATGTATTCCCCTAAACTGAACTCAGTCTGTATGAGCCTATAATGGGTGAGTATAGTGGAATCCACTAGTTCAGGTACCTCAACTTTAGATCCCAAACCGCATGTTAAAGACCTCATGAGCTCACCATAGATAGTACTGCGATAAACCATAGTGGTACCCAAATAAGTGCTCTATTTGTTTCTTTCTTGCTTGCTTTTACTTTGTACTAATGTGTTTCATTTTATTTTGGCTATGATTGCATTACATGTCATTTCATATTTGAAAGAGTGTCGATTCACGTTTGATTACTAAATTAGAGAGCTTGTCATGGAGAACAAATTTCTTAATAAAATGGAAGGAAATGCGTCTGTCTCGTATATTTGTAATCCGTTTCATGTAATTAATTTTGTACTCTAGTAAAGTTTTGTAAAGGAAATTGAATCAGAATCGATGGCTTTTTGCATTCATTTCATACATTCGCATTACATTACATCATTTGCATTAGATTTCATGGGAAGACCCTGATTGGATGAAATCGGTCAAGAATTAACTTGAAACCATCAAAAACTTACCAGCCAAGCATCCTTACGGTACCCGTGCAAAGACGAAAGATATGGATCAAAGACTGGAAAGACTTGAACAACTCAAAAAGGAGATGCAAGATAAATGCAATTGCAAATGCAAGAGCAATTGGCTAAAATCAAGCAAGACATGATGGACCAAATGATGGGATCACAAAGGAATATGATGGCTCAGTTGACTCAACTACTGACGGGAGGAATAGACAAAGGAAAGACCCTGATGGTTAACACTGGAGAAGATAATGAGGAGCCACTCTATCCTTCTGGTTTTACCCCAACACATCCTGAGGTCTACCCTCGAAGAACATCCATCACAATTAAACCTCAACAAATTCAAGAGGGTGTTTCGATGCCGATGAACTTTTAAGAGGTATCAGGTTCTAACCCAGGGGATAACCCAACTAATGCTATTATCCCTGACCTTGATGAGGTGGCAGAAAAGAAAAGGGCAAGGATAGAACTGGCAAAGCAATTAGAGGATCGATGTAAATGGATGGAGGAAAAATTCTGAGCTATGGAATACGCTGATAGGAAACATGGAATCGATGCTAAAGATCTGAGTTTGGTTCCAGATCTAGTGCTTCCCCACAAGTTCAAAATGCCAGAATTTGAAAAATACAATGGGACCAGTTGCCCCGAAGCTCACATAACCATGTTTTTTAGACGAATGACTGGGTATGTTAACAATGACCAACTGCTAATACATTGCTTCCAAGACAATCTGATGGGAGCAGCATCCAAATGGTACAACCAATTGAGTCGTACCATGATTGGTTCTTGGAGGGACTTAGCTCAAGCATTCATGAAGCAGTACAGTCACGTGATAGATATGACTCCTTATAGAATTACCTTGCAAAACATGGAGAAGAAACCGAATGAGAGTTTTTGGCAATATGCACAGAGATGGAGAGAAGTTGCCATACTAGTTCAGTTGCCACTCTCAGAGAAAGAAACTACGATGCTCTTTACCAACACCTTAAAGCCCTGTTCATCACTTACATGATTGGAGGCGCTACGAAAAGTTTTTCAAACATAGTGATGACTGGCAAAATGATCGAGAATGCGATAAGGAGTGGGAAGATAGATGCAGGAGAGAGTAACAAAAGGTAAACCTAGGGGAAAAAGGAAAACAAGGTGAAAAACACGAGTACATATAATAAATGTTACTCAAAATTAATTACGGTAAATCAGCCAAGAGTGCAGGGGTTTGGCACAAAGCAAAACAATGAGAAGCTCCAATTTACACCAATCCCAATGACATATTGAGAATTGTATCAAAGTTTGTTTGACACACATGTGGTGTCCCCTTTTTACCTGAAACTATTATAGCCTCTATACCCTAAATGGTACGATGAAAATGCTCAATGTGACTACCATACAAGAATTTCAGGGCATTCAAAAGAATATTGCTCTGCCTTTAAGAAAGTCTTTGAAAGACTTATTAAAATGGGCATTGTGAAATTTTATGATACACCTAGTGCTGAAAATTCATTACCCAATCAGACTAATAAGGGGTAAATACGATAAACAGAAAGGTGGGAAGAAAAATCAAGACCGATATTATAGAAGTAAAAACTCCTTTGAGATGAGTCTTGAAGGAGATGGTAAAAAGGGGGCTGAGTGAAACACCCCAAGACCAAGACGATACTGGGTCTGTGAAACACCCCACACCCAGCCCACGAGCCTGAACCAGATCTGGTATGTTCCTCGATGTAACCCGGTTCAAAATTTTTTTTGTTACTTTGAAACTGTGTGTTTTGAAGATAGTTTGTTTGTGGGTTGGGCTCGAGTTGAAAACAAGTTTATTTTTATATCGAAAATCGATTTATTTCAGGTGACAAAATATGTAAGCTTATTTTAAATTAAATGGACTTGTTCTTTAAATACCGTAAAATCGTAACTTAGTGATTAAAACAAAAATAAAATCATCACTATGGCCTTATTACATAAAACAAAACCCAAAATAAAATTATACAATACTTAAATAAAATAAAATGTCCATATTAAATAATTCTTCAAGCTGAGCATGGCCACCACAAGTTCTGCCGTCCCGGTCCATCATTGTTTATCACTTGAAACATGTGCCCACAACGGGGTGAGTCGATAGACTCAATGTGTAACAAACACCAAAATATAATAGAATTGGCATACCATACACATCATGCTCAAATAATAATTCAAGATAATGATGCAAACCCGAACCCAAACCTATATGCCATCCGCTACACTCCACCCGTACCAACCTACACACCGTGGGGACTACTAAGTCAACCCTCCATCCGCTACACACCATCGAAGGCAGTCACTGCAGTTGACATGCTCATCGCCCACATAAAATTCATGGCATAGCCACCAGATAATTGTGTCATGAGACAACACATTCAGATAATGTAACCGAAGTTACCACATTCAGATAATGTGACCGAAGTTACCACATTCACTTAGTGAGACCGAAGTCATCACGTTCACTTAGTGAGACCGAAGTCATCACGTTCACTTAGTGAGACCGAAGTCATCACATTCACTTCCCCTTTATCAAATAACCCAAATGCCCAATATTATTCATATCATGCATATCATACTTAATTTCACATTCATGTCACTTTTCACATGTTAAGTATAGCATATTTTGTAATCCTAGTAGGAGTAGGAAAACGTACCTGAGTACTTTGTACCATAACATGGTACTTTAGTCACATTCTTACACTTTCATATTAACATATATATCAAATTTAAGCCATAAATCTATTAAGATTAGTGTGGGTACACACTTGATTCACTTAGCAAATTCATCGAAATCCCAAGAATCCCGATCCATCGTTTCTAAATCTTGCTTCCTATATTCTACTAACATTAAAGGTTTAATGAGAAACTCATTCACCACAAAACCAAATTCTAGTTGGATTTGGTGCCCTAAAACTCACCTTAATGCCGATTTGCTTAACACTCAAATCCCAAAACTTTACTTTTCTTCACCGTATTCTACCAACCCTAAATCTCAACATAGGTTAGTTTTCGCTTTTAATAATTAAAGAATGATCTAAGTATTCATACAAGCCTTGGCCAAATGCTTTTAGGTGCTTACCTTGTGGATTTTAAATCCGAATTTCACCAAATAACTAGGGAATACGCTGCCTATGGTGTACCTTCTGAAAAGAACTTCTCCTTCCTTGTAGTCAACACTTAGTAATTCCCAAAGATCTCTTCAAGGTTTTGGCAACAATATATAGAGGATATTAGGATCTTAATTTCGACAAACTTAAAAGAAACAGAATGAGAATCGAACCTAATCTTACCCTTACTGAAGAATTTGATGGAACTCTTGCTTGAATCCCTTAGTAGTATTTGACTATGGCCCTTATGTGTAACACAAGGTTTCGACTTTTGAAACAATAAAGGAATCGGCTAGGGCTTTGCTTACTTTCAATTTTTTTTTGATTGTGTTTGTAATAGAAGAAGAAAAGAAAAGAAAAGGATTATGGCAGAGAGAATTCGACAAGGAGAAAAGAAAAGAATGGTGCTATTTGCTAGAGAATTTCGGCAGAGGTTTCTTTGATGAGAAAATAATGAATGAAGAATGTCCCTTATTTTCCTCTATTGCCGAAATTCCTAGGCTAGAGTCCCCTACTTGGCCACCACTCTTCCTATGTGATAATTATCACTTTTATCAAAAGATTTAATCCAACAATTATTTCCTAATTAGCCGAAATTCTAAAGGAAATAAGACTCCTCCTTTTAGAGTCCACATGCCGTCCACCTCTCTGCTCTTGTAGCAAAATAAAATTTTGTTTATTTGCTTCCTAAGTGACTCGATCCCTGGCCCAATTACACTTGCATGTGGCACCATTTCCTAAGGCCCTAAGTGGCATATTCAGGCCACTTTTCCAAGCCCGTTTGTGTGTCAAATTTCACATACTTTTTCTCTTAAGGCCACCTTGCCTTAATTTCCTCTTTAAACTTTAAAACTCGACATTTCTAGGTCATTTCTAAGTTTCCAAAAATTTTCGTTCGCTCTTTAAACTTAGGTTTCCAAAATGGTCACTTTCCTATTTTACTTAGGTTTCCAAATGGTCACTTTCCTATTTTACTTAGGTTTCCAAAATGTTAACTTTCCTCTTTTAACGTAACATTTCCATACATTCCTGTGTTTCCAAAAATATTCAAAATTTATTCATAACACATCAAACATGTCATTTCGCATAATTAAGCCAAAAATGCATAGGCCCTTTCAGATGTTACGCTTCTACCCCTCAAAATAATTTCGTCCCAAAATTTCCTAGCTAAAATATTTGAGGGTATTGTTGTCGCATTGCCTCCTCTGCTTCCCACGAAGCTTCCTCCGATCCATGGTTGTGCCATAACACTTTGACTAGAGGAACCGACTTCCTCCATAGCACTTTCACATCACGCTCCAAAACTGGATCGACTCTTCCTCGTAGGTTAAGTCCGCCTTAGCTCCACTTCTTCAATTGGTACCACGTGAGAGGGATCCGATCGGTAGCGACGTAGCATGGATACATGGAATACGCTGCATCTATCAGAACTCGGTGGCAACCCTAGTTGGTATGCCACCGGTCCCACTCGCTTTAGTGCTTGATAGGCCCTATAAACCTTGGGCTTAACTTCCCTTTCCGACCAAACCTCATCACCTTCTTCCATGGCGAGACTTTCAAAAACACTTGGTCTCCCACTTCAAACTTTATTTCCTTCCGCTTGAGGTCGGCGTAAGACTTCTGCCTATAAGAGGCTTCTTTTAACCGTACTCAGATTATCTCAACCTTCTCTTCAGTTTCTGCCACCATCTCTGGTCCCAAAACTCGACGTTCTCCTAACTCGGTCCCACAAGTAGGAGTATGACACTTCCGACCGTATAATGCTTCATATGGTGCCATTCGAATACTTGCCTGATAGCTTTTGTTGTACGAAAACTCGGCTAGAGGTAAATACTCTTCCCAACTTCCTTTGAAATCCATCACACATCCTCTCAACATATCCTCCAACACTTGTATTAATGCTCAATGCCTGTCTAACTTTGGATGAAAGGTCAGAGTGAAGTCTAACTTAGTGCCTAAAGCTTGATGAAGTGCCCTCAAAATCGAGACGTGAACCTTAGGTCTCTATCCAAATAATTGACACCGCACTCCGTGTAGTCTCAATGATTTCGCCACATATAACTTGGCTAACTTCAAGGAATAATCCACTCTTATCGGATAAAATGTGCGGACTTAGTCAAACGGTCCGCTATTACCCATACCGAGTCCTTCTTAGTAGGCATAAGGGAAGCCCACTAATGAAGTCCATGGTAATTCTTTCCCACTTCCATCAGGAACTGGATTGGTCAAGCAATCCGGATGGAACTTGGTGTTCAAATTTAACTTGTTGACACGCTGCATTTTCTCACAAATTCAGAACTTCCCGCTTAAGATAAGGCCACCAAAATTGTTCTCCTAAATCAAGACAACTTAATGCCTTCGGGATGCATAGCATAAGGGCTACTATGCACTTCCCAAGAATCCTCCGTCTTAATTCCTTGTCCCCAAGATACGATTTTTTCCTTTGTAGCACAATACTCCTCCATCATTAACCTCATAGTCCTCTAACTCTCCGCTCGTGCTTTTGTAACTTAACACTTAAATCCTCATCAACCAACCGTCCCTCTTTCACCTCCTTCAACCACGCTGGCTTGTCTTGCAATTTAGCTAATGTGCTTCCATCCTCATACAAACTTAAATGGGTGAACATTGCCCTTAGGTCCGATAAAACTTCGACTTAGGGCATCCGCTACAACATTCACCTTGCTCGAGTGATATTCTATCGAATACCATAGTCCTTCAAGAATTCCACCCACCTTCATTGCCTCAAGTTTAACTCCTTCTCAGTCAACAGGTACTTGAGACTCTTGTGGTCCTGTAAATCGTCGACTTTTCGCCATAGAGGTAGTGTCTCCACACCTCAAGAGCGAAGACCATCACGCCAATTCCAAGTCATGGGTTGGGTAGTTCACCTCATGCGGCCTTAATTGCCGAGACGCGTACGCGACTACTTTTCCATCTTGCATTAGAACACATCCTAATCTCGTATGTGAAGCATCATAGTACACCACAAAATCCTTTCCTGCCTCGGGCTGAATCAACACTGGAGCTTCCATCAATACTTTCTTAAGTTTTTCAAAACTTTCCGTTGCTTATCCGTCCATACAAAGGGTACTTCCTTTCTCAACAACTTTGTTAATGGCGCTTATTGACGAACATCCTTCCACGAACCTTCCGTAATAGCCCGCCAATCCTAAGAAACTTCAATCTCCTCCACCGACTTAGAGGTTTTCAATCCAACACAGCTTCAATTTTCTTAGATCCACCCTTATTCCTTGGCGTACACCACGTGTCCTAAGAAAGCAACTTCCTAAGCCAAAATTCACTCTTGTCAATTTAGCATAAAGCTTCTTCTCCTCAATACTTGCAACACAATCCGAGATGCTCATCATGCTCCTCTTCGACTTAGAGTATATCAAAATATCATCGATGAACACTACGATGAACCTATCTAAGTAGGGTTGAAACACCGGTTCATCATATCCATGAATGCGGCTAGGGCGTTTGTCAACCCAAACGACATTACCACAAACTCAAAATGGCCATATCTTGTCCTAAAAGTTGTCTTATGGATATCCACCTCCTTCACTTTCAACTGGTGATATCCTGACCTTAAGTCAATCTTTGAGAACACTGCCGCTCCTTTAAGCTGATCGAACAAGTCATCAATCCTAGGCAAGGGATACTTGTTCTTGATGGTCAGCTTATTCAACTGACGATAGTCTATGCACATACGCATAGTTTCGTCCTTCTTCTTCACAAATAGGACCGGTGCTCCCCACGAAGACACACTAGGTCGAATAAACCCACAATCCAAAAATTCTTGGATTTGAGCCTTAAGCTCAACCAACTCTTTTGCCGCCATTCGTTATGGAGTGATTGACACAAGAGCTGTTCCTGGTAGCAAGTCTATTCCAAATTCAACTTCCCTATCTAGGGGTATTCCTGGTAATTCCTCTGGGAACACATCCTCAAAGTGCCTTACCATTCTAACTCCATTGACACCTTCCTCCTTTCCATCCAATGCACTTACAAAGGCTAAAAATGCCTCGCACCCTTTACGAACCATCTTTTCAGCCTTAAGCGCCAAAACTACATTAGACAAGTAGTTCCTTCTTTCTCCATCATAATGACCACCTCATCCTCAGGAGTCCTTAGTTCCATTCGTTTAGCCGCACAATCCAACACGGCTCGATGTTCTACTAACCAATCCATACCAAGTATGAGGTCAAATTCTCCGAAGGATAACTCCATTAAGTCAGCTCGAAAGCTCACTCCCTGAATTTCTAAGGATACATTCTGAAAGATCTTATTCACTACTATAGTTTGGCCTAATGGGCTTACTACCGTCATCTCCCTATTAGAAAGTTTAGAGTCTAGGCCTAGTGTTTCAACTACACTACAGGCAACATATGAATGGGTCGAGCCCGCATCAATTAAAGCATAATAGGGTTTGCCATGAATGAGGAGCGTACCGGTTATGACGTCCGGTGCGTCTCCATTCTCCCTACGGTGAATCGCATAAACCAAACCCACTTGTCTTGCCTCAAGATTAGCAAGACCTCTTCCTTGTGTTCCACGCCCTTCCGCCAAAGACCATTACCTCTCGTTATTCAAACTCGACCTCGTTGAGGTCATTGCCCTCCCCGCCAACTGATTAACATTCTCGAGTTATCGTCGCTTTTCATCCGATATCTTTGGACACCTTGAGCATATGGTCCTTGGACCCACACTTAAAACATCCTCCCGTCTTTTTCCAACACTTCTAAATGCTTCTTCCCACAATGCTCACAAGGACGACATCGCCTTCTGGTACTAACTTGTCAATTCTTCTGGTCCATCGCTTTGGCCTTTTTGCACATTTCGATGATCCATAACCCCTCTTGGGTCTATTCCTATCAGAGTTCTGCTTAATTGAGTCCTTGATTCCCTCAACTACCTTAGCCTTTTCAACCAACGCGAAAAACTCCCACTCCTGATATGGAGCTATCAATATCCTTAGGTCATCCCTTAATTCATCCTCAAATGGACACAGTGTTCATGTTCAGTTGCGACTATTCCTCGAGCATATGGGCTTAACCTCAGAAATTTAGCCACATATGCTGCTACCGACTTGTTCCATTGAACTAGTCATAGAAAAGCTTTCCTCTGCTCATCAATATAACGTGTGCCAACATACTTTTTCTGATATGCCTCCTTAGCATACTCCCAGGTCAGATCCTCAGTGGTGGCTCCATCCCTCACTGTTAACCACCATTGATACGCTTCATCGCGTAGTAGTGCCACAATTCCTTTCAACTTTTCCTTCGGGGTCAGATCAAGCTCATCCATAATGCGCTCGATTACTTCCAACCAGTATTCAGCTGTATTGGGTGCCACATCGGATACTCCACGAAACATCTTAGCTCTGTTAGCTCGGAGTCACTCGGGTACAGATTTTTAAGCTCCCATATTTCCACCCGCGCTAGCCATCATTTCCAAAACTCGTAGCATAGCCTGTGACACAGCATCATCCCCCGTCTGAGCTTGCTTTCCGACATTAACAAATTGGGGTGGTGGTGGCGGTGGTAACTCATTGTCGTGCCCTTGACCCGATCTAATGGGTTTTGACACGCTTATTCTTCCTTTCCGCATCCTTGATGATCGCGTCCCCTAGAACTCATCTCTAACGTCGAGATCTCATTAAGATGTTTTTATGAATTAGTACTTTTGTTTCACTTGATTACCCGCGAAGAAATTTTATGAAATGGACTTTAGGAGCGGTTCTTTCGTATTCATACATGCACACAGTCTTTTCATTCATTCATACATCCATCAAACAATTATGAACCTTAGTTCATTCAGAGAAATGTTGTAGTTTTCATTTGTTGTTGTTTTTCCACTACCCAGGGGTTTTTCGTAATTTGTCCTACAGGGGTATTTTCGTAATTTGTCAAAATAAGGTTCCTTGATGATTTTGTCACAAAGTATTTTGGTATTTTTAAATTCTGGTATTTTGGAAAATTTTTGAAATCAAAGGTATTTCGTAAATTTTGACCTGGGGTATTTTGGTAATTTTTCCACAAATCGGGTAAATTATAAAATTTTAATAAATTGGGGATATTTTAGAAGTTGCAAAACTTTGAGGGTTCTTTTTGAGAGATTTATTTTCCAAAACGATGAAGTTGCAAAAATTTTAGAAATCAGGGTCATTTTGGTAATTTTGGTAAGTTAGGGCAATTTTGTAATTTTCCAAAATCAAGGTATTTTTTGATAGTTTACAAATTAGGGTTTTGAACATTTATGAAATAATGAAATTTTGGCAAAATGTTGTGTTGTTGGACATTTTATAAACCAAGGGCATTTTGTAATTTTACCACTGTGGCATTTTGTAATTTTATAAATCAAAAATTTTTCAAAATTTGTGTAAAAAGAAATAATTTTCGTGAATTAAAGAAAATGATTTTAAGAATTTTAATATTAGGGTTCTAAAAAATGGCTAGTTCCTTTCGAGTTTTAGTTATTGAGTTTAGCCTATGGCCGAGCCTCCTTGGTCGTGGTGAACCAAAGCTACGCACTGTGTGGGATTCAAGTGGAGAGGAGGTGAGTCATACGGATCGCTTAACTACCAAGCTCCCACTCAAACCATTCCTAGGCATGTGTACAGGTTGTTACACCCACTAAGTCCTCTCGGTTAGGGTGAACCGGCTACGCACTGTAGGATTCTGCAAGAGGAGGTGAGTCACTAGGACTGCTTAAATACCAAGCTCTTCCGGATCCAATCCTAGACATGCGTACCATGGTTGCCACACCCTAACTCGATTGACTTAGCCATAGGTTTGTTTAGTGCATTAAGTCTTATGTATTTGTGTTTGAGTAGACTAATCCTAGGGTTCAAGTTTCTATCATGCTATTCTATGTTTCGCCTTTTCTACCCTCTATAATTCACATAATCACACGATAGTTAGGGGTACTTACAGTGGATCATGGGTTTGAGACTCAGGGGCCATGCCATCAAACCTGCCCATTTTCGTAAATAGTTCCACAAAACTCATCTGGCTCATTTTGAAAACGTTTGGGCCTTAGGCCACAGTGCCGAGAGTTTAAAATCTGGCTCGATACCAAATCGAAACACCTCACACTCTACCCACGAGCCCGACCAGATCGGTATGTTCCTTGATGTAACCTAGTTCAAAAATTCTTTTGTTACTTTGAAAACTGTGTTTTGAAGATAGTTTGTTTGTGGGTTGGGCTCGAGTTGAAAACAAGTTTATTTTTATATCAAAACCCATTTATTTCGTGTGACAAAATATTTAAGCTTATTTTAAATTAAATGGACTTGTTCTTTAAATACCCTAAAATCGTAACTTAGTAATTAAAACAAAAATAAAATCATCACTATGGCCTTATTACATAAAACAAAACCCAAAATAAAATTATACAAGATTTAAATAAAATAAAATGTCCATATTAAATAATTCTTCAAGTCGAGCATGGCCACCACAAGTTCTCGCCGTCTCCGTCCATCACCTGCTCATCACCAAACATGTGCTCACAACGGGTGAGTTGATAGACTCAATGTATAACCAACACCAAAATATAATAGAATTAGGCATACCATACACATCATGTTCAAATAATAATTCAAGATAATGATGCAAACCCAAACCCAAACCTATATGCCATCGCTACACTCCACCGCACCAACCTACACACCGTGGGGACTACTAAGTCAACCTCCATCCGCTACACACCATCGAAGGCGATCATCGCAGCTTGACGTGCTCATCGCCCATATAAAATTCATGGCATAGCCACCAGATAATTGTGTCATGAGACACCACATTTAGATAATGTAACCGGTTACCACATTCAAATAATGTGACCAAGTCACCACATTCACTTAGTGAGACCAAGTCATCACGCTTACTTAGTGAGACCAAAGTCATCACATTCACTTAGTGAGACCAAGTCATCACATTCACTTCCCTTTCTCAAATAACCCAATGCCCCATATTATTCATATCATGCATATCATACTTAATTTCACATTCATGTCACTTTTCACATGTTAAGTATAACATATTTCGTAATCCTAGTAGAAGTAGGAAAACGTGCTGAGTACTTTGTACCATAACATGGTACTTTAGCCACATTCTTACACTTTCATATTAACATATATATCAAATTTAAGCCATAAATCTATTAAGATTAGTGTGGGTACACACCGATTCACTTAGCAAATTCACTAAAATCTCAAGAATCCCGATCTCATCGTTCTAGATCTTGCTTCCTATATTCGGCCAACATTAAAGGTTTAATGAGAAACTCATTCAGCCACAAAACCATATCCTAGTTGGATTTGGTGCCCTAAAACTCACCTTAATGCCGATTTGCTTAACACTCAAATCCCGAAAACTTTGTTTTTCTTCACCTGGTATTCGGCCAACCCTAAATCTCAACATAGGTTAGTTTTCGGCTTTTTAATAATTAAAGAACAGATCTAAGTATTCATACAAGCCTTGGCCGAATGCTTTTAGGTGCTTACCTTGTGGATTTTAAATCTCGAATTTCACCGAATAACTAGGGAATACGCGGCCTATGGTGTACCTTCGAGAAAAGAACTTCTCTTTCCTTGTAGTCGACACTTAGTAATTCCTGAAAGATCTCTTCAAGGTTTTGGCAACAATATATAGAGGATATTAGGATCTTAATTTGACGCACTTAAAAGAAATAGAATGAGAATCGAACCTAATCTTACCTCATCAAGAATTCGATGGAACTCTTGCTTGAATCCTTTAGTAGTATTCTACTATGGCCCTTATGTGTAACACAAGGTTTCGCTTTTGTAACAATAAAGGAATCGGCTAGGGCTTTGCTTATTTGAATTTTTTATTGTCTTTGTAATAGAAGAAGAAAAGAAAAGAAGAGAATTATGGCAAAGAGAATTCTGCTAAGGAGAGAAGAAAAGAATGGTGCTATTTGCTAGAAAATTTGGTGAGAGGTTTCCTTGAAGAGAAAAGAATGAATGAAGAATGGCCCTTATTTTCCCTCTCATCTGAAATTCCTAGGCTAGAGTCCCCTACTTGGCCACCACTCTTCCTATGTGATAATTATCACTTTTATCAAAAGATTTAATCCAACAATTATCTCCTAATTAGTCAAATTCTAAAGGAAATAAGACTCTCCTTTTAGAGCCCACATGCCATCCACCTCTCTCTCTTGTAGCAAAATAAAATTTCGTTTATTTGCTTCCTAAGTGACTCAATCCCTGGCCCAATACACTTGCATGTGGCGCCATTTCCTGAGGTCCTAAGTGGCATCTTCAGGCCACTTTTCCAAGCCTGTTTGTGTGTCAAATTTCACATACTTTTTCTCTTAAGGCCACCTTGCCTTAATTTCCTCTTTTAAACATTAAAACTCGACATTTCTAGGTCATTTCTAAGTTTCCAAAAATTTTCGTTTGGCTCTTTAAACTTAGGTTTCCAAAATGGTCACTTTCCTATTTTACTTAGGTTTCCAAAATGGTCACTTTCCTATTTTAGTTAGCTTTCCAAAATGTGAACTTTCCTCTTTTTAACGTATCATTTCCATACATTCCCATGTTTCCAAAAATATTCAAAATTTATTCATAACACATCAAACATGTCATTTCATACAATTAAGCCAAAAATGCATAGGCCCTTTTCAGGATGTTACAGTCTGGATATGAGACATTACTATGCTTGAACTCACTGAAACATGTACTTACGGGCTATAAAATTTCGTTCCAACTTAAAAAAAAACTTCACTTTCTTAGCCAACACATACAACAAGGGCCTAGGAGGCCTTTAACTCATGTCAGAAAACTTTCAGAATTAAATCAAGCAACTCATTTTTGAAGCAGGTTCACACGCCCGTGTGACTTGGAACACGCTCGTGTACCCTTAAGCAAGCCTATGCCCTCAAACCGTGGAGAGCTACTGATTATTTCCACACGACTTAGACACACCCATGTTTTCCAACTGTGAGAGGTTACTGACTAATTTCACACGGCAATGACATGCCCGTAGGCTTAGACCATGTGCTAATCCTTGATATACTTACTAAATTAACACAGTCTGGGCACAGGCCCATGTCCAAACCGTATGTCTTATACGGCATACACACACAGCCGTGGGATTTGCCCATGGCCTATTCTGATTAATAATACTAAGGTGTAGGGTTAACACGGCCTTAACACACGCCCGTGTGTCCAATCGTACCCGCACTTAAAGGCTATTTACAAAGCAATTTGCCACCTTGAAAAAAAAAAGATCATACACAAACTCAAATCCACAATACAATAACAACCCATCTTTCATGAATAATACTACATGCTTCATTGATTTCAATAAACATGCATACTTAGTCAAATACAAAAGAATAATGAACTTGATGGCCTATACAATGGCCTTTCCTAAAGCATATAAATAAAATGAATGCTTCCTATAGATGCCATACTTAGTAAAGTAACTTGGCAATACCAAAATAAGAGTTGATAGTGTGCTGCGAGCTCTGACTTTAATGATCCACTAGTTAGCTTAGCGGGACTACATAGTAAGAAAGAATCATAACGTAAGCATATAGCTTAGTAAGTTTGTATGTACGACACATATCAACATACTTGCTTAACATAAACCATTAGCTTACAATGGTATCATAATTTTAGCTATAAAGCTTACTTACTCATACTTGATTCTTACATGTCTTATGATACTTAACATTCTCATACTTGTAAGGTAAACATGGTACCTTTATCATTTGATCACATTGATCAGTATACTTTAATAATAATCAAAATCTTTACTTCCTCATTCATAACATGAATAATACTCAATTTCATCTTGACACTAACTTTACTTTCTTAGCTTTCTTGATATCTTCCTTTTAACTTACTCGTTTGCCCGATGAATTTCTGCAAATAACCGAGGATATTAAATCTCGACCCACATAACTTGATACCAAAGCCATATCTTCGGTATGGTCTTACATGGAATATCTCATCTTGGTTTCGAGGCCATGTCTTGACATGGACTTATATGAAGTCTTGCTCTTGATAACATATTCAATGCCAAGCTTGCCTTGGACTTACATAATAACTTGCTTGCTAACTTGATCAATGCCAAGCTTGCCTTGGATTTACAAGATATCTTGACCAATGCCAAGCTTGCCTTGGACATACATGATAACTTTCTTGCTAACTTGATCAATGCTAAGCTTGTCTTGGACTTACATGAAAACATGCTTGCTAATTTGATCAATGCCAAGCTTGCCTTGGACTTACATGATATCTTGTTTAATGCCAAGCTTGGCTTGGACTTACATGATATCCTGCTCAATGCCAAGCTTGCCTTGGACTTGCATGATATCTTGATCAATGCCAAGCTTGCCTTGGACTTACATGATAACTTTCTTGCTAACTTGATCAATGCCAAGCTTGCCTTGGACTTACATAATAACTTTCTTGCTAACTTGATCAATGCCAAGCTTGCATTGGACTTACATGATATCTTGATCAATGCCAAGCTTTCCTTGTACTTACATGATAACTTTCTTGCTAACTTGTTCAATGTCAAGCTTGTCTTGGACTTATATGATAACTTGTTTGCACATATTATCGTGATTTCTTGCTTGAACATAACATGATCATCTCATACAATTATTGTACATTATACTAAACAAATTAATGATAAAAATCATAAAACTTAGAAATCATACAAACTTACCTTAATATACAAAATGAATGTAGATATGCAATTTAGTCCACAACTTTATTCTTGCCACGGTTTCGATCCGGGCTTCATTTTTCTTGATCTGTAATCATAAATAGATCATTTAATAATTATATTTACTAAATTAACAGATAACTCATATTATGGTAAAATTACTATTTTGCCCTTATACTATCTAATATTTACACTTTTGCCCCAATTCTCGTAAACTAATTTTCATGCAACTTTCTTAAACTTCATGCTTAGCTGGATCATTTTCTCTTCTATAACAATCATCAATTCTCACTATTTCTAGTAGACATGACCAATTTTATAACTATTACAAAATGGTCCCTACTACCATTTTTCATGAATCTCATGAAGGAAAAGATGTTTATCTAACATCAAACTCTCTTAAACTTCCATTAAACATCATTTAACAAGCATGTCATTCAAGGGTAAATTTTTGAACATGCATCTTAGCTCATTTTATAGCTAAAATTAGCTAATTCATAATACGAGAACTTCAAAAATATGAAGAATATTGAAAGTGGGGCTAAGATGAACTTACTTTGAGCTTGAAAAAATTGAAGAACCCTAGCTATGGTGTCTTCAAATTTTCGGCAGCACAAGGAAGAAGATGAGTGAATTTTTCTCATCTTTTTCCCATTTAAACACTTAATAGGCAAATGACGAAAATGCCATTCCTCATAAAAATTCTATTTAACACCATCTCAAGGTCAATTTTGTCCAAAATTTTATTTTTTGGAAAAATTGCTATTTAAGGGCTCATAATTATTATTCTAAAGCTATTTCATACAAAAAGCTTCTAGAAACTCATATATTGTAACTTTTTCAATTTAGTCCTTTTTGGACCAATTGACCTCAACTTAATAAAATTGCTTTACAAAATTTTCATACTAACGTGCAAACATGGCATAAACTTGAAAAACTCATAAATTCACCTCGGGTTTGTGGCCTCGCACCACTATCCCTGCTAGGCCCTAAATTGGGCTGTTACAATTCTCCCCCTCTTAAGGATTTTCATCCTCGAAAATCTTACCAGCAAAAAGGTTTGGATACTGGTTTCTTATACTTTCTTGTGGTTCCCATGTAGATTCTTCGATTCCATGTCTTTGCCACAATACTTTTACTAAGGCAATACTCTTATTTCTCAGTTGCTTGACTTCTCGAGCCAAAATCTTGACCGGTTCTTCACCATAAGTCATGTCGGGGCGAATCTCTATTTCTGAAAGGGTAATTACATGTGAAGGGTCTGATCTGTAGCGTCGCAACATTGACACGTGAAACACATCATGTATTTTTTCTAATTCAAAGGGCAAAACCAAATGGTAAGCTACCGGTCCAACTCTCTCAGTAATCTCGTAGGGTCCAATGAAACGTGGACTTAATTTGCCTTTTTTGCCTTTTCGGCCAAAGCTGAGGACTTTTCTCCATGGTGACACTTTCAAGAAAACTTTATCCCCAACTTGATACTCTGTCTCTTTTCTCTATAGATCTGAATAGGATTTCTGTCTGTCTGATGTAGCCTTTAAACATTCTCGAATCACTTTGACTTTCTCTTCAGCTTATTTAACCAAATCAACCCCGTGAATTTGGTTCTCTTTAAGTTCAGTCCAAAACAAAGGAGTTCTACAGTTATGCCCATATAGGGCCTTATAAGGCGCCATCTTTAAGCTCGACTGAAAGCTATTATTATAGGTGAATTCTACCAATGGGAGTAACTTTTCCCAACTGCATTGGAAATTCAAAACACAACATCTTAGCATGTCCTCGAGTACTTGAATTAACCTTTCTGACTGAACGTCAGTTTGAGGGTGAAAAGCTGTACTAAAACTCAATTTTTTACCCAAAGCTTCTTGCAGCTTCTTCCAGAATCTGGATGTAAACATCGGATCTCTATCCGATATGATCGATAAGGGAACTCTGTGAAGTCTTACTATTTCTGAAACATACAAGTTTTCCAACTTGTCTAGTAAGTAATCCACTTGAATAGGTATAAAGTGGGCTAACTTCGTGAGTCTATCAACCACTACCCAAACAACATCTTTCTTGCTCAGAGACAACGGTAAACCCATTATGAAATCAATGGTGATATGGTCCCATTTCCACTCGGGGACCAAGATAGGCTGAAGCAAACCTGAAGGTACTTGGTGCTCAGCTTTTACTTGCTGGCAAATCATACACTTGGAAATAAATTCTGAAATGTCTTTCTTCATTTTCACCACCTATACTATTGTTTTAAATCATTATACATCTTGGTGCCACCCGGATGTACAGATAAACATTCGTTATGTGCCTCATGCAAAATTTTCTAAATAAGCTCCTCTTTTCTTGGTACACAAACTCTATCTCTAAACATTAAATATCCATCAAAATTAATCCGAAAGTAAGATTCAACACCTGACTCGCACTGAGCTCTCTTAACTTGCAATTCACTATCTTCTTTCTGAGCCTCCAAGATCTCTTCAAAGAATATTGGTCTAGATCTCAACTCAGCTAAAATAGAACCATCATCGAATAAAGATATTTTTGAATTCAATGCTCTCAAGGCAAATAGGATTTTTTCTTAAAGCATCGGTGACCACATTCGCCTTTCCAGGATGGTAATCAATGACTAACTCATTGTCCTTTATCAACTCTAACCATCTTCATTGTCTTAAGTTCAAATCTTTCTGCGTCATCAAGTACTTCAAACTTTTGTGATCGGTAAAAATCCAACATCGCTCACCATATAAATGGTGGCTCCAAATCTTCAGAGCGAAGACTATGGCAGCCAATTCAAGATCATATGTAGGATAATTTTTCTCATGAGCCTTCAACTGTCTAGAGGCATAAGCAATTGCCTTGCCTTCTTGCATGAGTAGATAGCCTAATCCATTTAAGGATGCATGGCTATAAATTATGAATTCTTTCCCTACCTCGGGTTTTACTAAAACTAGAGCTTCTGTCAACATCGCTTTCAACTTTTCAAAACTTTGTTGGTATTTTTCGGACCACTCAAACTTCACATTCTTCTGTAACAATTTAGTCATCGGGGTTGCAATCATTGAAAACCCCTTGACAAATCGTCTGTTGTAGTTGGCTAGGCCCAGAAAACTTCTAATCTCCGTAATGTTCTTCGGTGGTTTCCAGTATACTATAGCTGAGATCTTACTTGGATCTACTTGGACTCCATCTCTCAAGACAATATGTCCCAGGAATCCCACTTCCTTGAGCCAAAACTCACTTTTACTAAATTTGGCATACAACTGAATTTCTCCAAGAGTCTGTAAAACTATCCGAAGATGATCAGCATGTTCACTCTCGTCTCGGGAATAAATCAGTTTGTTGTCAATAAAAATGACTACAAACTTGTCAAGGTATGGTTTGAAAATACGGTTCATTAAGTCCACGAATATTGCAGGAGTATTGGTCAGCCCAATAAGCATGACTAAAAATTCAAAATGCCCATAACTCGTTCGAAAGGCAGTCTTGGATACATCTTAATATTTTACTCTCAGCTGGTAGTACCCTGATCTCAAGTCTATTTTGGAGAACACAATCACTCCTTTCAATTGATCAAACAAATCATCGATCCTAGGTAATAGGTACTTGTTCTTTACTGTCACATTATTAAGCTGACGGTAATCAATGCACAATCTCATGGTGTCATCTTTCTTTTTCACAAACAAAACCGGAGTGCCCCATGGTGAACAACTTGATCTTGCAAAACCTTTGTCTCATTAACTCTTGCAATCAGAATTTCAACTCTTTCAACTCTGTTGGAGCCATTCTATAAGGAGTAATGGATATTGGTACAGTACCGGGAGTTAGCTCAATGCTGAACTCAACTTCTCTAACTAGTGGTAATCCTGGTAATTCCTCAGGAAAAACATCCACATACTCAAATACTATCAGCACTGATTCATTTTTTAACTTTGTCTCTTTATCATTCATTACAAAAAATGCCTCATACCCTTTTCTTAGATATCTTTGCGCCATCATATGAGAAATTATTCCAACGATCTACCTTGCTCATCTAATTCTACACGAAGAGTATCCCCATTCTCACATCTCATCTTAATGTATTTATTCCTACAATTTACAATTACATTATGAGTAGTCAACCAGTCCATACCAAGAATGAGGTCGAATTCATCAAATGGTAACAACATAAGATTTACTTTAAAGCAATGACCTCTAGTCATTAATAGACAATCTTTACAAACTTTATCAACTAACATACTCTTGCCTAAAGGATTAGACACCTTAATCACAAACTCTGTGGTATCTATAGGCACACCGAAACTAGGTAATAATTCCATGCAAATGTATGAGTGTGTGGATCTGGGATCTATTAAAGCAATAACTTTGGATTGTAAAGGGAAAAGGTACCCATAATAACATCAGGGGAAGATGCCTCTTCGCGAGTGCGAATGGAATAAGTCCTTACAGGCGCTCTACCCTCGGGTCTCACAGCCCATTCTCTAGGGTTACCTCTTTTTTTGCCCTACTTTTTGGGTTCCTCTGCAGTCCCCCTCTGACCATGCCCCCGGATCTCGGGTTCTGAGTTCTCTCTTCTTTAGTCATCTCTGGACAATCTTTTATGAAATGGTCTTGGGAACCACATCTAAAACATACATTTTCATGTGCTTGGAATTCTCCCAAATGGCGTCTACCACATTGTGGACATTTTGGTTTGTCAGGTCTAAAATTCCCAACACTTGCAATTGAAGTCGTCTGTGCTTTATTTCCCAAATGCTGCTTACTATTGTCTTTTCTTGAGAATCTAGTGGAAGTAGCTGTTCAAGTAGTGAAATCTCTTGACTTCTTGGATGACGATTGGAATGACTTGTTCCACTGTCTCTTTCTAGAATCGTGAGACTCCATTTCAAATTTCATCTTCTCTTTTACTAGTACTTCGACTTTACAAACCATTTCCACTAGCACAACAAATTCTTTTAATTCGAGGACAGCAACAACCAGCTTAATGTCCTCATTTAAATCATCTTCAAACCTTTTACTCATAATGGGCTCAGTGGACACACATTCGCGAGCGTACTTGTTGAGTCATACAAACTCTCGCTCATAATCAATTACTGACATCTTGCCTTGCTTCAGCTCTAAAAATTCTTTCCTCTTCTGGTATACAAATCTCTGGTTGATATATTTTTTCTTAAACTCTTCTTGGAAGAATTCCCATGAAATCTTTCACTAGGTACCACTAACACAAGGGTGTTCCACCATTGGTAAGCAGAATCTCTTAAGAGAGGGACTACATGCTTCATGCATTCATCGGGGGTGCAGGATAGCTCGTTAAATACCCTGATGGTATTTTCTAACCAGAACTCAGCTCTTTATGGATCATCATCTTTTCTAGCTCGAAATTCTTCTGCCCCATGCTTCCTGGATCCTATCAATTGGAGGTTTACCTCCTCTTACCACCTCTACTACTTGAGGGGCTACTGGAGTAGGTTGTGGAACAGGCGGGGGTGGAGGGGGTTGTGCATTCGGGTTCACTCGAACAAACTCCGTGTACCAGGCATCCATTATATGGAGAAAGGCTTCTCAAGCCTCTTCTCCTCCTCCTCCTTGACTCACCATAGTGGGTCTATTCTCATTCTCATAAGGCACCGTCCCTTCTGCGGGAGCTAGTGCATTACTTTCTACATCATCCATATCAGCACTTTTGGGATCCATTTATTATATGTATAAACATAATTTAAGTCGTCAAGAGTCGTCACACTATCATAATAAAAACATTCTTACGTATGGCATGTATAGCTAGACTCATGATCGTGCTACGTTAGTCCTAGAACCGACTAAACCATAGCTCTGATACCACTAAATATAACATATCGCACCCAAGACTGAAGCCATCAGCCTTATCTGGCTAATGTTGGAGTGGAGTAGATTGAAGCCATCAGCCTTATCTCCCTAAAGTTGCAGTGGAGCAGACTGAAGATGGTGAATCTCATCTCCCTGAAGTTGCAGTGGAGCATATTGAAGCCATTATCCCTATCTCCTTAAAGTTGTAGTGGAGCAAATTAAAGATAGCGAATCTTATTCCCCTAAGGATGCAGTGGAACAGATTGGAGCTACAAATTGGCAGATTTTATCTTCCTGAAGTTGTAGTGGAGTAAATTGAAGCCACCAGCCTTATCTCCCCAAAGTTGTAGTGGAGCAGACTGAAGATAGTGAATCTTATTTCCCGGACGTTGCAGTGGAACATATTAAAGCTATAGATTATGGCGAACCTTATCTTCCTAAAGTTACAGTGGAGTAGATTGAAGCCACAAGTTTTATTTCCCTGAAGTTGCAGTTGAAAAGATTAAAGTTACAAATCCTATATCTCTGAAGTTGTACTAGGTCGAATCAAATTTACCAAAACCAAACCTTATCTCCCTAAAGTTGCAGTGGAGCAGACTAAGGATAGCAAATCTTACATCCCTGAAGTTGCGGCGGAGCAGATTAAAGCTACAAGTCAAATTTCCTTTAATTGGATCGAAATGCTAGTTCTTATGCCCCTGAAGATGCGGTGGGATGGAAAGAAGCTACTCGAAGAACAAAGGCATCCAAAAAAGTAGAGACACAGCAAGGTCGGGCAAAATTGGAACTTTTAAAGTCTTTTCTTTATTTCCGTTACATGACAACGAGCAAAGAGGGGCAGCTGTAAGAGCCTATTTTTGCCCGGGCCCATTTAAACCAATAAACCCCCCCAAAAAAAGCAAATAGAAATAAAAATATTAAAAAGTCCATTTTAATAGTCCAATAAACATAAAAAAAACCCAATTACAGTTTACACAAGCCCAAATTTAGACCCAAAATCCCGAGGCACAAATGGCCCAAACATCTTAACATTTCTAGAAACCTTTAGGGTTTCTGGAATTTTCCAGTACCATAGTAGCCTCACCCCACGTGCACGCTGCGTGCATCCGAGCCTTCACGTCACCCCACGAGTGGCCTCCTCCTCCGTACGGTGGTTACACTTGCAAAGAAAATAATGGAAAAATGTAAGAAAAGATTGTATTTCATTTTTATTTTTATTTAATTTTTCAACTGAAAAAGACCGAATGAAAATCTATTGTGATTCCTACTTTTTTTTTTAATACTGAATCCATACAAAGGAAAAAGTAAATTAGAGGTTAATTTTTCGTTTCTTTTTATCGTCTTTTTATTTATTTCTTTCATTTTTTTTCGAACCCATTCGCATATACACTTAAAAATTCTTTGTTATTTCTTTAAAAACCACACAAGCACATTTAAATATAATAATATATATAATACAAAAAAGAGAAAAAACTCACACTGGGAGGGTCCGATCGTGCAGTGTACTGACGGGTCCGATGATCGAACTGCACGGAGAGAGGGACCTCAGCAGATAAAAAGGGAGCCTTCCCTTCTTTTTTCTTTTAAAACTGATTACAAATGCCTTTTTTTTAAACATTTTCAACCTTAAATAGTGCTCCAATACGACACCGTTTTGGAGTCTGTCTTCAAAGCACAAAACGACGTCGTTTCATGGCCAAAGATCTGCGCGTTGACCTAACTGAGGAGAATCCGCGCGTTTTCTAAAACTAGTATAATTATTAGTTTGGTCCTTCCATTTTTTTGTGGTTTTGCAAACAAGTTATTTTTATTTTTTAATTTTGACCCGATACTTTTTTTTTCATTTTCAATTGGGTCCTGTGCAAAATGCTACGTTTTGGAGGAAAAGGGAAAATTTCCCTTTGGACCCCTTCTTGTTAATTCCCGTGTTCGGATGGGTCCTTTCTTCTTTTTAATTTTTTTATTTTTGCCCCAAATATTTGTTTTGAATTAAATTTCGTCCCTTTTCTTATTCCTTTATTATTTCTTCTATTAAATTAATTATTTTTAATAATAATAATATTATTATTATTATTACTATTACTATTACTTTTATTATTACTAGTATTATTATTTCTATTATTATTACTTTTCCTTTTATATATTATTATTAATTTTACTATTATTATTAATTTTAATTCTTGTTATAATTATAAGTATTATCATTATTTTTATTATTACTAGTATTATTATTAATTAATTTTAATATTATTACCATTATTTTACTATTATTATTTTTTTAATATCACTATTACTACTATTGTATTCATTTTTATTACTACTTTCCTTACTAATATATTATTATTATTTATTAATATATTTAATTAATTTTTTCATTACTATTATTTCTTTAATTTTATTTACCTATTGTTTGTAAATATATTTATTATATTATTATTTATTGTATTTTTATTCCCAATTTTAGATTATTAATTATTTGTATTATTATTATTATTACTTTCATCATCATTAGTATTTTTTTAACTACTCAATGTTTCTCTATTTCTTTTTCATTAGTAGTTATTATCAAATCTTAGTCTTTATTTGTTCATTCACTTTTCTTATTATTTTACATACCATTGGCTTGTTTCATTATTATTGTTTATCTTTTTTATCTATTTTAGCTTTTATTATTGTTATTATTGCTTTAATTAAATACTCCGCGTTTTAGGATTCAAAAGAAATTGTACCCTAACTTACTGGGTCTCGATTTTACTCATCGAGTCTAAAAAACAATCATTTTTAAAATCAAAGCATATAAATTAGATAAAAACCTATTCTCAGGAATTCAAAATGTTGTGTCCTAACTCACTAGATGTGACATTTAGTTATCTCGAGATAAGGATTTCTAAAAATAAAGGCAATATTCTGTATTTGGAATCTTAAGAAATCGTACCCTAACTTACTGGGTTCTGATTTTTTCATTTTACCCAAATAGCCGAATACCCTTCTTAATTTTAAATGTACGAGCTTTAAAAGTCAAAAGACAAGCTTAATTTCAAGGGTTCGAAATGTAGTACCCTAACTCACTTGGCATGACGTTTTACTTATTTGAGATGAGCAGGTCTCAACAACCAATTTAATTTATTTGAGTTTTTCTTTAAACAAAGAGGATGGTATTTTAAAATCTTTTTAAATTTTCGACATTAAGACAATAATCAATCAATTCGGTACCAATTTTGGGAGTTACGAGGGTACTAATCCTTCCTCGTGCATAATCGACTTCCGAACTCATTTTTCTCAAATTTCGTAAACCAAAATTGTTATTTTAATAAATCAAAATGTTTTATTAAAATGATCAATCTCAAGGTGATCCGATTACACCTCAAAAAAAGAAAAAGATTGGTGGCGACTCCATTTCAGTTTTTAAAGTCGATCCTATTTTCAACGATAAAAAATGGTTTCGACAGCTTGGCAACTCCACTGGGGAACATTAGAGAGTCAAGCCATGAAATTGATTATTTTCTTTCTTGTTGTCGAAAAATTGAAAATCTGATTTGAAAAATTACGATCCTATTATTGCATTTCTTCGTATTGTTATTTCATATGATTATTGTGGTTTGAGTCTCGCGTCATATTACATAAGCACCGTTTTGGTCTTACCTTTTTAAGTGGGAGTGATAAGCTACTCCCTCGTGAGGTTTTCACCTCTGTGTAGGATAGTGGATCACTTTCGAGATATATCCGTACCTATGTCTTCGTGAGATTTTCATCTTCATATAGCCAAATGTATTGCCCTAAACTGAACTCGGTCTGTATGAGCCTATAATGGGTGAGGATCGAGGATTCCGCTGGTTCAGGTACCTCAACTTTAGAACCCAAACCACATGGAAAAGACCCATGAGCTCACCCTAGATAGTACTGCAATAAACCATAGTGGCTACCCGAATAAGTGCTCTATTTGTTTCTTTCTTACTTGCTTGCTTTTACTTTGTACTAATGTGTTTCATTTTGTTTTGGCTATGATTGCATTACATGTCATTTCATATTTGAAAGAGTGTCGATTCACATTCGATTACTAAATTAGAGAGCTTGTCATGGAGAACAAATTTCTTGATAAAATGGAAGACAATGCGACTGTCCGTATATTTGTAATCTTTTTCATGTAAAGAATTTTGTCCTCTAGTAAAGTTTTCTAAATGAAATTGAATCAGAATCAACACCTTTTTGCATTCATTTCATGCATTAGCATTACATTACATCAGGGGCATTAGATTTCATGTGAAGACCTTGATTGGTTGAAATCATTTCAGAATTAACCTGGAAACCAACAAAAACTTACCAACCAAGCATCCTTACGGTACCCATACAAAGACGAAAGATATGGATAAAAGATTGGAAAGACTTGAACAATGGATAAAAGATTGGAAAGACTTGAACAACTCCAAAAGGAGATGCAAGATAAACTACAACTACAAATGCAAGAGCAATTGGCTAAAATTTAGCAAGACATGATGGACCGAATGATGGAATCACAAAGGAATATGATGACTCAGTTGACTCAACTACTGACAGGAGGAATAGAAAAAGAAAAGACCCCTCTGGTTAACACTGGAGAAGATAATGAGGAACCACTCTATCCTCTGGGTTTTAGGGTTTAAGGTTGAAGGTCCTAATACCTCATATATTCAAACCACTTAACTTTAAGAACAAACACTATACTTAACTATTTATTTAATTAGGTAAAATTCATCAAGTCAAAATTTAATATAAAATTGTTGCTGACTCGCATAATGTAAGTGCTAATTATTACGGACTTACTCATTGGATTTATGGTCCCGAAACCACTATTTTCGTCACTACTAAAAATTGGTTGTTATAGAATATATCATCTTGCGTAGTCCTTGAAGTATCATTTATTTCTTCAGGGATCTTGAGAAGGGAAGATAAATAGAGTAAGTTCATAAAACTTAGTAAATTCCAAAGAAGCATCAGAATATCTATATGTCACATAGATAAAGGGACTCTTCCAAACACAATAAGACTTACAATTCGCCTATTAATTAAGACACCACATAGACTGACTTCAAGCAGCTCGCTTATTGGCGAATGCCGAACTTGCACAGACTTTCACAAAGTAACACTCACTTTGGCATGTACACTACACCCATGCATTCATAGAGACAACCTTCTTCATGCTAGCCAAAATTGTAGTCCGTGTTTCATAGATTGTAGCATTTATTCCTTTTTCCTCTTTTACGTTTTGCCAGCCTGGTTTGCATTACACTTGCCTTACCAAAGGCTATATAACATCGTTCATGTATCGTGATCTGCTAGTGCATTGCTCTTTGCAATGAAGGCATCGTCATGAATTCTATTCTGTTGTTCTAACCATATGGTTCCTTTTTTAAGAGTAAATTGGAAAATGACTCATCACAAAGCAAGTCCCTTTTTATTTCTTACACAGACATGCAAAGCCAAACCTTTCACCATAGGTAAACTTATGTTGAACCAGTTATGGACAACTCACACACAAGATATGAAGGAACTCACCAAAAGTTAAAACAGAGACTAAACAATAGGTCCCTTTCCTTTGTCTCGAGTGATTTCACGAGGTTCTTGAGCTATAACATTAGTAGTTAACTTATCAGAACATGTTTTTCAGAATAACTAAACAAGCTTTCAAGAAAATTTAATCAAGAAACCCATAATTTGGAAGTTTTCTCACCTAAATCATTAATCTATCAAAAAATTATGAGACCTTAAGGTCTCATAAACAATCATGAAAACATCTAGAGTTTCATCATTATTTACCAGGTTTCACGATGGTGAAGTTGGTTGATTACAACAAACTTTAACCCTCTAAAAAGGCCTTGGCTCTTTCATTTTCTCAGAAAGCATAGAGAAAATTACTGAAAAGAAGTATGAATTGCTAGATAAAATATATAACTTGTTTATGAAGTTAAGGTTGGTTTTATATGGATGCACATGGTAGGAAAACTTAAAGGACAAGCTTATTTCCCCTCCACTAACTTTCATTCGGTACCCATGACTAATAGTTTTCTTTTATTCTAAATACATGTCCTTTCATTTACAAAAACTTTTGTCTAATCTTGACTAGTCCTCATTAGGCCATCTAAATAGTTAAATCAGAGAATAAGATAACAATATATTCATTATTCTTATCAAACTAGGGATTTAACAATAGGTCTCATTATTTTTATATATCCACTAGGATGGCATATACTCTATCGAAGAGTTCACCAAACCTCAAACCCTGCCTAAATAAAGACTTTGCTGAAAGGCGCATTCACAATCCTTACATACTTGATATATTTCTAATCATTTCTTTACTAGGGGGTCAAACTATAATCCATAGTTTAATCAACAATGCTCGAGTACTACACTTCATCGGGCAGGATGTTACAACTCTCCCCTACTTAGGAAATTTCGTCCCTAAAATTCATACCTGGAAACAGTGGTGGATAATGCTCTTTCATTATGCTCTCCATTTCCCAAGTGGCTTCCTTAGTCTTGTGATTTCTCCACAGTACCTTTACTAAGGGAATTCTCTTATTCCATATCTCTTTAGCTTCCTTGGCCAAAATACGAATTGGTTCTTCCTTGAAAGATAGGTTTGGTTCAATCTCAACCTCTTCAGCTTGTATTACTTACTCAGGGTTGGATCTATATGTTTACAACATCGATACATGAAAGATATTATGATTCTTTGATAACTCAAGAGGCAAGGCCAATTTATATTCTTCCAAACCAAATCTTTCCAGTATTTCTTAAGGCCCTATAAATATTAGTCTTAGCTTTCCTTTCTGGCCAATTCGTATAATCCTCTTCCCAGGGGATACCTTCAAGAACACCCTGTCTTCCACCTCGAAGGAGATGTCCTTTATTTTTAAATTTAAATAGGACTTTTGTCGATCCTGAGCGGCCTTCAATTGGCTGCAAATGACGACAACCTTTTTTTCAGTTTCATGTACTAAGTTTGGACCAATAACTTTTCTTTAGCTTCACTCTGTCCAACAAATAGGTGTTCTACACCTTCTACCATATAAGGCCTTGGAAGGAGACATATTTAAACTAGCGTGGTAGCTACTTTTATAGAGGAATTCAATCAGAGGAACATACCTTTCCCAACTTATCCCAAAATCGATCACACAACAACGCATCATATCTTCTCAAATTTGAATTGCTTTTTTAGATTGGTCACCCATTTGGGGTGAAATGCAATGCTAAATTTTGACTTGGTTCCCAGTGATTGTTGTAATTGTTGCCAGAATCTAGAGGTAAATCTTGGATCCCTATTAGACACAATGGACAATGGCACTCTATGGAGACACACCACTTCAGCAATATACAGCTCATCTAGTTTTTCTATATAATATACGGTATTTACAGGAAAAAAGACTGCTCATTTTGTGAGCCTATCTATCACCACTCAAACAGATTTCTTCTTAGAAAGACTGAGGGAAATCTTGATAAAAATTCCTTGGTGATTCTATCCGATTTCTATTCAGGGATTTCAGAGGATACAATTTTCATGATGGAACTTGATGCTCCGCTTTCACTCTTTGGCATGTTAGACATGTGGAGACATATTCCAAGGTTTCCTTATTCATTCTAGGCCATCAGTAAGATTCCTTCAAGTCTCTATTGGTGAGCTTCTCTTAATAATTCCTTTCTGAATTCATTCCCTATTGGTACAAACATTCAATTTTTGAATCTAAATTCGCCCTCTTTACCAATATTAAGGTGCACTGCTTTGCTTAAGAGCATCCTTTGTTTGAATTATTCGCATCGAATATCTTTCTTCTACTCTTCCAAAATTTGAGGGAGATGAGTTGATTTTACTACCAACTCTACCAACAAGGCTTCATTATCGACCAAAGTCACTTTAGCTCAAAGGAACCTACTAACACATTTGCTTTTCCCGGGTGGTACTTGATGATGAGGTTGCAGTCTTTTAATAGCTCCATCCATTTCCTTTGGCGTAGGTTCAATTCTTTTTGGTCATCAAGGACTTTAGTATTTTATGATAAAAAAAGATACAAAACCTTTCCCTGTATAAGTAATGGCACCAGAGCTTTAGTACTAAGACCACAACTGCTAATTCTAGATTGTGTGTGGGGTAGTTCTTTTCATACGGTGTCAATTGGCACAAAGCATATCCAATGACCTTCCCATTTTACATTAGGACACAACCTAATTCATTAAATGATGTGTCTGTATATATTGTATACTCAACTCCAGGCTCAAAATGTGACAACACTGGAGTTTTAGTTAGAGTTCCCTTTAGCTTTTCAAATCTTTGTTGACATCCATTGCTCCACACAAACTTGTACTTCTACTTCAATAGGTTGGTAAGGGGTGATGCTATAGTAGAGAAACCTTTCACAAATCTCTTATAATACCCAGCCAACCCAAGAAGCTATGTACTTCAGTGACATTCTTAGGTGAGTTCCGTTTGAGAACTACCTTTATCTTGGTAGGGTCTACCATGATACCCTCGGCCAAAAGTACGTGTCCAATGAAATGTACTTTTCTTAACGAGAACTCACACTTGCTAAACTTTGCGCCCAACTAATGTTCATGCAGGCCTCGAATGTAATTCTTAAATTTTTTTGATAGTCATGGTCGCTGTTGGAATAGGCCAATATGCCGTCAATGAAGACTACCACAAATTTATCGAAGGTTGAAACACATTATTCATTAAATCCATGAACACTGTAGGAGCGTTGGTTAATCCAAATGGCATTACCGAAAACTCATAATGCCCATACTTTAATTGGAACACTATTTTAGGTACATCATCATTCTTGATCTTTATCTGATAATATGATTGTGTCTGTGAAGTCTTAAAAATTTATAAAAAGAATGATCGAACCTGGAAACTAACTAAGACAACGATGGAGGCAAGTGCACCTATCGAACAGTAGTATAGCTAGTGGCAAGATCGGATTGTCGAACCCAAAGGAACCAAAAGTACTAATATTAACTCTCTTTCTATTATTTAGCCTACGAATTAAGGGAATTTTTATCTAATCTAAAATTAACTAATCAACTAAACTAAAGATGCTAAGAAAAAGAAGAAATTGGGGAAGAACTTGAAAGGAAAACCGATTGATTTAGACAATACCTAGGAAGAATACACCTAGACTTCACTTGTTATCTAACTCTGAATAAGATGATTTATTCACTTAACTTGATCCGTAGTATTCCTTAATTTATACTAATACCTCTTTTCAAGGCTACTAATGTCTAACCCTAGGTTGATTAATTAAAATCTCTTTCTAATGAAAACCTCTAGAATTGCATTAACTCGATCTATGGACTCCCATATTAGATTTGACCCTAATTTGGCAGATTTTCGTCACCCTATCTCTAGGCACGTGAGCAACTCCGCTTAACTATGCTAGATCTACTCTTAGACAGGGTCTCTTCCTCCTCTGCCTGAGCACATCACACTTGAATCAATATCCCGAAAATATGAAAACAAGAATTAAGAACACATAGTTAAGAACAAATCAAGTATTTATCATACAACTCAGATAACAATAACAAGATTAATCTTAGGTTTCATCCCCCTTAAGTATCTGAGGGTTTAGTTCATAATTGTAAAAGAAAACATCTTAGAAGAAAATATAAAACAAAACATAAGAAATCCCTAAAACCCTTGAAGGAATTAAAAGTGAGATCATCTGTCTTGAGTATCATTCTGGCTTCTTAAGATGAATCAACTAGCTTTCTTCGAGTGAATCCCTGAAATTAACTGCTTTGGCTCGTCTATTTGGCCTAGCTGAACACCCCCTTAAAGGTTGGCCTCTAAGGTCTCTATATAGGCTTTTGGAATATGTTTCTTTGCCTTTAAGTACCCTAATCCGAATAGAATTCTATTTTCCTGCGGCAGGGACACGTCCATGGCACACGCCCGTGTAAATCGTGGCCAAGCCATGGTCGAACCTGTTGATGAGGCACGACCATGTTTTTTGGGGTCCAAGCCATGGTAAAACCTTCTTAAGAGGCACGACCGTGTGGATTTCTTACTTTGGCCCATCTTCTCCATTTTCGGCCTGTTATTCATTCTTTTCATCCTCCGGTCTCTACTGGGTATAAAACATGAAAACAAAGGATTAAGAGCACCTATTTCCATAATTAAAGGGAAAAATCATCCAAAAGTATGTTAAATGTGGGATTAAAATATGTTACTATTACGGTTTATCAAATACCCCTACACTTAAGCTTTTGCTTGTCCTCAAGCAAAATTCTCAACTCACAATTAAAACGAACTTCCTCAATTCAAAATATTCATTGATAATGCCTCATCACAATTCATAGATAATTTATACATGGATAATTCAACTCAAAGAGTCCTAAAGATTCAAACAATCAAAGTCATGAGTTTGTAGCATGAAAAAAATAGGTGTTTCCCCTTACCTAAATAATCACCCTTAATTCAAAATCAACAAAAGTTTACATCCTCACTTAAGATTCACTCAAATCACTCAAGGTGTTTAATGTTCCAAAATAAAGTCAAACATGAAATGTTATTACCGTAGGCTTGCTTGAAAATCAAATGTAACATCCTGAATAGGGCCTATGCATTTCCAGTTTAATTGTATGAAATGACAAGTTTCAAGTACTATGAATAAATTCTTGATACTTTTGGAAACCTAGAAATGCATGAAAATGGAAATGAAAATGGAGATGGAAATGAAAATGGAAATGGAAATGGAAATGAAAATGGAAATGGAAATGGAAATGGAAATGGAAATGGAAATGGACATTTTTGGAAACTTAGACATTTTTGGAAACTTAGACATTTTGGGAAACCTGAACATTTTGGAAACCTGAACATTTTGGAAACCTAAACATTTTGGAAACCTAAATATTTTGGAAACCTGAACATTTTGGAAACCTAAACATTTTGGAAACCTGAACATTTTGGAAACCTGAACATTTTGGAAACCTGAAGATGTAAGGAAATGGCAAGTTACAGAGCCGCGCGAAAATTTTAGGAAACTTGAAATTGACCCCGGAATGCCGAATTTAAGAGCCCAAAGGGGAACTTAGGGCCAAGGGACCCTAAGAATATAAGTACATGAAATCTGACCCAATAACGGACTTGGAAATGTGGCCTGAAGATGCCACCTAAGGCCTTAGGAAATGGCCCAAATATAAGATGCTTTTGGGCCTAAGTTTGAGACATCCAGGAAGCAAATAATGAAGGCCTTATTTTGCTTCCAAGGCTAGGAGGTGGGACGGCACAAGCATGTTGAATAAGAGGAATTTTACTTGGTTAAAACTCGTTTAATTAAGTGTTAAGTAAATGAATTTCTTTTAATAAAATAAATAAGGAGATAAAGGATGGATAAAGTACTCTAATTTAATTAAAGTGATAATTAAATGATAATATTATCACTTGTGGGGAGTGTTGGCCAAGTCAAGGACTCTTGGCATATCAATTTCAGATTAAAAGAGGAAAATCAAGGCCTTTCTCTCATCTTTCCTAGTGTGTGCGAAATTTTCATAGCTTTCTTCTCCTCCCTTTTCAATTCTCCTTGAACAAAATACCATCTTCTTTTCTTCTCTTTTCTCCTCTGTTTCTACTATCAAGGCCAAATCCTGTCGATTCTAAGTAAAGGAGAAGTCACACAACATCAAAAGGGTAAGATCTAAGATCAATCAACTTCTATTCTTTTCTTTTTACCAAAATTCGGATACTAACCCTCCTCATGTTCATGGTCAATAGCATAAGGGATTTTCGGGATTTGAAAATGAGGTAAGTACATCAAGATACATTCGAAAAAAGATCCTTTCATAATCAAACAATAGATCTAATCTAACAAGTGATTTTGGCAGAATTTGAAATAAAGATCAACTTGGGATCCGAGGTAAGAGAGTCTATACATTCAGCCAAGGTTCATGTGATTACCTAGATTAGATCCATAATTATTAGAAAGCCAAAACTAATTTTTGTGAAGTTTTAAGGTTGGTAGAACAACAAGTAAAGGAAAACGAAGTTTTTCGGATTTGTGTAAACACCAAATCGGCAAGGTGAGTTTCTTTTACAAATCCTACTAGGATTTGGTTTTGTCCAAAAAGGGTTTATTAATGTGTTTTAATTGGTGGGCGAATATAGGGATTAATAGATCTAAAATTAGATCGGGATTCTCGAGATATCAAGGAACCTATTAAGCAAAAAGGTGTGTACCCTTACTATCCTTCGATATTGTATGGCTAAATATTTTAATATATGATATGAATAATAATGTGAATGTGGCTATGTACCACAAATGTGGCAAAAAGTACCTGTGCACGCTTCCTACTCCGATAGGATTGTGAAGAAAATGTTATTTAATAACATGCGAATATATGAATATGAACATGAAATTAAGTTATGCTATATATATGTTTTGGGGCATTCGGGATTTATGTGAAAGGGGGAGAACAGGTGTTGACTTGGTCTCACCAACGAAGGTGTTGATTTCGGTCTCACCAACGAAAATTGTTGACTACGGTCACATTGCGAAATTTTGGTTACTTTGGTTACAATAGTGTCAAATGACACAACGTTTAAATTTGATTATAGTGTCTAATGACACAACGTGGAGAGTAGCGGATGGAGGGTTGACTCAGTAGTCCCCACGGTGTGAATGACAGGTACGAGTGGAGAGTAGCGGATGGACCATTAGGATTGGGTTTGGGTTGCATGATAATTTCATTATTATATGGACTTGATGATTTAAACATGAATGCCTGATTTATTGATTGATAGTATTGTGTGCACATTGAGTCTGTTGACTCACCCTATTGTGGGAATTATTTTTTTTCAGGTGATGAGCAATGACGGACCGAGCCGGTGGACCAAGAGGAGGCCATGCTACATGCGTAAAATTTCATTTAGTTTGGACTTAAATTTTATTTTTAGTTGCTTTTATTCTATTTCGGTTTTAGTTGATGTAATAAGGCCTTAAGGCCCAAAGGATTATACTTTACGCTTGCTTATTGTTAAGTTTCATACTAAGAACTTTATTGGATGTATTTCATCAAATGGGCTTACAAGATCAAATAAATGGGTTTCCAATCTAAGCTCAACTGAAAATAATAGTTTTTCCAAAATTTTACAATTTTCTCTAAGTATCGAAATAAATTTTTGAAATCGGTTTACTTTAGGAACATACCAGATCCTGCTCGGCTCGTGGGCCAAAGTGGTGTTTCAGTTTGGTATCGAGCCCGCTTTTAAACTCTCTACTGTGGGCTCAGCCCAAAACGCTTTCAAATGCGAGCCCAAATGATTTTCTTTGAAAAAATAAGGTGCTTTTGGCATGGCCCCTAAGTCTCCGACCCATGATCCACCGTGTAAGTACCCCTAACTATGTGTGTGATTCTGTGATTTATATAAGGGTAGAAAAGGCATGGAACGTAGAATAGAATAATAGGAACTTAAACCCTAGGATTAGACTACTCAAACGTAAGACATAAGACTTAATGCACTGAACCAACCTATGGCTAAGTCACTGAGCTAGTGGTGTGGTAACCTTTATACGCATGTCTAGGAGTGGACCCAAGAGCTTGGTATTTAAGCAGTCCTAGTGACTCACCTCCTCTTGAGAATCCTACAGTGGGTAGCTTGGTTCACCTTAACTCGAGAGGGCTCGGTGGTGTGGCAACCTCTCATGCGCATGTCTAGGAACAGTTTGGTGGGAGCTTGGTATTTAAGCAATCCAGCGTGACTCCCTCCTCTCCACACAAATCCTGCACAGTGCGTAGCTTTGGTTCACCCTAACCAAGAGGGCTCGGTCATAGGCTAAACATAATGACTAAAACCCAAAGGGAACTAGCCATGTTTTTTAAAAAAAAAAAAAGAAGAGAAGAGAGAACAAAACAACAAACCCTAGTTTTTTCCAAACTTTTAAAAACTTTCTCTTAAATCTGAGAAAATTTATTTTTACAAAATTTTCTGAAAAACTCTTGATTTATGAAAACTACAAAAATGCCCTTAGCAGTAAAATTACCAAAATGCCCTTGGTTTATAAAATATTCAACTACTCAACAGCTTTACCAAAATTTTAACATTTCATAAACATTCAAAAACCCTAATTTGTAAAATACCAAAATACCGTGATTTTGGAAAAATTACAAAATTGCCCCTAACTTACAAAATTACCAAAATGACCCTAATTTTCAAATTTTTGCAACATCCCCATCTTTGAAGGAACAACTTTCGAAAAGTACCCTCAAAGTTTTACAACTTTTGAAATACCCCAAATTTATTAAAATTTTCAAATTTACCATGATTTGTGAAAAATTACCAAAATACCCCGAGGTCGAAAATTACCAAATACCCCAAATTTTGAAATTTTTCCAAAATTACCAAGACTTCAAATCTTAAAATATTTTTTGACAAAACACCAAGAAACATTTTTCTTCCGAAAATTACGAAAATACCTCAGAGGACAAAATTACGAAAATACCCCGGTAGTGGAAAGCAACAACAAACAACAAAAACTACAACGTTTCTCCGAATGAACGGAAGTTCATATTTGTTTGATGGATGGATGAATGAATGGAAAAGACTGTGTTTGTATGATACTGAAAGAACCACTCCAAAATCCCTTTTCATAAAACTCCTTCGTTGATAAAAAAGTGGAACATTGACTAATCCATAAAATTTCTTAATCAGATCTTGACGTTAGAAAATGAGCTCTAGAGGACGTGGTCGTCGTGGTCGAGGAAGAGGAAGGATGACCGTGTCGAACTCGTTAGGTCGGGTCAAGGGTCCGACAATGAGATGCCACCGCCACCACCACCCCAACCGTTAATGTTGAGCAAAGAGCTCAGACGGGGAAGAGGTCATGTCGCAGTCGCTCATGAAGTTTTGGAATAGGTGGCGGTCTTAGAAGGAAATGGAGGAAATTGAAAGTCGGTACTGAACGGCTCGAGCTAATGGAGCGAAATGTTTCGAGGAGTACCAATGTGGCACCCAAGATAATTGAGTAATCGGTTGGAAGCAACGAGCGATAATGGATGAGCTTGATTTGACTCGGAGGAGAAGTGAAGGGATGGTGGCATTGTTACGCGATGAAGCGTATCAATGGTGGTTGATGCTCGTGATGGTACCATAGTGAAAATCGACACAGGAATTCGTTAAAGAGGCCTTTTAGAAGAAGTATGTGGAAACCGTATATGAGATGAGCAGAGGAAGGCTTTTCTAGGGTTAGTACAAGGGAGTAAGTCCGCATGAGAATATGAGGCGGAATTTCGAGGTTGAGCCGCTATGCTCGAGGGTAGTGGCAATCGAGCATGAACGCTGTGTCCGCTTTTGAGGATGGATGAGGAATGATCTAAGATCGTTGATAGACCGCATCAAGAGCGGAATTCTCTCTTTGGTGGATAAGGCTAAAGTGGCGAGGGAATTAAGGATTCCATCAAGCGAACACCGATCAAAATAGGCCGGAAGAGGTTTTGGATCATCGGGAATAAGAGGCCTAGAATCGATGGGCCCAAGGATCAACAAGTTGGTACAAAGTAGCGATTCATCCTTGTGAGTATTGTGGAAAGAGGCATCTAGGGGAGTGTTGGAAAAGATAGGAGCATGTTTTAGGTGTGGGTCCAAGGACCATATGTTTAGGGATTGTCCCAAACAATCGATGAGAGCCGACCAAGAGTTCAGAACGCTAGCTGCATCCAGAAGGCGACCGCAATTTCAACGGGTCGTGGTTCGAGTAATGAGGTAATGGTTCCGCCAAGGTCGTGGAGCACCAAGCGGAGATGTTGAAGGTTGAAGCAAGGCGCCAAGATTAGTTTATGCGATTGATTCGTCGCGAGGATAGTGACGCCAGACGAGACAACAAGTAAGTTTCTTATTTATGGATTATACTTCATTACTTTTCTCGCTATAAGATTAGTTCGATCTTATGTTGCTAATGAAGTATATGGAACCTTGATTGTGAACTTAGAGAATGTGCCTAGAAAGTAAGATAGTTCTTTAAGATCAGAGTGCGCAGCAATAGCGTAGTGTGGTGAGTTAGACCATACGAATGAACGATAGTAAGTAATTTCGAGGACGAAATTATTTTTAAGGGGGGTAGAACTGTAACATCTTGAATAGGGCCTATGCATTTCCAGTTTAATTGTATGAAATGACAAGTTTCAAGTACTATGAATAAATTCTTGATACTTTTGAAACCTAGAAATGCATGAAAATGGAAATGAAAATGGAGATGGAAATGAAAATGGAAATGGAAATGGAAATGAAAATGGAAATGGAAATGGAAATGGAAATGGAAATGGACATTTTGGAAACTTAGACATTTTGGAAACTTAGACATTTTGGGAAACACGAACATTTTGGAAACACGAACATTTTGGAAACCTAAACATTTTGGAAACCTAAATATTTTGGAAACCCGAACATTTTGGAAACCTAAACATTTTGGAAACAACATTTTGGAAACCTAAACATTTTGGAAACTTGTAAGGAAATGGCAAGTTACTGAGCAGCGAAAATTTTAGGAAACTTGAAATTGACCCCTAATGTCAATTTAAGAGCCCAAAGGGAACTTAGGCCAAGGGACCCTAAGAATATAAGTACATGAAATCGACCCAATAACGGACTTGGAAATGTGGCTCAAGATGCCACCTAAGGTTTTAGGAAATGGCCCAAATATAAGAGGCATTTGGGCTGAGTTTGAGACATCCAGAAGCAAATAATGAAGGCCTTATTTTGCTTCCAAGGCTAGGAGGTGGGACGCACAAGCATGTTGAATAAGAGGAATTTTACTTGTTTAAAACTCGTTTAATTAAGTGTTAAGTAAATGAATTTCTTTTAATAAAATAAATAAGGAGATAAAGGATGGATAAAGTACTCCTAATTTAATTAAAGTGATAATTAAATGATAATATTATCACTTGTGGGGGGAGTGGTGGCCAAGTCAAGGACTCTTGGCATATCAATTTCGATTAAAGAGGAAAATCAAGGCCTTTCTCTCATCTTTCCTAGTGTGTGCCGAAATTTTCATAGCTTTCTTCTCCCTCCCTTTTGCCGAATTCTCCTTGAACAAAATACCATCTTCTTTTCTTCTCTTTTCTCCTCTGTTTCTACTATCAAGGCCAAATCCCTGTCGATTCTAAGTAAAGGAGAAGTCAGTTACAACATCAAAAAGGGTAAGATCTAAGATCAATCAACTTCTATTCTTTTCTTTTTACCAAAATTCGGATACTAACCCCTCCTCATGTTCATGGTCAATAGCATAAGGGATTTTTCGGATTCAAAATGAGGTAAGTACATCAAGATACATTCAAAAAAGATCCCTTTCATAATCAAACAATAGATCTAATCTAACAAGTGATTTCGGCAGAATTTGAAATAAAGATCAACTTCGGATCTCGAGGTAAGAGAGTCTATACATTCGGCCAAGGTTCATGTGATTACCTAGATTAGATCCATAATTATTAGAAAGCGAAAACTAATTTTGTGAAGTTTTAAGGTTGGTAGAACAACAAGTAAAGGAAAACGAAGTTTTTCGGATTTGTGTAAACACCAAATCGGAAAGGTGAGTTTCTTTACAAATCCTACTAGGATTTGGTTTTGTCCAAAAAGGGTTTATTAATGTGTTTTAATTGGTGGGCGAATATAGGATTAATAGATCTAAAAATTAGATCGGGATTCTCGAGATATCAAGGAACCTATTAAGCAAAAAAAGTGTGTACCCTTACTATCCTTCGATATTGTATGGCTAAATATTTTAATATATGATATGAATAATAATGTGAATGTGGCTATGTACCTCAAATGTGGCAAAAGTACCTGTGCACGTTTCCTACTTCGATAGGATTGTGAAGAAAATGTTATTTAATAACATGCGAATATATGAATATGAACATGAAATTAAGTTATGCTATATATATGTTTTGGGGCATTCGGGATTTATGTGAAAGGGGAGAACAAGTGTTGACTTGGTCTCACCAACGAAGGTGTTGACTTGGTCTCACCAATGAAAATGTTGACTACGGTCACATTCGAAATTTTGGTAACTTCGGTTACAATAGTGTCAAATGACACAACGCTTAAATTTGATTATAGTGTCTAATGACACAACGTGGAGAAGCAGATGGAGGGTTGACTTAGTAGTCCCCACGGTGTGAATGGCGTGTACGGTGGAGAGTAGCGGATGGACCATTAGGATTGGGTTTGGGTTGCATCATAATTTTATTATTATATGGACTTGATGATTTAAACATGAATGCCCGATTTATTGATTGATAGTATTGTGTGCACATTGAGTCTGTGACTCACCCCATTGTGGGAATTATTTTTTTTCGGTGATGAGCAATGACGGACCGGCTTATGGGACCAAGAGGAGGCCATGCTACATGCGAAAATTTCATTTAGTTTGGACTTAAATTTTATTTTTAGTTGCTTTTATTCTATTTCGGTTTTACTTGATGTAATAAGGCCTTAAGGCCCAAAGGATTATACTTTATGTTTGCTTATTGTTAAGTTTCATACTAAGAACTTTATTGGATGTATTTCATCAAATGGGCTTACAAGATCAAATAAATGGGTTTCCAATCTAAGCCCAACTGAAAATAATAGTTTTTCCAAAATTTTACAATTTTCTCTAAGTATCGAAATGAATTTTTGAAATCGGTTTACTTTAGGAACATACCAGATCCGGTTCAGGCTCGTGGGCCGGGTGTGGGGTGTTTCATCAAATCTCCACCACTGTAAGATGAGATGATACACAAATCAAAAGGTCTTTAAAAAGGGTTGTAACGGAGCTCTATTAAAAGTGTGGATAAAGGCCAAATTAGAAGGGTTAGGATTGAGATTGAATTGATAATCACCTAATTAGGAATATAACTAATAACCTGAATAATTACATCAATTGAAAACATGTAATACTAATAATACGAGGTTCTTCTTCAAGATGTTGAAATTAAACGTATAGGCTCGCTTAATCATAGAACTATAATGAATATACTTTGATAATAATGAATATACTTCAAATTTTTTTAGAACACAAATTAATATAAAATAAAACTTTAACAACTGAAATAAACTAATTAGGTAACTAATCAAAACAAATCTCGATAGAAGGGTAATCAAAAGGAATGGTGATAACAAATATGATATGGGCTTTGGGTTAATATTAGTGGGTTAAGTCAATAAAAAGGGTTGTTAGGATCAAAGGGGTTCACTAGGGGTCAATTGTGAGGGCAAACTTTTAGTGGAGTAAGTGGGTTAAATCCTAGGTGCCTTAATCATCTTTGTATATCAACTCAATAGTGCAGTCTCGACATGTATAATCGAAGCAAGTTCTAGAATAACGAATCAATGTTGACACATTCATAAAAAAAAGTGAGCACGAAAAGAATGTATGCTCTAAAGGCTCAAAATATCACAAAAATTATGGGCATTTTGATTTCAACCTCGTAAATTTCAAACTTCAAGGTAACAATTTAGATTCAGGTAAACAACCTAACAAAATTTTAATTTTTGAAAATAGGCTCATCATGCTTGATTCTCTAATATCTTCAAGTTTAAATCATCATTGTACAATTATCAATGACTTAATCTAAAACATATTAATGAAAATCATGAGTCAACAGGAATTTCATTCTAATTAGTGATATGAGAAAATTACTTTAAGATAGAATATCATTCAGGGATTTGAGAATAATGCAAAAGTTAGGCACTTTTTCTAATAAACTTTGACCCCCCCAAACTTAAGATGTACATTTCCCTCATTGTACAAATTTATATAACAATCATAGACTAAGAAAATCAAAAGAGGGGGAGAGAGGTGAAACTTCTTGAATTTTGGATGAGTTCCTTGAATTTGGAATTGTGGAAACTCGATTCGGAGGTGAAAGATAAGTTGAAGGGAGCACTTCTAATTCCTGTACGAGATGAAGAAATTGGGTAACTCGTGAAGAATTAGCCAGGAAATAATAATAATTTAAATTATACTAATTATATAATTAAAGTAAATAAAGATAACAAGAAAGAAAATATGAATTAAAATAAAAGTAGAAGAGAAGATGAATGGACTACAAAGTCCTTATTGGTAGATGGTCCGTGAGGTTGGTGTGGTTTCTAAGGCCGTGGTGTTGTGATTCCCTAACAGCCTTTAGAACTTAAAACCAAGAAACTAAAATGAAATAAACTTCATTAAGCATAAGAAAGTCAAAGAGAAAGAAAATAAAGGAGAAGAGAAAAGAATAATAAAAGCTAAATGGTCTCAAAGACCCTTGGATTGTCGAGTTAATGAAGCGGTCGGCATGAACTTATGTTGATTGGTCTCGGACAAAGAGACAGGACTCGGATCTTTCCGTTTCTTTGACATTGTTGAAGTGTAGATTGAGACTTTTATAGAATGAATAAGGGGGAGAGTGAAGATGGAGGGGAGTAGAGAGTGGATAGGGAATGGGTGAGAAGGGGAGAGGGGTGTTTTAAATAGAAAATTTTTAGCTCTGGTATGTCCTCACGCCTGTGTATCATGGGCGTGTTGTGTCACATGGCCATATCGTATTGCCGTTTGGTGGTTTAATCGCTTCTTCCACGCCTTGTATTTAGGTTGCCACGACCATGTTGGTTCATCAATGTTGACCACGGCTATGTCACACAGCCGTGGTGTTAGGTGAGTCCATGATTGAAAGATATTTTTCTCGTCCTGTCTCGTACTATCTCAGCCATGTCAATATGGAAATTCGTATTATCCACACGGCTATGCCCATGGCCATGTGTAAGGTCGTGTGATATGAAGATCTGCGCTTCATTAACTTTGTTATTCTGTAGTTAGGTACTAAAAAAGAAATAAAAAAAATTAGGTTAGAGCTCAGGTTGCCTCCCGAGAAGCACTCGTTTAAAGTCTTAATATAGACTTACATCTCATTTGTACCTTCACGGTGGTTTAAGGAGTGAAAAATCCTTTTTCATGCTATCCTCATATAATTTGAGTCGAGTGGAGTTTACTTTGAAAGTACCGAAAGTAGAATTACTTACCTAGACTGTTCCGTAAGGGAAAACATTAAGTAACTTAAAGGGGATCTCTTCGTTTATCTTTTGATTTGATTTGGCGATTCGTGGGTCTGTTCTATCTAATAGTACCTAATCTCCTATTTTAAAGTGATTTGGTGTTTCTTTTACTTCTTATGGGGGTTCCTTCAGTTTCACTTCGTGTGGGTTTGATTCCTCCTTGAAATGTGTCTCCCACTCATTTAGCTCATCGATCTGAAGCCGTCATTCCTCATGAGATATTTTCTTGGTGGTACAAACTAAAGGATATAGCTCTGTAGCATAATTCCGTGGTGTTTCCTGAAAAGAAAGTTTAATCGAATGCTTATCAAGGGAATTTACATCCTCACCTTTCACACTCGATGTTCTCGCTGAGTCGAGAGCTTGAAGACTGATTGATTCAAACCTACACGAAGTATGAGTTCACCTGTGCTGACATCAATTTTAGATCTGGTGGTTGCTAGAAAAGGTCTTCCTAAAATTAAGGGGATACTATTGTCTTCATCCACATCTAAAACAACGAAGTCTACAGGGGAGTATGAATTTGTCAACTTTAACTTGCACATCTTTAATTATACCCTTAGGGATACGAATAGTCTTATCAGCTAATTGAATACTCATCCTAGTTTGCTTGGGTTTCCCTATACCTAGCTGTTTAAACATTTTAGATGGCATAACATTGATGCTTGCCCCTAAATCGCCTAAAACATTCTCAATAGATAAACTACCAATTAAACATGGAATTGTAAAACTCACTGGATCTTTTAATTTTCGTGGTAATCTAACATTGCCAAGTATACTGCGTTTAGTTCCATTCGACTCATCGTTCAACTTTCGCTTGTTTGTTAAGAGCTCTTTTAAAAATTTCCTTGAATCTGTCATCTGCGAAAGAGCTTCAAGAAGCAGTAAGTTAATATGTAATTTCTTTAAGATTTTAAGGAACTTATCGAACTGTTCTTCTGTATTGTCTTGTTTTATCTCATTGGGGTAAGGTATACGAGGTTTGTATTTTTTAATTACCAGTTTTGGCTTTTCTTGGCTTACCTCAATCTTACCTTCACTTACCATAGGTTCTCGCCTTGGCTCAGATTTAGATTCTACTAACCCTTCACTATCATGAGCTGATATGGCTTAAATTTGCTCTTTTGGATTAGTCTCAGTGTTACTTGGCAAGCTACCTAATGGTCGTTTGGAGATTAGCTTTGTGAGTTACCCTAACTGGTTCTTGATTCCTTTAATCGATGCTTGTTGAGTTTTAAGTGTTGTCTCGGTGTTTTGAAAGTGAGTTTCAAACACCACTAAAAATTTTGTCAGCATCTCTTCAAGGTTCATCTTCTTTTCTTGTGGGTAGGGCTGTTGTTGGAAGTTTGGAGGGGGTGGTTGTTGTCTCTGGTTTCCTTGACCACCCCACGAGAAATTGGGGTGGTTCCTCCAACCTAGATTATAAGTATTACTATAGGGGTTATTTTGAGGTCTAAAATTGTTACCCGTATAGTTTAATTTTTTGCTTTCCATGCCCGAATTATAGGGTGGGTACTCAGGATTAGCCATGCCTCCTTTATTCGAGTCACATTGCATTACTGGGTGTACCTACAAAGAACCACACGAACCATCAATCTTTTTATTCATCATCTCTACCTGATTTGATAGCATATTGATTGCGTCGAGATTGAAAACTCTGACTATTTTAGTTTGCTTTGTCCTTGTAACTTGCCACTAATAGTTATTCAGTGACACCTCCTCTATAAACTCGTAAGTTGCTTCAGGAGTTTTGTTATTCAGGGTCCTGCCGGAGGCCAAGTCAATTAACTACTGGGTTGAGAGGTTCACACTATTGTAAAAAGTTTGGACCTACAACCATAAGGGTAAACCATGGTGTGGGAACCTTGTCACTAAATCTTTGTATCTCTCCCATGTGTCGTATAATGTTTCTAAATCCATCTGCAAAAAGAAGAGATATCATTCCTTAATTTTTCCATTTTGGCTGGTGGAAAATATTTTAGTAAAAACTTTTCGGTCATTTGGTCCCATGTAGTGAATGATCCTCGTGGAAGAGAATGTAACCACTGTTTGGCTTTATTTCTCAAAGAAAAGGGAAATAACCGAGGACGAATGGTGTCATCAGAAATGCCATTTATTTTGAAGGTATCAAAGAATTCACTAAAATTAGCTAAATGAGTATTTGGGTCTTCGTCCTGCAAACCATCAAATTAAACAAACTGTTGAATCATTTGTGTAGTGTTAGGTTTTAATTCAAAATTATTAGCGGGTATAACAGGTCTAACAATGCTCGATTTAGCTCCTGTTAAATTAGGTTTAGCATAATCATACATAGTTCGAGCAGCATGATGATCGGCCATATCTTGATGTGGCTGATTATTCTCGGCCATCCCTTTGGTGGTATTGGTTTCGTCCTCTTGCTCTTCTTGTATGTAATTTAAGCCTCGCCTTACTTCTCTACGATTTCTACGTACGGTTCCTTCAATATCACTGTCGTAAAGTAGTGGTCCTGTTGGGCTCCTTCTAGTCATAAACTAGAGGTACGTGCTAGGAAAAGAGAAAAAGAGAGAAATTTAGAAAAGTAACATAAAATTTAAGTGCAAATATAATAGTGCTAAAGTAATAAAATTGAGCATTCTTCATATTTTAGTTCCCCGCCAACGACGCAAAAAACTTGATCGTGTCTGCCGTGTCTTAAAAATTTATAAAAAGAATGATCGAACCTAGAAACTAACTAAGACAACGATGCAGGCAGGCGCAACTATCAAACAGTAGTATAGCTAGCGAAAAAAATCGGATTGTCGAACCCAAAGGAACCAAAAGTACTAATATTAACTCTCTTTCTATTATTTAGCCTACGAATTAAGGGAATTTTTATCTAATCTATAATTAACTAATCAACTAAACTAAATATGCTAGGAAAAAGAAGAAATAGGGGAAGGACTTGAAAGGAAACTCGATTGATTTAGACAATACCTGAGGAAGAATCCACCTAGACTCCACTTGTTATCTAAATCTGAACCAGATAATTTATTCACTTGACTTGATCCATAAGATTCCCTAATTTATATAAATACCTCTGTTCAAGGCTACTAACGTCTAACCCTAGGTTGATTAATTGAAATCACTTTCTAATTAAAACCCCTAGAATTGCATTAACTCGATCTATGGACTCCCATATTAGGTTTGACCCTAATCTGACAGATTTTTGTCACCCTATCTCTAGGCGCGAGCAACTCCACTTAACTATGCTAGATCTACTCTTAGATACGGTCTCTTCCTCCTCTGCCTAAGTGCATCACACTTGAATCAATATCTCGAAATATCAAAACAAGAATTAAGAACACATAGTTAAGAACAAATCAAGTATTTATCATACATCTCAGATAACAATAACAAGATTCATCTTAGGTTTCATCCCCCTCAAGTATCTGAAGGTTTAGTTCATAATTGTAAAAGAAAACATCTCACAAGAAAATATAAAACAAAACATAAGAAATCCCTAAAACCACCTGAAGGAATTGAAGGAGAGATCCTCCGTCTTGAGTATGATTTCGGCTTCTTGAGATGAATCAACTGGCTTTCTTTGAGTTAATCCCCAAAATTAACTTCTCTGGCTTGACTCTTTGGTCTAGTTGAACGCCCCCTTAAAGATTGGCCTCTAAGGTTTTTATATATGCTTTTGGAATATGTTTCTTTGCCTCTAAGTACCCTAATCTGAATAGAATTCTATTTTACTATGGTAGGGACACGCCCATGGCGCACGCCTGTAAATTGTGGCCAAGCCGTGGTCGAACTTGTTGATGAGGCATGGCCGTGTTTTTTGGGGTCCAGGCCGTGGTCAAACCTTCTTAAGAAGCACGGCTGTGGTCTTAGGCCCAAGCCATGTGGATTTCTTACTTCGGCCCATTTTCTCCGTTTTCAGCCCGTTATTCGTTCTTTTCATCCTCCGGTGCTCTACTAAGTATAAAACATGAAAAAAAGATTAGGAACACCTATTTCCATAATTAAAGGGAAAAATCATCCAAAATTATGTTAAATGTGGGATTAAAATATGTTACTATTACGGTTTATCATAATACCTGGACCTTAAGTCAATCTTGGGGAACACCAAAGCTCCACTTAACAGATCAAACAAGTCTTCGATTCTGGGTAAGGCATACTTATTTTTTACAGTGACTTTATTCAACTAACGATAGTCTATGCACAGGCACCTAGATCGATCCTTCTTCTTGACGAAAAAATTAGGACACCCAAATAAGATATACTAGGCTTGATAAAAGTTTTACTTAACATATCTTGTAATTATTCTTTTAACTCCTTAAGTTCTACCGGTGCCATCCTATAAGGCAGGCATGATATAGGACCTATTTTAGATTCCAATTCTATTGAAAATTCTATTTCTATATTCTTAGGCATACCAAGGAGTTCTTTAGAGAACACATTCGTAGATTCCTTTACTATCGACACTTGGCTGACTTTGCTCCTAGACATGGGTGTGTCCATAATATACGCCAAATAGGCATCTGTGCCTTAAGCAATCAATTTTCTGGTCGTCACCACAAAAATAATACTATCATCCACTTCTGAATTTTTTCCCAAATAATAATATTCTTTTTCCTTCAAACTTATTAGATGCACACTTCTAGACCAATAATCAACCATAGCGTTTTGCCTAGTCAGCTAGACCAATCCAAAAATCGCATTGAACCCTTGAAAGCTCAACAGTAGCAAATATTCTTAAAACACATACTTGCCCATAGCTAATAGACCATTCCTTAGTAACTTGTTCACTATAATGCTTTGCCCCAAAGGATTTGTTACCAATATACCGGCCTTAGAACATTCTACATCGAGACTTAGACCCTCTATGATTTCAGTACATATGTAAGAATGAGGAGACCTAGGGTCAATCAGTGTATAAATTTCATTAGCATCGAAAGAAAAATTACTAGTGATGATTTTAGGTAGGTCCGCATCTTCCTTGGGTTTCATCATGTAGGCTCATGCTGGCAAGCCAGAACTTGTTCTATTGATATTTTTCTTCTGTAACCCTTGGATTGAGCCAGATTTAGCCACCATTTTGATATGCTTTCTTGTTGGTATTTCAGTGGGCTTCTTACTAATTGTTCTATAGTGTACTTAGACTTGGCCAGACAATCTTTAATCATGTGCTCTCTATACCCATAACTGAAGCAAGCCATTAACTTCTTTCTGCACTCACCTGCATGGTTCCTACCACAGAAGTTAGATTCCCCTTTCTCCATTTGTGAACCGCCAGAACTGGCCATGGATGCAGCTATCCTAAAGGATCCCTTATGCTTGAAACTAGAGGTCTGTGATTCCTACCTTTAAGTTGGAAAAAGGGCTATCCATTGTCTTTTAAAATTCAAGAAAGTGGAGGACTGGATTTTCCTCTCTCCATTCTTTCCTTCTCATAATTATTGCTCTTGCCCCTAAGGGTCGACTCCATCTTATGAGCTGTAGCTATAATTTTAGACAAGGTCTTACACTAAGAGGTTGTCATTCAGGCACGAAGTTCATCTCTAAGTCCCCATTCAAATTTATTACACATGTATTTTTTTATTGGAAACATACTTTTCACATACCTATTCAATCGCATGAATTCACGCTCATATTCCAAGATAAACATACTTTTTCTCTTCTTTTTTGAATCTCTAAAATAGGATCAGACCTAGGGGAGGCTACTATAGGTGTAGGTGGAACAGGTGGCATTGGGTGTACTGCCTCTGGGCGTGATTGTGGAGGATATTGCGATTGCTGAGGTTATTGCTCAATTTTCATTATCATAAATTGCACAAATAATTGAATCATCATGGTGAAGAACATATTTTTGAATGCATTCTCTACATTCCGACATTGTTATTGCTATATGTAGTAGCCTATTCTTAGGTGGGGACATGACTTTCCTTATCCTCAATAGTCGCCTCCCTTAAAGTTTCAGACATTCTTCTCATTTGCTATAAAAGAGAAATGGTCTTATAAAAAATCACTAAAGACTAAGCAAGGGGTGTATTATGCATGACAGGGGTGTGACAACACCTTTGATTTATCCCATTACCGACTAAACATAGGCTATGATATAAAAACTTGTAGCGCCCCATTTGGACCTTGTAAGAGGAACCAGAAAATGTGCGTTATAGCTTGGAAGCATTTCCTTACAGTAACACAATTCGCAAAATCTCAAATTTACAAAAGAACAAAAGGTAGTTGCTATAGTAGTGTTAAATAAAACTTTTAAACTCAAGGGCCCAAACACATTTAAAATACAAAATTTCATTATAAAGATTTAAGGAGAGGATGTTATTTTGTGGATACTCTTTTAGTTACAAAATATTGTTTCTCAAATTTCAAACCTTAATGCCACTTTCATTTGTAATTCAGAAAACAAAATCACTATAAGCCTCACACAGAATATATTCATCAGTGTAGTCATTGGAGGTTCTTTTATTTCTTCAGGGGTTTTGAGAAGGAAAGATAAATAGATTAAGTTCATAAAACATAGTGAGTTCCCAAAAAACATCAAAATGTTCCAAAGAAACATCAGATTATCTATATGTCACACAGGCAGAGGGAGTTTTCCCAACTCAGTGGGACTTACAATTCACCCATTAACAAAGACACCGCATAGACTAACCTCAAGTAGCTCACTTATTGGTGAATACCAAACTTGCACACACTTTCATAGAGTAAGACTCACTTTGGCGTGTACACTACACCCATGCATTCATACAAGCAACCTTCTTCAAGCTAGCCAAAACTGTAGTCTGTGTTTCAAAGATTGTAACATTCATTCTTTTTTTTTTTGTAACGTTTTTCAAATCTAGTTTGCATCACACTTGGCTTACCAGAGCTACATAACATTGTTTATGTATCGTGATCTGCTATAAGTAGTAGTTCTTAAAGTTATTAGATGGATGTTTGAATCTAGAGATCAAGCTATTGTTCGTGAGAACCAAGTGATTCTCTATGCTGACTCTTGCATGTATATTGTTCATACATGACACGTCCATTGTAATTGTTTGAACTATGAAATAAAAACCAGAAGTGTATAGTCTGAATGGTTGTTGGGGTTTCTATAACATCCCTAACCCGTATCCATCGCCAAAATAAGGTTACAGAGCATTATCGTAAACCGTAACATCAAAACATTCATTCCAAATCATTTCATGAATCACATCATGTAATAGCCCGATTTAGACCATAGTCAGAACAGAGGTTTCAAGACCACAAATCTGAGGTTAGAGAAATAATTTGAAATTATTACTAATGTTTCTAATATGTGATTGAGCCTGTGTGAAAGTTTCGTGTGAAAATTTTATCGACTGTGTGTCAAATTGTGAGAAAGGACTAAATCACGTAAATTGTAAAAGCTGTGTGCTAATTATTAAAGTGCTAAATTGTCATGGCTTTTTAAAATGAAGGGTCCTTATGTTGTAAATGGACCATTAATAGTGGATATGGACATAAATGGGTATATATTTGGTGAATTTATAATTTTTTTAATTAAGGGAAAAATGGTAAACTTTGTTTTAATGTTAATATAATAAAACAAAACATAAAATTGTGCCCATTATGTTCATCCATCCATCGAAATTGAAGAAGAAAAGAAAGGTTTATGGCCTAAAATATTCAGCCATTGTTGTTCTTAATCAAGGTATGTGTTTTGATCAATTTTTGATAATTTTACGCTTTTGTGATCGTTGCTTTGTGCTCTTTAAAACCCATGCTTCAATTTTGTGAGTTGGTGAAGATTTTGAGATGTGCCATTAATGGACATGTGAGCTTTCTATTGATAGTTGGTAAAATATGAAAGCTTAGTGTTGGATTAACATAGTTTGTATTTGGATTTTTGGTGAAATTGAGTAATTTGGGCTAAATTAAGAAAAGTGTAAAATGAAGGACTAAAATGTGAAATAAATGAAATGTGTGGGCTTGTATGAACATAAGGAAAATTCAGGTAGGCTTCTATTAAAAGAAATTATGTGAATTTGATAATATTGTGAAATAGGGACTAAAATGTCGAAATGTGAAAATGTGAGGGATATTTTGTAAAATACCCTAAATATGTGTGTGGACTAAATTGAATGAATTGGTAATTGAATGAGTGAATTTTAATGTGTATAGACCAAGAAAGGAGAAGTTCGAATCGAGATCGAGCCAAAGACAAAGAGCTCGATTAATCGATCGTTTTAGTATTTCGACGTCTGAGGTAAGTTCGGATATAATACTAGTTGTAAACTAAACCAATGTGATGTGAATTGAATGAATATATATATATATATATATATATAACTATGAGATTAGAAATGCTATGTGTGGAATTGAGTTAGAGGGCACTAACTGTGTGAAATTAGAAACGAGACAGAGATGATTGGCACTATGTATGCGATACCGATATAAGTTTGGTTTAACATATTGGCACTAAGTGTGTGGTGATGATTATGTTTCAGTTATGTAATTGACACTAAGTGTGCGAATAAATCAAAGGAATAGCAAAGGTTGAACGAGAAGTAATGTCGAGCAATTGAGTAGCATGAATGGTGAGTAACTATGTGTTAATCAAGGTACGTTTGAACTTATGTGGTTGATGATAGCCTTAAAAGTTGAATGAATAGATACTTGAGCATATGGTTGAAATTGATGATGAGCCTAATTGTGCATTTATCTATGTGATGGTTTAATTATGTATTGATGTGATATTATTTAGTAATATGTATTATATTACGAACTTACTAAGCTTTTGAAAGCTTACTGTGTGATTTGTTTCTCTCTTTTACAATGTCAGTAAGGATAGCTCGGATCGGGGGATTGTCAGCATCACTATCACATCATTGGCAATCTATTTTGGTACTTTTGAAGATGTGTGTATTTGAATATGGCATGTATAGGCTAGTTGTATTGAAACATGTTTGAGATGTGTAAATAGCCATGTGATGTGGCTAGATAAATGTTGGTGATATGCATAAATGATTATGGTATATGAAGTATGTTTTGGTATGGCTTGATGGCAAAGAAATGGTTTTAAGAATGGTAAATTTATTGATAGATTGATGCCATAGCGATTTAGTGAAATTATGGATGAATCATGCTTGGTTTTAAATGTGGATTTGTTGAGCTATTTAGCATATAAGTTGACATGACTAGAAATGAGATTGGATGGGATGATATGTCAATCATTTGACATGTATTTGGTTGCCCATTTGTAAAAGTCTAAATTTGACCCTAATCGGAACGGTGGTTTCGGGACCACGAATCTGAGTCCAAAAATCTTTAAATAATATTTTCTGTGTTTATTATATGTGAATTATTATATGTGAAAGTTTCGTATGAAAATTTGATTGTTTGTGTGTGTATTTTTAACAAAAGGACTTAATCACGTAAATTGCAAAAGTTACAAACTATAGTGAAAAGTGCTAATGTGATAATGGCTTTTTAATATGAGGTACTAAAAGGGCAAATAGCCCATTATTAGTGTTAGTGGACGGCATAGGACAAAAATGCCCTTATTATATAAGTTAGTGTTATTTTATATTAAAGGTTAATTTGGTAAAAGAAAAATAAACTTAACATATGATAAAATAACATAAAATTAAGCACCATCAAATTGTTCTTTCTCTTGGCCGAATATTGAAGAAAGAAAAGGGGTCTTTGTTCTTTTGATTTTCGGCTACTTTTAAGCCAGATTCAAGATCAAGAATAAATAATAACGGACTTGGATCGGGGAGGCTAAAGTTATCAAGTAGTGGTCTTCATTGTCCATCGATAGTCGAGGTAAGTCTTTAAGGAAATATGTGTCAGAAATTATTTACGTGTTTTAATAAATGTTGAAATTTGAAAATGTTAGGAATATATATATGAATTTGCCGGATGTGGGTTGTATAATGATGAATGGATTTTATTTTTGTAATGTGAATAAGCTTACTTGAATTTGATATGTGATGGAATTATGAAATGTAAGTGATACATGTGGTTGTGGCATTAAGGAATGTGTATGGAATGTTTAACTATATTGATACTCGGGCTTAGAGGTTAGCGGTGCCTCGTCTTGGATGATTTATATCGGGCTTTATGCCTAGCAGGCCTCGTGTCGATGATTTATATGGGCTTTATGCCGCCGAGCCTCATGCCGTGAATTATTTCTGCTTATTACCTAGCGTGCTAAATGCCGTTGTTTAAATCTCGGACCTTTGGTCTAGCAGTGCTAAGTCTTGGGTGTGTATTTTTAGCTTGATGCCTAGCGGTGTTTTATACCGGTGATTGTTAATACGAGCTTATGCTTATGAATGAAATGGTCTAGTTATGATGGCATTTGAATAAGCCAAGGTTTATTACTATAGTATGAGTGTTCGAACCGAAAGGTATGTATCGAATCCAGTTTATGATATATGTGATGCTTCTTGAATAAGCAAGTTGACAAAAATGTGTTCGTATATTCGGTACTTAAGATACGTGATTAGAAAAGACATTGAGTTGATATGTTTACTTTCTTACTTGAGATTGTTATATTGATATGAGAAATTATACTTATATAAGTTCGGCCATGAGCTATACATATAGATAATTGTATACATTCAGTTATGTGCAATCACCTTAAATGTTCATGGAAGCTATTATTCGGTTGTAAGTGGAAATACATATATCTTTGATTAGCAATCTGGGTACTATTGATAAGTCTCACATTTTAAGTATACGTTGAATAATATTTCACAATGTATGAACATTGATAATCGGCCATGATTGTACATATGTGTTATATAATTTTATTCTATTCCATCTAATTGAATACCTAGTTGAGTTGTAAAGTTGCTTAAGGCTTACTAAGCTAAGTTAGCTTACTCTGTATGTTTTCACTCTATTTTATAGATTGAGATCAAGCTACGGGCTCGGGGATTCATCTTTGAAGTCATCCACACTATCGACTTATTTTGGTACTCCTAGAAGTTGAATTTTTAAGCACAAGGCATGTATAGGCTAGCTTGTTATTTTGAAAGATACTTTGTTAATGTTTATAGCCATGCGAAAATGGCTTGTCTTTTATTAATTAACCTAAGGTTATGCAAATCTTAAATACGGTAAAAGTGCAAGTTTGCTTGAATAATAATTATGGATGTGTTTTTAAATCATGTTAAGTAAAACGTTAGAAAATGTATGTTTGGTATGTGATCACATATATGAGTTTTTGATAGACCTTTTGAGTGTGAATAGGTGTGGTAGTTTAATAAGTTTGGATTAAGACTCGGTGTATATTATTTTGGATGTGTAATTTGGAAGCATGAGTTAGCCTTGCAAACTTTGTATTCGGTAATAGGGGATATTAATAAACATGTACTTGATTGGCAAAATCGGTTATGAAAGTCATAGGAATACGAGTATCAAATGCATTTTATGTAAATTAGTAATGAGATAGCCAAATGAGGGAAATATGTTCTTAATGGCAGTCGGCCATATTTTTGAATATTGTATAATTTCAAATTGAAAATATGTGTATGTATGTGATGATAGATAGATTGATTTTTGAGTCTATTATGTCATGCATTATATTTACTAAATTATCATTTTAAAAGTTAATCTTCTTATGCATATCTAGACAAAAGAGATTGCACATGGAAAATTTGTATATGCTTGAATGATATGAAAATTAGGTACGGTTGGTGCATGCAAAAGTAATGAATAAGTTGTATAAATTGTTGTGGCTCAATTATGCACATGTTAACAAATTTTAGGTGTGCATTGGATCTATTGAGTGTTGGTTCTATTTGATTTTGATATGAGAGATGTAAATGTGATCACATATATGTTTATTTAAATGCCATGACTTATAGCTAAGAATTGATTATGCTGTATATGACTTAAGTGATTGATTAAATGTTGTGATATAACTAGAAATGCCCCGTAACCCTAATCCGACAACAGATACGGGTTAGGGGTGTTATATTTGATTGGTATCAGAGCTTACGGTTTAGTCTATTCTAAGACTACCGTAGCGCATGAGAGTCCAGCTATACATGGCTTTATTATATATATACAATAGTGTGGTGACTTCTGACATTTCAAACTGTGTTTTATATAGTAAATGGATCCTGACAGAGCCGTAGCGGATGATGTAGAGAGTGTAGCGCCTAATCGCACACGCGGGTCAGCGCCGGTAGACTCTCGACCTGTTTCGGGTAGCCATGAGGGGGAGGCTAAGCAAGACTTCTACCAAATGATGAATGAATGGTTTACCCAGTTTATTCAGACTAACCTGGCTGTACAACAACCTCCACCTCCGAATAATCCATCTCCGGTACCTTCTGAACCTCCGATGATATATCCGATGAGATCTAGTAGGCCTCCCGTTGATAAAATCAGGAAATATCGGGTTGAAGAATTCAAAGATAATGATGATGATGACAGAGCGAGCTGAGATGTGGCTTGATAACACTATTCGGGTACTTGATGAGTTATCCTGTACTCTAGATGAATTCCTGAAATGTGCTATATCTTTACTACGGGACACTGCATATCACTAGTAATACACTAGTATCGGTGGTCCCAAAAGAAAAAGTGACTTGGGATTTCTTCCAGATCGAGTTCCGTAAGAAATATATTAGCCAAAGATTCATCGATTAGTAACAAAAAGAATTTCTAGAACTAAAATAGGGTCATATAACTGTGACTGAATATGAGTGAAAATTTGTTAGATTGAGCCGATATGCCCGAGAGTGTGTATCAACTGAAGCCATTATGTACAAAATATTTGAAGATGATCTGAATGAAGATGTAAAGTTGCTTGTTGGCATTCTTGAAATCAAAGAGTTCGTGGTACTTGTTGAGTGAGCTTGCAAAGCTGAAGAGCTTGGGAAAGAGAAAAGAAAGAAAATGGAAGCTAGAGACAATGGAAAAGATCATCGAGAGACTTCCCATTCGTAAAAAGTTCAAAGATGACTTGGTGACATAAAGTTATTTCAGACGAGATGAGACCGAACTTCTCGAGCGACTTCGATGGCGATGATTTGTAATGTTCAAGAGAATCGAGTTGAATGCAAGCATTGTGGTAAATAGCATTCTGAGAGTTGTAGATTTCGTGATCGGTCTTGCTATAAATGTGGATCGTCAGATAATTTTATTAGAGAGTGCCCGATGATAGCCGAACAAAATATAGCCCAGAATATCAAATCGAGTAATGTGTCAGTGCGAGGTAGACCACCTAGGCATTCGGGAAATGTAATTGGCAGTCAGAAAGGAACTAAAGACACTGCAGTTCTATTGGAGGCTCGTGCACCAGCTAGAGCTTATGCTATACGTGCCAGAGAGGATGCTTCTGTTCCAAATGTTATCACTGGTACTTTCACTCTTTATGATACTACTGTGATTACATTGATTGATCCTGGTTCGACTCATTCATATGTGTGTGAAACTTTAGTAACTAGTAAGACTCTGCCTGTTGAGTCTACTGAGTTTGTAATTCGTGTGTCCAACACCTTGGGTCGATGTGTACTCGTTGATAAAGTGTGTAAAGGTTGCCCGTTGATGATTCGAGATCTCTGCTTTCCAGCTGATTTAATGTTGTTGCCTTTCAATGAGTTTGACATAATTTTGGGAAAGGACTAGTTAACTTTGCATGATGCTGTGGTGAATTACAAAAGAAAGATTATTGATTTGAGATGTCAGAGAGATTATTTATTTGAGATGTCAAAGCGGTGAGATTATCTGGGTTGAATCTAATGATCTGAATGGCTTACCGGCAGTAATATCCTCGATGTTGGCTCGTAAGTATGTGAGAAAAGGATGTAAAGCTTACTTGGCCTATGTGTTGGATAATAAAGTGTCTGAAAAACATATTGAATCAGTACCAGTTGTGTGTGAATACCTAGATGTATTTCATGAAGAATTACCGGGTTTACCACCAATTTGAGAGATTGAGTTTGGCATTGAATTAGTACCGGGAACAACTTTGATTTCAATATTTCCATATCGAATAGCACCTACTAAGTTAAAAGAGTTGAAAGCATAGTTGCAAGAGTTGACAGATAGGGGCTTTGGACGACCGAGTTTCTCTCCTTGGGGTGCACCAGTTCTATTTCTGAAAAAGAAAGATGGGACTATGCGAATGTGTATTGATTATCGGCAGCTAAATAAAATGACAATAAAGAATAAATGCCTGTTGCCTCGATTTGATGACTTGTTTGACCAGTTGATAGGGGCTTCAGTGTTTTCAAAGATAGATCTGAGATTGGGTTATTATCAGTTGCGAGTTAGAGATTCCGATGTGCCAAAGACTGCATTTCGAACAAGGTATAGACATTTTGAGTTTCTGGTTATGCCTTTTGGACTTACTAATGAACCTGCTGTTTTTATGGATTTGATGAATCGGGTTTTCAGACAGTATTTGGATCGGTTTGTGGTAGGGTTTATAGATGATATCCTGATCTACTCTTGAGATGAAACCGAACATGCCGAGCATTTAAGGTTGGTGCTACAAACTTTGCAAGATCGACAGTTGTATTCAAAGTGTAGTAAGTGTGATTTCTGGATGAATGAAGTTAGCTTTTTGGGTCATGTTGTTTCAGCGTCAACTATTCAGTTGATCTGAACAAAATATTGGCTATACTTGGTTAGAAGCCACCAAAGAATGTTTCTGAGATCCGAAGATTTTTGGGACTTGCTAGGTATTATAGATGATTTGTGAAAGGTTTTTCCATGATAGCTACACCTTTGACAAAGCTACTATAGAAAGATGTCAAGTTTGTGTCGAGCTCTATTGTTTCAGACAGAGACCCGAGATTCACATCGCGATTTTGGAAGAAGTTACAATATACTTTAGGTACTAAACTCCACTTTAGAACAGCCTTTCATCTGCAGACAGATGGTCAGTCTGAACAAACCATTCAGATACTTGAGGATATGTTGAGATGTTGTGTCCTTGAGTTTGAAGGTACGTAGGAAAGATACTTACCTTTGATTGAATTTGCTTATAATAACAGTTTTCAATCTAGTATCAAAATGGCACCTTACGAAGCTTTATATGGCCGCAAGTGCCGTACACCATTCTATTGGACCGAGCTCAGTGTAAATAAGATACACGGGGTTGATTTGATTAAAGAGACTGAAGATAAAGTGGCTATAATCAGAGATAATTTGAAAGCTGCCTCGGATCGTCAAAAGTCATATGCTAATTTGAAATGTAAAGACATTGAGTTTCAGGTCGAAGATCGGGTATTTTTGAAAGTTTCTCTGTGGAAGAAAGTACTTTGATTTGGTCGAAAGGGCAAACTAAGTCCGAGATTCATCAGACCGTATGAGATAATTGAATGAATCAGGCCTGTTGCTTATATATTGAAGTTGCCTTTGGAATTAGAAAAGATACATAATGTGTTCCATGTTTTGATGCTCTATAGATATCGATCAGATCCATCACATGTGATTTATCCGTCTGAGATTGAAATCCAATCCAATATGACGTACGAGGAGGAACTGATCCATATTTTAGCCTGTGAAATGAAAGAGTTAAGAAACAAGAAAATTTTGTTAGTAAAAGTACTATGGAATCAACACGGAGTAGAAGAGGCTACGTGGGAGCCTGAGAATTCAATGAGGCAATAATATCTATCTTTGTTTAATGGTAAGATTTTTGGGGACGAAAATTCCTAAGGGGGAAGAGTTGTAACAGTCCGAATTTGACCCTAATCGGAATAATGGTTTCGGGACCATGAATTCGAGTCCAAAAAATCTTTACATATTATTTTCTGTGTTTATTATATGTTAATTATTATGTGTGAAAGTTTCGTATGAAAATTTGATTGTTTGTGTGTATTTTTAACAAAAGGATTTAATCGCATAAATTGCAAAAGTTACAAACTATAGTGAAAAGTGCTAATGTGACAATGGCTTTTTATTATGAGGTACTAAAAGGGCAAATAGCCCATTATTAGTGTTAGTGGATGGCATAGGACAAAAATGCCCTTATTATATAAGTTAGTGTTATTTTATATTAAAGGTTAATTTGGTAAAAGAAAAATAACTTAACATATGATAAAATAACATAAAATTAAGCACCATCAAATTGTTCTTTCTCTTGGCCGAATATTGAAGAAAGAAAAGGGGTCTTTGTTCTTGTGATTTTTGGCTACTTTCAAGCCAAATTCAATATCAAGAATAAAGAAAAACAGACATGGATCGGGGAAGGCTAAAGTTATCGAGTAGCCGATCTTCATTGTCCGTCGATAGTCGAGGTAAGTCTTTAAGCAAATACATGTCAAAATTATTTACGGGGTCTAATAAATGTTGAAATTTGAAAATGTTAGGAATATATATATGAGTTTGCCGAATGTGGGTTGTATAATGATGAATGGATTTTATTTTTATAATGTGAATAAGCTTACTTGAATTTGATATGTGATAGAATTATGAAATGTAAGTGATACATGTGGTTGTGGCATTAAGAAATGTGTATGGAGTGGTTAATCGTATTGATACTTTAGATCCTTGATCTTTATGTTCAACGATTGTGGAAACCCGAGATCCCTTGTATATTCGCCATGATCAAAGAGAATAGGAATTAGGCCTTTTACTTTCGGTAGAAAGAAAGAGAAGTGAATGGCTAACTTACCTTGAAACCTTTAATCACTTGTTTCCTTGTTTGGGTTCTTGAGATCTTAGATCTAACCGAGATTGGAAGAGAAAAGTTTTGACTAGGCAATGGCAAAAGGAAGGAAGAGAAAAGATGGAGTCCTTGCTTAGGGAAATTTCTAAATAGAGGGAGAAGAGAGAGCAAAATTTGAAAGAGAGTGAATGGGAGAAAAGTCTCTATTTTCCTCTTTTAACTGAAGCTGCTGACCAAGAGTCCAAAACTTTCTCTCCCAAGTGATAATTTAATCTTGAATCCATCTTTTAATTCCTCATTTATCTTAGAAAAATAAACTTTATTTATCACTTAACTTGACAAGTTTTAGTAAAATAAAACTCTCTCCTTTTTAGCTACCAAGTCCCCTAGCCTTGGGAAGCAAAATTAAACCTTCAAAATTGCTTTCAAGTGACTGTCATGCCATTCCCATAAACCCTAAGTGACACCCTGTGCCACTTTTCCAAGCTCGATTATGACAAAATTCACCAACTTTTTCTTTTAAGGCCCTCCGCCCTTATCTCCTATTTTGGGCTTCAAAATTTGTCATTCCTACTATTTCTAAGTTTCCTAAAATTTCACACGGCTCAGAACTTGCCATTTTCCTTACATCTTGTGTTTCCAAAATGTTCAGTTTCCAAAATGTTTAGGTTTCAAAATGTTCGTGTTTCCAAAATGTTTAGGTTTCCAAATGTTCAGGTTTCCAAAATGTTCGTGTTTCCCAAAATGTCTAAGTTTCCAAAATGTCTAAGTTTCCAAAATGTCTAAGTTTCCAAAATGTCCATTTCCATTTCCATTTTCATTTTCATTTCCATTTCCATGCATTTCTAGGTTTCAAAAGTATCAAAAATTTATTCATAGTACTTGAAACTTCTCATTTCATACAATTAAACTGAAATGCATAGGCCCTATTCGTGATGTTACGCTTCTACCCTTTAAACAAAATTTCGTCCGAAATTTCCTAACTAAAATAGTTGAGGGTATTCTTTGTCTCATCGCCTCTTCCCGCTCCCACGAAGCTTCTTCTGCTCCATGATTGCGCCATAGCACTTTGACTAGAGGAACTGCCTTCTTTCGTAGTACTTTCACATCACGCTCTAAGATCCGAATCGGTTCTTCCTCATAAGATAAGTCCGCCTTAGTTCCACTTCTTCAACCGCACCACATGAGATGGATCCGATCGATAGCGACGTAACATGGACACATGAAATACGTCATGCATCCCGCTTGCAATTCGTGGCAACTCTAGTTGGTATGCCACCGCCCAACTCGCTTCAAGACTTGATAAGGCCCTATAAACCTTGGGCTTAGCTTCCTTTTCTACCAAACCTCATTACCTTCTTCCAAGGTGAGACTTCCGTCGATAGTCGAGGTAAGTCTTTAAGCAAATACATGTCGAAATTATTTACGGGGTCTAATAAATGTTGAAATTTGAAAATGTTAGGAATATATATATGAATTTGCGAATGTGGGTTGTATAATGATGAATGGATTTTATTTTTGTAATGTGAATAAGCTTACTTGAATTTGTTATGTGATAGAATTATGAAATGTAAGTGATACATGTGGTTGTGGCATTAAGAAATGTGTATGGAGTGGTTAACTGTATTGATACTCGGGCTTAGAGCCTAGTAGGCCTCGTGCCGGTGATTTATATCGGGCTTTATGCCTAGCAGGCCTCATGCCGATGATATATATCGGGCTTTATGCCTAGCAGGCCTCGTGCCGGTGAATTATTTTGGGCTTATTGCCTAGCAGGCTAAATGTCAGTTTTTAAATCTTAGACCTTTGGTCTAGCAGGCTAAGTGCCGGTGTGTATTTCGGGCTTGATGCCTAGCAGGTTTTATACCGGTGATTGTTAATACAAGCTTATGCTTATGAATGAAATGGTCTAGTTATGATGGCGTTTGAATAAGCCAAGGTTTATTACTATAGTACGAGTGTTCGGCTGAAAGGTATGTATCGAATCAAGTTTATGATATATGTGATGTTTCTTTAAGAAGCAAGTTGATAGAAATGTGTTCGTATATTCGGTACTTAAGATACGTGATAAGAGAAGGCATTGAGTTGATATTTTTACTTGCTTACTTGAGATTATTATATTGATATGAGAAATTATACTTATATAGGTTCGGCCATGAGCTATACATATAGGTAATTGTATACATTAAGTTATGTGCAATCACCTTAAATGTTCATGGAATATATTATTCAGTTGTAAGTGGAAATACATATATATTTGATTAGCAATCTGTGTACTATTGATAAGTCCCACATTTTAAGTGTACGTTGGATAATACTTCACTATGTATGAACATTGATAATCGGCCATGATTGTACATATGTGTTATGTTAGTTCATAAATGTTAATAATTTTATTCTATTCCATCTAATTGAATACCTAGTTGAGTTGTAATGTTGCTTAAGGCTTACTAAGCTAAGTTAGCTTACTCTGTATGTTTTCACTCTATTTTATAGATTGGGATCAAGCTACGAGCTCGGGGATTCATCTTTGAAGTCATCCACACTATCGAATTATTTTGGTACTCTTAGAAGTTGAATTTTTAAACACAAGGCATGTATAGGCTAGCTTGTTATTTTGAAAGATACTTTGTTAATGTTTATAGCCATGCGAAATGGCTTATCTTTTATTAATTAACCTAAGTTTATGCAAATCTTAATTACGGTAAAAGTGCAAGTTTGCTTGAATAATAATTATGGATGTGTTTTTAAATCATGCTAAGTAAAACGTTAGAATATGTATGTTTGGTATGTGATCACTCATATGAGTTTTTGATAGACCTTTTGAGTGTGAATAGGTGTGGTAGTTTAAAAGTTTGGATTGAGACTCGGTGTATATTATTTTGGATATGTAATTTGGAATCATGAGTTAGCCTTGTAAACTTTGTATTCGGTAACAGGGGATATTAATAAACATGTACTTGAATGGCAAAACCGGTTATGAAAGTCATAGGAGTATGAGTATCAAATGCATTTTATGTAAATTAGTAATGAGATAGCCAAATGAGGGAAATATGTTCTTGATGACATTCGGCATATGCTTGAATATTGTATAATTTCAAATTGGAAATATGTGTATGTATGTGATGATAGATAGATTGATTTTTGAGTCTAGTATGTCATGTATTACATTTACTAAATTATCATTTTAAAAGTTGATCTTATTATGCATATCTAGACAAAAGAAATTGCATACGGAAAATTTGTATGTGCTTGAATGATATGCAAATTAGGTACAGTTGGTGCATGCAAAAGTAATGAATAAGTTGTATAAATTGTTGTGGCTCAATTATGTGCATGTTAACAAATTTTAGGTGTGCATTGGATCGATTGAGTGTTGGTTCTATTTGATTTTGGTATGAGAGATGTAAATGTGATCACATATATGTTTATTTAAATGCCACGACTATTACATAGTTAAGAATTGATTATGATGTATATGACTTAAGTGATTGATTAAAAGTTGTGATATAACTAGTAATGCCCCGTAACCCTAATTTGGCAATAGATACGGGTTAGGGTGTTACACCATTTATGTATGGAAATAGGATTGTATGTGCTCGTAGGGATGACCCAAGTGTGGGTGGCATTTTGACCTTGCAAATGGCCAATTTTGGCTACACTGCCAAGAGACACGGGGGTGTGTCTCTGCCGTGTAGCTCAAGGACCACTTTAAAGTGTGCCTGGGCAAGCGTGCCTGGTGGCCGTGTGACCAAGTCAGTAGCTAGCTTAATTTCACACGACCATGGCATACGGGCGTGTCTGGTGGCCGTGTGGACAAATCAGTATGCACCCCTTATTTTGGCACGGCCTGGACACATGGGCATGTCTGGTAGTCGTGTGAGGCACACGGCATGACCGCACGGGCGTGTTACCTTTCCAGTGCTGAAGAATGTTTCAATTCATGAAAATTTTTATAAGTATTCAGTTTAGTCCCGACCTCTTTCTAATACGTGTTTAAGGTATCGTAGACCTCAATAAGCGACTATATGATTATGTTGTGATATGTTTAAATGATGATTGACTATGTGTTGTAAAATGAAGGTGAAATGCTCCAATTGTTTTGTAATGCCTCTTAACTCTATTCCGGTGACAGTTTTGGGTTAGGGGTGTTACATTTTATTGGTATAAGAACTACGGTTTAGTCGATTCTGAGACAAACATAGCGTGTGTGAGTCTAGCTATGCATGCCATATATGAAATTTGCGATGGTGTGATGATTTTTTATAGTTGAAAATGTGTTTTCATATAGTAATAGATCTGATCGGCGATTCTTGTGATGTTGAGAGTAATGCTAGCTGCTCCGCTCAAGGGACAAGCAAAACCACTTTTAGGCTGAATGATAATAGTGAGAGAGGAGAGGCTAAGCAAGCCTTCTTCTGAATGATGAGTGAGTGGTTTTCGGAGTTTGTTCGAATGAATCTGGCTGCTCAACAACCTCCACCCCCACAAGTACTGTTGTGCCACAAGTGATAGATCCGACCGATTGAATAAACCTTCTGTGGATAAGATTTGTAAGTACGGGGCCAAAAAGTTTTGGGCCACAACTGATGGCGATACTGAACAAGCTGAGTTTTGGCTCTAGAATACAATTCGGGTATTCGATGAGATTTCGTTGATCGCTAATGAATATATCAAGTTTGCAGTTTCTTTGTTGAGAGATACAGCTTATAGCTGGTGGATAACGTTGATATCCGTAGTTCAGAGAGAGAATCACTTGGGATTTCTCTCAAATTAAATTTCGAAAGAAGTATATCAGTCAATGACTCATTGATCAGAAACATAAAGAGTTTCTTGAGCTGAAACAAGGCCGTTTGTCAGTCACTGAGTACGAGCGGGAAGTTGTGCGATTGAGCCATTATGCACGAGAATGTGTTTCGACCAAAGCTACTCTGTGTAAACGCTTTATAGAAGGGTTGAATGGAGATATTAAGTTGTTGGTTAGGATACTTGACATAAATGAATTTGTTGTGTTAGTCGAAAGAGCTTGCAAAGTCAATGAGCTCAGTAAAGAAAAGAAAAAAGCTGATTCTGAAGCTCGAGATGAATGAAAAAGATCGATGAGTAAGTTGCCTCAACCTTCGACGAAGAGATTTAGAGATGTAAGCAATCGATCAAATGCTTCATTTGGACATTCGAGTAGAGATCGTGTGAGACAAAGCATCGATTCACGAGATCAAATTCTAACTGAATCAAGTGTTGGAAGTGCCAAAAGCAACAAACCTGAGTGTAGACAGTGTGAAAGACGACATGTGGGAGAATGTTGGGAGAAATATAATAATTGAACTTGTTATAAGTGTGGATCACAAGATCACTTCATTAGAGATTTTCCAAAGTTAGTGAAGAAGAAAATATTCAGAGTGTGAGACCGAGTAACATGACGGCTAGGGGTAGACCACCCAAAAACACGGAAATGTAAATGGAAGTCAAAGAGGGACTACTGATATAGCTGTGAGATCAGAGGCGAGAGCATTTGCCCGAGCCTATGCTATACACGCATGAGAGGAAGCGTCATCTCCAGACGCCATTACTGGTACTTTCACTCCATTTGATACTAATGTGATTGCATTGATAGATCCAGGATCTACTCATTCGTATGTGCGTTTGAATATAGTATTAAGTAAGACTCTACTTGTTGAGTCTACTGAATTTGTGATTAGAGTATCGAACCCCTTAGGTAAATGTGTCTTGGTGGATAAAGTATGCAAGAATTGCCCATTGATGTGTCGAGATGCTTGTTTTCGACTAATTTGATGCTGTTACCATTCGATAAATTTGATATTATTCTAGGTATAGATTGGCTTACTTTGCATACTGCTATTGTGAATTGTAAAACAAAGAGTATTGATTTGAAAAGTCAGAATGGTGAAATAGTTTGAGTTGAATCCAATTATTTGAATGGGTTACCAGCTGTTGTATCTACGATGAAATCTTTGAACTATGTGAGAAAGGGTTGCGAAGCTTATTTGGCATATGTGATTGATACAAATGTGTCAGAAAAGAAAGTTGAATCTATGTTTGTGGTTAGTGAGTTTCCAAATGTGTTTCCTGAAGAACTACCAAGATTACCTCCGATTCAGGAAGTTGAATTTGGAATTGAAATAATGCCGGGGATGACTCCTATCCCAATAACTCCGTATAGAATGGCACCATCGAAATTGGAAGAGTTAAAGTCTTAGTTGCAAGAGTTGACTGATAGAGGATTTGGCCAACTAAGTTTCTCGCACTAGGGTGCTCATGTGTTGTTTTTGAAAAAGAAAGATGGCACCATGAGACAGTTGAACAAGGTGACGATAAAGAACAAATATTTGTTGCCTCGTATTGATGATTTGTTTGACCAGCGAAGGAGCTACAATGTTTTCGAAAATAGATTTGAGATCAGGCTATTATCAGTTGAGAGTTAAAGAATGAAATGTGCCGAAAATTACTTTCAGAATGAGGTATGGACATTATGAATTCTTAGTTATGCCATTTGGACTAAAGAATGCTCCTACAGTATTTATGGATTTGATGAACCGAATATTCAGACCATATTTGGATCGTTTTGTGGTGGTGTTCATTGATGATATTCTGATTTACTCTTGTGATGAGGCACAACATGTCGAGCATTTGAGAATTGTGTTATAGACTCTACGTGAGAAGCAATTATATGCAAAGTTTAGCAAATGTGAGTTTTGGTTGCGTGAGGTTGGTTTTCTGGGGCATTTGTATTAGTTGCGGGAATACGAGTTGATCCAAGTAAGATCTCAACTATTCTTGAATGGAAACCACCGAGAAATGTGTCTGAAGTCCGTAGTTTTCTAGGACTAGCGGGATACTATAGACGGTTTGTGAAAGGCTTCTCGATGATTGCGACTCTGTTGACGAAGTTGCTACAAATAGATGTTAAATTCGAGTGGTCAGAAAAGTGCCATCAGAGTTTTGACCAGTTGAAAGCGTTGTTGACAAAAGCGCCAGTGTTAGTTCAGCCTGAATCGAGTAAAGAATTCATAGTTTACAGTGATGCATCGTTAAATGGTTTGGGCTATGTGTTGATGCAAGAATGCAAAGTCATTGCTTATGCTTCATGGAAGTTAAAGCCGCATGAAAAGAACTATCGGACGCATGACCCTAAATTAGCTGCAATTGTGTTTGCATTGAAGATTTGGTACTATCTATTTGGTGAGAAATGTCATAGTTATATGGATAACAAGAGTTTGAAGTACTTGATGACTCAGAATGAATTGAATTTGCGACAGAGAAGATGGTTAGAATTGTTGAAAGATTATGAACTTGTGATTGATTATCATCCGGGTAAAGCAAATGTTGTTGTTGATTCTTTCATCTGGAAGTCTATATGTGCTTTACGAGCAATGAATGCTCAGATAGATCTGTGTGATGATTCAGTTTTGGCTGAATTAAAAGTGAGACCGATGTTCGTACGTCAGATTTGCGATGCTCAAAATAGTGATGTTTAAATGATGGTCAAACGTGATCAGTGGGAATTGAATGTTGATTTGGAATTTTGAGTTTATAGTGATGATTGTTTGAGATTCAGAGATGGAATTTGTGTTTCGAAGAATTTAGAGTTAATTCAGATGATTTTAAATGAAGCTCAAAGTAGCCGGTTAGCTGTTCACCTAAGAAGTACGAAAATCTATAATGATCTGAAGCAGTATTATTGGTGGCATGGTATGAAAAGAGACATCTCTGACTTTGTGTGAAAATGTTTAGTTTGTCAGCAAGTTAAAGGTAAACATCAGGTTTCGTCTGGCTTGTTACAACAGATTATGATTCCTGAATGGAAATAGGAGAGAATCACGATGGACTTTGTGTCGAGACTACCTCTAACTCCGAAAAGAAAGATGCAATTTGGGTAATAGTTGACAGATTGACAAAATTAGCTCATTTCGTTCCTGTGAGAATAGATTATTCACTTGATAAGCTAGTTGAATTGTATATCACTGAGATTGTGAGATTGCACGGGGTGTCACTATCTATTGTGCTTGATAGAGACCCGAGATTTACCTCGCGATTTTGGAAGAAATTGCAAGAAGCTTTAGGCATAAAGTTGCATTTCAGTACTACTTTTCATCTAGAAATGGATGGATAATCTGAGTGGAACATTTAGGTTCTCGAAGATATGTTAAGGTGTTGTATACTTGAGTTCCAAAGTACGTGGGAAAAATATTTACCATTGATTGAGTTTGCATACAACAACAGTTTTCAATATAGCATTACAATGACACCGTATGAGGCTCTTAATGGTAGAAAATGCCGAACTCCATTATATTGAACTGAACAAAGTGAGAATAAGATTCACGGGGTTGATCTAATAAAAGAGACTGAGTAGAAAGTGAATGTTATTCGTGACAGTTTGAAAGCGACCTCAGATCGTCAGAAGTCTTATGCAGACTTGAAACGAAGGGATATCGAATTTGAGATTGGTGTCAAAGTGTTTTTGAAAGTGTCTCCGTGGAAGAAAATACTTCGACTTGGCCGAAAAGGCAAGCTGAGTTCGAGGTTCATAAGACCGTATGAGATCATTGAATGAGTTGGGCCGGTTTCTTATAGATTGTTTTTGCCACCTGAATTAGAAAAAAATCATAATGTGTTTCATGTGTCGATGCTTTGACTGTACAGATTTGATCTGTCTCATGTGATTGCTCCTAATGAGGTTGAAATTCAGTCAGATTTGTCCTATAGTGAAGAATCGATTCGAATTTTGGCACGAAAGATTAAAGAGTTGAGAAACAAAAGAATTTCCTTAGTGAAAGTATTGTGGCACAAACATGGAGTAGAAGAGGCTACGTGGGAGCCTGAGAATGTTATGAGAGAGCAATATCGTCACCTTTTCATTGGTAAGATTTTCGGGGATGAAAATCCCTAAGGGAAGAGTTGTAACAGCCGATTTAGACCCTTGTCAGAATAGTGCTTTTGAGACCACAAATTCGAGGTCAGAGAAGTAATTTAAAATTATTACTAATGTTTATATTGTGTGATTGAGCCTGTGTGAAAGTTTCGTGTGAAAATTTTATCGATTGTGTGTCAAATTGTGAGAGAGGACTAAATCGCGTAAATTGTAAAAGTTGTGTGCAGATTGTTAAAGTGCTAAATTGTCATGACTTTTTAAAATGAGGGGTCCTTATGTTGTAAATGGACCATTAATAGTGGAGATGGACATAAATGGGTATATATTAGGTGAATTTATAATGTTTTAAAGAAGGGGAAAATGGTAAACATTGTTTTAATGTTAATATAATAGAACAAAACATAAAATTTTGCCCATTATGTTCATCCATCCACCAAAATTGAAGAAGAAAAGAAAGAGTTAGGGCCTAAAATATTCGGGCATTGTTGTTCTTAATCAAGGTATGTGTTTTGATCGATTTTTGATAATTTTACATTTCTGTGATTGTTTCTTTGTGCTCTTTAAAACCCTTGCTTCAATTTTGTGAGTTGGTGAAGATTTTGAGATGTGCCATTGATGGACATGTGATCTTTGTGTTGATAGTTGGTAAAATATAAAAGCTTGGTGTTGGATTAACATAGTTTGTATTTGGTTGAGTAATTTGGGCTAAATTGAGAAAAGTGTAAATTGAAGGACTAAAATGTGAAATAAATTAAATGTGTTGGCTTGTATGAACACAAGGAAAATTCGGCTAAGCTTATGTAAAAAGGTGAATTTGATGATATTGTGAAATAGGGACTAAAGTGTCAAAATGTGAAAATTTGAGGGCTATTTTGTAAAATGCCTTAAATATGTGTGTATGGACTAAATTGAATGAATTGGTAATTGAATGAGTGAATTTGAATGTGTATAGACCAAGAAAGGAGAAGTTCGAATCGAGATCGAGGCAAAGACAAAGTGCTCGATTAATCGATCATTTCAATATTTCGACGTCCGAGGTAAGTTTGAATATAATACTAGTTTTAAACTAAATCTATGTGATGTGAATTGAATAAATATATAGATATATATATATATATATATATATATATATATATATAACTATGAGATTAGAAATGCTATGTGCGTAATTGAATTAGAGGGCACTAAGTGTGTGAAATTAGAAACGAGACAAAGATGATTAGCATTGTGTGTGCAAAAAGATAGAAGCTTCGGCTTATCGAATTGGCACTGTGTGTGTGATATCGATATAAGTTCGGTCAATTTCGTTGGAATTGAGACTTTAACTCTTTCAATTTCATTGGTGCCATTCTTTACGGAGCTATTGAGATAGGAGTAATCCCCGGTACTAATTCAATTCCAAATTCAACTTCTCATATTGGAAGTAGTCCCGGTAACTCTTTAGGAAAGACATCTAGAAACTCACAAACCACATAAACAGATTCAACTTTCTTTTCTGTCATTTTTGTATCAATCACATATGCCAAATAAGCTTCGCAACCCTTTCTCACATAGTTCAAAGCTTTCATCGCAGATACAACAGCTGGTAACCCTTTCAAACCACTAGATTCAATTCGAACTATCTCACCATTCTGACTTCTCAATTCAATACTCTTTTGTTTACAATTCACAATAGCATTATGCAAAGTGAGCCAATCCATCCCCAAAATTATATCATATTCATCGAATGGTATAACATCATATTAGTTGGAAAGCATATATCCCGAAACATCAATGGGAAATTCTTGCACACTTTATCCACCAAGACACACTTGCCTAAGGGGTTTGATACTCTAATCACAAATTCAGTAGACTCAACAGGTAGAGTCTTACTTGATACTAGATTCACACACAAATATGAATGTGTAGATCCTAGATCTATCAATGCAATCACATCAGTATCAAATAGAGTAAAAGTACCAGTGTTTTTGGGTGGTCTACCCCTAGCCATCATGTTTCTCGATTTCACACTCTGAACATTTTCTTTTTCAGCTAACTTTGGGCAATCTCGTATGAAATGATGTTGTGATCCACATTTGAAGCAAGTTCGATTATTATACTTGCCCCAACATTCTCCCACATGTCATCTTCCACACTTTCTACACTCAAGTTTGCTACTTTTGACACTTCAAACACTCGATTCTGTCGGGAGTTGAGCTTTTGGACCCACACTTTGTCTTGGACAATCTCTACCCAAATGTCTAAATGAAGTATTTGAACGATTGCTTGCATCTCTAAATCTCTTCGTTGAAGGTTGAGACATCTTACTTATCAATCTTTTTTCTTTCATCACGAGTTTTAGAATCAGCATTCTTCTTTTCTTTACTGAGCTCCTCTACTTTGCAGGCTCTTTCGACTAACACCATAAATTCATTTATATCAAGTATCCCAACCAACAATTTAATGTCTTCATTCTGCCCTTCAATGAAGTGTTTACACATAGTAGCTTCGGTCCAAACACATTCCCTCTCGTATTGACTCAGTCTCATAAATTCTCATTCATATTCCGTAACTGACATGCGACCTTGTTTCAACTTGAGAAACTCTTTATGTTTTTGATCAATAAACCTCCGGCTTATATATTTCTTCTGGAATTCAGACTTAAAGAAATCCCATGTAACCCATTCCTTTGGAACAATAGAAATTAGAGTCTTCCACCAATTATAAGTCGTATCTCTCAACAAAGAAACTACACACTTAATGCATTCATCAAGGGTCAATGACATCTCATCAAATACTTGAATGGTATTCTCGAGCCAAAACTCAACTCGTTCAGCATCATCATCAGCTGTGGCCCTAAACTCTTCTGTCCCATACTTACGAATCTTATCTAGAGGAGGTTTATTCAATCGGATCAGATCTATCACTTACGGCACAAGAGGTACTTGTGGGGGTGGAGGTTGTTGAGTTGCTAGATTCATTCGAACGAACTCCAAAACCACTCACCCATCATTTAAAATAAGGCTTGCTTAGCCTCTCCTCCCTCACGACTATCATTCGGCTAGCTATGGCTAGCACTGTCCCTTGAGCGGACCAGGCGCGTTATGCTCAACATCGTTAGCAACTGCTCGATCGAGATCCATTACTATATGAAAAACATTTTCAACTGTCAGAATTCATCACAGTATCGCAATTATATATATAGCAAGTATGGCTAGACTCACACACGCTACGTTAGTCTGAGAATTGACTAAATTGTACCTTTGATACTAATAAAATGTAACACCCCTAACACAAAACTGTCACCGGAATAAGGTCAAGAGGCATTACCGAACAATCAGAACATTTCACTTTCATTTTACAACACAAAGTCAATTATCAATCAAACATATTCAAATAGTAGCATATAGTCCCTTATTAATGTCTACGAGACCTCAAACACGTGTTAGAAAGAGATTGGGACTAAATCGAACACTTACAAAATTTTTTAGAAATTTAAACATTCTTCAATATTGCAAAGGTCACACACCCGTGCAGTCAGGCCGTGCCAAAACAGAGCATATATATTGACTTGTTCCCATGGCCACTAGACACACCCGTGTGCCATGGCCAAGTGAAATTATGCTAGCTATTGACTTGGTCACACGGCCACCAGGCACGACCGTGTACCATGGCCGTGTAACCTGCCCAGGCACACTTCGAAGTGGCCCTTGAGCCATATAGCAGAGACACACGCCCGTGTCCCTTGGTCGTGTAAAAAATAGGCCATTTGCATGACCAATTTGCCACCCACATAAGGTCATCTCTACAAGAACAAATCTCATGTATTTAAACATCACTTGGCAACCAAAACATACCATCATATACACTAAATAATCATCAACAACATCATCCATTTCTTTATTGAAATTCAACATAAATAAGTCCATCCAAATACCAATTTCACAACCTAAAGTATACAAGTTAAGCATCATGTAATTCTTACCACACTTCACATTTAATCAATCATTCTTATCAACGAAATAGTCATGAAATATACCATATCCATAGCTGATTCATAAATTCAACATCATTCAACTTCCAAGCTAAATGACATGGAAAGGATTAAGCATTTCAAAACATGCCATAACTTCTAGCCTATACATGCCATATTTCAACTATATACATTTTTCCAAAAATAGATTGTTGATAGTGTGATAGTGATGCTGACGATCCCCGGATCCGAGCTAGCCTTATTGACACTGTAAAACAGAGAAAAAATTACATAGTAAGCTTTCAAAAGATTAGTAAGTTCATAATAATATACATATTACTCAAATAATACCACATCAATACATAATTAAACCATTACATAGATAAATTCCACAGTTAGGCTCATCATCAATCTCAACCATATACTCAAGTAGCCATTCATTCAACTCTTAAGCCTATCATCAACCACATAGTTTCAAACATACCTTGATCAACACTTAGTTACTCACCATTCATGCTATTCACTTGCTCGATATTACCTCTTGTTCAACTTTTGCTATTCCTTTGATTTATTCGCACACTTAGTGCCAATTTCATAACCAAAACATAATCGTCATCGGACACTTAAGGCCAACATATTAAACCGAACTTATATTGGTATTGTACACATAATGCCTATTCGATTAGCCAAAGCTTCTGTCTTTTCGCACCCATAGTGCTAATCATTAAAGTCGTAGCTTCTATTGTTTGGACACACGGTGCTAGTCAACTTTGTAACTACTCAATTTCGCACACTTAGTGCCTCCACTAATATACATTCATTCATTTCTCATCACATAGATACTAGTTTAATAGTGAGTATTATATCCGAACTTATCTCGAACATCGATATACCAAAATGGTCGATTAATTGTGCACTTTGTCTTTGCCTCGATCTCGATCCGAACTTCTCCTTTCTTGGTCTATTCACATTCAAATTCAACCCATTCAATCACCAATTCATTCAATTTAGTCCTCATACACATATTTAGGGCATTTTACAAAATAGCCCTCACATTTTCACATTTTGACACTTTAGTCCCTATTTCATAAAATTATAAAATACACACAATTTCATATCACATATGCTTAGCTAAATTCTTTCCATGCTAATACAAGCCCACCCATTTCATTTATTCCATAATTTAGTCCTTTAAAATATTATTATTACAATTTAGCCCTAATTAGCTAAATTCACCAAGGATTCAAAACCAAAACATGTTCATTAAACATATATCTTTCATTTAACACCAATACTCATCACAAAACTCACCATTTCATCAATGGCACATCTCTTAAACATCATCAATTTCTCAAATTACAATATGGGCTTGATAGTAAACTAACAAACAATCTCAAAAACATAAAAATCATCAAAAACCAAAGTCAAAACATACCTTAAATCAACCCAATTGCTAGCCAAAAATCACAAAGCTTTTCTTCCTTCTTTTCTTTTGTGCTTTCGGTTGACAAAGATGAGCATATTCATCATATTTTAGCCATTTGTTTGATTAATAATCATATTATTAATCTATTTACTATATTAACTTTTTACTAAAAATATATACATATATACATTAAGGGCATTAATGTCCTTTATCCATCCACTAACTTGTAAAGTGGTTTAATTACCTCATAAGGCCTCCACATTCTAAAGACAATAATAATTAAGCACTTTACAATTAGCACACAGTATTTTACACTTTATGCAATTAAGTCTTTTTCACAAATTGAACACATAATCGATAAAATCTTCACACAGAAATTTCACACAAGCTAAATCACATACTGTAAAATTAGAGAATAAAATTAAAATATTATTTTGAACTCAAATTTATGGTCTCAAAACCACTATTCTAACTAGGGTCTAAACTGGACTGTTACAAGAGTTGTACACGGACTAGACACACACGTATGATAGGCTATGTAATCCTATTCAGTGTTGCACACGGGGTAAGACATGGTCTGAAGGATGGCCGTGTGAGGCACACAGTTTAGCCACACAGGCGTGTGCCCTCTTTAAAATTAAAAAATTTTCTAAGTTTTGTAATGTTTCCAAATGAGATCGGTTTAGTCCCGAACCTTCTTTAAAGTATGTTAAAGGTCTCGAAGACCTATTAAAGGGACTTTGTGTTTTTGATTACTATGATGTGTTGATGTTTAAGCCATGTTGGTATGATGTTATGATTTGACCGGTAATACCTCTTAACCCTAGTCCGGTGATGGATATGAGTTATGGGTGTTACATTTTATTGGTATCATAGCTACGATTTAGTCGATTCTAGGACTAACATAGCATGTGAGAGTCTAGCTATACATGCCATATATATACCTGTGATAGTGTGATGAATCCTGACAGTTAAAAATGTGTTTTCATATAGCGATCGAGTAGTTGTTGATGATGTTAAGAGTAATGCGCCTGCTCCCGCTCAGGGGATAGCACCGATTGAATCTAGGTCGATTGCTAGTAGTCACGAGGGAGAGGCTAAGCAAGCCTTCTTCCAAATTATGAGTGAGTGGTTTATGGAGTTCGTTCGAATGAATCTGACTGCTCAACAACCTCCACCCCTACAAGTTCCTGTTGTGCCACAAGTTACAGACCTGATCCGATTGAGTAAACCTCTAGTGGATAAAATTTGAAAGTACGGGGCTGAAGAGTTTAGGGCCACAGTTGATAACAATATCGAGCGAGCTAAATTCTGGCTTGAGAATACCATTAGAGTGTTTGATGAATTATCATGTACTCCTAATGAATGTCTTAAGTGCAATGTCTCACTGTTGAGAGATACGACGTATAATTGGTGGAAAACATTGATATCTATGGTTTCGAGAGAACGAATCACTTGAGATTTCTTTCAAATTAAATTCCAAAAGTAATATATCAGTCAGCGGTTTATAGATCATAAACGTAAATAGTTTCTTGAATTGAAACAAGGCCGTATGTCTATTACGGAATACTAGCAGGAATTTGTAAGATTTAGTTAGTATGCACGAGGATGTGTTTCTACAAAAACTTCTATGTGTAAATGTTTCATTGAAGGTTTGAATGAAGACATTAAACTTTTGGTCAGAATTCTTAATTTGAATGAAGTTGTAGTATTGGTTGAAAGATCCTGCAACGCAGAGGAGCTTAGTAAAGAAAAAAAGAAAGTGGATCTAGAAGTTGGACACAAAAAAAAAAGGTCGATGAGTAAATCATAACATTCATTAAAGAGATTTAGAGATGCAAACAATCGCTTAAATGTTTCATTTGGACATTCGAGTAAAGATTGGGTGAAGCAAAATACTGGTCCTAAGACTGAAATTCCAATGGAATCAAGTGTTGGAAGTGTCCGAAGTAATAAGCCTGAGTGTAGACATTGTGTGAGATGTCATAACGGAGAATGCTGGGGCAAGTATAATAATAGAGTTTGCTATAAATGTGGATCACGAGATCATTTTATTTGATATTTCACAGAGTTAGCTGAGAAAGATAATGTTTAGAGTGCGAGGCCAAGTAACACGATAGCTAGGGGTAGACCACCTAGAAACACTGGAAATGTGAGTGGTGGTCAGAGAGGAATAACAGATACAGCTGTGAGATCCGAAGCGAGAGCACCTACCTGAGCCTACACTATTTACGGTCAAGAAGAAGCGCCATCTCCAGATGTCATTACTGGTACTTTTACTCTTTTTGATATTGATGTGATTGCATTGACAGATCAAGGATCTACTTATTCATATGTGTGTGTGAACCCAGTATCTAGTAAGACTCTACCTATTGAGTCTACTGAGTTTGTAATTAGAGTATCGAACCTCTTAGGCCAGTGTGTTCTGATTGATAAAGTGTGCAAGAATTGACTATTGATGTTTCGAGATATTTTTTCTGGCTAAACTGATGCTATTACCCTTTGATCAATTTGATATAATTCCGGGTATGGATTGGTTAACTTTTCATAATGCTATTGTGAATTGGAAACGAAAGAGTATTAATTTGAGAAGTAAGAATGGTAAGATAGTTTGAATTGAATATAGTGATTTGAATGGGCTACCTACTGTAATATATTCAATGAAAGCTTTGAATTATGTGAAAAAGGGGTGTGAAACTTATCTTACATATGTGACAGATATAAAAGTGATAGAAAATAAAGTTGAATATGTGCTTGTGGTTTGTGAATTCCCTGATGTGTTTCCTATAGAACTACCGAGATTACCTCTGGTACGAGAAGTCGAGTTTGGTATTAACTTAGTATCGGGAATGACTCTTATCTTAATAGATTTGTATAGAATGGCTCCGATAGAATTGAAAGAATTGAAATCTCAGTTGGAAGAGTTGACAGATAGAGGATTTGCATGATGAAGTTTCTCACCCTAGAGTGCTCTTGTATTGTTTGTGAAAGAGAAAGATGGTACTATGATGATGTGTATTGATTACCAACAATTGAATAAAGTGACAATAAAGAACAAATATCCTCTACCACGAATTGATGATTTGTTTGATCAGTTAAAATGAGCTAAAGTGTTTTTAAAATAGATTTGAGATTGGGATATTATCAGTTGAGGGTCAAAGAATTAGATGTGCCAAAAACTACTTTCAAAATGAGGTACGACCATTTTGAATTTTTAGTTATGCCTTTCGGACTAACAAATGCTCCTACAGTATTTATGGATTTGATGAATCGGATACTCGGCCGTATTTGGATCAATTTGTCGTTGTGTTTATTGACGATATTTTGATTTATTCTTGTGATGAGACGCAACATGCTAAGCATTTGAGGATAGTGTTACAGACTTTGCGTGAGAAGCAATTGTATGCAAAGTTTAGTAAATATGAGTTTTGGTTGTGCAAGGTTGGTTTTCTGGGACATATAGTGTGAGCTGCGAGAATACGAGTTGATTCGAAAAAGATTTTAGCAATTTTAGATTGGAATCCTCCGAGAAATGTGTTTGAAATCCATAGTTTTCTGGGACTAGAGGGATATTATAGACTGATTGTGAAAGCCTTCTCAATGATTGCAACTCTATTGACCAAATTGCTATAGAAAGATGTTAAATTTGAGTGGTCAGAAAAGTGTCAGCAGAGTTTTGAACAGTTGAAAGTATTGTTGACAAAAGCACCAGTGTTATTTCAACCTGAATCGAGTAAAGAATTCATAGTTTACTGATGCGTTGTTGAATAGTTTAGGCTCTGTGTTGATGCAAGGGGTATAGTTATAGCATATGATTCGAGATATTTAAAACCACATGAAAAGAACTATTGACACACGATCTTGAATTAGCAACTATTGTATTTGTATTGAAGATTTGGCGTCACTATTTATTTAGTGAGAAATGTCACATTTATACCGATCACAAGAACTTGAAATATTTGATGACTTAGAAATAATTGAATTTGAGGCAGCGGAGATGGTTAGAATTACTAAAAGACTCTGAATTAGTAATTGACTATCATCCGGGAAAAGCTAATGTTGGTGCTGACGCTTTGAGCTGAAAGTCTTTATTTTCTCTACGAGCGATGAGTACTTTGATCGATTTGTGTGATGATGGTTCAATTTTGGATAAGTTGAAAGTTAGTCTAATGTTTATATGTCAGATCTGTGATGCCCAGAAAATTGATACTGAGATGATGGCAAAACGAGTTTAGTGTGGTTTAAATTCTGATTCATAATTTTGAGTTGATGGTGATGGTTGTTTGAGATTTCAAGATTGGATTTGTATTCCAAGAAATTTTGAGTTGATTTAGTTGATTTTGAAAGAGGCTCATAATAGTCGTTTGTCTGTTCAACTAGGAAGTACAAAAATGTACAATGATCTGAAATAGTTTTATTGGTGGCATGGTATGAATCGGGATATCTCAGAGTTTGTTTCAAGACGTTTAGTTTGTCAGCAAGTCAAAGTTAAAACCAGGTTCCATCCGGTTTGTTACAAATAGTCATGATTCCTAAGTGGAAATGATAGAGTATCACAATGGACTTTGTGTCAGGGTTGCCTTTATCTCTAAGAAAGAAAAATGCAATCTAGGTGATAGTTGATAGATTAACGAAATCAGCTCATTTTATTCCGGTGAGAACAGATTATTCGCTTGATAAGTTAGCCGAATTGTATATTTCTAAGATTGTGCGATTGCACTGGGTATCATTATCTATTGTGTCAGATAGAGTTCCGAAGTTTACTTCACGATTTTGGAAAAAGCTACAAGAGGCTCTAAGTACGAAGTTGCATTTCAGTACTACATTTCATCCGCAAACGGATGGTCAATCCGAGCGGATCATTCAGATATTCAATGATATGTTGAGATGTTGTATTCTTGAGTTTAAAAGTACATGGGAAAAGCATCTGCTGGTGATTGAATTCGCGTTTAATAATAGTTTTCAATCAAGCATTAAAATGGCACCATATGAGGCTCTTTACGGTCGTAAATGCAGAACTCCATTGTATTGGACTAACCTTAGTGAGAATAAGATTCACAGGGTTGATTTGATTATAGAAACTGAGCAAAAAGTAAAAGTGATCCGTGACAGTTTGAAAGCAGCGTCAGATCGTCAGAAGTATTATGCAGATTTGAAATAAAAGATATTGAATTTCAGATGGGTGATAAAGTATTTTTGAAAGTTTCTCCGTGGAAGAAAATAGTTCGATTTGGCATAAAAAGCAAATTGAGTTTGAGGTTCATCGGGCGGTATAAGATTATCGAACAGATCAAGTCGATTGCTTATAGATTATTGTTGCCAAGTAAGCTAGAGAAGATTCATAATTTGTTTCACGTATTGATGCTTAGACGATACAGATTCGATCCATCACATGTGATTGCCCTTATAGAAGTTGAGATTTATCTGATCTATCGTATAACGAAGAACCGATTCAAATTCTGGCTCGTGAGATCAAAGAACTGAGAAATAAGAAAATTTCTTTAGTGAAAGTGTTGTGGCATAAACACGGAGTTGAAGAGGCTACGTGGGAGCTTGAAGATGTTATGAGAGAGCAATATCCATATCTATTCACTGGTAAGATTTTCGGGGATAAAAATCCCTAAGGGGAAGAGTTTTAATAGCCCGTTTAGACCCTAGTCAGAATAGTAGTTTTCAGACAACAAACTCGAGGTTAGAAAACTATTTTAATATTATTTTTAGTGTTTTACAATATGTGATAAAGCATATGTAAAAATTTTGTGTGAAAATTTTATCGTTTGTGTACCGAATTATGAAAAAGGACTTAATCACATGAAATGCAAAAGATATGTGCTAATTGTTAAAGTGCTGAATTGTAATGGCTTATTGAATGAGAAGTCCTTATGTTGTAATTAGACCCTTGATAGTGGGGATGGACAATTATGGACATAAGTTAGTGGAATTTCAATGGTTATATTGAGGTTGAATTTGTAAAATGGTTGTTAATGTTAATTATAATAAAACAAACATGAAAAAAATAAGCCATTATCATCCTTGTTTGCTAAAATTTGAAGAAAGAATAAGGGTTAGAAGCTTTTTCACATTTGGCCATTGTCTAAGCTCAATGAAGGTATGTTTTGAGCTCAATTTTTAGTGATTTTTATGTTTTTTTTATCGTTGCTTAGTATTTTATTAAGCCCTTGCCTCAATTTCTAATTTTGATGAAGATGGTGAGTTAACCATTGATGAATTCATGAGTTTTGTGATGGTTGGTGACGAATTATGCATGTTTCGTGATTGATATACATGTTTTATAAAATGATTTTTGATGAATTTGAGTATTATGGGCTAAATTGTGAAAATGAGAAATTGAAGGACTAAAATATAAAATAAATGAAATATGTAGGCTTGTATGAGCTAGGAGAAAATTCGGCTAAGCTTGGATAAAATGAAATTTTGTGTACTTGGTGATTTTATGAAATAAGGACTTAAATGTTAAAATGTGAAAATGTGAGGGCTACATTGTAAAATGCTCCAAATATGTGTATTTGGATTGAATTGAATGATTTGGTGAATGAATGAGCTAAATTTGAATATATAGATGAAAAAAAAGAGAAATTTGGACTTAGATCGAGGCAAGAATAAAGTGCTCGATTGATCGACTTGTATCGTTGTTTCTATGTCCAAGGTAAGTTCGTGTATAATACGAATTGTTTAAATTATGTTCACATATTATGTAACGAATGGAAATGTGGTTCTTGAGTTAATAATGCGAAATGTGAGTTTGAAGAGATGTTGCACTAAGTGTGCGTAAATATAATTAATACAGTGGTGAACAACACTATGTGTGCGAGATAAAAAACATCGACTATATTAGTTGGCACTGTGTGTGCGATACCGAGTCAAATTCGGTTTAATGTAAAGGCACTAAGTGTTCGATGATATTAAAGCTTCAGCTAAGAAATTGGTACTACGTGTGTGAGTAAACAGAATGGTTAAAGAAGATCGAATGAATTATGGCATTAAGCATTATGCGGTATATGTGATAAATAAATATGTGATGGTACAGGTATGTATAGAACTTATGTGGTTGATTATTTCGTGTATGAAACAGATGATTGATTATGTGAATGAAAGTTAAGGAGGATTATATTATAAAGCTTTATAAATGCTTGTACATAAACCTTAAGATGTAGTATGAATGTGAGTAATGGCCTTGGGTGAAATTGAACGGTGATGAGAATTGAACTATGTGCTAGTTAATTTTGCATATTAAATTTGAAATGTTGAGTTATTTGTATTATTTTACGAACTTACTAAGCTTTAAAGCTTACTGTGTGAAGTCATCTTTGTTTTACAGTGTTATTAAAGGTAGCTCGGATCTTGGGATCGTCAGTGACACAATCACACTATCGGACATCTATTTTGGTACCTTTTTGGATGTTATATATATGGTATATGGCATGTATAGGCTAGTAAGGTTGTAGAATGATTTTTTATATGTTTTGATATGTATAAATGGTGTTTGTGAAGTGTAAATGTGGTCTAGTGAGAATGGTTTATATGTTATATTTTGGTGAAATAGGAATGGTATGTTTTATGCTTATTTGGTAGTTGAGATGGTGAAGGATTGTATGTTAAATGATGTTGGATTTAAGCATGTAGGAACCCAATTTAGGTGGAAATTTGGCCTTGTAAATGGCTTATAATTGTCCACACGGGTGAGCACACGGGCGTGTGTCTTGCCTATGTCTATCACTGTCCTTTTTTTATGCAGGTCAGACTTCCACACGGGCCAGACACATGGGCGTGTGATAGGCCATTTGACTCAAGTCAGAGTTGTACACAGGCCAGACACACGGGCGTGTGATAGGCCGTGTGATCCTATTCAGTGTTGCACATGGGGTAAGACATGGTCTGAAGCATGGCCGTGTGAGGCGCACGGTTTAGCCACACGGGCGTGTGCCCTATTTAAAATGAAAAATTTTCTAAGTTTTGTAATGTTTTCGAATGAGATCGGTTTAGTCTCGAACCTTCTTTAAAGTATGTTTAAGGTCTTGAAGACCTATTAAAGGGACTTTGTGTTGTTGATTACTATGATATGTTGACATTTGAGCCATGATGGCATGTTATGATTTGACCGGTAATACCTCATAACCCTAGTCCGGCGATGGATACGGGTTATGGGTATTACACACATAACATAACCTTATAAATATTTATTCATACCTTTAAGAGTTCTAACTCATCATAAGCAACTTTTTACTTATACACAAGAATATCGCTTCCAGTTTATTGGAATTGGCACGGTTGGATAGCACCTCTCTCTAAAATGAAACAACTCTCAGCAGCCTCAGGAGATATCACACTATCATAGGTTATATAATGACATGTATTTCTAGACTTCATACATTCTACGTTTAGTTCGAGAACCGCTTAAATCGTAGCTCTGATACCACTAAATGTAACACCCCTAATTTGTATCCATTGTCGAAATAGGGTTACAAAGCATTTCATCCATTATTTGATGAATCATTTCATTCCAAATCATTTCATGAATCACATCATATTACATTCAAACACATGCATATCATCCTTTATTTGAGCCTTCGAGGCCTTTGAATGTAACATCCTGGAATTAAGGGTTTGCATTTTTTTGCTATTCTATGTGTTTGGCATGTTTAGCATATTATTTTGGTGTGTTTTGGGGTCTTGGGGAGGCTCGGGTTCGAGCCAGATCTTTAGAAAAATTTTGCTTTTTGGTACTTTAGGGGGAGAGCTAGTAGAAGCAGGTTTTAAGAATACTTACTTTTGATTGTTGACACAAAGAGGAGTGTGGTGTGGTGGCAAGGTGGCGCCACTTAAAGAGCAGGGGAGCGGCGTCACAAGGGAGCAGGTGGAGGGAAGGAGTTTGAGTCTCATATGCAGCATGGGGAACTTTATTTTGTGCTCCAGGAGAGGAAAAAGTGGCATTCGGGTGGGACTCTTCATGCTAGTTGTTCAATGAGTCAAACCATTTGAAATGGATGGACAGGAGAGCTTGGAGAAGTTTGAACTGGTCAAGCCAATAGTGAAGTTAGGAGCAAAACAAGGGATTTGGTGTGTGGTGGAGGTGTTGACCGAATGTGGGGGTCTTGGAGGGGAGAATTGGGGTCATGAAGGGGGTCTTGAGTATGAGGGATTCAATTTAAGTCATGAGGATGTGTGTGCCGAATTGTGGAAGCATTTCCTTAGCTTTTGTGCGTTGAAAACATTCTCTTCTTTTTGGTCAATCGTGTTCCACATTTAGTTGCCTCACTAATTGTCGAAACCTTAGTCTTTGGGGGACTTATTCTTCATTTCTTCATATCACCATAAACGTTTTCTTTTCTCTTCTTGGTGGTGGACAAATACCAAAAGCTGAATCCCCCTTGTTCACCTTCCACAACTTGTTTTATCCACCACAACCGAAACTCTCCTCACTAATATCATTCCACTTTTCATTTCACCCCTCTTTTCCTCTTCTACATCTTCTTATTCTTCATCTCTTCTCCTCTACTTCTTTCTCTTCTAGTCGAATCCCCTTCTAGCTTTTCTTTTCTTTTAGCGAAACCTTGCTGCTTCTCATTTTTCTCTCCATTTACTTCCTTTTCTTTTCTCTGGCAAACACTTTCTTTTGCCATTGCCGAAATACCCTAGCCGAACCCTCTTCTAGTCTTTTCTCATCCTTAGCCGAACATAAAACTCTCTCAAATAGTGATCTTTTCCTTATAGGCCGAATACTCCACAGTGCTAGATTAGCGATTTTGGGCATCTATTGGACATTTAGAGCTTGGTAATTGTAACACCCCAAACCCGGCCCATTTGCTATGACCGAATTTGAAATGCCACTGCGAAAAAACGTTTGAAAAACTTTTGACTTAGAGTTAAAAACATAAAAATTTGTTTGCTTTACTAAAACATTGTGTAATTAAAGTTCCAAATAAAATTAAGTTGTTAAAAATAAAACATTTTCTAATAATAATATAATCGACAATCCAACTTAAAACATAATAAAATCCTTAAATACTTAAAGTGGCCCTTATTACAATAAATAACCTTTCATAAATAAAATGTGTAAAACAAATAAAATATCTTCTGCATGGGCCACCTCGTATCCACTCCAACCCGTCGAGCATCACCGAAGGTTTGAGAAAAATTGGGTGAGTCACACCGACTCAGATGTGTAATTAATCCACCGAATTCCACCTACATGTTAACCACATATTAACCCATATATCGATATTAATGCAACATTATTCACATAATTTCACTTATTGGGCTTGGCCCATATCCACATCACATAGAGTTCACATATTGGGCTTGGCCCATAACCATATCACATATCAGATAATAAGATAACTTAACCACATGAGTCCACATATTGGGCTTGGCCCATAACCACATATTCACATATCGTAATGTGGTAATTAACCGCATAAATCCACATATCGGGCTTAACCCATTTCCACACTGATCCACATTCATATACTGGGCTTGGCCCATTTCTAATTAATCACCATACACATATTGGGCTTGGCACATTTTCACATCAATTACTCATATCAAATAAAATTATGCAAAGTGCACCCAACCCCAACCTAGGGTCCATCCTCTACACACCCCCGTATCCAGCCTACCACACACCAGGGGATTATCAAATCACCCTCTCCTTTTCACTCCAAAAGGCAATCAATGCCGTCCACGTGCAATTAAGCACAATAATCCACAACACGACCTCAGTCAGTGCCAATCCACGATGTAGCCGTAGCTAACACCAAAACCACAATGGGACACATAGTCACTCATCAACCACAATATGGCACATAGCCGATATCAACCACGATGAGGCACACAGCCACTCATCAAGCTACGCGAACTAAATCGCAATTAATCCACAACGTGACCTCAGTCAACGTCAATCCATGATGTAGCTCAAGGCTAACATCAAACCACGTACTCGAAGTACACCCGTACCTTCTTTCATATCATATCCCAACCCATGCACATGCAACATTCCATAATGACATAATATAATGATGCATGAGCATGTTCATCAAGCATATTATCACATATTCATAACAATAGTCACATTTCATCAGACTCGGTACTTACCGGATTATCGACATACCCCTTGAGGGTATCCACATCATAATTTCCATTGCACTAGTTAGAACATATTTAACTCATACAAATATCACATACAATCATAAACCCGAAAAACAGTAGGCTAACTACACACCTTCCTATTAGTGAAATCCCGAACTACTCAAATCTAACACGATCTCGAAACGTAGTTCTTCCTTCTCCCTTAAAGCCGATTTGGTCTCCTACCAAATCCCGAATCACACTCTGAGTTTCCTTTGCAATCAGCCACCCACTGGTACCAACAAATAATTAGCCTTTGGCTTAACAACCATTAAAAAAATGATGAACTAACGTAGATACCCTTACCACTTGACTTACCAACTTCGATTGCTAGAGAGTAGAGACTTAGATCGACTGCTTCCAAAGTCCCAAAGAGCCTAAAAGAAATCGATTCCCATAACAGATTAACAATACTATCAACAATTGACGGATTAGGCTTTCACCAAATATCGACAGAGAAGAAGAAAAAGTAAGAAGGGAGTTTCAGCCATGGACTCTTACCTTCTTAAAATCGATTGAAGAAACAACCAAAAAGGAATCAAAGCTTGATTGAGATTCGGCCAAAATATCAAAAAGAAAGTATATGAAAAAGAGGAAATTCGGCAAAGGAAGTTGGAGAGGATTTCGGCACAAGAGTTTGAAAGAAGAAAAGAAAAATGAAAGGGTGGAGATGAGTACTTTCGGTTTTGAGCAAAAAGAAAGAGAGAAAGAGAGATAGTTGGGAGAGTAAAGTTTCGATTTCAAGAAGAAAAAGAGAGAAAGCAAATGGAATTTGGCTCAAAGATTAAGAGAGTAAATCGACAAATATTACTTGGGTTTTGGGTTTGCATCAACCAAAAGCACTAGGGAGAAATCGGCAATGCTAAGGGAGATTTTAACTTGATGCAAAACAAAGAATAACACCTTCAAAGCTAACCAAAATGTCACCTAACTACAAAGGAAATTTCAGCACTTTTTTCCCTACACAAAATCAAAATTCGGCAATCACACCAAAGTTCTTCTTGCCATCAATTCAAATAAATTTTGAATTAAACACACTCCTAATTTTATCCTTATTTCTTCCTATTCACATCAAAATTAAGTCAACACCCCCTAGCCCCTTAAACCGCCCAAATACATGGACTTCAATGTCAATCTTTTCCATACAAAAATTTCCATAGCACACACCTTATATCAAGCCTTATGTTCCCTTTCAATTCCTTAATTAAAAAGATTTCTTTCCCCATGATCAAGCTTGCCTATTCTATTATTTTACTTGCTAAAAATCTTGAAAGTCCAACCTTATCATAAATAAAGTTGACCGAATATAAATGCTAAGATGAACAAAAAATAAAATCCTCAATATGCTTTCCATGCTACTCGAACCACTTCCCTCAAGCAACCTTTCAAGCTCCTTATCCACTATGCCACTAACTACTCATGTGCTTTAATTTAACACTTAAATTAACTTAAGTGTCAAGCTCACCTAATCCACTTCATTAAATAAACCATACTAAAATTATTCTAGCTTCCTAATTAAAATCAAGCCTTCACAAGACTATGCTAAACACATAAAATTTTACCCGAGCTATTACAAGTAACAAGATGATATTCAAATTTTCCTAAAGCCCAAGGCCCAATCCTGCTAGGCCCAATTTCGGGATGTTACAGTTCTACCCTCCTTAAAGAAATTTCATCCTCAAAATTTCCAACTAACTAACAGTCGTGCAATCCTACTCATCACACTACGCTTATGCTGCGCAACTCTGATAAAACTATCTTACCTTCTAGGCACAGTTCCTAAGTTCATATCCAAAGTTTCAAGCACTTCACTAGCAACACAAGAATGAGCTATCTCTAAAGCAAAACAAAGAACTTACCCGCTATCACATCCTTGGTTGTCCCACATCCGAACCTTCAGGACCTCTACCGGGTGTTCCACGACCTCGGCCAGAACCATTTCCTCCATGGTTTGGACCACGAACCTTCGTTGTCTGAGGACAATTCTTAACCAAATGAGCCTTAGATCCACACCAAAACATTCCTTACTATTACCCCAACACTCTCCTGTGTGAGTTCTCCCACACTGAGCACATAAACGATTCTGATTCTCAGCAACTGGTATAGGTGCACGTACAGAATTCTCGACCCTCGGTCTTTTCTGAAAGTCTTCCGGCAATTTTGCTGGTCCAAAACTCCTCTTGTTCCAATTCCTATCCTTTTTTCGGTTCTCCCTTACAGTCTTCTTAACTTCTTCAGCGATCCGAGCTTTCTCCACTAGAACAGTAAAGTCCCTTTCTCTTTGCGGATCAATCAACATTCGCAACTCATCTCGTAACCCATCTTCGAACCGTACACACCTTTCATAATCAGTGGTCACGATCCCTTTGGCATCTTGACTTAACCGCACAAATTTCGCCCAGACTCAAGCTCTCGACTTACTTCCTTGCACTAAGTTGAGAAATGCCTTTCTTTGCGAGTCTAAGTAACTAGCTCCAACGTACTTTCCTTCAAATTTAACCTTAAAATAATCCCAATCCAATCGATCTGTTGGGACACCTTGTCTGACAGTGAGCCACCATCGATAAGCTTCGTCCCGGAGTAACGAAACAGCACCTTTCAACTTTTCCTCATTGGTACAGTCCAAATCGTCCATTATTCTTTCGATCGCTTCTAACCAATACTCGCCACATTCGAGCTACTCCAGATATTCCTCTAAAACTTGACCCGTTCAACTTTGAGTCGTTTGAATCGACTTTCGAGCTCCGCTTCCTACACTAGCTCCGCCACTCGCCGAGCACTCACAACATGGCCGCGATCTTCGTGTCATCGCCATATACGCTCGATCTTGATCCTCCACGCCTACTGCTGGCGGCGGAACTTCATTTTTTGACCCATGGCCAGACCTTACCGGTTCCGATACTGCCATTCTACCTCTACTACGTCTGCGACGACCATGTCCTCTAGAACTCATGTCTACTTCGCAATTTAATCTGATTAAAAAGTTTTGTGTATCAGAAATTTTGTTTCACTGTTTATCCACGAGCAAATTTTATGAAAGAAGTGTTTAGAGGTAATTCTTTCGATCAATCAAAGTTTCAGCTCAAGCTTCTATTCTAATTCAAGGAATCACATTCATCCACAACACACACATTCAACACATCATTATGGGCATTTCTGATCATTCCCGACCCAGGGGTAATTTCGTCATTAATCGGGGTCAACTTTAAAAATAATCTTTACAAATCAAAGCATTTTGAAATCTCAAAGTCTCGAGGGTATTTTGGAAAATATTCTTCGAATCAAGGGTATTGCAGAAATTTTAGAAATCGGGGTTATTCCAGTAATTTTGGAAGTTAGGGGCATTTTAGTAAATTTCCCAATTCAGGGTATCTTAACATTTTGCAAAACAGGGTTTTGGTATTTTGTAAAGTAAGAATATTTTCATAAAAATCGAGGTAACATGGTAATTTTATAAACCAAGGGCATTTTCGTAATTTTACATTTCGGGTATTTTAGTAATTTTGTAAATCGAGTGTATTTTGGAAAATTTTCAAGTCTAAAAGGATTTTATAAATCGGAGGGTAATTTGGTAAATTTAAAACTAAGATCTTTATAAAGCGAATGGCTAGTCCCTTTCGGGTTTTAGTTATTGGGTTTAGCAGTGAATAAGTCCTCTTGGTTAGGGTGAACCGTAACTCACGCACTGTAGGATTTGAGTAAAGAGGAGGTGAGTCGCTAGGCACCGCTTAATTACCAAGCTCTTCATGAATCCACTCCTGACATGCGTACAATGGTTGCCACACCTAACTCGTGACTTACTTCACAGGTTTGTTTGAGTGTCCTTTAAGTCTTATGCATGTGTTTGAATGCACTAGCCCTAGGGTTCAATAGATCCTAGTTCACTAATCTACAAGCCCAAGTATGCCCATATATCAATCATATAATAATTCACTCAACAATTAGAGGTACTTACCTGGTGGACTTCGGGTCGGAGATACAGGTGCCATGACAGAATAAACTTGAAAAATATATGAAAGCCCAAATCTTTTAAAAGCCCACCAAAAAAAATATATTTTTGGGCCCAAAATCCTCAAAGCCAAGTTTTGAACTGGGCTCTGATACCAATTTGTAACACCCCAAACCCGACCCATTTGCTATGACCGAATTTGAAATGCCACTGTGAAAAAACGTTTGAAAAACTTTTGACTTAGAGTTAAAAACATAAAAATTTGTTTGCTTTACTAAAACATTGTGTAATTAAAGTTCCAAATAAAATTAAGTTGTTTAAAAATAAAACATTTTCTAATAATAATATAATCGACAATCCAACTTAAAACATAATAAAAATCCTTAAATACTTAAAGTGGCCCTTATTACAATAAATAACCTTTCATAAATAAAATGTGTAAAACAAATAAAATATCTTCTGCATGGGCCACCTCGTATCCACTCCAACCCGATTCGAGCATCACCAAGGTTTGAGAAAAATTGGGTGAGTCACATCGACTCGATGTGTAATTAATCCATTGAATTCCACCCACATGTTAACCACATATTAACCCATATATCGATATTAATGCAACATTATTCACATAATTTCACATTTTGGGATTGGCCCATATCCACATCACATAGAGTTCACATATTGGGCTTGGCCCATAACCATATCACATATCGGATAATAAGATAACTTAACCACATGAGTCCACATATTGGGCTTGGCCCATAACCACATATTCACATATCAGGTAACAGGGTAATTAACCGCATAAATCCACATATCGGGCTTAACCCATTTCCACACTGATCCACATTCATATACTGGGCTTGGCCCATTTCTAATTAATCCACATACACATATTGGGCTTGGCCCATTTTCACATCAATTACTCATATCAAATAAAATTATGCAAAGTGCACCCAACCCCAACCTAGGGTTCATCCTCTACACACCCCCGTATCCAGCCTACCAACACCAGGGGATTATCAAATCACCCTCTCATTTTCACTCCAAAAGGCAATGAATGCCGTCCACGTGCAATTAAGCACAATAATCCACAACGCGACCTCAGTCAGCGCCAATCCACGATGTAGCCATAGTTAACACCAAAACCACGATGGGACACATAGTCACTCATCAACCACGATATGGCACATAGCTGATATCAACCACGATGAGGCACACAGCCACTCATCAAGCCACGCGAACTAAATCACAATTAATCCACAATGTGACCTCAGTCAACGTCAATCCACGATGTAGCTCAAGGCTAACATCAAACCACGTACTCGAAGTACACCCGTACCTTCTTTCATATCATATCCCAACCAATGCACATGCAACATTCCATAATGACATAATATAATGATGCATGAGCATGTTCATCAATCATATTATCACATATTCATAACAATAGTCACATTTCATTAGACTCGGCACTTACCGAATTATCGACATACCCATTGAGGGCATCCACATCACAATTTCCATTGCACTAGTTAGAACATATTTAACTCATACAAATATCACATACAATCATAAAACCGAAAAATAGTAGGCTAACTGCACACCTTCCTATTAGTGAAATCCCGAACTACTCGAATCTAACATAGTCTCGAAACGTAGTTCTTCCTTCTCCCTTAAAGCCAATTTGGTCTCCTACCAAATCCCGAATCACACTCTGAGTTTCCTTTGCAATCAGCCACCCACTAGTACCAACAAATAATTAGCCTTTGGCTTAACGACCATTAAAAAAAATGATGAACTAACATAGATACCCTTATCACTTGACTTACCAACTTCGATTGCTAGAGATTAGAGACTTAGATCGACTGCTTCCAAAGTCCCAAAGAGCCTAAAAGAAATCGATTCCCATAACAGATTAACAATACTATCAACAATTGACAGATTAGGCTTTCACCAAATATCGATAGAGAAGAAGAAAAAGTAAGAAGGGAGTTTCGGCCATGGACTCTTACCTTCTTAAAATTGATTGAAGAAACAACCAAAAAGGAATCAAAGCTTGATTGAGATTCGGCCAAAATATCAAAAAGAAAGTATATGAAAAAGAGGAAATTCGGCAATGGAAGTTGGAGAGGATTTCGGCACAAGAATTTGAGAGAAGAAAAAGAAAAATGAAAGGGTGGAGATGAGTACTTTCGGTTTTGAGCAAAAAGAAAGAGAGAAAGAGAGATAGTTGGGAGAGAAAAGTTTCGATTTCAAGAAGAAAAAGAGAGAAAGCAAATGGAATTTGGCTCAAAGATTAAGAAAGTAAATCGACAAATATTACTTGGGTTTCGGGTTTGCATCAACCGAAAGCACTAGGGAGAAATCGGCAATGCTAAGGGAGATTTTAACTTGATGCAAAACAAAGAATAACACCTTCAAAGCTAACCAAAATGTCACCTAACTACAAAGGAAATTTCAGCACTTTTTCCCCTACACAAAATCAAAATTCGGCAATCACACCAAAGTTCTTCTTGTCATCAATTCAAATAAATTTTGAATTAAACACACTCCTAATTTTCTCCTTATTTCTTCCTATTCACATCAAAATTAAGTCAACACCCCCTAGCCCCTTAAACCACCCAAATACATGGACTTCAATGTCAATCTTTTCCATACAAAAATTTTCATAGCACACACCTTATATCAAGCCTTGTGTTCCCTTTCAATTCCTTAATTAAAAAGATTTCTTTCCCCATGATCAAGCTTGCCTAATCTATTATTTTACTTGCCAAAAATCTTGAAAGTCCAACCTTATCATAAATAAAGTTGACCGAATATAAATGCTAAGATGAACAAAAAATAAAATCCTCAATATGCTTTCCATGCTACTCGAACCACTTCCCTCAAGCAACCTTTCAAGCTCCTTATCCACTATGCCACTAACTACTCATGTGCTTTAATTTAACACTTAAATTAACTTAAGTGTCAAGCTCACCTAATCCACTTCATTAAATAAACCATACTAAAATTATTCTAGCTTCCTAATTAAAATCAAGCCTTCACAAGACTATGCTAAACACACAAAATTTTACCTGAGCTATCACAAGTAACACGATGATATTCAAATTTTCCTAAAGCCCAAGGCCCAATCCTACTAGGCCCAATTTCGGGATGTTACAGTAATCTTCTTTTTCTTTCGTTGCTTCACTCTTACATTTTCATAGCCGAAGTGATTACCTTATTTTTAATGGTAGTTCACAACTAATATGTTCTGTCCTACTCTCAACATGGCGCGTTTGTTTCGGATTAATCTATGGCTGAATCTCTTTAGTCGACTTTCGGGTTCTTGTTGGTTTAGTCCATAGTCAAATCTGGTGTGGTGCGACTTCTTGTTATCCAAGGTAAGGCTTTCTTCTTTTGTTCTTTGTGATCAGCCTCTATTCATTTTATTCTGCCATAACCAAACCCCTTGTTGGGGAAAACGTTGTTTCACTATAGTACTGTATTAATCCAGATTGTATTCATGGATGTGAGTGCTAGTCAAACCAAGGAGGAGAGTGGACTCATGGTCTCTTTCCCTAAGTTTAAACAACGTGTGGTGTCAGCGGTTCAAGAATTTTACATGCGTTTGTGACAGAGTCGACGTCATGCAGGATAGACAAATCACTGTTATTCCTACTAGAGAGAGTGCTGATGATATAGGGTGTCTAGTTCTTAGCATAATCAGGTGTGTAGCGCTCATACTTTTTTTATTATTTTGTGTTAATAATTGGGTTGGATAAAAGCCTAAACGACAGTATAGACAGTCGAGATACCCTTGTCAGTAGGGTTGAAGATACTAGGTAAGTACCTGTATGACTTTGTCTTACGAATAGCATAATCTAAAGACATGTATAATTTAATTATCTACGTATAATGGAAATATGATTGCATACATCACATATTGATAATATACTTGCATGGGCTTTGGGATATGATTGAAAGGGGAAGTGTGATTCAGTGACTGTCATAGTGGTTTGGTACCACAGTGGGTGGCCCCACATATATTTATTAGGGACTATGTCACAGTGGTTTGGTACCACAGTGGGTTGGCCACACATATATTTATCAGTGACTGTCACAGTGGTTTGGTACCACAGTGGGTTGGCCCGGCATATACATTTATCAGTGACTCTGTCACAGTGGTTTGGAACTACAGTGGCTTGGTGCCACAGGTGTTTGGCTGATTCAAGTGATGTAGAGGATGGAAATCTAGGTTGGGCAGAGTTGCATTGCATACACTTTTATTTTGTTAGGTTGTGGGGGCTAAGGCCCAATGTGTTCTGTGGGCTTAGGCCCAGATTACGTTTCTATGGGGAATTACACACTGAATCTTGGTGACTCATCCCTCTGCTTAATTTTGTAGGTAACCCCTAGTTGCGAATTTGGAGCCAAGGTGGACTTTGAGGTGGCCATGCAATGTTTCTTTCATAAATTTTGTTTCTTCTTTAAACTTGCTTATTATATTATGAAATGCTAAACACAAAGTTTTCTAAAAATATAAATAAACATTTTTCAAAATACTAACAAGCAGAGAACATGCTTGTTAATAACTCAATTTCAAAATTTACTTAAAACCACAAACACTATTTTCAAAATGACACGTTTTGGAATACCACTAGTTTTCGATTTTCGTATAACAAAACCATTTTCGACTAATAGTTTTTTTAAATAAGAGTTGGTAAAAACCCTTAAACTGAATGTTTAACACCCCTTACCCGTAATCCCCATCGGAATCGAGCAGGAGGCGTTACCATAAAAACTACTTGAACACTACTTAGGCTAAACGTGACTACTCTCATTGATGTTAATACAACGACTTCTTTTTGACTTACAAGACCTCACTCACACATGTGAGGGCTCTCGAGACTATATTGGGAACTCTTACGATCCGTAAAATTTCTTTCCCATTTAAACAGGGTGTACACGCCTGTGTTAGATGACATACACGCCCGTGTGTGGTCACACACAACCATGTGCTCACACTGTGCTCAAAAATACCAACATTCTGCCAAAACTCCCACGGTTAGGGCACACGCTTGTATGGAATGGAGGCACGCCCGTGTACCCTCACAACATGCCCGTTACTTTGAACCGTGGGGAGTTACTGACTATATTCACACGGCCTTGACACGTCCGTGGGCCTAGACCGTGTGTTAATCCTTGGTATACTGACTTGTTCACATGGTCTGGGGCACACGCCCATGTCCAAACCGTGTGTCCTACACGACTCATACAAACAGCCGTGGAGTTTGACCGTGGCCTATCCTGACTTAAAACAATAAGGTGCAGGTTACGTACGGCCTAGACACATGCCCGTGTGTCTACCCGTGTGAGCACATGAAGGCTATTTTCCAAGCCAATCACCACCCTCAGTTGCATACATTCATTCACCATCACATAAATTCTAGTAATATCATTATAATTCCTGGTTTAAAGATATTTAAAGACAAGAGAAGTAAAGTCTACAATCCATACACTAAGGGAGCTATTTCCCATATAATTACAACCAACTTAAGCCATTATCTATGGCTATACACAAACAACTATAAGTTCTCTCAGGCCAATACAGTTTGGCTACATTCACAAACTTAATCAACCTCAAGTACTAGCCCTATACATGCCATGACTTATAAGGACTTGATACCTCATAGCAAGTGTTTGATCGATAGTGTGAAAACATCTCCAATCTCCAACCCGACCTAACTAAATTAAACTATAAGAGATGAGAAGAGGAAAAGGAGTAAGCAATAATGCTTAGTAAGTTCATCTGCATATAACTAATAAATATTGATATTCATTGAATATACACAACTACAAGGCATTTTAATGAGTTTTTCTCATTATCTCATGGTTGCTTACTTGACCATTCTTGAAGCTTACTCACTTTATCTCTTACCGCATCCTAATTGGGCCATAAGCCAATTGCTCATTTAATTAACATACAATCCTGCACTGATCACTACATGATCATATGAAACAACACATCAAGCATTTTTCACTAAGCCACTTATACTACAAATCTCTTGGTGGTTTCGCACTTAGCCCACCAATTATTTATACTTTTGGTGGTATCGCACTTAGCCCACCAAATGATAATATAGTTGATAGTATCGCACACAGCCCATCGATCACTAATTAACTAGGTGGTAATGCACATAGCCCACTGATAATAGTATAATTAATGGTATCACACACAACCCATCGATTACTAATTATTCAGTTCTAACACGTACCTATACCTCTCCTGGTGCAACACATTCATTCTCAATTTTCAAAATACTTATTGAGTTACTAAAATTGTTAAGTAACTCCCTTAAGTCTTGTACATATAATATCACAATGATATCATGCCCTCGATATAATCATACATGAATTAACCTATCGATGTCATGTCCCCGACATGGTCTTCTACAAATCTCTCATCGAGGCCATATTTCAATATGGTCTTACACGAAACCTTAGCTATCGTCATTTCATACTATTTCCATTTTTTACTATTCTTAGATATCCAATTCTCTTAACAACTCATCAACACTTATTTAATACAGTCATTGTATAAATATGCATTCCCTACAACATTGGAATATTAAAATAACTCATACGTAATTGCCACATTTGCACATGAACTTACCTCAATGACGAAAGGGACTTTTCTTCCCATATTTCTCTTCTCACTCGTTCTAGGTCCGAAACTCAATTTCTTTGATCTAGAACAATGGGATTTAGTGATTTAATCACTTATAAATCATAATAAACCATAATCTATGCTTTAGGCAAAAATGACTATTTTGCCCTTACACTTTGGCAAAATTATGATTTTGCCCCTAAGCTCGTAAATAAATTTTTATCACATTTTCTTGCTAAACAAGCTTATCTGAACATTTAATCCTCTTGCAACTATCCTCAATTCCAACTATTTCATGCCTTAATGACTAAATTACAACTTTTGCATTTTAGCTCAAATTAGGTGTTTTTATGACAACACCTTTCACAAAAGCTATTTCTCATCATCTTATCAATCATTTACTTCCATAAAAACTCAGCAACCAACATAAAATCTCTAATGGCATGTCCTAGACTCTCAACCATAATGCAAAATAGTCCCCTCATTAGCTAGCTTAAGCTTGGGGACTCCAAAAGTACAATTTTTACCAAGAAAAGTCATCAAAATCACTTACTAATAAGGGAGATAGTTTGGCTGAAAGTTCAAACCCCCAAACCTCTATTTCTTCTTTAATTTTTGGTGGAGAGAAGATAGATGAATAGTGAAAGATGATAACATCTTTTACTCATCTTATTTTATTCATTTTTATCACCTAATTCCCACCTATTTTGACCAAAATTAAAAATCCTTGTCCCCTATGTCACATGGCTGACCTACTCACTTAAAACAAGGCTAAATTGCACAATTGGGGCCTCCAATTAATAGCCCATAGCTATTTGGCACCTTTTGCAAATAAACTAGAACTTTCACACTTTATGCAATTTAGTCCTTTTTCACAAATTAGCTAGAAATTGCTAAGATTAAGGCACCAAAATTTTCATGCATCCTTATAAACATATTATAACACATAATGTAACATGAAAATAATTTTCTCTAACCTCTAATTAGTGATTTCAAGATCACTGTTCCGACTAGCCCCTAAATCGGGCTGTTACAGAATGTTATTTTCAAGATAGAAACACGAAACGAAAAGCTTTCAAAATTTGAGATGTTTCCTTAACATTCCAAAGTTCTTTTCAACAACCTTTCCTTGTGACATACCAGATTCGGTTGTAACGTTTAGGCTGAGTTTAGGGTGTTACAATTGTGGTATCAGAGCCTAGGTTGCAAAACTCGGCTGTGGCACGGGTTCAAAAAAAATGTTTTCAAAGTTGGTTTGAAATATGCTTTAGGAAAATACATATTTTCTGGAAGTATGGCACCCGAGTCTCCGGCACCAATCCATACTATAAGTTTTCTGATTGTTTCTTGATTTCTTATGGAAAGATTATATTATGTTGTGATTGGTAGTTGTAAGAGATTCAACTTTAGAGATAGAGACCTTTAGAAATATGTTTTGCAGAAAACTACTTCTAATTCTATTTTCATACTATTTTTCGGTAATAAAACAGTGGAAGATATACTAATACATAAAACTTGTAATCATATTAAGTCGATTCTATAGTCATGAGCGCTAGAGTACGTGGATGTGGCATGCATGATCGTGGTAGAGGTCGGGAGTTGAGGTTGAACCCTCGAAATCAGCACATGGGTCAAAAGGTAAAGTGCCAGCATTACCAGTAGTAGAAGCGGGATCTTAGGACCGATCTAGAGGGGATGATGCTCTGTCCCAAGCTATACTGAGTGTTCTGGAGTGGGTTTCTGAAGCTAGCATAGGATCAATAGCTCAAAATCTATTCCTGAGCGACTACGAGCAAATAGGGCCGAGATATTTAAGGGTATTTCTGGTGTAGCTCCCAATGTAGCATAGTACTGGCTTGAAGCAGTTGAACGAATCATGGACGATCTTGACTGCATGATAGAGGAAAAGTTGAAAGGAGTAGTGTCCCTCCTTCAAGATGAGGCATACCAGTGGTGGCTGATGGTGAGGGATGGTACATCAGCGGACCATATTACCTGGGACTTCTTTAAGACAGCGTTCCAGGGTAAGTATGTTGGGGAAAGTTATGTGGACACTCAGAGGAAGGCATTTTTAAACTTGGTCCAAGGGAACAAGTCGGTGGCTGAGTATAAGATGGAGTTCCTGCGTTTAAGTCGCTATGCTTGAGGTATCATCGTAACTGATACGAGCATTATGTTCAGTTTGAAGACTGTTTGAGGGAGGAGTTACGAGTACTGATAGCTCCGAAACGGGAAAGAGAGTTAGCTAATCTGGTTGAAAAGACAAAGATAGCCGAAGAGGTGAAGCGATTTGAGAGGCATAATCGGGACAAGGATAGGGATAAGAATAAGAGGAACTTTGGGTCGTCAAGATCTGTTGGGGGTTTCCAAAAGAGGCCTAGGTTTGATAGGCCGAGTCGAGTTGCGAAGCCTATTGCTGTTGGTCAGTCTCAACAGTGTACTTGATGTGGGAAATTTCATGTGGGGGAGTGCTGGGTAGGTAATAGAGGATGCTTCTGGTGTGGATCTATGGATCATCGGATAAGGGACTTTCCACAAGAGCCAAACAGAGCGCGGTCAGTAGGTCAGGGATATGTACAGGTCAAAAGAGGTAGGCAACAACCACCGAGAGGCCGTGGTCCGACTAGAGGAGCAAATGGTTTTAGTCGAGGTCATGGAGCACCGGGCAGGGGTGCCGGTAATGCAGATGCAAGACAGCTGGGTTAGTTTATGCAGCTAGACGTCGAGAGGATGACGATGCATCGGACGTCATAACCGGTACATTTCTTATTTTTGGTGTGCCCTTTATAGCTTTGATAGATATTGGGTCTACACATTCATATGTTGCTAGTATTGTGTCTGAGACTTTGAGTATAGAACCTAAGATTGCTTCTAGAGAAATGATAGTGATTAGCCCTTTAGGACAATCTGTAGTGGTGAGCAAACTATTTAAGGATGTGCCTTCATAAGTGCAAGGGATTGTTTTCCCGGCTGATCTGATGGAATTACCGTTCGGCGAGTTTGACTTGATTTTATGCATGGACTAGTTAGTTAAGTATCGCAAAACTTGGATTGTGCCACTAAGCGCATTATATTTAAGACTCCCGAGGATAACGAGGTGCTGGTGATAGGTGAAAGAATTAATTATCTGTCCAATGTGGTGTCTACATTAAAGGCTGAAAAGATGGTACGGAAAGGGTGTGAGACATTCTTAGCTTTCATCAGTACTTTGGAGGCCAAAGAATTGTCTGTAAGAGATGTTAGAATGGTGCAAGAGTTCACAGACGTTTTCCAGACGAGCTTCCACGGTTACCTCTGGATCCCAGAACTAGAGTTTGGCATTGATCTACTTTTGGGAACAGCTCCGGTGTCCATTGCCCCATATAGGATGGCACTGAAAGAGCTGGTAGAACTTAAAGCTCAGATTTAGGAACTGTTGGACCGAGGTTTTATCCAACCAAGTGTGTCTCAATTGGGAGCACCGGTATTATTTGTTAAGAAAAAGGACGAGTCGATGCGGATGTGCAATTGAACAAGTTGACGATTAAGAAAAAATACCCGTTGCCTAAGATTGATGACCTGTTTGATCAGCTGCGAGGTGCTTCGGTCTTCTCAAAGATATACTTGAGGTCGAGGTATCACCAGTTAAAGGTCAAGGAGGCGAATATTCATAAGACTGCTTTTCAAACTTGTTATGGTCACTATGAGTTCTTAGTGATGTCATTTGGGTTGACAAATGCACTAGCTGTATTCATGGATATGATGAATAGAGTATTCCAACCTTACCTAGATCGATTTGTCGTAGTGTTCATATATGATATCTTGGTATATTTAAGGACTGAGAAGGAGCATGATTCGCATCTACGGGTAGTTCTGTAGATTTTGGGAGAGAAGCGACTATATGCCAAATTCAACAAGTGTGAATTTTGGTTGAGGGAAGTTACCTTCATGGGGCATGTTGTGTCTATCGAGGGGATTAGGGTTGATCTCTAAAGATTGAAGCTATTTTGGGTTGGAAACCACCGAGGTCGGTAGCTAAAATTTAAAGTTTCCTTGGGTTAGTTGGGTACTACAGAAGGTTCATTGAGGGATTCTCGTTGATTGCTACACCGTTAACCAAATTGTTATGGAAAGGGGTACCGTTTGTATGGATAGATAAATAGCAGGAAAGCTTCGAGAGGTTGAAGAAGATTTTGACTTAGGCACCAGTGTTGCTTTAGCCTAATGCTGGGATGGAGTTCATCGTTTACTGTGATGCATCACACATAGGGTTAGGATGTTTGCTCATGCAAGAAGGGAAGGTAGTGGTGTATGCATCTCGGCAATTAAGACCACATGAAGTGAATTATCCCACTCACGATTTGGAGTTGGCTGAGGTATTGTTCACCTTGGCGATTTGTAAACACTACTTGTATAGAGAAAAGTCAATTATCTACACCGATCATAAGAGCCTGAAATATCTCCTTACCCAGAAGGATTTGAATTTAAGGCAGTAGAGGTGGATTGAATTGTTGAAAGATTATGACTGCTCGATTGAGTATCACCCGAGTAAAGCTAATGTAGTGGCGGATGTGTTGAGCCGTAAGGTGATATCGGATCTAAGGGCGATGTTCGCTCATCTCAATTTGTATGAATATGGAAGCTTGCTAGCTGAACTTCAAGTAAAGCCTTTATGGGTAGGTCAGATTAAAGAGAAACAGTCATCAAATGACTTGTTAAGGTCTTGACTTTAGCAAGTGGTAGGTGGGGAGACAGAAGAGTTTGGTCTGAACAGTGATGGAGTATTATGCTTTCATGGAAAGGTTTGTATGCCAAAGGATTCTGAGTTGAGACAAAGAATTCTGTAGGAGGCACATAGTAGCCCATACGCTATGCATCCCGGTGGGAGTAAGATGTATCAATAAGTTATCGAGTTTGTGAGTAAATGTTTGACGTGTCAACAGGTGAAGGCAGAGCATCAGTTGCCTTGAGGTTGCTACAACCAGTGAAGATTCCACTTTGGAAGTGGGAGCGGATAACGATGGATTGTGTTAGTGGGCTTCCTTTTACGCATACTAGGAAAGATTTAGTGTGGGTAATTGTCGATCGGTTAACAAAGTCCGCTTATTTCATACCCGTTCATGTCGACTATTCATTACAGAAGTTACCCAAGTTATATGTGGTAAAGATTGTGAGGTTGCATGGGGTACCAGTGTCTATCATATTAGATAGTGATCCTAGGTTTACATCGCGATTCTGGAAGGCGTTACATCAAGTGTAAGGTACAAGACTGGATTTGAAGGCGTTTCATCCACAGACTGATGGTCAGTCGAAAAGGGTAATTCAGATTCTAGAAGACGTGTTGAGAGGTTGTGTAATAGACTTCAGAGGTAGTTGGAAGGATTTCTTACCATTAGCGAATTTGCACACAACAATAGCTATCAATCTAGTATTCAGATGGCACCCTACGAAGCATTGTATGGTCGTAAGTGTCGTACTCCTACCTGCTGGATAGAATTGGGTGAGCGACAATTGTTGGGTCTGGAATTGGTCCTAGAGACGAAGGAAAAGGTTAAGTTGATTCGAGCTCGGTTGAAGGAAGCTTCTGACAGGTAGAAATCGTATACAGATCTAAAGTGTAAAGAAATAAAGTTCTTAGTGGGTGATCGGGTTTTTCCGAAAGCTTCACCTTGGGAGAAGGTCCTAAGATTTGGACGGAAAGGCAAGTTGAGCCCCAGATTCATCAGGCCTTATCAAGTGTTGAAACGTGTGGGACCAGTAGCTTATCAGCTTGAGTTGCCATTGGAGTTGAGTCAGATACATGATGTGTTCCATGTTTCAATGTTAACGCATTATCGTTTGGATCCATCTCACATAGTGCCAGTGGAGGAACTTGAAGTAAGACCCGATCTGTCTTTTGAAGAGAAACTAGTGTAGATCTTAGATCGAGATGTCAAGGTGTTGAGAAGGAAGTCAGTTCCTCTAGTCAAAGTATTGTGGCGAAATCACGGTTCAGAGGAAGCCAAGTTGGAGCCAAAAGATGTGATGCGACAACAATACCCTCATCTCTTTTGACCAAGTAAATTTCGAGGTTGACATTTCTTTAAGGGGGTAGAACTATAACATCCTGGAATTAGGGGTTTTGATTTTATGCTATTCTATGTGTTTGGCTTGTTTAGCATGTTATTTTGGTGTGTTTGGGGGTCTTGGGGAGGCTCGGGTTCGAGCCAAAGCTTTAGCAAAATTTTACTTTTTGGGCACTTTAGGGGGGAGCTAGTAGAAATAGGTTTTAAGTATATTTACTTATGATTGTTGACACAAAGAGGAGTGTGGTGTGGTGGCAAGGTGACGCCACTTAAGGAGAAGGGGAGTTGTGCCACAAGGGAGCAGAAGGGGGGAAGGAGTTCGAGTCTCATCTGCAGCATGAGGAACTTTATTTTTTGCTCCAGGAGAGGAAGAAGTGGCATTCGGCTGGGACTCTTCATGGTGGTTGTTGAATGAGTCAATCCATTTGAAATGGATGGACAAGAGAGCTTGGAGAAGTTGGAACTGGTTAAGCGAATTCAAATTGGTGATTGGGAGTAAAGTTAGGAGCAAAACAAGGGATTCGGTGTGTGGTGGAGGTGTTGGCCGAATGTAGGGGTCTTGGATGGGAGAATTTGGGTCATTAAGGGGGTCTTGAGTATGAAGGTTTCAGTTTGAGTCATGAGGGTGTGTGTGCCGAATTGTGGAAGCATTTCCTTAGCTTTTGTGCATTGAAAACATTCTCTTATTTTTGGTCAATCGTGTTCCACATTTAGTTGTCTCACTAATTGCCAAACCTTAGTCTTTAGGGGACTTATTCTTCATTTCTTCATATCACCCTTCTTGGTGGTGGACAAATACCAAAAGCCGAGTCCCCCTTGCTCATCTTTCACAACTTGTTTTCTCATCCATAACTGAAACTCTCCTCACTAATATCATTCCACTTTTCATTTCACCCCTCTTTTCCTCTTTTACATGTTCTTCTTCTTCTTCTTCATCTCTTCTCATTCGCTTCTTTCTCTTCTAGCTGAATCCCCATCTAGCTTTTCTTTTCTTTTAGCCAAACCTTGCTACTTCTCATTTTTCTCTCTATTTGCTTTGTTTTCTTTTCTTTTGGCAAACACTTTCTTTTTTTATTGTCGAAATACCCTATCCGAACCCTCTTCTAGTCTTTTCTCATCCTTAGCCGAACATAAAACTCTCTCAAATAGTGATATTCTCCTTCTAGGCCAATACTCCACAGTGCTAGATTAGCCATTTTGATTTCACGGTTGGCAAGAAGGGAACTCATTGGGCATCTATTGGACATTTCGATCTTGGTAATCTTCTTTTTCTTTCGTTGCTTCGCTCTTACGTTTTCATAGCCAAAGTGATTACCTTGTTTTTAATGGTAGTTTACAACTAATCTTTTTTATCATACTATCAACATGGCATGTTTGTTTCGAATTAATCTATGGCTAAATCTCTTCAGTCAACTTTTGGGTTCTTGTTGGTTTAGTCCATAGTTGAATCTGGTGTGGTGTGACTTCTTGTTATCCAAGGCAAGGAGTTCCTTTTTTGTTCTTTGTGATCACTCTCTATTCGTTTTATTCTGCCGTAACCAAACCCCTTGTTGGGGAAAACATTGTTTCACTATAGTACTATATTGATCAAGATTGTATTCATGGATGTGAGTGCCAGTCAAACCAAGAAGGAGAGTGGACTCGTAGTCTATGTCCATAAGTTTAAGTGACGTGCAGTGTCAGTGGTTCTAGACTTTCTGCCGGGTTGTGGTAGAGTGCTGACGTTTGTCTGGGATAGACAAATCATGATTATTCCTGCTAGTGAGAGTGTTGACGATATAGGGTGTCTAGTTCTTCGCGTAATCAAGTGTGTAACACTCACACTTTTCTTTACTATTGTGCGTTAATAATTGTGTTGGCTTAAAGTCAAACGATGGTATAGGCAGTCGAGATACCCTTGTGTGTAGGGTTGGAGATACCAGGTAAGTACCTGTATGACTTTGTTTTACGAATAGCATAATCTAAAGATATGTATAATTTAATTATCTACGTATATTGGAAATATGATTGCATACATCACATATTGATAATGTGCTTACATAGGCTTTAGGATATGATTGAAAGGGGAAGTGTGATTCAATGACTGTCACAGTGGTTTGGTACCACAGTGGGTTGGCCCCACATATATTTATCAGTGACTATGTCACAGTGGTTTGGTACCACAGTGGTTTGGCACCACATATATTTATTTATCAGTGATTGTCACAGTGGTTTGGTACCACAGTGGGTTGGTGCCATAGGTGTTTGGCTGATTTAGGTGATGCAGAGGATGGAAATCTAGGTTGGGCAAGGTTGCATTGTATACACTTTTATTATGTTAGGTTGTGGAGGCTAAGGCCCAATGTGTTCTGTGGGCTTAGGCCCAGATTGCGTTTATGTGGAGAATTACTCACTGAGTCTTGGTGACTCATCCCTCTGCTTAATTTTGTAGGTAACCCCTAGTTGCGGATTTGGAGCCGAGGTGGACTTTGAGGTGACCATGCGATGTTTCTTTCGTAAATTTTGTTTCTTCCTTTAAACTTGCTTTTAAATTTGGGATTTTGCTATGTAATAAGGCCTCCATAACTTTAATTTATGTTTTTGGATTTAATGCGGTTACTATTATATTATGCAATGCTAAACACAAAGTTTTCTAAAAATATAAATAAACATTTTCCAAAATACTAACAAGTGGATAACATGCTAGTTAATAACTCAATTCGAAAATTTACTTAAAACCACAAACATTGTTTTCAGAATGACACGTTTCGGAATACCACTAGTTTTCGATTTTTGTATCACAAAACCATTTTTGACTAATAGTTCTTTTAAATAAGAGTTGGTAAGAAACCCTTAAACTGAATGTTATTTTCAGGATAGAAACACAGAACGAAAAGCTTTCAAAATTTGCGATGTTTCCTTACCATTCCAAAGTTCTTTTCAACAACCTTTCATTGTGACATACTAGATCCGATCGTAACGTTTAGGCCGGGTTTGGGGTGTTACATAGAAACACTTTAGAAATGATTCGAGACTAAATCAAAAATATTTAAAACTTCATGGAAAAATTTTAAAAATTCACACTACAGAGGTCACACAGCTGTATGGCCAGGCCATGTAACACCCCAAACCCTTATTCGTCGCACGAATAGGGTTACAAAGTATTACCAAAATTTATAGAATAATCATAAATAACTTATGTAATTTACTATTCATTTTCTGAAATTAATCATATCGTCCCTTGAATGGGCTTTTGAAACCTAATTTATGGATTAGAAATAGGTCGAGACTAAATCGAGAGCTTCAAAGAATTTTTTGCAAAATTCCTAAATTTTTCATTGGTAAAGGGTACACACGCCTGTGTGGTCAAGGGACACGCCCGTGTGACCTTTTGACATGCCCGTGGTTCAAGCTGTGTCCTAGTCCATGTAACTCCCTGACTTAGGTTCCACGGCCAGCCACATGTTTGTGTGCTAGGCCATGTGGTCAATTTATTTTTCAAAATTAGGTGTAGGTTTCACACGGCCAAGTCATACACCCATGTGTTAGAATGTGTACCTCACACGACTGAGACACATGCATGTGTCTCTGCTCGTGTGCTCAATTCTAAGCATTCTGTTTTTAAATTTTAAACACAGGGGACACACGGCCAGACTACACACCCATGTGCATGGCCGTGTGTCACACATGGCTGAGACACACACCCGTGTCTCTACCCGTATGGATGAAAATAGGCCATTTTAAAGCCACTTTTCTCACCCTTTTTACCATCAACCTGCACACAACACTCTCATATACCAATATATCCCATCGAAGCAACCATTATAAGTCAAAAATCTTGTTGTACAAAAATATATCATCACATAACTAATTTACCTAAACTTACCAAAGTAGTCTAATTCATTGTTGTACCAAAATCAACTACTTAGTATATGCATACAAACAAACATATAAGTATATATGTACCAACCATTCATAACCATATTACAAGTTTAATTCTTTCCAATTTAAACCCTATATATGCCATATAAACCTTAAGATACATAACAAAATCTACCGAAATTATCTGGATAGTGTAAACATATGTCTTGATCTGATCCTCCGAACTAACGCCAATCTACAAGGAACATTAAACACACAAGAGTAAGCTTATAGAAGCTTAGTAAGTTCATGTAACATCCTAAAATTTAGTATCAGTATGTTGTTTTCTTTTGTTGGCGCTTAGTAGTGCAATAATTTTTATTGTGTTAAATGGTATCATGAGGGCTTCGGATTAATATTGGACTTAGAATAATTTTTAGTAAATTGTACTTTATTGGAGAGGAGCTTGTAACCTTAATGCTTAAGGTAAATTAAGTGATTAAACTAGCATAAGTTGAGCTAGTAGTAAAGTGGAGTTGGCGCCATAAGTGTTCCTAGAGGGAAGGAGTTCGAATCCTTGATGAGCATGTAAATTTTATTTATTTTTATTTTTCTATTTTCATAGTGTCAGTTATGGATAAGATCTTGGATGAGTTGGATTTCAAATATTATGGCAAGAAGACTAAAGGAAAAAGGTAAGCAAAAATTTAAGGAAAAGAATCTTATAAAAAAAGGCATTAAGGGTGGACACAAGGCTTAATGTACGGTGAATGTTTTGGAAAGTTTTGTGTGGCAAAAACTTTGACTTTGTGTCCATGTACTTGGACGATTTTTTGGGCTAGGGGGTGGCCGAAATTTTGAAGGCATTTGGATGAATTAGGAGCTTGTTGTGCACATCTTTCTTTTAGTCATTTTGTGTTCTCTCAAAGCTTTTCTCTCAAATTTTTCCTCCTCTTAGCCGAATGTATTTTAGACAAAAGGTAAACCATTTTCTTTTCTTTTGGTCATTTGAGTTTTGGCCATTTCGGTTTTGAGTTGTTCTTTCTCCCCAAATTATTTCTTCTTTCTCTCCTCTTTGTGACCGAAAATACCAAAACATCAAAGACCCTTTCTTCTCTTTTTCCCTCATTGCCGAACGTACATTGACCAAAAGTTCTTCTTTGAATCATCTTCTATCCTTGAGAATCGAAATCCAAACCTTCATTTCTATTCTCTTTTCTTCTTTACTTCTCTTAAAAGACTCTCAAACATCATTCTCACCCTAATTCTTCACCATGGCTGAATGTTGATGGTAAAATCTTTAGCCGAATCTTTCTCTTCATTTATAATCTTTTCTCTTTCCAACAAATCCTTCTTTCTTTGTAGTGATATAGTGGAGTGCCGATTATTTCTACATTGATTAGTCGACCTTAGCCATAATAAGATCGTGTGGAAAGGAAGCTCATCATTCAAGGTGATGAATCAATTTCAAAAATGGGTTTTATATTATTCTTTTAATTGATTAAGGATTGTTTTGATTAATCGATTTTGTCATAGGGACTTTATTAATCGACTTTCACTCTTTGAACGAAAGAATCCTGTGGTAAGCCTATTTCGCCTTTAAAATCAATTGGTTGTAATAAGGGAATATTTTTTGGACTAACATTTATTTGTCAATGGAGGCAATCAATATAGGGTCAAAAGGGTTGTTAATAGCGTTTGGAAGAGGGGTGGTTTTGCTATTCCCTCTAAATTCAAGCGAACGGCTATTTCTGAAATCCAAGACTTTTCATCGAGTTGTGGACCCTCATTCGAGGAGAATCGATTATTCGAAGTCGTGCGTACTCCAGAGCCATTGACTATTCGTGGTTCTTCAACAGTTTATGAGCCGTCAATCAGGGAAAATCGAAAGATAATTGTTGTTCAAAATTCTGAGGGTAAAGATCTAGATCGTTTATCTTGACATAGATTTATATTTAGTATCAGTGTTCTAATCGAGGGTAAAGATGGCGATGCACTTGATGTGATAATTGGTACGTTCTTCATCTTTGATGTACCTGTTACTACTTTGATAGATATCGGGTCTACCCACTCGTATGTTGCTAGTGCAATATCTAGAAACCTGAATATTAGATCTGAGATTACCAATAGAGAGATGATGGTAATTAGTCCTTTGGGACAGTCTGTAATTGTGAATAAATTTTTTAGAGATGTGCTCTTTGAAATCTAAAGAGAAATATTTTTAGCGGACTTGATGGAATTGCCATTCGGTGAGTTCGATCTTATTCTGGCCATGGATTGGTTGGTGAAGCACCGGTGCAATTGGATTGTGCTGAAAAGTAGATGTCAATAAGGACTATGAATGATGAGGAGGTAGTAATGATAGGCGAACGAATGAACTTTTTGGCAAATGTGGTATCTGCATCAAAGGTAGAGAAGTTGGAGCATAAGGGGCGTGGAACGTTTCTAGCCTTCATTAGGGCTTTGGATGCCAAGGAATTATCAATGGAAGATGTGAGAACAGTGAAGGAATTTTCAAGTGTCTTTCCCAAAGAACTTCCTGGTCTACCTCCAGATAGGGAAGTAGAGTTTGGCATTGAGCTTTTGCCCGGAACGACTCCGGTGTCTATTGCCCCTTATAGAATGGCATCAATGGAGTTAGCAGAGCTTAAAGCTCAAATTCAAGAATTGTTGGATCGGGGATTTATTTGATTGAGTGTGTCTCTGTGGGGAGCACCGATTTTGTTCGTCAAGAAGAAAGATGGATCGATGCGTTTGTACATTGATTATAGGTCGTTGAATAAATTGACGATCAAGAATAGGTATCCTTTGCCGAGAATCGATGACCTGTTTGATCAATTGAGGGGAGCTTCAATTTTCTCCAAGATTGATTTGAGGTCAAGTTATCATCAACTCAAGTTTAGAGAGGCGGATATTCATAAGACGACATTTCAGACTCGTTATGGTCATTATGAGTTTTTGGTGATGTTGTTTAGTTTGACCAATGCACCAGCTGCATTTATGGACATGATGAAACGAGTCTTTCAACCCTATCTAGACCAGTTCGTAGTGGTGTTGATAGATGATATCTTGGTATATTCGAGGAATGAAGAAGAGCATGACTTACATTTGCGCATTGTGTTGTAAATTTTTCGTGATAAGCAACTTTATGCCAAATTCAGTGAATACGAATTTTGGTTGAAGGAAGTGATTTTCTTGGGTCAAGTGGTGTCAGTCAAAGGAATAAGAGTTGATCCTTTAAAGGTAGAGGCTGTGTTTGATTGGAAACCACCGAGGTCAGTGGTTGAGATTCAGAGTTTCTTGTGTTTGGCTGGTTACTATAGATGCTTTATTGAGGGGTTTTCATTGATTGCTGGACCCCTAACTAAGCTATTCCGAAAGGGAGTACCGTATGTGTGGACTGATAAACAATAAGAAAGTTTCGAGAAACTGAAGAAGATTTTGACGAAAGCACCAATACTAATTCAACCAGAGGGTAGAAAAGAGTTTATCGTTTACTGTGATGTGTCACACACGGGTTTAGGATGTGTGTTGATGCATGGAGGAAATGTGGTGGCTTATGCTTCTCATCAGTTAAGGCCGCACGAAGTTAACTATCGTACTCATGGCATGGAGTTGGCTGTGGTAGTGTTTGCTTTAAAGATTTGGAGGCACTATCTCTATGGTGAGAAGTCGATCATTTATACGGACCATAAGAGTCTTAAGTACCTCCTTACCCAAAAGGAGTTGAACTTGAGACAACGGAGATGGGTGGAGTCGTTAAAGGATTATGACTTCTCAATCGAGTACCATCCTAGAAAGGCTAACGTTGTGATAGACGTGTTGAGTCGTAAGGTGGTATCGAGTTAAGAGCAATGTTTGCTCATCTCAGTTTGTATGGGGATGGCAGTCTGCTAGCGGAACTTCAGGTGAAGCCATTATGGTTAGAACAGATCAAGGAAAAGTAGTTATCAGATGAAAAATTAGGTCCTTTAATGCAACAAGTTAAAAGTGGTATAATAGGGGACTTTGGATTGAACAAGGATGGTGTGTTGTGTTTTCGTGGAAGAGTTTGTATGCCCATGGATTCGGATTTGAGACAAATGATTCTGAGAGAGGCGGATAGTAGCCCTTATTCTATGTAAAAGTGAAGGCGGAACATCAATTGCCGTCAGGCTTATTGCAACTGGTAAAGATTCCTCTATGGAAATGGGAGCGGATAACAATTGATTTCATTAGTGGGTTACCTTTAACACCTGCTAAGAAAGATTCCATTTGGATGGTAGTAGATCGATTGACGAAGATTGCTCATTTTCTACTAGCTCGTATGGATTACTCGCTACAGAAGTTGGCTAAGCTGCATGTATCTGAGATCGTGAGGTTGCATGGGGTACTAGTGTCTATCATATCGGACAAGGATCCTAGGTTTACATCACGATTTTGGAAAGCTTTACATGAGACTTTGGGAACAAAGTTAAACTTCAGTACGACTTTTCATCCTCAGTCAGATGGTCAGTCAGAATAGATTTTGGAAGACATGTTAAGAGGTTTGCATGATTGACTTCAGAGGTAGTTGGGATGATTTCCTACCGTTGGCAGAGTTCGCGTATAATAATAGTTACCAATCCAGTATCCAAATGGTGCCTTATGAAGTGTTATACGATCGTAAGTGTCGTACCCCTACTTGTTGGACTGAATTGGGGGAACGACAGTTGTTGGGTCCCAAATTGATATATGAGACGAGAGAAAAGGTAAAGGTGATTCGAGCACGGTTAAAGGAAGCTTCGGATAGACAAAAGTCATAAGTGAATCTGAAGCGTAAGGATATCGAGTTTGCGTGGGAGATCAGGTCTTTCTAAAAGTCTCACCTTGGAAGAAGATTTTCAAATTTGGAAGGAAGGGCAAGTTGAGCCCTAGGTTTATTGGACCGTCCCGTGTGTTGAAGCGTGTAGGATCACAGCTTATCAACTTGAAGTACCTCCAGAGTTGAGTCAGATTCATAATGTTTTCCATGTCTCTATGTTAAGGCGTTACCGATCAGATCCTTCTCATATAGTGCCAGTAGAGGAGGTTGATCTAAGGCCGAATTTGTCTTTCGAGGAGGAACTAGTGGAAATCTTAGACCGTGATGTTAAGGTGCTAAGAAAGAAGACCGTGCCATTGGTCAAAGTTCTATGGCGTAATTATGATGTGGAGGAAGCTATGTGGGAGCCTGAGGACGCAATTCGACAACAATATCCTCACCTCTTCTAATCAGGTAAATTTCGAGGACGAAATTTTCTTTAAGGTGTTGATTTGTAACATCCTAAAATTTAGTATCAGTATGTTGTTTTCTTTTCTTGGCGCTTAGTAGTGCAATAATTTTTATTGTGTGGTTAAATGGTAACATGAGGGCTTGAGATTAATATTGGACTTATAATATTTTTTAGTAAATTGTACTTTATTGGAGAGGAGCTTGTAACCTTAATGCTTAAGGTAAATTAAGTGATTAAACTAGCATAAGTTGAGCTAGTAGTAAAGTGGAGTTGGGCGCCTTAAGTGTTCCTAGAGGAAGGAGTTCGAATCCTTGATGAGCATGTGAATTTTGTTTATTTTTGTTTTTCCATTTTCATAGTGTCGAGTTATGGATAAGATCAGGATGAGTTGGATTTCAAATATTATGGCAAGAAGACTAAAGGAAAAGGTAAGCAAAACTTAAGGAAAAGAATCTTATAAAAAGGCATTAAGGGTGGACCAAGGCTTAATGTAATGTGAATGTTTTGGAAAGTTTTGTGTGGCAAAAAATTTGACTTTGTGTCCATGTACTTGGACGGTTTTTGGGGCTAGGGGGTGGCCGAAATTTTGAAGGCATTTGGATGAATTAGGAGCTAGTTGTGCACATCTTTCTTTTAGTCATTTTGTGTCCTCTCAAAGCTTTTCTCTCTAATTTCTCCTCTTCTTTGTCAAATGTATTTTGGACAAAAGGTAAACCATTTTCTTTTCTTTTGGTCATTTGAGTTTTGACCATTTCGGTTTTGAGTTGTTCTTTCTCCCCAAATTATTTCTTCTTTCTATCCTCTTTGTGACTAAAAATACCAAAACATCAAAGACTATTTCTTCTCTTTTTCCCTCATTGCCAAATGTACATTGACCCAAAGTTCTTCTTTGAATCATCTTCTATCCTTGAGAACCGAAATCCAAACCTTCATTTCTATTCTCTTTCCTTCTTTACTTCTCTTAAACGACTCTCAAACATCATTCTCTCCCTAATTCTTCACCATGGCTGAATGTTGATGGTAAAATATTTAGCTGAATCTTTCTCTTCATTTATAATCTTTTCTCTTTCCAACAAATCCTTCTTTCTTTGTAGTGATATAGCGGAGTGCCGATTATTTCTACATCGATTAGTCGACCTTAGCTATAATAAGATCTTGTGGAAAGGAAGTTCATCGCTCAAGGTGAGGAATCAATTTCAAAAAGGGGTTTTATATTATTCTTTTAATTGATTAAGGATTGTTTTGATTAATCGATTCTGTCAAAGGGACTTTATTAATAGACTTTCACTCTTTGAACGAATGAATCCTGTGGTAAGCCTATTTCGCCTTTAAAATCAATTGGTTGTAATAAGGGAATATTAGTTGGACAAACATTTATTTGTCAATGGAGGCAATCAATATAGGGTCGAAAAGGGTTGTTAATAGCGTTTGGAAGAGGGGTGGTTCCGCTATTCCCCCTAACTTCAAGTGAAGGGCTATTTCGGGAATCCGAGACTTTCTATCGAGTTGTGGATCCTCATCCAAGGAGAATCGATTATTCGAAGTCGTGCATACTCCAGAGCCATTGACTGTTCGTGGTTCTTCAACGGTTTATGAACCGTCAATCGGGGAAAATCGAAAGATAATTGTTGTTCAAAATTTCGAGGGTAAAGATCTAGATCATTTATCTTGACATAGATTTATATTTAGTATTAGTGTTCTAATCGAGTGTGATACGTATTTAGGTATCGTCTAGTGGGAAAGTATAGTTCTCACCGTAATCAGGTGTGTAATTTCACACTTATCTCATGGGTTAGATATTGTACCATAAGTAATAGAATAAAAATCGTAAAGTTGGTAAAATTGGAAAATATGGTATATTAACACTTTTTGTGTAAATGCATGAAATCGATATTAAAGTTGTGAAAATTATAGATTTTCCCTTAATGAGCTATTATATTAAACAGTGATATTTGGGGCCATATGAATTATTTTTATAAATTGGCCAAGTGTGAAATTTGTGAAAAGGGCATCATGTGATTAATGGGCCAAATTTGCTAGATCGATTAATGGTCCAAATTGCTAGATCGCTTAATAGGCCAACTTGTATTATGGGCCTTATGATGAAATCATTATATGAATATTGTTATGATTTGTATATGCATACATGATTGTATGGGTTGGGATAAAATTGAAGAGAAGTGCTGGTGGCTCTGCCACAATCTAGTTTGGTGACTTTGCCACAATCTAGTTCGGATGGCTCTGTCACAATCTAGTTCGGTGACTCTGTTACAATCTAGTTCGGATGGCTCTGCCATAACCTAGTTCGGTGACTCTGTCACAATCTAGTTCAGTGACTCTGTCACAATCTAGTTCGGTGGCTCTGCAACAAACATTTTAAATGGCTTTATGCCTGCGATTGGTGTGTTGGCGGGGTGGGTTGACTTGATCCCCAATAGTGTGCTGGTTGGTACGGGTGGTGTGTAGCGGATGGAAATTTAGGCTTGGTTGGGAATTGCATATCACATGCATTTTATATTTGATATATATTTATATTGTACATTTGTAAATGGGCTCAAGCCCAATTATATGCTTAAATGGTTTTGGCCTAGTGGACACGGTAAGTGGGTTACACACTGAGTTCTAAGTAACTCACCCCGTTTTTCTTACCCTTCTCAGGTAATGATAATTGATGGAGGCTTGGGCCGGGGATGACTTCGTGTGGAGACCATACTACGAATGATGGGTTATATATAAACTTTGAACTTCTTTTAAGTATTTCTATTTAAGTATTATTTCGATTACAATGTAATAAGGCCTCGGTATTATTTTCATGGATTTTAGTTCGTGGATGGATTTTAATATGTTTTAGATACTTAAAAGGACTGTTTTAATTTATATAAATGTTTTCTTAAACTTGCATGATAAAAAGGGTTTTTCTTAAATATCATCAACTCGTAAAATTTCTGTGAAAACTCTTTTATGAAATTATTTTAACTAATTATTTCTCTAAAAATGAAATTATAAACCCTTACGTTTTAAAATCATTGATTTCAAATTAATCTCACTTTTTGATAAACTCCATCCCCAAAATCATTTTGAAGATTTGTTTTCTTTAAATAACTGATGACTAGATGTAAGTTCGATTTGTATGGCATGCCAAATCTGGACTTAATGCATAGGTCGGTTTGGGGTGTTACAGTTCATAGATTTTAAATATAAATCTTACTAAACATGCAATAATAAATCATTAAACAAGTATTTCACTAATATTCCCTGCCATTCACAATTTCAAATGATGAATTCATTTGATTTGAGCTCAATATCAATGACTGCTTAAATTCTATCACTTAAATCCATATAACATTTACCAATATTTGTTAAATTAGAGAACGTCTTACGGGTTTGAGTACATCTTTTACTTGATGCCATAGTCCAACTATGGTCTTACACATATATTGCCATGGCCCTGCCATGGTCTTACACTTGTAATGCCATAACCCAGTTATGGTCTTATCATTAGGATGCCATAGCCCAGCTATACTCTCACACGTATTCACATATATTGCCATGGTCCAACCATGGTCTTAGGTACACGGTGCAATAACCTAGCTATGGACTTTTCATTGAAATGCCATAGCCAACTATGGTCTTACATTTAAACATTGCCAAGGTCAAACCATGGTCTTATCCGTGAACTCGTCTTTTGTCACGGAACGATCGTACTCAATCCTGTGTTCCATTTAATTTGAACTTTTAATTCGATTTTCATATTGTTAGAATAATCATAAATCAATAACAAAGATATGAAACAATACATTATATCATTCCTAAATCAACTATTTATCATGAAAGTTGAACCATATGAACTTACTTGGGGTGGATTGTAGAAGTTGTAGCAATTCGGGAACTATTCCATTAATTTCTATTTTCCACGTTTATCTTCGGGTTCATGATCTATAATGTAAAATTACTCATTCATTAGCATCTAATTTAACTGTAATTCACTTCAAAATTTATACCCTTTAATTTTCAAAATTACACATTTATCCCAAATTTTATAGTTTTTTACAATTTAGTCTCTATTAAATTAACCTATCAATTGAGCTAATTTTTCTCAATTAACACTTTACCTAATCATTTTAGGCTACCCCACAGCCTTTGATATTTAGAATTTCAACACCAAACCCTAATTCTTAGCTTTTTTCATAATTAGGTCCTAAAAATCAATTTCTATTGAAATCACTTAATAAAATCATCACATAGCAAAATTAGAGCTTCAAATCCATGTTTATTCATTATAAACTTCTAGAATTTATCCATGTTAACTTTCAAAATAACTCATAGAATCAAAACTAATTAATTCAATAATTGGACCTAGTTTTAAAAGTATCAAAATCACAAAAATTACAAGAAATAAACAAGAATTGATCTTACTTGTAGCAAGAATATGAAAAACCAGCTTAGAGAGACTCTTCAATGGTGTTTTTATCTGATGAAAAATGAAGAAATGTCTAGATTTCTATTAAGTCCCTTTTTACCTATTAAATTTTTTATTCCCATTTTGCCCCTTAATCATCCAATTTCTTTGCTTTTTTTCTGCCTTAACCGTTTCAACCACTAATTTTAGGCTAACTTTCCCTTTAAGTCCTTTATTTATTATTTAAGATATTTAATCATTATTTCCTTAATTTACAAGTTTTGCACTTTTTTCAATTTAATCCTTTTTAATTAATTAACTATCAAAACGTTAGAATTTTCTAACGAAACTTTAATATTAATTCACTAACACTCTGTAAATATTTATAAAAATATTTATGGCTCATTTATGAAATTGAGGTCTCAGTACCTCGTTTTTGACCCAATTTACCTAATAAATTATTTTAATTCACAAAATTCACTAATTCAAAAATATTTCTAAAATCTCACTTGACTAATAAATATTAATTTATTGAATTTTCAAACTCACTCGTCAGATTTAGTGGTCTCGAATGACTGTTTCTGACACCACTAAAAATTAGGCTGTTTCAACTCTCCCCTTTTAGGAAATTTTGTCCTTGACATTTGTTACTTGAGAATAAGTTCAGATGTTAAGATCTCATTGACTCTTCTGTTTCCCAAGTTGCCTCCTCTGAACCATGACGATGCCACAACACTTTAACTAACGGTACTTGTTTATTTCGTAATTCTTTAACTTCTCAAGCTAAAATCTTTACCGATTCTTCTGAATAAGACATATATGGTTGAAGCTCAATTTCAATATGAGGAATCACATGTGAAGGATCTGATCTATACCGTCTCAACATGGATACATAGAACACATTATGAATCTTTTCAAGTTCTAGAGAAAGAGCTAACCGATAAGCTACAGGGCCAATTCTTTCAATAACCTTATGTGGTCTAATAAATCTTGGACTCAAATTCCCTTTTCTACCAAACCACAACACTTTCTTACATGGTGAAACCTTTAAGAACATTCGATCACCAACTGCAAATTCTATATCTCTTCTTCTCAAATCTACCTATGATTTCTGACGGTCTGAAGGAGCTTTCAAACAATCCCAGATGATTCAACTTTTCTTCAGTTTCTCGAATCAAGTCAATTCCTACTAACTTGGATTCACTCAATTTAGGCCAATACAATGGAGTTATACATTTTCTTCCATCAAGAGCTTCAAATGGTGATATTTTTATGCTGGACTATAACTATTGTTATATGCAAATTCAGCCTAAGTTAAGTATCTTTCCTAGCTATCTCCGAACTCGAGTATACAATATCTCAACATATTTCCTAAAATCTGAACCACTCGTTCTTATTGCCCGTTAGTTTGAGGATGAAATGTTGTGCTGAAATTTAACTTAGTACCTAGGACTTCTTATAGTTTACCCCAATATCTAGATGTAAACCATGGATCACCGTTTGAAATAATAGATGTTGGAAACCCATGTAATCTCACAATCTCAGAAATATATATATTTGCTAACTTCTCAAGTGAAAAGTCTGTTCTGACCGGGATAAAATGTACTTACTTAGTCAATATATCCACAATGACCCAGATCGAATCTTTCTTTCTCAAAGTCATAGGCAATCCTTATACAAAATCCATCGTGATATGTTCCCATTTCCATTCAGGAATCATAATAGGTTGTAACAAACCTGTTGGAATTTGATGTTCTACTTTCACTTGCTGTCAAATCAAACACTTTGCAACAAATTAACAGATTTTTCGTTTCATACCAGGCCACCAATACATTCTTTTCAAATCACAATACATTTTCGTACTACCCGGATGAATGGAATACATACTATTATGAGCTTCAGAAGGAATATCATTTTTCAAATTCGAATCATTCGGAACACAAATTCTGTTGCGATAATATAACATATCGTTATCATCAATGGTATACTCTGAACTTAAATTTTCCCGAGCCATTTGTCATTTCAACACCAATTTCAGATCATCATCTTGTAACTTTTGAATTCATTGAAGGAAAATAGGTTTTGTTCTCAATTCTGCTAATACAGAACTGTCTTCATTAAGAAATAAATGGCGTTCATCATCCGAAGTGCAAACAATGCCGATTTTTAACTCAGTGCATCTATAACCACAATAGCCTTTCCTGTGTGATAATCAATAATCAAATCGCAATCTTTTAACAACTCTAACCAACCATTTCTATCTCAAATTCAGCTCTTTTTTAGTCATCAAGTACTTCAAACTCTTGTGATCTGTATACCCATAGCATTTCTCACTTATAAATAGTGTCTCTAGATTTTCAAAGCAAACAAAATTGCATCCAACTCAAGATCATGTGTAGGATAATTCCTCTCATTCTGTTTTAACTGCCGAGAAGTATAGGCCACTACTTTTCCTAAATGCATCAATACACAACCCAAACCATTGAAAGACGCATCACTATACACAACATACGGAACCCCAGATTCTGGTTGAGTCAAAACTGGAGCCTCTATCAACATCTTTTTCAACTGATCAAAACTCTATTGACATTCATCAGACCACAAAAATTCAACATTCTTCTATAGTAATCGGGTCATCGGTGAAGCAATCACCGAGAAATTCTTAACAAAATGGCGGTAGTATCCTACTAATTCTAGAAAACTTCACACATCTGTTATATTCTTTGGAATTTTCCAATTTACCACTGCAGATACTTTGTTCAAATCCTTATGAATCCCTTCAGCAGACATAATATGGCCCAAAAATTCAACCTCGTAAGCCAAAATTCACATTTGTTGAACTTTGCATACAACTGCTTTTCTCTTAAAATCTATAATACAATTTTCAAGTGTTATGCATGCTCGGATTCTGTCTTGGAATATATCAGTATATCATCAATAAATACAACTACAAATCTATCCAAATATGGTTGGAAAATTCGATTCATTAAATCCATAAAAGTAGTAGGTGCATTAGTCAAGCTGAATGGCATTACTAAAAACTCATAATGACCATACCGAGTTCTAAAGCTATCTTTGGCACACCACATTCTTTAACTTTCAATTGATAATACTCGGATCTGATATCTATCTTTGAGAATACTACAACACCTTTCAGCTTATTAAACAAATCATCAATATGTGGCAATAGATATTTGTTCTTAATTGTGACCTTGTTCAGCTGTCTGTAATCAATGCAGAGTCTTAAAGATCCATCTTTCTTTTTCACAAGCAAGACAGGTGCACCCCAAGGAGATATACTCGGTCTGATAAACCCTTTGTCTAATAACTCTTGTAACTATGTTTTCAACTCTTTTAACTCAGTCGATGCCATTCTGTATGGTGTTATGGATAGCTATTCCCGGAATCACATCAATCACAAACTCAACTTCACGATCAGGTGGTAAACCCGACAATTCCTCAGGAAACACATCAGTAAACTCATTAACAACTGGTAACTGTTATAACTTTGATTCAAAACCCCGAATATCAAGAATGTAGGCTAAAAATGCTTCATTACCTTTCCACATTAACCTCTAAGCTGAAAAATTTGAAATAATATTGATTATTCCTTTCGAATTTACAGATTCAATAGTAATCATTTCACCAGCCTGACATTTCAATTCAATCTATTTTTCGCTACAATTCACTACAGCATCATGCTTCGTTAACCAATCCATTCCCAGAATAACACCAAATTCCCAAAAGGGTAGCAACATCAAATCAGTAGGAAATTCACGGCCTTTTATTTTCAGTTGACAGTCACGACACATTAGATTAACTATCACACTTTAACCTAATGGATTAGTGACTTGAACATCATAGTTAGTATGTCCAACAAACAATTTCTTTTCTGATGCTAATGCAGTGCAAATATATGAATGTGTAGGCCCATAGTCAATCAATGCATATACAATAACATCGAAGAGATAGAATGTACCAGCTATTACATCTAGAGCTAAAGCTTCCTCTCTCGCTTGGATGGCATAAGTACGTGTAGGTGCCGGAGCTTCTAACCGAACAGTAGAATCTCTCATACTTGAACGAGCAGTCCCAGTCGCACTGCTTTGACCTGAAATCTACTTCTCTAAGGAGTGACTAATTGTGTAACACCCCTTACCCGTGTCCGATACCGGACGGATACGTGGCATTACCAAACTTAACTTGATTAAACATACATTATCGGGCTATAAAATTTCTTTTCAAACTTAAAACTTTTCATTCATATTCATAACATCCTTATTATGGGCCTACGATGCCTTAAACATACTTATAGGAGGTTTCAAAATTAATCTGAAAACTTTTGCACTCTTAGAAATTTTTTAGCTAAACAGGGGACACAATCCTATGTGAAGTGGGACATGCCCATGTGGGTAGGCCGTGTAGTAACACACGCCCATGTCTCTTACCCGTGTAAAAATTAATTTTTATTTCGAAACTACAGAGGTTTTCACACGGCTAGACACACTCCCGTGTCAATGGCCTGTGTCTCTCACATGGCCTAGACACCCCTGTGTCCTCACTCGTGTTTGTAAACCTTAGCATTCTATTTTTGGCGTCAAAAACTTCTCAAGGGGTACACAGCTTAGGCATGTGCCCTTGTGTTGGCAAGTGAGACGAATCATATTATCGTAAGTTGATGCAGGGGACAAATGGCCCATTAAGACACCCATGGGGATGACTGTATGTCACACACGGCCTAGACACACGCCCGTGTGTCTACCCGTGTGGATAATTTGAAGGTAATTTTCCAAGCAAATTGCCACCGTGAAACATGAACACATATATTCTAACATAAGCAACACATAATATAGCAATAATGCACTATGAAAAATCCCTAAGACATCATTTATAGAATTCATAAAAACTCATCATCATCAAGATATGTGTAACACCCCAAACCTGGCACATGTGTTTCGACTGGATCTGGCGTGTCACGGCTTGTACATTGAAAACTTTTGCCTTGATGGTTTTGGAAGTCGTAAGTTAATTAGACATTATTAGAGTAAATAAGTGACATTTTAAAAATAAAATCTTATATTAGTATTATTAAGTATAAATAAACCTTGACATAAAATTTATAAGTTGCATAACATTGGAAACTTCTTAGTTGGATAAAAACTAGGGCCTTAAAAAATCCCAAATAAAAATAAAATAAACTTAAAGAAATCCCAAATAATTTGTAGAAATAAACTTGATGGCCCTCGAGTCCGCCTCGGCTCCCATGTTCACGATCTATCGCTCACACCAAATGTTGGGAAAATAAAAGGTTGAGTCACCAAGACTCGATGTGCAAATCCCGAGAACACATAAAAGGCTTGAGGCCCACAAACACATTATGAGCCTTGGCTCGTATACAAGGGTAACAAAATATGCAACATGGCCCATCCCAAACCGACGAGTCCATCCTCTACACACCTCTGTACCAACCATCACACCGTGGGGATTTCTACAATCAACCCTCCATCCGCTACACACCATATCGATAGCTGTGCTACTTGTCATAAAGACTGATCACTATGTGACCTATGTGGCGAAGCCACCAATCGCTATGCGACCTTAATAATATATCGACAGCTATGCTGCCTGTCATAAAGACCGATCACTATGAGACCTATGTGGCAAAGCCAGCGATCTCCTCGCGACCTGCTCCCCCTCCGTAAATCAATCAATCCCATCCCATGCATACATGCAAGAATCAGAACATTAAACTATCTAAATAGATCACATATTTTTACATACTTCGATACACATAGAGACGTTTCTATGATTATGTACCTGGCATCCCTTGCCTACCCTTTACGGGTAATACGATCGCTCATACAACCTCATTTTTGGCTTTTAGCCCATAACATACATATAATTCAGAGTAACTAGTGTAATAGAGATCTACACACCTTTTCTGGCTTTTAGCCCATAACATACATATAATATAACAAAGCTTATGTGTCAAGAATCTACACACCATAGAAGGCAGTCGCTGCAGTCGACGTGCTAATCGCCCTTATAAAATTCGTGGTCTTAGGTCACCACATTTAAAATTTGTGGTTTTAGGTCACCACATTCAGATATCATGGTCTTAGGTCACCACATTCAGATATCGGGGTCTTAGGCCACCACGTTCACTTCCCATTTCTCATAATATCCCATATGCCCCATATCATACATATCATGCATATCATGCTTTAATTCACATTCTCATCACTTTTCACATGTTAAAAATAGCATATATTCATAATCCTAGTAGGAGTAGGAAATGTACCTGAGTACTTTTGTACCATAGCATGGTATCTTAGCCATATTCACATTCTTATAAACATGCACATATTAATTATTGCCATAAATCTTATTAAAAAGTAGTGTGGGTACACCGATTCGCTTTAGCAAGTTCACTCCAAATCCCGAAAAGCTTGATCTAATGCCTTAGATCTTAAATCTCCACATTTGATCAATCACTTAATACTTAGTAAAGAGCCATTCGCCATAAAACCAAATCCAAAGAGGATTAGTACACTTAAATCCTTATCTTGTCAGCCGATTGATGTCTAATCAAATGCCAGAAACTTTGTATCCTTCTTTCTTGAAATCGACAATCACTAGACTACTTGAATAGATTAGTTTCAACTTTTTAAACAAATAAGAATTAGATCTAAATACCACAATAGGGCCTTGGCCGAATGTCAGATTCACTTACCTTTATGAATCTAAATTCCCGAAAACCTCAGCTTACTTCTGTCGCCTTCCTCCTAAAAATTGAAGTGACCTAATTTTTACCTACATTCGGCAATCCTCCACTTATTCAACAAATTGAAATTCTCAATTATCATAGCCCATATTGTGTTTGGCCAAAAAGAAAAGAATAGAAAAGGGCCATTCGGCCACTTACCATTAATTACTCACCTTCATTTTTTCCAAAATCGGCACTTCTGGCTTATTATAAAGTAAGATTTGGCTTCTATGGCTAAAGAAGAGAAATTGATAGGCATAGACAATTGATTCGGGTTAGATCTTGATGAGAAGAAAGGAAGAAATCGTGAGGAAAAGAAATCTCTAAACTTACCGAATCACTAAAGAACATGCGGCCTATGGTCCACCTTCGGGAAACTAAAACACCCTTGTAGATTTGGCTTTGAGGTTTAGAGAGATTTGACTATAGGCTTGAAACTTATCTTCGGCTTTTGATTGGTTTTGCAAAGGAAAAAGAATTGATGATGGGAAGCACAGGGTATTTCGATTTTACAAGGAAACAAAAGGAAGATATAGAACTTAGAGAAATTCGACAAGACTAGGAGATTTTGTTTTCGGCTTTGTGGAGAATTGATAAGAAAAAAGAAGAATAATGGCAGAGAGAATTCGGTAGAGATTTAAAAAAGAGAAGAAAGAATGTTGAATGGCCTTAGTTTTCCTCCTTTTGTCGAAATTACTAAGCCTATAGAGTCCCCTTTCTTGGCCATCACTCTCATATCTTTATTTTCCTAGCTTAGCCGAAATTCCAAAAGAATTTGACTTCAACTTAAACTCCTACCTTAGTCTCCATATGTCGTCCATCTCCTTACCTTATGATTGTCGAATTTTAACCCAATATTTTGGGCTTCATGTGGCCATACTAGGCCCAAGTTATCCTAGCATATGGCGTCATTTCCAGAGCCCTAAGTGGCGTCTCCGGGCCATTTTTTCAAGCCCGATTTTGTCACATTTCCAAGGTTCCTTACATTTCCTTACATTTTCTTACATTTCCAAGCTTCCTCTTAAGACTTAATATTTTCTAAAGCATTTCCTTACATTTCCTTACATTGCCAAGCTTCCTCTTAAGACTTAATATTTTCTAAAGCATTTCCTTACATTTCCTTACATTTCCAAGCTTCCTCTTAAGACTTAATATTTTCTAAAGCATTTCCTTACATTTCCAAGGTTCTAAAATGCTCACAACACATTCACAACATATAAGGCATACTATTTCATGTAATTTTAGCCATAGTGCATAAGCCCTAATCTGGAATATTACAGTTCTACCCCCTTAAAATAATTTCATCCTCGAAATTACTTACTATCGAAAAATCATACATCCTAACTCACCACACTACACTACTGCTTCACAAGACTCGATCCTAAAACTAACACATTTCATACAAAAATTCACATCCAAGGTTTCATACACTTCACTAGCATTACAAGAATGAACTAACTCTATAACAAACAAGGCAATGAAGGGTATTCCAAATTCCACCTCCCTGTCTGGGGGTATTCCAGGTAATTCCTCCGAAAAGACATCCTCAAATTCCCTTACAGTTCTAACTCCACTAACTCCCCCTTCTTTCGTATCCAAAGTACTAATGAAAGCCAAGAACGCCTTACACCCCTTCCGAACCATCTTATCATCCTTTAAAGCTGAAACTATGTTAGACAAGTAGTTTCGTCTTTCTCCTATCATAACTATCACTCCATCCTCTGGGGTCCTTAACTCCATGCCAACACAGCCCGATGCTCCACTTGATTAACCACAAACAGTTTTATGTTTAATAGTTCTAGGAAGTAGTTCTTTCGATTCATAGACATACAATCTCACATTATTCATTTAGTCACACACATGAACTTGCGTTCATTACAGAGAAATGTTGTAATTGTCGTTGTTTGTTGTTTTCCACTACCTAGGGGCATTTCCATAATTTTATCCTATAGTGGTATTTTGGTAATTTTTCAAATTAAGGTATTTGAAAATGTTTCAAAATAGAGGTTGTTGATATTTTACAAAATTAAAATACTTGCTGGAAAAATTTCAAGGGAAAAATGGTAATTTATATACTAGGGGTATTTTTGTAATTTCACAAGCCAGGGTCATTTCGGTAATTTTTTGCAAAAATATGGTTCTTGGTGACTTTCCAAAACAAGGGCATTTTTAAGGTTTCTAATTTGAGGTTACTTCATTGATTTTTCTTACTGAGGGTATTTTGATCATTTGCACAAGTTAGGGGTAATTTGGTCATTTTGCAAATCAGGGTGTCTTTGATATTTTGTAAAGTTTTTGAATACTTGTGTAAAATCAAAATTGTTATTGAAATCGGGGGTAGTATGGTAATTTTGGAAATCAAGGGCATTTTAGTAATTTTACCTCTAAGGGTATTTAGGTAATTTTGTAAATCGAAAATTCTTAGAAAGTTTTTCCAAAATAGTAGTTTTCATAATTTCAAAAGGTAGTTGGTTGACTTTTAAAACTAGGGTTTCCATAAAAAATATGGCTAGTCCTTTTCGGGTTTTAGTTATTGGGTTTAGCCTGTGACTAAGTCCTCTTGGTTAGGGTGAACCAAAGCTACGCATCAGGTAGGATTCAAGTGGGTAGGAGGTGAGTCACTAGGACTGCTTAAATACCAAGCTCCCACTGAAACCAATCCTAGACATGCGCACAATGGTTGCCACACCCTAGCTCGACGACTTGGACACAGGTTTGTTTAATTGTGCCTTAGAGTTTTATGTATTTGTTTGGGGTAAACTAGTCCTAGGGTTTAATTCATAATCCACTAGTCTACGTCCCTATATATATCCCCACATATAAATCACAAAGAGGTTAGGAGTACTTATCTGGTGGACTTTGGGTCGGAGACTCAGGTGCCATGCCAGAAAGCCTGTTTATTTCTTAGAAAAGTCTATTTTCAAAAGATAGAAAATGTTTTAGGCCCTAAAAGCCCTCAAGGCTGAGTTTTGAACCGGGCTCTGATACCAAATTGAAACACCCCCATACCCGGCCCATGCGTTTCGACTGGATCTGGCGTGTCACGGCTTGTACATTGAAAACTTTTGCCTTGTTGGTTTTGGAAGTCGTAAGTTAATTAGACATTATTAGAGTAAATAAGTGACATTTTAAAAATAAAATCTTATATTAGTATTATTAAGTATAAATAAACCTTGACATAAAGTTTATAAGTTGCATAACATTGGAAACTTCATAGTTGAATAAAACTAGGGCCTTAAAAAATCCCAAATAAAAATAAAATAAACTTAAAGAAATCCCGAAATAATTTGTAGAAATAAAACTTGATGTCCCCTCGAGTCCGCCTCGGCTCCCATGTTCACGATCTACTGCTCACATTTAATGTTGGGAAAAATAAAAGGTTAAGTCACCAAGACTCAGTGTGCGAATCCCGAGAACACATAAAAAGGCTTGAGGCCTACAAACACATTATGAGCCTTGGCCCGTATACAAGGGTAACAAAATATGCAACATGGCCCATCCCAAACCTATGAGTCCATCCTCTACACACCCCTGTACCAACCATCACACCGTGGGGATTTCTACAATCAACCCTCCATCCGCTACACACCATATCGACAGCTGTGCTGTTTGTCATAAAGACTGATCACTATGTGACCTATGTGGCAAAGCCACCGATCGCTATGCGACCTTAATAATATATCGACAGCTATGCTGTCTATCATAAAGACTGATCACTATGTGACCTATGTAGCAAATCCACCGATCACCTCGCGACCTTCTCCCCTTCCGTAAATCAATCCCATCCAATGCATACATGCAAGAATTAGAACATGAAACTATCTAAACAGATCACATATTTTTACATACTTCGATACACATAGAGAAGTTTCTATGATTATGTACCTGTCATTCCTTGCCTACCCTTTCTGGGTAATATGACTATTCATACTGAATTTCATTTTTCGCTTTTAGCCCATAACATACATATAATTCAGATTAACTAGTGTGATAGATATCTACACACCATTTCTAGCTTTTAGCCCATAACATACATATAATATAACAAAGCTTATGTGTCAAGAATCTACACACCATCGAAGGCAGTCGCTGCAGTCGACGTGCTCATCGCCCATATAAAATTTTTGGTCTTAGGTCACCACATTTAAAATTCGTGGTCTTAGGTCACAACATTCAGATATCGTGGTCTTAGGTCACCATATTCAGATATCGTGGTCTTAGGTCACCACATTCAAATATCGTGGTCTTAGGTCACCGCGTTCACTTCCTCTTTCTCATAATATCCTATATGCTCCATATCATACATATCATGCATATCATGCTTTAATTCACATTCTCATCACTTTTCACATGTTAAAAATAACATATATTCATAATCCTAGTAGGAGTAGGAAACGTACCTGAGTACTTTTGTACCATAGCATGGTATCTTAGCCATATTCACATTCTTATAAACATGTACATATTAATTATTGTCATAAATCTTATTCAAAAGTAGTGTAAATACACACCGATTCGCTTTAGCAATTTCACTCCAAATCCCAAAAGCTTGATCTAATGCCTTAGATTTTAAATCTCTACATTTGATCAATCACTTAATACTTACTAAAGAGCCATTCGCCATAAAACCAAATCCCAGTAGGATTAGTGCACTTAAATCCTTACCTTGCTGCCGATTGATGTCTTATCAAATGCCAAAACTTTGTATCCTTCTTTCTTGAAATCGGCAATCACTAGATTACTTCAATAGATTAGTTTTGGCTTTTTAAACAAATAAGAATTAGATCTAAATACCACAATAGGGCTTTGTCCAAATGTCAGATCCACTTACCTTTATGAATCTAAATTCCCAAAACCTCAGCTTACTTCTGTCGCCTTCCTCCTAAATATCGAAGTCACCTAATTTTTATCTACATTCGACAATCCTCCACTTATTCAACAAACTGAAATTCTCAATTATCTTAGCCCATATGGCATTCATCCAAAAAGAAAAGAATAGAAAAGGGCCATTCGGCCACCTACCATTAATTACTCACCTTCGGCTTTTCCAAAATCAGTACTTCTGGCTTATTATAAAGCAGGATTCGGCTTCTAGGGCTAAAGAAGAGAAATTGATAGGCATAGGCAATTGATTCGGGTTAGATCTTGATGAGAAGAGAGAAAGAAATAGTGAGGAAAAGAAATCCCAAAACTTACAGAATCACTAAAGAACATGTGGCCTATGGTGCACCTTCGGGAAACTAAAACACCCTTGTAGATTCGGCTTTGAGGTTTAGAGAGATTCAGCTATAGGCTTGAAACTTATCTTCGGCTTTTGATTGGTTTTGCAAAGGAAAAAGAATTGATGATGGGAAGCACGGGGTATTTCGGTTTTACAAGGAAAGAAAAGGAAGATATAGAACTTAAAGAAATTCAAGAAGACTAGGGATTTTGTTTTGGCTTTGTGGAGAATTGAAAAGAAAAAGAAGAAAATGGCGAGAGAATTGACGAGATTTAAAAAGAGAAGAAAGAATGTTGAATGGCCTTAGTTTTCCTCCTTTTGCCGAAATTACTAAGCCTAAAGAGTCCCCTTTCTTGGCCATCACTCTCATATCTTTATTTTCCTAGCTTAGCCAAAATTCTAAAAGAATTTGACTTCAACATAAACTCCTACCTTAGTCTCCTTATGCCGTCCATCTCCTTACCTTAGGAATGTCAAATTTTAACCCATTATTTTGGGCTTCATGTGGCCATACTAGGCCCAACTTATCCTAGCATATGGCGTCATTTTCAGAGCCCTAAGTGGCGTCTCCGGGCCATTTTTCCAAGCCTGATTTTGTCACATTTCCAAGGTTCCTTACATTTCTTACATTTCTTACATTTCCAAGCTTCTCTTAAGACTTAATATTTTCTAAAGCATTTCCTTACATCTCCTTACATTTCCTTACATTTCCAAGCTTCCTCTTAAGACTTAATATTTTCTAAAGCATTTCCTTACATTTCCTTACATTTCCAAGCTTCCTCTTAAGACTTAATATTTTCTAAAGCATTTCCTTACATTTCCTTTCATTTCCAATCTTCCTCTTAAGACTTAATATTTTCTAAAGCATTTCCTTACATTTCCAAGGTTCTAAAATGCACACAACACATTCACAACACATAAGGCATACTATTTCATGTAATTTTAGCCATAGTGCATAAGCCCTAATCTGGGATATTACAATATGGAACTTAACAAATATTGGCCAATTTCTTTGGTCATATACAAATAGAATGAATAACCTTAATAGCCAACAATTTGGCTACCATTATGACATAACTCAAAATGATCAAGTTTCTATACATGCCATATTTAAAATAAATCAACTTTGCTATACCAAAATAATGATTGATAGTGTGATACAAGCTCCGACATTCTACGATCCCCAAGCAACTAGCTTGGCGATACTACAAGGAAAAAGGAACAGAAAGGGGTAAGTATATAGCTTAGTAAGTTTGCATCAAATTTATAGAGCAGCATCATTGCTTATAATAAACTCTTCCATATCATGAAACAATAACAACATAAGTCTCAAATGCTTAGGCATACTAACTCATACTTACTTTTACCCATCACATATCACATTATGATTTCATAACTTGTATTTTTTCTCATGCTACCTGTATTCACTTAGTCACATAGTTTAGCACTTATGAAATTATAAACATAAACTCAAAATTTCCATCATCCTCAACATAAATGGAACTCAATGCCATCCTTGTATAACTTAGCCATATATCATCTTTACATGCTTAGCTCTTTTGTCACCTTTACATACTTACTTATTTTATCCGATGAATTGCCTAAAATTCAAGGATACTCAATCTCATCATACATGTATCTCGACGCCAATGCAAAATCCCAGATATGGTCTTACATGGGATCACTTCTTGATGCCAATGCCATATCCTAGATATGGTCTTACACGGGATCTCTTAGCTCAATGTCGATCCCATGTCCCAGACATGGTCCTACATGAGATCTTCCTTTGGTGCCTAAGTCATGTCACAGATATGGTCTTACATGGAACCTTCCTTGTATTGTGTTGATGCCATGTCCCAAACATAGTCTTAAACGGGACCTTCCTTATATGGTGACGATGCCATGTCCCAGACATGGTCTTATATGAGACCTTCCTTATTCGATGTTGATGCCATATCCCAGACATGGTCTTATACAGGATCTATGTTCAGTGCCGATGCCATGTCCTAGACATGGTCTTATACCGGACCTACATTTGGTGCCGATGCCATATGTAACACCCCAAACCCGGCCCATGAGTCCTGAGTGGATCTGGTATGTCACGAGTAAAATAATTTGAATTATTTTGAAATAATGGTGAAAACTTGATAAAATTTGGCTAAGGTATTAAAACGGTGTTTGAAAACTCAGTTGGGTTTTTTATAAATATAGTTGGGTTGATAAACCCTTTTTGAAAAACGGTTGATCATGTAGCATTTTAAAATTCGTCAAAGTTATAGTTGACTTGGTTTAATTTTTGTTACCCGATGGTAACATCTTTGGAAACTCGTAGAAGTTTATTAAGTTTGAAAAGTTACTTTTAACCAGTTTACATATCTTTTGTAAATTCGTTTGTAGCATAACATAAGTAAAATAAAGTAACATCCAAATAACAAATAATAGCGGCCCTATTACAATCCCGAAATAAAAGACTTAGAAAAATAAATGAGATTAACTGAAACAAAGCAATTTCAAATCCACTGATAAGCATGGCCGCCTCGAGTCCTCTCTAGCTCCATCTCCGCGATCTACTCATCTACAAAATGGTAATGGAAGGGGGTGAGTCACCAAGACTCAGTGTGTAAATCCCCCACCCGGAAAATACATCTCATACACAATTCATTAATAAACATGCACATGCAACCCAACCTAACCATCCATACTCCTTAACTACCCCGTGTGGTCAAAACCACTGGTGGTCAAAACCACTGGTGTCTAGTGTCACAAAATAAATGATGGGGCCAACCCATCGTGTGGTCAAAACCACTGATGACCATAGGTCACAATATATCAAGTGTGGTCAAAACCACTAGTGGTACCAAACCACTGGGACTTAGTCGCAATTTATCAATTGGTGTGGTCAAAACCACTTATGACCATAGGTCACAAATAATCTGATGGGGCCAACCCATCTTGTGGTCAAAACCACTGATGACCATAGGTCACAAATAATCTGATGGGGCCAACCCATCTTGTGGTCAAAACCACTGGCGACAGTCCATAAAATCATTCCCCCACCTCTCATCAATCCCACCATCACATGCTTATATATCAATTTTCATATATCATGTATTTAGGCATAGCATTTAACATCATGTGATGGCATGCAAAATCATATATCAAAGATCACGTAATAGGGGACTTACCCAGAATCCATGCTTAAGCCCACAAGCATATATCATAGATCACTATAATAATTATTAACAAAGCAACAATATGGCAAAGTCTATTAATAAAGTGTGTAAAGAGTTTACACACCTGTTTCTACCAAAATTCCTAGATCCCAAAGATTTGATCTACGATGCTAGTTGTCTTGACCTTAAACGAATTTGATTTCCAAACAAATCCCGAAATTGATCTCTTGCTTTCTTTAAGGATGTCGAAATTCCTATAACCATATGTTAGATTTAATCTAACATTAAAACATAAACATGGCCTTTGGCCGAATATACATATATCTTACCTTAAATCTTTTAAATCTCAAACTCTCTTCTTGACTAATGGAGATGCCAAAATACCTTGATCCAAATCCAAAATTCACCTTCCATATTTCGATCAATAAGATATAGGAGGATTAGACTAACTTTCGCTTGAAAGAAAGGAATACAATTATAACTATAGATCCTTACCCTTTATATTGAAATCGATGATCCTCTTGACACCACTTCAAATGATTCTACTTAGAGACTTGATGAACAATCGCTATGATCCCTTATGTATTTTGTTTCAAGATGAAAGAAGAGAGGAATAATAGGCTTAGAAGGAATCGTCTAGGATGCTAAAAGAGAAGAGGAAAAGAATGGATGCTCAAGAAGAATTTCACAGAGGAGAGGAGAAAGAATATTTGGCAAAAGAAAAGAAAGGGAGAATGAATAATGAATAGCCTTAGTCTCATCCTTTTATAGTCAAATTAGGCCAAGAATCCTTTGCTTGGCCACTACTCTTCCTTATGTGATAACTTTATCTCTTTAATTTTAAAACAAATAGAGTATAATCCTTATTATCTTCTAATTAGCGAATTTAAAAGAGAGTGAAACTCCTCTTTGCAAGCCTTGTGCCATTCACATCTTGGGCTTCTAGAAGCAAAATTAAAACTTATTTTATTTGCTTCCCATGTGACTTGAACTCGTGCCCAACACCCTTGTATGTGGCGCCATTTCCAAAGGCCCTAAGTGGCATCTTCAGCCACTTTTCCAAGCCCGCTTGTGTGTCAAATTTCACGTATTTTTTCTTTTAAGGCCTCCTTGACTTAATTACCTCTTTTAAACTTTAATACTCGACATTTCTAAGTCATTTCTAGGTTTCCAAAATTTTCGTTCGGCTCAGTAAACTTGACATTTCTTAGGTTTCCTAAAATGTTTACTTTCCTCTTTTAGCTTAGTTTCCAAAATGTTCACTTTCCTCTTTTAGCTTAGTTTCCAAAATGTTCACTTTCCTAATTCAGCTTAGTTTCCAAAATGTTCACTTTCCTCTTTTAGTTTAGTTTCCAAAATGTTTACTTTCCTCTTTTTAATGTAACATTTCCATACATTCTCAGGCTTCTAAAAATGTTCAAAATTTATTCAAAACTCATAAAACATGTCATTTCGTACATTTAAGCCAAAAATGCATAAGCCCTTTTTTTAGGATGTTACAGTTCTACCCCCTTAAAATAATTTCGTCCTCAAAAGTACTTACTATCGTTCATCCGTACAGTCTAACTCACTACACTACGCTATTGCTGCGCACTCTGATCTCAAAGAACTATCATACTTTCTAGGCACATTCTCTACCACGTCCTTGACGACCGCGTCCTCTAGAACTCATATCTGACGATGCGCTTTAATCTGATTTAAGAAGTTTTTTATGAATTAGTACTTTTGTTTCACTTGATTACCCGCGAAGAAATTTTATGACAAGGAATTTAGGAGTGGTTCTTTTGTATTCATACATGCACACATTTTTCCATTCATTCATTCAAAGAGACGTTGTAGTTTTCATTGTGATTGTTTTTCCACTATCCAGGGGTATTTTCGTAATTCGTCCTACAGGGATATTTTCGTAATTTTTCAAAAATAAAAATTCTCAAATGATTTCATCAAAAAGTATTTTAGAACTCTTAAATTCCCGGGATATTTGGAAAAATTTTAAAATCTGGGGTATTTCGGTAATTTTGAAGCTCAAGGTCATTTTGGTAATTTTTCATAAATCGAGGTGAATTTATAAAATTTAGCAATTCAGAGATATTTCAAAAGTTGTAAAACTTTGAATGTTCTTTCTAAGAATTTGTTTTCCAGATTGATGGTATTGTAAATTTTTTTTTTTTGAAATTCAGGGTCATTATGGTAATTTTGTAGGTTAGGGGCAATTTTGTAATTTTCTAAAATCATGATGTTTTTGAATTTTAAGGTTTTTGGGCACTTTTTATGTGATGAAATTTTGATTAAAACCATGAGTATTTTGGGAATATCATAAATCAAGGGTGTTTTCAAAATTTTACCCCTAAGGGTATTTTAGTAATTTCACATAATCAGGGTATTTTCGTAAAATAATTTCCAAAAATTGGGTTCTAAGTGATTTCACAGAAGAGGGATATTTTGGAAATTTCTATTCGAAAATTTTTCATATGGAGGGTATTTGGTAATTTTCAAGCCAGGGGTATTTTGGTCATTTTTCAAACTGAGGGGTATTTTAGTTAGTTTTTTTTTTTAAACAAGATTTTAATTATTTCAAAAACAAAACAGCTAGTCCCTTTCGGGTTTTAGTTATCGAGTTTAGCCTGTGAGTGTGTCGTCTCAGCTAGGATGAACCGTTATTATGCACCAGGTAGGATTCGAGTGAGTAGGAGGTGAGTCACGAGGACTGCTTAAATACCAGGCCCCCACCGAATCCAATCCTAGACATGCGTATAACGATTGCCACATCCTTTTCTTAGTGACAACTCACAGGGTTGTTTAGGTAATTATTAAATCTTACGCATAGTTGAGGTATGCTAGCCCTAGGGTTCAACAGTTTCTACACTAGTAGTCTAGTTCCCAATTTACCCCTTCTACCCCTCATCAAAAGAATTCACAGAAATTGATAGAAGTACTTACCTGGGCGGATTGGTGCCGAAGACTCGGTGCCATGCTGTTCAAGCCAAAAATAGTTTCTCAAAACATCATAATAAGGCCTACTAACAAAAACAAAACATTTTGGGCCTTGGGCCCCCCACAGCCGAGTTTTGAACCGGGCTCTAATACCAAAAATGTAACACCCCAAACTCGGCCCATGAGTCCTGAGCGGATCTGGTATGTCACGGAGTAAAATAATTTGAATCATTTTGAAATAATGGTGAAAACTTGATAAAATTTGGCTAAGGTATTAAAACGGTGTTTGAAAACTCAGTTGGGTTTTTTATAAATATAGTTGGGTTGATAAACCCTTTTTGAAAAACGGTTGATCATGTAACATTTTAAAATCCGTCAAAGTTATAGTTGACTTGGTTTAATTTTTGTTACCCGATAGTAACATCTTTGGAAACCCATAGAAGTTTATTAAGTTTGAAAAGTTACTTTTAACCGGTTTACATATCTTTTGTAAATTCGTTTGTAGCATAACATAAGTAAAATAAAGTAACATCAAAATAATAAATAATAGCGGCCCTATTACAATCCCGAAATAAAAGACTTAGAAAAATAAATGAGATTAACTGAAACAAAGCAATTTCAAATCCACTGATAAGCATGGCCGCCTCGAGTCCTCTCCGGCTCCATCTCCGCGATCTACTCATCTGCAAAATGGTAATGGAAGGGGGTGAGTCATCAAGACTTAGTGTGTAAATCCCCCACCTAGAAAATACATCTCATACACAATTCATTAATAAACATGCACATGCAACCTAACCTAACCATTCATACTCCTTAACTACCCCTGTGGTCAAAACCACCGGTGGTCAAAACCACCGTGACTAGTGTCACAAAATAAATGATGGGGCCAACCCATCGTGTGGTCAAAACCACCGATGACCATAGGTCACAATATATCAAGTGTGGTCAAAACCACTAGTGGTACCAAACCACCGGGACTTAGTCGCAATTTATCAATCGGTGTGGTCAAAACCATCGATGACCATAGGTCACAAATAATCTGATGGGGCCAACCCATCTTGTGGTCAAAACCACCGATGACCATAGGTCACAAATAACTTGTCTTGTGGTCAAAACCATCGGCATATCCATAAAATCATTCCCTCCTCTCATCAATCCCACCATCACATGCTTATATATCAATTTTCATATATCATGTATTTAGGCATAGCATTTAACATCATGTGATGGCATGCAAAATCATATATCAAAGATCACGTAATAGGGGACTTACCTAATCCATGCTTAAGCCCACAAGCATATATCACAGATCACTACAATAATTATTAACAAAGCAACAATATGGCAAAGTCTATTAATAAAGTGTGTAAAGAGTTTACACACTGCTTCTACTGAAATTCCTAGATCCAGAAGATTCGATCTACGATGCTAGATCTCTTGACCTTAAACGAATTTGATTTCCAAACAAATCCCAAATTGATCTCTTGCTTTCTTTAAGGATGTCGAAATTAGTATAACCATATGTTAGATTTAATCTAACATTAAAACATAAACATGGCCTTTGGCCAATATACATATATCTTACCTTAAATCTTTTAAATCCAAAACTCTCTTCTTGACTAATGGAGATGCCAAAATACCTTAGATCAAATCCCAAATTCACCTTCCATATTTCGATCAATAAGATATAGGAGGATTAGACTAACTTTCGACTTAAAAGAAAGGAATACAATTATAACTATAGATCCTTACCCTTTATATTGAAATCGATGATCCTCCCGACACCACTTCGTAGATTCTACTTAGAGACTTGATGAACAATCGGCTATGATCCCTTATGTATTCTATTTGAAGATGAAATAAGAGAGGAATAATAGGCTTAGAAGGAATCGGCTAGGATGCTAAAAGAGAAGAGGAAAAAGAATGGATGCTCAAGAAGAATTTCACGGAGGAGAGGAGAAAGAATATTTGGCAAAAGAAAAGAGAGGGAGAATGAATAATGAATAGCCTTAGTCTCATCCTTTTATAGCCAAAATTAGGCCAAGAATCCTTTGCTTGGCCACTACTCTTCCTTATGTGATAACTTTATCTCTTTAATTTTAAAACAAATAGAGTATAATCCTTATTATCTTCTAATTAGTCGAATTTAAAAGAGAGTGAAACTCCTCTTTTGCAAGCCTTGTGCCGTCCACCTCTTGGGCTTCTAGAAGCAAAATTAAAACTTATTTTATTTGCTTCCCATGTGACTTGAACTCAAGCCCAACACCCTTGTATGTGGCACCATTTCCAAAGGCCCTAAGTGGCATCTTCAGGCCACTTTTCCAAGCTCGTTTGTGTGTCAAATTTCACGTACTTTTTCTTTTAATGCCTCCTTGTCTTAATTACCTCTTTTAAACTTTAATACTCGACATTTCTAATTTATTTCTAGGTTTCTAAAATTTTCGTTCATTCTGTAAACTTGACATTTCTTAGGTTTCCTAAAATGTTTACTTTCCTCTTTAGCTTAGTTTCCAAAATGTTCACTTTCCTAATTCAAATTAGTTTCCAAAATGTTCACTTTCCTCTTTAGCTTAGTTTCCAAAATGTTCACTTTCCTAATTCAGCTTAGTTTCCAAAATGTTCACTTTCCTTTTTAGCTTAGTTTCCAAAATGTTTACTTTCCTCTTTTTAATGTAACATTTCCATACATTCTCAGGCTTCCAAAAATGTTCAAAATTTATTCAAAACTCATAAAACATGTCATTTCATACATTTAAGCCAAAAATGCATAGGCCCTTTTTTTTTAGGATGTTACACCATATCCTAGATATGGTCTTATACGGGACCTTCCTTATCTCTTGGCATGATATAGGTATCCTCGTTATTTCGAGTCTTCAACCGGGACTTCACCTTACATGTTCTCATTCATTTTCTCACCAAGATATTATTAATCAACTTCATGGAAATAATAAGCATTTCACAAAATAATAAGTAATTTAAACACAATAACACATGTAACCTTAATTTCACACAAACTTACATCGATACTCAAAATGTATATAGATGTTCGATTTAGTCCGCAACCTTATTCTTGCCTCAGTTTGGTCCTGACTTCGCTTCTCTTGATCTATATTGACCATTTAACTTATTTAATATTCACATTGACTAAAACAACTCATGAATCACACTTTGCAAAATTACAATTTTGCCCCTAAACTTTCTCATAATTACACTTTTGCCCCTAAGCTCATAAAATGATTTTATTCAACTTGTATTTTAAGCTTAGCCAAATTATTCTCTTAACTACAATAGCCTTTAATTTCCACTACTTCACTCATGTATGACCAATTTTATAACTTTTACAATTTGGTCCTTTTATGCATTTTTCATGAAAATCACTTAGAAAAATATGTTTATCATATATTAAACTTTCATATTCTTCCTTAAAACATCAAAATACATGCGTGTCATACATGGGTAAATTTTTGAACATAAAGCCTAGCTAAAAATATAGTTATGAATAGCTAAATCGAGCTACGATGATCTAAAAAATACGAAGAACATTAAAAACGGGGCAAAGACACACTTACAATCAAGCTTGAAAGATGAACAAACCCTAGCCATATCTTCCTTAGGGAATTTTAGCCAAGGAGAAGAAAATGGACACAATTTTTGACTTCTTTTTCCCTTTTTAATCTTTTATTTACTAAATGACAAAAAATGCCCTTAATGATCCTTTCTTGAGATTTTTCCTTGCCATGTCTATTTTTTTTCCATCTTAACATATAACGGTCTAATTGCTAAATAAGGACTTCTAATAATTTTGTTATGATGCTATTTCATACTTAAACCTTCTAGATTCTCATATCTTCTAATCCTTGCAATTTAGTCCTAATGGACAAATTGTTTACTAATTAATAAAATTCCTTCATGAAAATTTCACACAATCATGCAAATACCTCGTAAACCTCATAAAAATCATTGAAATACATATTTCTACTTTGAATTTGTGGTCTCACACCACTATTACTTCTAGGCCCTATATCGGGCTGTTACAATTCTCCCCCTAAGGATTTTCGTCCTCGAAAAGGTTTGGCTACTAGTTCCTCATAGCCTCCTCGAGTTCCCATGTAGCCTCCTCTACCCTATGTCTTTCCCACAAGACTTTCATGAGAGTAATACTTTTGTTCCTTAACTGTTTAACTTCCCGTGCTAAGATTTTAATCAGCATCACCATATGTCATGTCGGGTTGAATGTCAACCTCTGCCGGTGTAATCACAAGTGAAGGGTCTGATCGGTAGCGTCGCAACATAGACACGTGCAATACATCATGAATCTTTTCTAACTCAGACGATAAAGCCAATCGATAGGCTATTGGCCCTATCCTCTCAGTGGTCTCATATGGTCCGATAAAACGCAAACTCAGTTTGCCTTTCCAGCCAAATCTAATAACGTTCTTCCATGGCGACACTTTCAAGAATACTCTATCACTGAATTGATACTAGATCTTTTTCGTTTCAAATCTGAGTAGGATTTTTGTCTATCAGAAGCAACTTTTAAACAATCTCGAATGGCCATTACTTTCTCTTCAGTTTCTCTAACCAGATCAACCCCATGAATCTGATTTTTCTTAAGTTCAATCCAATATAAAGGTGTTCGGAACTTATGCCCATACAAAGCCTTATAAGGAGCCATTTTCAAACATGACTTAAAACTATTATTATAAGCAAACTATACTAACAGTAAGTACTTTTCCCAGCTGCCCTAAAACTTAAGAACACAACACCGGAGCATATCCTTAAGTATCTGTATTAATCTCTCCGACTGCCTGTTGGTTTGGGGGTGAAAAGCAGTACTAAAACTCAACTTTGTATCCAAATCATCTTGCAACTTTTTCCAAAATCTGGACGTGAATCTTGGATCTTTATTCATTATAATTGATATAAGCATTCCATGAAGCCTTACAATCTCTGAAGCATACAAGTTTGCCAACTTATCAAGTGAGTAGTCAACACGTACAAGTATGAAATGGGCTGACTTTGTAAGTCTATCGACTATGACCCATACAACATCTTTCTTGCTTAGTGTCAATGGCAAACCCGTTACAAAGTCCATGGTAACACAGTCCCATTTCCACTTAGAAACCATAACTGGTTGAAGCAAACTCGAAGGTACTTGGTGTTCAGCTTTTACTTGGTGACAAATCAAGCATCTTGATACAAACTCAAAAATATTTTTCTTTATACTTGGCCACCAATACCATTTCCTCAAGTCGTTGTACATTTTGGTGCTACTCGGGTGTACAGATAGGCATCCACTATGTGCCTTATGCTAAACTTTAAGGATTAACTCATCGTTCCTTGGTACACAGACTCTATCTTTGAGCATCAAACATCCATCTAAATTAATCCGAAAATCGAACTCAATACCTAACTCGACTGAACTCTTTTGGCTTCCAAGTCACTGTCATTTTTCTGAGCCTCATAAATCTCTTAAAGGAACATCGGTCTAGCCCTCAACTCAGCTGGAATGGAACCATTGTCTGACAAAGTCACCCGTGTATTCATAGCCTTCAATGCAAACAAGAATTTCCTACTCAAATCATGAGCAACTACATTCGCCTTGCCCGGTTGGTAATTAATGAACAGCTCATAATCCTTTATCAGCTCTAACCATCTTCGTTGCCTCAAATTCAATTCCTTTTGAGTCATTAAGTACTTTAAGCTTTTATGATTGGTGAATATCCGACATTTCTCACCATACAAATGGTGTCTCTATATCTTCAATGCAAACACAATGGCAACTAACTCTAAATCATGTGTCGGGTAATTATTCTCGTGTGGCTTTAACTGTCTAGAAGCATATTCTATCACATTACCTTCTTGCATGAGTACACAGCCCAATCCATTCAATGATGCATCATTGTAGATCACAAATTCTTTTTCCGATTCAGGTTGTACTAGAATTGGAGCCTTTGTCAATAATGCTTTTAATTTCTCAAAATTTCGTTAACAGTTTTCCTTCCATTCAAAATTTACATCTTTCTGTAACAGTCTCGTCATTGGGGTAGCTATTAGAGAAAACCCCTTGACAAACCGTCTATAATAGCTAGTTAGGCCCAAAAACTTCTCACCTGTATTACGTTCCTTGGTGGCTTCCACTTAACAATGGCCAAAATTTTGCTTGGATCAAATCGGACTCCATCTCCCGACACAATATGCCCCAAAAATCCAACTTCTTTGAGCCAAAATTCACTTTTGCTGAACTTGGCATACAACTGATTATCTCGTACAATCTGTGAAACCATCCTCAAGTGTTCAGCATGCTCATGCTCATCACGGGAATATATCAGTATGTCATCAATAAAGACAACCACAAACTTATCCAAGTATGGTCTAAAAATGCAGTTCATTAAATCCATAAACAACGCAGGGGCATTTGTTAAACCAAAAGGCATGGCTAAAAATTCGTAATGCCCATACCTCACTTGAAATGCAGTTTTCGGCACATCTGAATCTTTCACTCTTAACTGGTAATACCCTGATCTCAAATCTATCTTGGAAAACATAGTGGCTCCCTTCAATTGATCAAAAAATTGTCGATCTTGGAAATGGGTACTTGTTCTTTACGGTTACCTTATTAAGCTACTGATAATCTATGCATAATCTCATAAAACCATCTTTCTTTTTTCAGAAATAACACTGGTGCACCCCATGGAGAATAACTAGGTCTTGCAAAGCCTTTGTCTGTTAACTCTTGCAACTGTGCCTTCAATTCCTTCAACTCAGATGGAGCGATTATGTAGGGAGCAATCGATATCGGTACAGTACCGGAAGCTAACTCAATGCCAAATTCAACCTCTCTAATAGGAGGCAACCCTAGCAATTCTTCATGGAAAACATCTTTAACTCAGTTTCTTTAGCATTCATAATGAAGGCAAGATAGGCTTCATACCCCTTGCTTATATACTTCTAATCAGACATATGAGAGATCAATACCGTAATCTGTCTTGTTCATCTGATTCAATACGAAGAGTGTCCCTATTTTCACATCTCAACTCAATATATTTCTTTCCACAATTTACTATCACATCATGAGTGGTTAACCAGTCCATACCAAGAATTATATCAAATTCATCAAATGGAAATAGCATGAGATTTGCCTTAAAATAATGACCTCTAATCATCAATTGGTAATCTTTGCATACCTTATCAACTAGTACACATTTGCATACCTTATCATGAGCTCAGTAGACTCGACAGGCATGCTAATACTAGATACTAATTTCATGCAAATGTATGAATAGGTAGACCCCGGATCAATTAGAGCAACATCATTAGTATCATGGAGAGAAAATGTACCCGTAGTTACATTAGGGTATGACTCCTCTTCACGAGCGCGAATGGCATAAGTCCTTATAGGCATTCTACCCTCAGATCTTACAGCCTGCTCTCTAGGAGTATTCTTACTACTCGTCCCTCTAGTAGTGCTTCACACTCTTGCACTCTGTATTTTCTCTTTTTCAAACATCTCAGGGCATTCTTTAATAAAATGATCTTGGGAATCACATTTGAAATAGGCCTTCTCATGTGCTTGAAACTCATCGGGATGATGTCTGCCACACTGTGGGCATTCTGGTCTATTAGGTCGTATTCCCAACACTAGCAACTGAGGTAGTTTGAGCCTTGTTTCCCGATTACTGTTTACTTTTACTTCTGTTTGAAAACCAGATTGAAGTAGCTGATCAAGTAAGGAGGTCTCTCGATTTCTTGGACGACGACTGAAATGACTTATTCATTTGTCTTTTTCTTAAGTCACGAGACTCCATCATGGCTTTTCTTTTTCTTTTACCAATTCATCGGCTTTACAAGATCGATCCACGAGCACAAGAAATTCCTTTTACTCGAGTACACCAACAAATAATCTAATATCTTCATTTAATCCGTCTTTGAACCTATTACACATGATGGCTTCAAAGGACATGCACTCACAAGCGTACTTGCTGAGTCTTACAAATTTACACTCATACTCAGTTATTGTCATCTTACCTTGTTTCATTTAAGCAATTTCTTCTTTTTTTGGTCGAAGACTCTTTGACTGATATACTTTTCCAGAATTCTTCTTGGAAAACTCCCATGTGATCCTTTCCCTTGGTACAACTGATACAAGGGTATTCCACCACTGATATGCTGAATCTCCATCAAGAGAGAAGCTACACATTTCATGCACTCATTTGGTGTGCAAGATAATTTAACAAATACCTTGATAATATTTTCAAGCTAGAACTCTGCTCTTTTTGGATCGTCATCTTTACTAGCCCGAATTCCTCAGCTCCTTGCTTCCGGATTCTATCAACCGAAGGCTTTTCTCTTCTTACTACTTCTACCACTTAGGGAGTTACAGGGGTAGGTTGAGGAATAGGCGGGTGGAGGGGGTTGTGCATTTGGGTTCACACGAATGAACTCCGTGTACCATGCATTCATCATGTAGGGAAAGGCTTCCTTAGCCTCTTCTCCTCCTCTCTGACTCACGGTCGTAGGTCTATTCTCATTTTCATTCAGCACCGTCCCTTCAGCGAGAGCCGGTGCGTTACTTTCTACATCATCCGCCACAACTTTATCGGGATCCATTTACTCTATGAAACAAAATTTAAATCGTCAAGAGTCGTCACACTATCATTATATAAGTACTAATAAGTAAGGCATGTATAGCCAGACACATGCATACACTACGTTAGTTCAAGAATCGACTAAACCGTAGCTCTGATACGACTAAATGTAATGCCCCTTACTCGTGTCCGACGCCGGGATAGGATACAAGGCATTACCGAACTTAACTTGCTTAAACATACATTATTGGGCTATAAAATTTCTCTTCAAACTTAAAACTTTTCATTCATATTCATAACATCATTATTATGGGCCTATGAGGCCATAAACATACTTACAGGACATTTTAGAATTAATCTAGAAACTTTTATGCTCTTAAAATTTTACCTACAGAGGCCACATGCCCGTGTGGGCAGGCTGTATAGTCACACACGCCCATGTCCCTTACCCATGTAGAAATTAATTTTTAATTCAAACCTACAAGGGTTTTCACACAGCTAGACACATGCTCATGTCAATGTCCCGTGTCTCTCACATGGCCTAAACACGCATGTGTCCTCACCAGTGTGTGTAAACCATAACATTCTATTTATGACGTTAGCAACTTCTCAAGGGGCACGCGCCCGTGTGCTAGCCCGTGTGACGAATCATATTCTCACAAGTTGATGCAGGGGACACAACATATTAACAAACCCATGGAGCTGATTGTGTGTCACACACGGCCTAGACACACGCCCTTGTGGACAATTAGAAGGCTATTTTCCAAGCCAATTGGCACCCTGAAACACGAACACATATATTCCAACACGAGCAACACATAATATAGTAATAATGCACTATGAAAAATCCCTAAGACATCATTTATATAATTCAGAAAAACTCACCATCATCAAGATATGGAACTTAACAAATATTGGCCAATTTCTTTGGCCATATACAAATAAAGTGAATAACCTTAATAACCAATACTTTGGCTCCCATTATGACATAACTCAAAATGATCAAGTTTCTATACATGCCATACTCAAAATAAATCAACTTTGCTATACCAAAATAGTGATTGATAGTGTGATCCAAGTCTGACGTTTTACGACCCCTGAGCTAGCTTGGCGATACTACGAGGAAAAAGGAAAAGAGAGGGGTAATCATATAGCTTAGTACGTTTGCATGAAATTTATATAGCAACATCATTGCTTATAATGAACTCTTCCATCTCATGAAACAATAGCAACATAAGTCTCAAATGCTTAGGCCTACTTACTAATACTTACTCTTACCCATCACATATCACATTATGATTTCATAACTTGTATTTTACTTATGGTACTTGTATTCACTTAGTCACATAGTTTAGCACTTATGCAATTATAAACATAAAATCAAAATCTTCATCATCCTTAACATAAATGGAACTCAATGCAAACCTTGAATAACTTGGCTCCATATCATCTTTACATGCTCAGCTCTTTTGTCATCTTTACATAGTTAGCTTTTTTATCTGATGAATTGCTCGAAAAAATAGAGGATACTTAATCTCATCATGCATGTATCTCGATGCCAAAGCCACATCCCAAATATGGTCTTACATGGGGATCACCTCTTGATGTTGATTCCATATCCCAGATATAGTCTTAGACGGGATATCTTAGCTCGATGCCAATGCCATGTCCCAGACATGGTCCTACATAAAATCTTCCTTTGGTGCCGAAGCCATGTCCCAGACATGGTCTTACACGGGACCTTCCTTGTATGGTGTCGATGCCATGTCCCAGACATGGTCTTATATGGGACCTTCTTTATATGGCGCCGATGCCATTTCCCAGACATGGTCTTCTACGGACCATCCTTATTCGATGCTGATACCATATCCCAGACATGGTCTTATACAGATCTACGTTCGGTGCCGATGCTATATCCCAGACATGGTCTTATACGAGGCCTACATTTGACGCCTATGCCATATCCCAGATATGGTCTTCTACGAGACCTTCCTTATCTCTTGGCATGATATAGGTATCCTTGTTATTCCGAGTCTTCAACCGGGACTTCAACTTACATGCTCTCATTCATTTTCTCACCAAGACATTATTAATCAACTTCATGTAAATAATAAGCATTTCATAAAATAATAAGTAATTTAAACACAATAACACATGTAACCTTAATTCCAAACAAACTTACCTCAGTAATCAAAATGTATATAGATGTTCGATTTATTCCACAACCTTGTTCTTGCCCCGATTTCAGTTCGGGCATCGCGTTTCTTGATCTATAATGTGAATTTCACTTATTTAATATTCACATTGACTAAACTGACTCATGAATCACACTTTTCCAAAATTACAATTTTGCCCCTAAACTTTCTCAGAATTACACTTTTGCCTCTAGGCTCGTAAAATGATTTTTATTTAACTTCCTTGTATTTTAAGCTTAGCCAAATTATTCTCTTAGCTATAACAGCCCTGAATTTCCACTATTTCACTCATGTATGACAAATTTTATAACTTTTTCCTTTTATGCATTTTTCATGAAAATCACTTAGAAAAATATGTTTATCATACATCAAACTTTCATATTCTTCCTTAAAACATCAAAATACATGCATGTCATACGTGGGTAAATTTTTGAACATAAACCCTAGCTCAAAATATAGCTAGAAATAGCTAAATCGAGCTATGAGGATCTAAAAAATACGAAAAAATTCAAAACGAGGCAAAGAGCCACTTACAATCAAGCTTGAAAGATGAACAAACCTTAGCTATGTCTTCCTTGGGGAATTTTGACCAATGAGAAGAAGATGGACACAATTTTTGACTTCTTTTCCCTTTTAATATTTTATTTACCAAATGACAAAAATGCCCTTTGATGTGTCTCTAACTAACTATGATCACAGTAAAGGCAAGCATACCTATCGTTCAATAGTATCGTTATGGTAAGACTAGAAATACCGTATCCACAAGGGCTAAGGTACTAGTAATTACTATCTTCTTGTTATCTAGCCTAAGAATTGGAGTGGTTTTTTTAAACTAAAATTAATTAAAAATACGATAAAGAATGAATTGGGAAAATACTTTAGATAATTTTATGAGATAGGCAATACCCAAGGAAGAATCCACCTAGACTTCACTTATTACTTTTGATTCATACAGTTTATTAACTTGACTTAATCCGTAGAAATCTCTAATTTATGTTAATATCTTTTTCAAGACTAAAAACAACTGACTCTAGGTTGTTTAATTGAAATCTCTTTCTAATTAAAACTCCTATTGTCGCATTAACTCGATCTATGGATTCCCTTATTAGATTTGACTCTAATTCTGCAGATTTTTGCTACCCTAATTCTAAGGTTGCAATCAACTCCGCTTAATTGTGTTGATCTACTCTTAAAAATGGACTTCTGCTTATCTGAATAAGCACATTCGACTTGAATCAATAACCTGAATTATCAAAACAAGAGTAAGAACTCACAATTAAGAATAAGAACAAGTATTTATCTTATAAATCAAATAATAATAAGTTCCATCTTAGGTTTCATCCCTTCAGGTATTTGAGAGGTTTAGTTCATACTGATAGAGGAAAACATCTTAAAATAAGGAAAACTACAAAACATAAGAAAACTGAAAAACTTCAAAAGAAATTGATAGGAGATCTTAAGTCTTGATGGAGATCCTTCTTCCGAGCTGCGGTCGATGGCTGTCACCAAGTATTTTTTGCCTTCTACACGGCGTCCTCCTTTAGGTTGCCCCCTAGGGTGTTTATATAGGTTTTGGGAATGTCTTTCTTGGCCTACAAGTACCCTTTTCAGAATAGAATTTGTCTTGGGGTTGGCAGGGACACGCTTGTGTGACACACCCGTGTTTGATAGCCTTAGGCCGTGCTCGCATCTGCCCACCGCACACGGCAGTGTTCAATGGCTTTCGACCGTGTGTGATTATACTGCACAACCGTGATTTGCCTGTGTGTGGAAGTCCAAGCTGCGTTAATTTTTGAGGTAGGCCCATTTTGTCCCTTTTTGGCCCGTTTATCGTTCTTTTCGACTCCTTAGGCTCTCCTGAGTGTAAAACATGAAATTAAAAGATTAGGAGCATCTAATTCATCAAATCTAACGAAAATTCATCCAAAAATAAGCCAAACATTGGGGTAAAAATATGTATAAATTATGGTTTATCAAATATCCCCGCACTTAAGCCTTTGCTTGTCCTCAAGCAAAATCCTCAGCTCACAATAAGAATTAACTTCCTCAATTCATAATCCTTATTAAAAATATCTCATCATAATTCATAGATAATTCATACATTGATAATTTAACTAAAAGAGCCTTAAAGATTTAAACAATATAAGTCACCAATTTTTATAGCACAAAAACATAGGTGTTTCCCTTTACCTAAATAATCACTTTTAATTCAAAAACGACAAGAATTGACATCCTCACTAAAGATTCACTCAAATCACTCAAGGTGTTTAAGGTTCAAGATTAAGCACTCAAAAGTCAAACATGAAAAGTTATTACCATAGGCTTGCATGAAAATCAAATCTCCACCACTATAAAATGAGATGATACACTAATCAAAAGGTCTTTAAAAAGGATTGTAATGGGGCTTAGGTTAAAGGTGTGGATAAAGGCTGGAAAAGAAGGTTAAAATCGAGATTGAATTGATAATTTACCTAACTAGAAATACTAAATAAGTACATCAGTTGAAAACTTATAGGTATCCTTGTTATTCCGAGTCTTCAACCGGGACTTCAACTTACATGCTCTCATTCATTTTCTCACCAAGACTTTATTGATCAACTTCATGTAAATAATAAGCATTTCATAAAATAATAAGTAATTTAAACACAGTAACACATGTAGCCTTAATTCAAAAAAACTTACCTCGATAATCAAAATGTATATAGAAGTTCGATTTAGTCCACAACCTTATTCTTGCCCCGATTTCGGTTCGGGTGTCGCGTTTCTTGATCTATAATGTGAATTTCACTTATTTAATATTCACATTGACTAAACTGACTCATGAATCACACTTTTTCAAAGTTATGATTTTGCCCCTAAACTTTCTCATAATTACACTTTTGCCCCTAGTCTCGTAAAATTATTTTTATTTAACTTCCTTGTATTTTAAGCTTAGCCGAATTATTCTCTTAACTATAACAGCCCTTAATTTCCACTATTTCACTCATGTATGACAAATTTTATAACTTTTACAATTTGGTCCTTTTATGCATTTTTCATGAAAATCACTTAGAAAAATATGTTTATCATTCATCAAACTTTCATATTCTTCCTTAAAACATCAAAATACATGCATGTCATACATGGGTAAATTTTTAAACATAAACCCTAGCTCAACATATAGCTAGAAATAGCTAAATCGAGCTACGAGGATCTAAAAAAATACGAAAAAATTCAAAACGAGGCAAAGAGCCACTTACAATCAAGCTTGAAGGATGAATAAACCCAAGTTATGTCTTCCTTAGGGAATTTCGACCAAGGAGAAGAAGATGGACACAATTTTTGACTTCTTTTTCCCTTTTTAATCTTTTATTTACCAAATGAAAAAAATGCCCTTTGATGTGTCTCTAACCAACTATGATCACAGTAAAGGCAAGCGCACCTATCGTTCAATAGTATAGTTATGGTAAGACTAGAAATACCGTATCCACAAGGACCAAGAGTATTAGTAATTACTATCTTCTTGTTATCTAGCCTAAGAATTGGAGTGATTTCTTTTAAACTAAAATTAATTAAAAATACGACAAAGAATGAATTGGGAAAATACTTTAGACAATTTTATGAGAGAGGCAATATCCAAGGAAGAATCCACCTAGACTTCACTTATTACTTTTGATTCATATAGTTTATTAACTTGACTTAATCTGTAGAAATCTCTAATTTATGTTAATATCTTTTTCAAGACTAAAATCAACTGACTCTAGGTTGTTTAATTGAAATCTCTTTCTAATTAAAACTCCTATTGTCGCATTAACTCGATCTATGGATTCCCTTATTAGATTTAACTCTAATTCAGCAAATTTTTGCTGCCATAATTCTAAGGTTGCAATCAACTCCGCTTAATTGTGTTGATCTACTCTTAAACATGGACTTCTGCTCATCTGAATAAGCACATTCGACTTGAATCAATAACCTGAATTATCAAAACAAGAATAAGAACTCACAATTAAGAATAAGAACAAGTATTTATCTTATAAATCAAATAACAATAAGTTCCATCTTAGGTTTCATCCCTTCAGGTATTTGAGAGGTTTAGTTCATACTGATAGAGGAAAACATCTTAGAATAAGGAAAACTACAAAACATAAGAAAACTGATAAACTTCAAGGGTAATTGGTAGGAGATATTAAGTCTTGATGGAGATCCTTCTTCCGAGCTGCTCTCGATGGCTATCTCCGAGTATTTTCTACCTTCTACTTGGCGTCCTCCTTTAGGTTGCTCCCTAGGGTGCTTATATAGGCTTTGGGAACACCTTTCTTAGCCCACAAGTACCTTTTTCAGAGTAAAATTAGTCTTGGGGTTGGCAGGGACACGCCTGCTTGATTCACTTAGTCACCATTCGCTTCGCAAGCACACACACGTGTGTTCAATGGCTTTCGATCGTACGTGATTTTGCTGCACAACCGTGTGATTTACCCGTGTGGCTGTGTTGATTTCTGAGGTAGGCCCATTTTGACCCTTTTTGGCCCGCTTATCGTTCTTTTCGACTCCCTAGGCTCTCCTGAGTGTAAAACATAAAATTAAAAGATTAGGAGCATCTAATTCATCAAATCTAATGAAAATTCATCCAAAAATAAGCCAGACATTGGGGTAAAAATATGTATAAATTATGGTTTATCAAATATCCCTACACTTAAGCCTTTACTTGTCCTCAAGCAAAATCCTCAGCTCACAATAAGAATCAACTACCTCAATTCATAATCCTTATTAAAAATATCTCGTTATAATTCATAGATAATTCATACATTGATAATTTAACTAAAAGAGCCTTAAAGATTTAAACAATATAAGTCACCAATTTTTATAGCACAAAAACATAGGTGTTTCCCTTTACCTAAATAATCACTTTTAATTCAAAACCGATAAGAATTGACATCCTCACTAAAGATTCACTCAAATCACTCAAGGTGTTTAAGGTTCAAGGTGAAGCACTCAAAAGTCAACCATGAAAAGTTATTACCATAGGCTTGCATGAAAATTAAATCTCCACCACTATAAAATGAGATGATACACTAATCAAAAGGTCTTTAAAAAGGATTGTAATGGGGCTTAGGTTAAAGGTGTGGATAAAGGCTGGAAAAGAAGGTTAAAATCGAGATTGAATTGACAATTTACCTAACTATAAAAATAAAGTAATACTAAATAATTACATCAATTGAAAACTTATAGGTATCCTTGTTATTCCGAGTATTCAACCAGGACTTCAACTTACATGCTCTCATTCATTTTATCACCAAGACATTATTAATCAACTTCATGCAAATAATAAGCATTTCATAAAATAATGAGTAATTTAAACACAGCTACACATGTAACCTTAATTCCAAACAAACTTACTTCGGTAATCAAAATGTATATAGATGTTCGATTTAGTCCACAACCTTATTCTTGCCCCAGTTTCAGTTCGGGCATCGCGTTTCTTGATCTATAATGTGAATTTCACTTATTTAATATTCACATTGACTGAACTGACTCATGAATCACACTTTTTTAAAATTACAATTTTACCCCTAAACTTTCTTAGAATTACACTTTTGCCCCTAGGCTCGTAAATTGATTTTTATTTAACTTCCTTGTATTTTAAGCATGGCTGAATTATTCTCTTAACTACAACAGCCCTTAATTTCCACTATTTCACTCATGTATGACAAATTTTATAACTTTTACAATTTGGTCCTTTTCTGCATTTTTTATGAAAATCACTTAGAAAAATATGTTTATCATACGTCAAACATTCATATTCTTCCTTAAAACATCAAAAGACATGCATGTCATACATGGGTAAATTTTTGAACATAAACCCTAGCTCAAAATATAGATAGAAACAGCTAAATCGAGCTACGAGGATCTAAAAAATACGAAAAACATTCAAAACGGGACAAAGAGCCGCTTACAATCAAGCTTGAAAGATGAACAAACCCTAGCTATGTCTTCCTTAGGGAATTTCGACCAAGGAGAAGAAGATGGACACAATTTTTGACTTCTTTTTCTCTTTTTAATATTTTATTTACGAAATGACAAAAATGGCCTTTGATGTGTCTTTAACTAACTATGATCACAGTAAAGGCAAGCGCACCTATCGTTCAATAGTATAATTATGGTAAGACTAGAAATATCGTATCCACAAGGACCAAGAGTACTAGTAATTACTATCTTCTTGTTATCTAGCCTAAGGATTGGAGTGATTTCTTTTAAACTAAAATTAATTAAAAATACGACAAATAATGAATTGGGAAAATACTTTGGACAATTTTATGAGATAGGCAATACCCAAGGAAGAATCCACCTAGACTTCACTTATTACTTTTGATTAATATAGTTTATTAACTGGATTTAATCCGTAGAAATCACTAATTTAAGTTAATATCTTTTTCAAGACTAAAAACAACTGACTCTAGGTTGTTTAATTGAAATCTCTTTCTAATTAAAACTCCTATCGTGGCATTAACTCGATCTATGGATTCCCTTATTAGATTTGACTCTAATTCGGTAGATTTTTGCTACCGTAATTCTAAGGTTGCAATCAACTCCGCTTAATTGTGTTGATCTACTCTTAAACATGGACTTTTGCTCATCTGAATAAGCACATTCAACTTGAATCAATAATCTGAATTATCAAAACAAGAATAAGAACTCACAATTAAGAATAAGAACAAGTATTTATCTTATAAATCAAATAATAATAAGTTCCATCTTAGGTTTCATCCCCTCAGGTATTTGAGAGGTTTAGTTCATACTGATAGAGGAAAACATCTTAGAATAAGGAAAACTACAAAATATAAGAAAACTGATAAACTTCAAGGGAAATTGATAGGAGATCTTAAGTCTTGATGGATATCCTTCTTCCAAGCTGCTCTCGATGGCTATCTCCGAGTATTTTCTGCCTTCTACTTGGCGTCCTCCTTTAGGTTGCCCCCTAGGGTGTTTATATAGGCTTTGGGAATGCCTTTCTTGGCCCACAAGTACCTTTTTCAGAATAAAATTAGTCTTGGGGTTGGTAGGGACACACTTGTGTGACACACCCATGTTTGATTCGCTTCTGCCCACCGCACACAGCAGAGTTCAATGGCCTTCGATCGTACGCGATTTTGCTGCACAACCGTGTGATTTACCCGTGTGTGGTGTTGATTTCTGAGGTAGGCCCATTTTGTCCCTTTTTGGCCTGCTTATCGTTCTTTTCTACTCCCTAGGCTCTCTTGAGTGTAAAACATAAAATTAAAAGATTAGGAGCATCTAATTCATCAAATCTAATGAAATTTCATCCAAAAATAAGCCAGACATTGGGGTAAAAATATGTATAAATTATGGTTTATCAAATATCCCCACAATTAAGCCTTTGCTTGTCCTCAAGCAAAATCCTCAGCTCACAATAAGAATCAACTACCTTAATTCATAATCCTTATTAAAAATATCTCATTATAATTCATAAATAATTCATACATTGATAATTTAACTAAAAGAGCCTTAAAGATTTAAACAATATAAGTCACCAATTTTTATAGCACAAAAACATAGGTGTTTCCCTTTACCTAAATAATCACTTTTAATTCAAAACCGATAAGAATTGACATCCTCACTAAAGATTCACTCAAATCACTCAAGGTGTTTAAGGTTCAAGGTTAAGCACTCAAAAGTCAACCATGAAAAGTTATTACCATAGGCTTGCATGAAAATCAAATCTCCACCACTATAAAATGAGATGATACACTAATCAAAAGGTCTTTAAAAAGGATTGTAATGGGGCTTAGGTTAAAGGTGTGGATAAAGGCTGGAAAAGAAGGTTAAAATCGAGATTGAATTGACAATTTACCTAACTATAAAAATAAACTAATACTAAATAATTACATCAATTGAAAACTTATAGGTATCCTTGTTATTCCGAGTCTTCAACCGGGACTTCAACTTAAATGCTCTCATCCATTTTATCACCAAGACATTATTAATCAACTTCATGTAAATAATAAGCATTTCATAAAATAATTAGTAATTTAAACACAGAAAACATGTAACCTTAATTCCAAACAAACTTACTTCGGTAATCAAAATGTATATAGATGTTCGATTTAGTCCACAACCTTGTTCTTACCCCAATTTCAGTTCGGGCATCGCGTTTCTTGATCTATAATGTGAATTTCACTCATTTAATATTCACATTGACTACACTGACTTATGAATCACACTTTTTCAAAATTATGATTTTGCCCCTAAACTTTCTCATAATTACACTTTTGCCCCTAGGCTCGTAAAATGATTTTTATTTAACTTTCTTGTATTTTAAGCTTAGCCAAACTATTATCTTAACTATAACAGCCCTTAATTTCCACTATTTCATTCATGTATGACAAATTTTATAACTTTTACAATTTGGTCCTTTTATGCATTTTTTCATGAAAATCACTTAGAAAAATAAGTTTATCGTACATCAAACTTTCATATTCTTCCATAAAACATCAAAATACATGCATGTCATACATGGGTAAATTTTTGAACATAAACCCTAGCTCAAAATATAGCTAGAAATAGCTAAATCGAGCTACGAGGATCTAAAAAATACGAAAAACATTCAAAACGGGGCAAAGAGCCACTTACAATCAAGCTTGAAAGATGAACAAACCCTAGCTATGTCTTCCTTAGGGAATTTCAACCAAGGAGAAGAAGATGGACAGAAATTTTGATTTCTTTTTCCCTTTTTAATCTTTTATTTACCAAATGACAAAAATGCCCTTTGATGTGTCTCTAACTAACTATGATCACAGTAAAGGCAAGCGCACCTATCATTCTGTAACATCCTGAAAATAGGCCTATGCATTTTTGATTTAATTATAAGAAATGGCATGTCTTGTGTATTATGAATGTATGGTGAACATTTTTGAAAACTTGGAAATGTAAGGAAATGTTTTAGAAATGGTAAGTTTAAAAGAGGAAACTAAAACAAGGTAGCCTTAAGAAAATTAATAGAAGAAATTTGTCACAAACATAGGCTTGTTTAAGTGGCTTGGAGGCACCACTTAAGGCCCAGGTAGGTGACGCCACAAGCTATGCAAATGGGCCTAGGTTCGAGCAATGTGGGAAGCAAATAAAGGATTTTATTTTTGCTACAAGAAGCAAAGGAGGTGGACGACAAGAGGGACACTTACAAGATGAGTTTTATTTTTACTAAAATTCGGCTAGACAAGGGATAAATTGTTAGGATTATTTTTTTAATAATTTGGGTAAGGTGATAATTAAAAGATAAATTTATCAAGATATGGAGAGTTGGCCGATTGGGGGACTCCTTGGGTTGGTATTTTCAGCCAAAAATAGGAGGGAGGAGTAGCCGAATTTCATAACATCATTTAGCCTCTCCTTCATTACTCTTTTCCTCCAAAACTTGTCACTTTTTTCCTCTTTTAACTCGTTTCTAGCCAAATCTCTTCCAAAAGGACCACCATTGCCGAATCTCCTAAGCCTTTCACCTCTCCCTCTCATGTTTTCATCAACCATTAAAAGTTGAAATCTTTCTCTTCCATCTTTCCCGCAATTTTTTTTAAACTCAAATCACCCTATTGCCGATTCTCCCTAAGGCCTTATACCTTTCTCTTTTTACTCTTGTTGAAGCCGAATATATAAGGGGCTCATAGCCGACTATTCTTTAAGTCTTAGGCCGAATCTCTGTGGTTTAAGCAAAGGTGCCATCGACTGTAGTATTAAGGTAAGACCAAATGATGTTCGATTTCCATCCCTTTTCTTGTTGACTTGTCAAAATTTAGGGACTAACCCCTATTGTTGTTCTTGGCCGAATTATGGAAGGGAGGCTTCGGGATTTGGCCTATTTCGACTATAAAGAAGAGATCTTTTGGGACTTTCAAAGATCTAAGGTGAGTGAATCAGTCAAAGACCATTTATCATGTTTAAGTGATTAAAATTTAGATCTAATGTGTGAAACTATAGGGATTTCGACAGAGGTATGCAAGGATTCTGAGATTTGAGAATTTCAAGGTAAGCCATGGTAGTCTCGGCAAAGGGCTATATACTTATGATTAAATATTAGAAATTTATCTAACATATGGCTATAAGGATTTCGATAGATGCCTAAGTCAAGAGATACATTCGGGATTCCAAATCGCAAGGTAAGCATTAATGTGCAATCGGCTATAGCTATGTCTTGATATCGAGATCTATTCCTTATTATTTTGAAAGCCGAAAAACTAACCTATGTATAGATCTAGTGCTTGGCCGAATACAAGAATGAGTATAGCAAAGATTTCGGGACTTGATTCTCAAGTCAATCGGCAACAAGGTAGGTTTAGTGTACTAATCCTACTAGGATTTGTATTTATGGCCGAATGGGTTTTCATTAAATCTTTAATATGGGCCGAATGTAGGGAGTTAAAGATCTAAGGCTGTAGATCAGATTTCGGGATTTTAGTGAATTTGTTAAGCGAATCAGGTGTGTACCTTACCCTAAGTTTTAGTATGTTTATGGCTATGTTTTAAATTAAATATGTTATTAAGAATGTGAAAATATGGCTAAAGTACCATGCAATGGTATGGAGTACCCAGGTACGTTTCCTACCCCTACGAGGATGATGAATATATGTTATATATAACATGTGAAAAAGTGATAAGAATGTGAATTAAGGCATGATGTGCATGATATGTAAGACATGGGGCATTCGGGTTATATGAAAGGGGAAGTGAATGTGGTGACTTAAGACCACGATATCTGAATGTGGTGACCTAAGACCACGATAACTGAATGTGGTGACCTAAGACCACGATATCCGAATGTGGTGACCTAAGACCACGAATTTTATAAGGAGATGAGCACGTCGACTGCAGCGACTACCTTCGATGGTGTGTAGCGGATGGAGGGTCGACTTAGTAGTCCCCACGGTGTAATGGTTGGTACGGGTGATGTGTAGCGGATGGCATATGGGTTTGGGTTTGGGTTGCATCATTATTTTATATCTGCTATATGATTATGTATGTGATGTGATATTATGCCTAAATCTATTTGGACATAGTGTTTGTGTACACATTGAGTCTGTTGACTTACCCCGTTGTGGGAACCTTTTTCAAGTGACGAACAGTAATGGACCGGGCCGGCAGATGCTTATGGATGGCCATGCTCAGCAAAAAGTTTTTTTTATTTAGGCTATTTTTTTAAGTATTTTGAATTTAAATTTTGGGAATTATTTGATGTAATAAGGCCATAGTAGATCTACTTTACTTTGCTTCCATTTCTTACGTTTACAAACTTTTATTTATTAAAAGATTAAGTAAATTTATTTTAAAACAAAGCCCAAACTTTTTGTCACCTAAAGTAAAGGATTTTAATAATGAAATAAACTTGTTTTCAACTCAAGCCCAACCCAAAACAATCTTTCTTTCAAAACACACAAGTTTTTCCTAAGTAACAAAAGAATTTGAAATGGTTTACACCGGGGAACATACCATATCCGGTCAAGGCTCATGGTCCAGGTTTGGGGTGTTTCAATTTGGTATCAGAGCCCAGTTTTAAACTCTCAGCCTTGGGTTTAAGGCCCACAACATTTTCAAAGTTAAGCCCAAAAGGGATTTTGTGAATTAAGCTGGTTTTTCTGGCATGGCCCACTAAGTCTCCGACCCGAAGTCCACCAGGTGAGTACTTCTGACTTCTAAAGTGATTTAATATGTGAAATGTATGGGCTTTTATGGCAACGTAGATTAGTGAACTAGGATCTGTTGAACCCTAGGACTAGTCTACTCAAAAACACAAGTACATAAGACTTAAATGCCTAACTAAACAAACTTGTGGTTAAGTCGCTGAGTTAGGGTGTGGTAACCATGGTGCGCATGTCCAGGATTGGTTTCTGTGGGAGCTTGGAATTTAAGCAATCCGTGACTCACCTCCTCTCCACTGAATCCTACAGTGCGTAGTCTCGGTTCACCCTAACCAAGAGGACTTACACACCTGCTAAACCCCTAACTAAAACCCGAAAGGGACTAGCTATATTTTTATGAAAACCCTAGTTTTAAAATTTCTAAATTACCCTCTTGATTTGAAAAGATTATTTTTATAAATTTTCCTGACATATTTCTGATTTACAGATTTACTAAAATACCCCTAGTGGTAAAATTACAAAAATGCCCTTGGTTTATGAAAATTTTCAAAATACCCACAGTTCTTATCAAAATTTCACTACTTTGCTTAAAGGAACCCTAAATTTACAGAATATCAAAATACCTTGATTATGGAAGGAAAAAAATTACGAAATTACCTCGATCTGACTCCTGAAGAGAAGTTGAAAGGAATGGTGGCACTGCTACGTGATGAAGTGTATCAATGGTGGTTAATAGTTTGGGATGGTGCCACAGCTGAGGATCTGACCTGGGAATATGTTAAGGCGGCATATCAGAAGAAGTATGTCGGCACACGTTATACCGATGAGCAGAGGAAGGCTTTTCTAGGGCTAGTTCAAGGGAACAAGTCAGTAGCAGCATATGAAGCTAAATTTCTGAGGTTAAGCTGATATGCTCGAGGAGTAGTGGCTACGGAGCATGAGCAGTGTGTTCGATTTGAAGATGGTTTAAGGGATAACCTAAGGTTATTGATAGCTCCACATCAGGAGCGAGAGTTTTCTGCGTTGGTAGAAAAGGCTAAGGTAGCTGAGGGAATCAAGGACTCGGTTAAGTAGAGCTCTAGTAGGAATAGACCTAAGAGGGGTTATGGGTCGTCAGGATCGTCGAGAAATGTACAGAAAAGGCCCAGAGCTGATGGGCTGCGGGGTTAGTAAGTGGGTGCAGGAGGGCAGTATCATCCATGTGATCAGTGTGGAAAGAAACACTTAGGGGAATGTTGGAAGAAGACAGGTGGATGTTTCAGATGTGGGTAAAAGGACCATATGAGCAAAGACTGCCCGAGGAAACCGAATGAGAATCGACCAGCAGTTCAGAATGTTAGTCAGGCTTGTAGAGGTGGACAGCAGCCTCAAAGAGGTCGTGGTCCGAATGGTAGAGGTAACAATACTGGTAGAGGACGTGGAACACCAGGCCGAGGTACTGCTACTACTAAGGCAAGGCAGCCGGGGTTGTTTTATGCGGTTCGTCGTAGGGAGGATGGAGACACGCCGGACGTCATAACCGGTACATTTTTCATTCATGGCAAGCCCTATTTTGCTCTTATTGATGTGGGCTCGACCCATTCTTATGTTGCCTGTAGTGTAGTTGAAACACTAGGCCTAAACTCTGAACTTTCTGATAGGGAGATGACTGTAGTAAGCCTATTAGGCCAAACTGTAGTGGTGGATAAGATCTTTCGGAGTGTATCCCTAGAAATTCAGGGAGTAAGCTTTCGGGCTGACTTAATGGAGTTACCCTTCAGAGAATTTGGCCTCGTACTTGGTATGGATTGGTTAGTAGAGCACCGGGCCATGTTGGATTATGCGGTTAAACGAATGGAACTAAGGACCCTGGAAGATGAAGTGGTATTAATGATTGGAGAAAGAAGAAACTACTTGTCTAACATAGTTTCGGCATTGAAGGCGGAGAAGATGGTTCGGAAAGGGTGCAGGGCGTTCTTAGCCTTTGTAAGTGCGTTAGATGGAAAGGAAGGAGGTGTTAGTGGAGTTAAAACTGTAAGGGACTTTGAGGATGTTTTTCCGGAGGAGTTACCCAGAATACCCCCTGATAGGGAGGTAAAATTTGGAATAGACTTGCTATCGGGAACAGCTCCTGTGTCAATCGCTCCATACCGAATGGCGCCAAAAGAGTTAGTTGAGCTCAAGGCTCAAATCTAGGAATTACTTGATCGTGGGTTTATCCGGCCCAGTGTGTCTCCGTGGGGAGCACCAGTCCTATTTGTGAAAAAGAAGGACGAAACTATGCATATGTGCATAGACTATCATCAGCTGAATAAGCTGACCATCAAGAACAAGTATCCTTTGCCAAGGATTGATGACTTGTTCGATCAGCTTAAGAGGGCGGCAGTGTTCTCAAAGATCGACTTAAGGTCAGGATATCATCAGTTGAAGGTAAAGGAGGCGGATATCCATAAGACAGCCTTTAGGACAAGATACGGCCATTTTGAGTTTGTAGTAATGCCGTTTGGGTTGACCAATGCTCCAGCCGCGTTCATGGATATGATGAACTGGGTTTTTTAACCTTACTTGGATAGGTTCGTCGTGGTGTTCATCGACGACATCCTAGTGTATCCAAGACTGAAGAGGAGCATGATGAGCATCTTCGAATTGTGCTGCAAGTGTTAAGGGAGAAGAAGCTCTATGCCAAATTCAGCAAGTGTGAATTTTGGCTTAAGGAGGTTGCATTCTTAGGGCACGTGGTGTCTGCTGAAGGAATAAGGGTGGATCCTAGAAAGATCGAAGCAGTGTTGGATTGGAAACCACCTAAGTCAGTGGCAGAGATTCGTAGTTTCTTGGGATTGGCATGCTATTACAGAAGGTTCGTGGAAGGATTTTCGTCAATAGTCGCGCCTTTGACAAAGTTGTTGAGGAAGGAAGTACCCTTTGTATGGACGGATAAGCAACAGGAGAGCTTTGAAAAGCTTAAGAGGGTATTGACTAAGCTCGGTGTTGATTCAAATTTGAGGCGTAAAAGGATTTTACGATGTATTGTGACACTTCCCATACCGGTTTAGGGTTGCGATTGATGCAAGACGGGAAGGTAGTAGCATATGCGTCCCGACAGTTGAGGCCACATAAGGTGAACTACCCGACGCATGACTTGGAGTTGGCGGCAGTGGTCTTCGCTCTTAAGGTATAGAGGCACTACCTTTATGGAGAAAAGTCAATGATCTACACAGACCACAAGAGTCTCAAGTATCTGTTAACTCAGAAGGAGTTGAATCTGAGGCAGCGAAGGTGGGTGGAATTACTGAAGGACTATGACTGTGCGATTGAGTATCACCCGGGCAAGGCGAATGTAGTGGCGGATGCCCTAAGCCGAAAAGTTGTGTCAGATATGAGGGCGTTATTCGCACAATTGAGTTTGTATGATGGGAGCCTATTGGCAGAATTGCAAGTCAAGCCGACGTGGTTGAATGAGGTGAAAGAGGGACAGTTGGTTGATGAGGACCTAAGTGCTAAGTTACAACAAGTACAGAATGGGGAATTAGAGGACTATGGTGTTAGTAACGAGGGAGTATTGTGCTTCAAAGGAAAGGTCTGTATGCTGAGGGACGAGGAGTTAAGACTGAGGATTCTTCGGGAAGCGCATGGTAGCCCTTATGCTATGCATCTCGGAGGCACCAAGTTGTACAGGGATCTAAGGGAATAGTTTTGTTGGCCTGATCTTAAGCGGGAAGTTACTAAATTCGTGGGGAAATGTCTGACGTGTCAGCAAGTTAAGGTTGAACACCAAGTTCCATCGGGATTGCTTCAGCCAATCGAAATTCTGCAGTGGAAGTGGGAGATAATTACCATGGACTTCGTTAGTAGGCTTCCCCTCACGCCTACTAAGAAGGACTCGGTATGGGTAATAGTAGACTGTCTGACCAAGTCCGCACACTTTATCCCAAGAAGAGTTGATTATTCTCTTCAGAAATTGGCTAAATTATATGTGACGGAAATTGTGAGGCCACATGGAGTGCCGGTGTCCATCATTTCGGATAGAGACCCAAGATTTACATCTCGATTTTGGAGGGCACTTCATCAAGCTTTAGGCACTAAGTTGGATTTCACTACGGCTTTTCATCCACAGTCGGACGGGCAATCTGAACGAGTAACCCAAGTTTTAGAGGACATGTTGAGGGGCTATGTGATGGATTTCAGAGGAAGTTGGGAGGAGTATTTTCCCTTAGCGGAATTTGCCTACAACAACAGCTATCAGGCAAGTATTCGAATGGCACCTTATGAAGCGCTGTATGGCCGGAAGTGTCAGACTCTTACATGTTGGACGGAATTGGGAGAACGTCGAGTTTTGGGACTAGAATTAGTAGCAGAGTCTGAAGAGAAGGTTGAGATAATTCGTGCACGGTTGAAGGAAGCATCCGATAGACAAAAGTCGTACGCAGATCTCAAATGAAAGGAGATTGAATTTGATGTGGGAGACCAAGTATTTCTTAAGGTTTCTCCTTGGAAGAAGGTGATGAGATTTGGTCGGAAAGGGAAGCTAAGCCCAAGGTTTATAGGACCCTATCGAGTGTTAAAACGAGTTGGACCAAAGGGTATATCGCTTGAATTGCCACCGATTTGCAGAGATGCACGACGTATTCCATGTATCCATGCTACGTCACTACCGATCGGATCCATCTCATGTGGTACCAGTTGAAGAAGTGGAGCAAAGGCCAGACTTATCCTAGGAGGAAGAGCCGATTCAGATCTTGGAACGAGACGTGAAAATATTACGGAGGAAGTCAGTTCCCCTAGCCAAAGTGTTGTGGCGCAATCATGGATCAGAGGAAGCTTCGTGGGAGCCAGAAGAGGCAATGCGACAGTAATACCCTCATTTATTTTAGCCAGGCAATTTCGAGGATGAAATTATTTTAAAGGGGGTAGAACTGTAACATCCTGAAAATGGGCATATGCATTTTTGATTTAATTATATGAAATGGCATGTCTTGTGTATTATGAATGTATGGTGAACATTTTTGGAAACTTGGAAATGTAAGGAAATGTTTTAGAAATGGTAAGTTTAAAAGACGAAACTAAAACAAGGTAGCCTTAAGAAAATTAATAGAAGAAATTTGACACAAACATAGGCTTGTTTAAGTGGCTTGGAGGCACCACTTAAGGCCCAGGTAGGTGACGCCACAAGCTATGCAAATGGGCCTAGGTTCGAGCAACGTGGGAATCAAATAAAGGATTTTATTTTTGCCACAAGAAGCAAAGGAGGTGGACGGCAAGAGGGACACTTACAAGATGAGTTTTATTTTTACTAAAATTCAGCTAGACAAGGGATAAATTCTTGGGATTATTTTTTTTAATAATTTGGGTAAGGTGATAATTAAAAGATAAATTTATCAAGATATGGAGAGTTGGCCGATTGGGGGACTCCTTGGGTTGGTATTTTCGGCCAAAAATAGGAGGGAGGAGTAGCCGAATTTCATAACATCATTTAGCCTCTCCTTCATTACTCCTTTCTCTCCAAAAACCTGTCAATTTTTTCCCCCTTTTAACCTGTTCTAGCCGAAATCTCTTCCAAAAAGACCACCATTGCCGAATCTCCTAAGCCTTTCACTTCTCCCTCTCACGTTTTCATCAACCATTAAAAGTCGAAATCTTCCCCTTCCATCTTTGCCGCAATTTTTTTTTAAACTCAAATCACCCTATTGCCGATTCTCCCTAAGCCTTATACCTTTCTCTTTTTACTCTTGTTGAAGCCGAATATACAAGGGGCTCATAGTCGACTATTCTTTAAGTCTCAGGCCGATTCTCTGTGGTTTAAGCAAAGGTTCCGTCGACTGTAATATTAAGGTAAGACCAAATGATGTTCGATTTCCATCCCTTTTCTTGTTGACTTGTCAAAATTTAGGGACTAACCCCTATTGTTGTTCTTGGCCGAAATATGGAAGGGAAGCTTCGGGATTTGGCCTATTGCCGACTATAAAGAAGAGATCTTTTGGGACTTTCAAGGATCTAAGGTGAGTGAATCGGTCAAAGACCATTTATCATGTTTAAGTGATTAAAAATCAGATCTAATGTGTGAAACTATAGGGATTTCGATAGATGTATACAAGGATTTCGGGATTTGAGAATTTCAAGGTAAGCCATGGTAGTTTCGGCCAAGGGCTATATATTTATGATTAAATATTAGAAATTTATCTAACATATGGCTATAAGGATTTCGACAGATACCTAAGTCAAGAGATTCATTCGGGATTCCAAATCGAAAGGTAAGCATTAATGTGCAATCGACTATAGCTATGTCTTGATACCTAGATCTATTCCTTATTATTTTGAAAGCCTAAAAACTAACCTATGTATAGATCTAGTGCTTGGACGAATACAAGGAAGAGTATAGCAAAGATTTCGGGACTTGATTCTCAAGTCAATTGGCAACAAGGTAGGTTTAGTGTACTAATCCTACTAGGATCTGGATTTGTGGCCGAATGGGTTTTCATTAAATCTTTAATATGGGCCGAATGTAGGGAGTTAAAGATCTAAGGCAGTAGATCAGATTTTGGGATTTCAGTGAATTTGTTAAGTGAATCAGGTGTGTACCCTACCCTAAGTTTTAATATGTTCATGGCTATGTTTTAAATTAAATATGTTATTAAGAATGTGAAAATATGGCTAAAGTACCATGCAAAGATACGAAGTACCCAGGTACGTTTCCTACCCCTACTAGGATTATGAATATATGTTATGTAACATATGAAAAAGGGATAAGAATGTGAATTAAGGCATGATGTGCATGATATGTAAGACATGAGGCATTCGGGTTATATGAAAGGGGAAGTGAATGTGGTGACCTAAGACCACGATATCTGAATGTGGTGACCTGAGACCATGATAACTGAATGTGGTGACCTAAGACCACGATATCCGAATGTGGTGACCTAAGACCACAAATTTTATAAGCGCGATGAGCACGTCGACTGCAGCGACTACCTTCGATGGTTGTAGCGGATGGAGGGTCGACTTAGTAGTCCCTACGGTGTAATGGTTGGTACGGGTGATGTGTAGCGGATGGCATATGGGTTTGGGTTTGGGCTACATTATTATTTTATATCTGCTATATGATTATGTATGTGATGTGATATTATGCCTGAATCTATTTGGACATAGTGTTTGTGTACACATTGAGTTTGTTGACTCACCCCGTTGTGGGAACCTTTTTCAGGTGACGAACAGTAATGGACCGGGCCGACAGATGCTTAGGGATGGCCATGCTCAACAAGAAGTTTTTTTTATTTAGGTTATTTTATTTTAAGTATTTTGAATTTAAATTTTGGGAATTATTTGATGTAATAAGGCCATAGTAGATCTACTTTACTTTGCTTCCATTTATTACGTTTACAATCTTTTATTTATTAAAAGATTAAGTAAATTTATTTTAAAACAAAGCCCAAACATTTTGTCACCTAAAGTAAAGGATTTTAATAATGAAATAAACTTGTTTTCAACTCAAGCCCAACCCAAAACAATCTTTCTTTCAAAACACACAAGTTTTTCCTAAATGACAAAAGAATTTGAAACGGTTTACACCGGGGAACACACCAGATCCGGTCAAGGCTTGTGGGCCGGGTTTGGGGTGTTTCACGTTCAATAGTATAGTTATGGTAAGACTAGAAATACCGTATCCACAAGGACCAAGAGTACTGGTAATTACTATCTTCTTGTTATCTAGCCTAAGAATTGGAGTGATTTCTTTTAAACTAAAATTAATTAAAAATACGACAAAGAATGAATTGGGAAAATACTTTGGACAATTTTATGAGATAGGCAATACCCAAGGAAGAATCTACCTAGACTTCACTTATTATTTTTGATTAATACAATTTATTAACTGGACTTAATCCATAGAAATCTCTAATTTAAGTTAATATCTTTTCAAGACTAAAAACAACTGACTCTAGGTTGTTTAATTGAAATCTCTTTCTAATTAAAACTCCTATTGTCGCATTAACTCCTTCTATGGATTCCCTTATTAGATTTGACGCTAATTCGGCAGATTTTTGCTGCCCTAATTCTAAGGTTGCAATCAACTCCACTTAATTGTGTTGATCTACTCTTAAACATGGACTCCTGATAATCTAAATAAGCACATTCGACTTGGATCAATAACCTGAATTATCAAAACAAGAATAAGAACTCACAATTAAGAATAAGAACAAGTATTTATCTTATAAATCAAATAATAATAAGTTTCATCTTAGGTTTCATCCCCTCAGGTATTTGAGAGGTTTAGTTCATACTGATAGAGGAAAACATCTTAAAATAAGGAAAACTACAAAACATAAGAAAACTAAAACACTTCAAGAGAAATTGATAGGAGATCTTAAGTCTTGATGCAGATCCTTCTTCTGAGCTGTTATCGATGGCTGTCTCTGAGTATTTTCTGCCTTCTACTCGCCGTCCTCCTTTAGGTTGCCCCCTAGGGTGTTTATATATGCTTTGGGAGCTTCTTTCTTGGCCCGCAAGTACCCTTTTCAGAGTAGAGTTAGTCTTGGGGTTGGCAGGGACACGCTTGTGTAACACGCCCGTGTTTGATAGCCTTAGGCCGTGCTCGCTTCTGCCCACCACACACGGCAGTGTTCAATGGCTTTCGACCGTGCGCGATTCTGCTGCATAGCCGTGTGATTTGCCCGTGTGTGGAAGTCCAGGCTGTGTTGATTTCTGAGGTAGGCCCATTTTGTCATTTTTTGGCCCGCTTATCGTTCTTTTCGACTCCCTAGGCTCTCTTGAGTGTAAAACATGAAATTAAAAGATTAGGAGCATCTAATTCGTCAAATCTAGTGAAAATTCATCAAAAATAGGCCAGACATTGGGGTAAAAATATGTATAAATTATGGTTTATCAAATATCCCCACACTTAAGCCTTTGCTTGTCCTCAAGCAAAATCCTCAGCTCACAATAAGAATTAACTTCCTCAATTCATAATCCTTATTAAAAATATCTCATCATAATTCATAGATAATTCATACATTGAGAATATAACTAAAAGAGCCTTAAAGATTTAAACAATCTAAGTCACCAATTTTTATAGCACAAAAACATAGATGTTTCCATTTACATAAATAATCACTTTTAATTCAAAACCGACAAGAATTGAAATCCTCACTGAAGACTCACTCAAATCACTCAAGGTGTTTAAGGTTCAAGATTAAGAACTCAAAAGTCAAACATGAAAAGTTATTACCATAGGCATGCATGAAAATCAAATCTCCACCACTATAAAATGAGATGATACACTAATCAAAAGGTCTTTAAAAAGGATTCTAATGGGGCTTGGGTTAAAGGTGTAGATAAAGGATGGAAAAGAAGGTTAAAATCGAGATTGAATTGACAATTTACCTAACTAGAAAAATAAACTAATACTAAATAATTACATCAATTGCAAACATATAGGTATCCTTGTTATTCCGAGTCTTCAACCGGGACTTCAACTTACATGCTCTCATTCATTTTCTCACCAAGACATTATTAATCAACTTCATGTAAATAATAAGCATTTCACAAAATAATAAGTAATTTAAACACAGTAACACATGTAACCTTAATTCCAAACAAACTTACCTCGATAATCAAAATGTATATAGATGTTCAATTTAGTCCACAACCTTGTTCTTGCCCCGGTTTCGGTTCGGGCATCGCGTTTCTTGATCTATAATGTGAATTTCACTTATTTAATATTCACATTGACTAAACTGACTCATGAATCACACTTTTTCAAAATTACGATTTTGCCCCTAAACTTTCTCGGAATTACACTTTTGCCCTTAGGCTCGTAAAATGATTTTTATTTAACTTCCTTGTATTTTAAGCTTAGCCAAATTATTCTCTTAACTATAACATCCCTTAATTTCCACTATTTCACTCATGTATGACAAATTTTATAACTTTTACAATTTGGTCCTCTTTATGCATTTTTCATGAAAATCACTTAGAAAAATATGTTTATCATACATCAAACTTTCATATTCTTCCTTAAAACATCAAAATACATTTATGTCATACATGGGTAAATTGTTGAACATAAACCCTAGCTCAAAATATAGCTAGAAATACCTAAATCGAGCTACGAGGATCTAAAAAATACGAAAAACATTCAAAACGGGGCAAAGAGCCACTTACAATCAAGCTTGAAAGATGAACAAACCCTAGATATGTCTTCTTTAGGGAAATTCGACCAAGGAGAAGAAGATGGACACAATTTTTGACTTCTTTTTCCCTTTTTAAGCTTTTATTTACCAAATGAAAAAAATGCCATTTGATGTGTCTCTAACTAACTATGATCACAGTAAAGGCAAGCGCACCTATCGTTCAATAGTATAGTTATGGTAGGATTGGAAATACCGTATCCACAAGGACCAAGAGTACCAGTAATTACTATCTTCTTGTTATCCAGCCAAAGAATTGGAGTGATTTCTTTTAAACTAAAATTAATTAAAAATACGACAAAGAATGAATTGGGAAAATACTTTAGACAATTTTATGAGATAGGCAATACCCAAGGAGAATCCACCTAGACTTCACTTATTACTTTTGATTCATACAGTTTATTAACTTGACTTAATCCATAGAAATCTCTAATTTATGTTAACATCTTTTTCAAGACTAAAAACAATTGACTCTAGGTTGTTTAATTGAAATCTCTTTCTAATAAAAACTCCTATTATCGCATTAACTCGATCTATGGATTCCCTTATTAGATTTGACTCTAATTCGACAAATTTTTACTGCCCTAATTCTAAGATTGCAATCAACTCCACTTAATTGTGTTGATCTACTCTTAAACATGGACTTCTGCTCATCTGAATAAGCACATTTGACTTGAATCAATAACCTGGATTATCAAAACAAGAATAAGAACTCACAATTAAGAATAAGAACAAGTATTTATCTTATAAATCAGATAATAAGTTCTGTCTTAGGTTTCATCCCCTTAGGTATTTGAGAAGCTTAGTTCATACTGATAGAGGAAAACATCTTAAAATAAGGAAAAGTACAAAACATAAGGAAACTGAAAAACTTCAAGAGAAATTGATAGGAGATCTTAAGTCTTGATGGAGAGCCTTCTTTCGATCTGCTTTCGATGGCTGTCTCTGAGTATTTTCTGCCTTCTACTCTGCGTCCTCCTGTAGGTTTCCCCCTAGGGTGTTTTATATAGGCTTTGGGAACGTCTTTCTTGGCCCACAAGTACCCTTTTTAGAATAGAATTAGTCTTGGGGTTGGCAGGGACACGCTTGTGTGACACGCCCGTGTTTCATAGCCTTAATCTGTGCTCGCTTCTGCCCACCGCACATGGTAGTGTTCAATGGCTTTTGACCGTGTGCGATTCTGCTGCACAGTCGTGTGATTTGCCCGTGTGTGGAAGTCCAGGCTGTGTTAATTTCTGAGGTAGGCCCATTTTGTCCCTTTTTGGCCTATTTATCGTTCTTTTTGACTCCCTAGGCTCTCCTAAGTGTAAAACATGAAATTAAATGATTAAGAGCATCTAATTCATCAAATCTAATGAAAATTCATCCAAAAAGAAGCCAGACATTGGGGTAAAAATATGTATAATTTATGGTTTATCAAATATCCCCACACTTAAGCCTTTGCTTGTCCTCAAGCAGAATCCTCAGCTCACAATAAGAATTAACTTCCTCAATTCATAATCCTTATTAAAAATATCTCATCATAATTCATAGATAATTCATACATTAATAATTTAACTAAAAGAGCCTTAAAGATTTAAACAATATAAGTCACCAATTTTTATAGCACAAAAACATAGGTGTTTCCCTTTACCTTAATAATCACTTTTAGGTTAAAGGATTGTAATGGGGCTTGGGTTAAAGGTGTGGATAAAGGCTGGAAAGAAAGGTTAAAATTGATATTGAATTAACAATTTACCTAGCTAAAAAATAAACTAATACTAAATAATTACATCGATTGAAAACTTATAGGTATCCTTGTTATTCCGTGTCTTCAACCGGGACTTCAACTTACATGCTCTCATTCATTTTCTCACCAAGACATTATTAATCAACTTCATGTAAATAAAAAGTAATTTAAACACAGTAACACATGTAACCTTATTCCAAACAAACTTACCTCGGTAATAAAAATGTATATAGATGTTCGATTTAGTCCACAACCTTGTTCTTGCCCCAGTTTCGGTTCGGGCGTCACGTTTCTTGATCTATAATGTGAATTTCACTTATTTAATATTGACGTTGACTAAACTGACTCATGAATCACACTTTTCAAAATTATAATTTTGCCCCTAAAGTTTTTCATAATTACACTTTTGCCCATAGGCTCGTAAAATGATTTTTATTTAACTTCCTTGTATTTTAAGCTTAGCCGAATTATTCTCTTAACTATAACAGCCCTTAATTTCCACTATTTCACTCATGTATGACAAATTTTATAACTTTTACAATTTGGTCCTTTTATGCATTTTTCATGAAAATCACTTAGAAAAATATGTTTATCATACATCAAACTTTCATATTCTTCCTTAAAACATCAAAATACATGCATTTCATACATGGGTAAATTGTTGAACATAAACCCTAGCTCAAAATATAGCTAGAAATAGCTAAATCGAGCTACGAGGATCTAAAAAATACGAAAACATTCAAAACAGGGCAAAGAGCCACTTACAATCAAGCTTGAAAGATGAGCATGTAAGAGTATGCCCAAAGATCAATCATAAGATGGTTGTAATAACATACTTGATTTACCATGTTTATTAATATAAAGCGTTGTCATTATTATTTTAGTTTTTCCTTCGTGTGTACAAATAAACCGATTTATAATAATGTTCGAGAATAATATGATTATTCTTTAAATATCCTTATTCAAGTATTATTGTTGACTAGGACAACAATAATGCATTAAGACTAACATGTAGTTGATTGATGATAAAGAGTTGTCATTGATATGGAGTGTCAAAATCAATGCATGAATATGTGTGCTAGAGAACAACATATTGGACTGACCTGCTATGAGTATGTTTCTTAGATTATTATGTAATTGTCACAACATTACTCATAGTGATTAATATGTATATGATCCTTAGACATGAGATAATCATTATCCTAACATCGTGAGTCGTATATTTTGATACAGTCAAACGTACACCATAACTGGTTGTTATACAAAGGCTAATGTTGGATCTACCACAATCTATGTAGAGGGATATTGTTGATCAATATACGATAAGTCCCTCCCACATAATGGGAGTATTATCTTAGGCCACTTGATTGAGTAAGACTAGAAATGCATGGCCATGCTCAAATAAGTTGACAAGAGATGTCATACTAATTTGTATATCATAGTCTACTCAAGATATCAAGAAACATGGGATGGACTATACAAGTGTGACTATTCCATGACTTGTATATATTCCAGAGATAAAGGACTTAAGGATTAATGCATGAAAAGTTAATCACAAAAAGTTATGTCGAATCATGACTTCTTGTAACTTAGGTAGCAATGATGCATTTTAGATGCCACTCATTGTTTGTGACATTAGAATCGTTCTAGTATTACTACTAACGTTACAAGAACCTATAGGGTCACACCCTATGGTTGAAATGAATGGAATGAAACATAGTTGGTATTGTGTTTGATTGTCACATGAATTAAATTAATTAAAGAATTAATTTAATTGGGCAATCAAATATTGAATATATTGTATGTACAAGGATGTTGTACACATAATATATGAATTTGTTCGTATATAAATTTAAATAAATATAGCTTATCGAATCCATGTTATAATTAATGTAATTATAACTTTTTGGGTATAATTAATGTAATTATAATTTTCGATTAAAACATTATTATATTTGTTTAATTTTATAATTCATAAATGAAATACCGATTATAAAAGGTAATTAGTGAAGAGAAACCCTAAGAATTTTGCTTAGAAAAGTCTAGCAGCCGTCAAGCAAATAAAAACCTCTGGAAATAGTTTTTGGAGATTTTCTGTCATTCATAGTCAAACCGGGTGGATTACGTAGAGGCCGACATCGTAAAGGTTGCGGCTTGGTTCGACAGTAGATCAGAACTCTTGTTGCCGAGGCGTCATTGTCTACTCAGATTGAAATTTCGGTAATTTTGAAACCTTTATTTCACCCTGATTCATTCCTCACACATGGATTCATGGTTTGGATCGCCGGGATTAATTTTATTTCACTACGCCATGGGGGTCCCGGCGTTCCAATAGAACAAACCCTAGCTATGTCTTCCTTAGGGAATTTCGACCAATGAGAGGAAGATGGACACAATTTTTGACTTATTTTTCCCTTTTTAATCTTTTATTTACCAAATGACAAAAATGCCCTTTGATGTGTCTCTAACTAACTGTGACCACAGTAAAGGAAAGCGCACCTATCGTTCAATAGTATAGTTATGGTAAGACGAGAAATACCATATCCACAAGGACCAAGAGTACTAGTAATTACTATCTTCTTGTTATCTAGCCTAAGAATTGGAGTAATTTCTTTTAAACTAAAATTAATTAAAAATACAACAAAGAATGAATTGGGAAAATACTTTAGACAATTTTCTGAGATAGGCAATACCCAGGGAAGAATCCACCTAGACTTCACTTATTACTTTTGATTCATACAGTTTATTAACTTGACTTAATCCGTAGAAATCTCTAATTTATGTTAATATCTTTTCAAGACAAAAAAAAACTAACTCAAGGTTGTTTAATTGAAATCTCTTTCTAATTAAAACTCCTATTGTCGCATTAACTCGATCTATGGATTCCCTTATTAGATTTGACTCTAATTCAGTAGATTTTGTTGCCCTAATCCTAAGGTTGCAACCAACTCCGCTTAATTGTGTTGATCTACTCTTAAACATGGACTTCTGCTCATCTGAATAAGCACATTCAACTTGAATCAATAACTTGAATTATCAAAACAAAAATAAGAACTCACAATTAAGAATAAGAACAAGTATTTATCTTATAGATCAAATAATAATAAGTTCCATCTTAGGTTTCATCCCCTTAGGTATTTGAGAGGGTTAGTTCATACTGAAAGGGGAAAACATCTTAAATAAGGAAAACTACAAAACATAAGAAAATGAAAAACTTCAAGAGAAATTGATAGGAGATCTTAAGTCTTGATGGAGATCGTTCTTCCGAGTTGCTCTCGATGGCTATCTCCGAGTATTTTCTACCTTCTACTCGGTGTCGTCCTTTAGGTTGCCCCCTAGGGTGTTTATATAGGCTTTGGGAATGCCTTTCTTGGCCCACAAGTACCCTTTTCAGAATAGAATTAGTCTTGGGGTTGGCAGGACACACTTGTGTGACACGCCTGTGTTTGATAGCCTTAGGCCGTGCTCGCTTCTACCCACCACACACGGTAGTGTTCAATGGCTTTTGACCATGCTCGATTCTGCTGCATAGCCGTGTGATTTGCCCGTGTGTGGAAGTCTAGGCTGTGTTGATTTTTGAGGTAGGCCCATTTTGTCCCTTTTTGGCCCGTTTATCGTTCTTTTCGACACCTAGGCTCTCCTGAGTGTAAAACATGAAATTAAAAGATTAGGAGCATCTAATTCATCAAATCTAATGAAAATTCATCCAAAAATAAGCTAGAAATTGGGGTAAAAATATGTATAAATTATGGTTTATCAAATATCCCCATACTTAAACCTTTGCTTATCCTCAAGCAAAATCCTCAGCTTACAATAAGAATTAACTTCCTCAATTCATAATCCTTATTAAAATATCTCATCATAATTCATAGATAATTCATACATTGATAATTTAACTAAAAGAGCCTAAACAATCTAAGTCACCGATTTTTATAGCACAAAAACATAGGTGTTTCCTTTTATCTAAATAATCACTTTTAATTCAAAACCGACAAGAATTGACATCCTCACTAAAGATTCACTCAAATCACTCAAGGTGTTTAAGGTTCAAGATTAAGCACTCAAAAGTCAAACATGAAAAGTTATTACCATAGGCTTGCATGAAAATCAAATATCCGCCACTATAAAATGAGATGATACACTAATCAAAAGGTATTTAAAAAGGATTGTAATGGGACTTGGGTTAAAGGTGTGAATAAAGGCTGGAAAAGAAGGTTAAAATCGAGATTGGATTGACAATTTACCTAACTAGAAAAATTAACTAATACTAAATAGTTACATCAATTGAAAACTTATAAAAATAACACAACCTTCTTCTAAATATGTGAAATTGACAATTTAAGCTCATAACACTAATAATGAAAAAATTTTCAACTTTTTTTAAGAACAAGTATTTATAAGAAAGAACCTAACAACTGAAATAATGAAAATAGTTAGGCAGCTGATCAAATCAAATCTCGATAAAAGGGGAGTCAATAAAGTAGGAGAAGCAAAAATTTGGTTTTGGGTTAATATTAATGGGTGAGTCAATAAACGGTTTATTAGGATCAAAGGGGTTCACTAGGGGTTAATTATGGAGGTAGGCTTTTTGGTGGAATAAGTGGGTTAAATCCTAAGTGCCTTTATTATATCAGTATATCAAATCAAATGTGTGGTCCTGACATGCATAATTCAAGCAAGTTTTAGAATAACAAATTAGTATTGACACACTCATAATCAATAAAGTGAGCAAGAAAAATGTATGCTCTAAAGGCTCAAAATCTCACAAAAATTATGGTTTTTGATGTCAACCTTGCAAATTTCAAACTTCAAGGTGATATTTAAATTTAGGAAACAACCTAAAATTTTTAATTTTGAAAATAGACTTATCATACTTGATTCTCTAATGTCTTAAAGTTTAAATGATCAATGCACAATTGCCTATGACTTAATCCAAAACATATCAATAAAAACATAAGTCAATAGAAGTTTCATTTTACTTAGTAATATAAGAAAATTTACTTAAGAACAAGACATAATTTAGGGATTTTCTAATATTACTATAATTAATCGCCCACACTTAAGATGTACATTGTCCTCAATGTACAAAGATAAATAATGACAATATAGTCAAAAATCATAAGATAGGAGAGAAGTGAAACTTCCTGAATTTTGGATGGAGTCAATGAAAAGAAACCTGATAAATTTGGGCAGAGGTGAGCGTGGGGGCGATACTCGGAAAGACGTCGAACCTTTTGAAATTGAATCAATGAAGCAGCCAGAATGAACTTATGGTACCCTATTGTAAATCTAAATGGCATGAAGAATAAGAACAGAATAATAAATAATGGAAAATAAATATGAATTCAAAATAAAGGGGAAAAAGAGTAACCAATGGTGGCTGGTGTGGTGGCGGTGTAAAGAAAGAATAAGAGTGAGGAGAAAGTGAAGGTAGAGAAAAAGAGGGAAAGAAGAGAGAAAAGGGAAGAGATCTGCGATGAATTTTGTTAGCATCTCCTCAAGGTTCAGCTTCTTCTCTCATGGTAAAGGTTTTTATTGAAAGCCTGGAGGGGGTTGTCTCTGATTTCCTTGACCACCCCATGAAAAGTTTGGGTGGTTCCTCCAACCTGGATTATAAGTGCTACTATAGGGATTATTATGAGGTCTAGAATTATTACCTATATAGTTCATCTATTCCCTTTCTATGCCAGCGTTGTAAGTTGAATATTCTGTATTGTTCATTCCTCCTCCACTCGTATCACATTGCATCACTGGATGTACCCAGGAAGAACCACACAAACCATCAATCTTTTCACTTAATAACTCTACCTGGTTTGATAGCATGGTGACTGCATCGAGGTTGAAAACACTGGCGGCTTTTTTCGGCTTTGTTCTCATAACTTGCCACTGATATTTATTTAGTGACATCTCTTTAATGAATTCATAAGTAGCCTCAGGTGTTTTATTGTTTAGTGTACCGCCGGCGGTTGTATTAATCAACTGCCTAGTTGAGGGGTTCACACCATTGTAAAATGTTTAAACCTGCAACCATAATGGTAACCCATGGTGACAGCACCTTCTTATTAGATCCTTATATCTCTCTCACGCATCGTAAAGTGTTTCTAAATCCATCTGCACAAAAGAAGTGATATCATTCTTCAACTTAGCCATTTTAGCCAGTGAAAACTATTTAAGTAAAAAAAATTTTGGTCATTTGTTCCTATGTAGTGATTGATCCTCGTGGTAACAAGTTCAACCACTGTTTGGCTTTATTCCTCAATGAGAAGGGAAACAACCGAAGGCTAATGGCATCATCAGAAACTCCATTAGTCTTGAAAGTGTCACAGAATTCCAGAAAAATTGCCAAGTGATTGTTTGGATCCTCATCCTGCAAACCATCAAACTGAACAAACTACTGGATCATCTGAATAGTGTTAGGTTTCAGTTCAAAATTATTTGCAGCAACAACAGGTCTAACAATACTTGATTCAGTTGCTATTAAATTAGGTTTAGCATAGTTATACATAGTACGAGGAGCAGGATTTTGATTCATCGGGTTTTCAGCAACCACAAGAGGTAGCAGATTCTTGTCGGCCATCTCTTTGGTAGTATTGGTTTCATTTTCTTGCTCTTCTTCTATGTATTGTATACTTTGCCTTATTTCTCTTCGATTTCTGTTAGCGGTACATTCCATATCACTGTCAAGAAGTAAGGGTCCTGACGGGTTCCTTCTAGTCATAAACTAAAAGTTCCTACCAGAAGCAAAGAAAGAAAAATTAGAGAAGTAAAAACGAATAAAAAGTAAAATTAAATTGCAATAAAATAAGAATGGATAAAGTAATAAAAATTTAGCATTCCTAATATCTTAGTCCCCAGCAATGACGCCAAGAACATGATGTTTCTCTAACTAACTATGATCACAGTGAAGGCAAGCGCACCTATTGTTCAATGGTATAGTTATGGTAAGACCGGAAATATCGTATCCACAAGGACCAAAAGTACTAGTAATTACTATCTTCTTATTATCTAGCCTAAGAATTGGAGTGATTTCTTTTAAACTAAAATTAATTAAAAGTAGACAGAGAATGAATTGGGAAGATACTTTAGACAACTTTTTGAGATAGGCAATACCCAATGAAGAATCCACATAGACTCACCTATTACTTTTGATTCATACGATTTATTCACTTGACGTAATCGGTGGAAATCCCTGATTTATGTTAATATCTTTTTCAAGACTTAGAACAACTGACTCTAGGTTGATTAATTGAAATCTCTTTCTAATTAAAACACCTATTGTCGCATTAACTTGATCTATGGATTCCCTTATTAGATTTGACTCTAATCCGACAAATTTTGGTCTTCCTATTTCTAGGGTTGATATCAACTCCGCTTAATTGTGTTGATCTACTCTTAAACAGGGACTTTTGCTCCTCTAAATAAGCACATTCGACATGAATGAATAACCTTATTTATCAAAACAAGAATAAGAACTCACAATTAAGAAAAGAATAAGTATTTATCTTATAAATCAAATAATAATAAGATCAGTCTTAGGTTTCATCACCTCAGGTATTTGAGAGGTTTAGTTCATACTGATAGAGGAAAACATCTTAAAATAAGGAAAACTAAAAAAAATGAAGCCAGGACCAAAACCGAGGCAAGAATAAAGTCAAGGACTAAATTGTAATATCTACATACATTTTGTACATTAAGGTAAGTTTGTATTGTTTCCAAACTTCATGAATATTTTCATTGTATTGCTTGTTATGTTGTTAAAACTACATTACATTCATGAGAATGTTTAATGGTATGTTAAACAAAGAAATTAACGAGATTATGTATGTGAAAGTCCCGATTGAAGTTGAATTACCCTGGATGCTCAATCTACCACATGAGATAAGAAAGTCTGTATAAGACCAAGCTAAGGCATGGCATCGTAAATCAAGCAAAGATGTCATGTAAGACCAAGACAAGTCTTGGAATTAATGAATTATTATGAGATGAAGACCTATTTAAGTCCAAGCCAAGGGATGTCATTGGTGAGTCTCCAAGAAAAGATGTCCTGTAAGCCCAAGACAAGTCTTGGCATTAAGGAGTTATCATGAGATAAAGATCCCATGTAAGTCCAAGCAAGGCATGGCATTGTTGGGTAACAAGGAAGATTTCATGTAAGCCCAACCCATGGCTTGGCATTGACAAAAAAAAGTTACTAAGCAAGACCATGTCAAGGCGTGACAATGGTAAGTTCCCAAGGGAACCCACAAGGAAGAATTTGTGAAAGTCCATGTCAAGACATGGCGTCGATATCATGTTAAGAAATCCCATGTAATACTATATCAAGGATGTAGCATTGGCATCAAGAAACATGTGGGCTGAGATTCAATATCCTCTGTTATTCATAGTAATTCATCGGGCAAAAAAGTAATGATTGAAAGAGAAAGCAAGAAAGTTAAGTGAAGCTATCACTGGGTTATGTTAGTTGAAATTAATGAAGAATATTATTCATGTTATGAATGATGAAGTTGAGATTATGCTCATCATAGTGAGGTATGCTGATCAAGTGATATATGTATCTAGTTTTCTTTCAAGCATGAGACTGGTAAGTACCATGAGGAATGTAAGAATCAGTAAGAGTAAGAAAGCTTAAGTATTTGAGATTTATGATGCCATTGTTTATGATGAATGGTCTATGTTAAGCAAATATATTGATATATGCACTACATGCAAACTTATTAAACTAAATGCTTACGTCTTTAATTCTTTTCTTTCATGTAGTCCTGCCAAGCTAAATTGTGGATCATTGACATCAGAGCTCGAAGCACACGATCAATCATTATTTTGGTATAGCCAAGTTGTTTTTATTTAAGTATGGCATGTATTGGAATCATTTCATTTTAAAATACGTATTAAGAAGAGCCAATTTATTGGCTATTAAGTTCATTATTCTTTTTGTGCATGGCTAATGAGATTGGCCAAGCTTGACTAAGTATGTGTATATTAATATTAATGGACTATGCAATTTTTTTGTTAATGTTAGATGAAGTATTTGAATTGTGGATTTTGGATGAGATTGATCTTGATTTCAGGGTGGTAATTGGCTTGGTAAATAGCCTCTAAGTGCCCACACGAATTGACACATGGGGGTGTGTCTGGGCCGTGTGTTCCCTAAATGTTAGTGTCTTAGGTCAGAATAGGCCACTGGCTAACGCCATGGCCGTTTGTATAGGCTGTATGTGACACACGGTTAGTACCTGAATGTGTGCCCCAGGACGTGTGAATAAGTCAGTATATCAAGGTTTGACACACGGTATAGGGCCACGGGCATGTCAAGACCCTGTGTAAACTATTAGTATCCACCAAGGGTGGAAGACATGGGCATGTCTTATGGGTACACGGGCGTGTCCCAAACCACACGGGCGTGTGACCGCTATTTTGAGAGAAAAGTTTCTAGTTGAGTTCCAAAAGTTTCTGGAGGTAATTTTAAGGCCTCGTAGGCCCTTGAAATGTTTGAATTGACTAAGAAAGAGAAGTTTTTAATTCGCACAAAATTTTATAGCCCGTAAGTACATGTTTAAGAAGGTTCAAGCATAGTAATGTCTCGTATCTGATTTTAGCCTCGGACTTGCGTATGGGGTGTTACAAAGTGAGTATATGTTTTTGGTGAATGATGACTATGTTAAAATGGTAAGATTGTGAATGTATTTTGTTTGGAAATGATTGTGAATAAGTTGAGATAAATTTTGTATTAAATGGTATGTCTGAAAGGCCTTTGAATGCTTGGAAAAGTTGATTATTTTGGTATGAAATGAATTGGTATGTTGCTTGTAGGGATAACCGAATGTGTGGGTGGCATTTTGGCCTTGCAAATAGCCTATATTTGCCCACACGGTTGAGCACACGGGCGTGTGGATCGACCGTCTCCTTCGAGGTTGCAATTTGAAACATGTCAGGCTTGACCACAGGCTGGGCTCACAGGCGTCTGATTGGCTGTGTAGTGCAATTTAGGCTCGGCCATGGGTGGGGCACACGGGCGTGTCTCAGGCCGTGTGGTCAAGTCAATATGTATGCCCTATTTTGACACGGCTCAATCACACGGGCGTGTCTAAAGCAGTGGGAGGCACACAGCTTGCCCGGACGGGCATGTGACCTCTGAAACTTTGAAAAAATTTTAAATTTTTTGAGAATTTTTGTATGTGTTCAGTTTAGTCCCGACCTCTCTCTAAAGCATGATTAGGGTCTCTAAGACCTATTTAAGAAACACTTTGATTGGATTTGATAAATTGTATTGTGAAATGTATGTGAATGATTTCGATTGTCTGGTAATGCACTTTAACCCTATTTTAGCGACGATTACGGGTTAGGGGTGTTACATTTGATTGGTATCAGAGCTACAATTTAGTCGATTCTCGGACTAACGTAGCGTGAAAGAGTCTAACTATACATACCATATATTTGAAATGTGATAGTGTGATGAATCCTGACGTATAAAATGTGTTTATCGTACAGTAATGGATCCGGAAAGAGCCGTGCTGCCGACATTGAAAGTAATGCACCTACTCCCGCTCAAGGGACAGCCCAAGCCGATTCAAGACCGGCTACGAGCGGTCAAGAGGGAGAAGCTTTCTTCTAAAAGATGAGATGGTTCACTCAGTTCGTATGAAATAATCTGACTGTTTCACAACCTCCGCCCCAGTCTAATCCCTCTCAGACTTCTGCTATACCTCCGATTATGAATTTGAATCTGTTGAACAAGCCTCCGATCGATAAAATCAGTAAGTATGAGGCTAAAGAGTTCAGGGCTACGAGTGATGATGATGCCGAGAAAGTTGAGTTCTAGCTTGAAAACACAATCCGGGTATTTGATGAAATTACGTTAACCCCTAAAGAATAAATAAAATGTACCGTTACTTTATTACGAGATGCAACTTATCAATGGTTGAAGACTCTAATTTTTGTTGTTCTAAGGGAATGGGTTACTTGGGATTTCTTTAAGTCTGAGTTTCGAAAGAAATACATCGGCCAGAGGTTTATTGATTAGATATGAAAGGAATTTCTAAAATTGAAACAAGGTTGCACGTCTGTCACTGAATATGAAAGAGGATTTGTAAGATTTAGTTAATATCTTTGGGAATGTGTATCAACTGAGGCAATAATGTGCAAAATATTTAAAGATGGCTTAAATGAAGATATTTGTTTGCTAGTTGGGATTCTAGAGATAAAAGAGTTCATACTGCTTGTTGATCGATCATGCAAAGCCGAAGTACTCGGGAAAGATAAAAGAAAGCCTGAGTCTAAAGTTAGAGATGTGAGAAATAGATTCTCGAGCAAATCATTTCAGTCTACTTTAAAGAAATTCATAGATGAGCATAGCCGTTCCAGAACTAATGTGGGACATTCGAATCCAAGAGATCGAGCTAGATCAAAGTTGAATACCAAAGCTCCAACAACTTCGATGGCTTGTGTCGAAAATGTATGATCTGAGTGACCTAAATGTGAGCATTTTGATAAAAGACATCCAGGTAGTTGTAGATTGAATGATTGAGCTTGTTTCAGATGTGGATCCTTAGATTATTTCATCCGAGATTGCCTAGAGTCTATCGAGCAAGAGATTGTTCAGAATCTGAGATCTGAGAATGTTTTAGCGAAAGGTAGACCTTCCCAAAATGCAAGAAATGTCGATGGTAGTCAAAGAACTATGAAAGACTCGATTCTGAGATCTGAAGCTAGAGCACCTACTAGAGCATATGCCATCCGAGCTCGAGAGGAAGCTTCATCTCCAGATGTTATAATGGGTACATTTACTCTTTATGATACTTTTGTGATTGCATTGATAGACCCAGGTTCTACTCATTCGTGTATATGCATGAACTTAGTATCTACTAAGATTTTGCTGTCTGATCTCTCGAGTTTGTTATAAAAGTATCAAACCCCTTTGGTAAAAGTGTTCTGGTTGATAAAGTATGCAAGAACTGTCTATTGATGTTTCGAGATGTTTGTTTTCCGGCTGATTTGATGATATTACCTTTTGATGAGTTTGATATAATTTTGGGTATGTACTGGTTGACATTGCATGATGCTGTTGTGGATTGCAAAAGAAAGACTATTTATTTGAGATGTCAAAATGATGAAATAGTTCGAATTGAATCAAATGATTTGAATGGGTTACCTGCTGTGATATATTTGTTGAAAGCTCTGAACTATTCGAGAAAAGGTTATGAAGCTTATGTGATTGACTCGAAAGTGACTAAAAATAAAGTTGAATCAGTGACAGTTGTTTGTGAATTTCTTGATGTGTTTTCTGAAGAGTTACCGGAATTACCTCCTATACGTGAAGTTGAATTTGGTATTGATCTGTTATCGGGAATGACTCCTATTTTGATAGCTGCGTATAGAATGGCACCAATAGAGCTAAAAGAATTAAAGTTACAGTTGTAAGAATTGACAGTTGAGGGTTTGCAAGACCGAGTTTCTCACCTTGGGTGCTCCTGTTCTGTTTGTGAAATAGAAAGATGGCACGATGAGAATGTGCATTAATTACCGTTAGTTGGATAAGGTGACTATAAAGAACAAATACCCACTGTCTAGAATCGATGATTTATTTGATCAATTGAAAGGAGCCACTGTGTTTTCAAAGATAGATCTGAGATCAGGATATTACTAGTTACGAATAAAAGATTCAGACATTCCGAAGACTACTTTCAGAACAAGGTATGGGTATTATGAATTTTTACTTATGCCTTTCAGACTAACGAACGCTTCTGCTGTTTTTATGGATATGATGAACAAAATTTTTAGACTATACCTAGATTGATTTGTTGTTATTTTCATTGACAACATTTTGATTTATTCTCGAGATGAAATTGAACATGCTGAACATCCGAAATTGTGTTGAAAACTCGAGAGAAAAGCAATTGTATGTGAAATTCAGCAAATGCGAATTCTAGTTATAAAAGTGGGTTTCGGGACATATTGTTTCAAACATCTCGTATCTGAGTTGATTCGAGCAAGATTTACGCTATTCATGAATGGAAACCTCAGAAGAATGTGTTTGAAGTCCAGTAACTTTGTGGGATTAGCTGGTTATTATCGTCGGTTTGTAAAGGTTTCTCAATGATAGCTACTCATTGACTAAATTGCTTGAAAGATGTGAGATTGAATGGTCCGATAAATTTCAAAAAAGCTTTGATCATTTGAAAACTCATTAGCTCAAGCTCAGTTTTGATATAATCAGAATCAGGCAAAGAATATGTGATTTACAGTGATGCTTCGTTAAATGGTCTGGGATGTGTTTTGATACAGGAAGGCAAAGTTATAGCTTATGCCTCGAGACAATTGAAGCCATATAAAAAGAACTATCCGACACATGATCTTGAGCTAGCTGCGATTGTGTTTGCATTAAATCTTTGGCACCATTATATTTTTTGTGAGAAATGTCATGTATTTTCGGATCATAAAATTCTGAAATATTTAATGACCCAAAAAGATTAAAAATCTGCGACAAAGAAGGTGGTTAGAGCTTTTGAAAGACTACGAGCTTGTGATAGATTATCATCTAGGTAAAGAAAATGTCGTTGCTGATGCTTTAAGCCAAAAAGTCACTATTTGCATTACGTGCAATGAATGCTCATTTAGACTTGTCTGATGATAGTTTGATTTTTTTGAAATTAAAAGTAAAACCATTATTTTTACAGAAAATATGTGATGTTCAGAAAGTTGATAATGAAATGTTGGTGAAACGAGCTAAATGTGATCTGAATTCTGATTCTCAATTTCGAGCTGATGTTGATGATTGTTTGAGATTTTGAGATCGAATTTGTGTTCCGAGAAACTCAAAGTTGATTCAGTTGATTTTAAGTGAAGAACATAAAAGTCGCCTATCTGTTCATCTGGGAAGTACAAAGATGTATCATGTTCTGTAGCAACACTATTGGTGGTCTGGTGATAAACCATAAAAGTAACACATTTTAATCCTACACTTAGCTTTTTTTTGGATGTTTATTTATAGAATTTTGTGAATTCGATACTTTTAATCCTTTAAATTCATGTTTTTATACTTAGGAGAGCATAGGGGAGTGAAAGGAACGGAAAACGGGCAAAAACCAGACAAAATGGGCCATCATAAGGATCCACACGGCGAAAGCCCACACCACACAGGCTGAACAAATGCCCGTGTGAACCACACGGGCTGGACACATGTTCGTGTGCCAGCCTGTGTCGATCGAGGGCCATACAAATTCTCACACGGCCTAGGCCTCCTCACATGAGTTGATCACATGCCCATGTCCCTGCCATACCCTACTTTGATTTCATGCGGAAAAAGCCAAATTTTAGGGTTTCTAAGCCTTCTAAAGTCTACAAATACGAGCCATGATAGACCTAAAAAGGGCGCAGAGTAGATCAAAGAAATTACTCTAAGAAAGCCGTCGGAATCATGTCGGAAGCAGGATCTTATTCAAGATTGAAGATCTCCATCAAGTTTCTTAAAAGTTTTTGGGATCTTTATGTCTTGTTGTTTTCTTAATTCTATGATGTTTTCCTTTTACGCTATGAACTAAACTCCCTAAATACCTATGGAGGATGAAACCTAGATAAATCTTATTATTTAATAGACCTAAATTATGTGATAAATTCTTGTTCTTATTCTTAATTATGTGTTCTTAAACCCTGTTTAGTGTTTTCAGAAATGTCAATTCAAGATATGTGCTTATTCAGTGGAGCAAAAGTCCTTATTTAAGAGAAGATCTAGCATAATTAAGCAGAGTTGATTGCATGCCTAGAAATAGGATGACATAAATCTTCCGGATTAGAGTCAAATCTAATAAGGGAATCCATGGATCAATTTAATGCGACAATAGAGGTTTTAATTGGAAAGAGATTTCAATTAATCAACCTAGAGTTAGTTGTTCTTACTCTTGAAAGAGATATTAACATAATTTAGGGATTTCTACGGATCAAGTCTAGTGAATAAATCATTTAATTCAGAATCAGAATAATAAGTGAAATCTAGGTGTATTCTTAATTGGGTATTGTCTTTATCATTGGTTTATTCGATTATTTCTTTCACTCTCTGTCGTGTTCATAGTTAATTTGTTAGTTAAATTTTAGGTTAAAATAAATCCCATTAATTATTAGGCAGATAATAACAAGATAGTTATTAGTAGTAATTTTAGTCCTTGAGGATACGATATTCCGGACTCACCACGACTATACTACTATTCGATAGGTGCGGTTGCCTTTGTCGAAATATTAGTTAGTTTCGAGCCCATCAGTTTTTGGTGCCGTTGCTGGGGACTAGAATATTAAGAACACTTAATTTTTATTACTTTGCCCATTCTTATTTTTAATTTATTTTTATTTTATTTTAATTTACTAACTTCTCTTTTATTTTCTTCTGGCAGGTATTTTTAGTTCATGACTAGGAGAAACTCGTTAGGACCCTTGCTTTTTGATAGTGAGATAGAAAGTACCGCTCGCAAAAATCGTAGGGAAAAGCAAAGTCTACAGTATATAGAGGAAGAGCTAGAGGACGATACCAATAGATCTGAAGAGAAGGCTGATAATAATCCACTACCCTCGATGTTTGCCGAAAATCATGCTCCTCATACTATGTACGACTATGCTAAGTATAATTTAAATAGGGATGAATCGAGTATTGTTAGACCTGTTATTGCTGCAAATAATTTTGAACTGAAACCTAACACTATTCAAATGATTCAACAGTTTGTTCAGTTTGATGTTTGCAAGACGAACACCTAAATACTCATTTAGCAATTTTTCTAGAATTCTGTGATACTTTCAAAATAAATGGCATTTCTAAAGATGCCATTCGGTTTTGGTTGTTTCCTTTTTCATTAAGAAACAAAGCTAAACAGTGGTTGAACTCGTTACCACGAGGTCCTATCACTACTTGTGAACAAATAACCAAAAAATTCTTATTGAAATATTTTTCGCCGGCTAAAATGGCTAAGTTGAGGAATGATATCTCTTCTTTTGTGCAGATGGATTTAGAAACACTTTACGATTAATGAGAGAGATACAAGGATCTACTGAGAAGATGCCCTCACCATGGGTTACCAATATGGCTATAGGTTCAAACCTTTTACAGTGGCGTGAACCACTCAACTAGGCAATTGATTGATATAGCCGCCGAGGGTGCTCTAAATAACAAAAAACCTGAGGCTGCCTATGAATTCATTGAAGAGATGTCACTGAATAACTATCAGTGGGAAGTAATGAGAACAAAGTCAACAAAAGCCGCTGGCGTTTTCAACCTCGACGCAATTACCATACTATCAAACCAGGTAGAGCTTTTAAATAAAAAGATTTATGGTTTGTGTGGTTCTTTGCAGGTACATCCAATAATGCAGTGCGATACGAATGGAAGAGGAATGGGCAATACACAATATCCATCTTACAACCCTGGCAGGGAGAATGAGTAGCTGAATTATATGGGTAATAACTTTAAACCTCTAAATAATCCTTACAATAATACATATAATCCAGGATGGAGATATTTATGGATGACTTTTCGGTATTTGGTAATTATTTCCATCTTTGCCTTAAAAATTTGAAACGAGTTCTAATGAGATGTGAGGAGATGAACCTTGCGTTAATTTGGGAAAAATGTAACTTTACGGTTTGAAAAGGGATTGTGTTAGGACATAAAATTTCTAGTAAAGGGATTGAGGTAGATAAAGCAAAGATTGAAACCATAGAAAAATTACCTCCTCCTAGTATAGTTAAGGCTATTAGAAGCTTTTTAGGACATGCTGGATTTTATAAAAGATTCATTAAAGATTTCTCTAAAATAGCTAAACCTTTAACGAAATTACTAGAAAAAGACGTACCTTTCAATTTTGATCAGGAATGTTTAGACGCATTTAATATCCTCAAAGATAAATTTATAAATGCCCCCATTATAATTGCACCTGATTGGAATTTACCCTTTGAACTAATGTGTGATGCGAGTGATTTTGCAGTAGGTGCGGTTTTGGGATAGCAAAAAGAGAAGCATTTTCAGCCTATTTATTACGCTAGCAAGACATTAACGGCCGCACAAGAAAATTACACCACCATAGAAAAAGAATTGCCAGCTGTGGTTTTTTGTATTTGATAAATTTAGATAGTATTTGATATTATCTAAAGTTTTCGTTTACATTGACCATTCAGCTCTTCGTTATCTTTTAACTAAATCTAATGCAAAACCTCAACTCATAAGATGGATTTTACTCTTACAGGAATTTGGTTTTGAAATTCCGGATAATAAAGGAGCTAAAAATCTCGCGGTATACCATCTTTCTAGGCTTGAAAATCCACATATCAAAGAACTCGATGAGAGTGAGATAAATGACTCATTTCCTGAAGAACAACTCTTGGCTATATCTGACTTCAAGGTACCTTGGTTTGCAAATATTGCGAATTACTTAGCTACTAACATCCTACCAAAAGGGTTGACCCATCATTAAAAGAAGCGATTCTTTGCTGATGAGAAAAACTATTTTTGGGAGGACCCTTTTCTTTTTCGTATATGTGCAGATCAAGTAATTCGGAGATGTGCTACAAAGGCAGAAACAAGTAAAATCCTAGAACATTTCCATTCAGGACCAACAGGAGGACATTACAGTGGGACTAGGACAGCACATAAAATGTTCGAATCAGGTTTTTATTGGCCCACTCTGTTTAAGGACGCTAACAAGTATGTTACTTCGCATGATAGATGTCAAAGAACAAGTAATATCTCTAAACACGATGAAATGCCTCAAATGTTTATGTTATCATGTGAAATATTTGATGTATGGGGTATTGATTTTATGGGTCCATTACCTAGCTCATTTGGGAATAAATACATCTTAGTAGCGGTTGATTATATGCCAAAATGGGTGGAAGCTCAAGCTTTACCTATTAATGATGCTAGAGTGGTAGTGAGATTTCTTAAGAAACTCTTCTCTCGATTTGGAACACCTAGAGAAATTATTAGTGATAGGGGTACTCATTTTTTGTAATACTCAATTTGATAAAATCTTAAAGAAATATGGAGTGCACCATAGAACAGCTACCCCTTATCACCCTTAAACCAGTGGACAAGTTGAAGTAGCCAATTGAGAGCTTAAGCGTATTCTAGAGAAAACTATAAAATCAAACAGGAAAGATTGGGAATTAAAAGAAGACGACGCTTTATGGGCCTATAGAACCGCTTTTAAAACTCCCATAGGAACATCCCCATACAAACTTGTTTACGGGAAGAGTTGTCATCTACCATTTGAGTTAGAGCACAAAGCATTCTGGGCTATAAAATTCTTAAACTATGATCTTAAATTTTCAAGTGAGAAAAGATTGATGCAGTTGAACGAGCTAGATGAGTGGCGAGCGAATGCCTACGAGAACTCACATTTATATAAAAAAGTAACAAAGCGACGCCATGATGCTTGTTTGAAGCAACCTAAGCAATTTAAAGTTGGAGATCTTATTCTACTATACAATTCAAAGCTCAAATTGTTCCTTTGGAAAGTGAAATCAAGATGGTCGGTCCATTCCAATCAAAACCATTTTTTCCTATGGCACAATTGAGGTAACTCATTCGACTTATGGCACAACCAAGGTAAATGGTCAACGACTTAAACTATATAATGGTGAGGATTTTAGTGATATTAGAGAGGAGCTTCAGCTCTGTGAACCCTCATAAAAAGAAGAATACAATGTAAGTCTAGCTTAGGACTTTAAACAAGTGCTTTTCGGGAGGCAACCACAGCACTAACCCCATTCATTAGTTTATTTTTACTTTTATTCATGTTTTAATGTAGGTTTTTAAACTACACAGCCTGGACACACGAGCGTATCCCTGGCCGTGTGGATATGGGGGCTTAGTTTTTAAAATTTAAAGAAATTGACAGAGGGTTCCACGGGCACGACACACGGTTGTGGGTGATATCACACGGGCGTGTTCTCGGTCATGTAGACCCTGGAGTTTAAAATCCCAAAATATCGACAAAGACACGACCTAAATATAGTCCACACGGACGTACGACACGATCGTGTGGACCACACGGCCTGGATACATGGGCGTGTCCAAGACTGCGTGAAAACTGGAGCCTAATTTTTCAAATTTTAAACAACTCAGGGGGCTCCACGGGCACGATACACTACCGTGTGTTCGAGCACACGGGTGTGTCAAATTTTACACGGGCATGTCCTATACCATGTGAAAACTGGACTTCAAATTTTCAAAAATCCAAATTTTAAACAAGTCAGGGGGCTCCACGGGTAGGCCACACAGCCGTGTGTGCGGTCACACGAGCGTGGGAGAAGGGAAGGGCTTCACACATGGGCGTGTGATGAGGTCATGTTGACCACACGCCCTGGACACACGGGCATGTCCAATGCCGTGTGTAAACTAAGCATTTTCAAATCACGACGAACACAGGCTAAGGAATCGACCTCACGGGAGTGTGACACGGCCGTGTGGCCTAACACAGGTCGTTACAAAACCGTGTCACATTTAAAAACCCTTTTCCTCTTCTTTGTCTTCTTCCCCAAAGATACCAACCCTAGCCGCCTCCTACACCGACCAACACTTTTCTTCGGCCACATCGCCCTCCCATCTCCGTCACTCCCATTTCCCCTTCTCTTCATGATTGTATATCAAAGTCTTAAAAATTTATAATATGAATGATCTAGCCTAAAAACTAAATGTGACAGCGACTAAGGCAAGCAAACCTATCAAACAGTAGTATTGTTTAGTTGCAAGACCGATTGTCGAACCCAAAGGAACCAAAAGTACTAATACTAACTTTCTTTTTATTATTTCACATAAGAATTAAGGGAATTATTGTTTAACCTAAAATTAACTAACTACTAAGCTAAATATGCTAAGACAAATAGAATGAATTGGGGAAATACTTGTGGGAAAACCAATTGATTGAGACAATAACCAAGGAAGAATCCACCTAGACTTCACTTGTTATCTAACTCTGAGCTAGATGATTTATTCACTTGACTTGATCCGTAGGATTCCTTAATTTATAGTAATACCTCTCTCGAAGCTACTAACATCTAACCCTAGGTTGATTAATTAAAATCTCTTTCTAATTAAAACCCCTAGAATTGCATTAACTCGATCTATGGACTCCTATATTAGGTTTGACCTAATCTAGTAGATTTTAGCCATCCTATCTCTAGGGTTGTGATCAACTCCACTTAACTATGCTAGATCTACTCTTAAATGGTCTATTCCTCCTCTACTTAAGAGTATAAATGCTTGAATCAATATCCTAAAATATCAAAACAAGAATTAAGAACACATAGTTATGAGCAATTAAGTATTTTCATACGATCGAAAACAATAACAAGATCCATCTTACGTTTCATCCCCTCATGTATTTGAGGGTTTAGTTCATAATCATAAAAGAATACATATCAGAAGAAAATATAAAACAAAACATAAAGAAAACCCTAAAACCCCATGAAGGAATTGAATGAGAGATCCTCAGTCTTGAGTATGATTCTGGCTTATTGAGATGAATCAATTGGCTTTCTTGAGGAATCCCACAATCCAGCCCCTCCGGTTTGGCTCTTTGGCCTAGTGAGCGCCTCTTTTAGGTTGGCCTCTAGGTGTTTATATAGGCTTTTGGAATGTCTTTTTTGCCTCTAAGTGCCCTAATCCGAATGAAACTCTTCTTTGCTATATGCGGGGACACGCTGTGTGCCACGCCTGTGTGATTCAAGTTATAGGTCGTGGTCTCGTCCTACTAAAGAGGCACGACCATGTATTTTGAGGTCCAGGCATATGGATTTCGTACTTTGGCCCATTTTCTCTGTTTTCTGCCCGTTTCTCGTTCTTTTCATCCTTCAGTTCTCTCCTGAGTATAAAACATGAAAACAAAGGATTAGGAGCACCTATTTCCATAACTAAAGGGATAAACCATCCAAAAGTATGCTAAATGTGGGATGAAAATATGTGTATATTATGGTTTATCAAATACCCCCACACTTAAGGTTTTTCTTGTCCTCAAGCAATATTCTCAACTCACAATTAAAACGAACCTCCTCAATTCATAACATTCATCTATAATGTTTCATCATAATTCATAGATAATTTATACATGGATAATTTAACTTAAAGAGTCCTGAAGATTCAAACAATCAAAGTCACAAGTTTTTAGTACGAAAAATATAGGTGTTTCCCCTTATCTAAATAATTACCTTTAATTCAAAATTGACAAAAGTTGACATCCTCACTAAAGATTCACTCAAATCACTCGAAGTGTTTAAGGTTCAAAATTAAGCTCTCAAAAGTCGAACATGAAAAGTTAATTCGATAGGCTTGCCTGAAAATCAAATCTCCACCACTATAAAATAAGATGATACACAAATCAAAAGGTCTTTAAAAGGTTTGTAATGGGGCTTAGGTTAAAGGTGTGGATAAAGGCTGAATTAGAGGGTTAGAATCGAGATTGAATTGACAAATTACCTAACTAGAAAAGTGGGCTAACTACATCAATTGAAAACTTGTAATACTAATAATACGAGCTTCTTCTCCAAGATGTTGAATTAAATGTATAAGCTCACTTAATCACGGAACTAATAATGAATATACTTCGAATTTTTTTTCAAGGGGAATGGTGATAACAAATACAAGATGGGTTTTAGGTTTAATATTAGTGGGTGAATCAATAAAAGGGTTGTTAGGATCAAAGGGGTTCACTAGGTGTTAATTGTGAGGGTAGGCTTTTAGTAGAGTAAGTGAGTTAAATCCTAAGTGCCTTTATCATCTCAGTATGTCAAATCAAATATGTGGTCTCGACATGTATAATTGAAGCAAGTTCTAGAATAACAAATCAATGTTGACACACTTATAATCAATAAAGTGAGCACGAAAAGAATGTATGCTCTAAAAGGTTTAAAATCTCACAAAAATTATGGGTTTTTGATGACAACCTTGTAAATTTTAAACTTCAAGGTAATAATTAGATTCAGGTAGACAACCTAACAAAATTTTAATTTTTTGAAAATAGGCTCATTATGCTTGATAGTATCTTAAAGTTTAAATCATCACTGTATAATTATCAATGACTTAATCCGAAACATATCAATAAAAATCATAAATCAATAGGAATTTCATTCTAATTAGTGATATGAAAAATTACTTAAGATAAGATATCATTTAGGGATTTGATAATAATGCAAAAAATGAGGAACTTTTCTAAATAAATTTTCACCCCCACACTTAAGATGTACATTACCCTCAATGTACAAAGATATAGAAAAACAATACAGTAGAAAATCAAAAGACAGGGAGAGAAGTGAACTTCCTGAATTTTGGATGGATTCCTTGAGAATGAAACTTGTAAGGATGGAGTGTAACACCCCAAACCCGGCCAAGAAGCTAGGCCCGAATCTGGCGTGTCACATTGAAAGAAATTGAAAACCTAAGCAATTGTTTAGAAAAATTTTATTGGATTTTTGAACTCCGAGTTCGTTGTTTGTTTGGGAAAACTGCGATTTGCTAAATGACCGTTTAAAAGTTGTTATTAATTTGAAAAACTGTTTTGTTATGAAAGTTGAACTTGCATCGTTGCGTATTTTAGAAAATGATTGCTAATGTTTTAAGAAAACCTCGTATTTATAAGTTTAACAGTAATAAATGAAAAATTAGAAAAATAAACCAATGGCCTTATTGAAAATATTAACCCAAAATAAATAATCTAAAAGAAAAGGTAAAAATTGAAATTACTAAAGTTCACGAGTAGTATCTCTGATGTATAGCCATCCCCGAGTCCTCCACGGCTCCTAATCCTCTATCGCTGAGAATTACCTGAAACATTTAATAAAAAAGAGGGGGCGAGTTTACAAAAACTCAGCATGTACAACCATCATCAATAAGAACATGCATCACAACAATCCGGGCCGAATCCCATTACAATAGCGGTGGCAATTGGGCCTTAGCCCAAAATAGCCTCGGTTGAGCTTTAACCCATACCATATGTCACAGTATATAATGTATGCAATGCGATGCAAACCCATCCCAATCTAATTATCCATCCTCTACAGGCCACCCGTACCAGCCCAACACACCATGGGGAATTCTACAATCAACCCTCCATCCGCTGCACGCCATATATGTGGCACCAAGCCACTAGGGACAGAGTCACAACTTATAACATGTGGGGCCAACCCACTTGTGGTACCAAACCACTAGTGACAATCCCTGATGATCGTATATGTGGGGCCAACCCATTGTGGTGCCAAACCACTGGGACAAGTCACAGAATCAACATATGTATATATACATGGTGCCAAACCACTGTGGCAACAAACCACTGAGACTTAGTCACTGAATCAGATATGTGGGGTCAACCCAACTGTGGTACCAAACCACTATGACAGTCTTTTAATATCACTTCCCCTTTCACATCATATTTCCTAGCCCATGCATAACATACGTATCAAATTAATGCAACATGCTATCACACACAAGGTAACCGATTATAGTATACCTTTATATATACTCATAAGTAAAACATTAAAGTCACTTACCTGATATCCTCAACTATACCCACAAGGGTATTGCAATTGCCATTCCAGTAAAATTTGACTATTCAGCCTATACAATTAATAGCACAAACTAATAGCAGAGTGATAGATTTACACACCATCACGTTAATCAACCCCTAAGGTTATAATGGTAATTTTACCCACTGAGGGTATTTTAGTAATTTACCTACCAAGGGTAATTCGGTAATTTCAGAACCTAGGGGTATTTCATTAATTTTGCAAACCAGGGGTATTTCGATAATTTCACAAACCAAGGGTATTTTAGTAATTTTACAATTCAGGGTGTTAACGAGCCAACAGAAGGTCTACTGTCACCTCGAATGACTCAAGTATTCTAAACAGAGATAATGATGCGAATGAGCCTAAGGCCCATTCTCGGCCCAAGTGGGCCCACACACTCGTGTGGCCCATTTAGCCCAAACCTAGCAACATATATGAGATTCACATAGTCTAGTTCACTATCTACTACTCAATCATACAATTTACTCATATGGGCCCCCGGGCCCATTGGGCCTATTTTGCCCCTTTCGGGCCATCATGGCCCAATAGCCCACTCCCACAAGAATACTCATGGTGGCCTTGACAATTGCATCAAAGCTTCCACACGCGCTTTCACGCGTTAGGTGGCTACCATCGCCGTGTGACCAGATTCGAACCCAGGCTCCCTTGTAGCATAATCAATGCCGCTAGCCACTTCACCACAAGCTCCTCTTGTGTCTAAAACCATGCGCAACTAAATATATATCTATGTCCAAATTCTAAAGTCCATATAAAAAGAAAACCAAAATGCAAGAGCCAAAACTTGAACCTTGGACCTCCTTCCTTCCTTTTGGTGTCACTCCCTTGCTCCTTAAGTGGCATAACTTTGCCACTACACCACACACTCCACTTGTGTCATTTTCTCCACATTTTATTCTTAAAGCCTACCTACTAACTCCCAGGGTTTTAGTCACCTAAAACCAAAATTTTTCCTAAGCCCAAGTTTGAATCCGAGACTTCATACAAGCCCCCTAACCTTCCAAAATAACTCACCTACTATATCCAACTTGCATTTAAGCCGTTCTCTTATACTCTAAAATTTTAACTGCTACTACACCCAAGGCCAATGGGCCTAATCCTACTAGGCCCAACTTTGGGATGTTACAAATCTACCCTCATTAAAGAAATTTCGTCCTCAAAATTTCCATCTATAGAAACAGTCGCACATCCTAACCTACAACACTACCCTCACGCTGCACACTCTGATTCTAAAACAGTAATACACTTTCTAACTTTTTTTTACGAATTTGGTGCTGGAGACTCGAGTGCCATACTTCCAATAAAGATACTTTTTTTTACAACCAAATTTCAAAGAACTTTGAGAAAACATTTTCGAACCCATTCCACATCCGAGTTTTGCAACCTAGGCTCTGATACCAAAATTGTAACAACCGAAACTCGGCCTAGAAGTTAGGCCCGAATCTGACGTGTCACATTGAAGGAAGTTGAAAAGCTAAGCAATTGTTTAGAAAAAATTTATCGAATTTTTGAACTCTGAGTTCGTTGTTTGATTGAGAAAAACGCGATTTGCTAAATGACCATTTAAAAGTTGTTATTATTTTGCAAAACTGTTTTGTTATGAAAGTTGAACTTGCATCGTTGCGTAAACATGATATTTTAGAAAACGATTGTTAATGTTTTAAGAAAGCCCCGTATTTATAAGTTTAACAGTTATAAATGAAAACTTAGAAAAAATAAACCAATGGCCTTAGTACAAAACATTAACCCAAAATAAATAATCTAATAGAAAAGGTAAAAATCGAAATTACTAAAGTTCACAAGTAGTATCTCCGATATATAGCAACCCTCGAGTCCTCCACGGCTCTCAATCCTCTACCGCTAGGAATTTCCTGAAACATTTAATAAAAAGAGAGGGAGTTTACGAGAACTTAGTGTGTACAACCCTCATCGGTAAGAACATGCATCACAACAATCCGGGCCGAAGCCCATTACAGTAATGGTGGCAATTAGGCCTTAGCCCAAAATAGCCTCAGTTGAGCTTTAACCCATACCATATGTCACAGTAGATAATGTATGCAATGCGATAAAAACCCAGCCCAACCTAATTATCCATCCTCTACACGCCACCCATACCAGCCCAACACACCGTGGGGATTTCTACAATCAACCCTCTATCCGCTACACGCCATATATGTGAGACCAAGCCATTGGTGATAGAGTCACAACTTATAACACGTGGGGCCAACTCACTTATTGTACCAAACCACTGGTGACAATCCCTGGTGACCGTATATGGGGGGCCAACCCACTGTGGTGCCAAACCACTAGGACAAGTCACAGAATCAACATTTGTATATATACGTGGTGCCAAACCATTGTGGTACCAAACCACTAAGACTTAGTCACTGAATTAGATATGTGGATCAACCCACTTGTGGTACCAAACCACTGTGATAGCCTTTTAATATCACTTCCCCTTTCACATCATATTTCCCAGCCCATGCATAACATACGTATCAAATGAATGCAACATGCTATCGCACACAAAGTAACCGATTACAACATACCTTTATATATACTCATTAGTAAAACGTTAAAGTCGCTTACCTGATATCCCCAACTATTCCCACAAGGGTATTGCAATTGCCTTTCCAGTCAAATTCGGCTTTTCAGCCCACGCAATTTATAACACAAACTAATAGCAGAGTGTGAAATTTACACACCATCAAGCTAATCAACCCCTAAGGGTATGATGGTAATTTTACCCACCGAGGGTATTTTAGTAATTTACCTACCAAGGATAATTCAATAATTTTGCAACCTAGGGTATTTCGATAATTTTGCAAACCAGGGGTATTTCTATAATTTTACAAACCAGGGGTATTTTAGTAATTTTATAAATTAGGGTGTTAACGACCCAACAGAAGGTGTACTGTCACCTCGAACGACTCAAGTATTCTAAATAGAGATAATGATACGAATGGGCCTAAGGCCCATTCTCGACCCAAGTGGGCCCACATACTCGTGTGGCCCATTTAGCCCAAACCTAGCAACATATATGATATTCACATAGTCTAGTTCACTATCTACTACTCAATCATACAATTTACTCATATGGGCCCCCAGGCCCATTGGGCCCACTTGGCCCCTTTCGGGCCATCGTGACCCAACAACCTACTCTCACAAGAATACCCATGGTGGCCTCGACTATCGCGTTGAAGCTTCCACACGTGCGCTCGTACGCTCGTGTGGCTACCATTGTCGTGTGATCGGCATTTCGGCATTTGCCGTTCTACAGCTAGAGTAGAGAGAAGTACACACCTGATAAGAATCAAGTCGCTAAACCGCTCAAGAGCACTCCTATGCCCAACGCTAACTAGATATGCTCCTTCTCCTCCTAGGTAGCTCTATATATAGCTAGCTTTTCACCTTCCTTCTTTATATATTTTCGATGTGGGATCTCTCCATCAGTAGAGTTTAAATCCAACTCAAACTCTTCCCGTACAATCCGTAAAATAAATACTTCCTTGCTTTCCATGAGATTCGAACCCAGGCTCCCTTGTAGAATAATCCACGCCACTAGCTACTTGGCCAGAAGCTCCTGTTGTGTCTAAAACCATGCGCAACTAAATATAAATCTATGGCCAAAATCTAAAGTCCATATAAAAAGAAAACCAAAATGCAAGAGCCAAGACTTGAACCTTAGACCTCTTTCCTTCCTTTTGGCGTCACTCGCTTGCTCCTTAAGTGGCATCACTTTGCCACTACACCACACACTCCACTTGTGTCATTTTCTCCACATTTTATTCTTAAAGCCTACCTACTAACTCCTAGGGTTTTAGTAACCTAAAACTAGAATTTTTCCTAAGCCCAAGTTTTAAGCCGGGACTTTATAGAAGCCCCTTAGCCTTCCAAAATAACTCACCTACGAGATCCAACTTGCATTTAAGTCGTTCTCTTATTCTTTAAAATTTTAACTGCTACTACGCCCAAAGCCCAATGGGCTGAATCCTACTAGGATCAACTTTGGGATGTTACATGGAGTAGATGAAAGGCATGATGAACTAAGCGAGGTGAAGGTATGTGAAAAATTTCTAGTTCCTTAGTAGCACCTTGAACCTTTTTAGAATTGCAGAATCAGCGGTAACTTTTTAGGGGTTTTCGTTATGATATTTACTCAAAAATTAGACAGTCAGAGAGAAAAGAAATTAGACTTATACTAATAAAAGTTTTTAAACAATATAAAAGGTAAAGGGTTGAACTAGCAAATAATAATAAAAGGGTACATAAAAATCAAATAAAGGGAAAAAAATAAAAATAAAGATAGAGCTAAAATTTAAAAAAAGACTCAAAATTCCTCATCATCGATTGGATCGTGGGGTGGTAGAGGCGGTGATATGTGAAAGTGATGACAAAACTGCTGAAGAGTCGCCTCAATGCTGTCGAATCGTCGAGTGGTGTCATTGAATTGTTGAGTATAGTAATGCTCAAACTGAGTGAGGCATTCAAAGATGTCTGAAAGTGAAGCAGCCGCATGAACTGGGCGATGGCTCGGTTGTGGATCCTCATGTGGGTGTGGGATATCGTTAGTGATGTCCTCATCGTCCCCTTCCTCGGTGGTATGGGCTAGCCGATATTGGGGAGAATCGGCCCTACAGTGACGTTTGATCATCCGCATGTTTATCGTCATTGAGATGCCCTATGGAGACATCTGGCCTATCAAGGTGAGAGAGGCGAATTGTGATGCGGTGTTGAAGGGAATAAAGTACCTCGCGAGTCGTGTTACATAAGGCCCCATGGAAATGACCCCCTTATGATGGTGCTTCGTCTGATGTTGAATGTCCAGAGAGATGAAGTAGGCAAGGTCGAAGACATGGCTATTTTCCATACATTGAGGAAGTAGGTGTCATGTGTGTTAACGACCCCAATGCTCTCTTGCGCTCATGTCAATGTGTGAGCTAAAATGGTGTGTAAGTATTGCAAGGATGGGGCGAGAGCTGTCGCCTTGGAGCGACTAGGGTCATAAGTGGTTGTGTTGGAAGCTATACTATACCAACATCTCACTGGGGAGTTATGGATGCGGCGGTAGAGCTCCGCAAGATCATGTTCTCTTCTGAAGTCATCTGTGTATAGGCCCAGAGTGAAGCCAAATTCAGGGATACTCATTTCTCGAACTAGACCTTCTAGATGAAATTGAATAGTGCCCGGGTCTCATGGTTTGTCATTAGTACCTACAAATGGAAAGTAGAGCAAAGATCTAATGTTAGTTCAAGGTAAGTGGGTTCGATAATACCAAAAACATTCCCAAGGGTCAGTCGCCAAGAGTGCCCGAATATCATCAGCAAGTTGAACGTGTTCCAATGTGGCCTAGTCAATATCAGCCTTGACTGAGAGGTCATGCCCGTAGTATTTGAAAAAGTTACTCTTGAGTTCTAGGAGGAAATCGTAGGAATGGGTGTCTCACTTCAGCCGATGCGCTGGCAGATGATGAACCGAGTCTTTTTTTGTTTTTTCGAAATAGGGACTGTGGTCTTCTTGCCTCAGGAAGAAGACATTGTGTTCATGTGTAATAGAATAAAGAATATCATCTCATAATAATACCTATGGGTCCACAATTTCAATCTCATTAACAATGAACATTTCTGCTAACAATTCTCTAGAGATTCGGACATTCAAAACTCATAGTTAATCTATTTATAATGCTTAAGTAATTATTAGTCATTTCCAATAATCAACAAAAGTGAATGCTAAAAAAAATTTAAAGAATAAATTGAAGATCTAAAAATAACCATGGAATGTAAAATATTAAGTAGTGATGTAGAAGGTGTAGAATAGACCCAAGGAGGTGTAGAGATGGCGCACGGTCGTTTGAGGGCTGATGCACGGGCGTGGTCTACGAGTGGGTGGTGGAATCAGGGCTACAGGTGTGTTTTTCATTCACACAGGCATGGTCTATGTTGGTATGTGGATGGTGAAGATAAAGAGAGAGAAGAGAGAGGGGGTGAGTTGAAGTGAAAGGAGGAGAAGGAGAGGGCGCCAATGGCCGAAATGGTGAAGTATGAGGGATTTGAGGGTGCTTTAAGGAAATGAATGGGGTTGGGGACTGGGGAAGAAGATGAATAGGAGGGGGTTTAAATAGGGAATCGACCACATGGGTAGAAGCCATGCGCGTTTTCTATTTATTTGGGTCGTGTAAATTTGGGATTTTGAATTTAGGCGCGTCTAATTCTGTAACATGTCCGTATCGCACGGGCGTGCCTAGCTTTGTTTACTTTTCCCACACCCATGTTTACTCGATAGGTTTGGCCACGGTTATGGGGCACGGACGTGTCGCACGCCCGTGTCATTTACTCAGTTTTGACCACGGCCGTGGCGTTTTATAGTAGCCCGTGTTTTGGGGATTATTTTTTCCTTGGTCTGCACGGCCTCCGCCACACCGGTGTGCTTGCTTGTGGTATCTACACGGCCACGACCACACATGTGTGCAAGGCCGTGTGGTAAGGAAACCTAAGCTTTATTAAATTGGCAAATTTTTAGTTAAGTGCTAAAAATTGAAAATATGATATTAGTGAAGTTAGTGCTCGGGATGCCTCCCGAAAAGTTCGCTTTTAAATTATTAAGCTAGACTTACCCTATTTTCATTTTTAAATGAAGATTCACGGAGCTGAAGCTCCTCTCTCATATCCCTAAAATCTTCACCATTATAAATTTTCAGTTGCTAACCATTTACATTGAATGTGCCATGAGTTGGATGAGTTACCTATATTATGCCGTAGGGAAAAAAAGTTTTGATTACAAATGGACCTGACCATCTTGATTTTAGTTTTCCAGAAAATAATTTTAACCTTGAATTGTATAGCAGGACTAAATCTCATACTTTGAATTGCTTCGATTGTTTTAAAGGAGCATCATGGCGCTACTTTGTTGCCTCCTTATATAGTCACGAGTTCTCATAGCCATTAGCTCGCCATTCATCATGCTCGTTCAACTACATCATCCTTTTTTCACCTACAGTTTTAAGATCATAATTTAAAAATTTTTTAGCCCAAAATTCTTAGTGCTCTAACTCAAATGGTAGACGATAACTTTTTTCGTAGACAAGTTTGTGTGGGGATGTTCCTATGGGAGTTTTAAAAGCTGTTCTATAGGCCCATAAAGCATCATCTACTTTTAATGCCCAATCTTTCCTGTTTGATTCTACTGTTTTCTCTAGAATATGCTTAAGTTCTCTATTTGCTACTTCTACTTGTCCACTGGTTTGAGGACGATAAGGGGTAGTTGTCCAGTGGTGTACTCCATATTTCTTTAAGACTTTATCAAACTGAGTATTACAAAAGTGAGTACCCCTATCACTAATAATTGCTCTGGGTGTTCCAAATCGAGAGAAGAGTTTCTTAAGAAACCTCACTACTACTCTAGCATCGTTAGTAGGTAAAGCTTGAGGTTCTATCCATTTTGACATGTAATCTACTGCTACTAAGATGTATTTATTTCCAAATGAACTAGGAAATGGACCCATAAAATCAATACCCCATACATAAAAAATTTCACGTGGTAGCATAAACGTTTGAGGCATTTGATTGCGTTTTGAGATATTACCTATTTTTTGGCATTTGTCACATGAAGTAACATACCTGTTGGCACTTTAAACAGAGTAGGCCAAAAAAAACCTGATTCGAGCATTTTATATGCTGTCTTAATCCCGTTGTAATGCCCTCCTAAAGATATTTAGTGGCAATGTTCTAGGATTTTGCTTGCTTCTGCCTTTGTAACACATCTTTGAATTACTTGATCTGAACATATACAGAAAAGAAAAGGGTCATCCCAAAAATAGTTTTTTGCATCAGAAAAGATTCGCTTCTTTTGGTGATGTGTTAACCTTTTTGTTAGGATGTTAGTAGCTAAATAATTCGTAATATCTGCAAACCAAGGTACCTCTGAGTCAGTTATAGAAAAGAGTTGTTCTTCAAGAAACGAGTCGTTTATCTCACTCTTGTCGAGTTCTTTGATATGTGAATTTTCAAGCCTAGAAAGATGATCTGTTACAAGATTTTCAGCTCCTTTATTATCCTGAATGTCCAAATTAAATTCATGTAAGAGTAAATTCCATTTTATGAGTCAAGGTTTTGCATCAGAATTTGATAAAAGATAGCAAAGAGATGAATGGTCAGCGTTAACGACAACTTTAGATAGTATCAAGTATTGTCTAAATTTATCAAATGCAAAATCTATAGCTAGCAATTCTTTTTCTATGGTGGTGTAATTTTCTTGTGCGGGTGTTAATGTTTTGCTAGCGTAATAAATCGGTTGAAAGTGCTTGTCTCTTCGCTATCCAAAAACTGCACCTACTACAAAATCACTCGCATCACACATTAGTTCAAAGGGTAAGTTCCAATCAGGTGCAATTATAATTGGGGCATTTATAAATTTATCTTTGAGGATATTAAACGCGTCTAAACATTTCTGATCAAAATTGAAAGGTACATATTTTCTAGTAATTTCGTTAAAGATTTAGCTATTTTAGAGAAATCTTTAATGAATCTTCTATAAAATCCAGCATGTCCTAAAAAGCTTCTAATATCCTTAATTGAACTAGGAGGAGGTAATTTCTCTATGGTTTTAACCTTTGCTTTATCTACCTCAATCCCTTTACTAGAAATTTTATGTCCTAACACAATCCCCTCTCGAACCATAAAGTAACATTTTCCTCAATTTGACATCAGGTTCGTCTCCTCACATCTCATTAGAACTCGTTGTAATATCCTGATTTAGGGGTTAGGTGTTTGATGTGTTTTGTGTGCAAGCTTTATGTAATGTGCTTGTCTAGGGTGTATGGGAGTCTAGGAGAGGCCCGGTGGAAAGCCGGACCCTTGGCAAAAATTTCCTTTTTAGGCACTTTAATGGAGGAGCTGGCAGGAGTAGGACTTAGGGGACTGTGTTGGTGTTTTGTTGGCATAAGTAAAGAGGTGGTAGAGTGGCAAGGAGGCGCAACTTAAGATGCTAGTTAGTGACGCCACAGGGAGAAGCAGAGGGAGCAGGTTCAAATCACAAAGAGCTCATTTTTGGGATTCTTTTTGGCGTCAAGGAGAGCAGAGGCAGAGCTTGACTAGGACACATCAGGATAGGGGAGTGGACTGAGTCAAATAGTTGAATGTCTGGCAGAGGGGGAAAAGGGGAGTTTGAAGTGTTCAAATATTTCAAATGGGTGATCAGGAGGAATTTGAGGAGGAAAATAAAGGATGAGCATGTGATCTTGGTGTTGGCCAAATTTTAAACTCTTGGAGGAAGGGGGGATCGGTTTTTGGGTTGTGTTGGGAAGTGCCGAAATTCACTTATGCCATAGGACCCTGTAGACTTCTTTGGTGCATTTTTGGCTTTGGGGAGGTATAGGTGCCGAATTTTGTAGCTTCAAATCCTATTCTTTTCACTCCTTTCCTCATCTACCAACTTAGGGTTCTCCACTTTTCTTCTTCTTATTTTCCTTGTAAAATCGAAATCTATTCATAATGTTTTCTCTTTTTGGTTTTTGATCTATCTCAAAGCTGATACCCCTAAACTCCCATCCTCTTCTCCATTTCTTTGCTAAAATCGAATGTTCCTTGCCCATTATTCTCTTCTCTAAACCTCTTCTATATGTTGAATCTTTTAGCCATTATTTCCTACATCCTTTCTCTTGTAAGTATTCTAAAGTCGAAACTCCTAAGCCTCTATTTGAAGTTTCTTTATTGTTGTTTTCAGCTTTTTCATATAGTTCTCTTCTACCATAGACGATTAGCACTGTGTGTGTGAAATAATATAAGCTTCTGCTTTTTAGTGAGCACTGTATGTGTGATACCGGTTTAAGATTGGCTTGATATGGATGCACTAAGTGTGCGATGTTAATTAAGCTTCGGCTAACTATTTGGGTACTAAGTGTGCAATTGAATCGAAGAAGAGACAAAAGTTGATCGAGAGGAAGTAGTGAGTATTGAGTAGCAAATGTAATTGAAACCTAAGTGTTGGCTAAGGTACGTTCAGAACCTATGTGGTTGACAAAATTATGATTGAGATCATGGAATGATAATTGAACATATTAGCTTGTATGGTATGGTACATAGGTGTTTGTGAAATAATCCATGTAATGGTTGGTTTAGTATAACGTTTTATGTTATTAACTTACTAAGCTTTGGAAAGCTTACTGTGTGATTTGTTTCTCCGCTTTGCGATTATACGTAAAGCTAGCTCAGATCGGAGAATCGTCAGTATCTCAATCACACTATCGGTAATCTATTTTGGTACTTTTGGAAAGATGTACATAGTTGAAATATGGCATGTATAGGCTACATATGTAAATTGTGTATGAGATATGTAAATAGCCATGTGAGGTGGCTAGATAAATGTTTGAAATATGCTTGTGTAAAGTTGGTATGTGAAGTGAGTTTTGGTATGTTTTGATGGCAGTGGATAAGTCTTAATAATGGTAATCTTAATGATAGATTGATGTTAGTATGATCTAGTGAATTTGAGGAGAAATCATGTTTGGTATTGAATGTGTTCAAGTGATAAATTTAATTTATAAGTTAATATGGTTATAAATGAGTTTGTATAAGATGTTATGTTGATCACTTGACATGAAATTGGTTGCAAAATTGTGTGTGGAATTATATCAAATGTGCGTGTAGGTTTGACCCTTGTGTGGGTGGCAATTTGGCCTTGCATATGGCCTGTTTTACCAACACGGTTATGGCACACGGAAGTGCCTAATGACCTTGGGTGAATGACAGGATCTAGCCTAATAGTACACAGCCTTAGCACGGGCGTGTCAACTAGCCATGGGCATAAGTTAGTAGCTAGGTTAAGAGCACACGGCCATAGCACAAGGGCATGCTTGGTGGCCATGTGGAGAAGTCAAAATGCTTGCTATGTTTTGGCACGGCCTTGAGACATGGGGGTGTCTGGTGACCGTATGAGGCACACGGCCTGGTGGCACGAGCATGTGGCCTCAACAGACTTTGTTGAGTGTTTAAAATTTCTAAATCTTTCGTAAGTGTTTGGTTTAGTCTCGATCCCTCTCTAGCATGTGTTTGAGGTCTTGTAAGCCTCAATAGGGGACTATTTGATTATGCCTTGATGTGTTATGATGATGATTGACTTTGTGACGTAAATGGGATGTGAAATGATTCAATTGTTCAGTAATGCCTATTAACCCAATTTCAGCGATTATTTTAGGTTAGGGGTGTTATATTTTATTGGTATCAGAGCTACGTTTAATCGATTCTCAGACTAACGTAGTGCGTGTGAGTCTAGCTATACATGCCATATATGAAATTGCGATAGTGTGATGAATTCTGACAGTTGAAAATGTGTCTTCATATAGTAATGGATCCCGATCGTACAGTATCTAACGATGTAGAGAGTAACGCGCCTACTTTCGCTCAAGAGACAGCTCCGGCCACATCTAGGCCGAATGATAATGGTGAGGGAGGAGAGGCTAAGCAAGCCTTCTTTTGAATGATGAGTGAGTGGTTTACGGAGTTCGTACGAACGAATCTGGTTGCTCCACAACCTCCACCCCCACAAGTATCTGTGGTGCCACAAGTTGTAGATACGATCAGATTGAATAAACCTCCTGTGGACAAGATTCAGAAGTATGGGGCCGAAGAGTTTAAGGCCACATCTGATGACGATGCCGAGCGAGTCAAGTTTTGGCTCAAGAATACCCTTCGAGTATTTGATGAGATGGCGTTGACTCGGATGAATGTATAAAATATGTTGTTTTGCTATTGAGGATCGACATAATTGGTTATCTATGGTTCCGAGAGAGAGAATCACTTAGGATTTCTTTCAAGCCGAGTTTAAAAAGAAGTATATCAGTCAGTGATTTAATGATCAGAAACGTAAAGAGTTTTTAGAGCTGAAACAGGGTCATTTGTCTGTTACTAAGTGTGAGGGGGAATTCGTAAGATTGAGTCAATACGTGAGAGAATGTGTTTCAACTGAAGCTACTATGTGCAATCGCTTCATAGAGGGATTGAATGATGACATTAAATTGTTGGTTGGGATACTTGATATAAATGAATTTGTTGAATTACTCGGAAGAGCATGCAAAGCTGAGGAGCTCAGTAAAGAAAAGAAGAAAGCTGATTCTAAAGCTCGTGATGAAAGAAAAAGATCGGTGAGTAACTTTTCTCAACCTTCTACAAAGAGATTTAGTGATGCAAGTAATTGTTCAAATGCTTCGTTTGAACATCCATGTAGAGATCGTTTGAGACAAAGTATTGGTCCACGAAGTCAAGCTCCGATTAAATCAAGTGTTGGCAGCGTTAAGAGTAATAAACTTGAGTTTAGGCAGTGTGGAAGACGACATGTGGGAGAATGTTGGGGCAAGTACAACAATAGAGTGTTATAAATGTGGATCCTGAGATCATTTTATTCGAAATTGCCCAAAGATGGTTGAAGAGGAAAATGTTCAGAATGTGAGATCAAGTAATGTATCGACTAGGGGTAGACCACCCAGAAATGTCAGAAATGTAAGTGGAAGTCAAATAAGGACTACTGACACAGCTGTGAGGTCAGAGGCGAGAGCACCTACCCGAGCTTATGCTATACTTGCACGAGAGGAAGCATCATCTCCAGACGTTATCACCAGTACTTTCACTTTATTTGATACTAATGTGATTGCATTAATAGCTCTAGGATCAACTCATTCCTATGTGTCTGTGAATCTAGCATCGAGTAAGACTTTATTTGTTGTATCTACTGAATTTGTGGTTAGAGTGTTGAACCCTTTAGGCAAGTGTGTCTTTGTGGATAAGGTGTGCAAGAACTGCCCATTGATGTTTCGAGATATATGTTTTCCAGTTAATTTGATGTTGTTACCATTCGATGAGTTTGACATAATTTTGGGTATGGATTGGCTTACTCTGCATAATGCCATTGTGAATTGTAAAAGAAAGAGTATTGGATTGAGAAGTCAGAATGGTGAGATAGTTTGAATTGAATCTAGTGATATGAAAGGATTACCAGCTATTGTATCTGCGATGAAAGCTATGAGCTATGTGAGAAAGGGTTGTGAAGCTTACCTAGCATATGTGATTGATACAAAGGTGTCAGGAATTATCGTTGAATTTGTGCCTGTGGTTTGTGAGTTTCCAGATGTGTTTCCTGAAGAGTTATCGGGATTACCTCCAATTTGAGAAGTTGTGTTTGGTATTGAATTAGTGCCAGGAACTACTGTTATTTTGATAGCTCTATATAGAATGGCACCAATATAATTGAAAGAGTTAAAGTCTTAGTTACAGGAGTTGACTGACAGATGATTTGCACGACCAAGTTTGTCACCCTGGGGAGCTCCTGTGTTATTTGTGAAAAAGAAAGATGGAACTATAAGGATGTGTATTGATTATTGACAGTTGAACAAAGTGACAATAAAGAACAAATATCCGTTGCCTCGTATTGATGATTTGTTTGATCAGCTGAGAGGAGATATAGTGTTTTTAAATATAGACTTGATATCAGGCTACTATTAGTTAAGAGTTAAAGAATCTGATGTGCCGAAAACTACTTTCAGAACGAGGTACAGACAATACAAATTCTTAGTGATGCCTTTCGGACTAACAAATGCTCTTGCAGTATTTACGGTTCTGATAAATCGAATATTCAGACCATATTTGGATTGTTTTGTAGTGGTGTTCATTGATGATATTTTGATCTATTCATGTGATGAGACACAGCGTGCCGAGCATTTGAGAACCGTGCTACACCCATGTGTGAGAAACAATTGTATGCAAAGTTTAGCAAATGCGAATTTTGGTTACGTAAGGTTGGTTTTCATGGGCATATTGTATCCGCTGTGAGAATAAGAGTTGATCCGTGTAAAATCTCTGCTATTTTGGAATGGAAGCCTCCAAGAAATGTGTTTGAAGTCCGTAGTTTTCTGAGATTAGCAAGAAATTATAGACGGTTTATGAAAGGTTTTTCGATGATTGTGACTCCGTTGACAAATGTGCTACAGAAAGATGTAAAATTGAGTGGTCAGAAAAGTGCCAGCAGAGTTTTGAGTAGTTGAAAGTGTTGTTGACTGATGCGCCAGTGTTAGTTCAACTTGAATTGGGCAAAGAATTTATAATTTATAGTGATGCATCGTTGAATGGTTATGTGTGTTGATGCAAGAAGGTAAAGTCACCGCTTATGCTTCAAGCCAGTTAAAGCCGCACGAAAAGAATTATTCGATGCATGACCTTGAGTTAGTTGCAATTGTGTTTGTGTTAAAGATTTGGCGTCACTACTTATTCAGTGAGAAAGTCATATTTATACTGATCATAAGAGTTTGAAGTATTTAATGACTCAAAAAGAATTGAATTTGAGACATAGAAGATGGTTAGAACTATTGAAAGACTACGAACTTGTGATAGATTACCACCCGGGTAAAGCTAATGTTATAGCTCATGCTTTGAGTGAAAAATCGTTATGTGCTTTGCGAGCTATGAGTGCTCAGATAGATCTGTGTGATGATAGTGCGGTTATAGCTTAATTGAAAGTAAAGCCAATGTTTGTACATCAGATTTGTGATGCTCAGAGAAGTGATGTTGAAATGATGGCTAAACGAATTCTGTGTGAATCGAATGCTGAATCAGAAATTCGAGTAGATAGTGATGATTGTTTGAGATTTAGAGATCAGATTTGTGTTTCGAAAAATTCAGAGTTGATCTCGATGATTTTGAATGAAGCTCACAATAGTCATTTGATTGTACATCCAGGTAGTACAAAGATGTATACTGATCTGAAACAGTTCGATTGGTGGCATGGTATGAAAAGAGACATTTCTGACTTTGTGTCGAAGTGTTTAGTTTGTTAACAAGTTAAGGCTGAACATCAAGTTCAATCTGGTTTGTTACAACCGATTATGATTCCTTAGTGGAAATGGGAGAGAATTACGATGGACTTTGTCTCGGGTTTGCCCTTATCTCTGAGCAAGAAAGATGCAATTTGGGTGATAGTGGACAGATTGACGAAATCAGCCTATTTTGTTCCGATAAGAACTGATTATTCTTTAGATAAATTAGCGAAATTGTATATTGCTGAGATTGTGGGATTACACGGAGTACCACTATCTATAGTGTCTGACAGAGATCTGAGGTTTACCTCGCGATTTTGGAGGAAATTGCAAGATGCATTAGGCTCAAAATTGCATTTCAGTACTACTTTTCATCCACAAATGGATGGTCAATCCGAACAAATCATTTAGATTCTCGAAGACATGCTAAGGTGTTGCATACTTGAGTTTGAGAATGCGTGGGAAAAACATTTGTCATTAATTGAATTCGTGTACAATAATAGTTTTCAATCTAGTATCAAAATGGCACCATATGAGGCTCTTTACGGTCGAAAATGTCGAACTCCATTGTATTGGACTGAGCTGAATGCAAATAAGATTCACGGGGTTGATATTATAAAAGAGACTGAGCAGAAAGTGAAAGTAATTCGTGACAGTTTGAAAGCGGCCTCAGATCGTCAGAAGACTTATGCAGATTTGGAACGAAAAGATATTGAATCTGAGGTTAGTGATAAAGTATTTTTGAAAGTATCACCGTGGAAGAAAATACTTCAATTTGACTGAAAGTGCAAGTTGAGTCCGAGGTTCATCGGATCGTATGAGATTATTGAACGAGTTGGGCCGGTTGCTTACAGATTGATGCTGCCACCTGAGTTAGAAAAGATTCATAATGTGTTTCATGTGTCGATGCTTTGACGGTACCGATCTGATCCGTCTCATGTGATCGTTCCTACTGAGGTTGAGACTTAGTCAGATTTGTCATCTAATGAAAAACCAATCCAAATTTTGGCTCGAGAGATCAAAGAGTTGAGAAACAAAATAATTTTATCAGTGAAAGTGTTATGGCACAAACACAGAGTTGAAGAGTCTACGTGGGAGCCTGAGAACGTTATAAGAGAGCAATATCCACACCTATTCACTGGTAAGATTTTCGGGGACGAAAATAATTAAAAGGGAGAGTTGTAACAGCCCAAATTAGACCCTAGTTAGAATAGTGGTTTCGAGACCACAAATTCGAGGTCGAAATGATATTTTAATGTTATCTTTGGTGTTGATTTTATGTGACAAAGTATGTGTGAAAATTTTGTGCGATAATTTTATCGATTATGTGCCGAATTAAGAGAAAGGACTTGATCGCGTAAAGAGTAAAAGCTATGTGCTGATTTATAAGTACCTAATTGTTGTTCTCTTATTAATGTAGAGGCCTTATGAGGCAATTAAACCAAGTTTCAAGATAGTGGGTGGTAATGGACAACTATGACATTAGTGATTATATGTTTATATGTTTAATAATAAGGGTAAAATAGTAAAGTTTGTATTATTATGCATTAAATAAAACAAAAAGAAAGATGAAACCATGTTCATCTTCTTCTTGCCAAAATTAGAAAAGAAAAAGGAAAAAGAAAAGCTTTGAAATTTCAGTTAGGGTTAAGCTTGACTTAAGGTATGTTTGAGTTCAGTTTTTTATAATTTTACGTTTTCGAAATCGTTGCTTCGTGCTCTAGCTAACCCATGTTGAAATTTTATGAATTGATGATGTTGTTGAGATGATCTATTGATGAATACATGAGTATGTGCTAGTTGTTAGTGAAAGATGAAAAGTTGGTGTTTGATTAAGATAATTTGTCTTTGGAGTTTTGATGAATTTGTGTAATTTGGGCTTAATTGAGAAAATGAGTAAATGAAGGACTAAATTGTGAAATAAATTAAATGTATGAGCTTGTATTAACATGGGAAGAATTTGGCTAGCATATGTATTTGGAATTTTGTGTACTAAAGACTAAAGTGTCGAAATGTGAGAATGTGAGGGCTATTTTGTAAAATACCCTAAATAAGTGTGTGAGGACTAATTGAATGAAATTTTGATTGAATGGATTGAATTTGAATGTGTATAAACCAAGAAAGGAGAGGTTTAGATCGAGATCGAGGCAAAGATAAAGTGCTCGATTAGTCGACCGTTTCGATAGTTCGACATCCGAGGTAAGTTCAAACATAATACATGTATTTAGTTATGTTTAATGCTATGAAAAGAATGTTATGAATATATTAAAATGTGAATGCTATGTGAGGGCTTGAGTTATATGGCACTAAGTGTGCGTATTCATAAAGGTGACCGAGATGATTAGCACTGTGTGTGCGAAATAATATAAGCTCTAGCTTTGTAGTGAGTAGTGTGTGTGCGATACCGTTTTAAGATCGGTTTGGTATGGATGTACTAAGTGTGCGATGTTAATTAAGCTTCAGCTAACTATTTGGGAAATAAGTGTGTGATTGAATCGATGAAGAGGCAAAAGTTGATTGAGAGGAAATAGTGAGTATTGAGTAGCAAATGTAATTGAAACCTAAGTGATGGCTAAGGTACATTTGGAACCTATGTGGTTGATGAAATTATGATTGAGATCATGGAATGATAATTGAACATATTAGATTTTATGGTATGGTACGTAGGCATTTATGAAATAATCAATGTGATGGTTGGTTTAGTATAACGTTTTATGTTATGAACTTAATAAGCTTTGGAAAGATTACTGTGTGAGTTGTTTCTCTGCTTTGAAGTGTCAGTAAAGCTAGCTGAGATCCAGGAATCGTTAGCATCTCAATCACACTATCGACAACCTATTTTGGTACTTTTGGAAAGATGTACATAGTTGAAAATATAGCATGTATAGGCTAGATATGTAAATTATGTATGAGATATGTAAATAGCCATGTGAGATGGCTAGATAAATGTTTGAAATATGCTTGTGTGAAGTTGGTATGTTTTGATGGCAATGGATAAGTCTTAATAATGGTAATCTTGATGATAGATTGATGTTAGTATGATCTAGTGAATTTGAGGAGAAATTATGTTTGGTATTGAATGTGTTCAAGTGATGAATTTTAGTTTATAAGTTAATATGGTTACAAGTGAGATTGTATGAGATGTTATGTTGATCACTTGACATGAAATTGGTTGCCAAATTGTGTGTGGAATTATACTCAAATGTGCTTGTAGGTTTGACCTTTGTGTGGGTGGCAATTTGGCCTTGCATATAGCCTATTTTACCAACACGGTTATGGCACATGGGCGTGCCTAATGACCGTGGGTGAATGATAGGATCTAGCCTAATAGTACATGGCCTTGGCATGGGTGTCAACTAGCTGTGGGCATAAGTCAATAGCTAGCTTAAGAGCACATAGCCATAGCACACGGGCGTGCTTGGTGGCCGTGTGGAGAAGTCAAAATGCTTGCTCTGTTTTGGTACGGCCTGGACACATTGGGGTGTCTGGTGACCTGTATGAGGCACACGGCCTGGTGGCACGGGCGTGTGGCCTCAATAGACTTGTTGAGTGTTTGAAATTTCTAAATCTTTCATAACTCTTCGGTTTAGTCCTAACCCCTCTCTAGCATGTGTTTGAGGTCTTGTAGGCCTCAATAAGGGACTATTTGTTTCTATATTGATGTGTTATGATGACAATTGAATTTGTGTCGTAAATGGGATGTAAAATGATTCAATTGTTCGGTAATGCCTTTTAACCCTATTTTGGCGATGATTTTGGGTTAGGGGTGTTACAATCGTCTTTCACCTCGGCGGTGTGGTGTACCACATGAGCGTCCCAAAATTGGTGCTGCTTTGGGACTTTATACGGAGGAGTTCATGAGGGCCGAGGACTTTATTCAGCTACATTGTAGCATTCATTATTCACCCTCGCATTGTTGGACCGATATCGGTGCTCTGACGACTTATGATCCTAGTCGCTCGAAGGCGATTTCCCTCTCTCCTGCCCTAAGGTATATTCACTCACTCCTCGCTCATTCTTTGACAGGTCGGAGAGAGAGCACTGGCATCGTGAGCACACACGATGCCTACTATTTATGGAGTATGGCTCACGGCCATATCATCGACTAGGCATAATTCCTAGCTCTAGCCTTTCGTCACCAGACTGACTGCCATAGGAAGGGCCCCATCTGCTTAGGGCCTTACGTGACTCGCCTTGACTCGACACTTTGGTCTCCTCACATCGGAGCAATCCTCTTCACTTACACTTGTTGGCCAGATGTCCCCTCAGGGGATCTCGAGTATGCTACATATAAGGATGATAGAGCGACACCGTGGTTTCGATCCTCTCCAGTACTGATTGTCTCAACCAGATGATCAAGATGATTTATAAGACATCACTAAGGATATTCCTCCCCCTCACAACGATCCACCACACCCTCCACCACCGAGTCACCGACCTCCCTCTTCTACTGCTACTTTGACCGACATATCTGAGCGACTCACTTGCTTCAGCAGCAGTGTTATTAGCAGTTCGACAGTCTCGAGGCCACCTTACAGCAGATATGCCACCATCTCTATATTTCCTCTTCGGCACCGCCACCTCGCGATGCGTCTGACGATGAGGACCTTTGAGTCCAGTTATTTTATTTTTATTTTTATTTTCTATTTCTATTTCTATTTCTATTTGTAGTCTATTTCCCTTTATTTTTTTATTTTTAAAGACTTATCTTTTATATTTTGAACTATATTTTAGTTTTTTCATTCCTAATCGAGTAATCCCTTAATCGTCTTCCACAGTTGTGTTTATTTTCTAATTAGTTGCTCAGAATTATGCACTTCACTTTGTTACAATTCCACGTCAACTATTCCATAGATTTCATCCAAAATTCAAGAAGTTTCACTTCTCTCCTTCTCTTTTGATATTCTTATATGGAACATTAAGACAATGTACATCTTAAGTGTGGGAGGTTATTATAGTATTATTATAAAATCTATGAATTATGTCTTGTTCTTAAGTAAATTTCCTCATATTACTATTAGAATAAAATTTCTATTAACTTATGATTTTTATTGATATGTTTTTGATTAAGTCATAGGTAATTGTGCATTAATGGTTTAAACTTTAAGACATTAGAGAATCAAGCATGATAAGTCTATTTTATTTTTAGGTTGTTTCCCTAAATTTAAATATTATCTTGAAGTTTGAAATTTGCAAGGTTGACATCAAAAACCATAAATTTTGTGAGACTTTGCAGCCCTTGAGCATACACTTTATTGCTCACTTTACTATTGGTTATGAATGTGTTAATATTGATTTGTTATTCTAGAACTTGCTTCGATTATGCATATCAAGACCACACTTTTGATTTGATATACTGAGATGATAAAGACACCTAGGTTTTAACCCACTTATTCCATTAAAAGCCTATCTTCATAATTAACCCCTAGTAAACCTCTTTGAGCCTAATAAACCGTTCATTAACTCACCCATTAATATTAACCCAAAACCCAATTTTTACTTCTCCTACTTTATTGACTCCATTTCTGTCGAGATTTGATTTGGTCATTTGCCTAACTATGATCTTTATTTCAGTTCTCAAATTCAACATATTATTGTACATGAAAAAAATGGAAATATATATTACTAGTTCTATGTTATTTGAGCTTAAGCAGTTAATTTCACATTTTGAGAAGAAGCTCATGTTTTTATTCAATTGTAATTATTCAGTATTAGTTTATATTTCTAGTTAGGTAAATTGTCAATTCAATCTCAATTTTTACCCTCTAATTCAGCATTTATCTGCACCTTTAACCCAAGCCCCATTACAACCCTTTTTAAGACCTTTTGATTTGTGTATCATCTCATTTTATAGTGGTGGAGATTTGATTTTCATGCAAGCCTATGGTAATAACTTTTCATGTTTGACTTTTGAGTCCTTAATTTGAACCTTAAACACTTTGAGTGATTTGAGTGAACCTTTAGTGAGGATGTCAATTCTTGTCGATTTTGAATCAAAGGCAATTATTTAGATAAGGGGAAACACCTATGTTTTCATGCTATAAAATTTGTGACTTGAATTGTTTGAATCTTTAAGATTTTTTTAGCTAAATTATCAATGTATGAATTACCTATGAATTATGACAAGACATTATTGATGAGAATTATGAATTGAGGAAGTTTAATTGTGAGTTGAGAATTTTGCTTGAGGACAAGCAAACGCTTAAGTGTAGGGATATCTGATAAACCATAAAAGTAACAGATTTTAATCCCACGCTTAGCATGTTTTTGGATGTTTATTTATAGAATTTGGTGAATTTTATTCTCCTATCCTTTAGATTCATGTTTTTATACTTAGAAGAGCATAGGGGAGCGAAAGGAACGAAAAACGGGCCAAAACTGGACAAAATGGGCCATCTTAAGGATCTATACAACCAAAGCCCGTGTGAACCACACGGGCTGGACACATGCCCGTGTGCCAGCCTGTGTCGATCAATGGCCATACAAATTCTCACATGGTCTGGGCCTCCTCACATGGGTTGAACACACGCCTGTGTCCCTGTCGCACCCTACTTTGATTTCACACAGAAAAAGCCAAATTTTAGGGTTTCTGAGCCGCCTAAAGGTTATAAATACGTGCCAGGATAGACCTAAAAGGGGGATGTAGAGTAAATCAAAGAAATTACTCGAAGAAAGCCTTTGGAATCACCTCGTTCTATGATGTTTCCCTTTTATGTTATGAACTAAACTCCCAAAATACCTAGGGAGGATGAAACCTAGATGAGTCTTATTATTTAATAGATCTGAATTACGTGATAAATACTTTTTCTTGTTCTTAGTTATGTATTCTTAGTCCTTGTCTAATGTTTTCAGGAATGTCAATCAAGATTGATGTGCTTATTTAGTGGAGCAAAAGTCCCTATTTAAGAGAAGATCCAGCATAATTAAGCGGAGTTGATTGCAGCCCTAGAAATAGGATGGCATAAATATGCTCGATTAGAATCAAATCTAATAAGGGAATCCATAGATCGAGTTAATGCAATGATAGGGGTTTTAATTAGAAAAAAATTTCAATTAATCAACCTAGAGTTAGTTGTTCTTAGTCTCGAAAGAGATATCAACATAATTTAGGAATTTCTACGGATCAAGTCAAGTGAATAAATCATTTAATTCAGAATTAGAATAATAAGTGAAGTCTAGGTGGATTCTTCCATGGGTGTTGTCTTTATCATTGGTTTATTCGATTATTTCTTTCACTCTCTGTCGTGTTCATAGTTAATTAGTTTGTTAAATTTTAGGTTAAAATAAACTTTTAGGCTAGATAATAAAAATATAGTTATTACTAGTAATTTTAGTCCTTGAGGATACGATATTCCTGACTCACCACAACTATACTACTGTTCGATAGGTGCGCTTGCCTTTGTCGAAATATTAGTTAGTTTCAAGCCTATCATCTGGTATGAAAAGAGATATCTCTGACTTTGTGTCGAAATGTTTAGTCTGTCAACAAGTAAAAGCCGAACATCAAGTTCCATCTGATTTACTACAATCAATTCTGATTCCCGAGTGGAAATGGGATAGAGCAACGATGGATTTTGTTACTGGTTACCTTTGACTCTGAGAAAGAAAGATGTAATTTGGGTTTTAGTTGATCGATTGACGAAATCCGCCAATTTTATTCCGCTACAATCCGATTACTCACTTGATAAGTTAGTTGAGCTATATATTTCTGAAATTGTGAGGTTGCACGGGGTGCCACTATCTATTGTACCAGATAGAGATCTGAGATTTACATCACGATTTTGGAAGAAATTGCACGAAGCTTTAGGCACAAAATTGCATTTTAGTACAGCTTTTCACCCGCAAACAGATGGCCAATCCAAGCGGATTATTTAGATACTCGAGGATATGTTGAGGTGTTGCAATCTTGAATTTACTGGTAAGTGAGAACAATATTTACCACTGATTGAGTTTGCATATAATAACAGTTTTCAGTAAAGCATTAAAATGGCACCATTTGAGGCTTTATACGGACGCAAATGTAGAACACCTCTGTATTGGACTGAGCTCAATGAAAGTAAGATACACGGGTTGATTTGATAAAAGACACTAAATAGAAAGTGAAAGTGATCCGTGATAGTCTTAAAGCAGCATCTGATCGTCAGAAGTCTTATGCAGATTGAAATGAAAAGATATTGAATTTAATATCGGTGACAAATTGTTCTTAAAGCTATCTCAGTGGACGAAAGTACTCTGATTCGGATGTAAAGGCAAGTTAAGTCTGATGTTCATCGGGCCCTATGAAATTATCGAACGAATTGGACCTGTTGCGTATAGATTGTTTTTGCCACATGAGCTTGAAAAGAATCATAATTTATTTCACATGTCAATGCTTCAACGATACAGATATGATCCCTCTCATTTGAATCTCCATCTGAGATTGAAATTCGATCTGATATGACTTACGAAGAAGAACCGATCCATATCTTAGATCCCAAAGTGAAAGAATTACGAAACAAGAAAATTTCATTACTGAAAGTGTTGTGGCATCGACACGGAGTGGAAGAGGCTACATGGGAGCTTTAAGACTCAATGAAACAGCAATACTCGAATTTATTTAACGGAATGATTTTCGGGGACGAATCCCTAAGGGGGAGAATTGTAACAGTCCGGTTTAGACCCTAGTCAGAATAGTAGTTTTGGGACCAAAAATTTGAGTCAAAAAATATTTTAATATTATTTTTGTGTCTACTGTATGTAATTAAGCATGTGTTAACGTTCTGTGAGTTAATTTATTCGTTTGTATGCTTAATTTGATAAAAGGACTAAATTGCGTAAATGGTAAAAGTTCCTAAGTATTTGTTAAAGTACTAAATAGCTTTTTTCTTTAAATGATAAGTGTTTATGTTGCAATTATACCATGAATTATTGTGATGGACGGTTGTGTACATTGCTTATAAAATGTGCACATTAAATTATAAAGGTTAGTAAAGTAAATTGGCAAATTAATGTAATAAATTAAAACAAAGCATGAAAATGGTTGTTATATTCATCACAATTGGCCAAATATCAAGGAAAGGAAAAGAAAGAAAGAACAACTAGGTTTCGCTAAGTCTAAGCTTGATTCAAGGTATGTTTTGATTCGGTTTTTTATAATTTCTACATTTTCGTAATCGTTGCTTCAATTACTTTGAAACCCATGTGTTAATTTTGTGATTTTATGAAGATTTTGAAATGTGTCATTGATGAACACATGAGTTTTGTAATGTTTGATGGTGAAAAATGAAATATATGTGTTAGATAAATATGTTTTGTCTTTGGATTTTTAGTGAATTTGAGTATTTTGGACTTAATTGTGAAAATAAAATTATGAGGGACTAAATTATGAAATAAATGGAATGTATGGACTTGTATGAGGTACATGAACATTCGGCTATGCATGGGTAATATGAAATTTTTAATATTTTGTGATTTTGTGAAATAGGGACTAAAATGTCAATGTGAAAATGTGAGCGCTAATTTGTAAATTGCCCTAAATATGTGTTCTTGGATTGAATTTAATGAATTGGTGAATAAAAGAGTTAAATTTGAATATGTATAGATCAAGAACTGAAGAAAACAGATTTAGATCGTGGAAACTCTAAAGTGATCGAGTAGTTGAAATAGCTCGCTTATTCTGAATCTGGGGTAAGTCGATATATAAATAAATGTATCTGAATTGAGTTAAATATATATTCATGAAAATTAACCTGCAATGAATATTTCTTGAGATGGTACATATATGAGATCAGAGTATATGTCGACAAGTTATCAAGGTCTGAGAAGTCCCGTACGAACCTAGGAATAGATAGGGCTACATATGTCATGACATAGGTGTTCGATATGTGATATAGTAACATCCCAAAAATAGGGGTTTGGGATTTTTTTTTTATAATTGCATGTGTTGAGCTTGCTTATATAGTTATTTGAGGGTGTTTGGATGTTCTAGGGAGGCCAGGGTTTGAGTCTAAGCCTTGGAAAAATTTTGGTTTTTGGGCCTTTAGTGGAGAGGGCTATTGGAAGCAGGACTTAAGGGAAATTGCATGCGTTTTATTGACACAAGTTGGCCATGTGGTAAGTTGGTTGTGGTGTCACTAAGGGACAAGGTGGAGAGGAGTTTGATTCCCTTGGCAAGTAATTAAAGGAAATTATTTTATGCTTTGGGAGAGGAGGAAGTAGAGTTGGGATCAAACTCTACTATGGGAGTTGTAGAATGGGTCAAACGTTTCAAATGGATGAAGGGGAGGAATTGTAGGAGGAAAAAGGGAGGAAAACATGCTGGTGATGGGTGTGGGAAGAGTTGGCTGAATGTGGGGAAGTAGATAGGCAATATTTGGCCAAAAGACTTGGTTTTTGGGGCAGTCCACTCGGTTTTGAGGTAGGGGTGTGCCGAATTTTCTTAGCTCACCTTAGAATTTTTGCATTTTGGTTACTTCTTTTCTTTTGGAGCATTTCGGGTCTTTTTGTCTTTAATTCTCCCCTACCGAAATCTGAACTTCACTCATCCTTTCCTTCTCAATTGCTTTCTAAACTCACTTATTTTCTAATTGTGGCGTAATCATTGGTTGGTCGAATTCTTATTCTAGCATTTTTTTCTAGTAACCGAACTTTATTTCTCCTTCTCTTCTTCTCCATTCTTTTCTACTCTTTTTCCTCTTTTAGCTGAATTTTTTCCACACCTACCATTTGGGCTTGCATTTTTTGATTGGTTTTCGTTTTGTTTTAGCCTCCATAGTCGTACCTTGGGTTCTTTTGGGTTTGTTTCAAGAGTAGAATCTAGTCATTCCATTCGGCTCATCATTGGTATTTAGGTAAGGTTCTTCTTCTTCCACTTTATTTCGTCCTTCCTTTTCCTGATTTTGTTTAAGCCAAACCTAACCCCTCATTTCTACTTTGAACCCCTTTTGTTCTCTTTTGGTATTAAGGGCTGAATCCTCCAAGGTGAAAACTCAAATCTTGGTTGTTCAATCTGCTTCGTGATTTTCTTCTATAGTTGGTAAGTGGGGGCATGGCCGATTCAGGAAGAAAGTTTCCCTTATCTTGCTGAGTTTCTTTAGGCTGTATACCCTTGTCTTTGTGAATTTGGAACAACGGTATTGTCTTATGTTCATTTGTTAGGGACCCAACTTCGTAATCGAATAGAGTAATTAGGCATTTAAACATAGCAAAGAATTGTCGTCGTTCTTGGTAAGTGTGGTTTCAGCTTGTGGAATAATTGAAGAACAATTGTTTTAATCGTTGGACTATTCATTGTTCTTGTCTTTCATAGGATCGGTGTTAGGGGATTTTGCGACACTCATAATCAGGTGTGTACTCACACTATTCTGACTATAGATCGAAAAATGTCGAAAAGCCAAAATATCGGCAAACGATGCCACATGAGCTTGCGAATGCACGTATGGTGGACTGAGCCCATGGAGACGGGCACTAGAAGCGTGAGGCCACCATGAGCGTTCTCATGGGCTTAGGACGTTTTGGGCCTTGTTTGGAGAAAATGGGTCGAGTGGGCCAAACAGACTCGTGGGCCCTACGCGAATAAATTTTATGGACAGATAGAAATAAGGCTTTTGCCATGCCTATCACATGGCCAAAGCCAGTTTTGGGCGAAACGGGCCAGACGAGGGTGTAGGCCCACCTAGACCGAGTATTGGGCTTTGGACCCAAATACACCATTTTGATGAAATATGTTCTCTGTGTCACCGAGGCTACTATAGACCTTTGGGCAGGTTGTAAAATTTCCAACACACCGTCGATGGGTATAATGACCGATATGTCCCCAAAGGGAAAAATGACGAAAATGCGCCTATATGTTATATGGTTATTCTTGTATGTGATTTATGATTGTTATCGTATGTTTATTATTTTATGTTGCATTCATGTGTTATTATGTTGCATGAGGATGGGATTATTAATACGAAGGAAGTGCAAATAGGATCACATGGTCGCTTGACAACTGTGGATCCACCGAAGGCTTTTTAGCCACTGAGTAGCCATGCTGCACCGATAAGTTAGTACCGTAACCGGTGCTACATAAGGAGTGTATGGACGGGTGGGTTGATTAAATCCCCATAGAAGTGTAGGGTTGGATTGGAGATGGAATGCAGGGTTGGTATGGGCATTAATGCATCGCATTCACATGTTCTGTTACTTTGATTTTTGTAATGGGCTTAGGCCCAATCGAGGCTATTTTGGGCTAAGGCCCAATTGCCATCGTTATTGTAATGGGCTTCGGCTCAGATTGTCGTGATTCATGTTCTTACTGGTAAGGGTTGTACACACTTAGTTTTCTTAAACTCACCCCCTCTTTATAATTTTTCTCAGGTACTCCTCAGTAGGCGGTTCGACATACTGGAGGACTCGGAGGTGGCCACACTACAAGCAGCTCTGAATTTTAGTACTCTATTCTACTTTATTTCAATTGTTTTCTTATTGGGTTGTAATAAGGCTTCTCTTGAATTCTGGTTTTGTTTGGGATTTTTTAGTTTATTAGGTTTTAAATCTGCTAAACATTGAATCGCGGTTTTCCAAAACAATACCTATTTTCAAAATTCTACGCTTTCGCAACTAAGTTGTAAATGTCATGTTTTCATAAGTCAGTTGTTTTAAATTAAGCTTCCGCAAATAAACAAGGTTTTAAAAATGATAATGTTTGTCCAAGAATGATTTCTAATAAGCCACATTTTGAAAATAAGCACACGAAATTTGAGGTTTTGAACAGTGGAAAGTTTTTGGAAATAAATAATTTTTAAGAAATGATGACTAATAATAACAAACGCAAACTAGGACTTCAATTTTTTTAAATATCAAGAAGAGTTTTCAACAGAACCACGGTCTTCAAAAACACATCAATGTTACATGCCAGATTCAGGCCTAACTTCTAGGTCGGGTTTTGGGTGTTACATTTTATGGTACCAAAGCCATGATAGAAAACCCAGTCTGTGAAATGGGCTGTAGTTTCTATTTTAAAGATGTTTACAAGTGATTTTGGAGTGGTTTTGAAAGGTTTTTGTGTGGCACACCAAGTTTCCGATGTCGGATCAAGTAAGTTCTCCTATTACTGAAATCTATTTTAAACTGTCATACTGTAGATAGTTACTGGGTTTACTTTAGATGATAGACTATACTAAGACTCTTAGTTAGAGTAAAAATTTAGGCCCATAGGAGACTAAAACTGTAGTGAGCTTACGGTTGTGAAAGTAACTCTTAACTACTACTTCCATAAAACATTGGTTTAATTCTTGGAACTATGAGTTAATTCATAAAATTTCTAATTCTGATAATACGCGAAGTGATAATAAGCGCTAGAAGGGGTGCAAGAGGCCATTGTAGAGGTCGCGGAAGTGCTAGTGGGTCTTGACGTCAGACCACATGCCCAATGTCGAGACGAGGGAAGCACCAACTTCACCAGTAATCGAGGCAGGGTCGTTCGATCGAGCTACTAGGGATGACGCACTGTCACAGGCAATGCTTCATATTTTGGAAAGAGTTGCTGGGTTTGTTGAACCTAAGACCATTATTGGGGGTCATGGGTCGGTTGCAGAATGACTCCGGTCCAATGGAGCAGAGATCTTTAGGAGAGTTTCTAGGGTGGCCCCAAGTGTGGCGGAGTACTGGTTTGAGGCAACTAAAAAATTATGGAGGACCTCGACTGCACGCTGGAACAAAAGTTGAAGGGTGTTGTGTCTTTACTGAGGGATGAAGCTTACCTGTGGTGGCTTACGGTAAAAGAGGGTACCCTGTCTAATCGATTGACCTGGGAATTCTTCAAGTCCACATTTCAAGGAAAGTATGTGGGCGTCAGCTATGTCGACGCTAGTAGGAAAGAATTTTTGAATCTGGTTTAATGTGACAAGTCTGTGGCTGAGTATGAGGCAGAATTTTTACGACTTAGCCGGTATGCTCAAGGAATTGTGGCAATGGAATACGAACATTGTGTTCGGTTGGAAGATGGCCTTAAGGATAGTCTCCGAGTGTTGATAGCTCCACAGAGGGAGCAGGACTTTACCGTATTAGTAGAGAAAGATAAGATCGCTGAAGATGTGAAGCGCTCTAAGCGTCTAAATAGGGAAAGAGAAAGGGGCAGAAACAAGAGGGAGTCTGAGCATTTCAATTCTGATAAGAGATTTAGGAGAAGGGCTAGAGTAGATGTGCCAATCAGAGCTGGGCCCCTATTGCTGCTATTGGGTTTCACCTTGTGCTATTTGTGGGAAAGGTTATGTGGGTGGGTGATGGAGAAGGACAGGGGCTTGTCTGAGTTACGATTCCATGAAACATCATCTCAAAGAGTGTCCCAGAAGACCGGATCTGAGGCAGGCTTTCGGTAGGGGTAAGGTACAGCTACTGAGTGGTGGATAGCAGCCGCCTAGATGCTGTGGGTAGGACAGGGGTGGAGACAGTTTGGGTCAAGGAGCTCCAGGTAGAGGTGCTGGTCTTGCGGAGGTGAGGCATCCAACATTAGTTTATACAGCACATCACCGAGAAGATGGAGACGGTCCAGATGCGAATACTGGTACGTACTTTACTCATAATGTGCTATTTACCAAATTTGCATTTAGGACTAGAGTCCGTAACAAAAGCGTAGTGGTATAACTGGTATCGTGCGGCTATTAGATAGTTGGAAATTTTAAGGACGAAATTTCTTTAAGGGGGTAGAATTGTAACATCCCAAAAGTAGAGGTTTGTGATTTTTTTTATAATTGCATGTGTTTGGCTTGCTTAGCTAGTTATTTGAGGGTGTTTGGAGGTTCTAGGGAGGCCAGGGTTTGAGTCCAAGCCCTGGAAAAATTTGGTTTTTGGGCCTTCACAGAGAGGGTTGTTGGAAGCAGGACTTAAGGGAAATTCCGTGCATTTTATTGACACAAGTTGGCCATGTGGTAAGCTGGTTGTGGCGTCACTAAGGGACAAGGTGGAGAGGAGTTAGATTCCTTGGAAATTAATTAAAGGAAATTATTTTATACTTTAGAAGAGGAGGAACTAGAGTTGGGATCAAACTCTGCTATAGAAGTTGGAGAATAGGACAAACGTTTCAAATGGATGAAGGAGAGGAATTGTAGGAGGAAAAAGGGGGAGGAAATCGTGGAGGTGATGGGTGTGGGAAGAGTTGATCGAATGTGGGGAAGTAGATAGGCAATATTCGGCCAAAAGACTTGTTTTTTTGGGGGAAGTGCATTTGGTTTTGAGGTGGGGGTGTGCCGAATTTTCTTAGCTCACCTTAGTATTTTTGCATTTTGATTACTTATTTTCATTTGAAGCATTTCGGTTTTTGTCTTCAATTCTCCCGTACCAAAATCTCAACTTCACTCATCCTTTCCTTCTCAATTTCTTTCAAAACTCTCTTATTATTTGATTGTGGAGTAATCATTGGTTGGCCGAATTCTTATTCTGGCATTTTCTTCTAGTAGTGAACTTTATTTCTCTTTCTCTTCCTCCTATTCTTTTCTACTCTTTTTCCTATTTTAGCTAAATTTTTTTCCACACCTACTATTTGGGCTTGCGTTCTTCGATTGGTTTTCATTTCATTTTAGCCTCCATAGCCGTACCTTGCATTCTTTTGGGTTTACTGCAAGAGCTGAATCTTGTCATTCCATTCGGCTTATCCTTGGTATTAAGGTAAGGTTCTTCTTCTTCCACTTTTTTTAACCTTCCTTTTCTTGATTTCTAACCACTCGTTTCTACTTTGAACCCCTCTTGTTCTCTTTGGTATTAAGGGCCGAATCTCCAAGGTGCAAACTCAAATCTTGGTTATTCAATCGGCTTCGTGATTTTCTTCTATAGTTGGTAAGTGGGGCATGGCCGATTCAGGATGGAATTTTCCCTTATCTTACTGAGTTTCTTTAAGCCGTATAGCCTTGTCTTTGTGAATTTGGAACAACGGTATTGACTTATGTTCCTTTGTTAGGGACCAAACTTTTTAATCGAAAGGAGTAATTAGGCATTTAAGCATAGCAAGGAGTTGCCGTCGTTCTTGGTAAGTGTGGTTTCGGCTTGTGGAATAATTGAAGAACAACTGTTTTAATTGTTGGACTAATCATTGTTCTTGTCTTTCATAGGATCGGTGTTCGGGGATTTTACGACACTCGTAATCAGGTGTGTACTCACACCATTCTGACTATAGATCAAAAAATACCGAAGGGCTAAAATATCGGCAAACGATTCCACATGAGCATATGAACCGACGTGCGGTGGACCGAGCCCACGGAGATGGGCACAAGATGCGTGAGGCCACTATGAGCATTCTCACGAGCTTAGGATGTTCTCGTTTGGCGAAAATGTGTCAAATGGGCCCAACAGGCCCTGGGCCCTATGCGAATAAATTGTGGATGGATAGGAAATAAGGAGCTAGGCATGCCGATCACATGGCCAAAGGCATTTTGTGCAAAACGGGCCACACGAGAGTGTGGGCCCACTTGGACTGAGTATTGAGCTTTGGACCCAAATACACCGTTTTGATGAAATATGTTATTTATGTCGCGGAGGTGACTGTAGACCTTTGGGAAGGTTGTAAAATTTCCAAAATACCCTCGATGGGTAAAATGACCGATATGCCCCTGAAGGGAAAAATGACAAAAACACCCCTGCATGTTATATGGTTATTGTTGTATGCGATTTATGATTTTTATCTTATGTTTATTATCTTATGTTGCATTCTTGTGTTAGTATGTTGCATGGGGATGGGATTATTAATACGGAGGAAGTGCTAATAGGATTGCATAGTCACTTGACGACTGTAGATCCACCGAAGGCTTTTTAGCCACCAGAAGACATCTTGCACCAATAGTTAGTGCCGTAACTAGTGCTACATAAGGAGTGTAGGGATGGGTAGGTCGATTAAATCCCCACAGAAGTGCAGGGTTGGACAGGAGACGGAGTGCAGTGTAATAGCTCGGTTTGGACCTTAGTCAGAATAGTAGTTCGAGACCACAAATTCGATGTCGTAAAAATATTTTAATGATATTTTTTGTGTGAATGATATGTGACATAGCCTATGTGAAAATTCTGTGTGATGATTTGATCGTTTTAATGCCGAATTAAGAAAAAGGACTTAATCACATAAAGCGCAAAAGCTATGTGCTGATTTATAAGTATCTAAGTGTTGTTGTCTTTTAAATATGGAGGCTTCATGATGCAATTAAACCATTTTGTACTAAGTGGATGACTAAATGACATATTAGCCTTAATGTATATTTGTTTTTGGTTATTAAAAAGGTTAATTTGGTAAAGTGAAAATTTTGTTTAATATGTTATAATAAAACATTAAAATAGCCATTTAGTTATCATCGTTGGCTGAATATTAGCAAGATAAGAAAAGGGAAAAGAAAACAAGGGTTTGACATGTTTTAATCATGATTCAAGGTTAGTTTTTAATCAGATTTTGATAATTTCTACGTTTTCGTGATCGTTGCTTCATGCTCTAGCTAACCCATATTGTAATTTTGTGAATTGATGATGTTTTTGTGATGAGCCATTGATGAACACTTGAGATTTGTGATGTTAGTTGGTGAAATATGAAAGCTTGGTGTTGGGTTAACATAGTTTGTATTTGAATTTTTGTTGAAATTGAGCATTTTGGGCTAAATTGTGAAAAGTGTATATTGAGAGGACTAAAAGTGAAATAAATGAAATGTGTGGGTTTGTATGAATACAAGGAAAATTTGGGTAGGCTTGTGCTAAGTGAAATTGTGTGAAATTGATGATTTTGTGAATTAGGGAGTAAAGTGTCAAATGTGAAAATGTGAGGGTTATTTTGTAAAATACCTTAAATGTGTGCATGTGGGCTAAATTGAATGAGTTAGTGATTGAATGGATTGAATTTGAATGTGTATAGACTAAGAGAGGAGAGGTTCAGATCGAGATTGAGGCAAAGATAAAGTGCTCGATTAGTCGACCGTTTTGGTATTTTGACATCCGAGGTAAGTTTGGATATAATACTAGTTGTAAACTTTATCTATGTGATATAAATTGTATGGATGTATATGTATCTATGAGATTTGAAATGCTATGTGCTGAATTGAGATAAAGGGGCACTAAGTGTGTGAGATTTGAAATGAGAAAGAGATGATTGGCACTGTGTATGCGAAAAGATAGAAACTTTGGCTTATCAACTTGGCGCTGTGTGTGCGATACCGACATAAGTTCGGTTTAATGTATTGGCACTAAGTTTGCGGTAATGATTATGTTTCAGTTATGAAATTGGCACTAAGTGTGTGAATAAATCAAAGGAATAGCAAGTGTTGAACGAGAGGTAATATCGAACAATTGAGTAGCATAAATGGTAAGTAACTATGTGTTGATCAAGGTACGTTTGAACCTATGTGGTTGATGATAGATTTAAGAGTTGAATGAATAGATAATTGGGTATGTGGTTGAGATTGATAATGTGCCTAGTTGTGCCTTTATCTATGTGATGGTACATATATACATATATTGATGTTGTAGTATTGAGTAATATGTATTATATTACGAACTTACTAAGCTTTGGAAAGCTTACTGTGTGATTTGTTTCTCTGCCTTGCAGTGTTGGTAAAACTAGCTCGGATCTGGGATCGTCAGCTTCTCAATCACACTATAAGCATTCCATTTTGGTACTTTTGAAAAGATATCTATAACGGGAATATTGCATGTATAGGCTAGTTAATTGAATCAAGTTTGAGATTTGTAATTAGCCATGAGATGTGGCTAGATATGTGATAGGTTTGGCATGAATGAATGTGGTATATATATGATGCATCTTTTGCCATGATTTGTAGATTGATGAATTTGCTATTAAGTGGTAACTTTGTGTTGATAAATGCTAGTAGGGGTAGTGAGATTGGGAATGAACCATGCTTGTGATAGAATAAGTATTGGTATTGAGTTGGGTGTGATTAGAGTTGGTATTGATTGCATGTTTTGAATTGCTAAATTGGTATGCTTTTAGATGGCAATATGTGCATAAGATGTTTTGTTGATTGGCTTGTAGGTTTGAACCTAAGTGGGTGGCATGTTGGCATTGCAAAAATGGCCTATAATGTCACACGGTTGGGGCACACAGGCGTGCCTCAGACCGTGGGTAAATTGGCAGAATGTGGCTTAAACTACACACGACCTAAACACGGGGTGTCATCTAACCGTGGTGCACAAGTCAGTAGCTAGCCTTAATAGTGCACGACCATGGCACGGGTGTGCCTACAGGTCGTACGAGAAATGGCAGTATATGATCTTATAGGACACGGCCTTAGCACACGGGCGTGATTGTTACCCGTGTTAATTTTGGCAGTATGTAACCATAGGGAGGACACACGTGTGTGTCATGTAGCGGTGGGAGTGGCATGGCCTACCCCCATGGATGTGTCTCCCATGTATTCTAGAAAAGTTTTAATTTTTCATGAAATTTTATATGTGTTTCTGTTTAGTCCCAACTTGGTTTATAAGCATATTTATGGTCTTGGTGACTCATTTAAGGGACATATGATTGTATATGAATGTGTTTGATGATGATTGACTTTGTGTCGACATTTTGAGGTTAAATGTTCTGATTGATCGGTATGCCCCTTAATCCTATTCTGGTGACGGTTTCGAGTTAGGGGTGCTACAATTTTATTGGTATCAGAGCTACAATTTAGTCAATTCTTGGACTAACGTAGCGCGTGTGAGTCTAGCTATACATGCCATATTGTGAAATTGTGATAGTGTGATGAAATCTGATAGTTGAAATGTGTTTTAATATAGTAATGGATCCCGATTGAGCAGTTGCTAACGATGTAGAGAGTAATGTGCCTGCTCCCGCTCAAGCTACAGCACCGGCCACATCAAGTCCAAATAATAGTGGTGAGGAAGGTGAGGCTAAGCAAGCCTTCTTCCGTATGATGAGTTAATGGTTTTCAGAATTTATTAGAACAAATTTGACTGCTCCACAACATCTAACGCCGCAAGTCACTGTTGTGTCACAAGTTGTAGATCCGATCAGATTGAATAAACCACCTATAGACAAGATTCACAAATATGGGGTCGAAGAGTTTAGGGCCATAGTTGATGATGATGCTGAGCGAGCTGAGTTTTGGCTCAAGAATACCCTTCGAGTATTTGGTGAGATGTCGCTGAACCCTATTGAGTGCATTAATTATGCAGTTTTCTTGTTGAGAGTCACGACTTACAATTGGTGGAAAACATTAATATCTGAGGTTTCGAGAGAGAGAATCACCTGGGATTTCTTTCAAGTTGAGTTTAGAAAGAACTATATCGATAATGCTTCATTGATCGAAAGCGTAAGGAGTTTTAGAAATGAATCAAGGTTTTTTATGCATTGTTGAGTATGAACGAGAATTCGTACAATTGAGTCAATATGCTAGAGAGTGTGTTTCTACTGAAGCTACTATGTGCAAACATTTCGTAGAATGATTGAATGAAGACATAAAGTTATTGGTTGGGATACTAGATATAAATGAACTTGTTGTACTTGTGGAGAGAGCATGCAATGCTGAGGAACTCAGTAAAGAAAAGAAGAAAGCTGATTCTAAGGCTCAAGATGAAAGAAAGAGATCGATGAATAAATTTTCTCAGCCTTCTTCAAAGAGATATAGTGGTGCCGGCAATCATTCACATGCTTCGTTTGGTTATCCTAATAGAGATCATTCGAGACAAAGTCTTGGTTACGAATTCAAGCTCCGAATGAGTCAAGTGTGGGCAGTGTTAAGAACAACAAGCCCGAATGTAAACAATGTGGGAGACAACATGTGGGAGAATGTTGGGGCAGGTATAACAATAGAACATGTTATAAGTGTGGATCCGAGATCATTTTATTCAAGATTGCCCAAAGATAGTTGAAGAAGAAAATGTTTAGAATGAAAGACCAAGTAATGTGATGGCCAGAAGTAGACCACTCAGGAGTATCAGAAATGTGAATGAAAGCCAGAGAGGAACGACTGATACAACTGTAAGGTCAAAATCAAGAGCACCTGCCTGAGCATATGCTATACGTGCACGAGAGGAAGCATCATCTCCGGACGTTATCACCGGTACTTTCACTTTATTTGATACTAATGTCATTACATTGATAGATCAAGGATTGACTCATTCTTATGTGTGTATGGACTTAGTATCGAATAAGACTCAACTTTTGAGTCTACTGAATTTGTGATTAGAGTATCAAACCCCTTAGGCAAGTCTGTTTTGGTGAATAAGGTGTGCAAGAATTGCCCGTTGATGTTTCGTGATTTATGTTTCCCGGTCAATTTGATGTTGCTACCATTTGATAAATTTGACATAATTCTGGGAATGGACTGTCTTACTTTGTATATTGCCATTGTGAATTGTAAGAGAAAGAATGTTTAATTGAAGAGTCAGAATAGTGAGATAGTTCGAATTGAGTCCAGTGATATGAAAGGATTACCAGCTGTTGTATCTATGATGAAAGCTATGAACTATGTGAGAAAGGGATGTGAAGCTTATTTGGCGTATGTGATTGATACAAAAGTGTCGAAAAGGAAAGTTGAATCTGTACCTGTGATATGTGAGTTTCCAGATGTGTTTCCAGAAAAGTTATCGGGGTTACCTCCGATCAGAGAAGTTGAATTTGGTATTGAGTTAGTGCTGGGAACTGCTCCTATTTCGATACCTCCATACAGAATGGCACCAACAGAATTGAAAGTGTTGAAATCCAGTTTGCAAGAATTTACCGACAGAGGATTTGCACGACCGAGTTTTTCACCCTAGGGAGCTCCTGTATTATTTGTGAAAAGGAAAGATGGAATTATGAGAATGTGTATTGATTATCGACAATTGAACAAAGTGACGATAAAGAAAAAATATCTGTTACCTCGGATCGATGATTTGTTTGATCAGCTGAGAGGAGCTACAATATTTTCTAAGATAGATTTGAGATCGGGCTACTATCAGTTGAGAGTTAAAGAATCCGATGTGCCAAAAATTGTATTTAGAACGAGGTATGGACATTATGAATTCTTAATGATGCCTTTTAGACTAACAAATGCCCCTGCAGTGTTTATGGATTTGATGGATCGGATATTCAGACCGTATTTGGATCACTTCGTGGTGGTGTTCCTTGATGATATTTTGATCTATTCGCGTGATGAGACGCAACATGCTGAGCATTTGAGAATCGTACTACAAATTTTGCGTGAGAAACAGTTGTATGCAAAGTTAAGCAAGTGTGAATTTTGGTTGCATGAGGTCAGTTTTCTGGGGCATATTGTATCCGCTGATGGGATATAAGTTGATCCGCATAAAATCTCTGCTATTTTGGAATGGAAGCCTCCGAGAAATGTGTTTGAAGTCCGTAGTTTTCTAGGACTAGCAGGATATTATAGACGATTTGTGAAAGGCTTCTCGATGATTTCAACTCCATTGACAAAGTTTTTGCAAAAGAATGTTAGATTCTAGTGGTCAGAAAAGTGTCAATAGAGTTTTGAACAGTTGAACGTGTTGTTAACAGAAGCACCAGTATTGATTCAACCTGAATCAGGCCAAGAGTTTATAGTTTATAGTGATGCATCGTTTAATATTTTGGGCTGTGTGATGATGCAAGAAGGAAAAGTCATCGCTATGCTTCGAGACAGTTAAAACTGCATGAAAAGAATTATCCAACGCATAATCTTGAATTAACTGTGATTGTATTAGCATTGAAGATTTGGTGTCACTATTTATTCGGTGAAAAATTTCATATTTATACTGATCATAAGTGTTTAAAGTATTTGATGACTCAGAAAGATTTGAACTTGCGACAGAGAAGATGGTTAGAATTGTTGAAAGACTATGAACTTGTGATAGATTACCACCCGGGTAAAGCTAATGTTGTGGCTGATGCTTTGAGCCAAAAGCGTTATATACCTTAGAGCTATGAGTATTTAGATGGATCTGTGTGTTGATGATGCGATTGTAGCTAAATTGAAAGTAAAACCGTTGTTTGTACAATAGATTTGTGATGCTCAGAAAATTGATAATGAGTTATTAGCAAAAAGAGTTCAATGTAATTCAAATGCGGAATCAAAATTTCAAATTGATAATAATGATTGTTTGAGATTCAGAGATCAAATTTGTGTTCTGAGAAATATAGAGCTGATTCAAATGATTTTGACTAAAGCTCACAATAGTTATTTGATTGTACATTAGGGAGTGCGAAAATGTATAATGATTTGAAATAGTTCTCTTGGTGGCATGGTATGAAGAGATATTTACGACTTTGTGTCAAAATGTTTAGTTTGTCGACAAGTTAAGGTTTGAACATCAAGTTCAAATCTGTTTATTGCAACCTATTATTATTCCTGAGTGGAAATGGGAGAGGATCACGATGGACTTTGTGTCGGGTTTGGCCTTATCTCTGAGCAAGAAAGATGCGATCTGCGTGATAGTTGATAGATTGACGAAATCAGCACATTTCATTCCGGTGAGAACCGATTATTCTTTAGATAAGTTGGCTGAATTGTATATCGATGAGATTGTGAGATTGCACGGAGTACCATTATCTATAGTGTCTAACAGAGATCCGAGATTTACCTCACGATTTTGGAAGAAATTACAAGATTCTTTAGGCACAAAATTACATTTCAATACTACTTTTCATCCACAAACAGATGGTCAATCCGAGCGAATCATTCAAATTCTTGAAGACATGTTGAGATGTTGCATACTTGAATTCGAAAGCACGTGGGAAAGGAATTTATTGTTGATTGAGTTTGCTTATAACAATAGTTTTCAGTCTAGTATCAAAATGGCACCATATGAAGCTCTTTATGGTCGATAGTGTTGGACTCCATTTTATTGAACTGAACTGAGTGAGAACAAGATTCACGGGGTTGATCTTATAAAAGAGACTGAGCAAAAAGTGAAAGTAATTAAGTGATGATTTGAAAGCGACCTCGATCGTCAAAAGTCTTATCTGATTTGAAACAAAAGGATATTGAATTCGAGGTTGGTGATAAAGTGTTTTGAAAGTTTCTCCGTGGAAGAAAATATTTTGATTTGGCTGGAAGGGCAAGCTGAGTCCAAGATTCATCGGACCGTATGAGATTATTGAATGAGTTGGGCGGTTGCTTATAGATTTAGATTCCCATCAGAGTTAGAAAAGATCCATAACGTGTTCCATGTGTCAATGCTTCGACGGTTCAGATTAGATCCATCTCATGTGATTGCTCCTACTGAGGTTGAGATTCAGTCAGACTTGTCGGATAGTGAAGAACCGATCCAAATTTTGGCATGAGTGACCAAAGAATTGAGAAATAAGAAAATTTCTCTAGTTAAAGTATTGTGGCACAAACACGGATTTGAAGAGGCTATGTGGGAGCCTGAGAACATTATGAGAGAGCAACATCCACAACTATTCACTGGTAAGATTTTAGGGGACAAAAATCCCTAAAGGGGAGAGTTGTAACACCCGTTTAGACCTTAGTTGGAATAGTGGTTCGAGACCACAAATCCGAGGTCGTAAAAATAGTTTAATGATATTTTCTGTGTGAATGATATGTGACATAGCCTGTGTGAAAATTTTGTGTGATGATTTGAACAGTTTAATGCCAAATTAAGAGAAGGGACTTAATCGCATAAAGAGTAAAAGCTATTTGTTTATTTATAAGTATCTAAGTGCTGTTGTCTTTTAAATATGGAGGCTTTATGATGCAATTAAACCATTTTGTACTTAGTGGATGACTAAATGACATATTAGCCTTAATGTATATTTGTTTTATATGGTTATTAAAAGGTTAAGTTGGTAAAGTGATAATTATGTTTAATATGTTATAATAAAACATGAAAATAGTCATTTAGTTATCATCCTTGGCCGAATATTAGCAAGAGAAGAAAAGGGAAAAGAAAACAAGGGTTCGTTATGTTTTGAACTTGATTCAAGGTTAGTTTTTAATGGGATTTTGATAAATTCTATGTTTTCGTGATCGTTGCTTCGTGCTCTAGCTAACCCATATTGTAATTTTGTGAATTGATGATGTTTATGTGATGAGCCATTGATGAGCACTTGAGCTTTGTGATGTTAGTTGGTGAAATATGAAAGCTTGGTGTTGGGTTAACATAGTTTGTATTTGAATTTTTGGTGAAATTGAGCGTTTTGAGCTAAATTATGAAAAGTGTATATTGATGGACTAAAATGTGAAATAAATGAAATGTGTGGGTTTGTATGAATACAAGGAAAATTCGGCTAGGCTTGTGCTAAATGAAATTGTGTGAATTTGATGATTTTGTGAATTATGGACTAAAGAGTCAAAATGTGAAAATGTGAGGGTTATTTTGTGAAATACCCTAAATGTGTGTATGTGGACTAAATTGAATGAGTTAGTGATTGAATGAATTGAATTTGAATGTGTATAGACCAAGAGAGGAGAGGTTCGGATTGAGATCGAGGTAAAGATAAAGTGCTCGATTAGTCGACCGTTTCGGTATTTTGACATCCGAGGTAAGTTCGGATATAATACTAGTTGTAAAATTTATCTATGTGATATAAATTGAATGGATGTATATGTATCTATGAGATTTGAAATGCTATGTGCTGAATTGAGATAAAGGGGCACTAAGTGTGTGAGATTTGAAACGAGAAAGAGATGTGTGTGCGAAAAGATAGAAGCTTCGGCTTATTGACTAGGCACTGTGTGTGCGATACCGATATAAGTTCGGTTTAATGTATTGTCACTAAGTGTGTGGTGATGATTATGTTTCAGTTATGAAATTGGCACTATGTGTGCGAATAAACTAATGGAATAGCAATGGTTGAACGAGAGGTAATATCGAACAATTGAGTAGCATAAATGGTAAGTAACTATGTGTTGATCAAAGTATGTTTGAACCTATGTGGTTGATGATAGATTTAAGAGTTGAATGAATAAATAGTTGAGTATGTGGTTGAGATTGATAATGTGCCTAGTTGTGCCTTTATCTATGTGATGGTATATATATACATATTGATGTTGTAGTATTGAGTAATATGTATTATGTTATGCACTTACTAAGCTTTGGAAAGCTTACTGTGTGATTTGTTTCTTTGCCTTGCAGTGTCAGTAAATCTAGCTCTGATCTGGGATCGTTAGTTTCTCAATCACACTATCGGCATTTCATTTTGGTACTTTTGAAATGATGTATATAACAGGAATATGGTATGTATAGGCTATTTAATTGAATCAACTTTGAGATTTGTAATTAGCCGTTTGGTATGAATGAATGTTATATATATATGATGCATCTTTTGGCATGATTTGTAGATTGATGAATTTGCTATTGAGTGGTAACTTTGTGTTGATAAATGCTAGTAGGGGTAGTGAGATTTGGAATGAATTATGCTTGTGATAGAATAAGTATTGGTATTGAATTGGGTATGATTAGAGTTGGTATTGATTGCATGTTTTGAATTGCTAAATTGGTATGCTTTTAGATGGCAATATGTGCATGAGATGTTTGCTTGATTGGCTTGTAGGTTTGACCCTAAGTGGGTGGCATGTTGGCCTTGCAAAAATGGCCTATAATGTCACATGGTAGAACCACACCAGGCGTGCCTCGGGCAAGTGGGTAAATTAGGCGAATATGGCTTAAACTGTACACGGCCTAGACAAGGGGATGTCATCTAACCGTGCTGCACAAGTCAATAGCTAGCCTTAATAGTACACGGCCATGGCACGGGCGTGCCTACAGGTCGTGGGAGAAATGGCAGTATATGAACTTATAGGACACGGCCTTAGCACAGGGGCGTGCTTGTTGGCCGTGTTGATTTTGGCAGTATGTAACCATGGGGAGGACACACGGGTGTGTCATGTAGTCGTGGGAGAGGCACGGCCTACCCCCACTGGCGTGTCTCCCCTGTATTCTAGAAATGTTTCAATTTTTCATGAAATTTTATATGTGTTTCGATTTAGTCCTGACTTGGTTTATAAGCATACTTAGGGTCTTGATGACTCGTTTAAGCGACACTATGATTGTATATGAATGTGTTTGATGATGATTGACTTTGTGTCGACATTTAGAGGTTAAATGTTCCGATTGATTGGTAATACCCCTTAATCTTATTCCGGCGACGATTTTGGGTTAACGGTGTACATGCAGGGTTGGTATGGGCATTAATGCATCGCATTCACATGTTCTATTCCAGTGATTTTTTAATGGGCTTAGGCCCAATCGAGGCTATTTCGGGCTAAGGCCCAATTGCCACCATTACTATAATGGGCTTCGGCCCAATTTGTTGTGATTCATGTTCTTACTGATGAGGGTTGTACACACTGAGTTTTCGTAAACTCACACCCTCTTTTTATTTTTTCTCAGGTAGTCATCAGTAGGCGGCTCGACGTACTGGAGGACTCAGAGGTGGCCACACTACGAGCATCTTTGAATTTTAGTACTCTATTCTACTTTATTTAAGTTGTTTTCTTATTGGGTTGTAATAAGGCCTCTCTTGAATTCTAGTTTTGTTTGGGATTTTTAGTTTATTAGGTTTTAAATCTACTAAACATTGAATCGCAGTTTTCCAAAACAATACCTATTTTCAAAATTCTGCACTTTCGCAACTAAGTTGTAAATGTCACGTTTTCATAAGTTAGTTGTTTTAAATTAAGCTTCCTCAAATAAACAAGGTTTTAAAAATGATAATGTTTTTCCAATAATGATTTCTAATAAACCACATTTTGAAAATAAGCATACGAAATCTCAGGTTTTGAACAGTGGAAAGTTTTTGGAAATTAATAATTTTTAATAAACGTTGACTAATAATAACAAACGCAAACTGGGACTTCATTTTTTTTAATATCAAGAAGAGTTTTCAACGGAACCACGATTTTCGAAAAACACCTCAATGTGACACGCCAGATTCAGGCCTAACTTCTAGGCTTGGTTTGGGATGTTACAGATATCATGTAAGACCATGTTTGGAATGTTGGCATCCATATGAGATTTATGTGTAAGACCCTGTCTGGGACATTGGCATTGTATTTATTTGTATAAGACCCTATCTAGAACAGTGGCATCGATATTTGAGTACATGTAAGACCTCTCTTGGACGTTGGCATTGTACGACTATTCCGAACACTCTGAGTAACCTATTAGATTCCGAAGGTTCAATGGGCAAGTTTGAGAAATGAATTTCTATGTGAAATGCATAAATGATTCAGGTACATTGGGAAAGTAAGTGTCCACACGAGTTTACTAATGTGAATGTGTGTATAGATTTGATGAGATAATGTGTCATTCAAGCTTGAATGCGCTATGAGTGAAGTGATACTTTGAGCTATGAAATGTGGGTAAGTAATGGCTAAACAAATGAGCCAAAGGATATGTGATAAATTTGCATATGAGAAGTATTAATGTTGTTGTATCAATGTGGCTATGTGCATTTTATGCTAAGTTTATTCGTATATGGCTTACTAAGCTATTGGAAAGCATACTTTGTGTGTGTGACTACTTTGTTTTATAGGTCGTCAAAGCTACGAAAGGCTTAAGGATTGTCGAGGATCATCATCACACTACTCAATCTTGCTTTTGTACCTTTTTGAAAGTGTAAATATTAAGTATGGCATGTATAGGCTAGTTACTTTGAGTTATGTTTGATATGTGTATATAGCCATGTGATTTGGCTAGTTAAATGATTGAGTAAAGAATGAGGAATCATGCTATATGATGTTTGGTTTTGGTATGATTTCATGGTTTTGGAATGGTTAAAGTAATGGTAAGCCTATTGATACAAAGTGAGTATATGTTTTTTATGAATGATGACTATGTTGAAATGGTTAGATTGTGAATGAAATGTGTTTTGAAATGCTTGTCAATAAGTTGAGATAAATGTTGCATTAAATGGCATGTTTGAGAGGCTTTTGAATGCTTGGAAAAGTTGATTATTTTGGTATGAAATGAGTTGGAATGTTGCTGTAGGGATAACCCAATGTGTGGGTGGCATTTTGGCCTTGCAAATGGCCTATATTTGCCAAGATGGTTGAACAAACGGTCGTGTGGCTTGACCGTGTCCTTCGAGGTTGCAATTCGAAACTAGTCGGGCTTGACCACGGGCTGGGCTCACGGGCATGTGACTGGCCGTGTGGTGCAAGTCAGGCTCCACCATGAGTGGGGCACACGGGTATGTCTCAAGTTGTGTGGTCAAGTTAGTATGTATGCCTGTTTTGACACGGCTTAGTCACACGGGTGTGTCTAAAGCCGTGGGAGACCTGACACGGCCCACATAGGCATGTGACCTCTGAAACTTTGAAAAAATTTTAAATTTTCTGAGAATTTCCATATGTGTTCGGTTTAGTCCCACCCTCTCTCTAAAGCATGATTAGGGTCTCTAAGACCTATTTAAGGAACACTTTGATTGGATTTGATGGATTGTATTGTGAAATGCCTATGAATGATTTTGATTGTCCGGTGATGCCCTTTAACCCTATTTCGGGAATGGTTACGGGTTAGGGTTGTTACATTAAAGACATAACTTAACAATATCATCATATGGTGAGATATGATACATAAACATAGCATCACTTAAATCATACCATTCATAATTATGAATGTTCATACTTTGATCATCGATGCATCATATCTTTCCAAAATTTCATAGTGAATTTCATTGAACCCCTTATTGGTTCATCCATTTTCATGCCAGTTGAACCACTTAGAATAATTCCTGATATATGGGAAAGCTCACACAAAGTGTGATAAACATATAGTCGTAGCTCACACGAGTTGTAAAATGGGCCTGCTCACATAAGTTGTCAGTCGGAATGTAAGCTACAGGATGCTGCTCACACAAACTACCGAGTATCTGCAACTAATGTCGGACCCCATCCATTGGTAAGACATTCAAAACCAGCACCCAAAACATGGTAACCTGGGTTTGCTCACACAAGCTGTCACTCGGAGCATAGCTACATGGTGCTACTCACACATGTCGCAACTCAGCCACCGGTATGACATTCGGGACTAGCACCTGAAACATAGTAACCTTAATGACATGTCACTTTTATCCTATATTTTCATAAGGTTGAAATGGGGCTTAATAATCACCGAATGTCATTGAATTTCAATCGTTTATTGACAAGATAAATTGCATAATAACATATAAATAAAGATTCAATAACAATAGAATCACATACTAACTTTCAATTTAATCAACATTATACAGAATTTAGTTCATACGAACTTACTTGGCTAAATTGCAAAAATGACAGTATATGAGCATTTTGTTTTTTTTATTCTCCTCAATTATGCACTCAATCTTGATATAAATTAATAATATCATTCAATTTGTTAATTTATATAATAAAAGAATTCATTTTATGCAATTTAGTCACTTTTGACATTTTTACAAAATTGCACCTAAAATTTTACTTTTATTCAATTTAGTCTTTGGGACTAAAACATGCAAATTAACCATTTCTAATGCCAATTCACATCATTTGAATATTCATGGCACGCAAAACAGCCCACATTTGTAATAATTATACATCAAATCCTTGTGTTTTTACTAATTTAACAATTTAGTCCCTAACCGATAAATTCATCAAAAATCACTTAACAAAATACTTTTAAATAACGACTAATATTTCAAATTCATAATTTAACATAAAAAATCACTAGATTCATCAAAGGCAACTGTAACACCCCAAACCCGGCCTAAGCATTTTGGCCAAATCTGGTGATGTCACATTGAAGTGTTTTTCATAAAACAACTTGTCGTTAAAAACTCTCTTTTCTATTCAACCTCTTTTTATTATATTTCGAAGACATGTCGTGTAATAGCCCGATTTAACTCTAGTAAGGAGAGTGGTTTTGAGACCACAAATTCAAGGTCGAAATAATACTTTAATGTTATTGTTGGTATTGATTATGTGTGATATAGCCTGTGTGAAAATTATGTGTGGTAATTTTATCAATTGTGTGTAGAATTAAGAGAAAGGACTTAATCGCGTGAAATACAAAAGATGTATGCTGATTGTTAAGTGTTTAATTGTTGTTGTCTTTGTAATGTGGAGGCCTTATGAAGCAATTAGCCCATTATTTAGATAGTGGATAGTTGATGGAAAATCATGCCCAAAGTTTAAATGTTTATTAATAAGGTCTTATTAAGGGCAAAATAGGAAATGAATTATTAATATGCTAATAATAAAACAAGTGAAATAGCTAGTGGATGTGTTCATCCATTCTAGCCGAAAATACCAAATAAAAAGAATATAGAAATCAAGCTAGGGTATTCGATCATTGTGAGCTTAATTACTGTATGCTTTGACTTTGGTTTTCGATGATTTTTATGTTTTTGAGATTGTTGCTTAGTCTACTATCAAGACCATGTTGTAATTTGAAGAATTGATGATGTACCACCCCAAACCCGGTCAATATGTTACGACCAAATCTGGTATGTTACTGGGAAGGTAGATTCGAAAATCGTTTAACAAAACATCGCAATTTGAGAAAACATTTTTTTTGTTTGATAAGTCCAAGTTGAGGTGATCGATTAGAGTGTATTATGTTGTAACTACTGCGTACTAAAATATCAAGAAGTAGAAATTGGGTTAAATACGTCAAACCATACTTTAGAAAATTTTGTTGAAAATAGTGTGGAGTATTGTGACTTTTGGAGAAAAGAAAGAAATAGAGATACTATTAGTAGTTCTAAGAAAATTCCAAGTTTTAATTACTTATTTGTTGTAATCCATTTGTTAATAATTGGAAAACCTGGATTTACGTTTTTAAAAAAACCCCATTTTGGCAGTTTATAACATAAATAAAATCAAAATTTAAAACCAAACCCCAAAATTTAAGTTAAAACGACCATGTTATATAATAAAACCCCAAATTAAACTAAGTTCAAAATAAAGTAATGAAATTTATGAGAGAAATAGCAACGCATAGCCACCTCGAGTCATCGAGACTCAGGGTGCAAGTCCCCGTATAACGCAAACTGGGCCTAAGCCCATTCAATACAACATATGTCACGTGTATGCAATGCAGCCTAACCCACTTTAGCTCTCCATCCAAACACCCGTGGCATTATGCCACTGTGGTTCTTTTACCACCGTGGTCCTAGACTACTCGTGACAATTGTCACTCGTGACAAAGTCACTATTATATATATACTCGTGGGGCCAACCCACTATGGTCTTAGACCACCGTGATGATCTCTGATAAACTACACATACGTAGGGCCAACCCACTGTGGTACTTGACCACCGAGACAAGTCACTTATTTAACATTCGTGGTTTCAACCATCGTGGTACTTAGACCACTCGTGAAAATAGTCATTGATTCTCCCTTCTCCTTTCATTTAATCCCGAGCCCATGCTCTTCACATCATGCACAATATGTATGCAACTATAATCACAATGCGTAACAGATACTATTTCATACATGCATAACATTGCACATACATACATGCATATAATCAAGAATATCAACATCGAATAACTTATCCGGTGTCTCCAACCTTACCCGTAAGGGTATTTTTCCTAACACATCATCATTTCGGCTTTCAGCCATTATAGTTAATAACACAACAACAAAAATGCGTGTGAGTAATACACACCTGATAACACATAACACTAGGCTTTCTACGTCAACGCTTTCACTAGTAGGGACGATGGCTATTGGACTATCCCAGGCAAACGTCGGCTCTCTACCACAACACGATAGAAAGTCTCGTACTGTCGATATTGCACGTTTCTTAAACTTAGGGGCAAGACTACGAGTCCAACCCCCTCCGTCACTTGACTGGCATTCAAATCCATGAAAGGATCTTCATCAACAAACAGGGTTAAGGCATTGAAAGAAAACAGAGAGAATAAGAACTCAAATCAATGAAGTCCCTTACCTTGATCAACAAAAGCCGAATGCTAGCAGACGTGGATTAAGAAACCGATTGAGCCCCTAAATAAACCAAGTTATAATCGGTTTCCAAAATAGAAGAACAAGAAGTGGCCTTTCGACCTAACAAATCGATATGAACCCCTTTACTACCCATTCAGTCAACATCTAACTTAGCAATGATCTTCCAAATGACGGCCCGATGTAGAAAAGAATACGAAAACAAGGCCCCCACAAAATAAGAAAAGGCAGATTTGAGAAGGCTAGAAGAATAAGTGGCGGCAATCTAATAGATAAAAGAGAAGTGATTAAAGAAGAGAAAAGAAGTTAGAATGGAAATAGGGTTCGACTATGGTGAAAAGTACAAACAAACACCAAGAGAAGGGAATGAGGAGTAGGTTTCGGCTTTTAGAAAGAGAAATAGAGGAGAATGATGAAATTCAAAGATGTGATATGATGATTTTGGCTGTGAGGTTAAAGAGAATGAGCAAAGAAGGAGAAGAGTTTTGGCTTAAAGAAAAATGGTAGGAATGATGATTCTGCTATTTATGGGAGCTTTTGAGAAGAGGAGACACAAGATGAGAAAAATGAATGAAAACAACTACTACTTTGATGACACCAAAATGATTGAATTTGCAAAGGAAAGAAAAGCTTTCTAAAAAGGTTTTGGTTTCTACTCCTTACCAAAAGGGCAAGACGACACACCTCCTCTACTAAGAAAATCGAATGTGCCTAACAACCAAAGACTCATACTCTTTACTCCCCTTGACCGAAACCACTCCCCTCATACCTCTCAAATTTTCGGCCAACTCCCCAACCACATCAAATCCCACGATTTTCTCCACGCTTCACTCCCCTTCACTCCTTTGAATAAATTGAATAATTTAAACTCCACTTCTTCCTCATGGCCTCACATTCAAAATATTTGACTCATTAAACCAACCACCTTGGAGAGCCCTTGTCGAAACCACCACCTTAGCCTCTTAAGCACAAAAATAAACTCCTGCATACTGTCGATACGACTCGAACCCCTTCCCCAAGTTGGTCTCTTGTGACCCCACTTACCTGCAATCTAAGTGGCATCTCCTTGCCACTTTACCACTTCACGTCTTGTGTCAACAAACACAAGTAATGATCCTTAAAGCCCGCCTTAGCAAGCTCTCCCCTAAAGTGTCAAAAAATAAAATTTTCACCGAGGCTCAAGCTTAACCCCGAGCCTTCCATAGGCCCCCAAACACCCCCAAACAACAGACAAAGCATACCAAACACACAAAAACATAACAAATGCAAAGCCCCTAATTCCCAAATGTTACAGTTCTATCCCCTTAAAGAAATTTTAGCCTCAAAATTTACCTGGTCAAAAGAGTTGAGGGTATTGCTATCGCATAACATCCTCTGGCTTCCACGTGGTCTCTTCTGAACCGTGGTTTGACCATAACACTTTAACCAACGGAACCATTTTTCTCTACAATACCTTAACATCTCGGTCTAGGATCTGAACTGGTTCCTCTTCAAAAGATAAATCAAATCTCACTTCGATTTCCTCCACTGACACTACGTGAGATGGATCCGAATGGTAGCGCCTTAACATCGAGACATGGAATACATCATGTATCTGCCTTAATTCCTAAGGTAACTGGAGCTATTATGCTACTTGTCCCACTCGATTCAACACTTGATAAAGCCCGATGAACCTGGGACTCAACTTGCCCTTCCATCCAAACCTCAAAACTTTCTTCCAAGGTAAAACTTTTAGAAACACCAGATCCTCCACTGTAAATTTTATATCCTTATGCTTCAGATCAGCGTAAGATTTCTGCCTATCGGAAGGTTCCTTCAACCAAGTTTGAGTCAACTTAAATTTTTCCTCTGTCTCAGAAACTAACTCCAGACCCAACATCTGACACTCACCCAACTCTGTCCAGCAAGTAGGAGTACGACACCTTCACCCATACAACGCTAGGGCATCATTTGAATGCTAGATTGGTAACAATTGGTTTATATGAATTTTTCCAATGGTAGGAACTCCTCCCAACTACCCCTGATGTCAATGACATAGCCTCTCAATATATCTTCCAAGATCTGAATTACCCTCTCAGACTAACCATCAGTCTGTAGGTGAAACGCCGTGCTAAAATCTAGGTTTGTACCCAATGCCTGATGTAGTGCCTTCAACATCACGACGTAAACCTAGGGTATTTGTCTGATATCATAGACACTTGTACTCCATGGAACCTCGCAATCTCTGCCACATACAGCTTAGCCAGCTTCTGCAAAGAATAGTCGACACGAACAGGTATGAAATGGGCAAACCTCGTCAACCGATCAACAATCACCCACACTGAATCCTTCTTCGTAGGTGTAAGGGGTAGCCCGCTTACAAAGTCCATCGTTATCTGCTCTCACTTCCAAAGTGGAATCTTCACTGGCTACAGCAACCCCGATGGCAATTGATGCTCTGCCTTCACCTATTGACACGTCAAGCATTTACTCATAAATTCAGTCACCTCTTGCTTTAGACCTGGCCACCAAAACTGTTCTCGCAGATCCTGATACATCTTACTTCCTCCAGGATGAACAACGTATGTGCTACTATGCGGTTCTTGTAGAATCTTCCGTCTCAATTCATAATCCTTTGGCATACAAGCCTTTCCTCGAAAGCACAATACCCCATCACTGGTTACACTAAAATCTACTATTTCACCATCTTCCACTAGCTGAAACTTTACACTTAGTGATTCATCAGACAACTGCATCTCTTTTATCTGACTGACCCAAGAAGGCTTCACTTCAAGTTCAGCTAACAAGCTTCTGTCATCATACAAGCTGAGATGTGCAAACATTGCCCTCAAGGCCGATATTACTTTTCGGTTCAATGCGTCTGCCACTATGTTAGCCTTACCCGGGTGGTACTCGATCGAGCAGTCATAATCCTTCAACAACTCAATCCACCTCCGTTGCCTCAAATTCAACTCCTTCTGGGTAAGGATAAATTTCAAGCTCTTGTGATCCGTGTAGAAGATGGACTTCTCTCGATACAAGTAGTGTCTCCAGATCTTCAGGGTGAAAACTACTATAGCTAACTCAAGGTCATGCGTGTTCACCTTGTGAGGTCTCAATTGCCGAGATGCATATGCTACCACTTTCCCCTCTTGCATCAGCACAAATCCTAACCCTGTGTGCGATGCATCACAATAGACGATAAACTCTTCCCAGCCTCTGACTGAATCAACATCGGTGCCTCAGTTAAAATCTTTATCAACTTTTCAAAACTTTCCTGTTGTTTATCTGACTAGACAAATAGTACCCTTTTCAGTAATAACTTAGTTAACGGTGCAACTATTAATAAGAACCCCTCAACATACCTTCTGTAGTACCCAGCCAAACCAAGAAAACTTTAAATTTCTGCCACAGACTTAGGCAGTTTCCAGTCCAACACGGCTTTAATTTTTCGGGGATCCACCCTAATCCCCTCAATAGATACAACATGACCCAAAAAGGTGACTTCTTTCAACCAAAATTCACACTTACTGAATTTGGCGTACAGCTGCTTCTCCCTTAAAATAAGTAGAACCACTCAAAGATGTGAATCATGCTTCTTTTTGTAATTGAATAAACCAGGATATCGTCTATGAACTCCAAGACAAACCGGTCTAGATAGGGTTGGAATACCTAGTTCATCATGTCCGTAAACGTTGCTGGTGCATTTGTCAATCCAAACGGCATCACCAAGAACTCATAGTGACCATAACAAGTTCAAAAAGCTGTCGTATGAATATCTGCCTCCTTGACCTTAAGCTGGTGATAGCCTGACCTCAAATCTATCTTTGAGAAGACCGAAGCGCCTGACAGTTGATTGAACAAGTCATCAATCCTTGGAAACGGATACTTATTCTTAATTATTAGCTTGTTCAACTGTTTATAGTCAATACACATTCGTATCAACTTGTCCTTTTTCTTAACAAATAGCACCGGTGCTCCCCAGGTGACACACTGGGTCGAATAAAACCCTAGTCCAACAGTTCCTGAATCTGCGCTTTGAGTTCCACTAACTCGTTTGGCGCCATTCTAAATGGGGCAATAGACACTGTTGCTATTCTCAGAAGAAGATCGATACCGAACTCCACCTTACGATCTGGAGGTAACCCTGAAAGCTCTTCTGGGAAACATCGAAAAATTCCTTCATCGTTCTGACATCCTCAATCACAACTCCTTGGCCTCCAGAGCACGAACAAAAGTTAAGAAAGCCTCTTATCCTTTTCTCACCATTCTCTCAGCCTTTAAAGAGGACACTACATTAGACAAGTAGTTCCTCCTTTAACCTATCACTGAAACTTCATTATCCTCAAGAGTCCTTAACACCATGTGCTTAGTAGCACAGTCCAAGTTTGCTCGATATTTCACTAACCAATCCATACCTAAGATTAAATCGAACTCCCCGAATGGCAGTTCCATCAAATCAGCTAGGAAAATCATCCCTTGTACTTCTAGAGGCACACTCCTAAAGAGTTTGTTCACCACTACAGATTGTCCTAGTGGGCTACATAGAGTCATCTCCCTATAATCAATCTTAGAGTCTATGTTTAAAGTTCCAGACACTCTACTAGCAATATAGAAATGTCTTGACCCAATATCAATCAGTGCAGTAAAAGGAAAATAAAAAATAAGGAACGTATCGATTATGATGTCTGGTGCATCGTCCTCTTCACGGCGTCTAGCTGCATAGACCAACCCTGACTGTCTTGCATCCGTGTTCCTAGCACATCTTCCCGATGCTCCACGCCCTCAACCAAAACTATTTCCTCCTCTGACCAGACCACGACCCCTCTAGGGCTACTGTCCACCTCTACCAGGTTGAATAAAACTATGACCTACTGGCCGTGTTCTGTTGAGCTCTTACAGACAATCTCTTACCCGATGATCCACTGATCCACATCTGTATCATCCATCACTTCTTACCCAGCATTCTGCTAAATGAAACTTCCCACACGTAGCACACTGTTGTGGCCGACCAGCAACAACGGGCCTCGTAGGTCGGCCTGACCTATCCAACCTAGGCCTCTTTTGAAAATTCCCAGTAGATATTGACGGTCCAAAACTTATTTTATTCCTACCCTTGCCCCTATCCTAACTCTACCTTTCAGATCGCTTTGCCTCTTGGGCAATCTTAGCCTTCACAACCAAAACAGTGAATTCCCTTTCCCGTTACGGAGATATCAGCACTCGCAACTTCGTCCCTTAGACCATCCTAAAATCAGAAATAGCATTCATGATCCATTGCAATAATACCCCGAGCGTAACGACTCAGACATAAAAATTTTGCCTCATACTCGGCCATTGACCTACTTCCCTAAACCAAATTATGGAATGCCTTTCACTGAGCGTCCACATAGCTCGATCCAATATACTTGCCCTGGAATGCCGACTTAAAGAAATCCCAGGTAATGCGGTTAGTTGCTGTACCATCTCTAACTGTGAGCCACCATAGATATGCCTCATCTCGAAGGAGAGACACCACCCCTTTCAATTTCTCCTCCGTGGTGTAATCAAGATCATCCATGATACGCTCAACCGCTTCTAACCAATACTCAGCTACGCTAGGAGCCACACCCAAAATACCCCTAAACATTTCAGCCCCGTTAGCTCGAAGTCGTTCTGACACAGATTTTGAGCCACTGATCTCGTGTTCGCTCTAGCAACTCTCTCCAATACACACAGTATAGCCTGAGACACAGCATCGTCTCCCCCGTTTAATCCTAAAATTTCGCTTACTCACCTTCCGGCCCAAGCCCAGATTTCGAAGGCTCAGCCCCAACTCCCTAGCCTCTACCACGGCCACGCACACCGCGTCCACGTCCTCTAGCACTTATGATTATCGATTTCACTTAATCTGATTAAAAGTTTTATGAATTAATATTTTCTTCCACTATTTATTACCGAGCAGTCTTATGAGACTAGCATTAAAAGTAATTCTCGTAAATATATGCACCTACAGGCTTCAGTCTCTAAGGTTGGTTTTCTTAGTACTAGTATTCACAAAATAATGCATTCACTTCACATAAAACAATCAAAGGTCAAAAGACTTACCGTGCAGACTTGGTCTTGGAGACTCGGGTGCCACGCTACCAAGAAACATTTCTAAACCATTTTTTAAACCATCTTTTGAAACATTTTTAAACCTCATACCCACAACCGAGTTTTTGAACCTGGCTCTGATACCACAAATGTAACACCTCAAACTCGGTCAATAGGTTACGACCAAATCTACTATGTTACTGAGAAGGTAGATTCAAAATTGTTTAACGGAACATCGTAATTTGAGAAAACTTTTTTTTTTGTTTGATAAGTCCAAGTTGAGGGTGATCGATTAGAGTGTATTATGTTGTAACCACTGCGTACTAAAATATCAAGAAGTAGAAATCAGGTTAAATTCGTAAAACCATACTTTAGAAAATTTTGTTGAAAATAATGTGGAGTATTATGACTTTTTGAGAAAAGAAAGAAATAGAGATATTATTAGTAGTTCTAAGAAAATTCCAAGTTTTAATTACTTATTTCTTGTAATCCGTTTGTTAATAATTAGAAAACCTAGATTTACGTTTTTAAGAAAACCCCATTTTAACAGTTTATAACATAAATAAAATAAGCATTTAAAACCAAACCCTAAAATTTAAGTTAAAGTAGCCTTGTTACATAATAAAATCCCAAATTAAACTAAGTTCAAAATAAAGTAATGAAATTTACGAGAGAAATAGCAACGCATAGCCACCTTGAGTCCATCCCGGCTCCAAAACTCGCCATCTACTAATTACCCACAAAAATTTGTAGAGGGGTGAGTCATCGAGACTTAGTGTGAAAGTCCCCTGTATAATGTAAACTGGGCCTAAGCCCATTCAATACGGCATATGTCACATGTATGCAATGCAGCCCAACCCACTTTAGCTCTCCATCCTAACACCCGTGGCATTATGCCACTATGGTTCTTTGACCACCATGGTCCTAGACCACTCGTGACAATAGCAACTCATGACAAAGTCACGATTATATATACTTTGGGACCAACCCACTGTGGACTTAGACCACCGTGATGATCTCTGATAAACTAAGTATACGTGGGGCCAACCCACTGTGGTACTTGACCACAGAGACAAGTCACGATTAAACATTCGTGATGTCAACCACTGATTCTCCTTCTCCTATCATTCAATCTTTTCATTCAATCTCGAGCCCATGCTCTCCACATCGTGCACAATATGTATGCAACAATAATCACAATGCGTAACAGATACCATTTCATACATGCATAACATCGCACATACATACATGCATACAATAAAGATATTTACATCGAAGAACTTACCCGGTGTCTCCAACCTTACCCGTAAGGGTATTTTGCCTAACACATCAGTCATTTCGGCTTTTAGCCATTATAGTTAATAACACAACAACAAAAATGCGTGTGAGTAATACACACCTGATAACACATTACACTAGGCTTTCTACATCGACGCTTTCACTACCAGGGACGATGCCTATTTGCTTATCCCAGGCAAATGTCGGCTCTCTCCCACAGCCCAGTGAAAAGTTTTGTAGTGCCAATACTATACGTTTCTTAAACTTAGGGGCGAGACTACGAGTCCAACCCTTCCATCACTTGACTGGTATTCGAATCCATGAAAGGATCTTGATCAGGAAATAGGGTTAAGGCATCGAAAGAAAATAGAGAGAATAAGAACTCAAATCGATGAAGTCCTTTACCTCGATCAAAAATGTCAAATGCTAGCAGACTTGGCTTAAGAATTTGATTGAGCACCTAAATAAACCATGTTAGAATTGATTTCCAAAATAGAACAACAAGAAGTGGCCTTTCAGCCTAACAATCGATATGAACCCCTTTACTACCCATTCGGTCATCATCCAACTTAGCAATGATCTTCCAAATGCTGGCCCGATGCAAAAAAGAATATGAAAATAAGGCCCCCAAAAAAACAAGAAGAGGCCAATTTGAGAAGGCTAGAAGAATAAGTAGCGGCAATCTAATAGAGAAAAGAGAAGTGATTAAAGAAGAGAAAAGAAGTCAGAATGGAAACAGGGCTCGACTATGGTGAAAAGTACAAACAAACACAAAGAGAAGGGAATGAGGAGTAGGTTTCAGTTTTAGAAAAAAAAATAGAGAAGGAGGATGAAATTCAAAGAAGTGATATGATGATTTTAGTTGTGAGGTTAAAGAGATTAAGCAAAGAAGGAGAAGAGTTTTGGCTTAGAGAAAAATGGTAGGAAGGATGATTCAGCTATCTGTGGGAGCTTTTGAGAAGAATAGAAAAAATATGATAAAAAATGAATGAAAACAACTATTGCTTGATGACACCAAAATGACCGAATTTGGAAAGGAAAGAAAAGGTTTCCAAAAAGGTTTCGATTCCTACTCCTTACCAAAAAGGCAAGACGGCACACCTCCTCTACTAACAAAATCGAATGTGCCCAACAACCAAAGACCCACACTCTTTACTACCCTTGACCGAAACCACTCCCTTCATACCTCTCAAAGTTTTGGCCAACTCCCCAACCACATCAAATCACACGATTTTCTCCATGTTTCACTCCCCTTCACTCATTTGAATTAGTTGAATAATTCAAACTCCACTTCTTTCTCACGGCCTCACATTCAAAATATTTGACTCATTCCACCAACCACCTTGGAGAGCCCTTGCCGAAACCACCACATTAGCCTCCTAAGCACAAAAATAAAGCTCATGCTTACTATTGATGTGACTCGAACCCCTTCCCCAAGCTGGTCCTTGTGACGCCACTTACTTGCAACCTGAGTGGCATCTCCTTGCCACTTTACCACTTCACTTCTTGTGTCAACAAACACAAGTAATGATCTTTAAAGCCCGCATCAACTAGCTCTCCCATAAAGTGTCAAAATTAAAATTTTCACCGAGGCTCAAGCTTAACCTCGAGCCTTCCCAAGGCCCTTAAACACACCCAAACAACAGACAAAGCATACAAAACACATAGAAACATAACAAATGCAATGCCCCTAATTCTGGATGTTACAAATGATGTTTATGAGATGGGCCATTGATGAAATGGTGAGCTTTGTGTTGAGTGTTAATGTTAAATGGAAGATATGTGTTTAATGAACATGTTTTGTTCTTGGATTTTTGGTAAATTTAGCTAATTAAGGTTAAATTATGAAAATGATAAATTGAAGGACAAAAATATAAAATAAATGAAATGTGTGGACTTGTGTGAACACAAGGAAAATTTAGTTAGGCTTGTGTGAAATGAAATTATGTGAATTTGATGATTTTGTAAAATAGGGACTAAAGTGTCAAAATGAAAAAAGTGAGGGATATTTTATAAAATACCCTAAATAAGTGTGTGTAGATTAAATTGAATGAATTGATGATTGAATGGATTAAATTTGAATGTGTATAGACCAAGAAATGAGAGGTTCAGATCGAGATCAAGATAAAGATAAAGTGCTCGATTAATCGACCATTTCGATAGTTCGACGTCTAAGGTAAGTTTAGACATAACTCGTGTATTTAGTTATGTTTAATGTAATGAAATCAATGGATGATAATGTTGAAATGTGAATGCTAAGTGAGGGCTTGAGTTATATGGCACTAAGTGTGCGTATTTAGAAATGTGACCAAGATGATTAGCACTATGTGTACGAAATAATATAAGCTTTGGCTTTGTGGTCGGTACTATGTGTGCGATACTGATTTACCATCAATTTGATATGGATGCACTAAGTGTGCGATGTTAATTTAGCCTCGGTTAACTAATCCGGCACTAAGTGTGCGATTGAATCGAAGCAGAAATGAAAGTTGATTGAAATAAATTTTTGAGTAATGAGTAGCAAATGTAATTGACAACTAAGTGTTGGTTAAGGTATGTTCGGAACCTATGTGGTTGCTGAATCTATGAATGAGATCATGAAATATTAAATGAGCATATTAGCTTTGCTTGGTATGATATATAAATAGGTGTGAAATAAATCTATGTGATGATTTATTTTGGTTTAATGTGATATGTTATGAACTTACTAAGCTTTGGAAAGCTTACTGTGTGATTTTTTTTTTTTTTTTGGCTTTCCAGTGTCAATAAAGCTAGCCCAGATTCGGGAATCGTCAGCATCTCTATCATACTATCGGCAATCTATTTTTGGTACTTTTGCAAAGATGTTTATAGTTGAAATATGGCATGTATAGGCTAGAATTTAAGATATGTTTTGAAATGTTTAATCCTTGCTGTGTGAGTTGGCTAGGAAGTTGAATGATGTTGAATTTATGAAATATTATGAATGTGCAATATTTCATGATTGTGTGGTTGATGTAAAGATATGTTTGAAAATGGCTCATGATATGGATTACTTGATGTTTGATATTATATATTTACATGTTTTGAGATGTACAATTGTTACTTTGAAAGATGTTATTGTGATGATATTTGGTATGGAAGTAGATGGTAATGTTGATGGTTATTGAGTGCATGAAATGGTATGTTTTAAGTGCATTTAAACACATGAATTTTGATATGTTTTGAAGCTTGTTGGTAAACCCTTGTGTGGGTGGCAAATTGGCTTTGCGAATGGCCTGTTTTGTTTACACAGTTATGGCACACAGCGTGCCTAGTGACCATGGGATAAATTCAATAGCTTACCCAAGTATGCACTGCCACGGTACACGGACGTGCCTTGTAGTCGTGTGAATAAGTCAGTATATTACCTAAGAGTACACGACCTTAGCACATGGGCATGCTTGGTGGTCGTGTGGAGAAGTCAAAATACATGCTCTGTTTTGGCATGGCCTGGACACATGGGTGTGTCTAGTGAACATGTTAGGCACACGGCCTGATTGCACAAGCATGTGACCTCAATAGTATTGAAGAATATTTTAAATTTTGGAAACTTTCATTAGTGATCAGTTTAGTCCCGACCCCTTTCTAACACGTGTTTAAGGTCTCGTAGACCAAGATAAGGGACTGTATGTTCGTATTTGAGTATGTATGATTGATGATAGACTTTGTGTCGTGGAATGGATGTAAAATGTTTTGATTGTTTGGTAACTCCTCTTAACCCTATTTCGACGACGGTCTCGGGTTAGGGGTGTTACATTTTATTGGTATCAAGGCCACGTTTAGTCGATTCTCAGACTAACGTAGTGAGTGTGAGTCTAGCTATACATGCCATATATGAAATTGCGATGGTGTGATGAATCCTGATAGTTATAAATGTGTTTTCAAATAGTAATAGATCCCGATCGAGCAATTGTTGATGATGTTGAGAGTAATGCATCTGCTCTCACTCAAGGGATAGCCCCTACCACATCTAGGCCAAATGAAAATAGTGAGGGAGGAAAGGCTAAGCAAACCTTCTTCCATATGATGAGTGAGTGGCTTTCAGAGTTCGTTCGAACAAATCCGACTGCTCCACAACCTCCACCCCCACAATTACCTATTGTGCCACAAGTTGTAGATCCGATCCGACTGAATAAGCCTCCTTTGGATAAGATTCGAAAGCATGGGGCCGAAGAGTTTAGGGCCACAGTTAATGATGATGCTGAGCGAGCTGAGTTTTGGCTCGCGAATACAATCTGGGTATTCAATGAGATGTCGTTAACCCCTAATGAATGTATCAAGTGTGCAGTTCCTTTGTGTAACACCCCAAACCCGGCCTAAAAGTTAGGCCTGAGTCCGAATGTCACGCTAAAGGCACACTTCAAAATGATTTTACAATTTAACAATTTAAGGCACAAAAGCCCAAAATCCCATATATATCTTGTTAAGTTAAGAAGAAAAGCCCACATTTTAGGAAAACGTTCATATGTTAAGTTATTTCAGAAACCATGCTATCTTTAAAATTTTATGAAATTTATTAAGTGGATAGTTGAAACAATAATAATAAACCCAAAATCCAAAGTCAGTTAGGAGTTACATGGCCTTATTACAATCCAACAAAAAAAACAAAGTATTCAAAACAAATTCATTTTAACAAATTAAAACATTTGAGTAGCTTGTAGTGTGGCCATCTCCGAGACCTCTCCCATGTCGAGCCGTCTATTCAGGATTACCTGAAACATTAAATTAAAGGGTGTGAGTTTCGAAACTCAGTGTGTACAACCCTTGGCAATCAATTCAACACACAAATATTCATATTAGGCCTAAGCCCTATTGAAATCGGTGGTCTTTGGCCTTAGCCCACAATGACCTCATATCATATAATATCATAAGCAAACAAGGTAATGCAAAACCCACCCCAACAATCCATCTGCTACACACACCATTTCCCTTCCAACCTATTACACCTGTGGGGAATTCTAGCTCGACCCACAATTAACTAAACTGTGTAGATAATGGGCGACTTAAAAATAGGCTTTTAGGGACTAAAGTCCGTTGGAGACTTAAGCCTGTAGTGGATTATCGATCACAGAATAACTTTTAAATTGTTATTTACATAAGACATGTGCCCTAAACAAGTAGAACCATGTACTAAATTCATAAAAAATTTCTAATTCAGATAATACGAGAATCAACAATGAGCACTAGATGAACTACAAGGGGTCGCGGTAGAGGCCGTGGAAATGTTAGGGCTGATGTGCTGACTCAGCTAGTTAGGGAGGTACTGGAAGAGATTAAAGGAATTGGTGAAACACTTTGGGTTATGTACATGGTGTAACACCCCAAAGCCGGTCAATACACCACGACCGAATCTGGTATGTTACGGAAAACGCATTTGAAAGGTTAGGTTTCCGGATAAAGGTTTGATGAAAACTCTTTGCTGTATTTGTACTTTGTAAGAATCTTGGGCATGATTGTTTTAAAACCAATAGTGCATTTTGCTAACCCGGAAGTTTTGAACACTTAGTTGAATCCAATAGTAAAACCAATTTATATCATTTGGAAATTTGAGTTACTCCTTTTTAGTTGCTTAAAAACATTTTGAACTTAGTTTAAGTTTGGAAAATATTTGAGTTGCATTCATTTTAAATTACAGCATGATACCCGATGGTAAAGTTTAAAACATATCGCTTTGTAGTTTTGGAAACCTTATCTTTCCAAGTTTTATCCAATATTAACCCAATAATTTGTTAGGGCATATTTGAAATCAAATTTAAGCATATAAATAACCAAAGTCTAATTTTAAAAAAAAAGCCTTTTACAATCCCAACAAAATCAAATGAAAATAAATAAGGTAAAGTACCAAGTTTGTAAATCAAAGGTAAGTCCCAATTGATTCATGGCATGGTCACCTCGAGTCCACCCGGCTCCATGTCCGCGATCTAAGTGTCACCTGAAATGATAAGAGAGAAGGTGAGTCACAAGACTCAGTGCATAAATCCCCCTCCCAATGAATGCAACATACTAACACACATCATAACAAAGCAATACAAGTAATGCACCGATCCTAACCATCCATAACACCTTTTCTACCCGTGTGGTACCAAACCACCGGTGGTGCTAAACCACCGGTGACCCAAAGTCACGATATCCATCAATGTCTGCCAAACCACCGGTGACCCAAAGTCACGAATAATCCATCTGTGGGGCCAGCCCACGTGTGATACCAAATCACTGGCGACGATCCCAGATCTCAATAGTGGGGCAAACCCACGGTGGCGTTAAACCACGTGGATAAGTCGCTATGAGGTGCCAAACCTCCGTGTCCCAAAGACACAATTGTGATACCAAATCACCGGTGACCAAGTCACGATTAGTCAAGTCGTGGGGCCAACCCACGTGTGATACCAAATCACCGGCGACGATCCGTAATATCAAGCTGGGGGCCAACCCACTGTGGTACTAAGCCACTGGGACAAGTCACTATGAGGTGCCAAACCTCTGGTGACCCAAAGTCACAATAAATTGATCTGTGGTACTAAACCACTGGAGGTGCCAAACCTCTGGTGTCCCAAAGAGACGGATATCATATTCCCCTTCCTCTCATATCACCCATAGACATATCATACCGACTCATGTAAAGTATGCCAATCATGCAAATCATGCTAACATATTAATATTGCATCTAACAACACATACATCATAGATCATGATATCATATATCAATAATAGAATTCGTAACGAAATGGACTTACCCGAATCCGTGCACATACCCTTAGGGTATCACATCAATCAACCAACTGTTTTGGCCTTATTAAGCAATCAGGTTATTAAACATATTACTAAGCAAAGAGTGTGTTAGTTTACACACCGGTTAAAGCGCAAGCCTTAATCCCAAAGAACCGATCTAAGACCCTCGATTACCTTGCTCCTATAATCGGCCAAACATGAGATTAGCAACCTAGACCAATCGGCCAAACCAAATAACTCAAGAAGGTTAACGCTCAAACCCTTACCTTATGAATGATTTGGTTTCCTACCAAATCCCGAGCCAACTGATGGTTCCTCTGACAATCAGCCACACCCTATTAAGAAGAACAGTTAATCCTTCAAAGACTTTGGCTTAACGAAACTAAGAGAATAGACTAATAAAACCAACCCTTACCACCACTTACCAACCGATCACTCACAAGTGGAGGCTTCGCTTGACTGCTTCGAAATCCCGGAGACCCTATAACAAAATGGTTCCAAAACAATCGATTAACACACTTCCCATCAAATGTCGAATCAACTCTTACCTTGCAAAAGTCGACAGAGAATAGGGAGGGAAGAAATAGGTATTCGCCTAGCACTAACCTTCCTCTAAAACCCGATTGGAGAAAAAGAGAAGAGACTACCCTTGCTTGAGACTTTCGGCCAACACTAAACAAAAGAAAGAAGAGGGTTCAGCTAGAGCCTTGGAGGGTTGAAACAAAAGAAATGTGATTCAAAAGAAAAGAAGAAATCGGCAATGGGAGATTTAGAAGTGAGAGGGAAGGTTCGGCTAAGGAGGCAAAGTGAGTTTTGGCACAAGAGTTTTTAAGAAAGCAAGACAAAGTATGAGAGGAAGAAGATGTTTATTTCGGCTTAACACAAATGAAAAAGTAAAAGAGAGGTAGGAGGGTATATGGTTCGGCCAAAGATAAAAAAAAAATGAAGAAAGCAAAAAGAAATAAAAGCTTGAGAACTCAAAGAGCATTCGGCTGCCAATTAAAATGAAGGAAGAAAACAAAGCAAGTTTCGGCAAGGTATATGTTGCTTGGGGATTTTCGGTTTCAAGAAAGAAAATGAGAGACTTACTTGCAAATTTGGCTAGCTATTGACAAAAGAAAATACTTGGCTTTGACACAAGCTGACCGAAAGAAAAGAAAAAAAACCCAGAAATGCTGAAGAGAATTGGCACTTCCCACCTATCCACCAAAACCGGCCACACCCCCATGAAGACTCCAAGATTCGGCCACCTCCCAAGCTCATTCATGGCCACTAATTCAAACTGATTTGAATTAGTCAAATCCCTTAATTTCCTCTCAACCCACCATTTGAAATATTTGACTTGGTCCATGGCAGAGTTTGAACTGCACACTACTTCTCCTCCCCCATGCCGTCAAAATGGAAGCAAAATGTGAGGCTTCTTCAGCTCGAACACAGGACCTCCTCCCCTTGCAAGTGGCGTCACACACTAGTTCTAAGTGGCACCTCCCTTGCCACTCTACTAGCTCAATTCTTGTGCTCAAATCCACCTAAAAAAAACCTATAACCCCTTAGCTCCTTCACTCCATTCACTTAAAGCTTAAAACTAAAATTTTCCCTACCACTCAAAGCTTACACCAAAGCTTACAACTAAGCCCCAAGACATCAAAACAACCACACCGCAGATCAAACACATGCAAACAATGCAATAACAAAATAGCCCCTATTCCTGGATATTACAGTTCTACCCCCCTTAAAAATAATTTCGACCTCGAAATTACCTGATCAAAAGAGCTGAGGGTATTGCTGCCTCATCGCATCCTCTGGTTCCCACGTAGCTTCTTCCACACCATGATTCCACCATAGCACTTTTACCAAAGGAATTGACTTCCTACGCAGGACTTCCACATCTCGATCTAGAATCTGCACTGGTCCCTCCTCCATGGTCAAATCCGAATTCACCTCGATATCTTCCACTACTACGACATGCGATGGATCTGAACGATATCGCCTAAGCATCGAAACGTGGAATACGTCGTGAGTCTGACTTAGCTCTGCTGGCAACTCAAGCTGATAAGCTACCGGTCCCACTCGTCTTAGTACGTTAAACGGCCCAATAAACCTCGGACTTAACTTGCCTTTCCTCCCGAACCTCAACACTTTCTTCCATGGCGAGACCTTCAGAAAGACCTTATCACCCACGACAAACTCTACATCTCTACGCTTGAGATCAGTGTAAGACTTTTGCCAGTCCGAAGCTTCCTTCAATCGAGCCTGAATCAACTTAACCTTGTCTTCAGTCTCTGCGACCAACTCTGGTCCTAACATCTACCGTTCACCCAACACCGTCCAACATGTAGGTGAGCGACACTTCCTACCATACAATGCCTCATATGGTGCCATCTTGATGCTTGTTTGGTAACTATTGTTGTAGGCGAACTCAGCCAATGGTAGAAACTCTTCCCAACTACCTCTGAAGTCCGAACACAACCTCGCAAAGATATCCTCTAAAATCAGATAACCCTTTCCGATCGCCTATCGATCATGGGTGAAATGTCGTCTTGAAATCCAAACGCGTGCTCCAGAGCTCGATACAACGCTTTCCGAACCTTGACGTAATCTGAATCTCTATCCGAGATGATCGACATCGGCACACCGTGCAAACCTCACTATCTCGACACATACGACCGCTAACCTCGTAAGTGAGTAATCCACCCTCACCGAATGAAGTGAGTGATTTAGTCGACGATCCACAATTACCCAAATCGAGTCCTTCTTGCTAGGCGAAGAGGTAATCCACCGACGAAATCCATAGTTATCTTTTCCCACTTCCACTGTGGAATCTTCACCGGTCAAGCAACCTCGACGACAATCGATGTTCACTTTGACTGTGACATGTCGACACTTCCTTACAAGCTCATCACTTCCCTCTTGGACCCGCCACCAAAACTACTCTTTTAGATCCCGATACATCTTACTACCTCAAGGATGCATAGCGTAGGGGCTGCTATGTGCTTCCTGAAGAATCTTCTGCCTTAACTCGATATCCCTCGGCATACAAGCTCTCCCTTGAAAACACAGCACTCCATCATTAGCCAAACTATAACCCTCCAAACCACCATTCTGCACTTGTGACCTTTGCGCATTTAGAACCTCATCCTCTAACTGTTTCTCCTTAATCTGCTCAACCCACGTAGGCTTAACCTGCAATTTTGCCAGAATACTTCCGTCATCATACAAACTCAAATGGGCAAACATCGCTCTTAAGTCCGCTACAACCTTACGGCTCAACGCGTCTGCCACCACGTTAGCCTTGCCCGGATGATACTCAATCGAATAGTCGTAATCCTTTAGCAATTCAATCCATCTGCGCTGCCTCAAATTCAAATCCTTCTGAGTCAAAAGGTACTTGGACTCTTGTGATCAATGTAGACATCGATCTCTCTCGCATAAGTAGTGCCTCCAAATTTTCAAAGTGAAGACTATCGCCGCTAACTCCAAGTCGTAAGGTCGGACAATTGACTTCATGTGGCCTCAGCTGCCGAGATGCGTTCGCCACAACCTTCTCTTCCTGCATCAGCACACAACCCAAACATGTATGTTATGCACCGCAATATACTATAAATTCCTTTCCTGCCTCAGGTTGAATTAGAACCGGAGCTTCAGTCAACATCTTCTTCAACTTATCGGAACTCTCCTGCTGCTTCTCAGTCCAAACGAATGAAACCCCTTTTCTTAACAACTTGGTCATCGGCGCTGTGATCAATGAAAATCTTTCTACAAATCTTTGGTAGTACCCTGCCAAGCCCAAAAAACTCTGAATCTTAGCCACTGACTTAGGCGGCTTCCAATCCAAAACTGCCTCAATCTTTCGAGGATCCACTCTAATCCCCTCAGTTGACACCACATGACCCAAGAAGGTTACCTCACTCTGCCAGAACTCGTACTTACTAAACTTAGCATAAAGCTGCTTCTCCCTCAGAATCTGCAACACAACTCGCAAATGCGCATCATGCTCCTCCTCAGTCCTTGAATACACCAAGATGTCTTATATGAATACCACGACAAACTGTTCCAAATACTGCTGGAACACCCTATTCATCATATCCATGAATGCCGCCGTTAGTCAACCCAAACGGTATTACGTAAACTCATAGTGCCCATACCGAGTAATGTAAACGCCGCCTTGCAAATATCCGCCTCCTTCACCTTTAACTGATGATACCCAGACTTTAAATCGATCTTCAAGAATACCGATGCACCCTTCAGCTGATCAAACAAGTCATCTATCCGTGGTAACGGATACTTATTTTTTATCGTCAGCTTATTCAACTGGCGGTAATCTATACACATCCGCATAGTACCGTCTTTCTTCTTGACAAAGAGTACCGGCGCTCCCCAAGGTGAAGCACTTGGCCTGATAAAGCCTCCGTCCAACAACTCCTGGATCTGAGCCTTAAGCTCTACAAACTCTTTTGGTGCCATCCTATACGGAGCAATAGACACCGCGCAGCTTGCAATGAGATCTATTTCAAACTCCACCTCATGATCCGGTGGCAATCCCGGAAGCTCCTCTGGAAACACATCAACAAATTCCTTAACTGTTTGGACCTTCCCTACAGCAGACTCCTTAGCCTCCAAGGCATACACATGAACCACATATGCTTCACAGCCGTTCCTGACCATCTTCTCAGCTTTCAAAGCAGACACCACGTTGGATAAGTAATCTCTTCTATTGCCTATCATGACCACCTCATCACCCTTAGCCTTCCTTAGAACCATGCGCTTAGCCGCGCAATCCAACCTCGCCTGGTACTTAACCAACCAGTCCATCCCCAAAATTAGATCGAACTCTCCAAACGGCAGTTCCATCAGATCAGCCTCAAACACTACCCCTTGGAGTTCTAGGGGCACATCTCTATACAGCTTATCTACAACTACAGAGTGACTTAGAGGGCTAATTACAGTCATTTGCCTAGAAGGTATCTCAGAGTCTAAATCCATGGTCTTCACTATGCTACTTGCAACGTATGAATGCGTTGAACCCACATCAATCAAAGCAGTAAATAGAGAACCAAAGATTAAAACGTCACTAGGTTATGACGTCTGCAGTGCGTCGCCTCCTCTCTCTGCCTCACGCATACACTAACCCAGTCGTCTTGCCTCTGAATTACCGCACCTCGCCCGGTGGTTCACGACCCGACCAACCATTACCTCCTTTACCATTACCATGACCCCTCTACGGTGATTCGGTCTATTATTTCAAAACTGAGTACGGCCGACCTCGTGACCAATCCTAGCCAACTTACATGGACAGTCCCTCACACGGTGGTCCAGCGAACCACACTCAAAACATCCTTTTCCACCAGTCCAACATCCTCCCCAATGAGCTTTCCCACAACAGTTACCGCATGGCGGTCCCTCGATTAGCGACAACAAACCTACAGATTGATTCGCCCACTGCTAGCCCTTTTTGAGGATTACCCGACGCACCCGAAGATCCAAAACTCCTCTTATGCTGTTCCTATCCAAGTTCGCCTCACAGACTCTTTAACCCCTTCGCTACCTTAGCCTTTTCTACCAAGACAGCAAACTCACGCTCCTGCTGTGGAGCAATCAGTAACCTTAATTCATCTCTTAGACCATCCTCGAATCGAACACACCTCTCGTGTTCAGTAGCCACAATGCCCCTAGCATGCCGACTCACCTCAAGAACTCGCCTCATACTCATTACACGCACTTACTCCCTGCGCACCACCTCGAAATGCCTTCCATTGTTCATTAATGTAGATAGATCCAATGTACTTTTTCTGATATGCAGCCTTAAAATAATCCTAAGTAAGATCTTTCGCTGCAGCACTGTCCTAAACCGTGAGCCACCACTAGTATGACTCATCTCGAAGAAGCGATACTATCCCTTCTAGCTTCTCTTCAGCAGTCAGGTCCAAATCGTCCATGATCCGCTCCGTCGCCTCCAAATACTCACCAGTCTTTGAGCCACACCAGACACACCTCGAAATACCTCACCCTTTGCTCGAGTCATTCAGGCACAAATTTTTAAGCTCCTACGCCCACCTACTCTAGTTACCATTTCCAAAACTCACAAGATCGTCATGCGACATCAGTGTTGTCCCGGTCATTCTTTGAAACTCACCACCTCCATCTGGTGGTGGTATCGGTATCTCATTCTCGGACCCCTGAGCAGACCCTACTGATTCAAAAACTGTCATCCTACCCCGACCACGTCCACGACCACGGCCACCCCGAGTGCTCATGACTAAAATCTCGTCTTGTTTGATTAGAAATTTATGCATTAGTAAATATTCCACTGTCTTTTAAGGGCAAGAGTCTTATGAATATCTCTTATTAAAGAAGTTTTGTTTTCGCGAGTCCACAGAGTCCCATCGATTTCAGTTTCTAAGTAATCTACTACAGCTAGTCATTCAGTCACATCACACCAAAAATCTCAAGCAATAGTAAGGGGTACTTACCTGGGCGGATTAGTGCCAGAGTCTCGGTGCCACGCCTTTCAAACCATTTATTTAAAACGACATCACTTAAACCAATCTTTAAAACATTTTGGGCCTCTGGCCCACAGTCGAGCCTTTGAACCTAGGCTTTGATACCATAATTGTAACACCCCAAACTCGGTCAATACACCATGACCGAATTTGGTATGTTACGGGGAAAATGTATTTGAAAGGTTAGGTTTTCGGATAAAGGTTTGATTGAAACTCTTTGCTGTATTTGTACTTTGTAAGAATCTTGGGCATGATTGTTTTAAAACTGATAGTGCATTTTGCTAACCCAGAAGTTTTGAAAACTTAGTTGAATCCAATAGTAAAACCAATTTATATCATTTGGAAATTCGAGTTATTCCTTTTTAGTTGCTTAAAAACATTTTGAACTTAGTTTAAGTTTGGAAAACATTTGAGTTGCATTCATTTTAAATTACAGCGTGATACCCGATGGTAAAGTTTAAAACATATCGCTTTGTAGTTTTGGAAACCTTATCTTTCCAAGTTTTATCCAATATTAACCCAATAATTTGTTAAGGCATATTTGAAATCAAATTTAAGCATATAAATAACCAAAGTCTAATTTTAAAAAAAAAGCCTTTTATAATCCCAACAAAATCAAATGAAAATAAATAAGGTAAAATACCAAGTTTGTAAATCAGTGCAAGTCCCAATTGATTCATGGCATGGTCACCACGAGTCCACCCGGCTCCATGTCCGCGATCTAAGTGTCACCAAATGATAAGGGAGAAGGTGAGTCGCAAGACTCAAGTCATAAATCCCCCCGATGAATGCAACATACTAACACACATCATAACAAAGCAATACAAGTAATACACCGATCCTAACCATCCATAACACATTTTCTACCCCGTGGTACCAAACCACCGGTGGTGCCAAACCATTGGTGACCCAAAGTCACGATATCCATCAATGTGGTGCCAAACCACCGTGACCCAAAGTCACGAATAATCCATCTGGGGCCAACCCACGTGTGATACCAAATCACTGGCGACGATCCCGTATCTCAATAGTGGGGCCAACCCACGGTGGCGTTAAATCACATGGACAAGTCGCTATGAGGTGCCAAACCTCTGGTGTCCCAAAGACACAATTGTGATACCAAATCACTGGTGACCGAAGTCACGATTAGTCAAGTCGTGGGGCCAACCCACGCGTGATACCAAATCACTGGCGACGATCCCGTAATATAAACTGTGTGGCCAACCCACTATGGTACTAAGCCACTGGGACAAGTCGCTATGAGGTGCCAAACCTTTGGTGACCCAAAGTCACAATAAATCGATCTGTGGTACCAAACCACTGGAGATGCCAAACCTCTGGTGTCCCAAAGACACGGATATCATATTCCCCCTCCTCTCATATCACACATAGACATATCATACCGACTCATGTAAAGTATGCCAATCATGCAAATCATGCTAACATATTAATATTGCATCTAACAACACATACATCATAGATCATGATATCATATTTCAATAACAGAATTCGTAACGAAAGAGATTTATCCGAATCCGTGCACATACCCTTAGGGTATCACATCAATCAACCAACTGTTTCAGCCTTATTAAGCAATCAGGTTATTAAACATATTACTAAGCAAAGAGTGTGTTAGTTTACATACCGATTAAAGCGCAAGCCTTAATCCCAAAGAACCGATCTAAGACCCTCGATTACCTTGCTCCTATAATCGACCAAACATGAGATTAGCAACCTAGACCAATCGGCCAAACCAAATAACTCAAGAGGGTTAACGCTCAAACCCTTACCTTATGAATGATTTGGTTTCCTACCAAATCCCGAACCAACTGATGGCTCCTTTGACAATCTGCCACACCCTATAAAGAAGAACAGTTAATCCTTTGAAGACTTTGGCTTAACGAAACTAAGAGAATAGACTAATAAAACCAACCCTTACCACCACTGACCAACCGATCACTCACAAGTGGAGGCTTCGCTTGACTGCTTCAAAATCCCGGAGACTCTATAACAAAATGGTTCCAAAATAATCGATTAACACACTTCCCATCAAATGCCGAATCAACTCTTACCTTGCAAAAGTCGACAGAGAACAGGGAGGGGAAGAAATAGGCATTCGGCCTAGCACTAACCTTCCTCTAAAAACCCGATTGGAGAAAAAGAAAAGAGACCACCCTTGCTTGAGACTTTCGGCCAACACTAAACAAAAGAAAGAAGAGGGTTCGGCTAGAGCCTTGGAGGGTTGAAACAAAAGAAATGTGATTCAAAAGAAAAGAAAAAAACGGCAATGGGAGATTTAAAAGTGAGAGGGAAGGTTCGGCTAAGGAGGCAAAGTGAGTTTCGGCACAAGAGTTTTTAAGAAAGCAAGACAAAGTATGAGAGGAAGAAGATGGTTATTTCGGCTTAACACAAATGAAAAAGTAAAAGAGAGGTAGGAGGGTATATGGTTCGACCAAAGATAAAAAAAAAAGAAAAAAGTAAAAAGAAATAAAAGCTTGAGAACTCAAAGAGCATTCGGCTGCCAATGAAAATGAAGGAAGAAAACAAAGCAAGTTTCGGCAAGGTATATGTTGCTTGGGGATTTTCGGTTTCAAGAAAAAAAATGAGAGACTTACTTGCAAATTCGACTAGCTATTGACAAAAGAAAATACTTGGCTTTGACACAAGCTGACCGAAAGAAAAGAAAAGAAACCCAAAAATGCCTAGGAGAATCGGCACTTCCCACCTATCCACCAAAACCGGCCACTCCCCCATGAAGACTCCATGATTCGGCCACCTCCCAAGCTCACCCATGGCCACTAATTCAAACTGATTTGAATTAGTTAAATCCCTTAATTTCCTCTCAACCCACCATTTGAAATATTTGACTTGGTCCATGGTAGAGTTTGAACTGCACACTACTTCTCCTCCTCCATGCCGTCAAACTGGAAGCAAAATGTGAGGCTTCTTCAGCTCGAACACAGGACCTCCTCCCCTTCCAAGTGGCGTCACACACCAGATCTAAGTGGCGCCTCCTTGCCACTCTACTAGCTCAATTCTTGTGCTAAAATTCACCTAAAAAACCTATAACCCTTAGCTCCTTCACTCCATTCACTTAAAGCTTAAAACTAAAATTTTCCCTACCACTCAGCTTACACCAGGCTTACAACTAAGCCACAAGGCATCAAAACAACCACACCGCAGATCAAACACATGCAAACAATGCAATAACAAAATAGCCCCTATTCCAGGATATTACACATGGACTATAAGAAAATAAGAGATCGTAGTTCTCTAGGACTGCAGTGTCGTTCTGTGAAACATGTTAAGGTACATCCAAACACTTTGGCTTGCGAATATTATAGAAGGTGTCATCCAGGTGAATGCTGGAGGAAGTCAGGAGCGTGTTTAAGATACAGTCTGAGGATCATAAGGCTCAGGAATTTTTAATCACCATTAAGTCAGGTATGTTTTGTGTGGATGCTATATTTTTGGGTATATAAACTGTATGCGTGCAATGTTTATCTACTCTAGTGGGTAACCGTAAAGGGTTCAAATAGAGTTAGTTTGTGTTAATGTTATTAAAATCAGAGTGCACAGTGGAAGCATAGTGGTGTGACTTGAGCAGTGCGATCAATAGTTAGTTGGAAATTTCGAGGACGAAATTTTCTTTAAGGGGTAAAATTGTAACACCCCGAATTTGGGCCTAAAAGTATTGGGCCTATTAGGCTTTGGGCTTTGGATCTTAGAAAATTTTTAAGTGAGCGAGAAAATGACAATTGGCATGTGGCCTTTGAGGATTTAATGAATTTGGAGTGTCTAGATGTGTTGAAGAAGTTCTGGGTTTGAGTTTTGTGGTAGAGGATTCTTAATTTATTTAAGTAAGGAATCAGGGTTTTGAGTAGTGGACTTTTAAATAAAAATAAATGAAAAATGGCACAAAGAAGCCTGTGGTGAGGTGGCTAAGTGACGCCACTAGGGTGTAGGGAGGTGGCGACATATGCATGCAAGGAGGTCTGAGGTTCGAGTGCTAGCTTAAGTTTTATTTTGGAGTTTAATTTTAGGCTTCTAGATGGCTGGAAGTGGCGTGTAGGGGGACTCTAAGGAGAAGTGATCAGCAGAGAGAATTTAGGAGAAGGATAAGGGATATATCATGGAGAAAAATTAGGAGATGAGTAGTCAATGAAGTGGTACCGAATTGGACACTAGGGGCGTTTCACTTTGTTGAGAGATACGACTTATAACTTGTGGGAGACATTGACATCCATGGTTTCGAGAGAGAGAATCATCTGGGATTTCTTTCAAGTTGAATGCAGAAAGAAGTATATCAGTCAGCGATTCATTAATAAAAAATGTAAAGAGTTTCTAGAGCTGAAACTAGGTTGTTTTTCGTTACTGAGTATGAGCGAGAATTTGTGAGATTGAGCTAATATGCATGGGAATGCATTTCAAATGAAGCTACAATGTGTAAACGTTTCATAGAAGGACTGAATAAAGACATTAAGTTGTTGGTTGGGATACTTAATATAAACGAATTTGTTGTGTCAGTCGAAATAGCATGTAAAGCTGAGGAGCTCAGTAAAGAAAAGAAGAAAGTTGATTCTGAAGCTCGTGATGAAAGAAAAAGATCGATGAGTAAGTTTTCCTAACCTTCGACGAAGAGATTTAGAGATACAAGTAACCGATCACATACTTTATTTAGACATCCAAATAAAGACCGCGCAAGACTAAGTTTTGGTCTGAGAACTCAAGCTCTAATACAATCATATGTTGATAGTGTAACATCCCCAAACCCGGCCCACGAGCCTTGGCCCGGATCTCGGTTATGTCACCGCGGAATGACGGTTGAAAATCTTTGTCTTTAGCATAAAACTTGAAAATTTTTGTTTATTTTCGAAGTAATTCCATTAAAAATTATTTAATACTATAAGCCCGATAGAAAATATGTGAATTAAAACTTTATTATAATTTATTATATTATAAATCATTTGAAGGAAATATATCTAAGTATAATATAAACCCTAATTAAAAAGATAATAAAATGATCCCAACAATAAATTAAGAGGCCTTTTATTACAACCAATATTTAAACCAAAACTTAATATAAATAAGCTTTAAAAATATTTAAACTCTTCCTTCAGATGGGCCACCATGTGTCCTCTCCGATCCGGTCCAATCTCAAGAGTCACCTGAAATGTTAGGAAAATAATTGGGTGAGTCATACAGACTCAGTGTGTAATTAAAACCATCGAAATCCACCCACATGCTAGCCACACAACATCCCAATTATCAAATGCAACATGTAAATATAATCATTTAGACATTACCATAATCTGGGCTTGGCCCACAATCAAATCATATTCAAGCACTGGGCTAGGCCCTTTTCTCATTAATTCACTGATTACTGGGCTTGGCCCATTTCCACGTATGTTCCCAAAACATACCTATTCATATTTCATATTGGGCTTGGCCCATTTCCATATCATTTCATAACAAAACAATGCAACATGAAACCCAACCCAATCCTAAGGTCCATCCGCTACACACCCCTTAACCACCTACCACACACCGGGGACTATCGAGTCACCCTCTCCTTTTCCCTCCAAAAAGGCAACCAATACCATCCACGATGTAGCACGTAGCTAACATCAAACCACGATGGAGCACACAGCAATCCATCAAGCCACGTTATGGCATAAGCCGATATCAGTCAAGGTAACCACGCGAACTAAATCGCAAAGATCCACAACGCGACCTCGGTCCAACGTCAATCCACGATGTAGCACAAAGTCGACATCAACCACGCATCAAGTACACCCGTACCTTCTTTCATAACCCACCCATGCACATGTAACATGATATAATGACAATATGATGCATGTGCATGTCATTCACAAATATAGGCATACACTCATATTTAAATAAATGACAATAATATTAAAAATTTGCTATTTACCTGATCAGCATCATACCCCTTTTAGGGTATCTATTGCACTTTTACCACTGCACTTATTAGTAAGTATATAACATAAGCAAATATCACATAAAACCCGGAAACAATGGCTAACTACACACCTTATAACCTGAAGCTCTAAACCCTCGATCCCGACGCTATCGTTTAGCGAGACTACCGTTATTTGCCTATCGCTTTCTGTTGCACGACCACACCCCGGTGGCCAATCTCGTACAGCAGAAACCGATCTCTTTTTTGAACTTCGGGATGGGAGCTTTCCCTTTCCCCCCCTTGACTGGCACTTGCATCCATCGACACTTAATCAGAATCACACCATTAATCAACAAGTCATAATCCACTATTATTGAATTTAGAACACCTAATAACATCCTTACCGAAAGTAAACTTGAATCCCGTAAACTGCACTAATGGAATTGCCGAAATTCCCACCACCTAATCTGATGATCTAAACTCGAGAGAAACCCCTCTTGACTCCTTGGCGCCGGCTACAAACAACACAAAACACAACATCATGGCCCTAGGGACATTCGGCCATACCAAGACTAAGGCCAACCATTCGGTTTTGGCCACAACAGGAGGGGTACATAAATCGATTGATCACGAAAGTACACTTACCACCTACGTGCTTTGCAGAGATTCAAAGGGAGTTTGCCTTGATCACGAACAAAATAGACTCAATGGTGAACAAGGTTTGGCTTTAAGCTTTGGTGAAATAAAAGAGAGAAATAGAAAGGCTCAAGGTTTCGGGCTAGGCTTCCAAATGAAGATGAAGCATTCGCCTAGTCAAGAAAAGTAAGAAATAAGGTTGGAAGGATGGAAGTAATAGGAAGAGAATGGTGGAAGAAATTCGCACAAGAGAGTGGGAGAATGCTCTTTCGGTTTTGGAGATTAAAAGAGGAAAAACTTCCAAAAGGGTGCTCTCCTATTTATAAAATTCTGACCCCTCCCCTTGAAGACTCCAAAAATCGGCCACCACATAATAATTCAATCTAATTTAAATTAGTCCTCTTCTCCAACTTATCCCATAATCTATCTCCTTATCAAATTCAAATAAACCAATCACAACTCTTATTTACTAATTTTAAACTAAATAAAATAATCCTACAATTATCTAAAATAAATAAAATAAATTATCACTTACCAACCGATTTTAAAGAAAATAAAACAAAGAAGCTTAATCCAAAGCAGCTCCCCAGTGTCCAATGTCTCGCCCAAATTCTTTGCAAAATAGAAGAAAAACCACTGTTTGCCTCCATGGTTCGAACGCAGGACACAGGGGTAACCAAAGATCCAAGCGCCTTGAGCCATTCGGCCACTTTGATTTTATGCTATAAGGCCCCAATATTTATTCTTAACCCTTCCTAGCCCAAATTTCATAACCGCATAAAATAAAATCACGCCTAAATCTGCTGCTCCAGGCCCTCAAACCGCGACCTCCTTCCCTCCAAATACTAAGTAGCGCCTAAGAGCCACTCGCCAATTGGTCTTTCATGTCCAATAACGTGGCCATTTATTTATAAACATACCGGCCGAGTCCCTAATTAGCGCAAAGATAAAACAAAATTGTCGCCTTAGCAATAACCTTGCCCCCTTAGGCGCCACCTTCCAAAGCCCCAAGCAACAGATAACCACTTTGCCAATACCTTTCATGTGCCTTAACCTTCCAAATAAATTTCTTAAGCCCTCTAAAGCCCAGCTCCATTTCTTAACCCTAAAATTAAAACTTTTCCTAAGCCTTCCCTTTTACCCGAGCATTCTTAAAACCTCTAAAACACCTACAAACACACCCAAAACCTACCAACACCGAATTATACTTAAATTACCTAGCCCCTAAACCGTGGTGTTACAATTCTACCCTCCTTAAAATAATTTCGTCCTCAAATTACTTATTACCGAATAATCATAACTCGCTATTCTACTTCTCATTGCAAGACTCGATCTTAGTCTATCATACTCCCGACACGCCTTTAAGTTCTCTCTCAAGATCCAGATCATACAAGAAAGAGCTAACTTACAAACAAGGAAAGCAATTAAAGAATATTCCAAAACAAAGGAGCTTACCCGATATCACATCTTCGGTTGACTCTGACTAAAACCATTCCTTCCATGACTTGTACCACGACCCCTCGTCGCTCGAGGACAATTCTTAACTAGATGTGCCTTAGATCCACACCGAAAGCATTCTTTACTATTTCCCCAACACTCTCCTAAATGGGTTCTCCCACACTTAACACATGAATGATTCCGATCACCGGTACAAGTGCACGCACAAGGTTCTCGGTCCTTGGTCTTTTCTCGGCATTACCCAACGATACCGATGGTCCAACATTCCTCTTATTCACGCTCCTATTCTTCTCTCGGTTTTCCTTATAGTCTTCTTAACCTCTTCACGATCCGAGCTTTCTCCACTAAAATGGCAAAGTCTCTTTCTCTGCATGGGGCGATCAACTCCATAACTCATCTCGTAGCCCATCTTCGAATCGAACACTTCTTTCGAATCGGTAGCCACGATTCCTTTGGCGCATCGACTTAGTCGCACAAACTCACTTCATACTCCGCTACCGACTTATTCCCTTGTACTAGATTTAGAACGCTTTCCTGCGAGTCCAAATAACCGGCTCCTACATACTTCCTTCAACTTGGCCTTAAAGAAATCCCAATCCAATGATCCGCGGTACACCTTGTTTAACGGTGAGCCACCAACGATAGGCTTCACACGAAGCAACGAAACAAATAGCCTTCACTTTTCTTCATTGGTGCAATCCAAATCGTCCATGATTCTTTCGACCGCTTCTAGCCAATACTCCGCCACGTTAGGAGCTACTCCCGACACTCTCTAAAGATCTCATCCGCTCGATCTAAGCCTTTCCGATACCGACTTCCGAAGTTCCATTTCCTCTACTAACTCCCGCTACTCGCTCTAGCACTCGCAACATGGCCCGCGACATCAGGCGTCTTCTTCTTACGTCGATCTTGCCCTCTACGTCCCACGCAAGCGGACTTCATTTTCGACCCATGGCGGACCCTATTTGCCCGATGCTCGCCATTCTACTTCTCTCAAGCGTCCCTTAGAGCTCATCTATATCGCCTTGATTTATCCGATTAAGAAGTTTTATGCATTAGTAATTGTTCCACTATTTAACCGCGAGCATATTTTATGAATGGAAGATTTTAAAAGTAGTTCTTTCGTTCACACAAGGGTTCGGCTTCAAATTTACTACCCTAATTCAGAGAATCACCTTCGCTCCTCGCTAGGGACACATTCATTCATCATCAAACACATTCATTCCTCAATGAGAGGCACATTCAATGGTATCTACCACCCACATTCACTATTCTACATTTACTTGCTTTCTACCCTGTGGGTATTTCCGCCATTTTCCTCTGTGGACATTTTCGTAATAAACTAGAAAAAATTTTAAAACTTTAATAAACCAGGACATTTTGAAATTTCCATAACTAGAGGGTATTTCAAAAAAAATTTGTCAAATTAGAATACAATGAAATTTTAGAAACCAGGGTATTTTGGTAATTTTGTCAACTGTGGTAATTTTGTAAATTTCAAGAGTCTGGGTGTTATTTTGAAATACAAAATTGGGTACTTTTGCAAAGTGAGAGAATTTTATTAAAATTGGGATTAACTCGTAAATTTTGAAAGTCGTGGCATTTTAGTAATTTTCAACACGTGGGTATTTTTGTAAATTTTCCCAAATCGGGTATATTGATATTTTGAACACTAGAGATTTTAATATTTTGCAAAGTGTAAATCATTTTAACAAAAGTTGAGTGTAGTGTGGTAATTTTATAATCTGAGGGCATTTTGTAATCTTGCCACTAGGGCATTTTGGTAATTCAGTAAATCGAAAAAACGCGTTTTTTTTTTTTTCAAAACCAGATTCGGGTTTACAAACCAAAAAATGGTAAATTTAAAATTGTAAAACCAAGAATTTTAAAACAAGAAGGCTAATCCTTTCGGTTTTAAGAATTGGTTTAGCCTATGAACAAGTCCTCTTGGTTAAGGTGAACCGTAGCTACGCACTGTAGGATTCAAGTGGAGAGGAGGTGAGTCACGCGGACTGCTTAAATACCAAGCTCCCACTGAATACCACTCCTAGACATGCGCACACAGGTTGCTACACCTTAACACTACGACTTACTTCACAGTTTGTTTAGTAACCTTAAGTCTTATGCACATGTTTGAGTAGACTAGCTTTAGGGTTCAACTGATCCTAATTCACTAATCTACAAGCCCAACAAAGCCCATAATAGTTCATATAACAAATTACTTCACAAGTCTGAAGTACTTACCTGGTGGACTCGGGCCGGAGGTACAGGTGCCATGCCAGAATAACCTGAGCAAAACCCATATTTTGAAAAGCCCATTTGAAAATATTTTGGGCCCACAACCTCAAAGCCGAGTTTTGAACCTGCTCGATACCAATCAGTAACATCCCCAAACCCGCCCACGAGCCTTGACCGGATCTGTTATGTCATGCTGGAATGACGGTTGAAAATCTTTGTCTTTAGCATAAAACTTGAAAATTTTTGTTTATTTTCTAGAAGTAATTCCATTAAAAATTATTTAATACTATAAGCCCGATAGAAAATATGTGAATTAAAACTTTATTATAATTTATTATATTATAAATCATTTGAAGGAAATATATCTAAGTATAATATAAACCCTAATTAAAAAGATAATAAAATGATCCCAACAATAAATTAAGAGGCCTTTTATTACAACCAATATTTAAACCAAAACTTAATATAAATAAGCTTTAAAAATATTTAAACTCTTCCTTCGCATGGGCCACCATGTGTCCTCTCCGATCCCGGTCCAATCTCAAGAGTCACACGAAATGTTAGGAAAATAATTGGGTGAGTCATACAGACTCAAAGGTGTAATTAAAACCATCGAAATCCACCCACATGCTAGCCACACAACATCCCAATTATCAAATGCAACATGTAAATATAATCATTTAGACATTACCATAACTGGCTTGGCCCACAATCAAATCATATTCAAGCACCGGCTAGGCCCTTTTCTCATTAATTCACGACATCGGGCTTGGCCCATTTCCACGTATGTTCCCAAAACATACCTATTCATATTTCATATTGGGCTTGGCCCATTTCCATATCATTTCATAACAAAACAATGCAACATGAAACCCAACCCAATCCTAAGGTCCATCCGCTACACACCCCCTTAACCAGCCTACCACACACCAGGGGACTATCGAGTCACCCTCTCCTTTTCCCTCCAAAAAGGCAACCAATGCCATCCACGATGTAGCACGTAGCTAACATCAAACCACGATGGAGCACACAGCAATCCATCAAGCCACGTTATGGCATAAGCCGATATCAGTCAAGGTAACCACGCGAACTAAATCGCAAAGATCCACAACGCGACCTCGGGCAATAATCAATCCACGATGTAGCACAAAGTGACATCAACCACGCATCAAGTACACCGCATCTTCTTTCATAACCCACCCATGCACATGTAACATGATATAATGACAATATGATGCATGTGCATGTCATTCACAAATATAGGCATACACTCATATTTAAATAAATGACAATAATATTAAAATTTGCTATTTACTCGATCAAGATCATACCCTTTTAGGGTATCTATTGCACTTTACCATCGCACTTATTAGTAAGTATATAACATAAGCAAATATCACATAAAACCGGAAACAATGGCTAACTACACACCTTATAACCTGAAGCTCTAAACCCTCGATCCCGACGCTATCGTTTAGCGAGACTACCATTATTGCCTATCGTTCATTGCCGACCACACCCGTTGGCCAATCTCGTGCAATAAACCGATCTCTTTGAACTTCGGGATGGGAGCTTTCCCTTTCCCCCCTTGACTGGCACTTGCATCCATCGACACTTAATCAGAATCACACCATTAATCAACAAGTCATAATCCACTATTATTGAATTTAGAACACCTAATAACATCCTTACCGAAAGTAAACTTGAATCCCGTAAACTGCACTAATGGAATTGCCGAAATTCCCACCACCTAATCTGATGATCTAAACTCGAGAGAAACCCCTCTTGACTCCTTGGCGCCGGCTACAAACAACACAAAACACAACATCATGGCCCTAGGGACATTCGGCCATACCAAGACTAAGGCCAACCATTCGGTTTTGGCCACAACAGGAGGGGTACATAAATCGATTGATCACGAAAGTACACTTACCACCTACGTGCTTTGCAGAGATTCAAAGGGAGTTTGCCTTGATCACGAACAAAATAGACTCAATGGTGAACAAGGTTTGGCTTTAAGCTTTGGTGAAATAAAAGAGAGAAATAGAAAGGCTCAAGGTTTCGGCTAGGCTTCCAAATGAAGATGAAGCATTCGGCCTAGTCAAGAAAAGTAAGAAATAAGGTTGGAAGGATGGAAGTAATAGGAAGAGAATGGTGGAAGAAATTCGGCACAAGAGAGAGTGGGAGAATGCTCTTTCGGTTTTGGAGATTAAAAGAGGAAAAAAACTTCCAAAAGGGTGCTCTCCCTATTTATAAAATTCGGCAGCCCCCTCCCCCTTGAAGACTCCAAAAACTGGCCACCACATAATAATTCAATCTAATTTAAATTAGTCCTCTTCTCCAACTTATCCCATAATCTATCTCCTTATCAAATTCAAATAAACCAATCACAACTCTTATTTACTAATTTTAAACTAAATAAAAATAATCCTACAATTATCTAAAATAAATAAAATAAATTATCACTTACCAACCGATTTTAAAGAAAATAAAACAGCAGCAGCTTAATCCAAAGCAGCTCCCTGGTGCCGTCCAATGTCCGCCCACCGCTGCAAAATAGAAGAAAACCACCGCCTCCATGGTTCGAACGCAGGACCAGGGGTAACCAAAGATCCAAGCGGCCTTGTGCCATTCGCCACTTTGATTTTATGCTATAAGGCCCCAATATTTATTCTTAACCCTTCCTAGCCCAAATTTCATAACCGCATAAAATAAAATCACGCCCAAATCGCCGCTCTAGGCCCTCGAACCGCGACCTCCTTCCCTCCAAATACCTAAGTAGCGCCTAAGAGCCACTCGCCAATTGGTCTTTCATGTCCAATAACGTGGCCATTTATTTATAAACATACCGCCGAGTCCCCTAATTAGCGCAAAGATAAAACAAAATTGTCGCCTTAGCAAATAACCTTGCCCCCTTAGGCGCCACCTTCCAAAGCCCCCAAGCAACAGATAACCACTTTGCCAATACCTTTCATGTGCCTTAACCTTCCAAATAAATTTCTTAAGCCTCTAAAGCCCACTCCATTTCTTAACCCTAAAATTAAAACTTTTCCTAAGCCTTCCCTTTACCCGAGCATTCTTAAAACCTCTAAAACACCTACAAACACACCCAAAACCTACCAACACCGAATTATACTTAAATTACCTAGCCCCTAAACCAGGGTGTTACAGATAGTGTCAAAAGTAACAAACCTCAATGTAGACAGTATGGAAGGCAACATGTGGTAAAATGCTAGTGTTGGAACACCGGCACCCCCAAGGCGCAGCGAAATAAAATTAATCCCGGCGATCCAAACCATGAATCCATGTGTGAGGAACGAATCGGGGAGAAATAAAGGTTTCGAAATTACCAAAGTTTCAATCTGAGTAGATAGCGACGCCTCGGCGACAAGATATCTGATCTACTGTCGAACCAAGCCACAACCTTTACGATGTCGGCCTCTACGTAATCCACTCGGTTTGACTATGAATGGCAGAAATCTCCAAAAACTATTTTTTTAGAGAGGTGTTTTGCTTGACGGTCGCTAGACCTTTTTAAGCAAAATTCTTAGGGTTTTCTTCACTTATTACCCTTTTATAATCAAGATTTCATTTATGAATAATAAAATTAAATAAATATAATAATGTTTTAACCGAAAATTATAATTACATTAATTATACCCAAAAGTTATAATTACATTAATTATAACATGGATTTCGTAAACTATATTTATTTAAATTTATATACTGAACCAAATTCATATATTAATTCTCATTATGTGTACAACATCCTTGTACATATAATATATTCAATATTTGATTGCGAATTAAATTAATTCTTTAATTAATTTAATTCATGTGACAATCAAACACAATACCAACTATGTTTCATTCCGTTCATTTCAACCATAGGGTGTGACCCTGTAGGTTCTTGTAACGTTAGTAGTAATACTAGAACGATTCTAATGTCACAAATAATGAGTGGCATTTAGCAATTCATCATTGCTACCTAAGATACAAGAAGTCATGATTCGACATAACTTTTGTGATTAACTTTTCATGCATTAATCCTTAAGTCCTTTATCTCGGAATAGATACAAGTCATGGAATAGTCACACTTGTATAGTCCATCCCATGTTTCTTGATATCTTGAGTAGACTATGATATACAAATTAGTATGACATCTCATGTCAACTTATTTGAGCATGGCCATGCATTTCTAGTCTCACTCAATCAAGTGGCCTAAGATATTACTCCCATTATGTGGGAGGGACTTATCCTATATTGATCAACAATATCCCTCTACATTGATTGTGATATATCCAACATCAGCCTTTATAGAACAACCATTCTGATTGCACGCTTGATCAGTATCAAAATATACGACTCACGATGTTGGGATAATGATTATCTCAAGTCTAAGGATCATATACATATTAATAACTATGAGTAATGTTGTGACAATTACATAATAATCCAAGAAACATACTCATAGCGGGTCAGTCCAATATGTTGTTCTCTAACACACATATTCATGCATTGATTTTGACACTCCATATCAATGATAACTCTTTATCATCAATCAACTACATGTTAGTCTTAATGCATTATTGTTGTCCTAGTCAACAATAATACTTGACTAAGGATATTTTAAGAATAATCATATTATTCTCAGGACATTATTATAAAATAGTTTATTTGTACACACAGAAGGAAAAACTGAAATAATAATGACAACGCTTTATATTAATAAACATGGTAAATCAAGTATGTTATTACAACCATCTCATGATTGATCTTTGGGCATACTCTTACAATCTCCCACTAGCACTAAGACCAATCAATCATATATCTAATACCAAGAGACTTAGTGTGACGATCATGCTTCTGTATTGTCGAGGCTTGGTCAAGGATCAACAATGTTATCATCCAGTAGGTACTCTACATATCTCAACATCTCCTCGATCGATAATCTCTCGAATAAGATGATAGCGCCTAAGTATATGTTTGGATCATTGGTGAGATCTGGGTTCTTTAGCTTGTGCAATAGCTCCATTGTTATCACATCGGAGTTCTATAGCATCCGATATGCTAGGCACAACCCCTAATCCAAAGAATGAACTTTTTGATCCAAACCGCTTCTTTTGTCAGCCTCACCGGTCTGCAATATACTCGCCTCTGTTGTAGAATCGCCATCGTACTTTGCTTTGAACTCTTCCACCACAAAGACCACCATTAAGGCAAAACACAAGTCCCGATTATGATCGAGAATCGTCCTTGTCGGTTTAGAAGTCGGCATCGATGTAACCTTTACACTTAACTCTTCCTCACCTCCATATATTAGGAACGTATCCTTAGTTTTTCTCAAGTACTTAAGGATATTCTTGACTGTGGTCCAGTGACCTTCACCGGGATCTACTTTGTACCGCCGTAATACTTAAGGCATACGAGACATCTGGACGGGTACATAACATGGCATACATGATAGATCCAATAGTAGAAGCATATGGAATTTTACTCATGCGTTCTCTCTCTTGTGGAGTTGAAGGACACATTTCCTTCGAGAGTGAAATACCATGTCTCATAGGTAGAAATCCTCTTTTAGATTCTTCCATACCGAACCTTTTTAGTATTTTATCTATGTATGTACTTTGGCTTAGACCTAGTAGTCGTCTTGATCTATCTCTATAGATCTTGACTCCTAAGATGTAAGTAGCTTCGCCAAAGTCCTTCATAGAAAAACAACTTCCTAACCAAGTCTTAATAGACTGCAAGGTAGGTATGTCATTTCCCATGATAAGTATGCCATCCACATATAGTACCAAGAATGTGATAGTGCTCCACTAACTTTCTTGTAAACACATGGTTCATCTTCATTTTGATAAAACCAAACTCTTTAATTGCATCGTTAAAATGAAGATTCCAACTTCGAAGCTTGCTTTAATCCATAAATGGATCTTTGTAGCTTACAAATCTTTCTAGCATCCTTTGGATTGACAAAACCTTCGTGTTGTGTCATGTACACATCTTCTTCAAGTTTCCCATTAAGGAAAGTCGTTTTGACGTCCATCCGCCAGATTTCATAATCATGAAATGCAATATAGCGAGCAAGATCCTCGATGGATTTAAACATAGCTACGGGAGAAAAGGTTTCATCATAGTCAACACCATGAATTTGGCGAAAACCTTTAGCGACTAATCGCCCTTGTATGTTTGTACATTACCATCCATGTCGGTTTTCTTTTGAAAACCCACTTGCACCCTATAGGTTTAACCCTTTCGGATGGGTCAATCAAAGTCCATACTTGATTTTCATACATGGAATCCATCTCGCATCTCATGGCCTCAAGCCATTTCTCGAGTCCGGGCTCACACCGCTTCTTGATAAGTCCTAGGCTCATCTTGATCTATAAGAAGAATGTCACCATGTGTTGTAATGAGAAATCCATATCTCTCGGTGCATGGCGTTCTCTTAAAGATCTTCATGGTGGTTGTGTTTCTACAGAGATTACTTGTTCCTCAATTTCTTGTGGAATTTATCGTTGTTCTATCACCGGTTCATGGTATCTTGTGATTCTCGAATTTCTTCAAGTTCGCCTTTCTCCCACTTCCTTTTCTAGAAATAAATTCTCTCTAGGAAGACACCATCAGAGCAACAAACATTTTGTTCTCGGTGGGATTAAAGAAATAATAACCTTTGGTTTCTTTCTGATACCCACAAAATACACTTTTCAGATTTGGGTTCAAGCTTAGCGACGTCGACGTTTAACATAAGCTTCACAACCCCAAATTTTCATAAAAGACATATCTGGGACGTTTCCATCCACATCTCATATGGCGTCTTTTGAACCGATTTAGATGGAACACGATTTAGTGTGAAAGCAATTGTCTCAATTGCATGTCCCAAAAAGAAGTCGGTAGATCAAGATGACTCATCATGGATCGAACCATGTCTAATAAAGTTCGATTTCTTCTCTCGAAACTCCATTCCATTGAGGAGTAGCAGAGGAGTAAGTTGTGAGACAATCCCACATTCCTTCAATAGATCATCAAACTCTAGGCTCAAATACTCTCCACCTCGATCGGATCAAGTGACTTGATAGTTTTGCCTAGTTGATTTTGTACTTCATTTCAATTCCTTGAACTTTTCAAGAGACTCGGACTTATGGCGCATGAGATAAATATACCCATATCTACCAAATCATCAAGAAAGTAATGAAGTATTGAAATCCACCTCGGCTTGTGTATTTATTGGTCCACATACATCAGAATGTATTAGGCCCAATAAATCACTAGCTCATTCACTTTTACCAGTAAAAGGAGATTTAGTCATTTTTCCTAATAAGCAAGATTCACATACTTCAAATTGTTCAAAAACAAATGAATCTAAGAAACCATCTTTATAGAGTATGGATATGCGTCTCTCACTTATGTGGCCCAAACGACAATGCCAAAGATAAGTTTGATTTGAGTCATTTATTTTAGATCTTTTAGTATTTATGTTGTAAATAGGGTTCATTTGATCTAAAATATAGAGGCCATTAATCAATTGTGCCGAACCATAAAAACATTATTGAGATAAAAGGAACAACAATTATTCTTAATAATTATCTCAAAACCAATTTTGTCTAAACAAGAAACCTGAAATAATGTTTTTAGTCAAACTGGGCACAAAATAACAATCCTTTAAAATTAAATCAAGTCCACTAGGCAAAGATAAAGTATATGTTCCCACGCCTAATGCAACAACCTTTGCTCCATTTCCAACTCATGCAGTCCACATCTCCTCTAGCCAATGTCCTACTCCTTTGTAGTCCCCGTATGTAAGTACAAATATGAGAACCACAACCAGATCTAATACCCAAGAAGTAGTAGTTGATAAATTAATATCAATAACATAAATACACAAGCAGACGTTCGCTTGTTTTGGCCTTCTTGACTTCCTCAAGATAGATAGGGTAGTTCCGCTTCCAATGTCCAATCACACCACAATGAAAGCGCTTTCCTTCCTTAGACACTCCACCTTTAGGTTTCATTGCACCTTTCCTTTGCCGGGCTTGGGCTTACCTTTACCCTTGGGCTTTATGCGAACTTTGGCCTTTCCTTGCCCTTGTTGTTACGGACCATCAAGATGGGCTTGGGTCCAACCTTTTTCATGTTACCTTCAGATTCAGAACATACCGAGTAACTGTAAGGTAGTCTTGTCAATTTCATTCATATTGAAATTAAGGACAACCGGGTCAGTATCTATCCCAAGAACGATTGCGAGAATAACATCGATGGCTAACTCTTGGCCCAATGGAAAACCAAGCTTAGACAGACTTTCAATATAGCCAATCATCTTAAGGACATGAGGTCCCACTGGCTTCCTTCACCAACTTACATTGGAATAGGGCTTTAGAGATATCGAACCTCTCTTGTCGTGGTTGCCCCTGATAAAGTTCTTTCAGTACTCGATCATATCATAAGCAACCATGTCCTCATGTTGCTTCTGAAGCTCAGGATTCATAGTGGCAAGCATAAGACATCCAACATCTACCATGTCATCGAGATACTTCTTGTAAGCATCTTTATCAGTTCTCGAGGCATTAATAGGTGGTTCATTAGGAAGTGGTTGCTCAATGACATACAATTTCGTTTTGTTTGAGGACAATCCTCAAGTTACGGAACCACCAAGAAAATTCAAACCATTTAATTTGTCCTTCTCAAGGACTGATCGCAATGAGAGTGTGCTAGTATTTGCGGCCATAATATATCTACAACAATTGAATATGCGTGTGAGTAAATTTACCAAGTTTATATCAATCATTAAAAGACTTTATTAAATGATGATCCCACTATTTCATTTCAAAATTAATAACCCCCATATATTAATTTCAAAAACTTTTTCTAAAGTATTTCTAGTGGGTTCAGATCCATATTTCACCTCCTCTTAAGTCACTTTGGCTTTACTCTCAAGACTATGGTTATTTAGGTAAGCAACCTTTGCTAATTACATCATATGTAACTCCTAATATTTGGTGAACAACTCTTGTTCTAATCATCTTATGGTTTATCCAATTTAATTGTCTCTAGGTTTCTAATCCTATTAGAGTAACCTAGTTAAGTCATTAACCAATTTTAACCAAATGAATATCACTTGTTTATTCTTCGCGTTTAACCAAGATAAATACTAGTACTTTGCTTTGGCATAACCTACATAGTATTGATCGAGGCATTAACGAGGGCAAAATTGGAAGGCCATGTTGACCTAATATTTTAATAGAGGGATTTTATTAAGGATGTTCCATCTCACCAATTATGGTCTACTTTAGTCCATTTAGTCTTTTAATTGATCTCATCAATTAATTGGGTTTATTATTAAATTTTAATATATAAAATTGGCATGCTTTAAACATCCATAGCATCTCATACATGAATAAATAAAGCAATAAATAAATGCAATAGTTATAGCCCATAAACTAAGGTGATTCAACCCAAGCCAATGGGAGAACCAAAAGGAAACCTAAAGGTGTAAGCGGTTTCATAAACTATCAATCCTCAATAGTTGTCCCAACTTCCTTCTCGTCTGGCCCATAGCAACTTTTGCAAATTACAATATGCGTAAACTTCTTTTACATACGAGGGAGTAAGATGAGAAGAGAAATACAAGAGAATAGTAGTAAGGCACGACACGCAGGCCGTATTTATATATATAAAATTACAACCTTTTATCAAATGGGTCATCGGGCTATAACTATGCATTTCAAACACCGTGCATGTCAAAAATAGCATACATAATTCAATGCTCTTTTGCTAAGGTGAATTATAAAATATCCTTTCAACCTTATGTGGCCTATCAAGTTTATATATATTTCTTTTATTAACAAAATATACTATAATAATAAAATGGGGTCTCGAGGCGGTGGAGGAAGCGGTCAAGGCACGCGTGAGTCGTCCTCGATCCCCATCCTCAAAATATGAGAGGATGTTACAAGAGGAGGGTGAAAAGTGCGGGCGGGCCCTCAGATGTACCATGCGGTACAAATCGCATACCCTAGTCAAATGAAACCTCACGATTTGATAACTTTTATCAACTAATCGTGTTTTCAAGATTTTAATCCTTGAGGTTCATATCGAACAACCCTTGTTCCACTAGCCGATTAACCTTTATCAAAACCGTAAATACCACCGTCGCAATATTAAAGATTTGTTAATAGTTAATGAAATAACATAAGATCGAATAGGCCACAACACCATGATTAACATTTAATCAATTATCGAAAGGAACATTATCGTGTTATGCTTAAACGATTTAAACAACCAAAAATGTAGTAAAATAAAAGCATGCATCTCATACAATTGCATCACCCAAGTATTTAAACCCGAGTCCGTATCACACAAGTGGCTCTGATACCACTGTTGGAACACCGGCACCCCCAAGGCGCAGTGAAATAAAATTAATCCGTGATCCAAACCATGAATCCATGTGAGGAACGAATCGGGTGAAATAAAGGTTTCAAATTACCAAAGTTTCAATCGAGTAGATAGCGACGCCTCGGCGACAAGATATCGATCTCTTGTCGAACCAAGCCACAACCTTTACGATGTCGGCCTCACGTAATCCACCGGTTTGACTATGAACAATAAATCTCCAAAACTATTTTTTAGAGAGGTGTTTTGCTTGACTACTGCTACACCTTTTTAAGCAAAATTCTTAGGGTTTTTCTTCACTTATTACCCTTTTTATAATCAAGATTTCATTTATGAATAATAAAATTAAATAAATATAACAATGTTTTAACCAAAATTATAATTACATTAATTATACCCAAAAATTATAATTACATTAATTATAACATGGATTTCGATAAACTATATTTATTTAAATTTATATCTGAACCAAATTCATATATTAATTCTCATTATGTGTACAACATCCTTGTACATATAATATATTCAATATTTGATTGCGAATTAAATTAATTCTTTAATTAATTTAATTACGTGACAATCAAACACAATACCAACTATGTTTCATTCCGTTCATTTCAACCATAGGGTGTGACCCTATAGGTTCTTGTAACGTTAGTAGTAATACTAGAACGATTCTAATGTCACAAATAATGAGTGGCATCTAGCAATGCATCATTGCTATAAAAAAGGTCTACTCCTATAAATGCATCAATGCATTACGTATAGAATTATAGCAACCTTTTTTTAGCAATGCATCAATGCATCATTGCAAAATTCGGTATTGAATTAGTGTCGGGGGCTACTCCTATCTCAATCGCTCCGTATAGAATGGCACCAACAAAATTGAAAGAGTTAAAGTCTCAGTTATACTGATAAATGATTTGCACGACCGAGTTTCTTGCCTTGGGGTGCTCATGTGTTATTTGTGAAAAAGAAGGATGGTACTATGAGAATTTGTATTGTTTACCGACAATTGAATAAAGTGACGGTAAAGAAAAAATATCTATTGCCTCGGATTGATGATTTGTTTGATCAGCTAAAAGGAGCTACAGTGTTTTCTAAGATAGATTTGAGATCTGGCTACTATCAGTTGAGAGTTAAAGAATCTAATATGCCAAAAATTACTTTCTGAACGAGGTACGGACATTACGAATTCTTAGTGATGCCTTTCGGACTAACAAATGCTCCTGCAGTGTTTATGGATCTCATGAATCAGATATCCAAATGTATTTAGATCGTTTTGTTGTGGTGTTCATTGATGATATTTTGATTTATTCATGTGATGAGACACAACATGCCGAGCATTTGAGAATTGTGCTACAGACTATGCATGAGAAACAATTGGATGCTAAGTTTAGCACATGTGAGTTTTGGTTGTGAGAGGTTGGTTTTCTAAGGCATATTGTATCAGCTGCGGAAATACGAGTTGATATGGGTAAAATCTTTGCTATACCAGAATAGAAGCCTCCGAGAAATGTGTCAGAAGTCTGTTGTTTTCTGGGACTAGTGGCATATTATAGACGGTTTGTGAAAGGCTCCTGGATGATCGCAACTCCATTGACGTAGTTTCTACAGAAAGATGTTAAATTCGAATGGTCAGAGAAGTGCCAGCAGAGTTTCGACCAATTGAAAGCATTGTTGACAGAGGCGCCAGTGTTAGTTCAGCCTGAATCAGGCAAAGAATTCATAGTTTATAGTGATGCATCATTGAATGGTTTGGGCTGTGTGCTAATGCAAGAAGGCAAGGTCATTGCTTATGCTTTGAGGCAGTTAAAGCCACATGAAAAGAACTATCCAACGCATGACCTTGAATTGGTAGCAACTGTGTTTGAATTGAAGATTTGGCATCACTACTTATTCGGTGAGAAATGTCATATTTTTACAGATTACAAGAGTTTGAAATACTTGATCGCTCAAAAAGAATTTAATTTGCGATAGAGAAGATGGTTAAAATTGTTAAAAGACTACGAGCTTGTGATAGATTACCAATCGGGAAAAGCTAATGTTGTAGCTGATGCCTTGAGTCTAAATTCATTATGTGCTTTGCGAGTTATGAGTACTTAGATAGATCTGTGTGATGATAATGCGGTTTTGGCCGAGTTAAAAGTAAAGTCGATGTTTGTACGTTAGATTTGTGATGCCCAAAAAAGTGATGTTGGAATAATAGGTAAATAAACTCAGTGTGGATTGAATGTTTATTTAGAATTTCGAGTTGATAGTGATGATTGTCTGAGATTTAGAGATTGGATTTGTGTTCCGAAAAATTTAGAGTTGATCTAGATGATTTTGAATGAAGCTCACAATAGTCGTTTGACTATTCACCCGGGGAGTATGAAAATGTATAATGATCTGTAATAGTTTTATTGGTTGCATGGCATGAATGGGACATCTCGATTTTGTGTCGAAATGTTTAATATGTCAGCAAGTAAAAGCTAAACATCAGGTTTTGTCCAGTTTGTTACAACGAATTATGATTCCTGAATGGAAATGGGAGAGAATTACGATGGACTTTGTGTCAGGGTTGCCTTTATGTTTGGGAAAGAAAGATGCGATTTGGGTGATAGTTGATAGATTGATGAAATCTACTCATTTTGTTCTGATGAGAACAAATTATTCACTTGATAGATTGGCTGAATTGTACATTGTTGAGATTGTGAGATTGCACGGGGTGCCACTATCTATAGTGTCTGACAGAGATCTGAGATTTACTTTACGGTTTTGGAAGAAATTGCAAGAGGCTTTAGGCAAAAGGATGGACAATCCGAGCGGATCATTCAAGTTCTTGAAGATATGTTAAGATGTTATGTACTTAAGTTTGAGAATACGTGGGAAAAAGATCTGATGTTGATTGAATTCGCATATAACAACAGTTTTTAGTCTAGTATCAAAATGGCACCATATGAGGCTCTTTACGGTTGAAAATGTCGAACTCCATTGTATTGGACTGAATTGGGTGAGAATAAGATTCACGAGGTTAAACTTATAAAAAAGAGACTGAGCAAAAAGTGAAAATCATTCGTGATAGCTTGAAAGCGGCTTCAGATCATCAAAAGTCTTATGCAGACTTGAACCAGAAAGATATCGAGTTTGAAGTTGGTGATAAAGTATTCTAGAAAGTGTCTTCGTGGAAGAAAATACTTTGATTTGGCCGAAAAGGCAAGCTGAGCCCGAGGTTCACTGAGCCTTATAAGATCATTGAACGAATAGGGTCAGTTACTTATAGATTGATGTTTCCATCTAAGTAAGAAAAGATTCATAACATATTTCATGTGTCAATGCTTTGATGGTATAGATCTAATCCATCTCATGTGATTACTCTGACTGAAGTTGAAATTCAGTCAGACTTGTCATATAATGAAGAACCGATCCGAATTTTGACACGAGAGACTAAAGAGTTAAGAAACAAAAGAATTTCCTTAGTGAAAGTGTTGTGGCACAAACACGGAGTGGAAGAGGCTATGTGGGATCCTGAGAACGTTATGAGAGAGCAATATCCACACCTGTTCATTGGTAAAATTTTCGGCGACGAAAATCCCTAAGGGGGAGAGTTGTAACAGCCAGATTTAGACCCTAGTCGAAATAGTAGATTTGAGACCACAAATCTGAGGTCAGAATAATACTTTAATGTTATTTTTGGTATTGATTATGTGTGATATAGCCTATGTGAAAATTTTGTGTGGTAATTTTATCGACTGTGTGCCGAATTAATAGAAATGACTTAATCGCATAAAATGCAAAAGTTGTGTGCTGATTGTTAAGTGTTTAATTGTTGTTATCTTTATAATGTGGAGGCCTTATGAAGCAATTAGCCCATTATTTAGATAGTGGATAGTTTATGGAATATCATGCCCAAAGTTTAAATGTTTATTAATAAGGTCTTATTAAGGGCAAAATAGGAAATGAATTATTAATATGCTAATAATAAAACAAGTGAAAAAGCTATGGATGTGTTCATCCATTCTAGTAGAAAAATACCAAAGAAAAAGAAGAAAGAAATCAAGCTAGGGTATTCAGTCATTGTGAGCTTAATTAAGGTATGCTTTGCCTTTGGTTTTTGATGATTTTTAAGTTTTTGAGATTGTTGCTTAGTCCACTATCAGGCCTATTTTGTAATTTTAAGAATTGATGCTGTTTATGAGATGTGCCATTGATGAAATGGTGAGCTTTGTGTGGAGTATTGATGTTAAATGGAAGATATGTGTTTAATGAACATGTTTTGTTATTGGATTTTTCGTAAATTTAGCTAATTAAGGCTAAATTGTAAAAATGATAAATTGAAGGACTAAAATGTGAAATAAATGAAATGTGTGGGCTTGTATGAACACAAGGAAAATTCAGTTAGGCTTGTGTGAAAAGAAATTATGTGAATTTGATGATTTTATGAAATAGGGACTAAAATGTTGAAATGTAAAAATGTGAGGGCTATTTTGGAAAATGCGCTAAATAAGTGTGTGTGGATTAAATTGAATGAATTGGTGATTGAATGGATTTAATTTTGAATGTGTATAGACCAAGAAAGGAGAGGTTCGGATCGAGATCTAGGCAAAGATAAAGTGCTCGATTAATCGATCGTTTCGATAGTTCGACGTCCAAGGTAAGTTCAGACATAATCCGTGTATTTAGTTATGTTTAATGCAATGAAATGAATGGATGATAATATTGAAATGTGAATGCTATGTGAGGTCTTGAGTTATATGGCACGAAGTGTGCGTATTCGAAAATGTGACCGAGATGATTAGGACTATGTGTGCGAAATAATATAAGCTTCGGCTTTGTGGTCGGCACTGTGTGTGCTATACCTATTTAACATCGGTTTGATATGGATGCAGTAAGTGTGGGATGTTAGTTAAGCCTCAGCTAAATAATTGGGCACTAAGTGTACAATTAAATCGAAGAAGAAACGAAACTTGATCGAAATGAAATATTGAGTAATGTGTAGCAAGTGTAATTGACAACTAAGTGTTGGTTAAGGTATGTTCGGAACCTATATGGTTGATGAATCTATGAATGAGATCATGAAATATTAAATGAGCATATTAGCTTTGCTTGGTATGATTTATATATGTGTGAAATAAATCTATGTGATGATTTGTTTTGGTTTACTGTGTTATGTTACGAACTTACTAAGCTTTGGAAAGCTTACTATGTGATTTGTTTTTCTGCTTTGTGGTGTTAGTAAAGCTATCTTGGACCCGAGAATTGTCAGCATCTCTATCACACTATCGGCAATCTATTTTTGGTACTTTTGGAAAGATGTTTATAGTTGAAATATGGCATGTATAGGGTAGAAGTTAAGATATGTTTTGAAATGTTTAATCCTTGCCATGTGAGTTGCCTAGGAAATTGAATGATGTGGAATTTATGAAAATATTATGAATGTGCTATATTTCTTGATTGTGTGGTTGATGAAAAGATATGGTTTGAAAATGGTTAATGATATGGATTACTTGATGTTTGATATATATATTTACATGGTTTGAGATGTACAATTGTTACTTTGAATGGAGCTATTGTGATGATATTAGGTATGGAAGTAGATGGTAATGTTGATGATTATTGAGTGCATGGAATGGTATGTTTTAAGTGCATTAAAAAGTATGAATTGGAAATATTTTGAAGCTTGTTGGTAAACCCTTGTGTGGGTGGCAAATTGGCTTTGCAAATGGCATGTTTTGTTTGCACGGTTATGGCACACTGTTATGGCACACGGACGTGCCTTGTAGCCGTGTGGATAAGTCAGTATATTGCTTAAGAGTACACGGCTTTAGCATACAAGCGTTCTTGGTGGCCGTGTGGAGAAGTCAGAATACATGCTCTGTTTTCACACGGCCTGATTGCACGGGCGTGTGACCTCAACAGTATTGAAGAATATTTTAAATTTTAGAAACTTTCATTAGTGTTAAGTTTAGTCCCGACCCCTTTCTAACACGTGTTTAACTTCTCGTAGACCTAGATGAGGGAATGTATGTTCGTATTTGAGTATGTATAATTGATGATAGACTTTGTGTCATGGAATGGATGTAAAATGTTTTGATTGTTCGATGACTCCTCTTAACCCTATCCCGGCGATGGTCTCGGGTTAGGGGTGTTACATGTTGTTCATTACCAAAACGTGAATCATTATAAAGAAGTCCAGAACGATATTAAATTTCCAAAACGTTATTAATATCCAAAACGTCACTTGTCACGAAAGCTTTTAAAATAGTTTGTGTATTTGTGTGCAATTTGTTAAAATGCCTAATTCTTTTGAAAACCCGATTACCCCTACTTCTAGCAGTTATAAAACAAATCAGTAAAATTCCCAAATTAAAATAAAAATCTCAGAAGGCCATTATTATAGAAATATACCCAAAATAAAATTAAAATTCATTAAAGTACTAAAATAGAACGAAGTAAGTTGTATGGCCACCACCAAGTCCTTCGCCACACCGACCCGCTTATGACTGGGGATTACCTATACAGTCAAGTCAGAAAGGGTGAGCTTACGAAAACTCATTGTGTAATCCCTTAAAAATCAAACAGACAAAAGGCAAATACAGTCTGGGCCTAAGCCCATTTTCAGTAACAGTTTGGGCTTTATCCCATCACAGTACAGAGGTAGTCATGCATTTGGGCCTTGGCCCATTACAGTATCAGTAACAAATCATACAACATGCAAGTAAACCTACCCAGCCAGCCTCTACACTCCATCTCCGTCCAACCCTACACTCCATATGGGGATATAATCAAACCACCCATCCCTACACTCCAGAAAGTACCGAATGCGGCACTAAACAGTAGTTTGCAGCTGAGCTACCAGTAAATTAGGCTCGAGGCCTTTTAGTACACTTCCTCCGACCAATTAAACCCCCATCCCGATGCAATAAATATACATAAATGGAATGCTATAATATAAAATCATATATGTAATCAGGGCATACAGTGTTAAATTAGTGGAACATTATCATGCTGTTCATATATAATATACAGTCATTTCAGTCAATTAGGGAATAGGTACTCTTATCGACCCTATAGTAGGCCCACAGTCGACTAGGGCGACCAGTGCAACCTTAGCAAATAATCCGTGAAAATAGGTCCATAGGCCTATGTTGCGGGCCCATGAAGCCCACACGCCAGTGTGACCCACACGGCCCAAAATGGCATCGACCGTGTGGATCACACGGCCTGGCCAAATAAATTCCACATGACCTGTGTGGGCCTACAAGCTAGTGTGGCCCACACGACCCAAATCAGCCTGGCCCATGAATCGTACATGGCTAGTCCCGTTGATCATACGCCTATGTTCGGTCCCACGGCCTACCACACGGGCGATCGCATGCCCGTGTGGCATCGACATTCGCATTTTTCAACTTTTCACTGACTTTCATTTCCAGAATAATGTTCACACACACCAGATTACAAAAGATGAGCTCACAATCCTCGAACACTCCGAAACTTATGTTCAACAATGATCACACAATTAATCGCACCTCAGAAAAATTTAAAATGATCCCTATTCTAATACTTATGCACTTGATCGACAACCACTTACCTTGTTTGGACAGCCTAAGCCCCACTCACTTAAACCGTTGGTATAGAATGATCACAAGCCCCTCGACTAATTCCTACAATTCCAGTCGGAGCCCTTATTAAAAGAATATTAACAAGGATAGTCTAAGCCAGGACGAGTACCACTTACCGAAAGTGCAACCCATAGAATAGAAATAGAACACTAATTTAGTAAAGAGCAAGATAGACCGAAAACGAAAGGTAAGGGGAACACCTAAAGTTTCGGCAACTATAAGAGAGAATTAGAGAGAAAGACAGCAGCAATGGGGTATTTCACTAAAACAGAAAGAAAGGAAAAGGATGGAGAGGGAATAAATTAGTAGGTAGAGGGGAAAGCACTTAAAATTCGGCAGCAACACTGGGAGATTGGAGTCAAAGGAAAAACGAAAAGGAGTGGGGGAAAGAGGTATAGGATTTGGCTATGGAGGCAAAAAGAAAAGAAAGATAGTAGAGGAGGAAGTAACGTCAGAAAAGAAAGAGGGAGAGGGATTGCCGAACTTCCAAATATAGTTTGAATGTGCACAAACTCCTCACTCATTAATTTCCTCACCAAAATTCATTAATCTTCTCCCTAAAACCGTCCTACCCTCCCTCAACCACCTAATTCAAATTCCACACAAACTCTTTAGTGTTTCGGTCAAACCACAACACTCCCACAGTGTAACACCCCTAACCCGTAACCATCACTGATCTAAGGTTAAGAGGCATTACCGGACAAACCGAAACTTTTAATAGCCATTTCACAACACAAAGTACATCATCATCAAAACATAACAAATTGTAATCATATAGTCCCTTAATGTGGTCTACAAGACCCTAAACATGTATTAGAAAGGGGTCGGGACTAAACAGAGCTCATACAAAATTTTCCAAAAAAACGTAACATTTATAAAAACTACAGAGGTCACACGCCTGTGTGGGTAGGCCGTGTGCCTCATACTGTCTGAGACACACTTGTGTGTCCAAGCCGTGGCAAAATAGGGCATACATATTGACTTGTCCACACGGCCGAAGACACGCTCGTGTACCTCACCTGTGGTCGACACTGACTTATTTCACACAGCCAGTCACACGCTCGTGTGTCCAACCCGTGTGTGAGTCTGACTTATTTCAATTTGAAAACTTAGGGGACACGGTCAAGCCACACGCCCGTATGCTCAACCGTGTGGGCAAATATAGGCCATTTGCCAAGCCAACATGCCATCCACACTTTGGTTAGACCTACACACATCAAACCAATTCAAATCATGCCTCAAATGCATTCAAAACATACCAATTATGCACTTTTGAAACCTCTTAACATCACTACTCATTTCACATTCGAATTCCAACTCAAACTTACCAATTCAAAGTATCAAAATTCACATCCAAAACATATAATCTATTCATCATTCAATCTTTACCCAAAACTAAGCATGAATCATACCATTTCCATCTTAAATTTTCATGCTAAAATGATCGTTCACGTAAAACACATATACACATATTAACCATTCTTTTCACTTATCCAAAAACATACACTAAAATCATTAAACTATCAAGCCATATTACATGGTAAGATCTATGCACTTCCAAAACATCCCATATTCACTAGCCTACACATGCCATATACCAAATATATACAACTTCCTAAATTACCAAAATAGATAGTTGATAGTGTGATTGAGTAGCTGACGATCCCTTGATCTGTGCTAGCTTTAAATACACTGTAAAACAGAGAAAACTTTACACAGTAAGCTTTAAAGCTTTGTATGTTCGTCATATAATACATTTAACTCAATAATTCAATTTCCATATACAAAATAAATCATCACATAGATCAATTCACAATTATACACAATCTCATCCTTAGACAAATGCTCACACAACCATCCATTTATCTATATACAATATCCTCAACCACATAGGTTCCGAACATACCTTTTCCAACACTTACTTAACGATCATTCTTGCTACTCAATGTTCAATGCCACATTTTGATCAATCTTCATTATTCATTCGATTTTGTAATATCCCGGGTTGGGGGCTATTTTGTGGTGGCATTGTTTGCATGTTAATGGCTTGCTATGTTATTGTTTGTGTGGTTTCGGGGCTTAGTTGTAGGCTAGGGGGATGACTGAGTAGGTGGGGAAAATTTTAGGTTTTGGGCTTAGGTGAGAGGAGCTGAAGGAGCTGGGGGTTAATATATATTATTTGGTGAATTGTTGCATAAGAAATAAGTTGGTGGAGTGGCAGAATAGGCGCCACTAAAGGCTTGTGGGTGTGACGCCTTTGACAAGGGGTGAGGTCCTGAGTTCAAGCTGCGAAAATCCCACATTTTTGTTCCATTTTGACGGCATGGAGGGGAGGAGTTGTAGGCGGTTCAAACTCTGCCTAAGACCTAGTCAAATTGTGGAATGGTGAGTGGAGAGCAATTGTAGGAAGGAGACTTATTCAAAGTATTTTGAATGGGTGGCTTGGAGTGTTTGAGGGTGTTTGGCCGAATGTTGGGGAGGTTTTGGGGGAGTGGATGGCTTGGTTGTGTGGGAGTGGGGAAGTGCCGAAATCCACTTGGATTTTTGGTGCATTTTCGGTCATAGGGAGTAGTAAACAAAGTTCTTTTCTTTTTGGTCAAAAACAAGCCAAAATTTCCAAAGAGTTTCTCTCATTTTCTTTACTTCTTGGAACCAAAAACCAAACACTTGTGTTGCCGAAATTTTGCCTTGTTTTTTCTTCTCTTTCTTCATTTGAACAAAGCCGAACCTAGCATCCCACTTCCATCTCTTTCCTCTTTTGAAACCTTGATAGCCAGAAGTCTCCCTAAAGCTTTCTTCTCCATTTCCTTTTCTTTTCCAAGAAAAATCAAAGGTGCTTCTCTACTTCTTCTCTTTCCATTTCGATTCCTAGCCGAATATCAACCCATTTCTTCTCATCTATACTCTCTTTTCTTTTCACACAAAGCCAAAAGTAGGAGTGTTAACATCTAGGCGAATCTTTCTTCTCTCTAGTGGTGTTTTGTTGGCGAATATTGGTTGTTGTTGGGTGCTTGTTTTCAATCGGTGGTAGTGGGTAAGAGCTTGGTCGAATGGCCATTTTCCTCTCTCTCATTCTTATATATTGTGGTTTAGATAAGGGCCGATTTTGTTACTGGTTGAAGGGTATTAATCTATTGTGTAAACCAATTTTATTTTAGGACATCCAGATTTTGGGAACAATTGAGAGGAGCCTTATTTCTCTATTAAGCAATCGGGTGAGGCCGATTGTCAGAAAAACCATTGTTGGTTCCGAATTTGGTAGAAAACCAAATCAAGTTTAAGGTAAGGGTTAATCGATATACCCTTTGGTTTAAATGGTTATGGCCGAATGGTTTAAGTGATTAACCCATGGTTGGCCGATTGTTTTTAGGAGCAAGAGGATTGAGGGTTTTAGATCGGGTTCTTTGGGATTAAGGCTTGCGATATACCAGGTGTGTAACTAACACACTCTATACTTAGTAATATGTGTTAATAAACCTGATTGCTTAATAAGAGTGATTCTAAAAACCGAGACAGTTTGATGGATTGATATGATACCCTATAGGGTATGAACACGGAATCGGGTAAGCCTGTTTCAATATGAGTTTGTTATTGATATATATACTAGCATGATTATGAGGTATGTGCTATGAGATGCAATACTAGGCATGTTGGTATGATATGCATGACTTGCATGATATACATGATTTATATGAGTATGGCGGGATGATGGGTGAAATGAGAGGAGGGGAGTATGATATCCGTGTCTTTGGGACCTTGTGTCTTTGGGACACGGAGGTTTGGCACCTCCAGTGGTTTGGTACCACAAATGATATTTTGTGACTTTGGGTCACGGAGGTTTGGCACCTCGGCGTCTCGTCGGTGGCTTAGCACCACGGTGGGTTGGCCCCACGATTGATTATACTGGGATTGACGCCGGTGATTTGGTATCACACGATGGGTTGGCCCCATCATCGATTTGTATTTGCGGTCACCGGTGATTTAGTATCACACTTGTGTCTTTGGGACACCGAGGTTTGGCACCTCATTGCGACTCGTCCTCGTGGTTTGACACCACCGTGGGTTGGCCCCACTTATGAGATACGGGATTGTCGCTAGTGATTTGGTATCACACGATGGGTTGGCCCCATCATTGGATTATTCGTGACTCGGGTCACCAAAGGTTTGGCACCACATTATGGATATCATGACTTTGGGTCACGGTGGTTTGGCACCACCGGTGGTTTGGTACCACACGGGTAGAGAAGGTGTAATGGATGGTTAGGAGCAGGTGCATTAATTGTATTGCTTTGCTATGATGTGTGTTAGCATGTTGTATTATCCGAAGGGGATTTATACACTGAGTCTTGCGACTCACTCTCTCCTTTGACATTTCAGGTGACACTTAGACGCGGACATGGAGGCGGATGGACTCGAGGTGCTCATGCCATGCTTAAATAAGGATTTGCTCGGACTTTTATAAAATTTGGTACTTAAGCTTATTTATTAATATTTGGTTTTATTTTGGTTTGTAAATGGCCTTTTAAAATTATGTTTTGCTATGTTTATGTTTAAAATAGGTTTTGATATGCCTTAATAAATTAATTGGGTAAGATTTGCTAAAACTTGGAAAGACAACGATTTCAAAACTACAAAAGCGATATTTTAAACTATACCATCGGGTATCACACTAAGATTTGGAATAAAGGGGACTCAAACGTTTTCTAACTTAAACTCGATTTTCTACTAAGTCAAAAGTTCTAGTAACAATCGAAACGACTTGAATTTCTAAATGAAATAAACGTGCTTTTAACTTCATAACCGATTAAGTTTTCGAAATTCCTGAGTTTTCAAACAAAACATCGGTTTTCAAACAATCATGCCCAAGATTTACGCAAGTATGAAATTTACCAAAGGGTTTTATTAAACTTTAAACGAAACCTATCTTCACCAAAACACGATTTCTCCCTGTAACATACCGGATTCGGTCGTGGTGTATTGACCGAGTTTGGGGTGTTACAGATTTTGTCGCACACTTAGTGCCAATTTCTTAGTCGAAGCTTAAATCTTATCGCACACTTAGTGCCCTTACCTTTAAACCAAATTTAACTCAGGTATCGCTACACACAGTGCTAATCAATGTAGTCGAAATTTTCTTTATTTCGCACACACAGTGCCATTCTCTACTATATCAATTCTATTTTGGACACTTAATGCCACATCTCTCAAAATCACATTTAACATTACTAATTCATAAACCACATAATCTTTCATTACATAGCACATGAGCATATATTAAACAATTCGTATTATAAATGAACTTACCTCGGACGTCGAAATACCGAGACTAGTCGATCAATCGAGCACTTTGTTCTTGCCTCGATCTAAGTCTGAATTCCTCTTTTCTTAATCTATATGATATTAAACTTAACTCATTCAATTACATTTTCATCCAAAACATTTCACAACACATAGTTAAGGCATTTTACATTTTAGCCCTCACATTTTCACATTTTGACATTTTAGTCCCTATTTCATAAAATCACAAAATACACATAATTTCAACATTCCCATGCTTGGAAAAATATTCCTCATATTCATACAAGCCCATATATTTCATTTATTTTACATTTTAGTCCTCTAATTTCTCATTTTTACATCTTAGACCAAATTACTCAAATTCACCAAAAATTCAAAGACAACATATGTTAATCTATCACATATCTTTCATATTTCATCATCAACTATCTCAAAGCTCAAACATTAATCAATGGAACATCTAAAAATCTTTATCAAATTCTAAAATTAACGCATAGGCTTGATAGTATGCTAAGCAACTATCACAAAAACGTAGAAATCATCAAAAGCTGAGCTTGAAACATACATTGATTTAGCCAAAGTCTTGGCCGAAACCCAATGTTCTTTTTCTTTTCCTTTCTTGTGATTTTCGGCGAAAGATGAGAAATGGCCTTTAATTTCTTTTGTTTTAATTAAAATAACATTAATATGCTATTTACCATTTTATCCTTAATGTATAAGATTTAAATTCCACTAATATAAGCTCATTTTTATCCACTTCCACTATCAAAGGTCTAATTATAACATACGGACTTCTCATTTAAAAAGCCATGCCAAATAACCACTTTAACAATCAGCACGCAGCTTTTACATTTTATGGGATTGAGTCCTTTTTGCAAATTAAGCACACAATCGATAAGATTTTCATAAGAATTTTCACACATGCTTAATCACATACTGTAAACACTAAAAATAATATTAAAATATTTTTGTGACCTCAGATTTGTGGTCCCGAAACTACAATTCTAATTACGGTCTAAATCGGTCTGTTACACACGGCACTAACAGTAAAAATAAATTCTATGCATGTGACAATTTTCGAACTCTAGACCTCTTGCTTATCTGCACTCCACTTAACCACTAGACCAGTAGGCCCATTCTACTATATTTTGTAAACATTTATTTATAAGCCTACTGTCTAAAGATAGGGGTTTATTCAAATAAAAACAAATTTTTCCCAACCTAAGGCTTGAACCCAAGACTTCTCAGACACTCCCAGAACACATAACCATTGAAGCAGATAGACATTTGTGTCACGAAAATATAAAAATAAATATTAAGAATTTTTGGGGCGTTACACCTCTACCCCCTTAAGGAAAATTTCGACCTCGAAATCTTACCTGATTAGAAAAGGTAAGGATATTGTTGCCGCATTGCATCCTCAGGCTCCCACGTGGCTTCCTCAAAACTATGATTATGGCAAAAACACCTTAACCAGTGGGATGGACTTTCTTCTCAGAACTTTAACATCGCGATCAACTGTCTGTACCTACTCCTCCTCGAAGGTCAGATCTGGCCTAACCTCGACCTCCTCCACTGGAATAATATGTGTGGGTCAGAGCGGTAGCGTCTCAACATAGAGACGTAGAACACATCATGAATCCGCTCCAACTCTGGAGGTACCTTCAGCTGGTAGGCAACTGGTCCCACACGCCTCAGTATGCAATAAGTTTCAATATATCTGGGGCTTAACTTGCCCTTACGACCAAATCTCATAACCTTCTTCCACGGCGAGACCTTGAGAAAACCAAAGTCCCCACAAAATACACGATCTCTCTGCGCTTTAAATCCGCATACGACTTTTGCGTATCGATGCCTCTTTTAGTCGATCTCGAATCAACCTGACCTTTTCCTCAATATCAAAAACCAGTTTAGGACCCAAAATACGGTGCTCGCCCAACTCAGTCAAACACAAAGGAGTACGACACTTACGACCATAGAGTGCCTCACAAGGTGCCATCTGTATGCTAGACTGGTAACTATTATTGTAAGCGAACTTTGCCAATGGCAAAAACTCCTCCCAATTGCATCGAAAGTCAATTACACAACCCCTTAACATATCCTCCAGTATCCGAATCACCTTCTCAGGTTGACCATCTGCATGAGGATGGAACATAGTATTGAAGTCCAACCTTGTACCCAGAGCTTCATGTAGCTTCTTCCAGAATCGAGATGTGAAGCAAGGATCCCTATCAGATATTATTGAAATTGGTACCCCATGCAGTCTCGCTATCTTCGACACATACAATTTAGCCAGCTTTTGCAGAGAGTAATCAGTACAAATAGGTATGAAATGGGTAAACTTGGTCAACCGTTCCATAATGACCCACACTGAATCTTTCTTAGTAAACGTTAAAGGCAACCCACTTACAAAATCCATAGTCACTCTTTCACATTTCCAAAGCGGTATTTTAACTAGTTGCAGTAAACCTGAGGGTAGCTGATGTTCAACCTTAACCTGCTGGCATGCTAGACATTTACTCACCAAATTAGTAACATCTCGCTTAAGACTTGACCACCAGTATAGCTTACAAAGGTCTCGGTACATCTTTTTCCAGCCAGGATGCATAGCATATGGGCTACTAAGTGCCTCTCACAGTATAGACTGTCTCAACTCGGCATCATTTGGTACACAGACTCTTTCACGAAAATAGAGAACCCCTTCGCTATTCAATCCAAAATATGATGTATTACCACTCTCAATCTATCGAAATCGAAGACCTAGTGTCTCATCCTCCAACTGTTTACTCCTAATCTGCTCGATCTACATCAGTTTAACCTGGAGTTCAGCCAACAGACTACCATCATCAAATAAACTGAGACGACCAAACATCGCCCTCAAATTAGTCAAAGCTCTACAGCTCAGTGCGTCGACCACCATATTAGCCTTACCAGGGTGGTATTGAATCATATAGTTGTAATCCTTTGGTAGCTCAATCCATCTACATTGCCTAAGGTTTAGCTCCTTCTGAGTGAGAAAGTATTTGAGACTCTTGTAATTAGTGTAAATGATACACTTCTCAGCATACAAGTAATGCCTCTAGATTTTCGGTGCGAATACTATTGCAGCCAACTTCAACTCATGCGTCGGATAATTTGCCTCATGAATCTTAAGCTGTCGAGATGCATACGCAAACACCTTACCCTCTTGCATAAACACACATCCTAAACTGACATGTGATGCATCACTGTACACAGTAAACTCTTTCCCAAACTCATGCTGTATTAGAACAGGGGCCTCAGTCAATACAGTCTTGAGCTTCTCAAAGCTCTTTTGCTGTGCATCAGTCCAATTAAATAGCACACCCTTACGTAGCAGCTTAGTCAAAGGTGCTGCAATAAGAGAAAACCCCTCTACAAATTGTCGATAGTACCCAGCCAGTCCCAAAAAACTGTGAATCTCTGATACAGTCTTAGGCTGCTTCCAATCCAAGATAGCCTCAATCTTTCGAAGATCAACCCTAACCCTTCAGCAGAGACTACATGACCCAGAAATGTTACTTCTTTTAACCAAAAATCATCCTTACTGAGTTTGGCGAACAGTTGTTTCTTCCTCAAAACTTACAAAACCACTCGGAGATGTTCATCATGTTCATCATCGGTCTTCCAATACACCAAAATTTTGTCAATAAAGACTACCATAGACCAATCCAGATAGGGCTAGAACACTCAGTTCATCATATCCATAAAGGCTGCTAGTGCATTTGTCAATCCAAATGGCATTACTAAAAATTCGTAGTGCCCAGAGCGAGTCCTAAACGCAGTCTTGTATACATTAGCCTCCTTAACTCTCAACTGATGGTACACAAATTAGAGGTCAATTTTAGAAAACTAAAGCTCCTCAAAACTGATCAAATAGGTCGTCTATCCTCGATAAAGGGTACTTATTCTTAATGGTCAGTTTGTTCAATTGCTGGTAATCGATGCACATATGCATGGATCGATCCTTTGTTTCCACGAATAACACTGGTGCTCCCCACAAAGACACGCTAGGCGAATGAACCCACGATCCAGTAATTCTTGAATCTGAGCTTTAAGCTCCACAAGCTCCTTCGTTGCCATTCTATAAGGGACGATGGACACCGGAGCTATACCAGGAAGGGGCTCAATCCCAAACTTAACTTCATAGTTTGGATGTAACCCAGGTAGCTCTTCAGGGAAGACGTCCAGAAAGTCTTTAACCTTTCTGATTTCGCTAATAGAAGAATCCCCCGAATCTAAAATATTGATATAGGCCAGATACGCCTTACACCCTTACGAACCAAATTTTCGGCCCTCAATGCAAAAATCACATTCAACAAGTAGTTCAAACTTTTCCCAATTACAACTACCTCGTTGTCCTCCTCAAATCTCAGTACAACCCGTTTAGTGGTACAATCCAAACTCACCCGTGTTTGACCAACCAATCCATTCCCCAGTATCAGATCAAATTCTCTAAAAGGGAGTTCCATTAGATTGGCTAGAAAAATAACTCCTTGCACCTCCAGAGGGACATCTCTAAAGAACTTATTAACCTGGACGGACTGCCCAATAGACTTAATACCATAATTTCACTCGGAGTACTCTCCACCAAAATCCCTAAGTTTTTAGTAACAGAGCATGCAACACAGGAATGGGTGGATCCTATACCTATCAATGCAGTATAATGTACATTAAAAATTAAGAACGTACCCGTGATGACATCCAGAGAATCTCCCTCCTCTCGATGACGTATACTAGAGTCGGCTGCCTCGCCTCAGTCTGATAAGCACCTCTGTCTGGTGCTATCTGCCCACGACCCAATCCATTACCACCTCGGGCCTGATCGCGACCTCTCAGTGGCTGCTGAACACCCCTCTATGATAGTGCAGTATCTATACCAGGAGCTTGTATCTAATCAGGCATCCTTAGACATTCTCTGATACGGTGCTCCAATGAACTTTACCTCAAACATGCCTCAGTTCTTTTCCAACACTCGCAGAGATGGCGTCTCCCAGAATCAATACAAGGCTGCTGTCTAGTAGCAGCAACAAGGGCCCCAACTTTGACCGGCCCATCTACTCTGGCCTTTTTATTAGGCCTCTGAATGGAACTCGAGGGCTCTAAATCCCTCTTCTTCCTACCTCTCTTTTTCTCACGGTTCTGGCGCTTAGTACGCTTATCTTCTGCAGCGATCTTTACCTTATCAACTAGTTTAGAAAAGTGTCACTCCCTTTGTGGAGCTATCAGAACACTTAATTTATCCTTGAGGCCATCCTCGAAGCGAACACATCGCTCGTACTCAGTTGCCACCATACCTCTCGCATAGCGGCTCAATCTTAAGAACATGGCCTCATACTCGGCCATTGATCTGTCCCTCTGAGTCAAATTTAAAAACTCTCTCCTCTAACCATCCACATAACTGGCACCCAGGTATTTTCCCTGAAGGCAAATTTGAAGAATTCCTAGGTCAGTCATTCGGGCTGAGTGCCCTCATTTACAGAGAGACACCACTGATATGCTTCATCTCGTGAAGCTATACAACACCATTTAATTTTTGCTCGGGGGTGCATTCCAAGTCATCCAAAATTCTCTATATGGCCTCTATCCATTATTAAGCCACTTTAGGGCAACTCTAGTAACACCCCTAAAAATCTCAGCTCCATTGGACCGGAGTCGTTCCGTAACCAACCCTCGACCCCTAGTACCAGTATTGGTCCCAATGACCCTCTCCAAAATTCTTAACATGGCTTTGGATAGGGCGTCATCCCTAGCTGTTCAATCATGAGACCGAGTCTCAGTCACAGGTGAAGCCAGTGTCTCACTGGTTTCCAAATTAGGTATGTGACCTGATGACGAGGACCCAACTCAAGCACCTCTAAGGCCTCTACCCGGACCTCTTGTACCCCATCCACGAGTACCTCTACTGATCATTTTCCAACTGCGTTTATCTGGATTAATAGTTTATGTATCAGTTTATAGTTCCAGTATTTGTTAATCAAAGTTTTATGCAAAGCAGTATAGTAATTCAATGTCCTTTTTTTGTAAATCGAAGTGCCTAACAGTTTTGCTATAGTCTTAGAATACACTATCGTAAGTGTTTTCAATACAGTCCATCAATAGTACTCGCAGGATATACTACTATAGTAGTTTCAGTTTAGAACATTTAACAATTTCAGTAAAAATCATAATGTAGTTTATAGAGAGAACTTACAAGATCGGTGTCGGAGACTCGATGTGCTATACATTAGTAAAACATTTCAAAACACTTCAAGTCATTTGAAAGTAGTTCTTTAGAATTTCAAGTTTTAAAACCCAATCCATAGCTGAGTTTTGCAACTTGGCTCTAATACCACTAAATGTAACATCCCAAACCAGACCTGGACGTTATGGCCAAATCTGGTGATGTCACATTGAAGTGTTTTTCATAAAAGAAGTTGTCGTTAAAAACTCTCTTTTCTATTCAACCTCTTTTTATTATATTTCGAAGACATGTCGTTCATTTCCAAAACGTGAATCATTATCAAGAAGCTATTACTTCCAGAATGATATTAAAATTCCAAAACATTATTAATATCAAAAACATCACTTGTTGCAGAAGCTTTTAAAATAGTTTCCGTATTTGTGTGCAATTTGTTAAAACGCTTGATTCTTTTGAAAACACGATTACCCCTAGTTCTAGCATTTATAAAACAAATCAATAAAAATCTAAAAAGGCCATTATTACATAAATATACCCAAAATAAAATTAAAATTCATTTAAGTGCTAAAATAGAATAAAGTAAGTTGTGTGGCCACTGCCGAGTCCTCCGCCACACTGACCCGCTTATGACTAGGGAGTACCTGTAAATCAAGTCAGAAGGGTGAGTTTATGAAAACTTAGTGTGTAATCCCTTAAATTTAAAACAGACAGAAGGTAAATACAGTCTGGGCCTAAGCCCTTTTTCAGTAATAGTGACAATAATAGTTTGGGCTTTAGGCCATCTCAGTATAGAGGCAGTCATGCATTTGGGCCTTGGCCCATTACAGTATCAGTAACAAAACATACAACATGCAAGTCCTACCCAACCAACCTCTACACCCCATCTCTATCCAACCCTACACTCCATGTGGGGATATAATCAACCCACCTATCCCTACACTCCAAAAAGTACCGAATGCGGCACTAGATGGTAGTTTTCAACTGAGGTGCCATAAATTAGGCTCGAGACCTTTCAGTACACCTCCTCTGATCAATTAAACCCCCAACCCAATGCAATACAATATACATAAATGGCATGCTATAACATAAAATTATATATGTAATCAAGGCATACAGTGTTAATTCAGTGGAACGTTATCATGCTTGCTCATATATAATATATAGTCATTTCAGTCAATTAGGGGTCTAGGTACTCTAATAGACCCTACAGTAGGTCCACAGTCAACTCGGGTGACCCGTGAAACCTTAGAAAATAATACGAGAAAATGGGCCCACAGGCCCATGTTGTGGGCCCATGAGGCTCACACGCCAGTGTGACCACACGGCCCAAAATGGCCTCGGTCGTGCGAATCACACGGCCAAGTCCAATAAATTCCATACGCACGTGTGATTTTAGCCATGTGGTCCCACAAGCCCATGTGGGCCACACGGCCCAAATCGGCCTGGCCTATGAATCACACATGGTCAGTCTCGTCGATCATATGCCTATGTTTGGTCCCACGGCCTACCACATGGGCAGACGCACGCCCGTGTTGCGTCAACATTTGTATTTTTTAGTTTTTCACCGACTTTCATTTCTAGAATAGTGTTCACACACACCTTATTATGAAAGATGAGCTCACAATCCTCGAACACTCCGAAACCTATGTTCAACCATGATCACACAATTAATTGCACCTCAGAAAAATTTAAAACGATCCCTATTCTAACACTTATGCAGTTGATCGACAACCATTTGCCTTGTTTGGACAACCTAAGCCCCACTCACTTAAACCATTGGAAAAGAATGATCACAAGCCCCTCGATTAATTCCTACAATTCCAGTCGAAACCCCTATTAAAAGAATATTAACAAGAACAGTCTAAGCCAGGACGAGTACCACTTACCGAAAGAGCAACCCGTAAAATAGAAATAGATCACTAATTCGGCAAAGAGTAGGATAGACCGAAAATGAAATGTAAGGGGAACACCTAAAGTTTTGGTAGCTACAAGAGAGAATTGGAGAGAAAGACAGCAGCAATGGGGAATTTTGGCTAAAATAAAAAGAAAATAAAATGATGGAGAGGGAACAAATCAGTAGCTAGAGGGTAAACCACTTAGAATTCAGCAGAAACACAGGGAGATTTGAGTCAAAGGAAAAAAAAAGGTGTGGGGGACAGAGGGATAGGATTCAGCTATGGAGGCAAAAAGAAAATAATGATGGTAGATGAGGAAGTAACATCAGAAAAGAAAGAGGGAGAGGGATTTTCAAACTTGCAAATACAATTTGAATGTGCTCAAAATCCTCACTCCTTAATTTCCTCACTAAAATCCCTTAATCTTCTCCTAAAAATTGTTCACCCCTCCCTCAACCACCTAATTCAAATTCCACTCAAACTCTTTAGTGTTTTGGTCAATCCACAACACTCCCATGGCACTAGCAGTAAAAATAAATTATATGCTTGCGATAGTAATCGAACTCCGGACCTCTTGCTTATCTGCACTCCAGTTAACCACCATACTAATAGGCCCATTATGCTATATTTTATCAACATTTATTTATAAGCCTACTGTTTAAAGATAGGGGTTTATTCAAATAAAAACAAAATTTTCCCAATCTAAGGCTTGAACCCAAGACTTCTTAGACACTCCCAGAACACATAATCACTGAAGCAGATAGACATTTGTGTCACGAAAATATAAAAATAAATATTAAGGATTTTTGGGGCATTACAGCAACATTTAAAATCTTTAACAGTTTCAAAATCAAAGGTACGGTCTAGCTGGACCTAGTTGCAATGATATCAAAAACATAAAAATTATTAGAAACGAGGCTAAAGCAGACTTACATGCATCTTCAAAGTGAAAGTTGAAGCTTCAAGCTTCTCCCTTTCTATTTCTGTGGCAAATTCGGTGATGAAAAGCAAAATGGGGAAGAAAACATTATGTTTTCTTTATTTTAATAATAAAAATATCATATTAAAAGAATTTAAAGCTTTAATCGTCCACCATCTTGAAAATGGGTAACTTACCCATTAAGGCCATCCGATTATAATTCTTTAATCAATTTAACACCTTTAAACTAATAATGATTGGCTTTTTCAACTTTTATAATTTAGTCTTTTTTAATTAATTAACTATTGAAACGGTAAATTTTTTCAACGAAACTTTAATATCACATTAATGAGACTCTGTAAATATTTATAAAAATATTTATGGCTCGGTTTATAGAAATGAAGTCTTGATACCTCATTTTCGAAAATCACTTGACCTTAGGGTCTTACCACTTGAACTTAATGAAACGCTTATATAATATAAATTATCAAATCGAAAACCTGTTTAAAATCACATCTGACGTAAATATTAAATAATAATATTTACGAACTTACTTTTCATATTTGGTGGCCCCAAAACCACTATTTCTGACACCATTGAAAAATGGGCTGTTAGAGTTTCCATGTATAGTTCGTACAAATCTGACAAGTTCAGTATGTGAAGTTTGAGTATGGTTGTGTGGGACATCTAAAACGCATGTGATGAAGTGTATGATTAGTGTCTTAAAGTGTTGAGTCTTAAGCAATGTCAGTGCATAAAGAGTCTGTCAAGTAAGTATGTGTTTGTTCACCACGATGAAGTCTAAATAGGTCCGTTGGGGCTAAAAACACATCTCTAATAAGATTCTTGAAGGAAAAGTCCATGGCATGACACCTTCTATAAGGAACTAAAGGACGGTGATTACCAAATAGGGTTCTCTGCGTGTCCCAAGGCAATGATGGGCAAATTGTAATACCACAAAATTGGGCCTAGAAGTTCTAAGGGTAAATTAGGAATTTTGGCTCAGAATGGGTTAAAAATTTTATTTGTGGTAACCTAAAATTGTTTTCATCTATGGCTTTTTGAAAATTAAATCAATTTTTGAAAATAATGTTGAAAAGACTTTCAACGTTAAAATAAGGAATGTTTTATTAAATGGTTCAATTTAGGAGTAGTTAAAAAGAAATTTTACAAAAGTTTTAAAAATGGCCTATTTTCCCCTCTATCTTTATAAAACCCATGATAGTTTCTTCTCCATATTTTTGTTGTCGTCCCTTGTTCTCCCAAGCTTCTCCCTCACAAACATCATTTTTAAATTTCTATCATCACCTAAGCTATAAATCTCCATCGAATTTCAAGGAAAACACCTAAAACACAATTGATTTTGTCATCTTTGAAGCTTGTGGGTTTTTGAAGTTTTTAATCAAAAGCTCATTTCTCTTCCATCGAAGGTAACAGTTCGATTTCTTATTAGTTTTTAATGTTATCTAGTCTTTTAACATAAGTTTTTAGCCATTAAATCGTATGTTTTGAATAAAAGCCAAAAATTGGGTCGTTAATGGTGAATTTTGAGATTTTGAGTAAAAGCATGGTTTCCTACATTCACATCAAACATTCAATCATTTACTCCTTTTCCTACATTCTACACCTACCAATCAATCACCAAGCAAGCCCTCCCCACAGGCAATTAAAAGCAAGATGTAATAACACTTAAGTACAATTCAAGCTCTTTAGTGCAATGCTCTAGAAATACTAATGTAATATCCTAAAATGCAACTAAACTCACCTAAGTATAGGTAATTAACTAAGCCTAATGGCATGAATATAACTTTTTCAAGTGTTATCACACCCCCAAACCTGAACTATTGCTTGCCCTAAAGCAAAGTATTTATGAATGTATAAATATAAGAATTGCCACTGCCACATAACCACTTTTTTTTGTCAAGCCATATATAGAACATTTTGTACTTCAGTTCTCAACAATCTTTTATGTCTAAAAGTTTGTTCAAGTTTCATAAGTTTACTTAGCAAAGGCAATGTAGAAAATATTGCCCTAAAAACAAAATTCCTACATACTCTTGTATGTAATTTGACTGTAGCAAATATCTCCTAAATTACTTTGTTCATCTTGTACCTACACTCAATTTTCTTTTTAACCATGGCCCTGTATCTTCTCAAATACATACATATCTATTTAAGATATTACTATTAATATATATGTTTTAGAATACTAGGTGATTTAGCTCGTCACATGTGTAACACCCCTATCGTATCCATCGTTAGAACAATGTTACAAAGCATTAGTGAAATATAAAGACCAAGTAAACAGATATTTCATTTTATACAGTATTCATGTCAAAAATCAAACATAAAGTCCCTTATATGAACCCTAAAGGTCCAAAACATGCATAAGAAATGAGTCGGGACTAAATCGGGTACTCATAGAATTTTCGCAAAATCTCAAAATTTTTCCTAAGTGCAAGGGTCACATGCCCGTGTGGTCAGGCCGTGTGGTTCACATGGCCGAGGGACACGCCAATGTCTTAGGTCATTTAACTCTCTGACTTGGGTCATACGGCCAAGCCACATGCCCGTATGCTAGGCCGTGTGTAAATAACTGGGCCATCTATTTTGACATTTTAAAGATGCAGGGGACACACGGCCAGGTCACACGCCCATGTGCTAGGCCGTGTTTCACACATGGTTGAGACACACGTCCGTGTCTCTGTCCGTGTGGAAAAAAAATAGGCTATATTTCTCACCCCATTTTGTCATCCTCCTACACAAACACTTTAGCACGTTAACAAGCTATTATAGGTCATTTATCCCAACTCGAAATCAAGTCTTACACATGATATAATACCTCATATAATCAAGTATACACACTTACTTAAATTACCAAGTTCACATACATGCATATCTTATGAAATATGCTAACTTAATTCAATCATCAATATGCCAATATAATTTCTATCAATAAACCAATTTCAAACACATACCAAACATATCCATCACAAGCCATTCCAATGTCTAGTTACAATTAAAGCATTTATATGCTGATATTGGCCAATTAACCCATACATGCCATTATAACCATAATTGATTTACCATATATATATCGAAATGGGCTAATGGATAGTGCTGCCAAGCTTTCAATCCAACGAGCCTCCAAATTACTATAGAACAGCGGAAAATAAAACAAAGTAGGCATGAAATGCTTAGTAAGTTCGTATAACATGGTAATTAACTGACCACTCATTTAAATTCAATATAAACATACAAGGCACATTCAACCAAATTGATCATGAGCCCTAACACGTATCCTCATCAACATTGTTAGTCATATATTTCATATAAATATTAAGAAACATGTATGGGTTCAACAATAATTAGATTTCCATGTACATATACTTTCCACATCATGTATTTATATAGGATATACAAATCATATCCTTGTATTTCAAGTATATTTTCATAATAATTCGTCTCGAGTTTAGATTATTTCATGTTGAAACTTTTCGCATTAAATCATTTAAAATGTCAGTGTTACATGGGTAACACACTCAAGGTGTACAAATTTATAATCATGGATGAACATATTCATCAAACAAATTCCATGTTCATTTATTATCATCTCGTATTTTCATATATCATGTATCATCATTTTCATGTATTTCAGGCAGATACGTGTATTAATTCATTTCATGTTCATATTTTCTCATGTCAGGATTTTGCCTGTTGAATCATTGAAAACATCGATGGATACACTGGTAGTACACTCGAAGAATACAAATAAAAATCCATCAATTCGTATTTAGTAGTGCTCTTTAAAGCACTTAATCGAGAAATCCTCTCTCAAGCCGTATAACAGGAAGCTCACAAAGAACAGTTAATCGGGAAGCTCACAAGAGCATAACAGGAAGCTGATCCAGGCTATATAATAGGAAGCTCATAAGAGAAATAATCAGGAAGTTCAGAAAGAGCTTTTAATCAGGAAGCTCACAAAGAGCCTTTAATTAGGAGCTCCAGATAGCCATATATCGAGAAGTTCAAGTGAGCCATATTAGGACGCTCACAAAGAGTTGTGTTTGTGTCTGCAATATATGTAGGATCACTACCGATCATATAACAAGACGATCATAAAGAGCAGCGGTAGTCCGCAACACATGCAAGATCACTATCGATCAGGATGCTCACAGGAACCATTTAATAGGAAGCTTGAGAGGCCTTATAATGGGCTACTTGTAGCAGTTGTGGTGTGTCCGCAACACATGTAGGACTATAACTAATCGAAAAATCCTGTATCCATCGAATTCCAATATTCAATCGAGATTTAAGATTTATTGGGCTTTGTCGAATATGTAACCAATTTCACATATTTGGCATTTATACAATATGCATACATAACATTCAATTTAAACATATAGATATACACAATTTAGTTACACAACTTACCTCGACAAATGTTCATGTACATAAAATCTACTAATCTGACATTTTCTCTTTTCCTCGTTCTAACTCCGAAGTTGGTCTATCCGAATTTATACGAATGAATTTAACATTGATTCATGTTCATTTCAATTAGATTCACATCTTAGGTAAAATTACTATTTTGCCCTAAACTTTTAATTAATGACTATTTCATCCCTAGATTCAAAAATGAAATTCATGCAATTTAATCCTTATTCCAAGCCTAGTCGATTTTTACATGTAAAATTTACAGCCCATGTATTTCAAAAAATTCTAAAATTTTCCATAAATTTTACATCTTTTCAATTTAGTCCCTAAATCACAATTTCATCAAATTCACTTAACAAAAGTTGTTTATTTATCAAAAATTCATTTTCTACCATAAAACTTCATAATTCATCTATGTTCATCAATGGAAAAACCCTCGTACCTTGATAAGTTTGCAAATTAATCCCCGAGATAGCTAGACTAAGCTCTTACGATCTCGAAAATATAAAAGTCATTAAAAACAGGCAAGAATACTTACCTAATCAAGAAAAATAAGTTGGCTTGAGCTTAGGTTTCCATGGCTAGGGTTTCCATGCTTTTAATTTGGGAAAGATGATATAAATGATTTTTATTTTTATTTTTTAGCATTTATCATCTTTTATAATTTGACTTTCCAATTTAATCATTTTCTTTATTTTTTTTCCATGGATGAATCATCATCCTTAACCACTAAGCATTTTTAATGGTCTATTTACCATATAAGGACCTAAAATTTTGAATTCTATAGCTATTTAATCCTTTTAGCTATTAAAACTCAACTTTTTCACATTGTCAAATTTGGTCCTTTATCAAATTAAACATGTAATCGGTAAAATTTATTTACAAAATTTTTACATAACATTACTAAATACTATATACCATAAAATAATAAAAAAATAAATTTTCTTCCAAAATCATATTTGTGGTCTCGAAACCACTGTTTCGATTTTACCGAAAACGGGCTGTTACAACATGGTTCTCTAACTTGACAATCATAGTGGAGAATACACTAAATTATTGAGAATTTAATCATTTCACAAGTGAAATGGAATTCACTTATGAAGCTAAGGCTTTTGACATAGAAGGGTGATGGAGCAAATAACTACCTCATTAGCTACTCAACCTATTACAACAGTGGAATGCCCCTAAACTTCTTTTTCTTTATTACACATTCTTCCCTAAACTTTCCTTTTCTAATCAACAACACAATGGAGCAAAAAAAGTGTTGCTAACCTATTTGACAATTCTAATCATTGGAGTGTCTTATGGCATTTCATTGATTTTTCTTAAGATTTGTCACTTTATTCATTATTCATTATTCATTATTCATTATTTAGTATTGCCATTTTACTGAGCTTAGTTCCAAAAATCTCTAAGTTTATTAAAATAAATTACTATAGACCAATTCTAAATGAAGTTAGGACATCTCATTTTTAGGGACGATTTTTAGGCAAACCATCCTAAGCTAAATTCACTTAATCCACTATAACATTTTCTAAATATCTAATTAATGTCCTTATCGAACATCATAGTTAAAAATTACACTCATAATAGTCTAAGCAATCCTTGGAAATTACTTGTGTCATGGAAAAAATGAACATGCTCAAGTAAATATCTAATGCATCTTAAATGCCCAACACATCCCCAAACCTAAGGGATGCATTATCCTCAATGCATGCATAGACATGAATCATGAATATAAGAATATATTTACACGTAAAATGTCATGGGAAAAATATGGATGTTATGACGCAATAAAGGGAAAAGAAATCCCTTGGCTTGGAGCTTGATTATCATTACTTCAATTTCGACGGAAGGACTTACATGTTAAATGCTTATAACATATATTCTTTTTTAGTAATTGGAGTGGCACATCCTCCTCTTCGTTGTCGGACATGGTGATCTCATCAATGATACGATTGATTTCATGGTCTTGTTCAATCATTGCTTCAATAGATGTAGGCGAGACAGCTGCAGTACTATCATCCGGTGATGCCAGTGTATGGGGTTGTTTCTTCAGTTCCCTCGTCATTAGTCTTTATGTGGACTGATTCAGTCTTTCTGCATCTTCGTCTAGTGATTTAGTTTCTTTCACTTTAGCAGCAGGGTTGGTAGTTCTAGGCTCTACTTTAGCCTTCCCTTCTTCAATATATGCCTACAATTCCTTAGGAAATTTAGGGAATGCATGCATGGGCTTGGTGAAGTTCTTCTGAAGGGACCTCTTTAGAGCATCATTTCTCTTCTCCACATAGGCCCAGAAAATGGTCATTCTTTCTTGCGCCTTTGCCAAGTCTACAATAATTCAAAGTTGCTGAATCACGAAGAGATATAGTTGTTTCTGCAACCTCTCAAATGAGTTGAACACCTGATACTCAAATAGACTATTGGAAGTAGAAGTGGTTGTTGTGGCAAATAGTGGTGTAGAGGATGCAGAAGCTAAGCCAGTTGGTTATTGCTTAAGCAAGGCCTTTCTAGATATCTTGGCTATAATAACCTTTGTGGTTGCCCCCTTATTTAGGATTACATCCTCGCTGGGCTAAACTTGGACATTGATGCACTAGAAAAGTGTAGTGATTAAGGTTGGAAAGTTGAGACTCGCTACATTTTTTAGTGCACAACGGTGGACTTCATTGAAGATTATTTTGCCAACATTAATCCTTCTACCCATCATTATAGAGTGGACCAACAACATTTGCTCTTTAGAAATTGTAGAGTTATAGGTTGAAGGGATTAATCGCGTCTTTAAAAGATGATACCAAACTCTACAACTAGGCTTTAAGGATGCCCTTTCAACAGTGTAACAGTCTTGCCTAGATACTGTCTATTGAGTTCCTTTAACACAAAGGTATTGTAGGACTTGATTCAACCCATCAGAGGTGACAGTTGTAGTGAATTACGAATGCATGTCTTGTAAATCAGAGAGGCCATATTGATCATTGATGTTGTCCTCATCAGACAACACCGATGCTCCTCGAAACTATATGAAAGCGTTATTAGGCAAAGTTATATGAGCATAAAACTCACGAACAAGCTTAGTCAAAACATCCTTAGGATGCAAGAAAAATATTTTCCAACAATATTTTTCTACCACAGATGAGATGGAGACGTCATACACCATAAAAGGTTCATCTTTGAAAAGAAAGCCTTTTTCAAGGCAAAATGGTCTCTTTGATATATTATTCTTATACTTCTCATCTGTTTCAACATTGAAGAACTTTCGTGGTGGTACAATAATGATTTGGGGGTTAATTCATCTAGCCACTATTATGAGTTAGTGACAGCATTGATTTAGAAGATAATGGGAAAAGCTATAGTTGTTGAAGAGGCATAAGTAGATTTGAGAGATAAAATAGTTAGTGTAACTGTGAGGAAATATGTTGGGATTAAGGTAAAGGTAGAAGTAATGACAGCAATATAAGTTGTAATTGGGGTGTGACGTCAGTGATAAGAGAAATCTTATTAAACAAATTATTAAACAAATTAAATGTGAGAGCTAGGAGAAATTTTGAAAATAGTAAAAATATTGAGAAGCTAAGGTTGAACATCTCCGAGGTAAATGGACTATTTGTCCCAATTCACATATGCACTCTAGTAGTGCTTCGAATGCTAGCCATTAACTTTAAATGTGACCTCTATTTCCATATCCTTGACATCAACAGCTCCATGAGGGTATACTTGGGTTACTTAGATGGGACCTGACCATCGGGATTTCAGTTTGCCAGGGAACAACTTTAACCTTGAGTTGAATAATAGCACCTATTGTCATGGTTCAAATTGTCGTTGCATAATCCTCTTATCATGCCAATGCTTGGTCTTCTCCTTGTATAATTTAGCATTCTCATATGTTTGTGCTCTGAATTCTTCTAGTTCATTTAAATCTAGTAATCTTCTATTGCTAGTAGCTTTCCAATCCATGTTCAATTGTTTCATAGCCCAATATGCCCTATGCTCTAACTCAACCGACAAGTGGTGACATTTCTAATGGAGTTTTATAAATAGTGTGAAAGGCCTATAAGGCTTAATCCAATCTTAAGGACCAGTCCTTAAGATTTGGGTTGACAACCTTCTCTAAAATCGCTTAACTTCTCTATTAGAAATTTTAGCTTCCCATTCGTTTGTGGATGATATGTTGTGGAAATATTTTGTTTTACACCATACCATTGTAAAGCATTAGCAACTAGCTTGCAATCAAAGTGAGATCCCTCATTACTGATAATGGCTCGAAGTGTAAGAAATATTGTAAAGATGTTCTTATGCAAAAACTTCAGCACGACTTGGCATCATTAATAGGAAAAGTTGTGGCTTCTATCCATTTGGAGACATAATTGAAGTCCACTAGTATGTATAAATTGACGAACAAGGGTGGAAATGGACCCATAAAATCTATCCTCCATACATCAAACAATTCAATCTCCAAAATATTTTGCATTAGTATTTCGTGTCTCCTACATGGATTACCTATCCTTTGACAACAATAGCATAACTTATAAAATTCATGGGCAGCCTTGAACAAATTTAGCCAATAAAAACTAGATTGAAGTACATTAGTTGTGGATTTTACTCCTCCAAAATTCCCTCCATACGGAGCTGAGTAGCAATTTTGCAATACATTGTTCATCTCATCATCAAGAATACAACTTCGAATGCTTTGATAAGCACGTTGCTTAGATAAATAAGGCTCATCCCATTAGTAAAATTTTGCATCATGGAGGAATTTTTGTCTGCCCTGGCTATTCAAACCAGGTGGCAATCGTCCACTAACTAAGAAGTTGGCAATATTAGCATACTAAGACAATGCGGTGACAATCAACAATTATTCATCTAGGAAATCTTCTTTAATAAAATTGGTATTATCATATTCATTTCCTACTTCTAATCTTGATAGGTGCTCAGTCACTTGATTTTCAGTCTGCTTTCTATCTTGTATTTCCATATCAAACTCTTGTAGCAAGAGTATCCACTGAATTAACCTTCGCTTGGTATATTTTTTATCACCAAATACTTAATGCAAGAGTGGTGTGTGTAGACTGTGACCTTGGTGCCAACTAACTAAGATCAGAACTTATCGAACACAAATACCATAGACAATAATTCTTTTTTGATGGTGGTGTAGTAAAGGTACGCAACCGTCAGGATCCTGCTTGCATAAGAGATTGCATGAAATACCTTGTCTTTCTTCTGCCCCAACCCTGCTCCCAAAGCATAATCACTGGCGTCACACATGAGTTCGAATGGTATTATCCACTTAAGAGCTATTACAATCAATGTTACTATTGGTCGTTTATTTAACTGCTCAAAATTTAGTAAACAAGGTTCGTAAAAAATGAAAGGTTTATTCTACTCCAGCAACATGCACAAGAGTTTAGATATCTTTGAAAAACCCTTAAAGAATATTCTATAAAAACCTACATGACCCTTGACACTGGTAGGAGATGGCAATTTTACTATCACCTCAATTTTTGCTTTGTTGACTTTAATCCCTTGTTGCGATACCCTTGCCCCAGAATAATGCCTTTATGGACCATGAAATGACATTTTTCGCAATTCAAGACAAGACTAGTTTCTTCACAGTGGCAAAGAATAAATTCCAGATTTTTCAAACAGCCCTCAAAGTTATTCCAAAAGACAAAGAAATCATCCATAAAGATTTCGAGAAATTGTTCTATCATGTCAAAGAATATTTCCATCATATAATGTTGAAAGGTTACCGGGGCATTACATAACCCGAATGGCATTCTCTTAAAAACAAAAGTACCATATGGACAAGTGAAAGTTATCTTCTCTTGGTCATTGGGAGCTATAACAATATGATTATACCCTGAATATCCATACAGGAAATAGTAGAAGGCTTTCCCAGCTAATCTATCCAACATTTAGTCAATAAATGGTAATGGGAACTGGTCCTTTTGAGTTGCTTTGTTGAGCTTGTGATAATTAATGCAGACACTCCATCTCATGATAGTGCGAGTTGGTATAAGATCGTTGTTATCATTAATAACCACCGTAACACCTCTTTTCATGGACACACATTATACAGGACTCACCCAAGAGTTGTTTGAGATCGAGTAGATAATACCAGTTTCAACTCAAAATGCTTAGCTTGTATTTGTTGTCTTACTATCCCTAGATTCAGGTCATCTAAAATTGGAATGATATTCTCTCAAATTGGCCTGTCTCGGTCACCTATCGCACAGCAAATAGGAAGATTAACATCCTAACCATTTGGATTTAATGGATCATTCAAACCAGGATCATTCCCTTCCCTAGCCATATTACATAATTATCTTCTCATTCTTAGTAAAGTTCTCTCGATTTTTGGGTCAAAAGGATACTCTTCGTTAACAAGATACTTCTACTCATGTGCTAATAGAAAACCTGTAGAAATTAAATACAACTAAGTTAGCTAAAATTAATGAAATAAAATAAAAATAGAAAAAACCAAATTTCATCAAATGTTCATCCCAGACAGTGGCCCCAAAAACTTGTTGCGTGTGAATATGATACGCAAATTCTGGGAGTATACATATCGACTCAAGTAATAAAGTGATGAGTGAGATCATTTCCACAGGGATCATATAAGTGTAAATCAGTCAAGTTATTATAGTGAAGTGTGATTAATGCTATGGTTGTAACACCCCAAACCCGGTCAACACATCACAACCGAATTCAGTATGTTACAGAGTGGAAATAATTTGAAGAAAACAAGTTGCTGGTTTACTTTTGTGAAAAAGTGTTATCGAAAACATTTTGTCGTTTTGAGTTTGAAAGAAAAACTCCCTTGGGAAGATCGTTTGTCGTTTATAGTTTTGGAAAGTCGTTTGGTTTTATGAAAACCCGAGCGAGTTTAGCATAATAAAGTTGCAAACCATTTTTGTATCTGAACATAAAGACAAAATTAGTTCGGAGGAAGTTTGAGTTAGTTTGCTGACTTCATTTATTTAGTATTACCCGGTGGTAAAGTTTGAAAAACCCGATAAGTTGTACAATTTCTAAAAACGTTGATTTTACAGGTTATTGGAACATGCTAGGGTATTTAACTTAGGCATAGTATGATAAAACTTAAAGCAGATAATTAAAACCCGAAATAATAAAATTTAGCGGCCTTATTACAAATCCAAAAAAAACCAAATTTCAAGAAAATATAACCCGAAATAAAAGTTTAAAACAAAACCCAAAAACATGGTGCATGGCCACCTTGAGTCCTCCCCAGCTCCACATCTGCGATCTATGTCTCATCTGCAAAAATGTAAGGGAAGGAGGTGAGTCACCAAGACTCAGTGTATAAATCCCCATCCCGAAAATAACGAGGCACTTACACATTTCATATGTCAATATACAAATCATGCAACCCAACCTAATTAACCGAACTCCTGTGTCTACCCCATGTGTTCAAAACCACTGGTGACCGTATTCACAAATCATATAAGTGTGGTCAAAACCACTGGTGACCATAGTCACAAATCATATGGTGGGGCAACCCACCGTGTGGTCAGAACCACTGATGACAATCCCATAATCAACATGTGGGGTCAACCCACTGAGGTACCAAACCACTAGGACGAGTCAAATTAATCCACGTGTGGTCAAAACCACTGGTGATCGTAGTCACAAATAATATCCGTGTGGTCAAAACCACTGGTGGTCAAAACCACTGAGACTAGTCACAAATAATAAGAAAAGCGGGGCCAACCCACTGTGTGGTCAAAACCACTAGTGACAGTCTAATCATCCTTCCCCCTCCTCTCAACATACCCATCATCATGAACACATTTTTCATGGCATATTAACATGTTTGTAATGCAAATATCACATAGCATAGCATAAAATAATATAACAGCATATATCGATAGCCAATCCACAGGGGATTTACCCGGAGTCCACGCTCATACCCACAAGGGTAACGCACAGTTGTCAATAGCTATTTCAGCTTTTAACAGTAAACTTAACCAGCAAATTAACTAATGAAGTGTCCAAGAATTACACACCTGATTACTCATAAAACGACGTTCTCTACGTCGTTACTGTTATTAATCGACACTACCGCATCTGACTACTGCTTTGCTCCGATGCCAGCCCACACCCAAGCGGCCAATCACGAACAGCCGACACTACCCTCTTCTTGAACTTAGGGGTTGGGGTTCCAGATCTAACCCCACCAAGTGATTGATTAGCCTTCGAGTCCATAACACACCTTGCTCACTAACCGAATCAAAGCAGTGAAACAAATTGTTAGGAATCAAGACCCAAAATTAAATCCCTTACCTAAATCGACAAAAGCCCGAGGCTCTAAGCGTGACTCACAATCGACGAATCTCAAAAGTCTCCACAAAATGATGTCACCACCGCCTACATTCGGCCAAACATCACATACACTAGGTCCCTACCTTCGGCACATAACGAAATAAGATATGATTGACGACAGGGACACTTACCACAATACTAGCAAACCGATTGGAAAAATAAGGAAGAATAACCGATGAAGCTTGCTGCCACAAAACCTAAAAGAACACTTATGAGTGCCAAAGAAATTCAGCTTCTCCATCTATAGAAATCGATAGAGAGAAGGGATAAGAAATGAGAGAGATTCATCCAAAGTGCCAAGAACTTACCTCCACTTATCGAGGTTGACCAACGAAGCAAAGAAAAGATGAAGAGAGAGAGTGATCTCTAACAGTTGATATTCAACCAAGGTGTTGGAAAAAGAAAAGAGAAAAGTAATATAGGTTTTGGCAAAGAATGAAGCTTCAAGAAGGGTTCGGCTAACAACAATAAGAATAGAAAGTGGAAAAAATGAAGAGGAATGGCTTATGAGGTTTCAGTTCTTAAGGTTTGGCAATAGAATGAATCGCAACTGCTGAGTGGTGGGCAAGGTGGATACAGGTAAGCACTTAAGAAGCAAAGAAGTGAAAAAGAAAAACAAATGAGAAGAGAGCTAGGGAAAAAGGTTTCGATTTTAGTACCTGAGAAACAAAAACACAACAAGGATACTACGGGTCTTTTGGTTTTGCCAAAAAGAAAAGAAATATCTAACTGCCTTCTCTAGCTTGCCGAAAATACTCCCCTAAGACTACTAATGAAATTCAGCACACCCCTAGCTACCCAAACCGGTTTTTCCCACACTATTAGAGTTTGCCATTCGGCCAACTCTAAGCTCCCATGCCCAACTCCACAAATTCCTCCTCACCACTCATCCAAATTTGTTTGAATGAGTCAAATTCCTAAATTTCCTCTCTTCCACCCATTTGAAACTGTTGACCCTTTCAAACCTCATCAATCAGAGTCCCACCTGAACACAACTTCCCCTGGTCTTGGCGTTAAAATAACAAGCAGAAAGAGAATTTCTGCTGCTCGAACCTAGGCTCCCTTGCTCCCCCTTGAGGCGTCACTTCTCCAAGCCCTAAGTAGCGCCTCCTTGCCACTTTTCCAAGGCACTTCTTGTGCCAGAACTCACTACTAGTTATACTTAACCCCTAGCTTAATCAGCTCCCTTCCTTTAGAAGCCCAAAACACAACTTTTTGCTATAACTCTGGCCTATCCCTAGCTCAAGCCTAGACCCTAAAATAGTTCATACCAAATACCTAACATACAATATACATGCAAACACACGAAATGCAAAGGCCCAAATTTAAGGATGTTACAATGGAAAACTAATAATAAGAATGCAATGGCAATTGAGAGAATGATGATGTATAAAATGTGCAAAACAAATAAGCAATCAAGTAAGAAGGATGTGAAAAAGACACTACAACAAATGATAGAGGGGCTACGATGTTGATTGAGTAGGCTAGGATTACAAAAGAATCTACCCTTATTAACCTCTAACGCTTCAGAAAAATCTTAATTATTCTACTACTCAGAACGATTATACTGTGGTTTGCTTCTTTCAAGAGCAATACCTAAAGTTACTTGACCTAGGGTGCTATATGTTTATAGGCCTTAAGTTTTGTTCCCAATACCATTTCTTCTTCCTTCCGCACGAAATAATGCTTTATGTCTAGAGATTGGTACAAGTAATTTATCAAACACTCACTCATATCATTCAACTTTGATCTAAGTAACCTAACCTTTTCAGACTTAGGTTATTTTTTATATACTTGTTGCCCATTCATCAATGCACTGCATGCATGCAATCCTGAAATACCATTGAATGAAATAGTAGATTAATCTAGATCTAAACTTCAACCATTAATAGAAATAAGGGTTTCATCAAAGTAATCCCACCCTAAGAGATTTAGCTCATGGGTTGGGCAATAAAATAAAGTTTAACACAACAACCAATATTTTCTTCATCAATCAAGCTCACGAAGAAACCAGATAAGAAATATAGGAAGAATTCCAGGATGACAGCTTTCTTCTATCCAGCTGTCAACACGGGCAACACAATGTCTTGCAGTGGCCTAGGATGGCTGCCTTCTTCTTCCACCTTTTTCTATTCCCTTGTGCTTAGTCGCTTCACTCTATTGGCCCCGCATTGTTGCCCTCTCTTTTCTTGGCTTTTATATCTCTTCCTTCTAAGCTAGGTCCATCAGCCTATAACCCGTTCTCTCTTTTTTAGGAGGATTTATCTGGTACAAGTACAGTAGGGGCTAATAATAGTATGTATTAAGTGCTGACTAGGCATCTTCCAAGCATTGCCATAGCATTTATGTTGGCAAACTATCCAAAATTTATCATAGCAAGCCTTCAATCATTCATTCCCTTTCTTACATTCTACACCTGCCAATCAACTACCAATCAAGTCCTCCCCACAAGCAATTAAAAGCAACATGTAATAAAATTTAAGTACAATTCGAGCTCTTTAATGAAATTATCTAAAAATACCAATACAAAATGCAACTAAACTCACCTAAGTACAGGCAAATAACTAAGCCTAAGGGTGTGAAATATAACTCTTTTCAAGAGTTATCAGTTGCTTGGACATGTTTTCGATGATTGAATTATTATTGTGGTCATTTTGATGATTATTTGATGGGGTATTAGTTACATGTTGAATGGCTTATGATTGGGATGGATTATGTACCTTATTATGTTCTATTTTTGGTGTCTAGAGTAGAGGTATCAATATTTGGGTTTTAAAAATGATACCTCTATGATATTTTGATGTGCAAGGAGTCAGTATTGTTATTTGGTATCGATACCCTATCATGAGTATCGATACTCAGGGTAAAATAATCGATACTTTAATAAATGTATCAGTATTTTCTAGGATTTGAGTTTTAGACGAGAAATGGAATACTATTTTGGTACCAATTTTCCAATCGGTATCGGTACCATATAAAGGAAATATTGATAATTTTGTTTCAATATTGATATCTCGTAGTCAAATTTAAAATTTTGTAGAATGAACCTAATGCATGTCTAACTATAATTATATGATCAATTAAAATGTGTAGTAAGTCATAATGATAATAAGGAGTATATTTGACTTGAAACTCGTGTAAATGCTAAAGTGGAAAATGTTTCTTTAAGAATGAGTTTATTTGTACTGTGTTTGATGTGATATAATAGTGTGGCATCCTGATATTTGGGTTCAGTAACCAAGCTGGGTATCAGGTACTATACAAACCTCATCAAACATGAGTGTAGGAAAATCCATATCATAAACGCATCAGGAAAGAAAAGCCTTTGTAGCTTAATATGAAAGGAATACCTTTGTGGTGAACTCTGAATGGATCACCTTTGTAGCATGTTCTATTTGATTGCCTAAATAGTGTATTTTGCTAATTCAAAGTGGCGTGAACTGACAGGAATATCTAGTAAGTTACAAATCTGAATGTTTGTCGCTATGGCAAGATATGAGTAAGAGTAAGTTCTAGTAGCTCTGTAATATGCATAACCAAGATAAGGTATTTATATGCTCTGGAATAAGAGTTTTATGAAATCTTAAGGGATTTTCATGAAAAAGAGATGTATATCTACATGTCAAGAAGGGTGCCTATTATGATGATATTTAAGTATGAAAAGTAATGGGTATCACATCTTCTTCCAATTTTACTTTGAATCTGAGTCAATGTTGTTTTGAATTATGAGATTATGTATAGCATGATATGGAGTTATCTGGATGTTATACGCGATGAATTATAAGTATAGATATGTGCACAAAATTAGATTAGGGTAGGTTTAAGATTGAACTATAGGTATGAAATGTTGCGTAAATATTTGCCATGAATATTTATCCACCCAAGATAATGTCAATGAACAATTGTTTTGAAATAAGATATTCATGAATCGATTGAAAGGTTTCCTCAGTTAACAAGATATGGAAAATTAAGTATGATAAGGGTATGATAATTGGCACATAAGAGAGTGATAAGATCGTATGTTACCATCTATAGTAAAAGATAGAGAGTAGAAGAGAACTCATGGAAACTCTTGGACTATTGCAAAGACTCCATCAAGGTATGGTTGATGAGCTCTCTAAGTACTCTTGTACTTGGAATAATATTATTTTTTTTTTCAAGTTTGTGGAGAAGAGGTTTCTCCTGGAAGGACAACGCTAGGAGTACCCTAAGTTAATGGCGGATTGCGCTCTTATGCATAGAGAGGATTTGTTGCACGGTGTTTAAAATTTGCCTCTTGAGTCTTTTTCAAATAATTTTGTAACTTGTAGAGATTCGTACTAGATGTGTTGTAATAAGTTGTTTAACATGTACTCTATTTCAAATGTTTAAATGATAAGTTTTTCCTTGGGACTTCAAATAACAGATTTAAAATAATGAAGAATTGGTAATTTTTTATTAAATCTTTTGTATTGCATAGTAACACTCGAGATTCAGACTCGATCAATCGGGTCGGATTGAAAGCGTTACAAGTTTTGGTATTAGAGCTCAAATTAGTCATTTCTTAGACCATGAAGATAAGGAAGCCCTGTATGTATACTGATTCGAACTTGGCTTAGTTTCTCATGTGCATTAAACTCTTGTTTATATGGATAATCTTTTGTTATGTTAAAAAACACTATGATAAAAAATGGTAAAATAAAATGATAGTTCATTCATAAGAAGGTAAGATATTATACGAAAGGGAGAAGGAGAATCATGAAGTAAAATAAAAGTACTTAATATTCCCATTCACTAGGTTGATTAGTAGGCTCATTACAAACCTCTTCAATAGGAAGGGTGTATTTGAGAACCTGACCTTCTGATGTTGAGCCTTCTCCATCATCTTCAACATCGAGCATGTTTGGAATGAATAAGTTACAAGACTACTTCCACTCTCCCTGGAAAGTTTCCCACTCTTTACCCTTTAGTTGGTAAACATCAAAGTTAAGTGAACTAGTGGAAATGTCATTGAGGCAATCGAAGTCTACTTTTTTTTAGACCAAAAGGACTTGCAGCCACTTGAGCCTGCAAAATCAAATTTGGCCTAAATTTTGGAAAGACCTTGACAAGATTCTTTTGAGTGTCTTCTTGATACTTCCTGAATGTTTCACCATGGGAAGGAAGTTAGTTTTCTAGTTTTTCCTTGTGACTCTCTTCTATATCTCTGAATTTCTCTTCTAAGGGAAGGGCAATGCCCCAAATTTGGGCCTAAAAATATTGGGCCTTGAGTTTGGGTCCGTAAGAAGGCTACAAATAGGTATTTAATTGTGCAACGAAATGACACAATTAAATGTCTACTCAAGTGGTTAAGGGTCCTGAGAGGATGTAACATCCCGAAATTGGGCCTAGTAGAATTGGGCCCATTGGGCCTTGGGCGTAGGAGTGTTTAAAATTTTTTAGAACAAGAGAACGGCATTATTTAAAGTTGGACTTATTAGGAAGATGATTTTGGAAAGTTACGGGGTTCTAGGAAGCTTCGGGTTCAAGTTAAGCTATTGTGTTTAGGCACTTAAAGGGGAGAAGGTAAGTGGCATCGTGACTTAAGGAAATAAGTGTGCATTTTACTAGCACAGGGAGTCTCTTGGTAAAGGTGGAAAGTGGCATGTGGAGTCTACTATTGGTCTGAGGTTTGAATCCCATCTATTGCATTTTTTATTGATTTTTATGCTTCATTTTCAATGTGTTGGCCATGGCTTTAATATGGTAAGGAAGACTTTTTATTTATGGAAAGGAGGCCAAGGAATATGGTAAGAAGGAAGATAAGGAAAAAAGGAATGAATGAAATGAATGAAAAGGTAAGAGAATGGAACATGTTGGCCTATTAGGTGGAGGATGTTTTGAAAAGATTATTTTTGGTCAACATGCATCATTTTGGTATAAGTGAAATCGGTTTTGGTAAGGGGGTGTCAAGAATTTTGTTAGGCATTTTTAAGTGCTTTTGATTTCTTTTTGAAAGTCTTTTCTTTGGCCATTTGGTACCTCTTTTCCTTGGCTAATATCGAGACCATTTGAGAGCATTTTCCTTTCTTCATTTCATCTTTGCCTTAGCCATCTTTTTATTCTTTTATAATTTTGGTGCCTTTTTCTTCCAATCTTTCCCTTGGTTGCTAAAACTCTAAAGCCAAAATTGTACACCTTTCTCCTTTGTTTTGCTGAAACTATCAACCCATCCTTTGCTGCTACTTATCATTCTTTTAGCCTTGCTTTCGGAAGTTGACTGCTAAATGGGTGATTAGGCCAAAAATTGGTGGTAAGATGTTACTCTTTATTTCGATGTTTTGCGCCACTCATGTGATTCTATTTTGTGGTGATGATATCAACTTTTTGCTCTTGTGAAAGGGCCAAATTTGGATGAAGGCTAACCCCTTTGGTACATCACTTATTTATTTTTAGGAACTGGTTGCAATAGCCAAGTACAAGGTTGGATTTTAGAACCTAGTAGGGAAGGATCACGACTGTGGGGGCAACGAAGAGTGGTTCTTTAGGAAATCCAAATCAGGCGTGTAATCTTACACCTCTTTGTATATTTGCATGAAATTTTTTGTGATTCGGTGGAATGATTGAAAAACTAGAAACCAGCATCTGTGACCACTCAGGCGTGCGTATGTTCGTAGTGGTAACCATATTTTGCAATGAAACAGTTTTTGGTTAGTACCAGTGACGTGATTTTGAAAAAAAAAATGAAAAATAGAAGAAAAGGAATTAGAAAGTGAATAAGATATAGAATTAAACCTTATTGTGTCTATTTTATATGAAAGAAACAGAGTAGGAAGAGAAGTTTTATATTTTGTGATATTTTAATTTTAGTGAGACTGGTTCTAAAGGACTTTGTAGTTCCTTATTCTATCTTGGAAAAATCATTCAAAATTGTACAAAGTGAATTATGAGTTATAATTTATATGTATAGATTCCTTAGTAAGTCTATTTTCAATAAAAACAAGTGGGAGCAACATATGAAAACTGTACAATGGGATATTTGAATTTAGGGTAAGAGAGGCAGAATAGCTGGTCAGTGAAACATGGGAAAAATTTAATGAATAAACTGTACTAAATGGCTAAGCCACATATTTTGGACAATTGTAGTAAAAGGATATATGAGTCTAGTTTCAAAGAAAATTTACGGATCTAAATTTAGAGTTTCCTAACTCGAGTTATAGTGAATTTAGTTAATATGACGCGGATGGACAGTTTCAATTTTTATGCCCCAAATTAGTAGTTAAATCTGGGGTTGCGAAATTACAAAAATACCCTCGAAGGGTAAAATTACAGAAATACCTTTGGGTTGTTAAATTTACCGAATGCCCCTATGGGCTGATTTACCGAATGCCTCTATAGGCTGATTTACCAAAATGCCCCTATGGGCCGATTCAATAAAAGTATTCAATAGATTAATGGTTGTTATTTATATGTAGATATCTTATGTTATTATATATGTTGCATCTCTACATATTGCATGGGATGGGAAAATTGAATGAAGTGAAGTGTATCCTGGTGGCATTGCCACAAATTCTGATAATGGCTATGTGCCAACCTAAATATGGCTCTGTGCCATCGTGATTATGGCTTTGTGCAAAACATATTTACCCAAGGCTATGTGTTGATTATATTACCGTATATGATATTCTGATGGCTCTGCCACAATCTGTATAGTGGCTATGCCACGCATAATTATGACTCTAGTGGCTCAGCCACAAATATTATAAATGGCAACTTGCCTGTGAAATAGTGTGATTGGCGGGGTGGGTTGACTTGATCCCACACGTGTGATTGGCTGGTACGGGGGTCTGATTGGATGGATTGGTTGGGTTGCATACATTGCACATATATATATATTCTGTTATATAAATGGGCTTCAGCCCAAGATTATGCTATATGGGCTCAGGCCCAAATTATTGCTAAATAGATTCAGGCCCAGTGGATGGCGGTAAGGGGATTACACACTGAGTTCTAGTAACTCACCCCTTTTTCCTTAACCCTTGCAAGTAATGCTCAGTGATGTGGATTTGGGCCATGGATAACTTGGTGGAGGCCATACTTCAGAAATGGTGTATATTTTTAAACTTTAGACTTCTATTTTCGTTCACTCTATTACTTTTACCATTATGGGTTTTTATGTTGTAATAAGGCCTCTGTAATATTTTATTTTTGTTTATGTTTGACGTACTTATTGTCTTGCATGAATTGTTTCAAATGGGAATTTTTCTAAAACTTAAATAAAGGTTTTCCAATGTAGATTAACAAATGGATTTCAAAATAAACTATTACAAATATTTTAACTCGTAAATTTTCTCTAATTATCAACGATATTTTCAAAGGTCATGGTTTATAAGATCTCTAGTTCAAATTATTGATTTATCAATCAACCTTGAGATTAGTAGTATTTTATCATATGTTTTAAATCAAAATTGTTTTCATGATTATAACAAAATGATATCTATTTTAGTACAAATAAAAAGGATTTAACACGTTTTTCACATGTGACATGTCGATCCGGTCATAACGCATGGGCGGGTTTGGGGTGTTACATTTTATGGTATTAGAGCCTGGTTGCAAAACTTCATTGTGGTTCAAAAGTGTTTTCCAAAGCTATTTAAAATTTTTAATTTATAAATGCATGTTCCAAAGGAAGTGTGGCACCAAGTCAAGTAAGTTTATGTTTTTATTTTATGATTGTTATGGTATGATTGTAAAAATACTCTAGAACTTTTGGCTTTAGGAGCTGAAACTATAGAGATTGAGACTATAGGATGCGTTGTGCGAAAACGACTTTACTTCTTATACACCATAAAACACTGTTTAATAAACATTGAATAGCATACTGATCCATAAGTCTCTTAATACGACTAAGTCAATTTAGTGAACATGAGCACTAGAGGACGTGGATGTGGTAGACTTGGCCGTGGTAGAGGCCGAGGTGCTAGAGTTGTGTAACATCTTGAATTGGGCCTAGGAGAATTGAGCCCAATGGGCCTTAGGCGTAGTAGCGTTTAAATTTTTTGATGAACAGGATATCGGCTTAAGTGCAAGTTTGACCTTTAAGATAAGTGATTTTGGAAGGTTAGGGGGCTTCTATGAAGTCCCGGGATCAAATATTGGCTTTGTGGAAATTTTAGTTTTAGGTGAAAAAAAAACCCTGGAAGTTGGCAGGTAGGCCTTGAGAATAAAATATGGAGAAAATTGACACAAGTTGAGTGTGTGGTGTAGTGGCAAAGTGACCCCACATAAGAAGCAAGGGGATGACGCCACAAGGAAGGAAGGAGGTCCAAGGTTCAAGTCTTGGCTTTTGCATTTTGGTTTTCTTTTTACTTAGATCTTAGAATTTGGCCATAGTTTATATTTAGTTGTGCACGGTTTAAGACACAAGAGGAGCTTGTGGCTTAGTGGCAAGTGGCGTGAATTGGCTGAGGGGAGAGCTTGGGTTCGAATCTCATGAGGAGCAAGGGAGTATTTATTTTGCGGATTGGACGATAAGAGTTTCAATTGAATTTAAACTCTACTGACGAAGGGATCCCACATCGAAAAGATACAATGAATGAAGGTGAAGAGCTAGCTATATAAAGAGCATGCCAGGAATAGGTTAACATACCTTGGTGGGCATTGGGCACAGGAGTGGTCGCAGCGCGGTTTAGCACCAGAGTCCTATCAGGTGTGTACTTCTCTACTCTAGCTATAGAGCGGCAAAGTCGAAATGCCGGTCACACGGCATTAGTAGCCACACAAGCATGCGAGAGCACGTGTGGGGCTTCGACGCGATAGTTGAGGCCATCAGTAGTATTCTTGTGCGTTGGGGATGCTTGGGCCGCGATGGGCTGAAGTGGGCCCAATGGGCCTGTATGCCCAATTGGAATAATTGTAGGATGATATAGTATATAGTGAACTAGACTAGGTGGAACCTATATACGTGGCTAGATTTGTGTTAGGTGGCCACACGAGCGTGTGGGCCCGAATGGGCCAAAATTAGGTTTTAGGCCCAATAGTCTGGTGACGATCGAAAATGGTAGCCGAGTCACTCAGGGTAACATTAGACCTCCGGGAGGGCCATTGCTGGTGCAAAATTACGAAAATACCCTTGGTGGGTAAATTACGAAAATACCCTTAGTGGGTAAATTACGAAAATACCCTATGTAGGTAAATTACAAAAATACCCTTGGTGGGTAAATTACGAAAATACACTTGGTAGGTAAAATTACTGTTATACCCTTAGGGTTGGTTGCCTTGATTATGTTGTATATCATTATTCTGATTATGATGGTAATTCGTTTCATACGTTATCTGATATATGATTTGCATACATGTCATACTGCATACACGAATTATTATTACATGTTGCATATGCATGGGATCGGGAAGTTACAATGAAAAGGGGAAGTGTTCCGGTGGTTATACCATATTATTCGGTGACTCATGTCATAATATTATGATTCGGTGATGTTGTCACATTATCCGGTGGCTATGCCACGTATTAAAGGCGATGAAAGCGATTGATCGCGATGATTGCCTTCAAGGGTGTGTGGCAGTTTGAGGGTCGATTTAGTAATCCCTAGTGTGTAATGGTTGGTGCGGGGTGTGTAGAGGATGCATTCTAGGTTGGGTTGGGTAACATATTTGCATCATCATGTGTGGTATGTGGATTGTATGGTTTGGGCCAAGCCCATTTGGGAAACATGTGGTTTAATTGCATTGCACTAGTTATCGATATGCCATGGCATTGGGCTAACATATTATCGTGGGCTTAGGCCCGATTATCGTGGTAAGGGAATTACACATCGAGTCTCGATGACTCACCCTTTGTTTAAATCTTGCGTAATCATTAGATCGCGAGTTGGGAAACGGAGGCGACTTCGAGGTGGCCATGCTCAATATTTCATTTTATTTTAATATTTATCATGGGAGTTGTTTTACTATAAGTTTGGTTTACAAATTTGTAATAAGGCCTCTACAACGTTATTTTTGGTATTTTGGTTGGTTTCGCTTTTAATTTGACTACTGCCTACTATTATTAAATGTTCAATATGGGAATTTTCTAAACCCTTAATAACCATTTTCCAAAATATCAATAAGCCGTTTTTTATTCAAAATTACTTAAACTTGAATTTTCACAACAAATATAAAAAACACGAACTTTTTAACGAACGCATAGTTTTTTAGACATTCCTTTCATGTGACATGCCAGATCCGGTTGTAACGTTTAGGCTAAGTTTGGGGTGTTTCAATTTGGTATCGAGCGTGTTCAAATACTCTGCTGTGGGTTTGGGTTCAAAATGTTTTCAAAGGATGGTTTAGAAAATATATATATCTTTTACGTAAGTATAGCATTTAGTCTCCCACCAAATCCGTAAGTTTCCTTTTTACTATATTCGTTATATGCGAATGATTGTATTTATTCTGCGATGTGGATGTGATGCTTGAATATAGGAATTGTATATATGTGTGAAAATATATGTTGCTTCGTGGTAGATAGTTGGTTATGTGAAGGGTTCCAAGATTTAGTTAGAAAGTATATTAGTTTTATTAAGATCACAAAGGCACAAAAAGAGCGTAATGTGGTGGGTTAGGATGTGTGACTGTTAGTAGTTGGAAATTTTGAGGACGAAATTTCTTTAAGGAGGGTAGATTTGTAACATCCTGAATTGGGCCTAGGAGAATTGAGCCCAATGGGCCTTAGGCGTAGTAGCGTTTAAATTTTTTAGAGAATAGGAGATCGGCTTAAGTGCAAGTTGGACCTTTTAGATAAGTGATTTTGGAAGGGTAGGGGGCTTCTATGAAGTCCCGGGATCAAATATTGGCTTTGGGGAAATTTTGGTTTTAGGTGAAAAAAAACCCTGAAAGTTGACAGGTAGGCCTTAAGAATAAAATATGGAGAAAAGTGACACAAGTTGAGTGTGTGGTTTAGTGGCAAAGTGACTCCACATAAGAAGCAAGGGGATGATGCCACAAGGAAGGAAGAAGGTCCAAGGTTCAAGTCTTGGCTTTTGTATTTTGGTTTTCTTTTTACTTGGATCTTAGAATTTGGCCATAGTTTATATTTAGTTGTGCACGGTTTAAGACACAAGAGGAGCTTATGGCTTAGTGGCAAGTGGCGTGAATTGGCTGAGGGGAGAGCTTGGGTTTGAATCTCATGAGGAGCAAGGGAGTATTTATTTTACGGATTGGACGGTAAGAGTTTCAGTTGAATTTAAACTCTACTGACGAAGGGATCCCATATCGGAAAGATACAAGGAATGAAGGTGAAGAGCTAGCTATATAAATAGCATGCCAGGAGGAGGGTTAACATACCTTGGTGGGTGTTGGGCACAGGAGTGGTCGCAGTGCGGTTTAACACCAGAGTCCTATCAGGTGTGTACTTTTCTACTCTAGCTGTAGAGTGGCAAAGTCGAAATACCGGTCACACGGCATTAGTAGCCACACAAGCGTGCAAGCGCACGTGTGGGGCTTCGACGCGATAGTTGAGGCCATCAGTAGTATTCATGTGCGTTGGGGCTGCTTGGGCCGCGATGGGCCGAAGTGGGCCCAATCGGAATAAATTGTATGATGATATAGTATATAGTGAACTAGACTAGGTGGAAGCTATATACGTGGCTATATTTGTGTTAGGTGGGCCACACGAGCGTGGGGGACAGAATGGGCCAAAATCAGGTTTTAGGCCCGATAGTCTGGTGATGACCGGAAATGGTAGCCGAGTCACTCAGGGTAACATTAGACCTCCGGGAGGGCCATTGTAGTTGCAAAATTACGAAAATACCCTTGGTGGGTAAATTACAAAAATACCCTTGGTAGGTAAATTATGAAAATACCCTTGGTAGGTAAATTACGAAAATACCCTTGGTGGGTAAATTATGAAAATACCCTTGGTAGGTAAAATTACTGTTATACCCTTAGAGGTTGGTAAGCTTGATTATGTTGTATATTATTATTCTGATTATGATGGTAATTCGTTTCATACGTTATCTGATATATGATTTGCATACATGTCATACTGCATACACGAATTATTATAACATGTTGCATATGCATGGGATCGGGAAGTTACAATGAAAAGGGGAAGTGTTCCGGTGGTTTTACCATATTATTCGATGACTCATGTCACAATATTATGATTCGGTGACGTTGTCACATTATCCGGTGGCTATGCCATGTATTAAGGGTGATGAGCAGCTGACTGCAGCGACTGCCTTCGAGGGTGTGTAGCGGTTGGATGGTTGATTTAGTAATCCCCTGGTGTGTAATGGTTGGTACGGGGGTGTGTAGAGGATGGATTCTAGGTTGGGTTGGGTAACATATTTGAATCATCATGTGTGGTATGTGGATTGTGTGGTTTGGGCCAAGCCCATTTGGGAAACATGTGGTTTAATTGCATTGCACTAGTTATCGATATGCCATGGCATTGGGCTAACATATTACTGTGGGCTTAGGCCCGGTTATCGTGGTATGGGGAATTGCACACTGAGTCTCGATGACTCACCCCTTTGTTTAAATCTTGTAGGTAATCATTAGATCGCGGATTTGGGAGCGGAGGCAGACTCGAGGTGGCCATGCTCAATATTTCGATTTTATTTTAATATTTATCATGGGAGTTGTTTTACTATAAGTTTGGCTTACAAATTTGTAATAAGGCCTCTAAAATGTTAATTTTGGTATTTTGGTTGGTTTCGCTTTTAATTTGACTACTGCCTACTATTATTAAATGTTCAATATGGGAATTTTCTAAACCCTTAATAACCATTTTCCAAAATATCAATAAACCATTTCTTATTTAAAATCACTTAAACTTGACTCTTCACAACAAATATAAAGAACACAAACTTTTTAACGAACGCACAGTTTTTTAGAAATTCCTTTCATGTGACATACCAGATCCGGTCGTAACATTTAGGCCGGGTTTAGGGTGTTTCAAGTTGGGTTTGAAGCATCTGGGCATATTTCTAAAATGGACGCACCAGCTTCACCAGTGGCAAAGACGGGATCTCATGATCGAGTAGGGGATGATGAGCTGACTCAGTTAGTTAAGGAGGTATTGGAGGAGGTTAAAGGAATTGATGAGACACTTAGAGTTGGGTGCATGGACTGTAAGAAAAAAAGAGATCGCGGTTCTTTAGGGTCACAGTCTCATTCCGAAAAGCGTGTTAAGGCACATCCAAACTTTCCGCTTGCGATTATTGTAGAAGGTGTCATCCGAGAGAATGCTGGAGGAGGTCAGGACCATGCTTGAGATAAGGGTCTAAGAAGCATAAGGCTCGAGATTGTTTCATCACCATCAAGTTAGGTATGTTTTGGTTGGACGTGATGTTTAAATGTAGAAATTTTAGGTATAAGTGGAAGATAGCTGCTTGCTTCTATGGTTAGATGTTTGGTTGTGTGTAAGAGGATTCAAGATTAAGTTAAAAGTACATTAGTGTTCTTAAGATCAGAGTGCGCAGCGAAAGATAGTGGTGTGACTTGAGTGGTGCGTTTAGTAGTTGGTTGGAAATTTTGAGGACGAAATTTCTTTAAGGAGGGTAGAATTGTAACATCCCAAAATTGGGCCTAGTAGAATTGGGCCCATTGGGCCTTGGGCGTAGGAGTGTTTAAAATTTTTTAGAACAAGAGAACAACATTATTTCAATTTGGACATATTAGGAAGTTAATTTTGGAAAGTTACGGGGTTCTAGGAAGTGCGGGTTCAAGTTAGGCTATAGGAAAATTTTTGTGTTTAGGCACTTAAAGGGGAGAAGGTAAGTGGCATCATGACTTAAGGAAATAAGTGTGAATTTTACTAGCATAAGGAGTCTATTGGTAAAGGTGGAAAGTGGCATGTGGAGTGTACTTATTGGTCTGAGGTTCGAATCTCATCTATTGCATTTTTGATAAATTTTTGTGCTTCATTTTCAATATGTCGGCCATGGCTTTAATATGGTATGGAAGACTTTTTATTTATGGAAAGAAGGCTAAGGAATATGGTAAGGATGAAGATAAGGAAAAAAGAAGGAAAGAAATGAAAGAAAGGGTAAGAGAAGGGAACATGTTGGCCTATTATGTGGAGAATGTTTTGGAAAATTTATTTTTGGTCAACATGCATCTTTTTGGTATAGGTGAAATTGATATTGGTAAGGGGGTGTGTGTCGAATTTTGATAGGCATTATGAAGAGCTTTTGATTTCTTTTTGAAAGTCTTTTCTTGGTTCATTTGGTACCTTTTTTCCTTGCCTAAAATTGAGACCATTTGAGAGAATTTTCCTTTCTTCATTTCAACTTTGCCTTAGCCATCTTTTATTCTTTTGTCATTTTGGTGCCTTTTTCTTCCAATCTTTTCCTTGGTTGCCGAAACTCTAAAGCCAAAATTGTGCACCTTTCTCCTTTGTTTTGCTGAAACTATCAAGCCATCCTTTACTGCTACTTATCATTCTCTTAGCCTTGGTTTCAGAAGTTGATTGGTAAGTGGCTGAATAGGCCGAAAATTGGTGGTAAGATGTTACTCTTTATTTCGATGTTTTTCGCCGCTCATGTGATTCTATTTTGTGGTGATGATATCAACTTCTTGATCTTGTGGAAAAGCCAAATTTGGATGAAGGCTAACCCCTTTGGTACATCACTTATTTATTTTTAGGGACTCATTACAAAAGCCAAGTGCAAGGCTGGATTTTAGAACCTAGTAGGGAAGGATCATGATTGTGGGGGCAACGAAGAGTGGTTCTTTAGGAAATCCAAATCATGTGTGCAATCTCACACCTATCTGAATACTTGCATGCAATATTTTGTGAGATGGAAAGATCAAAAAATCAGAAACCGACATCTGTGACCACTCGGGCATGGGTATGTTCGTAGTGGAAACCATATTTTGCAATGAATTAGTTTTTGATTAGCAGCAGTAATGTGATTTTGAAAAATCACAAAACATAGGATAAAAGGAATTAGAAAGTGAATAAGATATAGAATTAAATATTATTGTGTCTATTTTTTTATGAAAGAAACATAGCAGCAAGAGGAATTTTATATTTTGTGATATTTTAATTTTAGTGAGGCTGGTTCTTAAGGACTTCGTAGTTCCCTGTTTTGTCTTGGAAAAATCTTTCAAAACTTTAAAAAGTGAATTATGAGTTATAATTTATATTTATAGATTCCTTAGTGAGTATGTTTCAATAGAAACAAGTGGGAGCAACATATGAAAACTGTAAATGAGATATTTGAATTTAGGTTAAGAGAGGTCAGAACCGCTGGTTAGTGAAACATGGGAAATTTTAATGAATAAATTGTACAAAATGGCTAAGCGAAAAATTATGGAAAAATTTTAGTAAAACGATAAATGAGACTAGTTTTATGGTAAATTTACGGATCTAAATTTTGAGTTTCCTAACTCGAGTTATAGTCAATTTAGTCAATATGACACGGACGGACAGTTTCAATTTTTATGCCCCAAATTAGTAGCTAAGTCCGGGGTTACGAAATTACAAAAATACTTCGATGGGTAAAATTACAGAAATACCTTTGGGTTGTGAAATTTATCGAAATGCCCCTATAGACCGATTTATCTAAATGCCCCTATGGGCCGAATTACGAAAATGCCCCTATAGGCCAATTTACAAAATGCCCCTATGGGCCGATTCATTAAAAGTATTCAATAGATTAATGGTTGTTATTTATATGTGGATATTTTATGTTATTATATATGTTACATCTCTACAGATTGCATGGGATAGAAAAATTGAATGAAGAGAAGTGTAGCCTGGTGGCATTGCCACAAATTCTGATAATGGCTATGTGCCAACCTAAATATGGCTCTGTGCCATCGTGATTATGGCTTTGTGCCAAACGTATTTACCCAAGGCTGTGTACCGATTATATTACTGTATACGATATTCTGGTGGCTCTGCCACAATCTTTATAATGGCTATGCCACGCATAATTATGACTTTAGTGGCTCAGCCACAAATATCATAAATGGCAACTTTCCTGCGAATTGGTGTGATTGGCAGGGTGGGTTGACTTGATCCCCATATGTGTTATTGGCTAGTATGGGGGTGTGATTGGATGGATTGGTTGGGTTGCATACATTGCACATATATATATTCTATTATATAAATGGGCTTCGGCTCAAGATTATGCTATATGGGCTTAGGCATTGCTAAATAGATTCAGGCCCAGTGGATGACGGTAAGGGGATTACACACTGAGTTCTAGTAACTCACCCATTTTCCCTTAACCCTTGTAAGTAATGCTCAGTGATGTGGATTTGGGCCATGGATGACTTGGTGGAGGCCATACTTCAGAAATGGTGTTTGTTTTTAAACTTTAGACTTCTATTTCTGTTCACTCTATTCCTTTTACCATTATGGGTTTTTATGTTGTAATAAGGCATCTGAAATATTTTATTTTTGCTTCATGTTTGACGTACTTATTGTCTTGCTTGAATTGTTTTAAATGGGAACTTTTCTAAAACTTAAATAAAGGTTTTTCAAAATAGATTAACAAATGAATTTCAAAATAAACTTTTACAAATATTTTAACTCGTAAATTTTCTCTCGAATTATCAATGATATTTTCAAAAGTCATGGTTTATAAGATCTCTAGTTCAAATTATCGATTTATCAATAAACCTTCGAGATTAGTAGTATTTTATCATATGTTTCAAATCAAAATTGTTTTCATGATTATAACAAAATGATTTCTATTTTAGTACAAATAAAAAGGATTTAACATGTTTTTCTCATGTGACATGTCAGATCCGGTCATAACCCATGGGCCGGGTTTGGGGGTGTTACAGAGGAGTTGGAAAAGTCCTGGGTTCAAACCTAGACTTTAGCAAAAAATTTGGTTTTAAGTGAATAAAACCCTAGATGCTTGGATGTAGGCCTTTTAAATTATTGTGTTAGAAAAATGACACAAAAAGCATGTGGTCTAGTGGTTGTGGCGTCGTTAAGGTTGTAAGGGAGCCTGGGTTCAAGTCTTGGATCTTGCAATTTATTTTGGTTTTTCTTTTAAAGAAACATGGAATTTGGCCTATAGACATTTTTATTAATTGAGGATATTTTGTGACACAAAAAAGCTTGTGGCAAGGAGTTAAGTGGCGTGTTGAGCTACTGAGGGGGGTTGGGTTCGAATCCCTTTGCAAGAAAAATACAATTATTTTTCTACATGGGGATGGAAGTGGTCTAATTGGATTGAAACTGTGCAAGGTTGTTGTGGACTTGGGAAAAGGGTGAAGGTTGAATTGGTCATGGAGAAAATGTAAGAGGAAAAAGGGGAATTTCAATTGGATGGTGGAGAGGTTGGAGGAGGGATTTTAGAAGTGGATTAAGGGTGGTGGATGGTTTGAGTGATTTGGGGAGGAAAATTTGGGATTTTGAAAGAAAAGTGGGGTGTGTGCCGAATGAGAATTCTGGCTTATCAGAAATTGGCTTTGAGTAGTCTTTTACTCTCTAATTTGATGGCTTGAAACATTTTGGCTTTTTTCTTTCTTGGTGGCCGATTTGTGCTAAGAGTGTGGGCAGTATCTTTTTTTTGGTCATATCGAATACCTTTCGAGTTCTTCTGTTCTCTACTTTGCATTCCTCTACAAACCTCCTGTCAAACCAATTCTTTTTGTCTCCTCTACCTCTTCACACTTTTGCCGAAATTCCTTTTCTCTCAATTGGTTGATGTGTTTTTGGCCAAACACATTTTTATCTACTCTCTTCCTTCTTTTGTCTTTTCTCATTTCCCTCCTCTTTTGCTACAGCCGAATAACCTCTGAACTTCTATGCTAGTCAAATACTTGGTCTTAGGGGAGTGCGATTGTTTCTTCTCGTGCCTCGATTTAAGGGTGTGTTATGGTGGCGGCCGAATACTTTTGTCTCTCAGTCTTAATTTCACAGTTTGCAGTAAGTTACGATACTCCTGGTACAGTTATTTGCATATATGATATTAGTTATTGAGTCGCTAATGGGATGCAGGTAGTATTTTTTAAGGACTTGAAGTGAGGTGATCTCCTGCGATAGCCTGAGTGAGATTGATTAAGGCGGGTGATAGGTAAGCCTCCAAATAGGAGTTTTGGGTTAAGGTTCTTTTCAATTGATTGATAAGTGACTAACTGAAGTTTCTGATTGTGTTAGGTTGGTGTTCTTGTGGGTTAGTCGTGTAACATCCCAAAATTGGGCCTAGAAGAATTGGGCCCATTGGGCCTTGGGCACGGGAGCATTTAAAATTTTTAAGAATAAAAGAACGACATTAGTGCAAGTTGGACCTATTAGGTGAGTGATTTTGGAAGGTTAGGGGGCTTCTATGAAGTCCCGGGTTCAAACTTTGGCTTTAGGAAAATTTTGGTTTTAGGTGAATAAAACCTTGAGAGTTAGTAGTAGGATTTAAGAATAAAATGTGGAGAAAAATGACACAAGTGGAGTGTGTAGTGTAGTGGCAAAGTGACGCCAAAAAGGAAGGAAGGAGGTCCAAGGTTCAAGTCTTGGCTCTTGCATTTTCGATTTCTTTTTAAATGGACTCTAGAATTTTGCCATAGGGTTATTTTTAGTTGCGCATGATTTTAGACAAAAGAAAGTGAGTGGTCTAGTGGCAAGGCATCATTAAAGGTGCAAATGAGCCTAGGTTCGAATATCATAACAAGCAAGGGAGTATTTATTTTGCAGATTGGATGAGAAGAGTTTGAGTTGGATTTAAACTCTACTAACGAAGGGATCCTACATCGGTAAGATACAAAGAAGGAAGGTGAGAAGCTAGCTATGTATAGAGCATTCTATAAGGAGAGTTAATATACCTTGGTGGGCATTTGGGTGTAGACCTAGAGGATAATCGCCAATAGTAGCGAAGGAAGGGCTACTAGAACGTGAGGTACACGGTAAGGTTATGGTGAGGTTTCGGGTTTCGATAAGTGTATATTAAGTTATGATTAATTGTTAGGTGATGTCGATTGTATGTTCGTGACTAAGGGGTTTGCAGCACGTGTGGTTACTAGGTGTGTACAAAGACTACACACACGATGTCGGTAATGCCGAAAAGTTGAAAAGCCAAAAGTGGTTAAATGGGCCCAGTGGGCCCTGAGGCTAAGTTTGATGAAATGGTTTGGTTGGTTATACAAATTGAATTAGTCATGCATGATACATGAATTGGATTTATTTTGGGCCTAATAGTCCATGTGATGAGATTTGGGCCTAATGGGCCGTAAGGGAGTGATTTGGACTTGATGGGCTTATGGGGACGTAGACATGTATATTAGGGTTTTAGACCTTAGGCCTAGTTTAAATAACTCTTAAATTTCATAAGATTTAATCTAATTAAACATGTCTGTGAACAAGTTGATGGGTCTAGGAAAGCTTGGTACCTAAGCAGCCCTAGTGGCCCACCTCCTCTTCTCTAGAATCCTACCTGGTGCGTAGTGTCTGTTCACTTTAGCCGCGAGGACTTGTTGATGGGCCAAAGTTCATAGCTAAAACCCAAAGGGACCGAAGTACCCCCGATTTACAAACCAAAGTACCCCCGATTTGTGAAATTCCCAAAATACTCTCGATTTGTAAAATTATCGAATTACCCTCGATTTACGAAATTACCCAAAATACCCATATTTTGTGAAAGTATCGAAATACCCCTATTTTGAAAAATTACAAGATATCCCTATTTTGGAAAATTACAAAAATACCCCTGTAGGGTAGAATTACGAAAATACCCCTATGTGACGAATATGAGTTCATGGATGTTACTTTTGTGTTTGATGCATTCATATGATATTCTGCTTAGGATGCATATGGGTGGGAATTATGGTACGGAGGAAGATTTGATGATCGCATGGCCGTATGGTATGGATCCACCATAGGCTTTTAGCCACCGAGCAGCCATGCTGCACCAATAATGTTACCGAGGGCTGTGTGCCATTAATATCAGCTTCATGTCGTAATTATGGGCTTTGTGCCAATACCGAAGGTTTTGTGCTGTTATTATGGCTTTGTGCCAATCATATTTACCGTGGCTATGTGCCTAACATATATATATTGATGACTCTGTGTCAATATTTGAGGATCGCATGGCCGTATGGTATGGATCCACTTGAGGCTTTAAGCCCAATATTTGATTAGCAGCTTTGCTACAACATTCGATACTACCATAACCGGGCTACCCTTGGTGTGTAGCGGAGGGGAGGGTTGAGCTAGAATTCCCCACAAGAGTCATAAGGTTAAAAGGGAAATGGTGTGTGTAGCGGATGGATTTTTGGGGTGGGTTTTGCATTATTTGTTTATGAATGATACGATATGATATGATATGATATGATATGAGGTCTTTGTGGAATAAGGCCCAAGACCACCGATTTTGATAGGGCTTAGGCCCAATGTGGATATTTGTAAGTGATTTGTTTTCCAATGGTTGTGCACACTGAGTTTCGAAACTCACACCCTTTAATTTAATGTTTCAGGTAATCCTGAATAGACGACTCGACGTGGGAGAGGACTCAAAGATGGCCACACTACAAGAGGCTTGAATTTTCATTTATTTGTTTCAGAATACATGTTTTATTAACTTAATTTTCTGTGGACGTAATAAGACCCTGTACTTCATTTTGACTTTGGATTTAATTTGGGTTTTGAGATTAAATGTTTATTTAATTATTAAACCTAAGTAAGCTCGTATGTTTAAACTTGGTTTACTAAATGCTTAAAATAATAAAATGGGTTTTTATCTTTAATTAATAAGTCTATTAAATTTTCAGCTTTTGGGCCTTAATTCTTAATTAGCAAAACCGTTTTGAATTGTGCCTTTAATGTGACATTCCGAATTCGGGCCTAACTTTTAGGCCGGGTTTGGGGTGTTACAAGTCGCGCACATTTGCAGTTAGGTGTGTATTTTTACCTTGTACCTAATAGTCGGCTGATAGGCCGAAGGTGTGTAACAGTACCCTATATTTGATAGTCGGCAAGAAACCCGATAGAGGGTGTGTAACCAAACTCCTTCTGACCTTAGATCGACAAAATACCATAAAGTCAAAGTACTGGCGAATGATGCCACACGAGCGTGCGATCGCACGTGTGGTGGACCGAGACCAGGAATATGGGCGTAAGATGGTTGAGGCCACCATGAGAATTCTCATGGGCATAAGTCATTTTGGGCTGCGTTGGGGTCGAAATGGGTTGTGTGGGCCCCACACAGATTAAAATTGCATATTGTGGTAAATGTTAGACCGAGCCGTGTAGTCCACATGGTTAGGGTCATTTTTAGGCACTGGGTCGTGTGGGCCCCATACTGATACAGTGCATGTTATATGGTTTCTATTGGTTTGAACTGTGCTGCTCGTATAGCCAAGGTTATTTCTGGGTTAATTGGGCCACACGAGTGTGGGCCCACTTGGGCGAGTAATGGGACTTAGACCCATTTACACCGTTGTGACTGTATAGGTTACTTCAATCACTCAAGGCGACGTGGACCTTATGTTGGGTTGCTGAGACCCCCAATTTGCAAAATTATCGAAATACCCTCGGTTTGCAAAATTACCAAAATACCCTCGATTTGTAAAATTATCAAAATACCCTGGTTTGCAAAATTATCGAAATATGCCCAGTTTGCAAAATTACTAAAATACCCCTAATTTATAAAATTACCGAAATACCCTCAGTTTGTAAAATTATCGAAATACCCCCGATTTGTAAAATTATTGAAATACCCCCGATTTGCAAATTTACTAAAATACCCCCAATTTCTAAAATTACTAAAATACCCATAATTAGTAAAATTACCGAAATACCCTCAGTTTGTAAGATTATTAAAATACCCTCAATTTGTGAAATTACCAAAATACCCCTGAAGGGTAGGATTACCGAAATACCCTTATAGGGTAAAATGACTATTTTGCCCTTGTGGGTAAATGACTGACTTAGACTATGAATTTGACTGAGTTGACTGTGATCGTATGACCGTGTTTTAACTGACTTGACTGTGGTTGTGTGACTAATATGCTTTTAATATATGTTTAAAGGATTGTTACTAAGCAAGGCCATTTTGCATAAACATGTAATGATTGAGCATGACATACACGACATATTGCATGGGGTTGGGACATTGATACAGAGAAAGTTCTAATAGGGTCACACGGGTCACATGAGACGAATGTGGATCCAGTATTGATCTGTTAAGGTCGCACGGTTCATATGAGACAACTGTGGACCGACGGATGGCTTAAAGTCGCTTAATCTGATTATGGCTCTGTGCCATCTTGATTATGGCTTTGTGCCAATCATATTTACCCGTGGCTATGTGCCTAACATATATATTGAAGACTCTATGTTGATCATAATTATCTGTGACTGTATACCGATTGTATTACCATCGCTGATGGCTATGTGCCAAACTTATTACAGTTACCGATATCTTTGTGCCATCCTGATTATGGCTCTGTTCCATCCTGATTATGGTTTATAACCATTCTACTTATGGCTTTTAACAGTTCTGTTGACTTAGTGCTACAATTGGTGCTAAGCTTGGTGTGTTGGTTGGGTGTGTCGATTTAATCCGCACAAGAGTGTAGGACTAGTACAGGTGGTGTGTTGACTGGATCGCGGTGGGATGCATCCTCACATTGTTGCATATCTGTTTATGAGATTTATCATCGTACTGGGCTTAGGCCACTTGTTCTATTATTGGTTTGGGCTGGGCCCAATTGATTCTGTTATGGGCTGTGACCCAAATGATAATGTAGTGGGTTCTGGCCCACGTATGCTCTAAACTGGACTATATTGTTACTGTTAAAGGGCTTTGGCCCGGACTGTTTTAGTTTTTATTTTTGTATATTGACTATTACTCTAGCATGGGGATTACACACTAAGTTTTCATAAACTTACCCCGTTTATTAACTTTTTAGAAAATCTCCACCCTTAGACGGATTGGTGCTACGAGGAACTTGGAGAAGGCCACACACTGCTTATGTTTTTCGTTTTGATTATTTACATTCTAGTATTTTGATTTGGGTTGTCATAAGGCCTCTTTAAGTTCTGGATTTTAACTTTGGGTTTTTATTTACTTTGGCTTGTATCTGTTAGAAGTAAGTCACGATTTTCCAAAATGTTAATTGTTTTATTTTTCAACAACACTACGTTTCTGCAACATTTTTGAAAAGGTTCGATACTTAATCTTTAAACGTCACATTTTCGTAAATTATTCATTTTGAATTAAGCTTCTGTAACAATAAGGTTTTCAAGGTAATAACCTTTTAATAAACCTCAAAAAATAAACTAACTTGACTGGGATTTTACTCAACCTTTTGATTAAGAAGGGTTTTCAATGAAAACATGGTTTTTGAAAGATACTTCAATGTGGCAAGCCAGATTCGGGCCAAACTTCTAAGCCGGATTAGGGTGTTACATTTAGTGGTATCAGAGCCAAGTTGTAAAACTTGACCGTGGAATGGGTTTTCAAAATTTTGTATTACAAGAGGTTGGTTTCAAAAATGTGAAGTGTGTTAAGGTATTTTTCTAAAAGTGTGGCAACCGAGTCTTCGGCGCCGAATCTGTAAGTTTTCTGAACACTATTGTTTACTTTTAACTGTTATGCGATAGGAAACACTGTGATTACTTTAGATATAAAATTGTACTATGATACTATAATTAGAGAAAGCTAAATAACTGTAGGAAACTAAGACTGTAGAGAGCACATGAGGTTCTCGTCGACGAGGTTCAAGGGGCCGTGAATAGAGTGCAAGTGGTAGTGTAGTGGTGTAGTTGTACACGACTATCTTGTTATTTGGAAATTTTGAGGACGAAATTTCTTTAAGGATGGGTGAATTGTAATGCCCCAAATTTGGGCCTAGAAGTATTGGGCCTTGAGTTTGGGTCCATAAGGAGGCTACAAATAGGTATTTAATTGTGCAAGGAAATGACACAATTAAATGTCTACTCAAGTGGTTAAGGGTCTTGAGAGGAGTTGGAAAAGTCTTGGGATCAAACCTGGGCTTAAGCAAAAATTTTGGTTTTAAGTTAGTAAAACACTAGATGCTTGGATATAGGTCTTTTAAATTATTGTGTTAAAAAATGACACAAGGAAGCATGTGGTCTAGTGGTTGTGGCATTGTTAAGGTTGTAAGGGAGCCTGGGTTCAAGTCTTGGCTCTTACAATTTATTTTGGTTTTTCTTATAAAGGAACCTGGACTTTGGCCTATAGACCTTTTTATTAATTGAGGATATTTTGTGACACAAAAGAGCTTGTGGCAAGGAGGCAAGTGGCGTGTTGAGCTATTGAGGGGGGCTTGGGTTTGAACCCCTTGTAAGAAAAATACAATTATTTTGCTACATAGGAATGGTAAGTGGTCAAATTGGATTAAAAATCTAGAAGGTTGTTATGGACTTGGTAAAAGGGTGAAGGTTGAATTGGTCATGGAGAAAATGTAAGAGGAAAAAGGAATTTGAATTGGATGGTGGAGAGGTTGGAGGAGGAATTTTTGGAGTGGATTAAGGGTGGTGGATGGTTTGAGTGATTTGGGGAGGAAAAATTAGGATTTTGAAACAAAAGAGGGGTGTATGCCGAATGAGAATTCTTGCTTATCAGAAATTGTCTTTGAGTAGTCTTTTATTGTATGATTTGGTAGCTTAAAACATTTTGGTTTTTTTTTCTTAGAGGCCGATTTGTGCTAATAGTGTGGGTAGTATCTTTTCATTTTGGTCATATCGAATACATTTTGGGTTCTTCTGTTCTCTACTTTGCATTCATTTGCAAACCTCTTGTCAAACCGATTCTTTTTGTCTCCTCTACCTCTTCACACTTTTGTCGAATATTTCTTTTCTCTCTCAATTGGTTGATGTGTTTTTGGCCAAACACATTGTTATCTCCTCTCTTCCTTCTTTTGGCTTAACTTATTTCCCTCCTCTTTTGCTAGAGCCGAATAACCTCTAAACTTCTGTGCAAGTTGAATTCTTGGTCTCAGGGGAGTGCGATTGTTTCTTCTCGTGCCTCGGTTTAAGGGTGTGTTATGGTGGTGGCCAAATATATTTGTCTCTCAGTCTTAATTTCACAGCTTGGGGTAAGTTGCAATACTCCTGGTTCAATTATTTGCGTATATGATATTAGTTATTGAGTCGTGAATGGGATTCAGGTAGTTTTTTTTAAGGACTTGAAGTGAAGTGATCTCCTGCGATAACCTGAGTGAGATTGATTAAGGCGGGTGATAGATAAGCCTCCAAACAGGAGTATTGGATTAAGGTTCTCTTCAATTGATGGATAAGCTACTAACCGAAGTTTCTAATTGTGTTAGGTTGGTGTTCTTATGGGTTAGTCACGCACGTTCGTAACCAGGTGTGTATTTTTACCCTGTACCTGATAGTTGACTGATAATCGGAAGGTGTGTAATAGTACCCTATATTCGATAGTTGGCGAGAAAGCCGATAGAGGGTGTGTAACCACACTCCTTCTGATCGTAGATCGACAAAATGTGAAAAAGTCAAAGTACCGGTGAATGATGCCACATGAGCATGCGATCGCACGTGTGGTGGACCGAGCCTACAAATATGGGTGTAAGATGGTTGAGGCCACCATGAGCATTCTCATGGGCTTATTCCGTTTTAGGTGGCGTTAGGGTCGAAATAGGCCGTGTGGGCCCACTGTGCTAGTGGGTCCCACACGGATAAAGTGCATGTTATATGGTTTCTATTGGTTTGAACAGTGTTGTTCATATGGCCGAGGCTATTTCTAGGCTAATTAGGCCACACAAGCGTGTAGGCCCACATGGGCCAAGTAATGGGCCTTAGACCCATTTACACCGTTTTGACTGTAGAGGTTACTTAAGTTGCTCGAGGCGATGGTGGACCTTCTGTTGGGTCGCTAAGACGCTCGATTTCCAAAATTACTGAAATACCCTTGGTTTACAAAATTACCGAAATACCCCAGTTTGCAAAATTATCGAAATACCCCTAATTTGTAAATTACCAAAATACCCCCAATTTGAAAATTTACTAAAATACCCCATATTTGCAAAATTATTGAAACACTTATGATTTGCAAAATTATCGAAATACCCCTAATTTGTAAAATTATCGAAATACCCCTAATTTGTAAAATTACCTAAATACCCTCGATTTGTGAAATTATTGAAATACCCTCGATTTGTAAAATTATTGAAATACCTTCGGTTTGTAAGATTATCGAAACACCTTTAATTTGTGAAATTATCAAGACACCCCTCAAGGGTAAGATTACCGAAATACCCTTATAGGGTAAAATGGCTATTTTGCCTTTTTGGGTAAATAATTGACTTAGACTATGAATTTGACTATGATCGTATGACTGTGTTTTAACTAACATGACTGTAGTCATGTGACTGATATGCTTTTAATATATGTTTACTGAGCATGGCCATTTTGCATACACGTGTAATGATTGAGCATGACATACACGACATATTGCATGAGGTTGGGACATTGATACGGAGGAAGTTCTGATAGGGTCGCACGGGTCGCATGAAACAACTGTGGATCGACGGATGTCTTAAAGTCGCGTAATCTAATTATGACTCTATGTGAACCTAAATATGGCTCTGTGCCATCTTGATTATGGCTTTGTGCCAATTGTATTTACCCATGGCTATGTGCCTAACATATATATTGATGACTCTGTGTCGATCGTAATTATCCATTGATGTGTGTCGATTATATTACCGTCACTGATGGCTATGTGCCAAACTTATTACAGTTATCGATAGCTTTGTGCCATCCTTGTGCCATCCTGATTATAGTCTATAACCATTCTGTTTATGGCTTTTAGCCCTTCTGTTGACTTAGTACCGCAATGGTGCTAAGCTTGGTGTGTTGGATGGGTGGGTCGATTTAATCCTCAGAGGAGTGTAAGGCTGGTACGGGTGGTGTGTTGGCTAGATCGTGGTGGGATGCATCCTCATACTGTTGCATATCTATTTATAAGATCTGTCAATGTACTGGGCTTAGGCCACTTGTTCTATTATTGGTTTGGGCTGGGCCCAATTGATTCTGTTATGGGCTATGACCCAAATGATATTGTAGTGGGTTTTCGTTCACATATGCTCTAAATTAGACTGTACTATTACTGTTAAAGGGCTTTCACCCAGACTGTTTCTATTTCTATTTTTGTATACTGACTGTTACTCTAATAAGGGGATTACACATTGAGTTTTCGTAAACTCACCCCATTTATTAACTTTTCAGGAAATCCCCAGCCTTAGACGAATCGGTCTTAGGACTTAATCCACACAGGCTTATGTTTTCCATTTTGATTATTTACATTCAAGTATTTTGATTTGGGTTGTAATAATGCCTCTTTAAATTCTAGATTTTAACTTGAGTTTTTATTTACTTTGGCTTGTATGTGTTAGAAGTAAGTCACGGTTTTCCAAAATGTTAACTGTTTTATTTTTCAACTATAATACATTTTCGCAACATTTTTGAAATGGTTTCGAGACTTAATCTTTAAACATCACGTTTTCATAAATCATTTGTATTAAATTAAGCTTCTACAACAATAAGGTTTTGAAGGTAAAAACTTTTTAATAAACCTCTGAAAAAATAAACTGACTTGACTGGGATTTTACTCAAGCTTTTAATTAAGAAGTGTTTTCAATGAAAACATGGTTTTTGGAAGATACTTTAATGTGGCACGCCAGATTCGGCCCTAACTTCTAGGCCGGGTTCGGGGTGTTACAGAAAGTTCTTATCCATCAACAAATTGACTTTCCTTTTTAATTTTATACTTTTGGTCCGAACATCTCTACATCTAGTCGCTAAAGTTGTGAGTTGTGCATCTATTCTTATAATTAAATTGGTGGGTTCGTGATATTTCTAGCTTAACTTAGCCAATGAATCTTTGTTGGCTTTTAATTTCTTTTATAAATTAGATATTTTGTTTCTATAACATTGCCTGGAACCTTTAAGAGCCCCACTCAAAAGACCATGCTCGATGAACATGATTTCTAAAACATGGGACAAAAGAGTTAGATAGCACTCAGTGGAAGAAGATACGAGGTAAAAGGAGAAAGTCTCCCTTAACTGAAGAGATAGCAAGCTCTATTGTTGTTGAGAGATAGAGTTGAGAGATAAGGAAGTTGGCATAGACTTAAAAGAGCTTACCAAGGAAAGTCACTTTCTGTTCTAGTAGGGGTAGGGTTTGGTGCTTGGAGAGGAGGAACCGTTGATTGAACCACAGGAATTGCCTTATAAGTGGAGGGCACTCACTACTTTCTGACAATGGAGGTTCAAAAGAATGTATGGGAGAACCTAGATGAAGGGTAGACTCTTTAGGGAATTATGGATTTCCAGGAAGAGTATGAACTCATGGCGTAGGGGTAACTATGACAATAGGTTCCCTGCTTGGTCTATGCCTTACTCTTGAGTACTCTCTTCTGCTCTAATCCCATTCTTCATTTTTGTTGCTACTACCTTACTAGATGAAATCGTAGTGGTTTTTCCATGGGTACAAGCTCCCTTAAGGATGGAAAAAGTGTCCATTTCTTGAGAATTGGAACGGGATGAAGCCTCTGCACCATAAATAGAATAATTAGCTCGATTGGAATTAGAAGTAGAAGTTGTATTAGAGTTAGGAATAAGATTCCAATTTCGTTGAGAAAGGCCACAGATGTTGTTGGAATGCCTATAATAGCCTAATTTAAGGCCTAGTCGAGATAGTGGTGCGAGGCCACGAATTTGAGGTAAATTTATGAGTTTTTAAGGTTTATACCATATTTACATGCTAGTGTGAAAGCTTCATGAAGCAATTTTGTTAAATTGAGGTTGAATGGTCCATTAGGACTAAATTGAAAAGTTCCAAAATATGAGTTTCTAGAAGCTTTTTGTATGAAATAGCTTTAGAGTGTTAATTAGAAGTTCTTAACTAGCAAATGTCCCAAATTATAATTTTTGGACAAAAATGGACATGAGTTGGTAAAATGTGAAATTTTTAAGAGAAGGGTATTTTGGTCATTTATTAATTAAATGATTAATAACGGAAAAAGACGACAAAAATCATTCTCATCTTCTTCCCCAAGTGACGAAAATTGAAGGAAGTCATAGCTAGGGTTCTTTAATTTTTCAAGCTTGCTAGTAAGTTCATCTTAGCCCCGTTTTTAATATTCTTCATATTTTTGGAGTCATCGTAACATGAATTAGCTATTTTTAGCTTTAAAATGAGCTAAGATGCATGTTCAAAAATCTACCCATGTCTGACATGTTTGTAGATTGATGTTTTAAGAGAGAATATGAGAGTTTGATGTTAGATAAACATCTTTTCCTAAATGAATTTCATGAAAAATGCTAGTAAGGACTAGTTTGTAATAGTTGTGAAATTTGCCATACATGGTAGAAATAGTGAGAATTTGTTATTGCTATAGTAGATAAAATGAATCAGCTAAGCATGATGTTTAAGAAAGTTGAATGAAAATCACTTTACGAGCCTAAGGGAAAAAGTGTAATTATGAGAAAGTTTAGAGGAAAAATAGTAATTTTTCCAAAGTATGAGTTAAGAGTCAATTTAGTCAATGTGAGTATTAAATGAGTTAAATTATTATTATTATTATAGATCAAGAAAAATGAAGCCCGAATCAAAATCGAGGCAAGAATAAAGTCGAGGACTAAATTGCATATCTACGTACATTTTGTACATTGAGGTAAGTTTGTATGATTTCTAAGATTTATGATTTATATCATTTAAATGCTTAGCGTAATGTACAATAGTATCATTAAAATGTTTAATGTTATATCAAACAAAGAAATTAATGAGATTAAGCATGAGAAAGTCCAGATTGAATATGAATTACCTAGGATACTCGATCTACCACATGAGATGAGAAAGTCCGTATAAGACCAAGCCAAAGCATGGCATCGGCAATCAAGCAAGTTATCATGTAAATCCAAGACAAGTCTTGAAATTGAAGAGTTATTATGAGTTTAAGACCCATGTAAGCCCAAGCCAAGGCATGGCATTGGTGAGTCTCCAAGCAAAGATGTCATGTAAGTCCAAGACAAGTCTTGGCGTTGAAAAGTTATCATGTAAGTCCGAGACAAGTCTTGGCATTGAAAAGCTAGCAAAAGATAAATATTTCATGTAAGTTCAACCTAAGGCTTGGCATTGACCAGTTCATGAGTAAAGACACCAAAAAGACCATGTCAAGACATGAAAATGGTAAGTTCCCAAAGGAATACATGAGAAAGATATCGTATAAGTCCATGTCAAGACATGGCCTCGACACCAAGATGAGAAATTCCATGTAAGACCTTATCTAGGATATGGCTTTGGCATCAAGTTATTTATGGCCCGAGATCTAGTATCCTCGATTATTCACATAAAGTCATCGGGCAAACGAGTAAAGCTCAAATGAGATAATAAGAAAGCTAAGTAAGTAAAGTTTCTGTTAAGTTGGAAATGAGTATTGCCATGTTATGAATGATGAATGAAAGATTATGATTATCATGTTAAAGTATACTGATGAATGTGATCAAGTGATGCAAGTACCTTATTTATCTCACAAGTATAAGACTAGTAAGTATCATGAGATATGGAAGAATCAGTATGAGCAAGTAAGCTTATAGCTTAAATTTATGATACCATTGTTTATGTCAAATGGTTTATATTAATCAAGCATGTTGCTATGTGTATTATATGCAAACTTGCTAAGCTAAATGCTTACGTCCTTATTTCTTTCTTTCCATGTAGTCCCACCAAGCTAATTTTGTGGATCATCGTCATCGGAGCTCGGGGCACACTATCAATCACTATTATGATATAGCCAAGTTGTTTCTGTTAAGTATGGCATGTAAAGAAAACACTTCATTTGATTATATGTTTTAGGAAGGGCTAATGTATAATCTATTAAGTTTATTATTCTTTTGTATATGGCTATGTGATTGGCCAAAGTTGACTAAGAATGTATGTTCAATGTTATAAATGAAGCATGTAGAATTATTCATGGAAGATGTAGTAACTTGATTTGTTGAATTGAGTATGAGATTGATCTTGATTTTAGGGTGGCAATTGTTTTGGTAAATAACCTTCAAATGCCCACACGGATAGGCACATTGGCGTGTTTCTAGGCCATGCATACCCTGCACCTTTAAAATTGAAGTTAGGATAGGCCACGGGCAAATCCAACGACCGTTTGTTTAAGTCGTGTATGACACACGGTCAGAACATAGGTGTGTACCCCAGGTCGTGTGTAATTAGTCAGTGTCAACCACGGGTAGAAGACACGGGCATGTGTTAGGGGTACATGGGCATGTCTCAGGTCACATGGGTGTGTGACTCCTATTTTAAGGAAATGTTTTTAGTTGAGTTTCGAAAGTTTTCATATATGTGTTTAAAGCCTCGTAGGCCCATGAAAGGTATGATTTGACTAAGCAAGAGAATTTTATAATTCGAAACAAAATTTTATAGCCCATAAGTACCAGTTTTAAGTGAGTGCAAGCATGGTAATGTCTCATATCCAGTCTTAGCATCGGGCTCGGGTATAGGATGTTACATTTAGTGGTATCAAAGCTACTTTTATTCAGTTTTAGGACTAATGTAGCATGAGCATGAGTCAACTATACATGCCATATGTAAGAATGTTTTTATAATGATAGTGTGACGACTCATAACGACTTAAATTATGTTTATACATATAGTAAATGGATCCCAAAGGATCTGAGGCGGATGATGTAGAAAGTAATGCGCCAGCTCCTACTGTAGGGACGGTGCCTGATGAGAATGAAAATAGACCCACTACGGTGAGTCAAGTTGGAGGAGAAGAGGCTAGAGAAGCCTTCCTCCATATGTTGAATACATGGTACACGAAATTCATTCGTACAAACCCAAAAGTACAACCCCCTCCACCCCCGCCTATTCCTCAACCTACCCCAGCAGCCCCTCAAGTAGTAGAAGAGGTAAGAGGAGACAAGCCTCCAGTTGATAGGATCAAGAAACATGGGGCAGAAGAATTCTGGGCTAGAAAATATGATAATCCAAAAAGGCTGAGTTCTGGATAGAGAATACTATCAGGGTATTTAATGAAATGTCATGCACACCTGAGGAATGCATGAAGTGTGTAGTTTCTCTTTTAACGGATATTGCCTATCAATGGTGGAACACCCTTGTGTCAGTAGTATCGAGGGAAAAGGTCACATGGGAATTTTTCCAAGAAGAGTTCAAGAAAAAGTATATCAGTCAAAGGTTTGTAGACCAGAAATGGAAGGAATTCCTAGAACTGAAGCAAGGCAATATGTCAGTGACTGATTATGAGCGTGAGTTTGTACGACTCAGCAAGTACGCTCGAGAATGTGTGTCAACTGAAGCCATCATGAGTAAGAGATTTGAAGATGGACTAAATGATGATATCAAGTTGTTTGTTGCTATCCTTGAATTAAAAGAATTTGTGGTGTTAGTGGAGAGGGATTGTAAAGCCGAATAGTTAGTAAAAGAGAAGAAAAAAATCTGAAATGGATTCTCGTGACTCAAAAAAGAGACAATGGAATAAGGCCTTTCACCCTCTTCTAAGAAGTCAATAGATTATTCCACCCGATCGGCTACCTCCACTGGGTTTTCAAAGAAGGATAAGAGTAAGCAGTATTAGGGGAATAAAGTACAGACTACGTCAGTCGCTAGTGTGGGGAATGTTCAAATTGATAGACCTGAATGCCCACAGTGTGGCATACGTCATCTTGGAGAATGTCGAGTGCATGAAAATGCTTGTTTTAGATGTGGTTCCCAAGATCACTTTGTAAAAGATTGTCCTGAGATGACAAAAGAAGAGAGAACTCAGAACCCTAGATCTAGGGGTATGGTCAGAGGTCGACCGCAGAGGAACCTTGGAAGTGGAACAAGTGGTAGAGGTAACACTAGAGAGCAGGTTGTGAGACCTGAGGGTAGGGCACTGGCAAGGACTTATGCCATTCGCACTCACGAAGAGGCATCTTCTCCTGATGTTATTACGGGTACCTTTTCTCTTCATGATATTAAAGTTATTGCTTTAATAGATCCCGGATCCACACACTCTTATATATGTATGAACTAGTATACAATATGAATATGCCTATAGATTCTACAGAATTTACAATTAAGGTTTTTAATCCTTTAGGTAAGAGTGGGTTAGTTGATGAAGTATGTAAATATTGTCAATTAATTAATAGAGGTCATTATTTTAAAGCAAATCTTATGTTGCTACCATTTCATGAGTTTGACATCATTCTTGGTATGGACTGGTTGACCACCCATGATGTAATAGTTAATTGTGGGAAGAAATACATCGAGATGAGATATGAGAATAGGGACACTCTTCATATAGAATTAGATGAATAGAGTAGATTGCCAGTAATAATTTGTCATATGGCGGCACAGAGATATATAAGAAAAGGGTATGGAGTGTTTCTGGCTTTCATAATGAATACTAAACAAACAAAGCTAAAGATTGAGTCAGTACCGATAGTATGTGAGAACGTGGATGTTTTTCGCAAGAAATTACCAGGACTACCACCAGTTAGAGAGGTTGAGTTCAATATTGAGCTAGCTCCCGGTACTGTACCGATATCTATTACTCCTTACAGAATGGCTCTAACAGAGTTGAAAGAGTTGAAGATACAATTGCAAGAGTTGACAGATAAAGGCTTTGCTAGGTCGAGTTGTTCTCCCTTGGTGCTCCAATTTTATTTGTGAAAAAGAAAGATGGCATCATGAGATTGTGCATAGATTACCGTCAGCTTAATAAAGTGATAGTGAAGGACAAGTACCCATTGCCTAGGATCGATGATTTGTTTGATCAATTGAAGGGAGCCACTGTGTTCTCCAAAATAGACTTGAGATCGGGGTACTACCAGTTAAGAGTAAGAGACTCAGATGTGTCGAAGACCGCTTCCGAATGAGGTATGGACATTATGATTTTTAAGTCATGCCCTTTGGTTTAACCAATACTCTTGCGGTATTCATGGACTTAATGAACCGCATCTTTAGACCATACCTCGACAAGTTTGTAGTCATTTTAATTGACAACATACTAATTTATTCCTGGGATGAGAATGAGCATGTTGAGCACCTATAGACAGTTTTACAGATTCTACAAGAAAATCAGTTGTATGTCAAGTTCAGTAAAAGTGATTTTTGGCTCAAGGAAGTAAGATTTCTGGGACATATTATCTCGGGAGATGGAGTCCGAGTGGATCCAAGCAAGATTTCGGCTATAATGGACTAGAAACCACCGAGGAATATCGCTAAAATTAGAAGTTTTCTAGGCTTAGCCAACTATTATAGATAACTTGTCAAGGGGTTTTCCGTGATTGCAATCCTGATGATAAAATTGTTATAGAAAAATGTGAAGTTTGAGTGGATAGAATGATGCCAACAAAGTTTTGAGAAATTGAAAGAAATGTTGATAGAAGCTCCAATTTTAGTACAACCTGAGACAGGGAAAGAACTTGTGATTTACAGTGATGTATCCTTAAACGGATTAGGCTGTGTACTTATGCAAGAAGGTAGAGTTATTGCTTATGCCTCTAGACAGTTGTAGCACCATGAGAAGAATTATCCAACGCATGATTTAGAGTTGGCTACCATAGTCTTCGCTTTGAAGATTTGGAGACACCATCTATATGGTGAAAGATGTCAGATTTTCACCGATCACAAAAGTCTGAAGTACTAGATGATGCAGAAAGAGTTGAATTAAAGGCAATATAGATGGTTAGAGTTGATAAAGGACTATGAGCTAATCATTTATTACCATCCCGAAAAGGCAAATGTGGTCGTCGATGCCTTGAGTAGAAAGTCCCTATTTGCATTAAGGGCATTGAATTACGGATGACATTATCCGACGATGGTTCTATTCTAGCTGAGTTGAGAGCTAGACCATTGTTCCTGATCATTGAGGCTCAAAAAGAAGATAGTGAATTACAAGCCAAGAGAACTCAGTGCGAGCCAGATGTTGAGTCCGATTTATGGATTAGCTCTAATGGAAGTCTGATGTTTAAAGATAGAGTTTGCGTACTGAGAAAGGAAGAGCTTATTTAGAGAATTTTGTGTAAGGCACATAACAGATGTTTATCTATACATCTGGGTAGTATCAAGATGTTTAATGACTTGAAGCAACTGTATTGGTGGTCGAGGATGAAGAAAGATATTTTAGAGTTTGTTTCAAGATGCTTGATTTGTCAGCAAGTAAAGGCTGCACACCAAGTACTTTCAGGTTTGCTTCAACCAATTATGATTCCCGAGTGGAAATGGGACAATACTACTATGGATTTTATAACGGGATTACCATTATCACCGAGCAAGAAAGATGCTATATGGGTTATAGTTGATAGATTTATGAAGTCAGCCCATTTTATACCTGTTCGAGTTGATTACTCACTCGACAAACTGGCAAGCTTGTATGTTTCTGAAATAGTAAGGCTTCACGGAGTTCCTTTATCGATCATATTAGACAGAAGTCTGAGATTTACATCCAAATATTGGAAGAAGTTACAGGAAGCTTTGGGTACAAAGTTAAGCTTTAGTATAGCTTTTCATCCCCAAACCGATGGTCAGTCAGAGAGATTAATTCAAGTACTCGAGGACATGCTCAGATATTGTATTCTTGAATTTCAATGTAGTTGGGAAAAGTTTCTTCCATTGGTAGAATTTGCCTACAATAATAGTTTTCAGTCAAGCTTGAAGATGGCGCCTTATAAGGCTCTATATGGGCGTAAGTGTAGAACGCCTTTATATTGGATTAAACTCAAGGAAAACCGAATTCACGGAGTTGATTTGGTTAGAAAAGCTAAAGAGAAAGTGAAAGTGATACGAGAATGTTTAAAAGCTACATCAGGCAAACAAAAATCATATTCGAACCTAAAAAGAAAAGAGAAAGAGTATCAAGTCGGGGATAAAGTTTTCTTGAAAGTGTCACCATGGAGAGAAGTTCTCAGACTTGGTCGAAAAGGAAAGTTGAGTTCATGTTTTATTGGACCATATGAGATCACTGAGAAATTTGGGCCATAGATTGGCTTTGCCATCAAAGTTAGAAAAGATACATGATGTGTTTCACGTGTCTATGTTACGATGCTATCGATCAGACCCTTCACTTGTAATTACACCGTCAGAGATAGATATTTATCCCAACATGACTTATGGTGAAGAACTATTCAAGATTTTAGCCCGAAAAGTCAAGCAGCTAAGAAATAAAAGTATTGCTCTAGTACCCAAACCTATTTGTTGGTAAGATTTTTGAGGACGAAAATTCCTAAGGGGAAGAATTGTAATAGCCTGATTTAGGGCCTAGTCAGAATAGTAGTGCGAGGCAACGAATTCGAGGTAAATTTATGAGTTTTTAAGGTTTATACCATGTTTACATGCTAGTGGGAAAGCTTCATGAAGCAATTTTGTTATATTGGAGTTGAATGGTCCATTAGGACTAAATTGCAAAAGTTGTAAAATATGAGTTTCTAGAAGCTTTTTGTATGAAATAGCTTTAGAATGTTAATTAGAAGTTCTTAAATAGCAATTTGCCCAAATTATACTTTTTGGACAAAATGGACATGAGTTAGTAAAATGTGAAAATTTTAAGAGAAAGGTATTTTGGTCATTTATTAATTAAATGATTAATAAGGGAAAAAGATGACAAAAATCATTCTCATCTTCTTCCCCAAGTGCTGAAAATTGAAGGAAGCCATAGCTAGGGTTCTTCAATTTTTCAAGCTTGCTAGTAAGTTCATCTTAGCCCCGTTTTTAATATTCTTCGTATTTTTGGAGTCACCGTAACATGAATTAGCTATTTTTAGCTTTAAGATGAGCTAAGATACATGTTCAAAAATCTACCCATGTATGACATGTTTGTAGAATAATGTTTTAAGAGAGAATATGAGAGTTTGATGTTAGATAAACATCTTCTCCTAAATGAATTTCATGAAAAATGCTAGTAAGGACTAGTTTGTAATAGTTGTGAAATTTGTCATACATGGTAGAAATAGTGAGAATTTGTTATTACTATAGCAGAGAAAATGAATCAGCTAAGCATGATGTTTAAGAAAGTTGAATGAAAATCACTTTACGAGCCTAGGAGAAAAAGTGTAATTATGAGAAAGTTTAGCGGCAAAATAGTAAATTTTCCAAAGTATGAGTTAAGAGTCAATTTAGTCAATGTGACTATTAAATGAGTTAAATTATTATTATTATTATAGATCAAGAAAAACGAAGCCCAGATCGAAACCGAGGCAAGAATAATGTCGAGGACTAAATTGCATATCTACGTACATTTTGTACATTGAGGTAAGTTGGTATGATTTCTAAGCTTTATGATTTATATCATTGAAAAGCTTAGCGTAATGTATAATACTATCATGAAAATGTTTAATGTTATGTCAAACAAAGAAATTAATGAGATTAAGCATGAGAAAGTCCCGATTGAATATGAATTACCTAGGATACTCGATCTACCACATGAGATGAGAAAGTCCGCATAAGACCAAGCCAATGCATGGCATCGGCATTCAAGCAAGTTATCATGTAAGTCCAAGACAAGTCTTGGCATTGAAGAGTTATTATGAGATGGAGACCCATCTAAGCCCAAGCCAAGGCATGATATTGGTCAGTCTCCAAGCAAAGATGTCGTGTAAGTCCAAGACAAGTATTGGCATTGAAAAGTTATCATGTAAGTCCAAGACAAGCCTTGGCATTGAAAAGCTAGCAAGAGATAAATATTTCATGTAAGTCCAAGCCAAGGCTCGGCATTGACTAGTTCATGAGTAAGGATACCAAATAAGACCATGTCAAGACACAGCAACGGTAAGTTCCCAAAGGAATACACGAGAAAGACATCGTATAAGTCCATGTCAAGACATGGCCTCGACACCAAGATGAGAAATTTCATGTAAGACCGTATCTAGGATATGGCTTTGGCATCAAGTTATAAGTGGTTTGAGATCTAGTATCCTCGTTTATTCACATAAATTCATCGAGCAAACGAGTAAAGCTCGAATGAGATAATAAGAAAGCTAAGTAAAGATACTGATAAGTTGGAAATGAGTACTTCAATGTTATGAACGATGAATGAAAGATTATGATTATCATGTTAAAGTATACTGATCAATGTGATCAAGTGATACATGTACCTTATTTATCTCACAAGTATGAGTAAGTAAACTTATAGTTGAAATTTATGATACCATTGTTTATGTCAAATGGTTTATATTAATCAAGCATGTTGCTATGTGTATTATATGCAAACTTACTAAGCTAAATGCTTACGTCCTTATTTCTTTCTTTCTATGTAGTCCCGCCAAGCTAATTTCGTGGATCATCATCATCAGAGCTCGGAGCACACTATCAATCACTATTATGGTATAGCCAAGTTGTTTTTGTTAAGTATTGCATGTATAGAAACCACTTCATTTGAGTATATGTTTTAAGAAGGGCCAATGTATAGGCTAATAAGTTTATATTCTTTTGTATATGGCTAAGTGATCGGCCAAAGTTGACTAAGCATGTATGTTCAATGGTATAAATGAAGCATGTAGTATTATTCATGGAAGATGTAGTAACTTGAGTTGTTGAATTGAGTATGAGATTGATCTTGATTTTAGGGTGGCAATTGATTTAGTAAATAACCTTCAAATGCCCACACGGATAGGCACACGGGCATGTGTCTAGGCCGTGCGTACCCTGCAGCTTTATAATTGAAGTCAGGATAGGCCACGGGCAAATCCCATGGCCGTTTGTTTAAGTCGTGTATGACACACGGTTAGAACATGGGCATGTGCCCCAGGCTGTGTGAAATAAGTCAGTATATCAAGGTATAGCACATGGTTTACATCCACGGGCGTGTCAAGGCCGTGTGTAATTAGTCAGTGTCAACAACGAGTAGAAGACACGGTCATGTGTTAGGGGTACATGGGCGTGTCTCTGGTCACATGGGTGTGCGACCCCTGTTTTAAGAAAAAGTTTTTAGTTGAGTTTCGAAAATTTTTAGATACGTGTTTAAGGCTTCGTAGGCCCATGAAAGGTATGATTTGACTAAGCAAGAGAAATATTTAATTCAAAAAACATTTATAGCCCGTAAGTACATTTTTTAAGCGAGTGCAAGCATGGTAATATCTCATATCTAGTCTTAGCATCGGGCTCTGGTATGGTGTGTTACGACGTCGGTACCCCCATGGCGCAGCAAAATAAAAATAATTTCTGCGATCCAAACCATGAATCCATGTGTGAGGAACAAATCTGGGTGAAATAATGGTTTTGAAATTACTAAACTTCAATCTGAGTAGACAGCGACATCTCGGCAATAAGAATTTTGATCTACTATCGAACCAAGCCGCAACCTTTTCCGATTTCGGCCTCCATGTAATCCACCCAGTTTGACGATGAACGGAAGAAATCTCCAAAACTTTTCTGGAGGTTTATTTGCTTGACGGCTGCTAGACCTCACAAGCTATTTTTTTTAGGATTTCTTAAAAGCTCTGTATAATTTTTTATATTACCTTTTATAATTGATATATATATAATGAATCATAAAAATAAATAAATATAATAATGCATTAACTGAATATAATAATTACATTAATTATAACAAGGATTTCGGTAAACTATATTTATTTAAATTTATATACAAACGAAATTCATATTGAATAGAACTACGTTCTCATTATGTGTACAACATCCTTGTACATATAATATGTTCAATATTTGATTGCCCAAGTAAATTAATTCTTTAATTAATTTAATTCATGTGACAACTAAACACAATACCAAATATGTTTTATTCCTTTCGTTTCAACTATAGGGTGTGGCCCTTTAGGTTCTTGTAACATTAGCAGTAATACTAGAATGATTCTAATGTTACAAACAATGAGTGGCATCTAGCAATGAATCATTGCTACCTAAGTTACAAGAAGTCATGATTCGACGTAACCTTTTGTGATTAACCTTTCATGCATTAATCCTTAAGTCCTTTATCTCTGGAATGGACACAAGTCATGTAGTCACACTTGCATAATCCATCCCATGTTTCTTGATATCTTGAGTAGACTATGATATACAAATTAGTATGACATCTCATATCAACTTATTTGAGCATGGCCATGCATTTCTAGTCTCACTCAATTAAGTGGCCTAAGATATTACTCCTATTATGAAGGAGGGACTTATCCTATATTGATCAACCATATCCCTCTACATAGATTGTGGTATATCCAACATCAGCCTTTTATAGAACAACCAGTTATAGTGTACGTTTGACTGTATCAAAATATACAACTCACAATGTTGGGATAATGATGATCTCAAGTCTGAGGATTATATGCATATTAAACACTATGATTAATTTTGTGACAATTACATAATAATCCAAGAAACATACTCATAGCGGGTTAGTCCAATATGTTATTCTCTAACACACATATTCATCCATTGACTTTTGTACTCCATATCAATGACAACTCTTTATCATCAATCAACTATATGTTAGTCTTAATGCATTATTGTTGTCCTAGTCAACAATAATACTTGACTAAGGATCTTTTAAGAATAATCATATTATTCTCAGGACATTATTATAAAATAGTTTATTTGAACACACAGGAAAAAAACTGAAATAATAATGACAACGCTTTATATTAATAAACATGGTAAATCAAGTATGTTATTACAACCATCTCATGATTTATCTTTAGGCATACTCTTACAATCTTCCACTAGCACCAAGACCAATCACTTATATATCTAATACCAAGCGAATTAGTGTGACGATCATGCTTCTACTATGTCAAAGGCTTGGTCTGGGGATCAGCAATGTTATCATCTATAGGTACTCTGCATATCTCTACATCCCCTCGATTAATAATCTCTCGAATAAGATGGTAGCGCCTAAGTATATGTTTGGATCGCTGGTGAGATCTGTGTTCTTTAGCTTGTGCAATTGATCCATTGTTATCACATCAGAGTTCTATAGCATCTGATATGCTAGGCACAACCCCTAGTTTAGTAATGAACTTCTTGATCCAAACCGCTTCTTTTACTGCCTCATTGGCTGCAATATGCTTGGCCTTTGTTGTAGAATCGGCTAATGTACTTTGCTTTGAACTCTTCCAGCGCACAGCACCACCATTAAGGCAAAACACAAAACCTGATTGCGATCGAGAATCGTCATTGTCGGTTTGGAAACTGGCATCAGCGTAACCTTCTACACTTAAATCTTCCTCACCTCCATATATTAGGAACGTATCCTTAGTTCTTCTTAAGTACTTAAGGATATTCTTGATTGTGGTTCAGTAACCTTCACCGGGATCTACTTGGTACCTGCTCATCATACTTAAGACATATGAGACATCTGGACGGGTACATAACATGGCATACATGATAGATTCAATAGCAGAAGCATATGGAATTTTACTCATGCGTTCTCTCTATTTTGGAGTTGAAAGACACATTTCCTTTGGAAGCAAAATACCATGTCTCATAGGTAGGAATCCTCTCCTAGATTCCTCCATACTGAACCTTTTCAGTACCTTATCTACGTATGTACTTTTGCTTAGACCTAGTAGTCATCTTGATCTATCTTTATAGATCTTGACTCCTAAGATGTAAGTGGCTTCGCCCAAGTCCTTCATAGAAAAAAAACTTCCTAACCAAGTCTTAATAGACTACAAGGTAGGTATGTCATTTCCCATGATAAGTATGTTATCCACATACAGTACCAAGAATGTGATAGTGCTCCCACTAACTTTCTTGTAAACACAGGGTTCATCTTCATTTTTGATAAAACCAAACTCTTTGATTGCATCGATAAAACAAAGATTCCAACTTTGAGAAGCTTGCTTTAATCCATAAATGGATCTTTGTAGCTTGCATCTCTTTTGGCATCCTTTGGATTGACAAAACCTTCAGGTTGTTTCATGTACACATCCTCATCAAGCTTCCCGCTAAGGAAAGCTATTTTGACGTCCATCTGCCAGATTTCATATTCATGAAATGCAGCTATGGCGAGCAAGATCCTGATGGATTTAAACATAGCTATAGGAGAAAAGGTTTCGTCATAGTCAACACCATAAATTTGGTGAAAACCTTTAGCGACTAATCGCCCCTTGTATATTTGTACATTGCCATCCATGTCGATTTTCTTTTTTAAAACCCACTTGCACCCTATAGGTTTAACCCCTTTGGATGGGTCAATCAAATTCCATACTTGGTTTTCATACATGGAATCCATCTCATATCTCATGGCCTCAAGCCATTTCTCAGAGTCCAGGCGCGTCACCGCTTCTTGATAAGTTATAGGCTCATCTTGATCTATAAGAAGAATGCCACCATGCGTTGTAATGAGAAATCTATATCTCTCAGGTGCATGGCAATCTCTTAAAGATCTACGCGGTGGTTGTGTTTCTACAGCAGTTATTTGTTCCTCAATTTCTTGTGGAATTTACTGTTGTTCTATCTCTGGTTCATTGGCATCTTGTGATTCTCAAATTTCTTCAAGTTCAATCTTTCTCTCACTTCCTTTTCTAGAAATAAATTCTCTCTCTAGGAAGACACCAGTCCGAGCAACAAACATTTTGTTCTCAGTGGGATTAAAGAAATAATATCCTTTGGTTTCTTTTGGATAACCCACAAAATACACCTTTCAGATTTGGGTTCAAGCTTAGTAGACGTCTGAAGTTTAGCATAAGCTTCGCAACCCCAAATTTTCATAAAAGATATATCGGAAATTTCCCAGTCCATATCTCATATGGCGTCTTTTGAACCGATTTAGATAGAACACAATTTAGTGTGAAAGTAGCTGTCTCAAGTGCATGTCCCCAAAAGGAAGTCGGTACCATGTCTAACAAAGTTCAATTTCTTCTCTCAGAAACTCCATTCCATTGAGGAGTACCAGGAGGAGTAAGTTGTGAGACAATCCCACATTCCTTCAAAAGATCATCAAACTCTAGGCTCAAATACTCTCCACCTCGATCAGGTCAAAGTGACTAGATAGTTTTGCCTAGTTGATTTTGTACTTCATTTTTTAGTTCCTTGAATTTTTCAAGTGACTCAGACTTATGGCGCATGATATAAACATACCCATATCTACTAAAATCATTAGTAAAAGTAATGAAGTAGTGAAATCCACCTCTGGCCTATGTATTTATTGGTCCACATACATCAGAATGTATTAGGCCCAATAAATCACTAGCTCGTTCACTTTTACCAGTAAAAGGAGATTTAGTCATTTTTCCCAATAAGCAAGATTCACATATTTCAAATTGTTCAAAAACAAATGAATCTAAGAAACCATCTCTATGAACTTTGGATATATGTTTCTCAATTATGTGGCCCAAACTACAATGCCAAAGATAAGTTTGATTTAAGTCATTTATTTTAGATATTTTAGTATTTATGTTGTAAATGGGATTCATTTGATCTAAAATATATAGGCCATTAATCAATTGTGTCGAACCATAGAAAACATTAATGAGATAAAAGGAACAACAATTATTCTTAATAATTATCTCAAAACCAATTTTGCCTGAACAAGAAATTGAAATAATGTTTTTAGTCAAACTGGGTACAAAATAACAATCCTCTAAACATAAATCAAGTCCACTAGGCAAAGATAAAGTACATGTTCCCATAGGTAATGCAGAAACTTTTACTCAATTTTCAACTCGCGGGTCCACATCTCCTCTAGCCAAAGTCTTGCTCCTTTGTAGTCCCTATAAAGAAGTACAAATATGAAAACCACAACCAATATCTAATCCCTAAGAAGTAATAGTTGATGAATTAATATCAATAACATAAATACCTGAAGCAGACATTCCGCTTGTTTTGGCCTTCTTGACTTCCTCAAGATAGATAGGGCAGTTCCACTTCCAATGTCCAGTCACACCACAATGAAAGTAGTTTCCTTCCTTAAACATCCCACCTTTAGGTTTCAATGCAGCCTTTCCTTTTCCAGGCTTAGGCCTACCTTTGCCCTTGGGCTTTGTCTGAACTTTGGCCTTTCCCTTTCCTTTTTTGTTACGGACCATCAATATGGGCTTGGGTCCAACCTTTCTCATGTTGCCTTCAGCATTTTGTAACATACTGAGCAACTGTGGCAGAGTCTTGTCAATTTCATTCATATTGAAATTGAGGACAAACTAGTTGTAGCTATCCGTCAACGATTGTAGAATAACATCAGTGGCCAACTCTTGGCTTAATGGAAACCCAAGTTTAGACAGGCTTTCAATATAGCCAATCATTTTAAGGACATGAGGTCCTACTAGGCTTTCTTTAGCCAGCTTACATTGGCATAGGGCCTTAGAGGTATCGAACCTCTCTTGTCGTGCTTGCCCCTGATAAAATTCTTTCAGGTGCTCGATCATATCATAAGCAACCTTGTCCTCATATTTCTTCTAAAGCTCAGGATTCATAGTGGCAAGCATAAGATATCCAACTTCTACCATGTCATTGAGATGCTTTTTGTAAGCATCTCTATCAGTCTTCGAGGCATTAAAGGGTGGTTCATTAGGAAGTGGTTGTTCAATGACATATAATTTCCGTTCTTGTTTGAGGAAAATCCTCAAGTTACGAAACTAGTCAAAAAATTCAAACCATTCAATTTGTCCTTCTCAAGGACCGATCGTAATGAGAGTGTATTAGTGTTTGCAGCCATAATATATCTGCAACAATTAAATATACGTGTGAGTAAATTTACAAAGTTTATATCAATCATTAAAAAGACTTTATTAAATGATGTTCCCACTATTTTATTTCAAAATTAGTAACCCTCATATATTAATTTCGAAATGACTTTCTCAAAAGTATTTCTAATGGGTTAAGGATCCATATTTCACCTCCTCTTAAGTTAACTTTGGCTTTACTCTCAAGACTATAGTTATTTAGGTAAGCAACATTTGCTAATTACATCATATGTAACTCCTAATATTTGGTGAACAACTCTTGTTCTAATCATCTTATGATTTGTCCAATTTACTTGCCTCTAGGTTTCTAATCCTATTACAGTAACATAGTTAAGTCATTAACCAATTTTTAACCAGCGACTATCACTTGTTTATTGTTCGTGTTTAACTAAGATAAATACTAATACTTCTCTTTGGTAGAAACTACATAGTATTGATCGAGGCCTTAACGAGGGAAAATTGTAAGGCCATGTTGACTTAATATTTTAATAGAGGAATTTTATTAAGGTTGTTGCATCTCACCAATTATGGTCTACTTTAGCCCATTTAGCCTTTTAAATGATCTCATCAATTAATGGGGTTTATTATTATCAAATTTTAATATATATATATATATAATTGGCATGCTTTAGGCATCCATAGCATATCATACATGAATAAATAAAGCAATAAATAAATGCAATAGTTATAGCCCATAAACTAAGGTGGTTCAACCCAAGCCAATGGGAGAACCAAAAGGAAACCTAAAGGTGTAAGTGTAACACCCCAAACCCGGTCAATACACCACGACCAAATCTGGTTTGTTACAGGGAAAAAGGTTTTTGAGAGGTTTAGGTTTGAGTTTAAAAGTTGGAGGAAAAACACTTTGCTAGGTTGTGCATTTGGAGAAAGACTTGAGTAGGTTTGATTGAAATTTGATGATGTACTTGAAAACCCGAAAATTTTAAAAACTTACTTCGATGGGTAGACCAAAACAGGTTTATCTCGCTAAGAAGTTCGAGTTGTTTATTATCATTACAAAAACATTCTGTCTTAGTGAAAATCGTGTTTAAGTTAGAAAACATTTGAGTTCTCCGTTATTCCAAATCCAAATGCGATACCCGATGGTATAGTTTAAAATGTCGCTTTTGTAGTTTTGAAATCGTTATCTTTCCAAATTTTAGCACATTTTAGCCCAATTAATTTGTTAAGACATATTATAAATCCACTTTAATCATAAACAAACATAACTTAAAAAGGCCATTTACAACCCAAATAAAACCAAATAGTAATAAAAACTTAAGTACCAAAATTTTATAAAGTCTGAGCAACCCTTTATTTGAGCATGGCATGAGCACCTCGAGTCCATCCCGGCTCTATGTCCGCGTCTAAGTGTCACCTAAAAAAGTCAAAGGAGAGAGTGAGTTGCAAGACTCAGTGTATAATTCCCTCTCCCGGTATAACATGCCAACACACATATCATAATAGAATAATGCAAGCAATGCACCCGATCCTAGCCAACCATATCGCTTTTCTACCCCGTGGTACCAAACCACCGGTGGTGCCAAACCACTGGTGACCCAAAGTCACGATATCCATCTTGTGGTACCAAACCACTGGTGACCAAGTCACAAATAATCCAATGATGGGGCCAACCCATCGTGTGATACCAAATCACTAGCGATCGATCCCATGTCTCATAAGTGGGGCCAACCCACGGTGGTGTTAACCACGAGGACGAGTCGTAAAACGTGCCAAACCTCCGGTGTCCCAAAGACACAATGTGATACCAAATCACCGGTGACCGCATGATCACAAATCCGATAATGGGGCCAACCCATCGTGTGATACCAAATCATGGCGTCAATCCAGATAATCAATCAGTGGGGCCAACCCACCGTGGTACTAAGCCACCGGGACGAGACGCCGAGGTGCCAAACCACGGTGACCCAAAGTCACAAAATATCATTGTGGTACCAAACCACTGGAGGTGCCAAACCTCTGGTGTCCCAAAGACACAGTGTCCCAAAGACACGGATATCATACTCCCCCTCCTCTCATATCACCCAATAGCATATCATATTAAATGCAAAATCATGCAATCATGCTTTCATGCTCACATGCGTAATATGGCATCTCAATGTATCAAAAATCATGATATCATCATCATCACATAACTCATAATGAAACGGACTTACCCGAATCCGTATCCATACCTCAATGGGTATCGAAATAATCAATCACACTGTTTCATTTACACAAATAGGTTATCACATTATTTAGTTAAGATAGTGTGTTGGTTTACACACCTGAAATAGCGAAGATTAACTCCTAAGAACCGATCTAAGCCCCTTGATCGCCTCGACAACCCCGATACTACAATTGGCCAACAAAGGTTAGTCACTATACAATTCGGCCAAAATAGGTAACCCAAGGGTTGCGTTAGCTTTACTTAGACTTGATTTGGTTTCCTACCAAATCAACCCAACAATGGTTCCTTCAAATCACTTCACCCTAGAAAGAAAAGTGGTTAATTCTTTGAAACCATATACTTAATCGAAAACTAAACAAATCAACCACGAGCAATCATCTCACCATCACTTACCGATTGCTTCTTGAGTAAGAAGGCTCCTCCCACTTGTTCCCAAAATCCGAATGTCCTATAAAGATATTGGTCTACACATTAGATCAATATCCTTCAACCAGTAACAAACCGGCCTTCATTTAAACCACAAAATATAAGAACACAAAAAGAAAAATGGCCACTCGGCCAAGCTCTTACCACTACCAACCGATTGGAAACCAGCACCTAACAACACCCAATATTCGGCCACCAACCACCACTAGAAGAGAAGAAAGATTCGGCTAACACCCTCTTATCAAGGTGGTAAGGAGGTTCGGCCTAAGTGTTTAACACACACCTATGCTCGGTTTGAGTGGAAAGAAAAGGAGTTGAGATGAGAAGAAATGAAGGTTACGGCACACCAAAAGAGATGAAGAGAAAACAATGGGGAAAAATCGGCTAAAGCTCCGAGAAGAAGAAAGAAATAAAAGATTGAATAGAGAGGAGAGTATGTTCGGTTTGAACAAGAAAAAGAATTGAAGAGAGTGTTTTGGAGATGAAAGCTTTGTACCAATGCTCAACAACGAAAGAAAGAAAATGTGAAAAAGAAAGACAATACCAAGTTCGGTTTACCCAAATGGAAAAGAAGGGAAAAGAGAGGCATTGACTAACAAAATTGAAAGATACCAAGTAGTTTGCAAGGGTAAGGGTGTTGAAGCTTTCGGTTTAAGGAGAACAAAAGAAAATGAAGAAGAGATGAAGACTTGGGATTTCGGTTTCAAGAATGCAAAACAAATGGTTTCGACTTAGGCTATTTGCAAGTGGAGAGCTCTTTTACTAGCTTTTGACTAAACAAGAATTAGCTTACCAAAAACATTTGTGACCGAAAATGCACTTTGGCCTAAGTGGAGTTTCGCACTCTCCTCCCAAGCTTACCAACCGCCAACTCCCCAAAACTCTCCTAATAATCGGCCAACTTCCCCAATCACTCTCAAACCACAAATTGAATCCCTTGACCAAGTCTCCTCCTACATTTGCTCTCCACCCACCGCTTGAAAGAGTTGACAAGGTCCATGCTAGAGTTCAAACTTCCTACAACTCTTCCCTTCATGTCAAAATGGATGCAAAGGTGGGATTTTCAGCTCGAACTCAGGACCTCCTCCTCCTGCAGTTGACGCCAACCCCACTCTCCATGTGGCGCATGCCTTGCCACTCCACCAACTCCTTTGTTATGCCACAATTCAACCAATAAAATATATAACCCCCAACTCCTTCAGCTCCTATCACCTTAAGCCCAAAACTAAAATTTTACCACCTACTCAGGCTCACTCCTAGCCTACAACTAAGCCCCGAAACTACACAAACAACATCATGGCACACCATAGACATGCAAACAATGCCAAAAATAAAATAGCCCCTAACCCAGGATATTACAGTTCTACCCCCTTAAAATAATTTCGTCCTCGAAATTACCTGATCAGAAGAGTTGCGGGTATTGCTGTCTCATCGTATCCTCGGGTTCCCACGTCGCTTCTTCCATGCCATGATTCCGCCAAAGAACCTTAACCAAAGGTACAGACTTCTTACGCAGAACCTTCACATCCCGATCTAAAATCTGTACAGGCTCTTCCTCCATGGTCATATCTGGGTTTACCTCAATCTCTCCTACTGTTACCACATGTGACGGATCAGAATGATATCGCCGAAGCATCGAAACATGGAACACATCGTGAATCTGACTTAGCTCTGCTGGCAACTCGAGTTGATATGCAACTGGTCCCACTCGTCTCAGTACCTTATACTGCTCAATAAACCTCGGACTTAGCTTACCTTTCCTCCCTAACCTTAATACTTTCTTCCACGGTGAGACCTTCAGAAAACCCGATCTCCCACAAAGAAATTCAATATCTCTCCGCTTAAGATCAAGATAGGACTTACATCATCCGAAGCTTCTTTCAATCGAGCTGAATCAACTTAACCTTGTCTTGATCCTCAACAACTAACTCGTCCCAACAACCGACGTTCACTTAACTCATCCCAACAAGTAGGTGAGCGACACTTTCACCGCACAATGCCTCATAAGGTGCCATCTTGATACTTGCTTGGTAACTGTTATTGTAGGCGAATTCGTAACGGTAGGTACTCCTCCCAACTACCCCTCAAGTCCAATACACAACCTCGTAACATGTCCTCCAAGATCAGATAACCCTTTCCGATGCCGTCGTCATGCGGATGAAATGTCAGGTTGAAATCTAATTGTGTACCCGAACCTTGATGTGAATCAGATCCCTATCCGAGATGATCGACATCGGTACCCCGTGCGCCTCACAATCTCGACACATACAACCGCCAACCTCTCAAGTGAGTAGTCCACCTCACCGAATAAAGTGAGTGATTTAGTCGGTTGATCCACGATTACCCAAATCAATCCTTCTTGCTCGGTGTAAGCGGTAATCCACCGATTTAAATCCATAGTTATCCTTTCCCACTTCCATTGTGGGATCTTCACCGTCAAGTAACCCGGATGGCAACCGATGCTCACCTTTGACTGTGACAAGTCGACACTTACCCACAAACTCGATTACTTCCTTTTTCGCACAGCCACCGTAATCGTTCTCTAAGATCCCTATACATTTGCTACCTCCGGGATGCATAGCGTAGGGTCGCTATGTGCATCCTGAAGAATCTTTGTCTTAGCTCAATCCTCGGCATACAAGCTTTCCCGAAAACACAAAGACCCCATCACTAGACAAGCTATAACCTTTCAAACCATCATTACGCACTTGTGTCCTCTGCGCGACTTAGAACCTCATCCAACAACCTGTTTTTCTCGATCCGCTCAACCCAAGTAGGCTTAACTCAGCATCTCTGCGAGAATACTCCGTCGTCATACAAACTCAAGTGGGCAAACAACGCCTCAAATCGAAACAACCTTATGGCTCAACGCGTCTCGCCACAACGTTAGCCTTGCCCGATGATACTCAATTGAGCAATCGTAGTCTTTCGAAGACTCAATCCATCGGTACGCCTCAGATTCAAGTCTTTCGAGTCGGAAGGTACTTTAGACTCTTATAGTGCATGTAGACTATCGATCTCTCTCCATACAAGTAATGCCTCCATATCTTTAAGGCAAATACTACACCGCTAACTCCAGATCGTATGTTGGGTAATTTACCTCATGTGGCCTCAATCTAGCGAGATGCGTAAGCCACAACCTTCCTTCTTGCATCAGCACACAACCTAATCCCGTATGTGATGCATCGCAAGACACCAGTAAATTCCTTACTAAACCTCGGGTTGAATCGTAACCGAGCTTGGTCAAAATCTTCTTCAACTTATCGAAGCTCTCCGCCGCTTCTCGGTCCAAATGAATGGAACCCTTTTCTCAATAATTTAGTCATCGGTCTTGCAATCAATGAGAAACCCTCTACAAATCTTCTAGAGTATCACGCCAAGCCCGTAAAAACTCAATCTCCGCTATTGACTTAGGCGGCTTCCAATCCAAAACCGCTTCAATCTTTCGAGATCCACTCTAATCCCTCTGCCGACACTACATGACCCAAGAACGCCACCTCCCGAGCCGAACTCGTGACTTCATCGAACTTTGCATAAAGTCGCTTCTCCCTTAGAATCGCAATACCACCCGTAAATGTGCATCATGTTCCTCCTCGGTCCTTGAATATACCAAGATGTCGTCGATAAAACCACTACTGATCGATCTAGAATCTTTGTTGGAACACCCTATTCATCGATCCATGAAGGCTACCGGTGCGTTAGTCAACCCGAACAGCATAACCAAGAACTCAAAGTGCCCATACCGAGTGCAAATGCCGTCTTCTGATATCCGCCTCCTTTACCCTTAATGGTGATACCACGACCTTAAGTAGATCTTCGAGAAAATCGACGCCCCTTTAGCCGATCAAACAAGTCATCTATCCGAGGTAGGGATACTTGTTTTGATCGTCGACTTATTCGGTTGGCGGTAGTCTATACACATCCGCATAGTACCGCTCTTTCTTCTTAACAAAGAGTACCGGCGCCCCAAGGCGAAATACTTGGCCCGATAAAGCCTCGGTCCAACAATTCTCAGATCTCAGCCTTAAGCTCCACTAACTCCTTAGGTGCCATCACATGCGGAGCTATGGACACCGGTGCAATTTCGAATGTGAGATCTATCCCGAACTCTACCTCCCGATCCGGTGGCAAACCCGAAGCTCCTCGGAAACACATCAAGAAATTCCTTAATCGTCCGAACCGTCTCCACAAAGAACTCCTTAGCCTCCAAGGCATGCACATGTACCACATATGCTTCACGTTCTTTCTCGACCAACTTCTCGGCTTTCGAGCGAGATATCACATTGGATGATAATTCCTCCTATTACCGATCCAACTACCTCATCACCCTTAACCGTTCCAGAACCATGCGCTTAGTCACAGAATTCAACTTTGCCTGGTACTTAACCAGCCAGTCCATCCCAAGAATCAGATCGAACTCCCCAAACGGCAGTTCCATCAGATCAGCCTCAAATACTACCCCTTGGAGTTCTAGAGGTACGTCTCTATACAGTTTATCTACCACTACAGAGTGACCTAGAGGGCTTATTACGGTCATCTGCCTAGAAGATATTTCAGAGTCTAGATCCATGGTCTTCACTATGCTACTTGCAACATATGAATGTGTTGAACCCACATCAATCAAAGCAAGAATAGAGAACCAAAGATTAAAAATGTACCGTAATGACGTCCTGGCAAGGCCGCCCTCCTCTCGACGCCTCATGACATACACTAGCCCCTACTGTCGGCCTCGAAACTAATCGCACCTCATCCGGTGCTCCACGACCCAGACCAGAACTATTACCTCTCGCCATTACCTCGGCCCTCTGCGGTGGTCCATTATTTCAGATCGATTACGACCCGACTCTCGATGAATCCTAACCAACTTGCGCGACAGGTCCCTCACGCGGTGGTCCAATGAGCCACACTCAAAATAGCCTCTACCATCACCCAACATCCTCCCAATGAGCCTTCCCACAATGGTTACATGCGGCGGTCCTCGCTTAGCAACAACAAACCTACCCGACTAATTCGGCCCACTCGGTCTAGCTCTTTTCTGCTGATTTCCTGATGACCCAGAAGATCTAAAACTTCTCTTGTGTCAGTTCCTATCCATACCCTGCCTCACAGATTCCTTAATGCCCTCGGCTACCTTCGCCTTTTCAACCAGAACCGCAAATTCACGCTCCTGCTGGGGTGCAATTATCAACCTTAATTCGTCTCGCAAGCCATCCTCGAAACGAACACACCTCTCATGTTCAGTAGCCACCATGCCCCTGGCATACCAACTCACCTCGAAACTCGCCTCAGATTCGACACACGATTTACTCCCACGAACTAACCTCGAAATACTTTCCACGCTTCATTAATGTAATTAGCCCCATGTACTTTTTTCGATAAGTACCTAAAAATAGTCCCAAGTCGATCTTCATTTGCGGTCTTTGCAATAAAGGAGCCACCACCGGTATGACTCATCTCGAGAAGTGATACGATCCCTTTAATTTCTCTTCATTAGCTAGGGTCCAAATCGTCCATGATCCGTTACGTCGCTTCCACCAATACTCAAGAAGATCTTGAAGCAACACTCGAGACACCCCAAAAGAATTCAGCCCCGTTTGCCCGAAGTCGCTCAGGCACAGATTTCCTAGCTCCTACACCTCCACCTACTCTAGCTACCCTTTCTAACACTCGCAAGACGCTCAGGACATGCGTCATCGCCATCGCTCTTGGAACTCACCACCTCCACCGGTGGCGGAACCGGATCTCGTTCTCGAACCCTGACCAGAACCTACGGGCTCAAAAACAGTCATCCTACCGCGACCACGTCCACGACCACGTCCACCTCGGGTACTCATGACTAAATCTCGTCTGATTAAAGAATTTTATGTATCAGTCATTATTCCAATTGTTTAAAAGCAAAGTCTTATGAATATTAAAGGAGTTTCATTTTCGCGAGTCCACTGAGTCCTATCAGTTTCAGTCTCTAAGGTAGTCTTGCTATTACTAATCATTCCATCACATTACATCCAACAAATCACAAGCAATAATACGGGTACTTACAGGCGGATTGGTGCTTGACTCGGTGTCATGCCTTTCTAAATATAACGCTTAAAATGACTTTTGAAAACATTTTGGGCCTCGGGCCCACAGCAGAGCCTTTGAACTTGGCTCGATATTACAAATGTAACACCCAAACTCGGTCAATACACCACTAATCGAACTGTATGTTACAGGGAAAAGGTTTTGAGAGGTTTAGGTTTGAGTTTAAAAGTTGGAGGAAAACACTTCGCTAGGTTGTGCATTTGGAGAAAGACTTGAGTAGGTTTGATTGAAATTTGATGATGTACTTGAAAACCCGGAAATTTTAAAAACTTACTTCGATGGGTAGACCAAAACAGGTTTATCTCGCTAAGAAGTTCGAGTTGTTTATTATCGTTACAAAAACATTCTGTCTTAGTGAAAATCGTGTTTAAGTTAGAAAACATTTGAGTTCTCCGTTATTCCAAATCCAAGTGCGATACACGATGGTATAGTTTAAAATGTCGCTTTTGTAGTTTTGAAATCGTTATCTTTCCAAATTTTAGCACATTTTAGCCCAATTAATTTGTTAAGACATATTATAAATCCACTTTAATCATAAACAAACATAACTTAAAAAGGCCATTTACAACCCAAATAAAACCAAATAGTAATAAAAACTTAAGTACCAAAATTTTATAAAGTCTGAGCAACCCTTTATTTGAGCATGGCATGAGCACCTCGAGTCCATCTCGGCTCCATGTCCGCGTCTAAGTGTCACCTAAAAAAGTCAAAGGAGAGAGTGAGTCACAAGACTCAGTGTATAATTCCCTCTCCCGGTATAACATGCCAACACACATATCATAACAGAATAATGCAAGCAATGCACCGATCCTAGCCAACCATATCGCTTTTCTACCCCTGTGGTACCAAACCAATTGGTGGTGCTAAACCACCGTGACCCAAAGTCACGATATCCATACTGTGGTACCAAACCACCGGGGACCAAGTCACAATAATCCAATGATGGGACCAACCCATCGTGTGATACCAAATCACTAGCGACGATCCCATATCTCATAAGTGGGGCCAACCCACGGTGGTGTTAACCACGGGGACGAGTCGCAATGAGGTGCCAAACCTCGGTGTCCCAAAGACACAATGTGATACCAAATCACCGGTGACCGCAATACAAATCCGATGATGGGGCCAACCCATCGTGTGATACCAAATCATGGCGTCAATCCGTATAATCAATCGTGGGGCCAACCCACCGTGGTACTAAGCCACCGATGAGACGCCGAGGTGCCAAACCTCCGTGACCCAAAGTCACAAAATATCATTGTGGTACCAAACCACTTTGAGGTGCCAAACCTCCGTGTCCCAAAGACACAATGTCCCAAAGACACGGATATCATACTCTCCCTCCTCTCATATCACCCAATAGCATATCATATTAAATGCAAAATCGTGCAATCATGCTTTCATGCTCACATGCGTAATATGGCATCTCAAAGTATCAAAAATCATGATATCATCATCATCACATAACTCATAATGAAACGGACTTACCCGAATCAATATCCATACCTCAATGGGTATCGAAATAATCAATCACACTGTTTCATTTACACAAACAGGTTATCACATTATTTAGTTAAGATAGTGTGTTGGTTTACACACCTGAAATAGCGAAGATTAACTCCTAAGAACCGATCTAAGCCCCTTGATCGCCTCGACAACCCCGATCCTACAATCGGCCAACAGTGGATTAGTCACTATACCATTCGGCCAAAAATAGGTAACCTAAGGGGTTGCGTTAGCCTTACCTTAGACTTGATTTGGTTTCCTACCAAATCCGAACCCAACAATGGTTCCTTCAGAAATCAGCTTCACCCTAGAAAGAAAAGTGGTTAATTCTTTGAAACCATATACTTAATCGAAAACTAAACAAATCAACCACGAGCAATCATCTCACCATCACTTACCGATTGCTTACTGAGTAAGAAGGCTCCTCCCACTTGTTCCCAAAATCCGAATGTCCTATAAAGAGATTGGTCTACACATTAGATCAATATCCTTCAACCAGTAACAAACCGGCCTTCATTTAAACCACAAAATATAAGAACAAAAAAAGAAAAATGGCCACTCGGCCAAGCTCTTACCACTACCAACCGATTGGAAACCAGCACCGAACAACACCCAATATTCGGCCACCAACCACCACTAGAAGAGAAGAAAGATTCGGCTAACACCCTCTTATCAAGGTGGTAAGGAGGTTTGGCCTAAGTGTTTAACACACACCTATGCTTGGTTTGAGTGGAAAGAAAAGGAGTTTAGATGAGAAGAAATGAAGGTTACGGCACACCAAAAGAGATGAAGAGAAAACAATGGGAAAAAATCGGCTAAAGCTCTGAGAAGAAGAAAGAAATAAAAGATTGAATAGAGAGGAGAGTATGTTCGGTTTTGAACAAGAAAAAGAATTAAAGAGAGTGTTTTGGAGATGAAAGCTTTGGCCACCAATGCTCAACAACGAAAGAAAGAAAAATGTGAAAAAAGAAAGACAATACCAAGTTCGGTTTACACAAATGGAAAAGAAGGGAAAAAGAGAGGCATTCGGCTAACAAAATTGAAAGATACCAAGTAGTTTCGGCAAGGGTAAGGGTGTTGAAGCTTTCGGTTTAAGGAGAACAAAAGAAAAATAAAGAAGAGATGAAGACTTGGGATTTCGGTTTCAAGAATGCAAAAACAAATGGTTTCGACTTAGGCTATTTGCAAGTGGAGAGCTCTTTTACTAGCTTTTGACTAAACAAGAATTAGCTTACCAAAAACATTTGTGACCGAAAATGCACCTTTGGCCTAAGTGGAGTTTCGGCACTCTCCTCCCCAAGCTTACCAACCGGCCAACTCCCCCAAAACTCTCCTAACAATCGGCCAACTTCCCCCCAATCATTCTCAAACCACAAATTCGAATCACCTTGACCAAGTCTCCCTCCTACATTTGCTCTCCACCCACCGTTTGAAAGAGTTGACAAGGTCCATGCTAGAGTTCAAACTTCCTACAACTCTTCCCTTCATGCCGTCAAAATGGATGCAAAAGGTGGGATTTTCGCAGCTCGAACTCAGGACCTCCTCCTCCTGCAGTTGATGCCAACCCCACTCTCCATGTGGCGCATGCTTTGCCACTCCACCAACTCCTTCGTTATGCCACAATTCAACAAATAAAATATATAACCCCCAACTCCTTCAGCTCCTATCACCTTAAGCCCAAAACTAAAATTTTACCACCTACTCAGGCTCACTCCTAGCCTACAACTAAGCCCCGAAACTACACAAACAACATCATGGCACACCATAGACATGCAAACAATGCCAAAAATAAAATAGCCCCTAACCCGGGATATTATAGTAAGCCATTTCTCAAGCTATCGGTCCACACTAGTTGTCCCATCTTCCTTTTCGTCTAGCCCACAACAACTCTTGCAAATTAAAATATGCAGAAACTCATTTTACATACGAGGGAGTAAGATGAAAATAGAAATACAAGAGAATAGTAGTAAGGCACGACACGCAGGCCGTATTTACATAAAAATACAACCTTTTATCAAATGGGTCATCGGGCTATAACTATGCATTTCAAACACCGTGCATGTCAAAAATAGCATATATAATTCAACGATTTGCAAATGTGAATTATAAAATATTCTTTCAACCTTTTGTAGCCCACCAAGTTTATTAATTTTTATTAACAAAACATATTGTAAGAAGACGGGATCTGAGATGGTCGAGAGGGAATTATCACTGTAGAAGGCGTGGGTGCAGGGGCAAAGCCCCGCGATACGAACCGCATACCCCAGTCAAATGAAACCTCACGATTTGATAACTTTTATCAACAGAATTGTGTTTTTAGGATTTTAATCATTGAGGTTTCATATCGGAACAACCCTTGTTCCACTAGTCAGTTAACTCTTACCGGAAACTGTAAATACCACTGTCGCATCATTACAGATTCGTTAATAATTAATAGTAATAACATAAAATTGAATAGGCCACAACACCATGATTAACATTTAATCAATTATAAGAAAGGAACAATTATCAAGTTATGCTTAAAAGATTTAAACAGTCCAAAACGTAATAAAATTAAACCATGCATCTCATACAATTGCATCACCCAAGTATTTAAACCCGAGTCCGTATCACACAGGTGGCTCTGATACCATTGTTGGAACGCTGGTACCCCATGGTGCAAGAAAATAAAAATAATTTCAGCGATCCAAACCATGAATCCATGTGTAAGAAATAAGTTGGGGTGAAATAATGGTTTCAAAATTATCGAAACTTCAATATGAGTAGACAGCGATGCCTCGGCAATAAGAATTCTGATCTACTATCGAACTGAGCTACAACCTTTTTTGATTTTGGCTCTACATAATCCACCCAGTTTGATGATGAACGAAATTTTGGAGGTTTATTTGCTTGACGGCTGCTAGACCTCACAAGCAATTTTTTTTAGGGTTTCTTAAAAGCTCTGTATATTTTTATATTACGTTTTATAATTGGTATATATATAATGAATCATAAAAATAAATAAATATAATAATGTTTTAACTGAAAATTATAATTACATTAATTATAACAAGGATTTGATAAACTATATTTATTTAAATTTATATACAAACTAAATTCATATATTAATAGAACTATGTTCTCATTATGTGTACAACATCCTTGTACATATATATGTTCAATATTAGATTGCCCAAGTAAATTAATTCTTTAATTAATTTAATTCATGTGACAACTGAACACAATACCAACTATGTTTTATTCTGTTCATTTCAACCACTAGGTGTGACCCATAGGTTCTTGTAACATTAGCAGTAATACTAGAATAGTTCTAATGTTATAAACAATGAGCGGCATTTAGAAATTCATCATTGCTACCTTAGTTACAAAAAGCCATGATTCGACATAACCTTTTGTGATTAACCTTTCATGCATTAATCCTTAAGTCCTTTATCTCTAGAATGGACACAAGTCATGGAATAGTCACACTTGCATAGTCCATCCCATGTTTCTTGATATCTTAAGTAGACTACGATATACAAATTAGTATGACATCTCATATCAACTTATTTGAGCATGGCCATGCATTTCTAGTCTCACTCGATCAAGTGGCCTAAGATATTACTCCCATTATGTAGGAGGGGCTTATCCTATTTTGATCAACCATATCCCTCTACATAGATTGTGGTATATCCAACATCACCTTTATAGAACAACCCGATTCTGATTACGCGTTGATCAGTATCAAAATATACAACTCACGATGTTGGGATAATGATGATCTCAATTCTGAGGATCATATACATATTAATCACTATGAATAATGTTGTGACAATTACATAATAATCCAAGAAATATACTCATAGTGGGTCATTCCAATATGTTGTTCTCAAACACAAATATTCATGCATTGATTTTGACACTCCATATCAATGAAAACTATTTATCATCAATCAACTACATGTTAGTCTTAATGAATTATCGTTGTCCTAGTCAACAATAATACTTGACTAATAATCTTTTAAGAATAATCATATTATTCTCGGGACATTATTATAAAGCAGTTTATTTGAACACACAGGAAAAAAAACTGAAATAGTAATGATAACGCTTTATATTAATAAACATGGCCAATGAAGAATGTTATTACAACTATCTCATGATTGATCTTTGAACATACTCTTCCAGATGCTATAAAAGTAAGAGGGTGGCTCTCTTTTGTTCCCTAGTAGAATGTTTTCTAAGTCACCATCTGAATTATATGACCATGCTTCGAAAGCATATGACTCTTTAAGACTGTCCAACCACTTGATGGGATCATCTAATCAATAACCATTAGGGCTAAATTCTTGAAGACAGAATTGGAATACATTTCTAACTGAAATGAGTTCTAAAAATTTGGGTACGCACCCCTTATTCAACCATTTATACTATTTATTAGCAAGCATGGAATATACTAGCTGACACTAGTTCAAGTACTCTTCTTAGTAAAGGACCATCTTATTGGAAAACCAAAACCAGATACTTACTTCTAAATTGTAGATCCCATAAAACATCAAAATTAATACTTGCAGAATGCTAACCCGTGGTAAGAGGGGTCATAAAGCATGACCTCTAGTAGTTTCGGCTGACTCATTTGTGTCTTGAGAGCCCGTATAGAATAATGAGCCCAATGAGACTGTTAGTGCACCAACTACTAAGGATGGAAATGTGGGTAGACAGAACTATGATAATCAACATGATGTGGATGATATGGTAACACAAGCTTTGTTGAGAGGGTCACTAGGGCCCAAACTAGTAATGGTAGTCGTGGGTCAATTGTTGAGAGGCTCTGGTCAAATGGGGCAGAGTTGTTCATGGGTATTGTAGGAATTACCCCTACAGTGGCCAAATATTGGATGGAGACCACTGAGCACATATTAGATGATGTGGACTGTAACCCCAAGAAGAAACTTAAGGGTGTTGTATCCTTATAAAGGGATGAGGTATACAGGTTGTGGCAATTAATGGTCAGGGGTACGCTGCCAAAGCACATTGATTGGGCATATTTTTATGATGCTTTTCAAAGTAGGTTTATGGGAACTCGTTATATTTGGGATCGATGATTGGAAATTATAGAGCTAAAGTAGGGGAACATGTCAATTTCTAAATATGATGCAGAGTTTTTTAGGTTAAGCCTCTATGCACCTAGTATCGTGGCATCATAATAGGATAAGAGTTTCTGCTTTTAGGAGGGTCTGAAGTATGATCTTAAGGTTTAGGTGTCTACACATCAAGAGTGTGTATTTGAGGCTCTGATCGAGAAGACCAAGATCCTTAAGGAGATTAAGCACGTAGAGCGCGAGAAGAAGTGTAAACAAAAATATCAGCCTTGGAGGGAGGTTGGCACTACTAGCCCAAACTTGCATCATCTTAAGTGGGCGGAGAGGCTAGGCCATAGTAGAATGTAGTAGTAATAGGTCATAGAGATTGACAGATTCATATATGTCAATACTATGAGAGGCACCATCCAGACGAGTGTTGGAGAAGAATTTGTGCTTGTTTGATTTGTGGCTCGATGGAGCATACAAATTAAAGAATGTCCTCGTCGAGTTGATAAGATGCAAGCTTCGGCTCAAAATAAGGGCCCGTCTAGGGGTCAAAATCAAAGGGGTAATCAAATTGTTTAAAGGGTTGTAACCAGAATTGGAATAAGAATGGTAATTAGGATTAAGAGCATTGGTTCGGGGTATGAATCCGGTCGAAGCTAGACAGACTAGACATGTGACTAGACACTGGGAAGATAGAGATGCATCTGATGTCATTGCAGGATGTCTTATTTTGCATTAATAGATAAAAGATCTACTCACTTTTATTTTGCATGTGATATCGTTGTAAAACTGGGGATTGGGGTAGAGAAAAATGATAACATTATTGCTGTAGTCAGCTCTCTAGGACAATATGTACTTGTAAATAAAATATATAGGAGATTTTCTTTAGAGATTCAAGGGAGGTTCTTCCCACCAACTTAATGGATGCCCTTTAATGTATTTGACTTGATTCTGGGAATGGACTGGTTATTTGAGCATCAAGTCTATCTGGATTGTGTGTTGAATAGGGTAACCTTGATGGCTGGGTCTAGAAAAGAAGTTGTTATGGTTGGGGAACGTTAGAACTATCTATCCAATGTGGTCTCTGCTATGGTAGCAGATAAAATGGTTCAGAAAGAGTGTGAGGCATTTATGGATTATGTTTGAGATGCGACTATAGTTGGTTCATTTATGAATAGTATTTGTACAATAGGGAAATTACGTATGTCTTTCGTGGGGAACATCCAAGGTTACCTCCAAATTAGAAAGTGGAATTTGATATTAAGTTGTTGCCAGGAATAACACTAGTGTCCATTGTTCCTTACAACATGGAACCAAAATAGTTGAAGGAGTTGGAAGTACAATTGTAATAACTATTGGATAGGGGATTCATCAGACTCAATGTTTTGCCATGGGGCACACCAGTATTGTTTATAAAGAAAAAGGATGGGACACTCTGGTTATGTATTGATTACCGACAACTAAATAACCTAATTGTAAAGAATAAGTATCCTCTACCAAAGATTGGCGACCTATTCGATTAGTTCATAGGTTCAACTATCTTTTCAAAAATTGATCTGAGACTCGGGTACTATAAACTCAAGGTGAAAGAATCTGACCAAAATAACTTTAGAACTCATTATGGACATTATGAGTTCTTAGTTATTCCCTTCGAATAGAGTAATGCACCGACTGCATTTATGGATCTTATGAACCGTGTCTTTCAACCTTTCCTTGATCAGTTCACTGTTATATTCATTGATGACAACGTATTATACTCAAAGATAGAATCTGAGCATGATAAGCATTTGAGAGTATTCCTGCAGATCCTTTGTGAAAAACACATTTTTCATTAAACTCGGTAAGTATGAGTTTTGGTTTAAGGAGGTTATGTTTTTAGGTCATGTGGTATCGGTTGAGAGTATCCGTATGGATCCTAAAAAGGTTGAAGTTATCTTGGATTGGAAGAAACCAAAATATGTATTAGAGATTTGGAGTTTTCTAGGTCTTGTTGTGTATTATTAAAGGTTTGATGATGGACTTTCCTTGATGGTAGCCCCATTGACTAAGTTGTTAAGGAAGAACACTCATTTTAAATGGGCAGCTGAGCAGCAGGCCAACTTTGAGAAATTAAAATCTATGTTGGTTGAAGCTCCCATTTTAATTCACCAGAATCTGGTAAGGATTATGTTGTGCAAAACAATGCTTTGCATGTTGGACTTGGATGAATTTTAATGTAGGGTGGTAAGGTAGTAGCTTATGCCTTCAGATAGCTTGGGCCACATAAGTGTAATTATCCGACTCATGATTTCAAGTTGGCAGCTATCGTTTTTGCTTTTAAAATCTAGAGACAATATTCATATAGTAAGAAGTGTATTATTTACACAGATCACAAGAGTTTCAAATATCTCATTACCCAAAAGAAGCTAAATTTGAGGCAGCGCTGATGGATTAAACTGTTAAAAGTCTTTGATTGCACGATCAAGTATCACCTTGGGAAAGCTGATGTAGTGGCCAATACCTTGAGCAGAAGGGCAATGTCTAACTTGATGGCTATGTTTTCTCAATTGAATCTTTTCGACGATAGAGGTATTTTGGTTGAGCAAGTAAAGCCTATTTGGGTTCAGGAGATCAAAGAAAAGTAGAGATTGAATGAAACTTTATCACTTCGATTTAAGTAGGTTGAGGATTGGTCGATTGAGGACTTTAGGATTAATTTTGATGGTATCTTTTATTTCAAAGGTAGATACTGTGTATTGAAGGATTAGAGTTTGAGGCAGACTATACTACAGGGAGCGCATAGTGGCACTTATGCTATGCATCCTATTGGTAATAAGATGATTCATGATTTAAGGAAGTGTATTGGTGGTCAAAACTTAAGCATGAGGGAACAAAATTGGTCGAAATGTTTGACTTGTCAAAAAGTTAAGGGTGAGCATCAATTTCCAACTGGGTTACTACAGTCGATTCATATTCTACAATGGAAGTGGGAAAGAGTAAATATGGACTTTGTTAGTGGGTTGCCCTTAACACCTATTAAGAAAGATTCTATCTGGGTCATAGTAGATACATTGACCAAGTCTACAAATTTTATTATGGTTCGCACTGATTATTCTCTTTAGAAGCTAGCTAAGCTTTATATTTAGGAGATAGTGAGACTGCACATCATGACAGGATCAATTATTTCAGACAATTTACGTCTCGATTTTACGTCTCGATTTTGGAAGAAATTAAAGAATGCTTTGGGTACACAATTTAACTTCAGTATGGCTTTTCATCCACAGTATGATGGTCAGTTAAGAAGGTTATTAGAGGATATGTTGAGGAGTTCCGTGATTGATTTTCAGTGTATTTGGGAGAAGCATCTACTGATTGGAAAGTTCACCTATAATAACAACTTCCAGTCTAGTATCCTAATGGCACCTTATGAGACTTTACAATCGTAAGTATCACTGGCCTTTATGCTGGCTTGAGTTGAGTGAGAAGAAGTTATTGGGTTTGAAATTGGTTTCGGGATTGAGGATAAAACTCGGTTAATTTGGGATAGATTAAAGGTGGCCTCAAAAAACAAAAGTCATATTGACTTAAAGCGCAAGGACATCGAGTTTATTGTGGGAAACTGGGTTTTTCTTAAGGTTTCTCCGTGGAAAAAGTTTTGGGATTCGGTCGGAAGGGAAGGTTGTGCCCTGAGTTCATTGGACCTTATTTGGTGCTTAAAAGGGTTGGTCCAATGGCATATCAACTCGAATTTCCTCTTGATTTGGATTGCATTCACAATATTTTACATGTCTCAATGTTAAGGCAGTATCGATCTAACCCCTCTCATGTTGTCCCAGTTGAGGATATCAAGGTTAGATCGAATTTAAAGTTTGAGGAGGAGCTTATAAGAATTTTAGACCATGAGGTTAAATTTTTAGGAGAAAGTAGATTCCTTTGCTCAAAGTTCTTTAGATGAATCATTGCAATGAAGAGGCTACTTAGGAGTCAGAAGTCTCGCATCGACTTCAGCATCCTCGCCTTTTTGAATCAGGTAAAATTTTGAGGCTAAAATTTCTTTAGAGGGGATAGTAGTAACATTCAAAATTTTTGGTTTAAGGAATGTAAAATTGTATCAATAATGAGGCATTAGCTTAGTGGTTAAGGCCTTGAGTTTGATTCCCTTCCTTTGCAAAATATCTTCATTTTACTAATTTTGCTCCTTCCCCCTATTTTTGTGACTCCTATACCTATTAACCTAGGTATAAATATCAGTCTTCATCTTTTTTATCCTTTATTCATTCTTTTTTCCAACCTTAGCCGCCCCTTCCTCTTCTCTCTCATTCTTTCAATTTTTCTCCCATTTTTCCTCCACTATGTCGCCCATCAAGTTCCTTTTTCATTGTCATCCTTCCCTCCTCCACTAGTGCTAGTTTTGGATGTTTTTCTTCCTCCCTTTTTTCTGTTATTTCACTATTTTCCAGCCTTGAAATTGTCTACTAAACCAGTCAAAAATTGGCCTTCATTGCTACCACAAATATCTCTATTGTCGCTTATCTACCTTTCTAGAGTAAGTACCTAATTCTCTCATTTTCTATTTTATTTTCCTACCAATTTGTTTTCTAAATTAGACCTAAAAATTTCAATTTTGCATATTGATTTTAACGACTGATTTCCATGTAATGCCCTTAACCTGTTTCCATCACTAGATTAGGGTTACAAAGCATCACCGTACAATATAGAACTTTTAAACTCAAAATAGAATAATAATTCAACTTACAAATTAATTATTAATTAATCAATTTAATCATGGCACTAATACACATTTAGGCCTTAATTAAGCTTTCGGGGCCATAAACAAAATTTAAGGACAATCAGGGATCAATTTAAAATAAATCAAAAAGTTTTGGATAAATATGAAAAATTGAGAAACAAGGGTCACACAGCCCAGCCTTTGTGTATATTCTAAATAGGGTCACACGCCGTGTCACAGGCTGTGTGCCAAATCATGTGCTAGACCGTGTGCAACTTGCACCTAAACTAAAAAGTGACACATGGTTGTGTGTGTCACACGGCCATGTGATAGCCTATGTCCCAAATCAAATTGAAGAATCTTTCATTCCACCTCGACTATTTTTAGCATTGTAACTATTTCTAGATGGTCTCCCTCTCGAAGGTGTGTTACTTGATCGTGTATTCTAAATCGTATCTTTGTCAAATCTTTAAGGCAATCTCTAAGGAAATAATCGAATTATCCATATTAAAAACACGATCCTTCTTTTATTAGGCACTCCCCGGTATGTCTTGTTTTTACAGTGTTGGCATTCAGATCTATTGGTATTTCGAACACTACAAACACTAGCTACTAAAGTATCCTAAGATCTCGAACTAGCTTGTTGTCCCCTATCTCTCCCAGAAATTCTCGATAGAGCTAACACACAATTGTGAGATTCTTTTATTTTTTCTAGAGAAGAAAATGATTTTCCCACTGGTTGTTTACCCGTGTCATGAATTTTAGAATTTTCTTTTCTTTGTTCTTTACTGTGTTTTTCAGCTTTATAAGCTCGATCTACTAAAACCAAAAATTATTTTAACTCAAGTATCCCGACAAGTAATTTGATATATTTATTCAAACCATCTTCAAAACGGGTACACATAACCGCTTCAGTAGCAATACATTCCCGAGTGTATTTGCTGAGTTCCAAAAATTTTCTTTCATATTCAGCTACAGATCTACGACCTTGCTTCAATTCCAACAATTCTTTCTGTTTTTTATCAAGATACCTCTGACTGGCATATTTCTTTTTAAACTCTGATTAGAATAAATTTCAATTCACGCAGTCTTTTGAGACCACAGCTATTAGAGTGTTCCACCACTGATACACTAAGTCTTTTAATAGAGATATCGCACACTTTAAATAATCCGTGGGAGAACAAAACAGTTCATCAAAAACTATAATAGTATTTTCTAACCAAAACTCAGCTTTTTATGGGTAATCTTCCAATGTACCATGAAACTTTTCTACCCCATATTTATGAAGTTTATCAACCGGAGGCCTATTCACACGTACCTATTCTAAACCTTGTGGAATAAGAGGAACTAGTTGGGGTACGAGATGGGGTGGAGGTCATTGTTCGATAGGATTCGTTCTAACAAACTCAGTAAACCATTCAGACATCATATGGAAGAAGGCTTCTTTAGCTTCACTTCCTCGACCCTAAAAAATGGGCCCACTACTAGTTGCTCCTTGAACGGAGACTTGAGCATTACTTTCTACTTTATTTGAGTTAGCTCGGTTGGTCGACATCTTAAATGTATATGAAAACATAATTTAATTTAAGTCAGGAGATATCACACTATCACGGGTTATAAAGTGGCATGTATTTTATACTCTATACATGCTACGTTTAGTCCGAGAACTGACTAAACCATAGGTCAAATACCACTAAATGTATTACCCTAACCCATTTCCATTGCCAGATTAGGGTTATAGGGCATTATCATACAAAAAATAACTTTTGAACTCAAAACAGAATAATAATTCATGTTACAAATTAATCAATTTAAGCATGGAACTAATAGACATTTGGGCCTTAATTGAGCTTTCGGGGTGCTAAAAACATTTTGGGGGCAATCAGGGATCAATTTAAAATAAATCAAAAAATTTTGGAAAATATGAAAAAATTGAGAAACAAGGGTCACACGGCTTTGTGGCCAGGCCGTGTGACATGGCTCAGACCCTATGGACATTCAAAGAAGAGTCACACGGCTATGTCCTAGCCCATATGTTTACCCATGTTTATATTTGAAATAAGGCTCACGGCCTTATCGCAGGCCGTGTGCCAGACTGTGTAAATCACTGACTTGGTACACACGGCCGTGTCTCAGACTGTGTGCCAGACTATGTGAAACCTGCACCTAAAATAAAAAGTGACATATGACCATGTATGACACATGATTGTGTGGCCAGGTCATGTGTGTCACACGATCGTGTGATAGCCTATGTCCTAGGCCATGTGCTCCAAAATTAGCCCTTAAAACAAGCCATTAAAAACCAAACCTTGGTCAAAAAGCTACTTCATTTGTACAAACAATCAATGGAACTAAACACACCTCAAACATTCGCAAACATACCAATTAAAACAACCTAAGGCATCTCATTTCATACCAAAACAAAATCAATTAAGAACAAAGCTATAATACAACTTCTTAATCACAAAACTTAGGTAAAAATATCTACCTAAAGTCAACCATTATCATCCCAAGTTACCATTCAAAATATGCAAACCAAAATGGCCATTTACACATATAGCTTTTAACATGTTCAAGCCAACTATACCATATGCATATAACCATTTACAAAAGTAACCAAAACACAACAAAAGTATAAATGACATTAAACCCTATATATTAAGCCTTCTATATTCCATTTATAACCAAAGCCAAAATATTCAAAAACTACCAAGGTGATTTCCAGATAGTGTGATAAGACTCGATGATGTTCCAACCAATTGAGCTTCCGATAAACTACAAAATAGAAGAAATACAACTAAGTTTGCATTCGTTGCTTAGGAAGCTCGCAAAGGATTAACTTCAACTTACTTAACATCAATTGATAAATCATTCAACCAAGTTCATTTCAACATTTAAACATTAGACTTTCCTATCCACCATAATCCACATGGATAATAACCAACATATAAACATAACATCTATGTGATATAGCATATACATAATACATCTTTTCCATCGCATGATAAAAACTCACCATTAAAATTTCATAAAGTCATGAACAATAATTAAGTGTAAACATGCCTTTCTTTGACTTTCACTTACCCATTGAGCTTAATAGAATCACAACGGTTATCTGATTCAGTACACTAGCACGTAGCCTATTAGGCTCAAGTCCTAATTTCATACACCAGCATGAAGGTCATCTAATTCAGTACACTAGCATGTAGCCTTCTAGGCTCAAGTCCTGATTTCATACACTGGCATGAAGCTCGCTAGGCTCAAGGCTTGATTTTATACACTAGAAAGAAGCCTGCTAGGTTCAAAACCTGATACATGTCTCCAATATAACTCAATTTCCATCAATCAAAAAAATTATGATCACAACCACAATAACTAATTAAATAGAACAATTAGCTAAGAATTTAATATAACAATTTGAATAATACGAGCTTACTTCGATAACTATGGTTGCAAAAACAAAGTCGAATGCTAGTCCAAAGCTTTAGCTTTCCCCTGATTTAAGTTCTATTGTTGTGTATCTTGATCTAAATAATATTTTCATTCAATTAAGTAATTCAAATAACTTCAAACATTCAATTCAAGCCTATAATCCAAATTTATCAAAAATTACAAAATTACCCCTAATATTTTAACCTTTATACAATTTGTTCCCTTGGTTTATAACTTGCAAATTCACCATTTTTAATTGAAACACATATTACTCATTTTTCCCCTAAGCTTATATTAACCCACATTCTTCCTCAAATTAAAAAATATACATGGAAATTTACCATTTTAACAAACAAACCCCTAAACCCTAGTTTCACTCAAATTTATTTAACAAAACATGTTCATTTGACAACTAGCTTTAATTATATATCAATAACTTCACAAACTCATCAATTTTGTTCATGGCATATCCCTCAACCTTTAATAGTTTTGAAAATTAACCCTCAGGCTAAGAATTTTAAGCTAAAATGAGCTCAAAAACATAAAAATCATTAAAAATAACTTGAAAACATTCCGTGCATGAACAAAATACCATGACCAAAAGGTTTCTCATCCTTCAAAAATGGTGTATGATTTTAGGATAGCAAAATGAGAAAGATGATAAAAGTTTTACCTTTTCTTTTGTTTAACACTTTGTTTAGTAATTAATTTACAAAGTTAACCCTTTAAATCTATTTAAATTCATTAAAACCTAAATATAAACATCCACTAACATATAACATGGTATAAATACCTCTTAAATCCATTAGTCTTCCTTTCCATAACCATTTAATCCATTTTAACTAATAGAATACAACTTTTGTACCTTTTTCAATTTAGTCCTTTTCACCTAATTAGCCATTTAAACCTTAAAATTTCTTAACAAATATTTAATCACTTTTTTAAATTGTGGTCTGGAGACCATTCTTTCTAACGTCACAAAAAATGGGCTGTTACATTGCAATCCTCAAACATCCCTTTTGAATCGCCCAAAATTGTCCCAAAAACTATCATCACCGGTGGTGGTTGTTACCACTAAAGTTTTCATTTTTATTGATCGATAGTATGAGAGTGATTTAGTAAGATACACTACTATTCTAAAATTGATTTTTTTTTTTCAAATTTAAATATAGTTTTTAATAAGCTTTTAAACAAATCCCCTTGGTGATTTGCGAAATCGCCCATTTGTGGCCATTTGTGGGGGTGTGCCACTCTTAGATATGCCACTATAAGCTGTTGAGTTTTTTTTTTTTTTGTAAATTTTTCTAGTATTTTATATAAAGTTTAAATCTATCCTATCCTGTCCTATCCTAATCATCCTTTTATCATGTATGATTTAAGAATACTCTATCTTCCTTCATTTGGAGACTTAGATCTGACAGGTTAGGAAGCATAAGTGCGATTGTTTGTGGGTTAGTGCATAGTTTCAATTTTGTTACTTAGGAATATGTTAGTTGATTGAATTAAGGTTTTAAATGGATGATTAGCTACTGATTTTTTAGTGTTTTATTTTTTAGGCACTAATTTAAATTCCTTAAACCAATAGTGAAGCCGATTATCGTTCACAAGCACGTTTCACATCAATCAGTGTAAGTAGTCTAGTTGATTTGGATTTGAAAGTTAGTTGTTGTAACATTGTTTTTGCCGATCCTTTGTAGAGTGTTTTAAGGTTGGTTTGACAACATCTGAACTCAATAAATTTTGTATTTTAACTTAGGTTTGATTCAAGTCTAAATTGGGAATCGTGAATTTTGTAAGTAGTGTTGCAGTTGTGAAAATAAGATTTGGGCTCTAATTTGTAAACTTGAGTGTTTAAATCATATTTTTAGTGTTTAAAATGAAATTCAAGAATGCTATTTGGCTTATATAAATGGCCAAGTAAGTGATATTAAGGGGGCTGAATCAGGTACGTTTCGATCCCTAATTAAATGTCATTCTTGCATGATTAGCATGGTTGACTTATTATTTGTATGAGTGGTAATAGTATGAAATGACATGGATGGTTTGAATATAAAATGATTATTGGTTGTATGCATAGCGTTTATTAATATATATATATATATATATAAAGATGATGTGTCTTTAACTAACTATGATCACAATAAATGCAAGTGCACCTATCGTTTAAAAGTATAGCTATGGTAAGACCGGAAATATCGTATCCACAAGGACCAAGAGTACTAGTAATTACTATCTTCTTATTATCTAGCCTAAGATTTGGAGTGATTTCCTTTTTAAACTAAAACTAATTAAAATCACGATAGAGAATGAATTGGGAAAATACTTTTAGACAACGATATGAGAGAGGCAATACCCAAGGAAGAATCCACCAAGACTTCACTTATTACTTTTGATTCATACGATATATTCACTTGACTTAATCCATAGAAATCCCTGGTTTATCTTAATATCTCTTTCAAGACTAAAAACAACTGACTCTAGGTTGATTAATTGAAATCTCTTTCTAATTAAAACCCCTATTATCGCATTAACTCGATGTAACATCCCGAATTAAGGCCTAGTTGGAACAGTGGTTTCGGGACCACAAATTCGACGTAATAAAATTTATTTTTATTATATTTTTATGGTCTACAATTTCACACAAATATTTCTTAAAAATTTTGTTCGAAAATTTTGACGTTTGGGCACTCAATTTAGTCAAAAGGACTAAATTGTAAAAAGTGTAAAAGTTGAGTTCTACATGTTAGAGGTGTCCAATTGTTATGAAATTTTAAATTGGATGTCCTTAAATGATAATTAGACCATTGGTTAAGTTGTTGGACAAAAATGGATTTGGATAAGTATGTTTCAAAAGATTTTTTAGGCATTTTGGTAATTTAGTGAATTAAATGAATTAAAAACAAAATTTAAATGCCAAATATGTCCATCTTCTTCATTAGACCGAAATTACAAGGGTTCTCCATAGATATGGTTTGTTTGAAGCTTTCAAGCTCCATAGTAAGTGATTTCAAGCCCCATTTTTAATGTTCTTTACGTTTTTGGAATCCTGGTAACTTAGTTTAACTTATTCTAGCAATAATTTAACCTAGGGTTCATATTTGGAAAAATACCCATAGGTAAAATGTGTTTATTTTGATATTTTATGATAGAATATGAAGGATGAAATTATGTTAAACAACTTTTGCCAAGCGATTTTACGTGAAAACGAGTAAAACGATATAATCGATAAAAATACCTAATTTTCATAAGTACATGTTAGAGTAAGAATTTGATGTATCTATAGAAGGGAAAAATGTTCAGCATGTTATAAAACATAACAATAAGGGATGAAGTTTAATTTTCGAGCCTAATGGCAAAATTGTAATTATGTAAAATTTTAGGGGCAAAATTGTAATTTTGCCAAAGTTTGAGTTAGGAACTGTTTTGTGTAGTAAATTAATTAAATAATTGAAATATGGTGTTTTAGACCCTGAAAAATGAGATTTGGACCTAGAACTAGACGAAAATTGAAAAATCGGGAAACTTGATAAAATGATCGTTTCGGCATTCGAGGTAAGTTTGTGTGTTAATAATAATGCAATACCATGCTTGAATTGTAATTTTCTATTGATATGGCATAAACTGTATGATTTAACATGTTTAAGAGAAGTTGATGGATGGTATGTATGGTATGGAAAACGTGATGTTTATTGTGTCATGTGAAATTGAATGGCAAATTAATGTTATAGGAATTGAATGTTAAATTAATATTGCATGGGTTGTATGAGTTGCTACACGGTTGTACTGACGAGATTTTGACAATAAAGTTTATATGTAAATAATGCATTTATTTTACTTGTACAATAATTATTTTGCTAGATATTATGGAAATCATTGGGTGATAACTAAAATATGGAAATGAATGGAATGGGAAATTCTCGATTGAACCTTTAGTAAATCGAGAGATACGGACAATATGTCGCTTGGTAATAGGAGTGATAAGGGACCTTCATCGTGTGCGCAAGAAAGCTACTAGATGGCAAAATTTGATATGTAGCTAAGCAACATGGATGATAAGGGACTTTCACCATGTGTGCAAGAAAGCTACGGGATAATAATTTCATATGTAACTAGGTCACATGTGTAATACTGTGTGTATACCATGTGTACAAGAAAGTTAAGGGTTATGAGTAGCTGGGTCACATGAGTGGTTCCTAGTGTTGGACAACATGTAGACAAGAAAGCAACGAGATGGAATGGCTAGGTCACATGGGTGATAAGGGACCTTCACCATGTGTACAAGAAAGCCGAATTATGTGTGGGTGGAGCTATGTGTTGAGACCACTGAGTATCTGGCATTTTTCGAAGGGGTTCAACGAGATAATTTACTAATGATGATTGGTGCGATCATGTTATGAATAAGTGCAAGTGTGAATGTGACCAATTGAGAAATGTGGCAAAGGTACCTATGAACAATATGCTCGATATATAATCGAAATTGGAAAGGTTGGTATAAGCAAGTGATGAACACAACTAAAGTGAAAGAGAGAGCAAAAATTTACAATAAAACTGTTTGGACAGCAGCTTTGACATGAGTTTGAAAAATCACTAAAAATTGTAGAGATTGTTGTAACACCCTAAAAATCCGAGTATTTATATATTGCATGAAATGGTGTTTAGATTTTAAAGGAAAAATTTCTTACTTTTATTTTCGTGCTTATTGAAGTCCTAAAGAAGAGTATAGCATAATTTGGATAAGGAATAAATTTAATATTTGAGAATTTATTGAAAAGAAGCAAGTGTCACTAATACTTAAGTTAAATTAAGTGTTAATAAGTGACATAAAATGAGTATATGGCATGGTGGTGTTGGCGCATGAGTTGTAGCATGAGGGAGAGGTTCAATCCTTGTTTAGCATCTAGGTAAATTTTATTTTAATTTCTCTGCACATGTATAGCAAGTGTCGGCCAAGAGCATATATGGTAAGTGTTGACCATGTTATTTTGGTTAGTGTATCAAAGGATTAAGGAAATAGTTAACTTATGGCATGGAATCAAAAACTTAAGGAAAGATAGGGGAACATAAGGCACATATCAAGGAAAATTTTGAAACAAAATCATGGCCAATTGACCATGTTTTTGAAACTTGGTATAGGAGGAGCCTAATTTTGTGTTAGTTTGGCTAAGAATTGCATTTTCTCTTAGTCATTCCTAGCATCCTTATGCGAATTTTGCTTTTCTCTTCTCAAATTTTCCTTTGGCCAAATTGAACCTTGGTAAAGCCAAATTCTTTTGACCATTTGGTCACTTTTATTCATCTTGTGAGTTTTCTCTGTATTTCTTCTAAGTGTCGAAATCATCTACACCAAAGCCATTCTTTTTCCTTTCTTTTTGCCATGGCCGAATGTACCTAACTCTTAAATTCCATCTTTTTCTTCTCTTCTCATTGAAATCAAACAACATCATCACCATCTCTTCTTTCATATTTTAATTCCTCTCATTCAAAGTTTCTCCATCAAACACTCTCATGGCCGAATGCTAGAGTGCCCTTAGCCGAATCTTTATTTCTTTTTCTTTGATCATACATAGCCGAAATCTTCATCCATCACAAACACCTTTCTCAATCCTTTCTTTTCGATCGTGGATTATAGGTAAGGGGTTCTTCTTTTTCATTTTCGATTTACTAATAGTGTTATGGCTGAATATTAATGGTGTTATGAAGGACTATTTGGATCGAAATAAACGTTCGTTCTAATAACGTTTGATTCGTTATTATATAGTGCAATAACGGAAGATCGAAACTCAAGTGATCGGGAGAATCGTAGAAACGTTGGAATCGATTTATTGTGGTAAGGAAATCACATCCTTTAAAGCCTCTAGTACTATTTCGATATTATTTTAGATTTAACTAATATCCTTTGGATCTTGAAGACTTTCAAAATAGGGAAGAAAAGGGCGGTGGTTAGTCACGTTAAGAGGCGGATCTGTAAATCCCCATTTAAACGAAGAGCGGTTTCAAATTCGTGATTTTCCACCGGTTACGGACCATCTTTCAAGGAGTCAATTATTTGAAGTGGTACGAACTTTCGAGCCATAATACGTTGGTGGATTCTCAACGACTAACGAATCAATAAACGAGGAGAAGCCGAAAATTGAAGTGATTCAAAATCAAGAGGGTAAGATTTTGGATCTATTATCGATTAAGAATATTTATATGAAATAGTATTCTAACGGATCGAAATATAGAAGGATTAGTACTCTCGGTATCGAGGTGTGTAACTTCACACTTTTCTCGGGTTGGATGTCAATTTCAGATGAGAGTAAAATAAAAAACGTAGATCGGTATAAAACGTAACAATGATTGTATTATAAGTTGAATGAAAATGGGTCAAATCTACGATATTTATTTAAATATTATTGAGTCTATTTTCATATAAAAGAAACATATCAAACAAATTATTCGTATATTTTGAGATATTTGAATTTTACTATTGTGGGTTGGGAAATGATGAAGAGAAGAAGGCTGCTGCCAAAATCTAGTTCGGTGGCTCGCCACAAAATTATGGCTTTTGCCTCTAGTTCGGTGAATGATTATGTGGCTCGCCATCCCTATTCTGACTTTGTCACAATCTAGTAAACATCATTAAAATAATTGTAATGCATGAGATGGCTAATTTTGGTTGATATAAAATTAGGTTTGGGAGGGAAAATTCATTTTTACATGCACAGTTATTCATTGTATTATTTTGCTTATGGGCTACCCAAATTTCAAATGAAATAAGTGAGTTATAGAGTTCTAAGTAACTCATATATGAATGGAAATTGACGTGGACTTGGGCCGAGGATGACTTCGTGGAGGCCATAACGCAAAACATGGGTTTATTAAACTCTAACTTTTTAATAAGTATTTTACTATTTTGGGTTAATGTGTTTTCAAATATACGAAATTTCTTTATAAATATTTTATTATTGACTTTTAAACAAATTACCTAAAGGTTTTTGATAATTCAATGATTAATGTGTTTCAACTAACACTTTCTAATATTCATTAAATTTGAATACTCACCTGATTTTTATTAAACCCCAAAATAAATAAAATATAATATTGTAGTTTTCAACTTATTGAAGGTTTTAAAATAGCTCGATTCAAGTAACAAACCAAATCTAGTCTCAATGCATAGACCGGGTTTGGGGCGTTACAATTGTATTATAAGTTGAATGAGATATTTATTTAAATCTTATTGAGTCTATTTTCATATAAAAGAAACATATCAAACAAATTATTCAGATATTTTGAGATATTTGATTTTTTGTGAGACTGGTTCGTAATGATTATGTGATCCCTATTCGCATTGTAAACATCATTAAAAATTATACAAGACTAATTTTGGGATATAAATTATATGATTGAAATACAGAATGAGTCTACTTTCAAATGAAATAAATAAGAAGGTTATATAAGATCTGTACGAGTAGAAAACTGATTCGTAGTAAAGAGAGGTCAGAATAGTCAAACTATAAAATAGGGGAATATTTAATGAATAAATTGTATTGATTGGCTAAACAAAAAATTCTGGAAATTTTATGGTAAGAAGATATGTGAGTCTAGTTTCATGGAAAATTAATAGATCTTAATTTGGAGTTTCATAGCTCCAGATATAAATTATTTAGTGACTATGAGTCGAGTAGACAGCTTGAGATAAACATGAATAAAAAGTGGAACTATGTTCAATTATGATTGTATTATCTTAAGAATATATTGTGAAGATTTATAAAAGTCTATTAATAAATCACTTATTATTTACATACTTACTTACTAAGCTTTGTAGCTTACTTCCCTTCATTTCCCATATCTTATAGGGTTGTATGCTAACTCGAGTTGGAGATCGCTGGAGAGGTAATCACACTATCAAGCTATCATCGTGGGGTAAAAGTGAATACAAACCTCTTAAGTTTATGGCATTTATAGGAGACTTAGTCATTTGTATATGTCATAATTAGTTTGGCCTTTAATATTTAGCAGTTCATTTTGTATAATTTGGATGAAATTTTATGACTCAATTTAATACGTTTTCAAGTGTATGTGTTTTGGTAATGCCTTGCACCCTATTCCAGCGTTGAATATGGGCAAGAGGTGTTACATTTAGTGGTATCAGAGCTATGGTTTAGCCGATTCTCAGACTAACATAGTGTATGTGAGTCTAGCTATACATGCCATATTACTGCTCGTGATAGTGTGATATCTCTCGACTCTGACAAAATTGTTTTGTTAAGACAGAGATGACTTCCAACCGAGCTATTTTTCGATAATCCTGATAATGATATTGAAATGATTGAGACGTGCTTATGATGTGTCAAAATTTGGAAAGGTATGAATAGAAGTTCACGATATATATATGCTAATGTATGAAATGAGATAACCACAAGTTGAGAAATGTGAAAAGTGGAATGAAATGAAAGTTTATATGGTGATAAGCCCATTCATGTTTGTTTGGCATGGATATGATGTTATGTGCCCAACATATTTGATTAAGTGAATACGATAAGTAAATTTTCTCAAATTGACAGAATGTGTGTTTATGTACACTTGTTTGAATAAGATAATCAAAAAATTTCATGTAACATGACTATGTATATTAATTAGCTTGAAGTGAATTATGTAATTGTGATTATATGATGTTGGTGAAGAATACAAAGTCATATGTATGTATTTATGAGAGTCAAGTCAGAAGCTTTACAACCTCACCCCCTTACCATTGTTGTTTTATAACGAAAATTGACGAGAACCATGTGGAATAAGTCCATAAATGTGAAACTAAAAAGTTTAGTGGTGAAATACTTAGTAATGCATATAGAGATAAGAATAGTTTGGAAAGTGGAAACAATTTTGGAAGGATATTAGAATGTTTTAAAGATTATACAGATTATGCAATGTCATAGATAAAGGAGAAGCTAGTCTCGGCTAATTGACTTATTCAGATATGATGTCTAAAGTATGTGTTTGCTGAAATTTTTCCCGAATTGACCTTCGTTAGTGAGTGGAATAATACGGGGTTCATGATGACAGAATTAATCAAAGAAATGATATTTGAGTAGTAAAGATGTTTACGTGTGTGATAGTTATAGTTGAAATAAATATGATGATCTTTTCTATGTAATCTATATATTCTCTTATCCTCGAGAGATGTGTGTGATTGTTCAGTTTCTGATGGAGTTCTTACGTTGTGAGAAGCTAACTATGATGTTAGACGAATGCCCTGTTGGTCTAGTCAGTTTATGATTGATATTTCTTTATCTCTTCGGAACTCTATTTAAATATGTCGAATGAAGTTGATGGTAAAACTTTATGTGAGACTATTCTTATATTTCTACTTATTATGGTTTTGTTTTATATATAATGGAAATATATTATCTCTGTTATGATAGAAGTCCAAAGTCGGTAAGCATTATTTTTCTGCTAGGTTTCTCTGAGGAATCATCAGGATCTCTGTTATTTTCTTGTGAGTTATGTTCTCAAACTTCTGGAATGGTATCGTATTTAGGTTTTCTTATCGCCCTTATTGTGCAAATTATCGAACATGGCTCATCCTTAAAGTATGTTCTTTGGTCTATGATGGTTATGTTTAGTATGATTGTATTTCTAGATTTGATAATAGGAATGTGGTGATTTTGGTATCAATGTTTCTCAAATTTTCGTGGAAGATATTGATATTGGCAAGGGTATAAATGGTAAGAACACAAGCTTAAATTATATAGCAATTTTCTTTCCTTAGGTAAGTTTGATTAAAGTTAATGAGTTCAATCAGGATATCTATTTCCTCGAGCTAATACGGTTTAAAAGATCTTTGATTTGCATGCTAAATTAATTTTGAAAGATTGTATATTTGAGTTGTACCCTCAGCATGAAGAAAAGAGTATATTGATATGTTATTATTCGATAGCTGAAACCAACTCAATTGTTTTTATGTGAGTGAACCGATTTGTTGAGATATTATTTGAGTTATGTATATTTAAACATGCCTCAACTAGGAGAATAAATTTTGTGTATTCACGAGTATGAAGACAAATAGTCAGAATAAAGAAATTATATTTTAGAAAGCATAATACAGAGATATGCTTATTGGATTATTCTAACCGGATGATGTTATTATAAGTTAAAGTTGTTCTGATTGGAAAAGTTATCATATTTGTGAAAGTTTGAATGGTCTTGGTATACTAACAAAGTTAAAGCAATTGAAGGTATTATTAACAGAAGCTCTAGTTTTGAGTTCAGTTGGAATTGAGTAATGAATTTATGATTTTTTTCAGTGATGCACTAGTGAACGGATTAGAATGAGTTTTATTGCTAGAATATAAAGTGATGGTTCATGTTTTCATATGGTTAATGTCACATTAAAAAGAACTATTCGACTAGTGATGTAGAGTGGTTATTATTATGTCTGTATTGAAAAATTTGATGACACTGTTTGTTTAACAAAGATTTTCATATATTTCCTAGTTTCAAGAGTTTAATATATCTGATGGCATAGCAAAATTTGAGTTTAAGACAGTGGTTATGAATTAAGCTATTGAAAGATTGTGAGTGATTGTCGATTGATCTGTGGGAAGCCAAGAGAAATGCTAGTGGGTTGTTTTCGAACGTTTGATAGAATTAGCATAACAATTTCAATATGTATCGATTCTTTGTTTGACAGAATTCACTGAGTTCTATTAGGATTTAGATTGATGATAGAGTGTTTTTGAAAGTATCATCTTGAAAAAGATTATTTAGTGATGTTGGAAATTAAGAGAAAGATACTAAACCACTCTTCTGGTAAGATTTTCGAGGACGAAAATCTTAAAAGGGGGGAAGAAATGTAACATCCCGAATTAAGGCCTGGTCAGAACAGTGGTTTCGAGACCACAAATCGACATAATAAAATTTATTTTTATTATATTTTTATGGTCTACGATTTCAATGAAAGAATTCGTGAAAATTTCGTTCGAAAATTTCGACGTTTAGGCACTCAATTTAGTCAAAAGGACTAAATTGTAAAAAGTACAAAAGTTTAGTTCTACATGTTACAGATGTCCAATTGTTATGAAATTTTAAATTGGGGGTCCTTAAAATATAATTAGGCCATTGGTTAAGTTGGTGGAAAAAAATGTACCTGGATGGGTATGTTTCAAAAAAATTTTGAGGGGCATTTTGGTAATTTAGTGAATTAAATGAATTAAAAACAAAATTTAAATGCCAAATATGTCCATCTTCTTCATTCGGACTAAATTACAAGGGTTCTCAATAGCTAGGGTTTGTTTCAAGCTTCCAAGCTCTATAGTAAGTGATTCCAAGCCCTGTTTTTAATGCTCTTTATGTTTTTGGAATCCCGATAACTTGGTTTAACTTATTCTAGCAATAATTTAACCTAGGGTTCATATTTGGAAAAATACCCATAGGTGAAATGTGTTTATTTTGATATTTTATGAAATATTATAAAGGCTGAAATTATGTTAAACAACTTTTGCTAAGCGATTTTATGTGAAAACAAGTAAAACGATAAAATCGGTAAAAATACCTAATGTTCATAAGTGCATGTTAGAGTGAGAATTTGATATTGCTATAGAAGGGAAAAATGTTCAGAATGTTATAAAACATAAGAATAAGGGATGAAGTTTAATTTTTGAGCCTAGGGGAAAAATTGTAATTATGCAAAAGTTTAGGGGCAAAATTGTAATTTTCCAAAGTTTGAGTTAGGGACTATTTTGAGTAGTACATTAATTAAATAAGTGAAATGTGATGTTTTATACCCCAAAAAATGGGATTTTGATCTAGAACTGGAGGAAAATAGAAATATCGGGAAAGTTGGTAAAATGACCGTTTCGGCATTCGAGGTAAGTTCGTGTGTTAATAATAATGCAATACCATGCTTGAACTGTAATTTTCTATTGATATGACATAAATCGTATGATTTAATATGTTTAGGAGAAGTTGATGGATGGTGTGTATGGTATGGAAAATGTGATGTTTATTGTGTCATGTGAAATTGAATGGCAAATTAATGTTACAGGAATTGGATGTTAAATTAATATTACATGGGTTGTATGAGTTGCTACACGGTTGTACCTGACGAGATTTCGACAATAAAGTTTATATGTAAATAATGCATTTATTTTACTTGTACAATAATTATTTTGCTAGATATTATGGAAATCATTGGGTGATAACTAAAATATGAAAATGAATGGAATGGGAAATTCTCGATTGAACCTTCGGAAAACTGAGAGATACGGACAATATGTAGCTAGGTCACACGAGTAATAAGAGACCTTAACCGTGTGCACAAGAAAGCTACTAGATGGCAAACTTTAATATGTAGCTAGGCCACATGGATGATAAGGGACTTTCACCATGTGTGCAAGAAAGCTACGGGATAATAATTTCATATGTAACTAGGTCACATGTGTAATACTGTGTGTATACCATGTGTACAAGAAAGTTACGGGTTATGAGTAGCTGGGTCACATGAGTGGTTCCTAGTGTTGGACACCATGTAGAAAAGAAAGCTACGAGATGGGATGGCTAGGTCACATAGGTGATAAGGGGCCTTCACCATGTGTACAAGAAAGTCGAATTATGTGTAGGTGGAGCTATGTGCTGAGACCACCGAGTATCGGGCGTTTTTCGAATGGGTTCAACGAGATAATTTACTAATGATGATTGATGCGATCAAGTTATGAATAAGTGCAAGTGTGAATGTGACCAATTGAGAAATGTGGAAAAGGTACATATGAACAATATGTTCGATATGTAATTGGAAATTAGAAAGGTTGGTATAAGCAAGTGATGAACACAACTAAAGTGAAAGAGAGTGCAAAAATTTACAATAAAACTGTTTGGACAGCAGCTTTGACATGAGTTTGAAAAATCACTAAAAAATAGTAGAGATTGAATTATAAGTTGTATGAGATATTTATTTAAATATTATTGAGTCCATTTCATATAAATGAAACATAGCAAACAAATTATTCATATATTTTGAGATATTTGAATTTTTTGTGAGACTGGTTCAGAATGATTACGTGATCCCCTATTCTGCATTGTAAACATCATTAAAAATTGTATAAAACTAATTTTTGGATATAAATTATATGCTTGAAATACGGAATGAGTCTACTTTCAAATGAACTAAATAAGAAGGTCATATGAGCTCTGTACGGGGAGAAAATTGATTCGTAGTAAAGAGAGGTCAGAATAGTTAAATAGTAAAATAGCGGAATCTTTAATGAATAAACTGTATTGATTGGCTAAACCAAAAATTCTGAAAATTTTATGGTAAGAAGATATGTGAGTCTAGTTTTATGAAAAATTAACAGATCTTAATTTGGAGTTTTATAGCTCTAGATATAAATAATTTAGTGACTGTGAATCGAGTAGACAGCTTGAGATGAACATGAATAAAGAGTGGAACTTTGTTCAATTACGATTGTAATATCTTGAGAACATATTGTGAAGATTTATAAAAGTTTTTTAATAAATCACTTATTATTTACATACTTACTTACTAAGCTTTGTAGCATACTTCCTTTCATTTCCCATATCTTATAGGATTGTATGCTAACTCGAGTTGGAGATCGTCGGAGATGTAATCACATTATCAAGCTATTATTGTGGGGTAAAAGTGAATACAAACCTCCTAAGTTTATGGCATGTATAGGAAACTTAGTCATTTATATATGTCATAATTGGTTTGGCCTAAAATGTTGGCCGTTAATATTTAGCAGTTCATTTTGTATAATTTGGGTGAAATTTTATGACTCAGTTTAATACGTTTTCAAGTGTATGTGTTTTGGTAATGCCTCGTACCCTATTCCAGCGTTGAATATGGGTATGGGGTGTTACAATCGATCTATGGATTCCCTTATTAGATTTGACTCTAATCCAATAGATTTACATCATCCTATATCTAGGATTGCATTCAACTCTGCTTAATTGTGTTGATCTACTCTTAAAAAAAGGGACTTTTGCTCCTCTAAATAAGCACATTGAACTTGAATCAATAACATGAAATATCAAAACAATAATAAGAACTCACAATTAAGAATAAGAACAAGTATTTATCTTATAAATCAAATAGTAATAAGATCTGTCTTAGGTTTCATCCCGTAGGTATTTAAGGGATTTAGTTTATACTGATAGAGGAAAACATCTTAAAATAATGAAAACTACAAAACATAAGAAAACCCAAAAACTTCAATAGAAATTGATAAGAGGTCTTCAGTCTTGATGGAGATCCTTCTTTCAAGCTACTCCCAATGGATGTCTTCGAGTATTTTCTGCTTTCTACTTCGTGTCCCCTTTAGGTCATCCCCTAGGGTGTTTATATAGGCTTTGGAACACCTTTCTTGGCCCATAAGTGGTCATTTCCGAATAGAATTAGACTTAGGTTCGGCAGGGACACACCCATGTTCGATAGCTTAGGCCATACTTGATTCTGCTTGTCATACACGGTCGTGTGATATTCTCGTGTGCTATAGTCCAAGCCATGTTGATGTCCAAGATAGGTCCATTTTGTCCCCTTTTGGCCCGTTTATTGTTCTTTTCGACTCCCTATGCTCTCCTGAGTGTAAAACATGAAATTAAAGGATTAGGAGCATCGAATTCATCAAATCTAATGAAAATTCACCAAAAATAAGCCAAGCATGGGGTAAAAATATGTATAAATTATGGTTTATCAAATATCCCCACACTTAAGCGTTTGCTTGTCTTCAAGAAAAATCCTCAACTCACAATTAAAATTAACTTCCTTAATTCATAATTCTTATCAATAATGTTTCATCATAATTCACAGATAATTCATACATTGATAATTTAACTAAAAGAGTGCTAAAGATTCAAACAATTTAAGTCACAATTTTTTATAGCACAAAAACATAGGTGTTTCCTTGACCTAAATAATCATTTTTAATTCAAAACCAAGCAGAATTGACATCCTCACTAAAGATTCACTCAAATCACTCAAAGTTTTTAGGGTTCAAGATTAAGCACTCAAAAGCCAAACATGAAAAGTTATTACCATAGGCTTGCATGAAAATCAAATCTCCACCACTATAAAATTTAGGTGATACACCAATCAAAAGGTCTTTAAAAAGGTTGCAATGGGGCTTGGGTTAAAAGTGTGGATAAAGGCTGAAAAAGAAGGTTAAAATTGAGATTGATTTGACAATTTACCTAACTAGAAAAATAAGCTAATACCGAATAATTACATCAATTGAAAACTTATCAATAATTACACGAGCTTCTTCTCAAAATGTGAAATTAGCTGATTAAGCTCAAATAACATAAAACTAATATTGAATATATTTCCAACTCTTTTTTTTTTATGAACAAGAACACAATATAAGATGAATTTAACAACTAAAATAAAGAACATAGTTAGGCAACTGACCAAATCAAATCTCGACAAAAGGGGATTAATACAATAGGAAAAATTCTTAATGAATCAAAAGGAACGGATTTTGGGTTAATATTAAGGGTATATCAAGGAACGGTTTATTAGGATCAAAGGGGTTAACTAGGAGTTAATTATGAAGGTAGGCTTTTAATGGAATAAGTGGGTTAAAACCTAGGTGCCTTTATCGTCTCAATATATCAAATCAAAGATATGGTCTCGACATGTATAATCGATGCAAGTTCTAGAATAACAAATCAATATTGACACACTCATAATCAATAAAGTGAGCAAGAAAAGCGTATGATCTAAAGGCTCAAAATCTCACAAAAATTAGGGAAACGACCTAATAAAATTTTTTATTCTGAAGAAAGACTTATCATGCTTGATTCTTTAATGTCTTAAAGTTTAAAACATCAATGCACAATTACCTATGACTTAATCCAAAACATATCAATAAAAATCATAAGTTAATAGAAATTTTATTCTAATAGTAATATGAGAAAATTTACTTAAGAATAAGTCATAATTCAGGGATTTTCTAATAATACTACAATTAACCTCCCCACAGTTAAGATGCATATTATCCTCAATGTACAAAGATAAATAATGACAATATAAGAATATCATAAGATAGGGAGAGAAGTGAAACTTCCTGAATTTTGGATGGAATCCATGAAAGGAAGCCTGATGAATTTAGGCAGTAGTGAAGGTGGGGGAGGATACTCCGGTAGCACCTTGAACCTTTTTGGAATTAAGTCAATGAAGCAGTCGGCATGAACTTATGAGGAAGTTGTGGTATATCTGCTGTAAAGTGGTATCGTACAGGGATACTGCGTTGGGATCCTTTCGCTTTTTCGAAGCGAGGGTTGCGGCCTTGGTCTTGCCTCGAGTATTAGTCATTGTGTACCTAAAAACGATTTGTAATAAATAATTCAAGCATCACCACAAGTAATATCAAAATAGTCCTAAATAACAGGGTATTCCCAACACAGTAAATTTAAAATTTAAGTAAAAGCAGTATTTAAATCAACGATACTAACGTATGGTACCCTAAGCTAAATCTAAATGGAATGAATAATAAGAACAAACTAATAAAGAAAGTAAAAATAAATAATGGAAAATAACTATGAATTCAAAATAAAAGGGAAAAAGAGTGACCATCGATGGCAAGGATGGTGGTTGATGTTGTGGCGGTGTAAAGAAAGAATAAGAGAAATGGGAAAGGGGAGGGAGAGAGAAAGAGGGAACGAAGAGGGAAGAGGAAGAGTTTTGGTTTGAGGGAGAAAGAAAAAGGAGGAAGGAGGGAGGAGGTTGGTCAGTGGTGGCTGGAGGTGGGGAGGGGGAAAAACTGCGGTGGCTAAATTTGGGGAGAAGGTGAATAGTAAAAGGGGTTAAATAGGGATTGGGGCACACAGTCGTGGCCCACACCCATGTTCCTTGGGCGTGTTGGCTCACATGGTCGAATCACCCGACCGTGTGATGCTTTGTTTGTTTCTTCTATGCTCATGTAGAGGTTTCCATGCCCATGATAATTAATCAGTATCGACCACGGCCGAAAGGCACGGGCGTGTTGCACGTCCGTGTGACTTACTCAAGTTCAAGCACGACTTCTGGGCATGGGCATGTCACACGCCCATGTCATTTACTCAGTGTCTCCCATGGTTTTACGGCACGCTTGTGTGGATTGCTCTCATCCCGTGATCATTGGTCAGTTTCGACCACGGTTGCATCGGACGACCGTGGCATTGTATCGGAGCCCGTATTTTTGGGAAAATTTTCATCCTATTTTCATATGGTCTCTGCCACACTGATGGACCAATTTGTGGTATCCACACAGCCATGGCCACACCCGTGTGCAAGGCTGTGTAGGTAGGGAAACCTGGGCCTATTAATTTGGTTAGTTTTTAGTTAGGTACTAAAAATAAAAAATATGGATGTTAATAAGGTTAGTGCTCGGGTTGCCTCTCGAGAAGCATTTATTTAGAGTCTAAGCTCAACTCACCTTTCATTCGCATAATCATGGTGGTTCGAGGAGTTGAAACTCCTCATTCCTTCTATCAATTTTGTTAAAATAAGGTTTTAGACGAGAACTATTTACCTTGAAGGTGCCAAATTTAGAATAAGTTATCTCAATTGTACCCGATGGAAAAACATTGAGTACCATGAAAGAGGTTGTTCCATTAGGTTCAAAAGTGGCAATACGAGGGCCCAAAATGCATGTTTCGAAAACTCATCTTTAGAAAATGTTTTAAGCCCAAAAACCCCAAAGTCGAATTTTAAACCGGGCTCTGATACCAATTTGTAACACCCTAAACTCGGCCCAAACATTACAACCGAATCTGGTATGTCACTAAGGATGTTTTAATAAAACATGTCACATTTTGGAAAATATTTTCCTAAAGTTTAACCTTTTATTTGGGAAAAATTTAATAGGTTGATAATTTAGATAAGCTATAAATTCTATGAGATGTTTCTATGAATTAAAAACCAAAACTTAAATATATATGCCTTAGAAAAAAAAGTGTAAACTTAAAATGTATGATAATAATAATAAAAGCCCAAAATTAAAACTAAACTGAAATATAAACCTAACATTTCGTGGCCTTATTACATTGAAATTTAAAACCCATTAAATAAAGATATAAAATAATAAACTAAAGTCTTTTTTGAATCCAAATGTTCTTTTGCATGGCCACCTTGCGCTCTCTCCACCGATCGATGCACTAGGTGCTACTGAAAAAAATATTAAATAATAGGTTGAGTCATGAGACTCGGTGTGCAACCTTCATGCACCATGAGATTTGGGCCTTAGCCCCACGTAATGTAATAATGATTAATATATATATAACAAAAATTATGCAAGCCCAACCCAAATCCTAGGTTTCCATCCGCTACACGCCACCCTTACCGCCATTCACACCATTAGGGATTTCTACAATCAACCCACACCGCTACATCGCCATTGATGGCGGTCATCTTGCTCATCGTCGATCATGGCAATAGCCACTATAATGAGATCATGGCAAAAGCCACTACAACAGATCATGGAAAATCCACTCTGACGAGATCATGGCAAAAGCCATTACAACAGATCACTTCCACTTTCATCAAACCCAACCCGTGCAATCACGTAAATCAAGATACTTATAAAACATATCATCTTAACAGAACATTCATCAAGAATGACAGAGATCACTAGCCTGGTGATTCACTTTTACCCTCATTGGGTTTCGAACGTTATGCCAGGATTTAAAAATTTAACAGAATATAAGCAGATTTATTAAAACATATTAACATACAATCTAATGGTGTGAAAAGTTACACACCTAATAATGCGTAGTACTACTCTCTATGTTGATACCCTCGCTAATCTGATCTACTGCCCTTTGCCTACAACCTTGCTCAAAAGTCGGAAGAATGCAAGGATAAGGCCTCTCCTATATTTGGCCAAGGTTAGTGCTTTACCCAATTTATACATTTAAATTAACCGATCTCCTTACCTTAAAATCCCAAAATTAATTCGATCTGAGTGCTACTGAACTCTGGCTTAGAAATCTAAGCGATTGGACCCCCTTCAAATCACAAAATGCCGCACATGAGAGAAAACACCCGATTAGTTAACCACATAGCCATTCAGCTAAGATCTCTAAAAGCCAGAAAAAGATTAAAATCTCACGGATCGACACTTACCTATACAAATGGCTTCGGCTACTCATTGCAGGAAGATTCGTCAATCACAGCAGAAGATCGAAGCATAGAAGATTAGAGATCTAAGAATTTCGGCTTTTAAGAAAATCTCGAAAAAGATGAACAAGAGGAAGATTTCGGCTATAAGAACAAACAAAAGTGTAGTTTTGGCTTTTAGTGAATGGGAGAAGAATAATAATGGAGATAAGAAGATTTGGCTAACAGGAAATTTCAAAGAAAGAAGAAAGGGTGAAGGAGGTGGTGATTTTCAGCTTTTTGAAAGAAAGTTGACAGAAAATTGTGGAGGGAGAGACTGAGAATTTTGGCACAAAGAATGAAGAAAAAGTAGGGTTCAAATGCTGAAATTGATGAGCTATTCCCCCTATTTATAGAAAATTTGACACCCCCTATGGCTATTAGAAATCGATTTCTTTACTCCTCTAGGTGATGGAATTTCGGCCAACTTTGCTCTCAGCAGATAGCTCCTAATTTTTCTTCTTTTATCTTCCATATTATCAACTATATTATCTACATTATCCCATTCATATAATTCCTACTATTTTTGAGCCTTGTAGCCGTCCACTCCACCTAACCCTAATGCTAAAATTAGCTAACTTGAATCCAAGGAATTGGGATCCTTGAAACTTAAATTTGGCCCCCTAACTCCCTGGTGTGGGGTCACCTCCTTGTTCCCTTAGTGGTGCTACTGACCACTAGGCCACAAGCCCATTTTGATATTTTAAACACATGTACTACCATTTAAGTCCTATAATGCCCAAACATAAAATTTTAATCAAGGCCTCTGCCTAAGCCTGGACCCAATTTAGACCCTTAATAGTTAAATTAACACTTTAAACATATACACACACTAAACGCATAGGCCCAAAATTCAGGATGTTACAAAGAATCGACCCACAACAACTGGCACATCAACTCGAAATTTGGTTTGAAATCCCCAAAATAACCTCTTGACCAAACCTCTCTTATTCTTGCCCTTTCCTTATCTCGATTTTGCCTATCAGAACATTTCACTTCTTTAGCAATATTTGCTTTTTCCACCAATGTAGCAAAATCTCTCTCCCTCTGTGGGGCTATCAGTACCCGTAACTCATCCTGTAGCCCATCTTCAAATAGCACACAGCACTCATAATCAGTCGAGACTATTCCCCGAGCGTTCTGGCTTAGACACAAAAACTCTGCCTTGTATTCCACCGCAGATTGATTCCCTTGAACCAGATTCAAGAATTCTTCTCTCCGGGCATCCACATAGCTAGCCCCGACATATTTCCACTGAAAAGTCACTTTAAAGAAATCCCAGGTCAAACGATCTGCTTGTGTGCCTTCCCTCACAGTAAGCCACCATTGATATGCCTCATCTTTTAGTAGAGACACTGCCCCTTTTAGTTTTTGTTCAGTTGTGCAATCCAAATCATTCATTACTCGTTCCACAGCCTCAAGCCAATATTCGCCACATTCGCGCTACACCGAGATGCCCATAAAACTTTGACCCGCTCGATTGAGTCGCCAGAATAGACCCACGAGTTGTCAACCCAATACTTGCTCTAGCAACCCATTCCAAAACTCGCACCATTGCTTGAGACAGAGCGTCGTCCCTTTGAGACCATGTTTCGGTCACTGGTGATGTAAGTGCTTCCATTTCAGGCATATGCCCTGATGCTGAGGATCCAGCCCTAGCATCTCGGCCTCTACCACGGCCGCGTGTACCATGTCCACGTCCTCTTGTACTCATACTGCTGAATCGAGTTAATCTGATTAAGAATTTTATGAATCAGTTTATAATTCCAATGTTATTAACAAGTGTTTTATGAAAAATATGTATAAGGATTGTTCTCGCAGATCAAATTTCCGAATGTTTATAAGGGTTATTCTCGCAGATCGAATTTCCTAATGTCTCAGTCTCATATAAAATGGTTATTTAAAAATAGCACGTTCATTTAAAAGCTTTGTATTCTTTTTGAAACTCTAAGCTTTGTTGTTCGTGAAATTTAGATTTGCTTTTATGATTTTCTTGTAAAACATTATTATTGTTATTTTCAAAACTTCGCTTATAGCACAAATCGATTTAGTAATTTGCGGCGTGATATTTTGAAAATGCGATTATTAACATTTTAAGAAAACCCGAGTTTCATCGTTTATAGTTTGAATATAACTGAAATGAAAGCTTAAAATAAAAATTAAAATATAATGGCCTTATTACAAATTATTAAACCAAAATTAAAAATAATCTCATGATAAAGCAAAATGGAAATTTACTAAAGTTTGGAAGTAGTACTCCAATATATGGACACCACAGAGTCCTCCGCAGCTCCAAATCCTTAATGCTGGGGATTACCTGCAAGGTTAAAGCAGAGGGGTGAGTTACGAGTGTAACAGACCGAAATTGACCCTAATCGAAACGGTGGTTTCAGGACCACGAATCTGAGCCCGATAAATATTTAAATATCATATTTAGTGTTTATTTTATATGAATTTATATGTGTGAAAATTTCGTAGAAAAATTTTATCGTTTGAGTATTGAATTTGATAAAAGGACCTAATCGCGTAAAAGTAAAAGTTACAAATTAAAGTATAAAGTGTTAAATTGAGTGTGGCTTTTAAATAGGGAGTATTGAAATGGTAAATACCCCATTTTAAGGGTTAGTGTCCGCCATGGACAAGTTTGTGCATAAGTTAAAGTGTTTGATTATTTTAATTAAAAGGTTGGTTTAGTAATTTGGTAAAAAATTTATTATATGTTAAAATAATCAAGAAAAGGAAGCCATCATCTTTTTTCATCCATGGCCGATTGTGAAGGAAAGAAATAAGCTTTCAACCCTTTAAAATTTTGGCACTTTGAAGCCAAAAACCTAAGGTGAGTTTTAGTTAGTTTTGATAAATTTTACGTTTTTGAGATTGTTGCTTCAAACCGTAACCCACCCATGTTGTAATTTTTAAGTTTATGTATTGACTTACTTAATTTAATTCAAATTACAAGGTCTTCTTCCATTAGAAAATTAGAAGGGTTCATCATTAAATGGTTCGGATATTTAAGTCCATAGTAATGATATTCGAACCATTTTATATATTTATTTAAAATTTGAACTTAGTTAACTGTTAAAATATATCAAAAGGTATAATTTTGAAATACTGAAATGATTTATATTTGAAAAAATTTAAAGATGATTATGTTAGAAATATTAATTGAAATTAGAATGAAAATGAATTTTAAACTGTTAGAACAAATTTTGATAATAGTAAATATTAGTTGTATAAAGAATAAGCATATTAATAAATGAAGTAGATGTTTAACTTTGAAAATGAGATTGTATAAATTTGGAAAATTGTAATGAATGATAAAATTGTATGATTGAATTAATAATTTGTTGATTAGTACAATTGAATGATAAGTTAATATTTAAAGATTGAAAATATTTGGTATGAAAAGTTTATTGAAAATTAGGAAATTTGTTAAATTATTACAATCAAGTTCTTGATGTAATGTCCGAACCTTGATTGCAATAATTTATTAAATGATTAAATTATGAAATATGTTTAGATATTAGGATGTATGGTACTGTAAAATGAAATAAGGTATGTTATCGATTAATGTGAAATTGAAGAAAATTATGGTAAGGTTGACATAGATAAAAAGTTCATTGATGAAGTTCGTTAAATGAATGAAAGTTAATATAATGATTTAATTATCTATGTATAGGCAATAATGTATTTAAAGAAAGTTATGAATATGAATAGTGAATAGTGATATGGAATGATAACTAGTAAAGGAAGAATTGAATAATGTATTGAATATGAACTTTACATGGTAAAAGCAATTAATAAACTATAATGAAATTGTATGTAAGTGTACAGATATATATATTAATGTATGTTCAAGTGAAGACAAATGTATATAACATATGTATGTTACATTGGTATGTATTACCATTATGACAAACTAATTTTAGGAGAGTAAATTAGTATGAGATAAAGTATGACATAAGAGAAATGTATAAAGTTGTGATAGATTTACATGATAATGAAGTCGAATAGTGAGAAATACTATACGATATTGGATAAGTTGATATTTGGCTATCAAAATTAATGAAATATAAGAATTGTGCAACAATTTATGAATAGAGCAATTGAATTATGCATTGAAATGATGATTTGAAGAAATGAAGAGAATTGATAAGTAATGATGAAAGATTATTAGTATATAAATTAAAAGCTATTTAAATATAAAAATAATAACTAAAATTCTCATTTCAGATTTAGTTATGACATGAGTTATGATATATAGTAACTAACTATATGTGACAATGAGCATAAGAAATTAGTATGATGCTATTCAATAGATAATTATTTAATATTGTAATTTAATTTTATAATTTTGTAATACTATTGTAAGAGTGAATGTAGTCTTTACTTGCATATCTTAAATTGTAATGATTAATTGGGTATAATATATATATTATAATATAAATTGAGTATGCTTAAGAATATCATGTGAATGTGATAATTGATTACATGTGAAAATATTGAGACTATGTAATGATAAATTGATCTTAATATGTGAATTTAATGTTGAACATAGTTTGAATAGCTAAATAGAATTATGAAGATAAATGTTAAATAAAATATTAGTTATTAAATAGTTTATTGAGTTTGCAACACTTAGTGTATAGTGAATTCTCATGATATTATATGTTTGAATAAATGATAACAGTAATTGATAGATCTATTATTAATGAATATTAAGATTATATGTGATAAATATTTAATATATATAGTTTATATTCTATATTTATAGTAATGTTAAGATAATCTAATGTGATAATTTAGTGTAATATTACAGTATTAGAAATTGAAATTTTTGGGAAATTTATAGATTATCAGTATTTGAATTTCAAATATTCGTATATAAATTTTAAATTATAATTTAGTATGTAATTGTTTGAATAGAAATTGATCTAGTAAATGAATAGGTATAAATTTTAAATATTTATTGTTGAAATATTGGTATTTGATAAGGTTAGTATAAATATTGGATTTATGGTTAAAATTGGTGTGTTCATAAAAATTGGAAAAGAAAAGAAATTAATTTGGAGAATTTTGTAACCGATAATTATTTGGAAAATTTGGTGTTTAAAATTTTTTGGAAAGGGTAAATGAATAAAAAAAAGGGAATTGTATAAATTTAATTACAAGGGAAAATTGTGAAAATTTAAAAAAAAGTTTTTTAATTTTCATTTTTTTAAATTCCCTTTTTTAAAAATTTAAAACCCTTAAATTTTCCAAAATTATTTGGGTTTGTAATTAAAAATTTAAATAAAAAGGGGAAGGTTTTTAAATTTTAAAATAAAGAATTTGTAAGTTTTAAAATCTAAGGGTTTTGGAAATTTTTTAAGTTTTTTCATTTTATATAGTAAATGGATTCGATCTCGATAGAGTGCGAGTGATGTGGAGAGTGTCGCTCTGGTCTCAATGGATCGTGCCACTAGACTCTCAACCAGCACGGTAACACACGAGGAGAGGCTAAACAAGCCTTCTACCAAATGATGAATGAATGGTTTACCCAGTTTGTTCGAATAATCCAACGGTACAACAACCTCCACCCCGAATAATCCAACTCCGTACCTTCAAGACTCGATGATAGATCCAATGAGATCTAGTAGGCCTCGTTATAAAATTAGGAAATTTGGGTCAAGAATTCAAGGCTAATGATGATGATGATGCAGAGCGATGAAATGTGGCTTGATAACACTATTCGGACTTGATGAGCTCTATTGCACCTGCATTTAATGTTTGAAATGTGCTATATCTTTGCTTCGGACACCGCTTATCACGTGGAATACACTAGTATCGTGGTTCCAAAAGAAAAGTGACGGGATTTCTTCCGAATGAATTCAAGAAATATATCGACCAGAGGTTCATCGACCGAAACGTAAAGAATTTCTTTGAACTAAACAGGGCAAATGTCGGTGCGAATATGAGCGAAAATTTGTCGATTAGCGATATGCCCGTGGAGTGTGTATCTCAAGCCATTATGTGCAAAAGGTTTGAAGACGGTTTGAATGAAGATTTGAAGTTACTAGTTGGCATTCTTGAGATCAAAGAATTTGTGACACTAGTTGAGCGAGCTTGCAAAGTCAAGAGCTTGGGAAAGAGAAAAGAAAGGTGAGACAAAAGCTAGAGACACCCGTAAAAGATCGCGGTAAGAATTTTCATTCCACATCTAAAAAGTTTAGAGATGACTTATCGACAACAAAGCTACTTGATTCATTTAGACGTGATCGACCTCCGGTGGGTTCGAGCTACCTCGATGGCTAATGTTGGTAACGCCCCATAGAATCGAGTTGAATGCAAACATTGTGGAAAATGGCATCCGGAGTTGTAGAGTTCAGTGCCGGTCTTGTTTTAAATGTGGATCCTCGACCATTTTATTCGAGAGTGCCCGATGTTAATCGAGTCGAATACGACTGTAACTCTAGACCAAGTAGTGCATCAAGATGAGGCGACCACCCGACATTCGCAATGTAGGTGGTAGTCGAGAGGGACAAAGAACACAACAGATCGATCGGAGGCTAGAGCTCCGAGAGCTTATGTTACTCGAGCTAGAGGATGCCGCTTCTCGATGTCATTCGGTACTTTCACCCTTTATGATACTACTGTGATTGCATTGATTGATCCTGGTTTGACCCATTCATATGTAAACTCGGTATTCATGAAGACTCGCATTGAGTCTCATCGAGTTTGTGATTCGGGTATCCAACCCTTTAGGTAGATGTGTGTTTGTTAATAAAGTGTGTAAAAGTTGCCCATTGATGATTCGTGATTTTTGTTTCCAGTTGATTTAATCTTTGTTTCGATGAGTTTGATATAATTCGGAATGGATCGTTAACTTCGATGATCGATGGTGAATTGCAAAAGAAAGCTTATCGATTTGAGACACGAATGGTGAGATCATTAGAATCGATTTCAATGATTCGTGGGTTTCTCGATTATATCATCGATGTTAGCTCAAAAGTATGTGAGAAAAGGTGTGAAGCTTATTTGGCTTATGTCTTGGATAATAAAGTGTCTAGAAAGATTGAATCTGTCTGATTGTATGTGAATACTCGGATGTGTTTCGAAGAACTCTGGGTTTACCCTATACGAGAGATTGAGTTTGGCATTGAATTAGCTCGGAACGACTCCGATCTCAATAGCTCCATATCGGATGGCACCCCTGAGCTAAAGAAGTGAAAAGCACATGCAAGAGTTAAGATAGGGGCTTTGCACACCAAGTTTCTCTCCTTGGGTGCACCATTTTTTGTGAGAAAGAAAGATGGAATGATGCGAATGTGTATTGATTACCAAGAACTAAATAAGGTGACTATAAAGAATAAGTACCGTTACCTCGGATTGATGATTTGTTTGATCGGTTGAAAGGGGCTTCAGATTTTCAAGATAGATTTGAGATCGGGTTATTATCGATTCATGAGTCGGAGATACTGAGATGTCAAAGACGCATTACAAGTACGGACATTTTGAGTTTTGGTAATGCCTTTTGGGCTTACCAATGCACTATTTTTATGGATTTGATGAATCGGGCTTAGGGTTTTGGATCGATTGTGGTGGTATTTATTGATGACATATTGATCTACTCCAAAGATGAAGTTGAACACGTCAACATTTGAGGTTAGTGCTACAAACTTTGAGATCATCATTGTATGTGAAGTTTAGTAAGTGTGAGTTCGGATGAAAGAGGTTACTTTTTGGGACATGTGGTTTAATCGGGCATTCGAGTTGATCCAAACAAAATCTGGCTATACTTGATTGGAAGCCACCAAAAATGTTTTAGATTAAGTTTTCGGGACTTCAGTTACTATCGACGATTTGTGAAAGATTTTTCTATGATAGCAACCATAACAAAATTCTGCGAAAGATGTCTTTGAATGGTCGAAAATGTCGAAAAGTTTTGATCGTTGAAAGCCCTTTTGTGAAGCTCCAGATTAGTTCATTGAATCGGGTAAAGAATTTGTTGTGTACTCGATGCTTCTTTAAATGGTTTCTGCGTTTGATCGGAAGGCAAAGTTTAGCCTACGCTTCAATACAATTGAACCGCATGAAAGAAATTACCCACGATGATTTAGAGCTTGGACCATTGTGTTAACCAAGATTTGGCCATTACTTATTTGGCGAGAAATGTAATGTTTATCAGATCATAAAAGTCCTAAGTATCTAATGACTCGAAAGACCGAATTTGAGACAACAAGTGGCTAGAATTGTTGAAAGACTATGAATTGGTGATTGACTATCACCCGGGAAAAGCTAATTTGTTGCGGATGCATTAAGTCGAAATCATTATTTGCTCTTCGTCATTGAATGCCAAGATGGCTATGTCTAGTGATGGTTCGATCATAAGGAGTTCGAGCAAGACCGATGTTTATTCAAACAAATTTGTGATGCAGAAAGTTGACAAGAATATGATTGCTAAACGAATTAGTGAAAAGGTGCAGTGATTTGATTGATGCAAATGATTTGAATTTTAAAAGCGAATATGTGTTCCAAAGAACTCGTTGAAGATGATTTTGTGTGAGGCTCATAGTGGCCAACTATCGATACATCCGGGTAGACGAAAATGTATAAGACTTGACAGTTTATTAGTGGCTTGTATGAAACGAGATATATCTAATTTGTTTCAAAGTGCCTAATTTGTGCAAGTAAAAGCCAACATCAAGTGCCTTCGGGTTGCTTACCATCATGATACCGAGTGGAAATGGGATAAAATTTCAATGGATTTTGTATCCGGTCTTCCTATGACACCAAGTAAGAAAGATCCGATGGGTGATAGTTGATAGACGACTAAATCATTCATTTTGTGCTTGGTTCAATGATTTTTCACCGATAAACTTGTTGAATTGTATGCCCTAAATTGTAAGATTGCATGGTGTACCGAGCTCCATTGTGTCGACGAGAAGATTTACATGGGTTTTGGAAGAAGTTGCAAGATGCTTTAGGTACTAAACTATATTTTAGTCGACCTTTCATCCGAGATAGGCGATCGGCTGAACTATTCAAACACTTGAGGACATGTTGAGATGTTGCTTTCGAGTTTGAAGGTATGGGAAACGATACCTACCTTTGATTGAATTTGCTTATAATAATAGCTTTCAATCAAGTATCAAATCACCTTATGAAGCCTTATATGGCGAAAATCTAACACCATTATCTTGAGCTCAGGAAAATAAGATACAGGGTTGATTTGATTAAAGAGCCAGAAAGTGGCCATAATCAAAGATAATTTGAAAGGCATCGAAGCAAAAAGTCCTATCTTGATTTGAAACGAAAGATATTGGATTCCGGATCGAGATCGAGTCTTTTAAAGGTTTCACCATGGAAGAAAGTGCTCCGTTTTGGAGGAAGGCAAGTTGAGCCGAGGTTCATTAGCAATGAGATCATTGAATGTATCGGCCTGTTGTTATAGATTGAAGCTACCCTCTAATTAGAAAAGATACACGATGTATTTATGTTTCTATGTCTGAATCGAGCAGATCCGTACATGTGATTGCTCCTCGGAGATTGAGATCATCGATATGACGATGAGGAAAAGCCGATCCGTATTCTAGCTGGAAATAAAAGAGTTGAGAAATAAAAGAATTCTTAGTGAAGGTTCTATGGAATTCACGGAGTTGAAGAGGCTACGTGGGAGCCTAAAGGTTCAATGAGGCAACAATATCCAACTTGTTTAACGGAAGATTTTGGGACGAAAATCCTTAAGGGGAGAGTTTAGAATCAAATTGACCCTAATTGAAACGGTGGTTTGGGACCACAATTCGAGCCCTAAATATTTAAATATCATATTTAGTGTTTATTTTATGAATTTATATGTGTGAAAATTTAGAGAAAAATTTTATCGTTTGAGTATCGAATTTGATAAAAGGACCTAATCGCGAAAAAGTAAAAGTTACAAATTAAAGTATAAAGTGTTAAATTGAGTGTGGCTTTTAAATAGGGAGTATTGAAATGGTAAATACCCCATTTTAAGGGTTATGGTGCCATGGACAAGTTTGTCCATAAGTTAAAGTGTTTGATTATTTTAATTAAAAGGTTGGTTTAGTAATTTGGTAAAAAAATTATTATATGTTAAAATAATCAAGAAAAGGAAGCCATCATCTTTTTCATCCATGGCGATTGTGAAGGAAAGAAATAAGCTTTCAACCCTTTAAAATTTCGGCACTTTGAAGCCAAAAATCTAAGGTGAGTTTTAGTTAGTTTTTGATAAATTTTACGTTTTGGATTGTTGCTTCAAAGTAATCACCCATGTTGTAATTTTTGAATCTAAGCATGTTTGATGTTTCCATTATTGTATTCATGTGGTTTTTGATATTTGATGATTTTAGATGAAAGATATGTAAAGGATTAATATGTTTTGTGTTGGAAGTTTTGATGAAATTGAGTTTTTAGGGCTAAATTGTAAAATAAATTTTAGAGGGCCTATTTGCAAAATAAATGAAATGTGAGGACTTGTAAGGCCCTAGGAACATTCGCCCTTGCATAGTTTTGGCTAATTTGGTGTATTTGTGTGTTATGCAAATAGGACTAAATTGCAAAGTTGTGAAATTCTAGGGTAAAATAGTAATTTGCCCATTTATGTGCTTAGGGACTAAATTGAGATGAATTGTGGTTGAATGAGCTAAACTTTAATGTGTTTTAGATCAAGAGCAAAGAACAATTAGGCCGGAAAATCGGGTTCTCGAATAATGATTCAGCGGACTATCGACAACCGAGGTAAGTCCTTAACAAGTATAGATTATCGAAATTATGAATGTACTAAATGATGTTATTAAATAAAGTTTTCTATAAACTCTTATGTTAAGTAATTGAAAGTATTGGTATGGGATTGGTTGAAATTTTATATAAGTGATAGTGAATTTGAAATGAAATGTTGTTATATCTCTAAACGAGTTGGCATGTTAAAGTGACTTGAATAATGTGTGTTTTATGCTATTTTGGGCAGCATTTGTAAGGTGTATAAGTTGGTAATGACATATTGCTTCCGTGCTAGCGCTTAGTCTGACATATTTAAGCCGTGCTTTAGCGGCTTAGTCCTGGTGTATTCGCTTCGTGCCTAGCGAGCTTAGTGCCGATGACATATTCAGCTTCGTGCCTGCCTTGTGCTTGTTTGATTTCGCTTTAATGCCAGCGGGCTTTATCTTGATGTGTTTTACCAAGGAGAAACCAAATTGTGGTTCAAGGTAAATCGTAATTAATGTGCTTAGGAAAGGCTCATAAGTAAGTAAGGTTTGATATGTTTTAATGTTGCTAGAGTTTATTTAATGCCATGAGTACAGTTGATATTATATTGAGATTACGATTGATGTACACAAGTATTATGTGGAAGTTTGAGCTTGAATGTGCTATAATGAATATTTGGTTTCTAATAGTAGTGCTAAAGGTGTAAGAAATTTTAATATGTTAAAATGGTTGAGATAAATGATTTAAATGATTAAGTAATTGAATGTAGTATCATTTTGAGCTTGGGACTTACTAAGCTAGTAAGCTTCTTGTGTGTGTTTTTGTCTACCTTTGTTTTATAGATCTTGAATTAACTACAAGCTCAAGGATCATCCGTGAAATCAACCACACTATCTACTTTCTTTTGGGCATTGAAAACTTGGTTTGTTATTTAAAAAGGGCATGTATAGGCTAGATTGAACCATATAACCAATGTTTTGTAATAGTGTAAATATGCTAGCCATGCAAAATGGCTAACTATCTTGAGATAACTTGTTTCGTGTTTGATGATATTGTTTAATCATGCCATGAACTATTATTTATGCTTGATTATTGTTTAATCATGTGTAGAGTGGTATTATTATTTGTGCATGTTAGATTATGATAGGAAAGACTTATTAATTGGTTTATGTTGATGAGCTTAATATATGGTATATACATTGATAATGTTGGATTCATGATTCAAAGTATTGGATTCTTATTATTGAGTATATGGTATAGTATATGTTATGTATTGAGATTATCTTGAAGACCGAATATGTAGTTAAGTGATTGATTTTGTGTATGTATTTTAAGAAGGAGAAATGGTATAATTTGGCATGATAATGAGGTAAAATGATGGATATGTATTTGATTAAGTATTGGCTATATAAGCTTGGTTGCTAAATCATATGTAAAGAATATGTTTCATGACTATTTTGTTGTGAAACAGTTTTAATTACAACAGTGATGTGATTTTGAAAAATCGCCAAAAATAGAGAACTTGAATTAGAAAGTGAATAAGACATAGAATTAAATTTTATTATGTCTATTTTGATATGAAAGAAACAAGTTAGGCAAAGGAATTATATATAATGAGATATTTAAGTTTTAGTGAGACTTGTCCTGAATGAATTCGTGAGTCCCTGTTCTGTCTTAGAAAAATTGTTAAAATTGTACAAAAATAATTATGGAGTATAGTTTATATGTTTAGAATCCTTAATGAGTCTATTTTGATTGGAATATACAAGGACATTATTGAAATTTTGTACAGTGAGATAACTGAGTTTTTGTAAAGATAGGTCAGAATTATCAAACAGTGAAATAAGGTAACTTTGATGAATAAAATGTACTAATTGGCCACATGAAAAATTCTGGAAAAAAATTATGGTAAAAGTTATATGAGTCTAGTTTCAATAAAAATTTACGGATCTAAATTTTGAGTTTTGTAACTCGAGTTATGGTAAATTTAGTAACTGATGCGTTGGACAACTTTAAATTTTCATGCCCCAAACTAGTAGTCAAGACTAGTAATGCCCCATACCGACTCCAAAGGTTTGTAAGGGTGTTACAACGAACTCAGTGTAATCCCTAATTGGTCATGAACTGGCTCAAGCCCATATAAAGGTAGAGTGAAGCCCTATTCAAAATACGGGCCTTAGCCCTATAAACATGATCATGCAAACAAAGTATGCATTCCTAACAATCCATCCTTACACACCCGACCAGCCCAACACACCTGTAGGGACCAAGTCAACCCACCCATTAACACACCAATATGGCGACAATTGCTAATCACGAAATTTGTGGCGAGCCATCGAATAACAAAATATCGTGGCATGGCCATCGTGGAATGTGGGAGTCACCAAAATACACTTCCTCGATCATCAATCCCAACCCATGCAACATATTATATATGCAATGCATCATATATCGAAAGTGCAAATAAGGATATACATAATAACCAATCCATGGTAAAGGGCACAATAGTCATTTACCCCGGGTATTTATAATTTTGCATTTAACGTCCTCTTAAGGCCTCTTCACCTTGAGCGACATAGGACCCTTTTTCCTCTATGAAAGGCCCCAGCCATGTGACCCAATTTGCATGATTTCGATTTCAGATTTGTAGATTTTAATTGAACCTATCGTTTGATAGTTTTCCAACAATTTTGCCCTAGTGGTGGATAAGATTGGGCCCATTTTGCCGCATCCGATCGTTCACATACCTTTCGGTTTTGAGAGTGCTCGTGAAATCTCAATGACTTCTGACATTATTCACATTTTGATTTACGATCGAGCGTTCACCGCTTGAGTGGTCACAGATGCCAATTTTAAACTTTTGGCTTTTAGCGATTCAGATAACACCACATGCCATCATTTAGATGGGTGTGAGATTACACGTTATGGCGTAGATTGAGCTCCCAAATTTTGTACCTAAGAACCAACACATTCCAAAAGCTTAGTAACACTCGATAACACATATCAAAGTTTGAATCAATAGTTGCTAACAAACTTACACAAGATGACCTCCTTCAATAAGGTGGCGATTTTGGCTTTGATCCCTTTTGCTAAGAAACCAAACTCCTAAACTAGTTCATGCACAAAGGGTTAGAATCCTCCAATACTAATAGGGTGAAATCGAATAAAATGTACTAATTACCTTATATTCCACAAGAAGTCCCTTGAACAAGAGAAGTTAAAATACCCGCCTTAGAGATGACGATTAATTAGGAAGAAAAAGAGTTAAGCGCAAGAAATCAAAGAATTTGATTCCTACCCCAAAATGCTAGCTTAGTAAGGAGGAGTATCAAAAATGAGGACTATATGAGAAGAGATTAGTTGATCCTAATTAAAATTGCCCTTCGTGCGAAAAGGACCGGATGAAAGGATGATTCGACAATGACTTGCAACAATGAGCAATAGGTGGAACCACTGGCACTAAGTAGCAAAACAAAAGACTCAAATTCTTATGGAGTGGAAGAATAAAAACAAGTCTAAGAAGTAAAGAGAAGGCTTAGGGAAATTTTGACAAGGAGAAGTAAAAAGCAAGAAGGAAAAAATGAAAAGAGTTGAGAAAGAAAGGAAGAACACAGAGAATTAGAGATTTGCCAAGGAGGAAAAAATGACCTAAAATGTCACAATAACTCAAATGACATACCTTTTTTCCAAAACGTCACAAGCAAAGTTCGCACAACTCCAACAAAACCGAATGCACCTTCCAAAAGACCGTTCTTTTGACCAAACTCCCTATACACTTCCCCAAATTGCCAAACTCCTCCACTCTCCCATATCCCATGATTCACTCCATGATTCTCTCCTCAAATTCCTCTCCTCCCCTCATTCAACGGTTTGACAAGGTCTCCAACCTCCAAGGGAGAGTTTCATCTCCCTGTTTCATCCTTTCTTGAGCACAAAATAATAGCCACCAAAATGCATCTTGTGGGATTCAAACTCCTCCTTCTTGCCTTCCTAATGATTCCATAGCCACCTTGCCACATACTCAACTTGTGTCTCCTAAACACACAATTTTACTTAAGTCCTACTATCGGTACCTCTTCACTAAAAAGCCAAAAAGCAAAATTTTCTTGGGGCATAGGCTCGAACCCAAGCCTCCTAGGACCCCCAACGCACCCAAATAACAAGCTAAATAAGCTCAATACATGCAATAGTGCAAAATGCGACCCCAAATTGTAGGATGTTACATAGCCATTTTAGTTACGATAAATATTTCAATAAGAATTTTTCATTATTCCAAGTAGTGATAAAATCTCATGGTAACGAGTTCAACCATTTAACTTTGTTTCTTAATGAAAAGGAAACAACCAAAGTGAATGGCATCATCGAAACATAATTTATTTTGAATGTATCAAATTCTAGAAAATTAGTAAATGAGTATTGGGTTTTAAACACGCAAACAAGCTCAATAAAGTTTGAATCATTTACATAGTTTTAGGTTTTAGTTCAAAATTATTTGCTACAATAGCAGGTCTAACAATACTGATTCAACCACATTAAATTAGGCTTAGCATAGTTAATAATCGAGAGGGAATTTTCTACAACCACCAAGGAGCGGATTATTACCGCCATCTCCTCGATAGTATTAGTATCATCCTTTTCTCTTCTTTATGTATTTTAGACTTGCCTTATCTCCCTACGATTTACGTGAGTGGTACTTTTTATTCATTATCAAAAAAAACTTGCACTTCTTGAATTTGGCGTAAAGTTGCTTCTCTCTCAATATCGTAGAACAACCCAAAGATGTGAATCATGCTCCTCTTCAGTTCTTGAGTACACCAGGATGTCATTGATGAAGACCACCACGAACCGATCTAGATAGGGTTCAAAAACTCGGTTCATCATATCCATGAAATCAGCTGGTGTATTTGTTAATCTGAATGGCATAACCAAAAACTCGTAATGCCCATAACGAGTTTCGAATGCAATTTTGTGAATATCTGCCTCCTCGACCCTCAACTGATGATACCCCGATTTTAAATCTATTTTCGAGAATACCGAAACTCCCCGTAGTTGATCGAACAGGTCGTCAATCCTTGGTAGCAGGTATTTGTTCTTAACAATTAGCTTGTTTAATTGATGATAGTCAATGCACATACGCATTGACCCATCCTTCTTCTTCATGAACAATACCGGTGCTTCCCACGGAGATACACTTGGTCAGATAAATCCTCGGTCCAACAACTCTTGAATCTCAGCTTTAAGTTCTACTAGTTCTTTCGGTTCCATCCTATAAGGGGCGATAGACACCGGAACCGTTCTTGGTAGCAGCTCAATGCCAAATTCGACCTCGTGATTTGGGGCAACCCCGAAAGCTCTTCAAGAAATATGTCTGGGAATTCACTTACTGTCCTGACCTTCTCAACAGACAAACTCCCAACATCAGTCGTGTTGACATAAGCTAAGTATGCTTGACAACCTTTCGCACCAACTTCTTAGCCTTTAACGCGGAGATTACATTGGACAGATAATTCCTTCTCTCACCTATCACAATCACTTCCTCATCCTCTAGAGTATTTAACACCATACGCTTAGTAGCACAATCCACATTTGCTTGGTGTTTTACTAATCAATCCATGCGCAGTATAATATCAAACTTGTCGAACGACAGTTCCATCAAATCTGCAGGGAATACAATCCCTTGCACTTCTAAAGGCACAATTCTAAACAACTTGTTCACTACCAAAGATTGTCCTAAGGGACTAATTATCGACATATCTCTATCAACAAACTCAAATTGTATACCCAGGGTCCCAGACACAGTACATGAAACATATGAATGGGTAGATCCAATATCAATTAAATCTATAAATGGCACCTCATATATAAGACACGTTCTGGTTATGACGTCTGGTGCGTCGCCATCCTCTCGACGTCGAGCCATATAAACCAGTCCTAGTTGTCTTGCATCTGTATTACCAGCACCTCTACTCGGTGCTCCACGACCTCGTCCAAACCCATTTCCCCCTCTGGCTAGACAACGACCTCTCGGTGGCTGCTGACCACCTCTCCCTGGCTGTACAAATCTTTTACCTACTATCTGCGCCCTAATAGGCTCCCGACGATAGTCCTTTATCTGATGATCCTTGGACCCACATCTGAAGCACCATGAGATCTTCTCCAAAGACTCCCACATGTATTTTCCCACACCTCACACAAGGTTGCAACTGTAACACCCCCAAACCCGACCCAAACACTACAACCGAATCTGGTATGTCACTAAGGAGATTTTAATAAAACATGTCTCATTTCTAGAAAATATTTTCCTAAAGTTTAACCTTTTATTAGGAAAAATTTAATAGGTTGATAATTTAGATAAGCTATAAATTCTATGAGATGTTTTATGAATTAAAATCGAAACTTAAATACATGCCTTAGAAAAAATGTAAACTTAAAATGTCGATAATAATAATAAAAGCCCAAAATTAAAGCCGAACAAAAATATAAAGCTAACATTACATGGCCTTATTAAATTGAAATTTAAAACCCATTAAATAGAGATATAAAATAATAAACTAAAGTCTTTTGCTTTGAATCAAATGTTCTTTTGCATGGCCACCTTACGCTCTCTCCAGCGGTCCGATGCACTAGGTGCTACCTAAAAAAATATTAAATAATAGGTTGAGTCGCGAGACTCAGTGTGCAACCCTCATGCACCAGTAGATTTGGGCCTTAGCCCCATATAACAGAATAACAGATTAATATAAATATAACAAAAAATTATGCAAGCCCAACCCAAATCCTAGGTTTCCATTCGCTACACGCCACCCTTACCTGCCATTCACAACATTGGGGATTTCTACAATCAACCCACACCGTTACACGCCATTGATAGCAGTCATGCTGCTCATCATCAGATCATGGCAATAGCCACTACAACAGATCATGGCAAAAGCCACTACAACAGATCATGGCAAAAGCCACTACAACAGATAATGGCAAAAACCACTACAACAGATCACTTCTCCTTTCATCAAACCCAACCCCGTGCAATCACAGAAATCAGCATAGTTATGAACCATATCATCTTAACAGGAACATTCACTGAGGAATGTCAGAGATCACTAACCTAGTGATTCACTTTTACCCTCCTCGGGTTTTGAACGTTATGTCGGGATTTCGGCGTTTAACAAAATATAAGCAGATTTATTAAAACATATTAACAGAAAATCTAATGTTGTGAAAAGTTATAGACCTGATAACGCGTAGTACTACTCTCTATGTTGATACCCTCGCTATACTGATCTACTGCCCTTTGTCTACAACGTTGCTCAAAAGCTGAAAGAACGCAAGGATAAGGCCTCTCCTATATTCGGCCAAAGTTAGTGCTTTACCCGATTTATACATTTAAATTAACAAATCTCCTTACCTTAAAATCTCGAAAGTAATTCGATCCGAGTGCTGCTGAACTCTGGCTTAGAAATCTAAGTGATTAGACCCCCTACAAATCCTAGAATGCCGCAAATGAGAGAAAACACCCGATTAGTTAACCATATAGCCATTCAACTAATATCTCTAAAAATCAGAAAAAGATTGAAATCTCACAAATCGACACTTACCTATACAAATGGTTTGACTGCTAGTTGCGGGAAGATTAAGCAATCACAATGAGAAGATCGAGCGTAGAAGATTAGAGATCTAAAATTTTGGCTTTTAAGAAAATCCGAAAAATATTAACAAGAGGAAGATTTCGACAATAAGAACAAACAAGAGTGTAATTTTGACTTTTTTTTTTAATGGGAGAAGAATAACAATGGAGATCAAAAGATTCGACTAATAGAAAAATTCAAAGAATGAAGAAAGGGTGAAGGTGGTGGTGATTTTCGGCTTTTTGAAAGAAAGTTGACAGAAAATTGTGGAGGGAGAGACTGAGAATTCCGGCACAAATAATGAAGAAAAAGTAGGGTTCAAATGCCGAAATTGATGAGCTATTCCCCCTATTTATAGAAAATTCGACACCCCTATGGCCATTAGAAATTGATTTCTTTACTCCTAATTTTTCTTCTTTAATCTTCCATATTATCAACTATATTATCTACATTATCCCATTCACATAAATCCTACTATTTTTGAGCCTTGTAGCCATCCACTCCACCTAACCCTAATGCTGAAAATTAGCTAACTTGAATCCAAACAATTGGGCTCTTTGAAACTTAAATTTGGGCCCCTAACCCCCTGGTGTGGCGTCACCTCCTTGTTCCCTTATTTGCACTACTGGCCACTGGGCCACAAGCTCATTTTGATATTTTAAACACAGGTACTACCTTTTAAGTCCTATAATGCCCAAATAGAAAATTTTAATCAAGGCCTCTGCCTAAGCCTGAGCCCAATTTAGACCCTTAACAGTTAAAATAACACTTTAAACATATACACACATTAAACGCATAGGCCCAAAAATTCAAGATGTTACAGTTCTACTCTCCTTAAAGAAATTTCGTCCTCGAAATTTCCAATTAACTAGTAATCATACTACCTAAGTCTCACCACTATGCTTTTGTTGCGCACTATAATTCTAAAGACAAAATAAACACATAGTATACTATCGTAAGATACGCACCATTATTCGCATCTGGAGTGTCTTCGTCCCTTTAGCGATGTGCTGCATAAACCAAAGCTGGCTACCTTGTCTCAGCATAATCTACACCTCTACCTGATGCTCCACGATCGCGTTCATTGCCAACATCGCCCCTGGCTTGTCCACGGCCCCTTGGTGGTTGCTGACCACCTCTCTAACTGATCGAGAACCTCGTCCATGGTCAGGCACTGCTCCATCTGTGGACAGTCCTTAATCATATGCTCAATGGATCCACACCTAAAGCATCCACTGGTTCTCCATCTACACTCCCCATGATGTACCTTTCCACACGAAGGACATGACCAATTCTGACCCGTCGGAGCACGAGCTGGCCCATCAAACCTAGGCCTCTTCTGAAAATTCCTGGATGATTTCGACGACCCCAAATTCCTCTTATTCCTACTCCTATCCTTATCCTTGTTCTGTTTCTCAGTCTACTTAACCTCCTCGAATATCTTAGCTTTCTCAACCAAAATCACAAAGTCCCTTTCCTGCTGTGGTGCTACTAATACCCTCAATTCATTCCTTAGTCCATCCTCGAACCGTACGCAACGCTCATAGTCAGTCGCTATAATCTCTCGAGCGTAACGGCTCAACCACAGAAACTCCACCTCGTATTCAGATACTGACTTACTTCCCTGTACCAAGTTCAGGAATGCCTTTCTCTGTGCATCCACATAACTAGCCCCGATGTACTTTCCCCAAAACGACTCTTTAAAGAAGTCCCAATCGATGCGGTCTACAGAAGTACCCTCCTTCACCGTGAGCCACCACTGATAGGCCTCTTCTCGAAGAAGAGACACGACCCCCTTCAACTTCTCATCCACAGTAAAGTTAAGGTCATCCATTATGAGCTCAGTTGCCTCCAACCAATACTCAGCTGTTAGGGGCTACGCCAGAGATTCCCCTAAACATTTTCGCTCCGTTGGCTTGGAGTCGTTCAGGCATAGACTTTTGAGCTTCTGAACTCGTACCTACTCCAGCCACTCTTTCAAGGACCCGTAACATCGCCTGAGACACTGCATCATCTCCACCCATTTGGTCCTGAAATCTCCCCTCTACAGTTGGCAGATCTGGCATCTCATTTTCTGACCCGTAGCCAGACCCTACTGGTTCGAACACGGTGATCCTACCCCTACCACGACTACGCGACGGACGTCCATGACCCCTTGTACTCATTCTTCCGATTGGCATTTATCTGATTAGAAATTTTATGAATTATTAATTCTTCCCACTTATTAACCGCGAACAATCTTATGTAAAATCATTTCGATAGTAGTTCTTTCAAATTCGAATTCTATCTATGGGTTTAGTTCTCAAGTAGATACTTCCTAGTCCTAGAGTTCACCTTCAGTCAACATGTAGAACACATCAACCATAAAAATAGCCTTATAAACTTGCATTCACCACCTAGGGGTATATTCGTCATTTCACTACCCAAGGGTATTTTTAAAATTTTACCTACATGGGTATTTTTGTAATTTTCCAAAATAAGGTTTCTTGGGGATTTTTCAAAATAAGGGTATTTTGGTAATTTCGTGAAGTAGGGGTATTTTGGCAATTTTGTAATTCGGGGGTATTTCGATAATTTTGCAAATCGGGGGTATTTTGGTAATTTTGCAAATCGGGGGTATTTTGGTAATTTCTTTTCAAATCAGGGGTATTTTTGTCATTTTACAAATTAGGGGTATTTTGGTAAATTTTTACAAATGTTGGTAACTTTCGTAAATAAGGGGTAATTCAATAATTTCTCAACAAGGGTACTTTGGTAATTTTCCAAACAAGAGTATTTAAGGAAATTTTTACAAATCAAGAGTATTTCGAAAAATTTTCAAAATTAGGGGGTATTTTAGTGATTTTGCAAAATTAGGTGGCTGGTCCCTTTCAGGTTTTAACTAAATCTTTGGCCCGTTAACAAGTCCTCGCGGTTAAGGAAAACAGTCAGTACACACCAGGTAGGATTCCAACGAAGAGGAGGTGAGTCACTAGGACTGCTTAAATTCCAAGCTCTCCCTGGATCCAATCCTAGACATGCGTATGCCTGTTGCCACACCTTAGCTCAGCGACTTATTCCCGGGTTTGTTTGATTGGGTTAAGTTTTATGAAGTTTAAAGTATGATGTAAACTAGGCCTAAAGTCCATCAAATTCTATTTAAACTACTCTACGTCCCTTAAAGCCCATCAAGCCCATATATATATCACACAATGGTTCAGAATACTTACCTGGCAGACTTGGGCCAGAGGCATAGGTGCCATGCCGAGCTAACAGACTTGTATCATTTATAAAAATGCATGTTTCGAAAACTCATCTTTAGAAAATGTTTTGAGCCCAAAAACCCCAAAGTCGAATTTTGAACCGGGCTCTGATACCAATTTGTAACACCTTAAACCCGACCCAAAAATTACAACCGAATCTGGTATGTCACTAAGGATATTTTAATAATACATGTCACATTTTTTGGAAAATATTTTCCAAAAGTTTAACCTTTTATTTGGGAAAAATTTAATAGGTTGATAATTTAGATAAGCTATAAATTCTATGAGATGTTTCTATGAATTAAAACCAAAACTTAAATATATATGCCTTAGAAAAAAAAGTGTAAACTTAAAATGTATGATAATAATAATAATAAAAGCCCAAAATTAAAACTAAATGAAATATAAACCCTAACATTTCGTGGCCTTATTACATTGAAATTTAAAACCCATTAAATAAAGATATAAAATAATAAACTAAAGCCTTTTGCTGAATCAAATGTTCTTTTGCATGGCCACCTTGCGCTCCTCTCGGCCGATCGATGCACTAGGTGCTACCTGAAAAAAATATTAAATAATAGGTTGAGTCACGAGACTCAGTGTGCAACCCTCATGCACCATGAGATTTGGGCCTTAGCCCCACAGAACAGAATAACAGATTAATATATATATATAACAAAAATTATGCAAGCCCAACCCAAATCCTAGGTTTCCATCCGCTACACGCCACCCTTACCTGCCATTCACACCATTAGGGATTTCTACAATCAACCCACACCGCTACACGCCATTGATGGCAGTCATGCTGCTCATCGTCAGATCATGGCAATAGCCACTATAACAGATCATGGCAAAAGCCACTACAATAGATCATGGAAAAATCCACTACGACAGATCATGGCAAAAGCCATTACAACAGATCACTTCCACTTTCATCAAACCCAACCCCGTGCAATCACAGAAATCAGCATACTTATAAAACATATCATCTTAACAGGAACATTCACTGAAGAATGACAGAGATCACTAACCTGGTGATTCACTTTTACCCTCACTGGATTTCGAACGTTATGCCGGGATTTCAAAATTTAACAGAATATAAGCAGATTTATTAAAACATATTAACAGACAATCTAATGGTGTGAAAAGTTACACACCTGATAATGCATAGTACTACTCTCTATGTTGATACCCTCGCTAATCTGATCTACTGCCCTTTGCCTACAACCTTGCTCAAAAGTCGGAAGAACGCAAGGATAAGGCCTCTCCTATATTTGGCCAAGGTTAGTGCTTTACCCGATTTATACATTTAAATTAACCGATCTCCTTACCTTAAAATCCCAAAATTAATTCGATCTGAGTGCTACTGAACTCTGGCTTAGAAATCTAAGCGATTGGACCCCCTTCAAATCCCGAAATGCCACACATGAGAGAAAACACCCGATTAGTTAACCACATAGCCGTTCAGCTAAGATCTCTAAAAGCCAGAAAAAGATTAAAATCTCACGAATCGACACTTACCTATACAAATGGCTTCGGCTACTCCTTGCAGGAAGATTCGTCAATCACAGCAGAAGATCGAAGCATAGAAGATTAGAGATCTAAGAATTTCAGCTTTTAAGAAAATCCCGAAAAAGATGAACAAGAGGAAGATTTCGGCTATAAGAACAAACAAGAGTGTAGTTTTGGCTTTTAGTGAATGGGAGAAGAATAATAATGGAGATCGGAAGATTTGGCTAACAGGAAATTTCAAAGAAAGAAGAAAGGGTGAAGGAGGTGGTGATTTTCACCTTTTGAAAGAAAGTTGATGAAAAATTATAGAGGAGAGGCGAGAATTTCGGCACAAGAATGAAGAAAAGTAGGGTTCAAATGCGAAATTGATGAGCTATTCCCCTATTTATAGAAAATTCGACACCCCCTATGGCTATTAGAAATCGATTTCTTTACTCCTCTAGGTGATGGAATTTCGGCCAACTCTGCTCTCAGCAGATAGCTCCTAATTTTTCTTCTTTTATCTTCCATATTATCAACTATATTATCTACATTATCCCATTCATATAATTCCTACTATTTTTGAGCCTTGTAGCCGTCCACTCCACCTAACCCTAATCTTTGAAAATTAGCTAACTTGAATCCAAGGAATTGGGATCCTTGAAACTTAAATTTGGCCCCCTGACTCCCTGGTGTGGCGTCACCTCCTTGTTCCCTTAGTGGCGCTACTGACCACTAGGCCACAAGCCCATTTTGATATTTTAAACACATGTACTACCATTTAAGTCCTATAATGCCCAAACAGAAAATTTTAATCAAGGCCTCTGCCTAAGCCTGAACCCAATTTAGACCCTTAACAATTAAATTAACACTTTAAACATATACACACACTAAACGCATAGGCCCAAAATTCAGGATGTTACAGCAACCGACCCACAACAACTGGCACATCAACTCGAGCTGGTTTGAAATCCCCCAAAATAACCTACTGACCCGAAACCTCTCTTATTCTTGCCCCTTTCCTTATCTCGATTTTGCCTATCAGAACATTTCACTTCTTTAGCAATCTTTGCTTTTTCCACCAACGTAGCAAAATCTCTCTCCCTCTGTGTGTCTATCAGTACACGTAACTCATCTCGTAGCCCATCTTCAAACAAAGACACAAGACTCATAATCGATCGAGACTATTCCTGGCGTTAAAGCTTGACACAAAAAACTACGCCTTGTATTCCACCACAGATTGATTCCTTGAACGATTCAAGAATTCTTCTCTCCGGGCGTCCACATAGCTAGCCCCGACATATTTCCACTGAAAAGTCACTTTAAAGAAATCCCAGGTCAAATGATCTGCTTGTGTGCCTTCCCTCACAGTAAGCCACCATTGATATGCCTCATCTCTTAGTAGAGACACTGCCCCTTTTAGTTTTTGTTCAGTTGTGCAATCCAAATCATTCATTACTCGTTCCACAGCCTCAAGCCAATATTCTGCCACATTCGGGGCTACACCAGAGATGCCCATAAAAACTTTGACCCGTTCGACTGGAGTCGCTCAGAAATAGACCCACGAGTTGCCGACCCAATACTTGCTCTAGCAACCCGCTCCAAAACTCGCACCATTGCTTGAGACAGAGTGTCGTCCCTTTGAGACCATGTTTCGGTCACTGGTGATGTAAGTGCTTCCATTTCAGGCATATGCCACGATCTTTGAGGATCGACCCTAGCATCTCGGCCTCTACCGGACGCGTGTACCATGTCCACGTCCTCTTGTACTCATCTTCTTGAATCGAGTTAATCTGATTAAGAATTTTATGAATCGATTTATAATTCCAATGTTATTAACAAGTGTTTTATGAAAAATATGTATAAGGGTTGTTCTCGCAGATCAAATTTCCTAATGTTTATAAGGGTTATTCTCGCAGATCGAATTTCCTAATGTCTCAGTCTCATATAAAATGGTTATTTAAAAACAGCACGTTCGTTTAAAAACTTCGTATTCTTTTTGAAACTCTAAGCTTTGTTGTTTGTGAAATTTAGATTTGCTTTTATGATTTTCTTGTAAAAACATTATTATTGTTATTTTCAAAAACTACGTTTATAGCACAAATCAGATTCAGTAATTTGCGAAAACGTGATATTTTGAAAACAGTTATTAACATTTTAAGAAAACCCAGAGTTTCATCGTTTATAGTTTGAATATAACTGAAATGAAAGCTTAAAATAAAAATTAAAATATAATGGCCTTATTACAAAATATTAAACCAAAATTAAAAATAATCTCATGATAAAGCAAAATGGAAATTTACTAAAGTTTGGAAGTAGTACTCCAATATATGGACACCACAGAGTCCTCCGCAGCTCCAAATCCTCAATGCTGGGGATTGCCTACAACGTTAAAGCAGGGGGGTGAGTTACGAGAACTCAGTGTGTAATCCCCTAATCAGTCATGAACTGGGCTTAAGCCCATACAGAAGTAGACGGGGCTGAAGCCCTATTCAGTAACAATCTGGGCCTTAGCCCTATAAACATGATCATGCAAACAAAGTATGCAGCCCAACCTAACAATCCATCCGTTACACACCCCCGTACCGGCCCAATGCACCTGTAGGGACCAAGTCAACCCACCCAGCCCAACACACCAATATGGCAGACAAGCTGCTAATCACAGAATTTGTGGCAGAGCCATCAGAATAACAAAATATACGTGGCATGGCCATCAGGCAGAATGTGGCAGAGTCACCAAAATACACTTCCTCTGATCATCAATCCCAACCCATGCAACATATTATATATGCAATGCATCATACATACAAAAGTGCAAATAAGGCATATACATAATAACCAATCCATGGTAAAGGGCACAATAGTCATTTACCCTCCAGGGGTATTTCGATAATTTTGCATTTAACGCCTCTTCGAAGGCCTACTGTCACCTTGAGCGACATAGGACCCTTTTTCTGTCTCTATGAAAGGCCCACACGCTCATGTGACCCAATTTGCATGATTTCGATTTCAGATTTGTAGATTTCACAATCGAACCTATCGTTTGATAGTTTTCCAACAATTTTGCCCTAGTGGGCCGGATAGCCGATTGGGCCCATTTTGCCAGTTTCAGCTCGATCAGGCTGTTACAGCCTTAGTTTTGTGAGAGTGCTCGTGACAATCTCAATGACTTACCGACATTATTCACATTTTGATTTACCAGTACGAGCGTTCACACGCTTGAGTGGTCACAGATGCCAATTTTTAAACTTTTTAGCTTTTAGCAGATTCGCATAACACCACATGCCATCATTTAGATGGGTGTGAGATTACACACCTGTTATGAGCGTAGATTGAGCTCCTGAAATTTTGTACCTAAGAACCAACACATTCCAAACAGTTAGTAACCACTCTGATAACACATATCAAAGTTTGAATCTGAATAGTTGCTAACAGCACTTACCACAAGATGACCTCCTTCAATAAGGTGGCAGTATTTGGCTTTGATCCCTTTTGGCTAGAGAAACCAAACTCCTAAACTAGTTCATGCACAAAGGGGTTAGAATCCTCCAATACTCGGCAATAGGGTGAAATCTGGCAATAAAATGTACTAATTACCCTTATATTCCACAAGACAGGTCCCTTGAACAAGAGAAGTTAAACAGACCACTGCCCTTAGAGATGACGATTAATTAGGAAGAAAAAGAAGTTAGAAGCGCACAAGAAATCAAAGAATTTGATTCGGCCTACCCCAAAATGCTAGCTTAGTACCGAGAGGAGTATAAAAAATGAGGACTATATGAGAAGAGATTCGGCAGTTGATCCCTAATTAAAATTGCCCTTCGTGCAGAAAGGACCCAGATGGAAGGATGATTCGGCCACAATGACTTGCAACAATGAGCAATAGGTGGAACCACTCGGTACTAAGTAGCAAAACAAAAGACTCAAATTCGGTTATGGAGTGGAAGAATAAAAAACAAGTCTAAGAAGTAAAGAGAAGGCTTAGGGGAAATTTTGACAAGGAGAAGTAAAAGAGCAAGAAGGAAAAAAAAAAAATGAAAAAGAGTTGAGAAAAGAAAGGAAGAACACAAGAGAATTCGTAGAGATTTGCCAAGGAGGAAAAAAATGACCTAAAATGTCATAATAACTCAAATGACAATTTCTCTTTTTCCAAAAATGTCACAAGCAAAGTTCGGCACAACTCCAACCAAAACCGAATGCACCCTTCCAAAAGACCGTTCTTTTGACCGAAACTCCCCTATGCACTTCCCCAAATTCGGCCAAACTCCTCCACTCTCCCATATCCCATGATTCACTCCATGATTCTCTCCTCAAATTCCTCTCCTCCCCTCATTCAAACGGTTTGACAAGGTCTCCAACCTCCAAGGGAGAGTTTCATCTCCACTCTGTTTCATCCTTTCTTGAGCACAAAATAATAGCCACCTAAAATGCATCTTGTGGGATTCAAACTCCTCCCTTCTTGCCTTCCTAATGATTCCATAGCCACCTTGCCACATGCTCAACTTGTGTCTCCTAAACACACACAATTTTACTTAAGTCCTACTATCAGTAGCCTTATTCACTAAAAAGCCAAAAAGCAAAATTTTCCTGGGGCATAAGCTCGAACCCAAGCCTCCCTAAGACCCCCAAACGCACCCAAATAACAAGCTAAATGATCTCAACACATGCAATAGTGCAAAAATGCCAGACCCCCAAATTGTAGGATGTTACATATCCGTTTTAGTCGGCGATAAATATTTCAATAAGAATTTTTCGGTCATCTGTTCCAAGTAGTGATAAAATCTCATGGTAACGAGTTCAACCACTGTTTAACTTTGTTTCTTAATGAAAAAGGAAACAACCAAAGCTGAATGGCATCATCAGAAACGCAATTTATTTTGAATGTATCATAGAATTCTAGAAAATTTAGTAAATGAGTATTCGGGTTTTCGTCCTGCAAACCGTCAAACTCAACAAACTGTTGAATCATTTACATAGTTTTAGGTTTTAGTTCAAAATTATTTGCTACAATAGCAGGTCTAACAATACTCGATTCAACCACAATTAAATTAGGCTTAGCATAGTCGTACATAGTACGAGGAGCAGGATTTTCTACAACCACCTGAGGGAGCGGATTATTACCAGCCATCTCCTTAATAGTATTAGTATCGTCCTTTTTCTCTTCTTGTATCTATTTTAGACTTCGCCTTATCTCCCTATGATTTCTGTGAGTGGTACTTTTTATCTCATTATCAAAAAGCAAGGGTCATGACGGGTTCCTTCTAGTCATAAACTAGAAATACCTGCCAAAAAAAATAAAAGAAAAATTAGAAAAGAAAATATAAAATAAAAATAAATTGTAATAAAACAAAAATGGCTAAAGTAATAAAAATTAGTGTTCTTAATATCTTAGTCCCCGGCAACGGCGCCAAAAACTAGATGTGTCTCTAGCTAACCATGATCACAATAAAGGCAAGTGCACCTATCATTGAATATTATAGTTATGGTATACACAAGGACCAAGAGTACTAGTACTTACTGTCTTCTTACTATCTAGCCTAAGATTTGGAGTGATTTCCTTTTTAAACTAAAACTAATTAAAAGCACGATAGAGAATGAATTGGAAAAATACGTTTAGACGACTATATGAGAGAGGCAATACCTAAAGAAGAATCCACCTAGACTTCACTTATTACTTTTGATTCATACGATTTATTCACTTGACTTAATCCATAGAAATCCCTGATTTATGTTAATATCTCTTTCAAGACTAAAAACAACTGACTCTAGGTTGATTAATTGAAACCTCTTTCTAATTAAAACCCTTATTATCGCATTAACTCGATCTATGGATTCCTATATTGGATTTGACTCTAATCCGGCAGATTTATGTCATCCTATATCTAGGATTGCTTCAACTTCGCTTAACTGTGTTGATCTACTTTTAAACAGTGACTTTTGCCCCTCTGAATAAGCACATTCGACTTGAATCAATAGCCTGAATTATCAAAACAAGAATAAGAACTCACAATTAAGAATAAGAACAATTATTTATCTTATAAATCAAATGGTAATAAGATTTGTCTTAGGTTTCACCCCCTTAGGTATTTAAGGGATTTAGTTCATACTGATAGAGTAAAACATCTTAAAATAAGGAAAACTACAAAACATAAGAAAACCAAAAACTTCAAGAGAAATTGATAGGGATCTCCAGTCTTCATGGAGATCCTTCTTTCAAGTTGCTCCCAATGGCTGTCTTCGACTATTTTCTACTTTCTACTCCGTGTCCCCTTTAGGTCGTCCCCTAGGGTGTTTATATAGGCTTTGGAACACCTTTCTTGGCCCACAAGTGGTCTTTTCCGAATAGAATTAGACTTAGGTTCGGTAGGGACACGCCCGTGTGACACACCCATGTTCGATAGCTTAGGCCGTGCTTGATTCTGCTCATCATACACGACCGTGTGATATTCTCGTATGCTATGGTCCAAGCCGTGTTGATTTCTAAGGTAGGCCCATTTTGTCCTTTTTGGCCCGTTTATCATTCTTTTCGACTCCTTAAGCTCTCCTAAGTGTAAAACATGAAATTAAAGGATTTGGAGTATCGAATTCATCAAATCTAATGAAAATTCACCCAAAAATAAGCCAAGCATGGGGTAAAAATTTGTATAAATTATGGTTTATCAAAAGACAAAATGAATGAATGCTAGAATTGTATGCTTGTGTAAAATGCCACTAAATGAACTATTTGGGAGCTTGCTATTCATGCACTAGAAATTTGCCCTTGTAGCATGTTGAATTGCATTTGAAATGATTACAAAACTAAGGCATGTTAAAATGTCAATGTATGATTATGAAATGGAATGCATGATTATGTTAAAATGTCATCGTATGATTATGTTAAAGTGTCATCATTTTATGGAAATGAATTATAATGAAGGTATGTAAATCATGAATCTGAAATGTGATTGTAATGGAAACATGTTCTTGTTTGCACCTCGTATGAAATAATGCATGTGCATATGGTGGGATATTGTGGATGAAGGAGGAGTTTAATGGAGTAATGGATGTAGATTAAGTCTGCATTAATGTTGTCAATGCACTGCACCAGGAGTAAAGAGGAGAATGGCGATTATATTGCATAATAAATGATAATATAACTACATTACTTATAATTGTGGTTTAACCACATTGAGCTCAACTCGCCATGTTTGAAGTTTGGTAGACAGGTTCTAAGGAACTCGTGGTGTGTAGTAATTGGATGGGTATGAATCTTTTTCCATTATATTATGTTCATGACATACTGAAATGTTAACGTTTTATGATACGTATTGTGTTGCATTGAATTATTGTCTGTTTTATTTATGATTGATTGTGTAACATCCTAAATTAATGGGCCAATGCGTTTAATGTATGGTTATGCTTAATGTGAGTGTTAGGGGCCTAGAAGGGGCTTAGGAATTGGACCGAGGCCTTAATTGAATTTCTGTTTAGACACTCTACTGGGAAACCAGTTAGAATAGGGCTTAAAGGATGTTATCTGTGTTTAAAAACACAAATGGGCTTGTGGCCCAGTGGTAAAATGGCGCCATTAAGAGAGCAAGGAGGTGGCGTTAACTATGTAGGCCAAATTCAAGTTGCATGAAGCCCAATTCTTTTAATTAAAGTTAGCTAAATTTTGAAAATTAATTAGGTGGAGTTGGACGGCAACAAGGCTTAAAAAAATAGGAGATTTATCCAAGTGGATAATACATATAATATGGCAGATAAAGGAAGGAAATTTAGGAATTGATCTGCTGGTCACAGTAGTGGTGAATTTCCAACTCTAGAGGAAGGAGGAAATCAGTTTTGATGAGGCTAAAGGGGTGTCGAAATTTCCCTTGTTTAATAATTAGTTTTAGTTTTCAAAAGAGGGCAATTACGGCTTTTGGTTAGTGTGTGTGCTGAAAATTAGATTAGAAAATAGGGCATTTCTTGATTTTGACATTTATTCTCATTCTCTTCTCTTAGTTGTTTCTTTTCTCAAAAAGCTAAAAACTCTTAAAAGTTTCATCTTCTTCTTCTCTTCTGCTAAAGCCGAAACCTCATAGCCTTTCTCTACACTTTTTCTCGATTTCTTCCATAAGCCGAAACCCTAGGTATTCCTTCTCTTTACTTTCTTCTGCTATAATCCAATTCCCTAGTATCCATTCATTCTTTTCCTTCCTGTCGATTTCTTCATTGAAAGTCGAAACCTTCCTACCGATTTCTTCATTAAAAGTCGAAACCTTCCTTCTGATTTGTTCATTAAAAGTCGAATCTCCCATATTGAGGAGACCTTATCATTTTGGCTCTTAAGCCAGGAACCGTTAACTTTTGAACCATATATCTTATTTTGAGATTTTTAGATAAGGGATCTCTACTCTATGAATACACATTCGTGTTAGTATTCCATACAGTGTTTCAATCCAGTTTGTTGACTAAGATCTGTCCCATGGATACAAACGCTAGTCAAACGAAAGTGGGAATTGGATCTATAAATCCAACCCCTAGATTTAAGCAGCAATCGGTGTCAGCAGTTCGAGATTGGCCACTGGGTTGTGGATCGACTTCAGAACAAAATCTTAGACTGTTAGCAGTTGTAGCGGCTATGATGTGTCGACATAAAAAGTACTGTCTTGTCGGTAATCAGGTATGTGGATCTCTATCACCCTAGTTAATCTGTATTATATGTATGTTATGGGTTAAAAGTCAGATAAAGATGCTGTATAAACAGTCATAATACCCAAATAGGGTAGGCAAGGGATGCTAGGTACGTAATCATAGAAACTTCTCTATGTGTACCGAAGTATGTGAAAGTAAGTGATCTATTTAGATAGTTTAATGTTCTGATTCTTGCATGTATATATGCATGGGATGGGATTGATATGATGAAGGGGAGCAGGTCACGAGGCGATCGGTGGCTTTGCCACATAGGTTACATAGTGATCGGTCTTTATGATAGGTAGCGCAGCTGTCGATATATTATTAAGGTCGCATAGCAATCGGTGGCTTTGCAACATAGGTCACATAGTGATCGATATGGTGTGTATTGGATGGAGGGTTGATTGTAGAAATCCCCACGGTGTGATGGTTGGTACGGGGGTGTGTAGATGATGGACTCTTAGGTTTAGGATGGGCCATGTTGCATGAAAATATATTCTGTTGCCATTGTTATGGCCTAAGGCCCATAATGTGTTTGTGGGCCCAAGACTTTCATATGTTTTTGGGATTTACACACTGAGTCTTGGTGACTTAACCTATTATTTTTCCAACTTTTCAGATGAGCAGTAGATCGCGGACATGGGAGCCGAGTCGAACTCAAAGGGCCACCAAGACTATTATTTCCATAAACTCTTTCCGGTTGTCTTTTAAGTTTTAATTTTGGGATATTTCTTTTGTAATAAGGCCTCCATAACTTAGGTTATTTTTCTTAATTATTATGTCACATTTTTATAAACTTATGTTTTCAAAACATAAATTATAATGTGAGAAGAAAATGGGCTTTTCAAACATATTCACGCAAATATTAAAGTTTCACTCAGGAATTACACAATTAATGATTAATCGGTTATAGTAAGCTGAGATTTCAAAACCCTTCAAGGCAAAGTTTGCAACATTCAACCCGTAGCATACCAGGTTCGATAATGACGTATGGGCTGGGTTTGGGGTGTTAGATTTTTGGTATCAGAGCCCAATTCAAAACTCGAGCTGTGAAATAGGTCCAGTAGTGATTTGTAAAATTGATGTAAGTTTGAGAAAAGTTCAGTTGAGATATGGCCTTCGAGTCTACCGGCACCTGATCCACACAAGTAAGTATTCTAAACTCATTATGTGATGTGCATATTGGGCTTGAAGAGATCTATAGGGATGTAGGCTAGTATGATTAAAGCTTGATGGACTCTAGGTTTAGGTTAAACAATTCTTCAAATTCCATAAGACTTAATTTCTATTAAACATGTCTGTGGACAAGTCACAGGGTTAGGGTGTGGTAACAGGCATACGCATGTCTAGAATTGGATCCAGGGAGAGCTTAGTATTTAAGCGGCCCTAGCGATTCACCTCCTCTTCATTGGAATCCTACCTGGTGCGTAGTGACTGCTCACCTTAGCCACGAGGACTTGTTGATGGGCTAAAATTTATAATTAAAACCCAAAGGGACCAGCCACCTTATTTTGTAAAATTCCTAAAATACTCCTAGTTATGTAAAATTTCTGAAATAACATTAATTTGTGAAAAATTTCTCAAGATACCCTTGGTTTGCAAAATTACCGAGACACCCTTGGTTCGTAAAAATTACCGAAATACCTTCGAGTTGCAAAATTACCAAAATACCCTATTTTGTAAAATCACCAAGATACCCTATTTTGGAAAATTACAAAAATACCACTGTAGGATAAAATTACAAAAATACCCTTGGGTAGTGAAATGAAAAAAATACCCTTAGGTGATAAATGTGAGTTCATGGATGCTACTTGTATGTTGATGTATGATGGTTGAATGTATGTGGTTCCTAGAACTAGGAGATACAGACTTGAGACTGAGTTTGAATTCGAAAGAACTACTAATGAAACTACTTTCCATAAGATTATTCGTAATTAATCAGTGAAAGAAACTAATAATTCATAAAAATTCCTAATCAGATAAATGTGAATCAGTAGAATGAGCACTAGAGGACATGGTGTGCATGGTTGAGGTATAGGCAGGATTGCTGTGTCGGAACCCGTAGGGTCTGGTCACGAGTCAGGGAATGAGGTACCAGTGCCACCAACTGTGGAGGTAGAATTTCAGGATCAGACGACCAGAGGTGATGCGGTATCTCAGACGATGTTGAGGGTCTTAGAGAGGGTAGCTGGGGCAAACATGGGCACAAGAGCCTGAAAATCTGTGTCGGAGTGACTTAGAGCCAATGGGGCAGAAGTGTTTAGGGAATTTCCGGTGTAGCCCCTAGTACAACTGAGTATTGGTTGGAGGCAGTCGAGCGCATAATGGATGATTTGGATTTCACGGGAGAAGAGAAGCTGAAAGGAGTAGTGTCCCTTCTTCGGGTCGAAGCGTAAAAATGGTGGCTTACGATTAGGGATGGCACCATGGCTGACCGTATCACCTTGGATTACATCAAAGCGGCGTTCTAGAGCAAGTACATTGGAACAAGTATGTAGATGCATAGCATAGAGCGCTCCTGAATCCGGTTCAAGGAAGTAGGTCGGTGGAGGCATATGAAGCAGAATTCTTACGCTTGAGCCATTATGCTTGAGGGTTGGTGGCCACAGAACATGAACGGTGTCTTCAATTTGAAGATTGCCTGAAGGATGATCTACGTGTTTTGATAGCTCCACAGCGAGAGAAGGAATTTCTTGTGCTTGTTGAGAAAGCTAAGATAGCTGAGGAGGTGAGACGGACGAAAAAACTAAATCGGGATAGAGATAGGGGTGGAGGTAAGAGAAATTTTGGATCATCAAGGACAACTGGGAGTACTCGAAAAAGACCTAGGTCGGATGGATCGAGACGGGCTGAGAGACATGCTGCTGCTAGCCAAACATGGAAGTGTGCTCGATGTGGTAAATTCCATAAAGGTGAGTGTTGGGCAGGCAGTGGGAAGTGCTTTAGGTTGGATCTTTGGATCATCAGATTAGAGACTGTCCATAGCCACGAAGCATGTAGGACCCGTAGGGCCAGACAATGCTCAGCCGGGCAGAAGAGGTCAACAGCTGCAGAAGGGTTGTGGTTTAGCCAAAGGTGGTAACGATTTTGATCGGGGCAATGGAGCACCAGGCCGAGGGGCAAGAAACACTGAGGCAAGATAACCGGGGTTGGTCTAGACTGCTAGATGTCGAGAGGAGGCCGACGCACCGGATGTTATAATCGGTACGTTTTTAGTATTTGGGTTACCTTACACTGTATTGATTGACATTGGGTCGACATATTCATATGTTGCTAGTAGTGTGCCTAGAACTTTAAGTTTAGATTCTGAGATTACCCCTAGGGCGATGACTGTAATTAGCCCATTAGGACAATCTGTGGTAGTAGATAAACTTTATCGGGAGGTTCCCTTAGAAGTTCAGGAAATAGTTTTCCTGACAGATCTGATGGAATTACCGTTCGAGGAGTTCGAATTAATATTAGGCATGGACTGGTTGATGAAGTACCAAGCTAATTTAGATTGTGCATCCAAGCGTATGGTGTTAAGAACCCCCGAGGGTGGTAAAGTGTTGGTGATAGGAGAAAGGGGGAACTGTTTGTCAAATATGGTGACTGCCCTAAGAGCAGAAAGGATGGTGAGAAAAGGATGCAAGGCAGTATTAATGTTTGTTCGGGCTCTGGAAGCCAAGGAGCTGACTGTTGGGGATGTTAGAATGGTGAAGGAGTTTCCTGATGTTTCTCCAGAAGAGCTTCCGGGATTACCCCTGGATCGTGAAGTGGAGTTTGAAATTGATCTTCTTCCAGGAACAGCGCCAGTATCTATTACTCCGTATAGAATGGCGCCGAAGAAGTTGGTGGAATTGAAAGCACAGATTCAAGAGTTGCTAGATAAAGGATTTATTCGACCAAGTGTGTCCCCTTGGGGAGCGCCGGTGTTATTTGTTAAGAAGAAGGATGGATCAATGCATATGTGCATTGACTACCGTCAGCTGAACAAGTTGACTATCAAGAACAAGTATACGTTGCCAAGGATTGATGACTTGTTCGATCAACTGAAAGGGGTGTTAGTGTTCTCAAAGATAGATTTGAGGTTAAGATACCATCAACTTAAGGTCAAGGAGGCGGTATTCATAAGATGGCCTTTAGGACTCGCTACGGTCACTGCGAATTCATGGTGATGCCATTTGGATTGACCAACGTGCCAGCAGCATTTATGGATATGATGAACCGAGTGTTTCAACCCTACTTGGATCGGTTTGTCGTGGTATTTATAGATGATATCCTGGTTTACTCAAGATCGAAGGAGGAGCATGATTCACATCTACGAGTGGTTTTGCAGATTCTGAGGGAGAAGCAGTTGTATGCCAAATTTAGTAAATGCGAATTTTGGCTAAGTGAAGTTGCGTTTTTAGGCCACGTTGTGTCGGTGGGGGATTAGGGTTGACCCTCAAAAAATTGAAGCAGTGTTGGATTGGAAGCTGCCTAGGTCTATGGCAAAAATTTAGAGTTTTCTTGGTCTAGCCGGATATTACATGAGGTTTGTTGAAGAATTCTCTTCAATTGTGGCACCATTGACTAAGTTATTACGGAAATGAGTTCCATTTATTTGGTCTACTAAGCAGCAAGAGAGTTTCGAGAAGTTGAAAAGGATTTTGACGGAGGCTCCGGTATTGACTCAACCGGAGGCTGGAAAGAAATTCGTGATTTACTATGATGCGTCACACGGGACTAGGATCCGTGTTGATCCAAGATGGAAAGGTTGTTGCCTATGCATCTCGGCAGTTAAGACCACATGAAAAAAATTATCCCACCCATGATTTGGAGTTAACGGCGGTGGTTTTTGCTTTAATGATTTGGAGACATTATCTATACGGGGAGAAATTTGTTATTTATACAGGATCATAAAAGCCTAAAATACCTTTTGACCCAAAAGGAGTTGAATCTAAGGCAGAGGAGGTAGATCGAGTAGTTAAAGGATTATGATTGCTTGATCGAGTACCATCCGTAAAGCTAATGTGGTGGCGGATGCCTTAAGTCGTAAAGTAATCTCTAACTTGAGGGCAATGTTCGCTCATCTTAGTTTGTACGATGATGGGAGCTTATTGGCTGAACTTCAAGTGAAACCCTCTTGGGTCAGTCAGGTTAAGGAGAAGCAGCAGATCGATGAGTTGCTAAAGGAGAAGTTTCATGTAGGATCAAGTGATGGATCGACAGACTTCAGTATGAATGAGGAAGAACTGTTATGTTTTCAAGGGAGAGTTTGCATGCCAAAAGATCTAGAATTGAGGCATAGGATTTTGCAAGAAGCGTATGGAAGTTTATATGCTATGCACCCCGGAGGGAGTAAGATGTATCAGGATTTACGGGATCAGTTCTGGTGGCCGGGCTTGAAGCGTGAGGTAACTGAATTGGTGAGTAAGTGTTTGACCTGCCAATAGGTAAAGGTGGAACATCAGTTACCATCAGGGTTGTTGTAGCCAGTGAAGATTCCACAATAGAAGTGGGAAAGGATCACAATGGACTTTGTTAGTGGGCTACCCCTCATGCCTACTAAGAAAGATTCAATCTGGGTGATTGTTGATTATTTGACGAAGTCTGCTCATTTCATACCAGTACGGGTTGATTACTCTTTGCAGAAATTAGCTAAGCTATATATAGCGGAGGTAGTGAGATTGCATGGGGTACCAATATCGATCATATCGGACAGGGACCCGAGGTTCATGTCGCGGTTCTGAAAGGCTTTGCATCAAGCATTGGGTGCGAAGTTGGATTTCAGTATAGCGTTTCATCCTCAGACCGATGGATAGTCTGAGCGGGTGATTCAGATCTTGGAGGACATGTTAAGGGGTTGTGTCATTGATTTCAGAGATAGTTGGGAGGAGTTTTTACCATTAGTGGAATTTGCTTACAACAACAGCTACCAGTCTAGTATTTAGATGGTGCCCTATAAAGCATTGTACGGGCGAAAGTGTCGTACTCCTACCTGTTGGACGGAATTAGGGGAATGTTGAATTTTGGGTTCGGAGTTGGTTACCGAGACAGAGGAGAAGGTTGAGTTAATTCAAACTCAACTAAGGGAAGCGTCAGGCTGACAGAAGTCCTATGCAGACTTGAAGCGTAAGGACATAGGGTTTGCAGTGGGTGACAAGGTGTTCTTGAAGGTGTCGCCATGGAAGAAAGTGCTGAGATTTGGATGGAAGGGTAAATTAAGTCCCAGATTCATCGGACCTTATCGGGTGTGGAAATGAGTAGGACCAGTAGCCTATTAGCCAAAGCTACCTTCTGAGCTAAGCCAGATTCACAATGTATTCCACGTTTCTATGTTGAGATGATATCGTTCAGATCTGTCTCATGTGGTGCCTGTGGAAGAAATGGAGGTGAGACCTGACCTATCCTTTGAAGAGGAACCAGTGGAAATCCTGGATCGGGATGTAAAAGTTTTGCGAAGGAAGACAGTTCCGTTGGTTAAGGTTCTATGGTGAAATCACAATTTTGAGGAGGCTACTTGGGAACTAGAGGAGACGATGAGGCAGCAGTACCCGCATCTATTCTGATCAGGTAATTTTGAGGACGAAACTTCTTTAAGGGGGTAGAACTATAACATCCTGAATTAATGGGCCAATACGTTTAATGTATGGTTATGCTTAATGTGAGTGTTAGGGGTCCAGAAGGGCTTAGGAATTGGGCTGAGGCCTTAATTGAATTTCTGTTTAGACACTCTAGTGGGAAACCAGTTAGGATAGGGCTTAAAGGATGTTATCTGTGTTTAAAAACACAAATGGGCTTGTGGCCCAGTGGCAAAATGGTGCCACTTAGAGAGCAAGGAGGTGGCGTCAACTGAGTAGGCCAAATTCAAGTTGCATGAAGCCCAATTCTTTTAATTAAAGTTAGCTAAATTTTGGTAATTAATTAGGTGGAGTTGGAAGGCAATAAGGCTTAAAAAAATAGGAGAATTTATCCAAGTGGATAATACAGATAATATGGCAGAGAAAGGGAGGAAATTTAGGATCGATCTCACGGTCACGATGGTGGCGAATTTCCAACTCTAGGGGAAGGAGGAAATCAATTTTGATGAGGCTAAAGGGGTGCTAAAATTTCCCTTGTTTATTAATTAGTTTTAGTTTTCAAAAGAAGGCAATTTTGACTTTTGGTTAGTGTGTGTGCCGAAAATTGGATTAGAAAATAAGGCACTTCTTAATTTCGGCATTTATTCTCATTCTCTTCTCTTAGTTGTTTATTTTCTCAAAAAGCTGAAAACTCCTAAAAGTTTCATCTTCTTCTTCTCTTCTGCTAAAGCCGAAACCTCATAGCCTTTCTCTACACTTTTTCCCGATTTCTTCCATAAGCCAAACCCAAAGTATTCCTCCTCTTTACTCTCTGCTACTATAACTGAATGCCCGGTATCCATTTATTCTTTTCCTTCCTGTCGATTTCTTCATTAAAAGCTAAAACCTTCCTGTCGATTTCCTCATTAAAAGCCGAATCTCCCATATTGAGGAGACTTGATCGTTTTGGTTCTTAGGCCAGGAACCGTTAACTTTTGAACCATATCTCTTCTTTCAGAATTTTTATGTAAGGGATCTCTACTCTATGAATATACATTTGTGTTAGTATTCAATACAATGTTTTAATCCGGTTTGTTGACTAAGATCTGTTCCATGGATACAAACGCTAGTCAAACGAAAGAGGGAATTGGATCCATAAATCTAAACCCTAGATTTAAGAAGCGAGCGGTGCCAGCAGTTCGGGATTGGCCATCGGGTTGTGGACCGACTTCAGAACAATTTCTTAGACTGTTCACAGTTGTGGCGGCTACTGATAGTGTCGACATAGAAAGTACTGTCCTGTCGGTAATCAGGTGTGTGGATCTCTATCACCCTAGTTAATCTGTATTATATGTATGTTATGGGCTAAAAGCTAGATAAAGAGGCTATATGAACAGTCGTAATACCCAAAAAGGGGAGGCAAGGGATGCCAGGTACGTAATCATAGAAACTTCTCTATGTGTACCAAAGTATGTGAAAGTATGTGATTTGTTTTTAGATAGTTTAATGTTCTATTCTTGTATGTATGTATGCATGGGATGGGATTGATATGATGAAGGGGAGTAGGTCGCGAGGCGATCGGTGGCTTTACCACATCGGTCACATAGTGATCGGTCTTTATGATAGGCAGCGCTGCTGTCGATATATTATTTAGGTCGCATAGCGATCGGTGGCTTTGCCACATAGGTCACATAGTGATCGATATGGTGTGTAGCAGATGGAGGGTTGATTGTAGAAATCCCCACGGTGTGATGGTTGGTAAGGGGGTGTGTAGAGGATGGACTCTTAGGTTTGGGATGGGCCATGTTGCATGAAAATATATTCTGTTGCCATTGTTATAGCCCAAGGCCCATAATGTGTTTATGGGCCTAAGGCTTTCATGTGTTTTTGGGATTTACACACTGAGTCTTGGTGACTCACCCTTTTACTTTTCCCAAATTTTTAGATGAGCAGTAGATCGTGGACATGGGAGTCGAGTCAGACTTAAGGGGTCATCAAGTCTATTATTTCCATAAACTCTTTCCAGTTATCTTTTAAGTTTTAATTTTGGGATATTTCTTTTGTAATAAGGCCTCCATAACTTAGGTTATTTTTCTTAATTATTATGTCACATTTTTATAAACTTAAGTTTTCAAAACTTAAATTATAAAGCGAGATGAAAATGAGCTTTTCAAACACATTCACGCAAATCTTAAAGTTTCATTCTGGAATTACACAATTAATGATTAATCGGTTATAATAAACTGAGACTTTCAAAACCCTTCAAGGTAAAGTTTGTAACGTTCAACCCGTAGCATACCAGATCCGGTCATGACGTATGGACCGGGTTTGGGGTGTTACAGATTGAGTGTTATACTATTTTAGACTCACACTGAGCTAGTTAAGCTCATCACATAGTTTCAAACATTTTAGGTAATATTCAAGACTAGGATCGAACACGACACGTGGATATACAACGGACTTCAAACTAAACAATTATTTAGCCAAATATTTTATGAACGTTTATTTGGTTTCTAGATTGTAAAATTATTTGGACTGTGGTTTGGGTTTTTCTTTGTTTTGGGGTTTTATGTATGCGTATTTAAAATCATGTTTTGAAAATGGATAATGCATGATACTTTACTTAACTAAAATTTGGTATAAACTATGTTTTCCGCTGTGACAAAAATAGCTAAACTTTTATTGAATGAAATGAGAAGCAACCTATTTTCTAAAACCATGCTATCACTAAGAGAATGACTTAAGACAGCTGACTTAAATAATGAAAGTTTTCCAAATTAACACAAGAGCAAACTGTGGTTTCTCTTATAAGAGATCAACTAAGGTTTTTCAAATAACGCTAGGGTCATTTAGTCACACAAGTGGCTAATGTGGTCTTCACAGTTCAGCCATAACGCCTAGGTCGAGTTAGGGAGGTTACACATACGATTTATTTCTTTATTTCATTCAAGTGATTTGCTACTCCATTCCTTATTTGATATTCAATCCACAATTATTCAATTCTCTTTTCTTTCTCAAATTAATCATGTTTTTTTCATGATTTATTAAGTCGATATTGAGATTATTTATAACATGAGTGGCTAAATACCTTAGGGGAGAATAATGGGTGGATAGAGATGTCATTAGTGAAGGATTTAGGATTTCCAATGAGTGATTAGTTGGTATGAAATACATGTTACTAAACCACTAGGATTGACAACCCTAGGAAGTTATCATAGGCTAGACAAGGTTAGGAGATAAGTCAAATCGAGTAAATCGTAATTTATCTTGCTTGAAAAAATGAGGTCGAAAGATAAGTGAGTATCAACCAATCGATTAGTTAATTAGATGCTGGGAGTTAATAATTAGTCAATTAGTAGCTAATCCACCCTAATGCCCTAATTCGAAGTTAGTTACAAACCTTGAAGTGAGTTAATCTTCTTAATTGGTTTATTGATTTATTTCGTTTGTTTATTTTTCTTTCTTTATTTCATTTTTTATTTATTTAATTTTATCTCTTCAACTTATTTTATGGTTTATCGTAAATGAGAATTAATTACTACTTAAACTTATTACTGTAAAAAATATTCCTAGTATATTCCATCCTCCCTTAGGTATGATCCTCTAAATACTTCCAAGTATTTCGTTGTCACATCCCGAAATTGGGTCTAGAAGTTTCGAGGGTAATTTTGGAATAATAGCTCAAAATGTGTTCAAAATTTTGAAACATTGTAAACTAAAAATGTTTCCCTCTATGGTTTTTTGAAAATTAAATCAATTTGTGAAAATAGTATGGAAAATATCTTTAATTTTAAAGCATGGAATGTTTTAGAAAAAGGGTTAAAGTTGAGAGTACCACAAATCTAAATTGTAACATCCTGAATTAATGGGCCTTTTCATTTGATGTGTGTTATGTTCAATATGATAATTAGAGTGTTTAAGGGGTTCAGATTGGGATCAGGTTTGGGCTGAGGCCTTAATCAAATTTTCTATTTGGGCACTTTAGTGGAAAGCTAGATAGGTCCGGGCTTAAAAGATATTGTTCGTGAATTAAAACACAAAAATGGGCTAGTCCCAGCAGAAGTGGCGTGAAAAGCAGTAAGGGGATCCAAGGTTTGTGTCGCATTACCCACTTATTTATTTTAATTGTTTTTGGCGTTAAAAGGAAGGGAGAGTGGGGCGGCTAGGATGCTTTAAAATAGGAATATTTATTTGTTGGATAATGTGGATATTGTGCTGATAATAGTAGGGAGAGGTGGTGTTATTTAGGCCTTTCCTAAAGGTGAATAGATCAAGATAAAGGAGAAAAGATACGAGCTATCTACTGAGAGCAGAGTTGGCCGAAATTCCATCTCCTAGATGAGGGGAGGAATCGGTTTCTTCATGTTAAAGGGGTGCCAAAATTTCCTCTATTATTTGATTAATTATTAGTTATCAGGAAGGGCACTTTTGGATTTTGATAAGCAAGTGCCGAAATTCTCTATAAATAGGGGTGGTATCTCTTCAATTTCGGCATTTGAACCCTATTCTTTTCCTTATTCTCTGTGCCAAAATTCTCAGTCTTTCTCTGCAATTTCTGTTCTCTCCTTTTTCCAAAAGCCGAAACCTCTCAATTCTTTCCCTCATCTTCACTTTCTTCAAAAGTCGAAACCTCTAATTTCATTTTCTTTTTCATTCTTTTCTCTTGTGTCGATTTCTCCATAAAGCCAGAAACTCTTGGAAGTTGCCGAATTCCTTGTAAAGGTAGGTGCCAATTTTCTTCTATTCTTTTTTCATTCTCTTTCAGTTTTGAGACTATAGCCGAATCGCTAGTTGATTGATAGGTCATCTTTAGTTTAACTTTTTCTCTAATCATATGTTCTTTTGGGCGGCACTTCGGGAAATCATAGTAGATCGAATCATCCATATCTCAAAAAGCTGAAAGCCATTAATCTCTAAGTATCCTATCGATATTGGGATTTCAAGGTAAGGGGTTTCCTTTAGATTCCTATTAGATTTGATATCATATTTGAGATCTTAACTCATATATGGTTTAACAACCCTATTTCGCTCTAGTAATTCTGACAAGGACTTTTTGGATCGAATAAAATATGAATCAGGCAAAGGAGAGGATTGGGTCCGTAAACCCAATCCCTAAGTTTAAGAAATGAGAAATGTCCGCTATTCGAGATTGCCCGCCGGGTTGTGGACCGGCTTCTGAACAGCATCTTGGGCAGATAGTAGGCGTAAGCTTCTGACAGTGTCGACATAGAGGGTGTCGTCTTAACCGTAATAAGGTGTGTAGATTCTTGACACATACGCTTTGTTATGTTATATGTATGCTTGGGCTAAAAGCAAAAAAAAAGGCTGGCTGAACAGTTGTGTTACCCAGAAAGGGTAGGCAAGGGATGCCAGGTACGTAATCATAAAAACTTTTCTATGTGTACCGAAGCATGTGAAAGTATTAGATCTGTTAGATGCCTTGATGTTTTGATTCTTGTATGTGTGTATGCATGGGATAGGATTGATTGATTGATTTATGGAAGGGGAGCAGGTCGCGAGGAGATCGGTGGCTTTGCCACAAAGGTTCGCAGTAGCGATCGGTCTTTATGACAGGAAGCATAGCTGTCAAAATACTAAATGTATTTTCTGAGGTTCGCATTAGCGATCGGTCTTTATGACAGGCAACATAGCTGTCGACGTGGTGTGTAGCGGATGGAGGGTTGTTGTAGAAATCCCCACGGTGTGATGGTTGGTACGGGGGTGTGTAGATGATGGACTCTTAGGTTTTGGAATGGGCCATGTTGCATGACATATTTTGTTACCATTGTTTATGGGCCAAGGCCCATAATGTGTTTGTGGGCCCTAGGCATTTATGTGTTTTCAAGTTTTGCACACTGAGTCTTTCTGACTCACCCATTTATGTTTTTCCCACTCTACAGATGAGCGGTAGACCATGGACATGGGAGCCGAGGCGGACTTGAGGGGCCATCAAGACTATTATTATTTTCATATACTATCTTTGACTTTTTGTTTAAAATATAAATTTTTGGGAATATTTTTGTAATAAGGCCCCATAACTTAGGTTTCCAATTTATGTGTTACTCGCTTTATTTTATTTTCACCCTTAATAAGTCACATGCTTATAAACCTATGTTTTTCCAAAGTTTTATTAATAAAATGAAATGGTAAATGGGCTTTTCAAACTCAACCGACGCAAATGATAAGTTCTTCAAACATTTTCACAAATATCACGATTAATGAAAAAAAAACTGAGACTTTTCAAAACCCATCGAAGCAAAGTTTTGAGGATTTAACCTGTAGCATATGAAACACCCCAAACCCGGCCCAAAAAGCCTAACCGGATTTGGTATGTTCCTCGAGTAAAACTTTAGCGGAATTCCATTGTAAAGAAATTTTGTCTTTTAAAACATTATTTTAGGAGGAATTAATAAAATCAAAAGGAAACCAATCTTAAGAAAATTTCCTTGAAAACATTTATCTATTAAAGACAAAACCTTTTAAATAATTATTAAAACCAATTTAGTTATTTAATGAATATTTATTCATGGCAAAATAAAAGTAAATCCAAACACAAAATTAAAGATAGTTTATAATGGCCTTATTACATAATATTGGCAACCCAAATTAAAGTCTAAGTAATAAATTTTAACTTAAAGAGTTTAAGTTGGAAAATCTCCACAATACTTAATACGAAAGCACCGCCACCTCGAAATCCTTGTCACGCCTAGATCCATCGTGACTCGAGTTATCTCAAAAGTTATCCCATAAAAATGGGTGAGTTATAAACTCAATGTATAACACATACACTAAAAGCCCATTTTATGAAATGCTTTCAAGCCCAAAAATTTCACATATGGCCATAGGCCCATTTAATCAAATATTTAGCCCAAAGGCCCATTTAGCTCATATTTAGCCCAAAGGCCCATTTTAGCTCATGTTTAGCCCAAAGGCCCATTTCATAGCGATCAAATAACAATCATACAATATTACATGGATATACTTATGAAATGAGATGCAAGCCTTACCAACCTAATTATCCATCCGCTACACACCCCGCACCAACCAAAGACACCGTGGGGATTACTAAATCGACCTCCATCCACTACACACCATCGAAGGCGCTTCTTTGCAATCAACATGCACATCGCCCTTATTGTGGCAAAGCCACCAAAACAGATGTGACCAAGTCACCGATCAAGTCCAAATTTCAAATACGTGACCAAGTCACCGGAGCCAAATATGTGACCGGCCACCACGAGTCAAATATGTGACCGAAACCACCGAGTCAAATATGTGACCGGCCACCGAGTCAAATATGTGACCGAAGCCACCAATTTCACATATGTGACCAAGTCACCGAATTGTGGTAAAACCACCGAATACTTCCTCCTTTATTAAACATACCCATATGCCCATGCACATACATATCAAATCGATTTTTATGCTATTTACCCACAAATCATAATATAGTCATGCTTATTTCATATTGATGCATATATCAAAATAAACGAAATATTGGGTAACATACTTCGAATTTTGTATACCAATAATTGGTATCCACAATCAAAACATACTATCATATAATCACTTTTAATAATATAAATCTATGGAAATTTTTAATGTATGGTTACACACCTAGTAACAATGAGAAAATACCCTCTTGCTCGTCCACACCTAATTGATTAATACACTTGGTTAGTATAAACTATTGTTAACAAAACTATACTTATAAACGATGGATCTAAATCCTTACCCTCGATTCACGAATGATAGTTATTTGCGGTTTTTCTCCACTAGATGGATCAAAACCACCGATATTCCACCAACGTAAAGTGGTTCGGTTATACGCACTACTTGAATAACTGATCCTCGTTAGCGAGGGTCCACAACCCGTGGAAAATCTCTAACCCGATATCGCTCTTCGCTTGTAGTTCGATGGTAAAGGAATACCTCCTCTCTTCCAAACACTTCATACGACCCTTTTCTTTCTTACCTATCTTGTTGATCTTAGATTGCCCTAAAATAACGTAGATTAGTGATCCATCTAAAGAAATTGATATTATCTAAAATAGTAATCTTACCTTGATGATTCGAATGGTCACTTAAAGGTTGTCTTCAACAAGGATTTTGATAAGTCTTTTCAAAAGATTCGCCTAGGAGAGAAAATAAAAGATTATGGTTCTAAATTTACTAAAGTGAAAGGAAATGATAAAAAATAATTAATAGAATTCTTACTTGAGTCCTTCAAGATTCGGCTTTAACAAAAAGAGGAGAGAAATGGTGGTTTCGGTTTGAGGGAAAAGAAGAAAGAGGAAAGAAAAGAGAAGGAAAGGAAGAAGGAAGAAAAGAGAAAGAGGAGAAGAAAATGATTATGGTGATTTCTCAAAAGAAAAGAGATGATTAGGAACTTTTGCACATTCGGCCAAAGAGGTTATTCTTGATCCTATGTGGTTTCGGCAATGAGAGAAAGATAAGAGAAAAATAAAGTGAAAAGAAAAAGAAAAGAGGAAATGATCAAAGAGAAGGGAGATTAGTTTTGAGACTTAGATGCATTCGGCTAAAGAAGAGAAATGAAGAATTTGGTTCTTTGAACTTTGTAGTTTCGATTTCAAGAAGAAAATAAATGGGAGAAAGAAAGTTGTATTTGGTTCAAACAATTGAGGCTAAATCAAAAGCAAAAGTGTACCAAAATGTCTAAGGTACATTCTACCAAAAATGAAGAAAATTGGTCAAAAGAAGAAAGCCAAAACAAAAGAAAGTTTTACCTAAACTCTATGGAAAATTCACTAGGAGAGAACTTTTGGAAAAATGAGAAAAGATGGACAAACAAAGACTTTTGGCTAACTTTTCCCCTAATGGCAAAGCACAAATTCGGCCAAATCAAAGCCAACATATCCCCTTTTTCCTCCTTGTTTCTTCCCCATCATATCCAAAAATTTGCTACACATTTAAGCCTCTCCTTTAGCCTTCATGCTGTCTAGATTCATGGTCAAATGACCATGGACACATCCCCAAAACATAGCCAAATATCAAGACTTTGTCCCCTTCATCTTATCACCAACTTATCATCCATGCCTTAAGTTTTTAACTTCCTTTTTCACATGGTCAACTAGCCAAAATGAATGAAAGCTCATCCACTCTAGAACTTTCTTGGCCGACACATATAAGGAAGAAAACAAAATTTAAAATCTTCCCTAATGCTAGCTAGAAGATTCAACCTTACACCTCAAGCATACATCCATGCATCTTAACCACTTTGCCAATTACTTAACTTATGCATGAAACTCCTTGCCATTAATTCTTAAGGCCTAATTTACTTAGCTCTCTCTCTCATAATAAAAATTAAAAGTTTTACTAAGCCTTCACTTAATTAATAATGCTTAAATAACTTCCAAAATAAACTCATTAATAAATAAACATGCAACATCATTCAATTAAGTAAAATGCTTAGCCCCTAATTATCGTGGATGTTACGCTTCTACCCCTTAAAATAATTTCGCCTCGAAATTACCCGGTGGAATAAGTGAGGGTATTGCTTTGTCGCATCGCTTCCTCCGCTCCCACGAAGCTTCTTCGATCCATGATTTCGCCATAATACCTTAACGAGGAACCGATTTTCTCAGTAAAACCTTTACATCTCGCTCCGAATTTGAATTGGCTCTCTTCATATGACAAATCGATCTTAATTCCACCTCCTCAATCGGTACTATATGAGATGGATCCGACCGTAACGGCAGAACATTGAAGCATGGAACACATCGTGCATTTGTTTCAATTTCAAGGCAAATCTAAGCGATATGCCACAGATCCGACCCGCTTCACAATCCGATAAGGTTCAATGAACTCGGACTTAGTTTCCTTTGCGTCCAAATCTCATCACCTTTTTCCAAGGTGAAACCTTTAGAAAACTTGGTCTCCCAACGTGATACTCTATTTCTTTCCGCTTTAAATTTGCGTACGATTTTTGTCTGTCAGACGCTTCCTTTAACCGAGCCCGGATTACCTTAACCTTTTCTTCAGATTCAGCCACTATTTCTGGACCCAAAATCTATGGTTCCCCTAATTCTGTCCAACACGTAGGAGTGCGACACTTCCGTCCATATAGTGCTTCATACGGTGCCATCCAGATATCGATTGGAAATCGTTGTTGTCGCAAATTACGCCAACAGTAAGAATTCGTCCCAACTTCCTTGAAATCTATCACACAACCCCTTAACATATCTTCTAAGATCTGGATTACTCTTTCTGATGACCGTCGATCGAGGATGAAATGCCGATCAAGTCCAATCTAGTGCCCAAAGCCCGATGCAATGCTTTCAAAATCGCGACGTAAATCTCGAATCTCGTCAAAATTATCGACAACGGTATTCCATGCAATCTCACAATCTCACCACATATAACTTTGCCAATTTAAAGAGTAATCAACCCGAATCGGGATAAAATGTGCAGATTTCGTCAATCGGTCCACTATCACCCAAATGGAGTCTTTCTTAGTAGGCGTAAAAGGAAGCCCACTAACAAAATCCATGGTGATTCTCTCCCACTTCCATTGCGGAATCTTTATTGGTGTAGCAATCCGTAAGGTACTTGATGTTCACCTTAACTTGTCGACACGCCAAGCACTTCCCTACAAACTCGGTGACTTCCGCTAAGACCAAAGCCACCAAAATTGATCTCGCAAATCTCGGTATAACTTATTTCCTCCGGGATGCATAGCATAGGGACTACCATGCGATTCTCAAGTATCTTTTGTCTCAACTCCCGATCCTTCACATACAAACTTTACCTTTGAAGCACAATACTCATCATTGTTAATACTAAAATCTTCCAATTTCCCACTCACTTTTGTCAAACTTTTCACTCGGATCTTCATCTATTAACTGCTCTCTTTACTTGACTTAACCATGTCGCTTAACTCAAGTTACGCCAACAAGCTTCCATCATCGTAGAGACTAAGATGTGCAAACATCGCTCTCAAATCTGACACCACTTTTCAACTTAGAGCGTCTGCCACCACATTCACCTTGCCCGGGTGGTACTCGATGGAACAGTCGTAGTCTTTCAACAATTCTATCCACCTTCGCTGCCTCAGATTCAGTTCTTTCTGAGTCAGTAGATATTTCAGACTTTTGTGGTCCGTGTATATCACTGACTTTTCCCCGTATAAGTAATGTCTCCAAACCTTAAGAGCAAAGACTACAGCTGCTAACTCCAAGTCATGCGTCGGGTAATTAACCTCGTGCGGTCTCAACTGCCGAGACGCATACGCAACTACCTTTCTGCCTTGCATCAGAACACATCCTAATCCCGTGTGAGAAGCATTACAATACACGACAAAATCCTTTCCTGCTTCAGGCTGAATCAAAACAGGAGCTTTCGTCAAAATTTTCTTGAGCTTCTCAAAACTCTCTTGTTGCTTATCTTCCCACACGAAAGGTACTTCCTTTCTCAAAGAATTTCGTTAAAGGTGCAAATTTATCGATGAAAATCCTTGACGAATCTTCGGTAATATCCAAATTAAACCCAAGAAATGCGAACCTCGCCATTTTACTTAGGTGGTTTCCAATCTAATACTGACCTCGATCTTCCGAGGATCCACCCTAATTCCTTCCGCAGATACAACATGTCCTAAAATGCAACTTCTTTCACCAAAATTCACACTTGGTTGAATTTGGCGTCGATTCTTTCTCTTAAAACTGCAACACAATCCAAGATGCTCATCATGTTCTACTTTGGACTTAGAATACACCAAGATGTCGTCTATGAATACCACGATTTAACCGATCCAAGTAGGGTTGAAAATTCGGTTCATCATATCCGAAACACAATTTGGGGCATTCGTCAATCCGAATGGCATTACCGTAAATTCATAATGCCCATATCTAGTTTGGAAAGCCGTCTTATGGATATCCGCTTCTTTCACTTTAAGTCGATGATACCCGACCTTAGATCAATCTTAGAGAATACCGCAACTCCTTAAGCCGATCGAACAAGTCGTCGATCCTTGGCAAAGGATACTTGTTCTTGATGGTCGACTTATTCAACTACCTGTAGTCTATACACATCCTCATCGATCCGCCCTTCTTCTTCACGAATAGAACCGATGCTCCCCATGGAGACACACTAGGTCGGATGAATCCACGATCAAGCAATTCACGAATCGAGCCTTAAGCTCAACCAATTCCTTCTTGCCATTCTATATGGAGCAATAGAACCGCACCGCTTCTAGGCAATAAGTCTATCCCGAATTCTACCTCACGATCCGGAGGCAACCACGAAGTTCTTCCTAAAAACATCTACAAATTCATTCACCGTCCGACTTCATTAATGCTTGCTTCCTTAGCCTCCAAAGCATTCACCAACATCGAAAAGCTTCAGATCCTTTCCTAACCATCTTTTCCGCCTTTAAGAGCAGATACTACATTAGATAAGTAGTTCCGTCTCTGCCCAACACTACAACTTCCTTGTCATCAAAAGTTCTTAAGGACATTCTCTTAGCAGACAATCCACATTTGCACTGTACTTTACAAGCCACCATGCCTAAAATTAGGTCGAATTCTCCGAATGGCAACTCCATTAAATCACCGAAACTGATCCCTTGGACTTCTAGAGGCACTTCCTTAAAAGTTTGTCTACAACTCATGCATCCTAGAGGACTAAGTACACCATCTTCCTAGGTACAGTTTGAAGTCACATGCAAAGTCCTAGATACTTCACTAGCGATATAGGAATGAGTTGACCCTATATCTATCAAAGCAATAAAGGGCAACCTGTAAATCAAAACGCATGCGTGATAACATCAAAAGGCCACTGTCTTCTCTCGCGACAAACCGCATACACCAAACTCGGTTGTCTCGCCTCGAGCTACCACCGCTTCTCGCTCAAGTTTCGCGTCCTCTACCGTAACCATTTCCCTTCCATTTGGACAACGACCTCTTATCGGTTCTTTGTCCACTTCATCGACCGATTAGCACCACGACTTGTCGGACGATTCTTCTCCGAGTTCATCGGACAATCCTTGATCATGTGATCCTTTGAACCGCACTTGAAACATCCGCCAATTTTCTTCCAGCATTCTCCTGAGTGCATTTTCCCACATTGAGAACAAATACGATTTTGTACACCCGTAGCAGTCTGTTGACCTCGCGGTCCATCATTCCTTGATTTCTTATGAAAGTTTTCGGACGACCACGAAGACCCAAAGCTTCTCTTATTCTTGCTCGACCTCATCCGGTTCGTCTCTCAAAGTTTAGCCTCTTCAGCAATTCTTGCCCTTTCCACTAAGATTGCAATATCTCTTTCACGGTTATGGAGCAATCATCACTCTTAGCTCATCTCTAAGTCCATCTTCAAACCTCGACGAAGCGTTCATATTCAAGAGCTACTATCCTCCGGCATAACGGCTAAGTCGCAAGAATTTCGCTTCATATTCACTATCGACTTGTTTCCTTGTACTAGATTCGTAAATGTCTTCCTCCGATAGTCGATATAGCTAGCTCCAACATATTTTCCTTCAAATTTCACTTTAAAATATCCCCAATCCGCATTTATCCACGTGGGTACTCTCTTTGATAGTGAGCCACCACCGGTAGGCTTCATCACGAAGAAGTGAAATAGCACCTTTTAATTTCTCTTCATCGATCACGTCTATATCGTCCATTATCCTTTCGACCGCCTCCAACCAATATTCAGCTACGCTTGGAGCTACTCGGATACTCCTCCGAAAACTTCACTCCATTCGATCTAAGTTTCTCGACCATCGACTTTCGAGACCCATTTCGAACTAGCTTCCGCCACTGCTCCAAAACTTCAAAGACCTGACTTGTGATCTGCGTCACCACCTTCATTTTGTTCTTGAAAATCGCCTCAACAATGGTGGTGGAGCTTCATTCTCGGAACCTTGACCAGACCGAATCGGTTCAAACAATCATCCTTCCTCTTCCATGTCCTCGACGACCTGCCCCTAGAGCTCATGTCTACTACGATCTTATCTGCTTTTACGAAAAGTCTTATGTATTAGAATCTTTTCACTTCTTATTAAAAGAAAGTTTTATGAAACAGATCTTGATGGTTTTCGTAGTAGTACACATTCACCTAGGGTCCATGTCTCTAAAGTTTCCTTAGACTTATCAAACATTCATATCATTTATCAAATGAAGGTACATACCTGATGGATCTGGGCCAAGAATTCCGAGTGCCATGCTCTTATAAAACCATTTAACTTAAGAAAATTTTCAAAAAGTCTTTTGGGCCAAAATTTTGAAAATGTTGTGGGCTTCAAAACCCAAGGCCGAGAGTTTAAAACTGGGCTCTGATACCAAGTTGAAACACCCCAAACCCGGCCCAAAAAGCCTAACCGAATTTGGTATGTTCCTCGAGTAAAACTTTAGCGAATTCCATTGTAAAGAAATTTTGTCTTTAAAACATTATTTTTAGGAGGAATTAATAAAATCAAAAGGAAACCAATCTTAAGAAAATTTCCTTGAAAACATTTATATATTAAAGACAAAAACCTTTTAAATAATTATTAAAAACCAATTTAGTTATTTAATGAATATTTATTCATGGCAAAATAAAAGTAAATCCAAACACGAAATTAAAGATAGTTTATAATGGCCTTATTACATAATATTGGCAACCCAAATTAAAGTCTAAGTAATAAAATTTAACTTAAAGAGTTTAAGTTGGAAAATCTCCACAATACTTAATACGAGCACTGGCCACCTCAAAATCCTTGCATACGATCCATCGTGACTACGAGTTATCTGAAAAGTTATCCCATAAAAAATGGGTGAGTTATAAACTCAATGTATAACACATACACTAAAAAGCCCATTTTATGAAATGCTTTCAAGCCCAAACATTTCACATATGGCCATAGGCCCATTTAATCAAATATTTAGCCCAAAGGCCCATTTAGCTCATATTTAGCCCAAAGGCCCATTTTAGTTCATGTTTAGCCCAAAGGCCCATTTCATAGCGTATCAAATAATAATCATACAATATTACATGGATATACTTATGAAATGAGATGCAAGCTGGCCCAACCTAATTATCCATCCGCTACACACCCCTGCACCAACCAAAGACACCGTGGGATTACTAAATGGACCCTCCATCCGCTACACACCATCGAAGGCGATTCTTGCGATCAACATGCACATCGCCTTATTGTGGCAAAGCCACCAAAACAGATGTGACCAAGTCACCGACCAAGTCCAAATTTCAAATACGTGACCAAGTCACCGAGCCAAATATGTGACCGGCCACCAAATGTCAAATATGTGACCGGCCACCGAGTCAAATATGTGACCGGCCAACCGAGTCAAATATGTGACCGGCCACCAATTTCACATATGTGACCGAAGTCACGTAATTGTGGTAAAACCACTAGAATACTTCCTCCTTTATTAAACATACCCATATGCCCATGCACATACATATCAAATCAGATTTTCATGCTATTTACCCACAAATCATAATATAGTCATGCTTATTTCATATTGATGCATATATCAAAATAAACGAAATATTGGGTAACATACCTGAATTTTGTATACCAATAATTGGTATCCACAATCAAAACATACTATCATATAATCACTTTTTAATAATATAAATCTATGGAAATTTTTAATGTATGGTTACACACCTAATAACAATGAGAATAATACCCTCTTGCTCGTCCACACCTAATTGATTAATACACTCGGTTAGTATAAACTATTGTTAACAAAACTATACTTATAAACGATGGATCTAAATCATTACCCTCGGATTCACGAATGACAGTTATTTGCGGTTTTTCTCCACTAGATGGATCAAAACCCACCGATATTCCACCAACGTAAAGTGGTTCGGTTATACGCACTACTTGAATAACCGATCCTCGTTAGCGAGAGGTCCACAACCCAAAGGAAAATCTCTAACCCCGATATCTTGCTCTTCGTTTGTAGTTCGATGGTAAAGGAATACCTCCTCTCTTCCAAACACTTCACTGACCTTTTCTTACCTATCTTGTTGATCTTAGATTGCCCCTAAAATAACGTAGATTAGTGATCCATCTAAAGAAATTGATATTATCTAAAATAGTAATCTTACCTTGATGATTCAGTATGGTCACTTAAAGGTTGTCTTCAACAAGGATTTTGATAAATCTTTTCAAAAGATTCGACCTAGAGAGAAAATAAAAGATTATGGTTCTAAATTTACTAAAGTGAAAGAAAATGATAAAAAATAATTAATAGAATTCTTACTTGAGTCCTTCAAGATTTGACTTTAACAAAAAGAGGAGAGAAATGGTGGTTTCAGTTTGAGGGAAAAGAAGAAAGAGGAAAGAAAAGAGAAGGAAAGGAAGAAGGAAGAAAAGAGAAAGAGGAGAAGAAAATGATTATGGTGATTTCTCAAAAGAAAAGAGATGATTAGGAACTTTTGCACATTCGGCCAAAGAGGTTATTCTTGATCCTATGTGGTTTCGGCAATGAGAGAAAGATAAGAGAAAAATAAAGTGAAAAGAAAAAGAAAAGAGGAAATGATCAAAGAGAAGGGAGATTAGTTTTGAGACTTAGATGCATTGACTAAAGAAGAGAAATGAAGAATTTGGTTCTTTGAACTTTGTAGTTTTGGTTTCAAGAAGAAAATAAATGGGAGAAAGAAAGTTGTATTTGGTTCAAACAATTGAGGCTAAATCAAAAGCAAAAGTGTACCAAAATGTCTAAGGTACATTCTACCAAAAATGAAGAAAATTGGTCAAAAGAAGAAAGCCAAAACAAAAGAAAGTTTTACATAAACTCTATGGCAAATTTGGCTAGAGAGAACTTTTGGAAAAAATGAGAAAAGATGGACAAACAAAGACTTTTGGCTAACTTTTCCCCTAATGGCAAAGCACAAATTCGGCCAAATCAAAGCCAACATATCCCCTTTTTCCTCCTTGTTTCTTCCCCATCATATCCAAAAATTTGCTACACATTTAAGCCTCTCCTTTAGCCTTCATGTTGTTTAGATTCATGGTCAAATGACCATGGACACATCCCCAAAACATAGCCAAATATCAAGCCTTTGTCCCTTCATCTTATCACCAACTTATCATCCATGCCTTAAGTTTTAACTTCCTTTTCACATGGTCAACTAGTCAAAAATGAATGAAAGCTCATCCATCTAGAACTTTCTTGGCCGACACATATAAGGAAGAAAACAAAAATTTAAAATCTTCCCTAATGCTAGCTAGAAGATTCAACCTTACACCTCAAGCATACATCCATGCATCTTAACCACTTTGCCAATTACTTAACTTATGCATGAAACTCCTTGCCATTAATTCTTAAGGCCTAATTTACTTAGCTCTCTCTCATAATAAAATTAAAAGTTTTACTAAGCCTTCACTTAATTAATGATGCTTAAATAACTTCCAAAATAAACTCATTAATAAATAAACATGCAACATCATTCAATTAAGTAAAATGCTTAGCCCCAATTATCGTGGATATTCTGACATACTAGATCCCAGAATGACGTATGAGCCGGGTTTGGGGTGTTACATTTTTATATCGAGCCAGCTTTAAAACTCGGGCCGTGAAATGGGTCCAGTAGGAATTTATGAAAGTAATGTAAGTTGAGAAAAGTTTTGGAAGATATGGCCTTCAAGTCTACCGGCACCCAATCCACCTAGGTAAGTACTCTAACCTTTGATGTGATATATATGATGGGCTTGATGGGCTTTATGAATGTAGGCTAGTAGGATAGTGTTGATGGAATTTAGGTTTAGTATAAACACTTCTTTAATTCTCATAAGACTTAATTTTTCTTAATTAAACATGTCCGTGAACAAGATACAGGGTTAGGGTGTGGAAACAGGCATACGCATGTCTAAGATTGGATCCAAGAAGAGCTTGGAATTTAAGCAGTCCTAGTGACTCACCTCCTCTTTTCTGGAATCCTACCTGATGCGTAGTGACTGTTCGCCTTAGCCACGAGGACTTATTGACAGGCCAAAATTCATAACTAAAACCCGAAAAGGACCAGTACCCTATTTTCGTAAAATTACTTGTATGTCCCTAATTTTATAAATTATCCAAAACACCCTAGGTTGAGGAAATTTATCGAAATACCCTTGTTAGAAAATTACCAAAGTACCCTTGTTTGAGAAATTACTAAATTAACCCTGATTTACGGAAGTTACCAAAATTTATAAAATTACCAAAATACCCCTAATTTGTAAATTACCAAAATACCCTTATTTTGTAAAATCACCAATATACCTTATTTTGAAAAATTACAAAAATACCCCTGTGGGTTAAAATTACGAAAATACCTTTGGATAGTGAAATGACAAAAATACCCCTAGGTGATGAATGTAAGTTCATGATGCTGCTTGTGTGTTGATGTGTGATGGATGTTGATTGAATGTGTATTCTAGAACTAGGAAATATTGATTTGAGAACTGAACTTGTAGATAAAATTCAAATTCTAAAGAACTACTGTTAAAACTACTTTCCATAAGACTGTCTGTTATTAATCAGTGAAAGAAAGAATTAATAATTCATAAAATTTTTAATCAGATAAATCGCGAACGATAGAATGAGCACTAGAGGACGTGGTGTGCGTGGTTGAGGTAGAGGCAGGATTGCTGTGTCAGAACCCTTAGGGTCTAGCCACGAGTCAGGAATGAGGTACCAGTGCCACCAACTGTGGAGGCAAAATTTTAAGATAAGACGGCTAAAGAAGATGCTGTATCTCAGGCAATGTTAAGGGTTTTAGAGAGGTCATTTGGGCGGGCATGGGCACGGAGCCTGGCTTGTCTGCATGCAGGCGACTTAGAGCCAATGAGGCAGAGGTGTTTAAGGGAATTTCTGGTGTTGCTCCTAGTACAGTGAGTACTAGTTGGAAGCAATGGAGCGGATAATGGATGATCTCAACTTTATAGATGAAGAGAAGCTAAAGGGAGTGGTGTCTCTTCTCCGAGACGAAGCATATCAATGGTGACTTACGATTAATGAGGGTACTGTAGCTAACCATATCACCTGGGATCACATCAGAACGGTGTTCCAAAGTAAGTACATTGGGACGAGCTATGTGGATGCGCAGCGCAGAGCATTCCTAAACTTGGTTCAAAGAAGTAGGTCGGTAGCAACGCATGAAGCAGAATTCCTATGCATAACTGTTATTCTCAAGGGATGGAGGCCACGGAGCATGAGAGATGTGTTCGTTTTGAGGATGGCCTGAAGGACAATTTGTGGTGGTAGATAAAATTTATCGGGAGGTATCCTTAGAAGTTTAGGGAGTAGTTTTTTTGATGGAACTGATGGAATTACCGTTTGAGGAATTTGACTTAATTTTAGGCATGGATTGGCTAGTGAAGTATCAGGTCAATGTAGATTGTGCAACCAAGCGTATGGTGATTTAAGAACCCCCGAGGGAAGTGAAGTGTTGGTGATAGGAGAAAGGGGGAATTGTCTGTCAAACGTGGTAACTGCCCTAAGAGCGAAAAGAATGGTGAGAAAAGGGTGCGAGGTAGTTTTAATGTTTGTATGGGCTTTGGAAGCCAAGGACCTAACTGTTGATGACGCTAGGACGGTGAAGGAATTTCCTGATGTTTTCCCAGAAGAGCTTCCCGTATTACCTCCGAATCGAGAAGTGGAGTTTGGTATTGATCTTCTTCCCGGAACAGCGCCGGTATCTATTGCTCCATATAGAATGGTACCGAAGGAGTTGGTAGAATTGATAGCGCAAATCCAAGAGTTGTTGGATAGAGGGTTTATTTCACCAAGGGCGTCTCCTTGGGGAGCGCCGGTGTTATTTGTTAAGAAGAAGGATGGTTTAATGCGTATGTGCACTGACTATCGCCAATTGAACAAGTTAACCATCAAGAACAAATACTCATTGCCAAGGATCGATGACCTATTTGATCAGTTGAAGGGGGCCTCGGTCTTTTAAAAGATAGATCTGAGGTCAGGGTACCATTAGCTTAAGGTCAAAGAGGCGGATATTCATAAGACGGCCTTTAGGACTCGCTACGGTCACTACGAGTTCATAGTGATGCCATTTGGGTTGACTAACACACCAGTAGCGTTTATGATATGATGAATCGAGTGTTCCAACCCTACTTGGATCAGTTTATCATGGTTTTTATTGATGACATTTTGGTTTATTCAAGATCGGAGGAGGAGCATGATTCACATCTACAAGTGGTTCTGCAGATTCTGAGGGAGAAGTAGCTTTATGCCAAATTCAGCAAGTACGAATTTTGGCTAAAGGAGGTTCCTTTTCTAGGTCATATGGTGTCATCAGAGGAGATTAGGGTTGACCCTCAAAAAATTGAAGCGGTGTTGGATTGGAAGCCGCCTAACTCGGTGGTAGAGATTCAGAGTTTTCTTGGTTTAGCCGGGTATTACCGAAGGTTTGTTGAAGGATTTTCTCTTATTGCGGCACCATTGACTAAGTTGCTACGTAAAGGAGTTCCGTTCGTTTGGTCTGATAAGCAGCGAGAGAGTTTTGAAAAGTTGAAAAGGATTATGATTGCTCGATTGAGTATCATCCGGGTAAGGCCAATGTGGTGGCAGATGCTCTAAGCCGTAAGGTGATCTCTGACTTGAGAGCAATGTTTGCTCACCTTAGTCTGTACGACGATGGGAGTTTATTGTCGAAACTTCAAGTAAAACCTTCATGGGTCAGTCAAGTTAAGGAAAAGCAGCAGACTGATGAGTTGCTGAAGGAGAAGTTTCTAGTTGGAGCAAGTGATGAATCAATTGAATTTAGTGTGAATGAGAAAGGGCTGTTATGTTTTCAAGGGAGAGTGTGCATGCCAAAAGATCTTGAATTGAGGCATAGGATCCCTCAAGAAGCGCATGGTAGTCCATACACTATGCATCCTAGAGGGAGTAAGATGTATCGAGATTTATGGGAGCAATTTTGGTGGCCAAGCTTAAAATGAGAGGTGACTGAATTAGTGGGGAATGGTTTAACCTGTAAGCAGGTAAAGGCGAAGCATCAGTTACCATCAGGGTTGTTGCAACTGGTGAAGATTCCTCAGTAGAAGTGGGAAAGGATCACAATGGACTTTGTTAGTGGGCTACCTCTCACGCCTACTAGGAAATATTCAGTTTGGGTGATCATTGATCGGTTGACGAAGTCTGCTCATTTTGTACCGGTTCGGGTCGATTATTCCTTACAAAAGTTTGCTAATCTGTATATAGCAGAGATTGTAAGGTTGCATGGAGTACCTATGTCGATTATCTCAGACCGAAATCCTAGGTTTACGTCAAGGTTTTGGAAGGCGTTGCATCATTGGGTACGAAGTTGGATTTCAATATAGTATTTCATCCTCAAATCGATGGACAGTCTGAGCAGGTGATTCAGATCTTGAAGGACATGTTAAAGGGTTGTGCCATTGATTTCAGAGGTAGTTGGGAGGAGTTTCTGCCATTGGCGGAGTTTTCGTACAACAACAGCTACCAGTCTAGTATTCAGATGGTGCCCTATGAATCATTGTACGAGCGGAAGTGTCGTACTCCTACCTATTGGACGAAATTAGAGGAACGGTAGATTTTGGGTCCGGAGTTGGTTACTGAGATAGAGGTGAAGGTTGAGCTAATTTGGGCTCGACTAAAGGAAGCGTCGAACAGACAGAAGTCCTATGCTGATTTGAAGCGCAAGGACATAGAGTTTGCAGTGGGTGACAAGGTGTTCTTGAAAGTCTCACCATGGAAGAAAGTATCAAGGTTTTGACGGAAGCGTAAGTCAAGTCCCAGATTCATTGGACCTTATCAGGTGCTAAAACGAGTTGGACCAATAGCGTATCAGCTTGAGCTACCTACTAATTGAATCAGATCCACAATGTATTTCACGTCTCTATGTTAAGACGTTATCATTCGGATCCGTCTCATGTGGTACCTGTGGAGAAAATCGAGGTAAGACCTGACCTATCCTTTGAAGAGGAACCAGTGGAAGTCTTGGATCGTGATGTCAAAGTATTACGAAAGAAGAAGGTTTCATTGGTTAAGGTTCTATGGCGGAATCACAGCTCTGAGGAGGCTACGTGGGAACCGGAGGAAGCAATGCGACAGCAATACTCGCATCTATTCGGATCAGGTAATTTTGAGGATGAAATTCCTTTAATGGGGGTAGAACTGTAACATCCTGAATTAATGGGCCTTTGCATTCGATGTGTGTTATGTTCAATATGATCATTAGAGTGTTTAAGGGGTTCAGATTGGGCTCAGGTTTGGGCTGAGGCCTTAATCGAATTTTCTGTTTGGGCACTTTAGTGGAAAGCTAGATAGGTCTGGGCTTAAAAGATATTGTTCGCAAATTAAAACACAAAAATGGGCTAGTGGCCCAGTGGACAGTGGCGTAAAAAGTAGTAAGGGGATCCAAGGTTTGATTCGCATTACCCAGTTATTTATTTTAATTATTTTTGGTGTTAAAAGGAGAGGAGAGTGGGGGCGGCTAGGATGCTTTAAAATCGGAAGATTTATCTATTGGATAATGTGGATATTGCGCTTATAATAGTAGGGAGAGGTGGTGTTATTTAGGCTTCTCCTAAAGGTGAATAGATCAAGATAAATGAGAAAAGATAGGATCTATCTGCTAAGAGCAGAGTTGGCCAAAATTCCATATCCTAGAGGGGGAGGAATTGGTTTCTTCATGTTAAAGGGGTGCCAAACTTTCCCCTATTATTTGATTAATTGTTAGTAATCAGGAAGGGCACTTTTGGGTTTTGATAAGCAAGTGTCGAAATTCTCTATAAATAGGGGTGGTATCTCTTCAATTCAGGCATTTGAACCCTGTTATTTTCCTCAATCTCTGTACCGAAATTCTCAGTCTTTCTCTACAATTTCTATTCTCTCTTCTTTTCCAAAAGCCGAAACCTCTCAATTCTTTCTCTCATCTTCACTTTATTCAAAAGCCGAAACCTCTCACTTCACTTTCTTTTTCCATTCTTTTCTCTTGTACCGATTTCTCCATAATGCTAGAATCTCCTGGAAGTTGCCAAATTCCCTGTAAAGGTAGGCACTGATTTTCTTCTGTTCTTTTTCCCTTCTCTTTCGATTTTGAGACTATAGCCGAATGGCTAGTTGATTGATAGGTCATCTTTAATTTAACTTTTTCTCTAATCACATGTTCTTTTATGCAGCACTTCGGGAAATCATAGTAGATCGAATCATCTAGATCTCAAAAAGCCAGAAGCCGTTAATCTCTAAGTATCCTATCAATTTTGGGATTTCAAGGTAAGGGGTTTCCTTTAGATTCCTATTAGATTCGCTATCATATTTGAGATCTTAACTCATATATGGTTTAACAACCCTATTTCGCTATAGTAATTCTAACAATGACTTTTTGGATGGAATCAAATATGAATCAGGCAAAGGAGAGGATTGGGTCCGTAAACCCAATCCCTAAGTTTAAGAAACGAGCAATGTCTGCTATTCGAGATTCGCCACCGGGTTGTGGATCGGCTTCAACAAAGATCTTAGGCGATAGTAGTCGTACGCTTCGACGCATTTCGACATAGAGGGTGTCATCTTAACCGTAATAAGGTGTATAGATTCTTGACACGTAAGCTTTTTTATGTTATATGTATGCTATGGGCTAAAAGCTGAAAATAGAGGTTGTATGAACAGTCATGTTACCCAAAAAGGGTAGGCAAGGGATGCCAGGTACGTAATCATAGAAACTTTTCTATGTGTATCGAAGCATGTGAAAGTATGAGATCTGTTAGATGGCTTGATTTTTTGATTCTTGTATGTGTGGCTTTGCTACAAAGGTTCGCATTAGTGATCGGTCTTTATGATAGGCAGCATAGCTGTCGAAATACTAAATGTATTTTCTGAGGTTCGCATTAGCAATCGGTCTTTATGACAGGCAGCACAGCTGTCGACGTGGTGTGTAGCGGATGGAGGGTTGATTGTAGAAATCCCCACGGTGTGATGGTTGGTACAGGGGTGTAGATGATGGACTTTTAGGTTTTGGGATGGGCCATGTTGCATGACATATTTTGTTACCATTGTATATGAGCCAAGGCCCATAATGTGTTTGTGGGCCCTATGCTTTTATGTGTTTTCAAGTTTTGCACATCGAGTCTTTGTGACTCACCCATTTATGTTTTTCCCACTCTCTGGATGAGCGAGAGACCATGGACATGGGAGCCGAGGCGGACTCGAGGGCCATCAAGACTATTATTTTTTCATAGACTATCTTTGACTTTTCGTTTAAAATATAAATTTTTGGGAATATTTTTGTAATAAGGCCCCGTAACTTAGGTTTCCAATTTATGTGTTACTCGCTTTATTTTATTTTCACCCTTAATAAGTCACATGCTTATAAGCCTATGTTTTTCCAAAGTCTTATTAATAAAATGAAATGGCAAATGGGCTTTTCAAACCCAACCGACGCAAATGATAAGTTCTTCAAACATTTTCACAAATATCACGATTAATGAAAAAAACTGAGACTTTTCAAAACCCATCGAAGCAAAGTTTTGAAGATTTAACCTGTAGCATACCAGATTCAGTAATGACGTATGGGCCGAGTTTGGGGTGTTACATAAATATACAAAAGTTTTAAAAATGCCCTATTCCCCCCACCTACAGGAAATTCATGAAACCATTTCTCCCCCATGTAAAACCCCTCACCTGTAATCACCATCAGAATAGGGTTACGGAGCTTTATCAGATTTACAACACTTTTAAACATACATTTCATATAAAATTTATCAATTCAAATACAATTCAATCATAAACAATCATAGTGTCCCTTGAACAAGCATACGAGGCATTAAACATGCATTGAGAGTGGTTCGGGACTAAACCGATAACTCGAGAAATTTTTTAGCACTTAGCAAAAATTTTCTCAAATAGGGGACACACGCCCGTGTAACCCGGACATGTGTATAACACGGCCACCTGACATGCCCATGTCACAAGCTGTGTGAACATGCGAAATGGAAGCACATAAGCCGTGTCCTACTCCATGTCCAAACAAGTAGGGCTACTGACTTGGGTCACACTGCCAACCATACATCTGTGTGTCTAGCCCGTGTGCCCTTCGAAGTGGCCACACACGCCTGTGTGCTATGCCATGTGATAGGTCGTGCCAAACCTGTAGGGTCATATTACTTATGCAACACGGCTAAGTCACATGCCCGTGTGCTAGGCCATGTGCCAATTAGAGCGTATACTAACTTGTGACACACGGCCAATCACACACTTGTGTGTGAGGCCGTGTAGAGCATACTGACTTCATTTTAATTTCAACACTAGGGGACACACGGCCATGTAACTTGACCGTGTGTCACACACTATTGAGACACACGCCCGTGTGGAGAAAAATAGGCTATTTACCAAGCCATTTTGCCACCCCATTCGGTACACATTTTCACCTACACAATTGACACCAAACCATAGCATAATATACAATCTAAAACAACCAAACCAATCCTAAATCTTACCATTTCAATACTAAACAATTCAAGGCAGATAAGTTCCACAATATACTAATTAAATTCATACCAATCCTTGTCTACTCAATCATCAAAATGACCATTATCAAAGATGCATTATTAAGCCTAATTTCACAAGCATTCCTATTCCCACAGGTCATCAATTTACCATTCATAGTACCTATTATCATCAATCATCACACAACCATCAACCAACTCAATTCACAAGATTCAACTATACATATATGTACAATATTCAAACATTCCAAACAAACCAACATAATCCATCACACATGGCTATATATACATGCCAAACATAAACATTTACAATGCCAATTCATTTGGCCAACATCATTACCAAAATATAATCAACATGACTCAAAATACCTATACATGCCATATACTTAATATATTATAGTTCAAAGGTTCCAAGTGATATGTGGTACTGTGAAACAATCTCCGACGATCCTTTAATCTGAGCTAGCTTCGATTTCACTATAAAACACTGAAAAATACAAAAAGTAAGCTATAAATCTTAGTAAGCTCGTATGATATAAACTTAACTAATCACAAATACACCATTCATCAATTTAAACATATTAACATGTAATTTGGGATTACTAACAAACCTTTCACAAGCTATTTCATATGCTAGTGTACAAACTTCATAACTTTTTCGATTTAAGGCTCATACTATGCATTTACATACCTATATCAATCCAAAACAAGCATATTGGAAACACAAAAATACACACTTTTTCATGCACTTTTTAACATAAATTCATATAGTTTTGATAAAAATTTATCGAAAATAATTATTTTTTATAAAATAATTAAATTGCACTTATATTATGAACATGTTGAATTTTAATTAATTTTATAATTAATTTTGATTAATTTTGATCATTTTTGACAGATATGCACAAACAGCAAAAAAAAATTGACTCGGTAGACATTGCTAGAAGTTCAAAACCGAGAAGTAATTTGAAGTATCAAAGCGAATTAATTTTCAGCATAAGTCGGTCCAATTATGTATATTAATTCATGATATAATTAATTTTAATTTATATCCAATTTAATTTTGATTAAATAAATTATTATTAATTAATTATGAAAAAGTGGTCTAATTGAGCCGAACCGAGTGAACCGAACCGACCAAGAAGTGGACAGCCAAAAACCGTCCATATGCTGACCCAAATCAGCTTATTGGATGATTATTTAGCTTGTAAAGAGGCCCTTGAAGACTTGTTCAAGTTGCACACAAACCTCTCCACAACTAGTGGCTTTATAGATTTGTCCTAAGCCTAAATTAGCAAAGTTGAAACTATCAACTTTGCCACATGTGTGGCCGACCAAGGGAGGGCTCTTTGGCTGACAATTTTAGCTATTTTTAGCAGCCTCTTCAGCTATAAAACCCCCCTTAGGCTGGTCATTTGAAACACATCTCAAGCATTAACATAATTTCTCTCTTCTCTCCACTTTCTCTATTCTTTTCCATTCCAAATTACCTTGATCTCTTGTCAATTTCTCCTCTTGGAAAAGGGGCATTCATCAGCCATTTGGAGCAGCAATTAAGTGTTCATAGCAGCTTTGGTCGACGAGGACAATGGAGAAGGAAGAACGGAGCAAGCTAGCCAAGCCACGGAAAAACACGGATTTGATTCTTGTTCCCTATCTCTTTAATATTTGTTGTTCTTATGATGATCATATCTATAAATATTTATGTTGTTGGAATGGTTAATTAAATAAATTCAACTTGAATTTAATTCGTGTTAGGTTGATTACATTTCGTTTGCTAAAATTGTTAAAATTGTGTTTATGTTGTTATAGGCCTCGGTAAGTTGCTTGATTAAGTAAAATCATGACTAAGTTATTCTTGCATTACAATTGCAAGGTAGCTAATAAATTAATTATTTAAACGGATTGAAATTGTAATTAATGGACACAGTACTTAATCAGTGAATGTTTAATCATCTAAGGGAGCTAAGGGCTAAATTAGCAACGGTATCTAACGATACATTTGCCTTTCATAACTTGCAAGATTATTGTGATTAAACTGTTTCAAGGTAGGGATACTTTGTTACTTCATGTAGTCTTTTATGTGCTTATTAGATTTAATTAAACGTTTGAATTGACATAGGGATATGTACAAGAGATTATTTCGATTTAATAAGTATGTATGTGCAATAACATATTTTCCTATTAAGATTTGTTTAATCGATTGAATTGACATAGGGATATAGTCAAGAGATGAATGGATTTTGGTTGGTGAGTATGTTTATAGTTAGTAAATTACCGAGTTTCTGAGAATTTATTCGTAACAATATAAACATGAATTGATAACTATAAGTTAAGAAATGTAATTAATCTAACACAATTAAGTCATCTTGATTAAAATCGTATTTTGAAATCGTGGGTTTGATATTTATTTACTTAGTTTACTTGGTTTAAATCTTAGTTTTTAATCACCCTCTTTAAACAAAATATTTTTCTTCACCAAAGTGTTTTAAATAGCATTCATAAATAATTCTTTTCATAGTCCATGTGGGTTTGATAACTCAAAATTTATTTGCCACTTTATTACTTATTGCTATTCTGTACACTTGCACATTTCCGTCGTTCAAAGTTTTTGCCGCCGTTACCGGGGACTGTTTTAAAAAAGTCGTTATTTGTGAATTTTTTAGTTTTGCATTTTTGATATAATTTTTTGTTTAAATTTTAGCTTAATTAATTTTTCTATGATTATTTCAAGTGTTTATGAGTATTGACTGAATTATCAATTTACTTCCTGTAGACATTGAGATTGAACGAACTTTTCGACAGTGAAGAAGGCAAGCAAGTTAGAGAAGGACCGAAGGGGTGAACTTCGAAAATCTGAATCAAGGAAACGGAGTAGAGCCTACTCAAAATCCTATCCTTATTGTTGATGATAGGGATAGAGCTTTAAGATAGTATGCAATACTAGTGTTTAGTGATCTTTATCTGGGTATTAGGAGACCCGAAATTGAGGCACAACAGTTTGAGCTAAAGCCAGTCATGTTCTAGATGCTTCGGACAGTGGGTCAATTCAGTGGAATGCCTACCCAAGATCCTCACCTACACTTAAGAATGATTATAGAGGTGAGCGATTCTTTTAAGTTAGCCAGAGTACCCAAAGATGCATTACGATTGAAGTTGCTCCCATATTCACTAAGGGATAGAGCTCGAGCTTGATTGAACTCATTGTCACCAAATTCAATTACTACATGGCAAGAATTAGTAGAAATATTCCTCATGAAGTATTTCCCGCCTAGCAAGAATGCTAAGTTGAGGAACGAGGTCACTGCTTTCCAATAAATGGATGATGAGTCCTTGTGTGAGGCATGGGAAAGGTACAAAGAATTATTACGGGAGTTCCCTTATCATGGAATCCCACATTGGATCCAACTTGAGACGTTTTATAGTGGTCTCAATGCTCACACGAGGATGGTAGTGGACGCTTTTCCTAACGGTGCTCTCCTTTCTAAGTCTTATAATGAGGCTTATGAAATCATTGAGACAATTGCCAGTAACAATTATCAATGGCCAACCAATCAAGCAGCATCAGGAAAATGAGTTGCTGGAATACAAGAAGTAGACACTTTTACTTCACTCGTATCTCCGGTATCATCAATATCCTCAATGTTAAAAAATCTTACTACTAATGGGTCTAATAGTTTTGTAGCACAACCACCAAATCAATTTGAAAATATAGCCTGTGTCTACTGTGGGGAAGGAGATTTGCTTGAAGAATGTCCATCTAACCCAGAATCCATATATTACGTGGGTAACCAGAACCAAAATCGAGGAAGGCAAGGACTGTAATCCAATTTCTATAACCCATCATGGTGAAACCACCCGAATTTTTCCTAGAGTAACCAAAGGGCTGGAACTAGTAACACTAATGCCCAACCTAGATCGACCCAACCACCTAGTTTTCCCATCAAGTTCAGAAACCAACTCAAGCTAAACCATCCAATGGCTTAGAAAATTTGTTAAAGGCATACATGTCGAAGAATGATGCCTTAATCAAAGCCAAGCAGCTACATTGAAAAATTTGGAAAACCAAATGGGCTAGCTTGCTACTGAACTCAGGAACTGACCACAAGGTGCTTTACCTAGTGATATAGAGAATCTAAGGAATTCAGAGAAGGAGTATTGTAAAGCATTGACACTGTAACATCCTAAATTTTTGGGCCTATGCGTTTAATGGGTGGATATGTGGAATGAGTTAATTTAAGTGTTAGGGGTCCAAATTGGGCTTAGGCTTAGGCAGAGGCCTTGATTAAAATTATCTGTTTGGTCATTATAAGGTTTAAAAGGTAGTATCTATGTTTAAAATACCAAAGTGGGCTTGTGGCCCAATCTTGGGAGGTGACGCCACACAAGGGAGTAAGGGGGCCAAATTTAAGTTTCATGGAGCCCAATTCTTTTTAATTTAAGTTAGCTAAATTTTGGGCATTAGGATTAGGTGGAGTGGATGGCAACAAGGCTAAAATTTAGGGGTTTTAATGTTTAAAATATGTGGATAATATGCTAATAAAGGAGGGAGGAGTTAGAGATAATTAAGTCTCTTTTAGATGAGCTAGTAGATTAAGATAAAGGAGAAAAGTTAGGAATTTATCTACAAAGAGAGTGATGGCCAAGAATCCATCACTGAGAGGAGTAAAGAAACCAGCTACTACATGGCAAAGGGTTGTCGAATTTCCTATAAATAGAGGGGGCTAGCTCCTTGTTTCTGACATTAAATCCTCTCCCTTTTGTGCTAAAATTCCCTAACTTCTTTTCTCCAAATTTTTTTCACTAATTTCTTTAAAAGCCAAAACTTTTTGTAACACCCCAACTCGGCCCACAAGCCACGGTCGAATTTAGAATGCCACTGTGGAAAACGTTCGATAAATTTTTGACTTAAAAGTAAAACTTAAAAATTTGTGATTGTTTGTAAAACCTCGTGTATTTTAAAATTCCAAATAAAACTAAGTTATTACAATTTCTCCGATTAAAAACTTTAACATATATTTTAAAGTGTAAGTTGCTAAATCATAAACTCATTTCCACATAGTAGTTTAATCATCAATCCATAAAAATAATAACAAATACTATAAGGCCCTTATTACAATAAATGGAAACTGAAAATACTGGAAATATAAATTTTATTAAATAAGGAAAACAACTTCTTTTGCATGGGCCACCTCGCATCCACTCCAACCCGGTCCGAGCTTTATGCATCACCTGTAAGGTTTGATAATAAAAAAATTGGGTGAGTCAAACAGACTCAGTGTATAGTTATTTCACATGTCTCCACATATGGGCTTGGCCCATATCCACACAGTCCACATACATACATATGCATCATGAAGCCCAACCCAACCTAGTGTCCGTCCATTACACCTACCTTGGTAGACCTGTCGCCCAAGGCCGTGGCTATGCCACTGATCACCTAAGTGTCCCCACATGTCAATATCTACGAAGTGACTCGAGGTCATCCTCAATCCACGGTGATGCACACAGCTATCATCTACCAGGAGGTGGCACATAGCCAACACCCCACCTTGATGAAGCACATAGCTAACATCAAGCGCCAATGTAGCACAAGGCTAACATCAGACCACGTATAAATGTACACCTTGTCCTTCAATATTCATGTCTCAAATTCCCATGCATATATATCATGACAATAATATCATTTAGATGAGTATTCAACACATGCTTACCACGATTGCACATATTCATCAGTGATAATTCAAAATCATAAAGTACTGACCTGATTATTCGATCACCCACCATGGGTATCCACCATCTTAGCCCTTATTTCGGCTACCAATCACATCATATCACACATATATAACAACATACACACATAAACAATCAAGAGAACAGTGCAATAACTACACACCTTTTTGGTACAGTCTACTCAATCCCGAAACTATCTTATTCCTGTTGATTTGCTCCTAAGAACCAAAGTCAGAAATCGGTCATCACTTAGACTCATAAAATGGCCTATGGCCAAATACTACAAACCACCTACTTTGCTTAACTAAAGCTCGAATCACCACATAACACTTACCTTGATGAATCAAATCTGTACAATCCTCCTTAAGGCTCCTTACCATTGGCTACACAAAAGAAATACAACATTATGACTCTTCATACATTCGACCATCCCTTAGAAACCAAGGCCAACCATTGGTTTCGGCATACTAAATGAAGAAGAAGAGAATTCAATTCCTAAGAAAATACTTACTACACTCGAAACTGATTGGAAGATTGATGAAAAGGAATGTCAACACCTCCCCCCTAAAGGCTCTAAAAGATTCGGCAAGAACTCCAAAATGGAGATGGGATAATTGGCTATCACAAAATAGGTATGGAACCGAGGTTGAGAAGAAGAAAAGGAGTGTAGATGAAAGTTATGCGAATTCGGCAATGAAGAACAAAGGTGGAGAGGTTTTGGCTTTCTACTTCGGGTTATTAGACTTGTGACCAAGAGAAGAGAATAGAGTCCCCCTTGAGATTCGGCTATGGCTTCACAAGTAAATACAATTTTCGGCTATGGTTCTAAATGGCAAGGGATATTCATCTATGCAAGAAAGGGTGTAGAATTGGGGTTGAAAGAAAGAAAAGAATAGGTAGAGAGAGTAGAGGAAATTTGACACAAAGAAAAAATGAGAGGAAGAATTTTCGGCAAAAGAAAATAAAATGAAGAAAAGAATAGCCAAAAGATGGTCACCCCTATTTATACTACACAATTTCGGCACACCTATTTCCTACACCCTTCAAAATCGAAAATTCACAAGCTAAAGAATCCAACATTCGGCCATTGCTCATCCCCCTCTCAAATCCCATTTCCTTCTCCTATCATATCCCTTAATTCTTTCCTATCATATCCCTTAATTCCTTCATATCATATCCCTTAATTCCTTCCTATCATATCCTTTAATTCTTTCCTATCATATCCCTTAATTATTTCCTATCATATCCCTTAATTCTTCCCTATCATATCCCTTCTTCTCTTCTCATTTATCTCTTATCCTATCATTTAAAATAAATAAAATAAAGTCACAATTTTTCTCCTATCTTTAACAAAAATTTAAAATAAACCAAGCTTATCCTCATCTTCCTAAAGACCCAAAGCCGTCCAACACTCCCCCCTCTTGACGCCAAAAACAAGTGCCCACAATGCAATTTCTGCAGCTCGAACCTCCTCCCTCTTGAACTCCCTTTGACGCAAGCTTTCTTGCACCCTAGGTGGTGTCCCATGCCACTTTACCACTTGGCTATTTATGTCATATACTCCCCCACAAATTTCCTTAAAGCCTCCTTAACTTAGCTCCCCCTTAACTAACACTTAAAAACAAAATTTCCCTAAAGCACTCTCCTATTCCCTAGGGTTTTAGGAACCCCTAAAACTCATCCAACCATACACTGAGGCATGCTATCACTTGAATTATGCATTAAACGCATAACCCCTAAATCTAGGATATTACAGTTCTACCCTCCTTAAAAATAATTTTGTCCTCGAAATTACTTACTAACAAGCAATCGTACATCCTAACTCACCACACTACGCTACTGCTGCGCACTCTGATCTTAATAAAATTGGCACATTTCCCTAGATACAATCTCAAGATTCGCATTCAAGGTTCCATACACTTCACTAGCAACACATGAACGAACTAGCTCTATAACAAACAAGGCAATAAAGGGTATTCCAGAAATGAGGAACGTACCCGTTGTCACCTCTGGCACATCTTCCTCCTCGCGACGCTTAGCTGCATAAACCAACCTTGGCTGCCTCGCATTTGTATCTTCAGCTCCTTTGCCTAGTGCTCCACGACCTTGGCCGGAACCATTTCCTCCATGGTTCGGACCACGACCCCTCATCGCTTGCTGACCACCTCTGTCCGGTTACACACCACCCTGACCTACTGTCTGAGCCCTATTCGGATCTTGAGGACAATCTTTAATCAAATGAGCCTTAGACTTACACCTAAAACACTCTCGATCCCAATTCCAGCACTCACCAACATGGTACCTCCCACATTGAGCACATGGACGGTCTGGATTTCCAATAGTTGGCTTAGCAACACGAGTAGAATTCTCAAACCTCGGTCTTTTTTGAAGGCTTCCAGATAATTCTGACAGTCCAAAACTCCTCTTATCCCGGTTCCTATCCTTATATCTGTTCTGTCTCACAGAGTCCTTAATTCCTTCGGCTACCTTAGCCTTTCCTACTAATACGGCAAACTCTCGCTCCTGCTGTGGAGCTATCAACAGCCTCAGGTCATCCCTTAGTCCATCCTCAAATCAAACACATCACTCATGCTCTGTAGCCACTACTCCTCGAGTATACTGGCTCAACCTTAAGAATTCAGCCTCGTACTCTGCCATGGGTTTGTTCCCTTGAACTAACTCCAGAAAAGCCTTTCTCTGCGCATCAATATAATGAGTACAAACATACTTCTTCTGGTAAGCCGCCTAAACTTACTCCCAATTGAGATCCTCAACTATAGCACCATCCCGAACTGTGAGCCACCACTGATATGACTCATCGTAAAGAAGTGACACCATTCCTTTCACTTTCTCCTCAGCCGTTAAATCAAGCTCATCCATAATCCGTTTGGTCGCCTCCAACCAATACTTAGCAGTACTAGGTGCCACACCAGATACGCCACGAAACACCTCAACTCCATTGGATCGAAGTCGCTCGAGTACCGATTTCTGAGCTCCCCTAATTCCACCTGCTCCTGCCACCATCTCCAAAACTCGCAGCATTGCCTGTGATACAGCATTATCCCCCGTCTGATCTTGGTGCTCCACACCAACAGCTGGTGGTGGTGGTACCTCATTCTCAGACCCTTGACTCGGTCTAACGGGTTCCGATACACCATTCTGCCTCTACCACGGCCTCGTACATTATGAACACATCCCCTAGAGCTCATGTCTACTATCGCGATTTAATCTGATTTTAAAAAAATTTATGAATTAGCATTTGTTCCACTGTTTATCCGCGAGCAATTTTATGAAAAGAGCTTAATAGTAGTTCTTTCGATCATTCAGAGTTTTCATTTCAAGTTTTCTACCCTAGTTCAGATAAACACACACATTCAATGATATCGACCACACACACATTCATCATTCGAACATCTTTGTCCATTCCTATTCCAGGGGTATTTTCATAATTTGTCCTACAGGGTATTTTGGTAATAAATCGGGGTCAATTTGAAAATCTTTACAAATCAAAGGCATTCCAAAATATACAAATCTCAAGGTTATTTTGAAAATTCTATCAAAACAATGATATTGCAAAAATTTCAGAAATCGGGGTTATTTTGGTAATTTTGGAAGTCAGGGGCATTTTAATAAATTTTCCCAAATCAGGGTATCTTACTATTTTGTAATATAGGAGTTTTTATTTTGTAAAGTAAGAATGTTTTTACAAAAGTCGTGGGTAGTATGGTAATTTTATAAACCAAGGGCATTTTGGTAGTTTTACACCCAGGGGTATTTGGGTAATTTTGTAAATCAAAATATTTTGAAAAATTTTCCAAGTATAAAATGGTTTCACAAATCAAAGGAGTAATTTTGAAAACTTAAGGTTTTTATAAAGCAAGATGACTAGTCCTTTCGGGTTTTAATTATCGAGTTTAGCCCGTGAATAAGTCCTCTTGGTTAGGGTGAACAGTTACTACGCACTGTAGGATTCGAGTGGAGAGGAGGTGAGTCACTAGGACTGATTAAATACCATGCTCCCACCGAAACCAATCCTAGACATGCGCACAATGGTTGCCACACCCTAACTCGACGACTTACTCATAGGTTTGTTTAATTAGGCTTTAAAATTTTATGCAATTCTGTGTTGGAGTAAGCTAATCCTAAAGTTCAATAACTTAATACACTAATCTACGTTCCCATCATACCCACATACCAATCATATAATAATTCACACAACAATTAGAGGTACTTACCTGGTGGACTTCGGGTCGGAGATACATGTGCCATGCCCGAATAAACCTAAAAATTTATGAAAGCCCAAATCTTTGAAAAGCCTACCTTAAAAAAATGTTTTTGGGCCCAAAACCCTCAAAGTGAGTTTTGAACCGAGCTCTGATACCAAATTGTAACACCCCAAACCCGGCCCATGAGCCACGGCCGAATTTAGAATTCCACTGTGGAAAATGTTCGAAAAATTTTTGACTTAAAACTACAACTTAAAATTTGTGATTGTTTTTAAAACCTCGTGTATTTTAAAATTCCAAATAAAACTAAGTTATTACAATTTCTCCAATTAAAAACTTTAACATATATTTTAAAGTGAAAGTTGCTAAATCATAAACTCATTTCCACGTAGTAGTTTAATCATCAATCCATAAAAATAATAACAAATACCATAAGGCCCTTATTGCAATAAATGGATACTAAAAATATCGGAAATATAAATTTTATTAAATAAGGAAAGCTTTGCATGGGCCACCTCGCATCCACTCCAACCCGGTCCGAGCTTTATGCATCACCTGTAAGGTTTGATAATAAAAAAATTGGGTGAGTCAAACAGACTCAGTGTATAGTTATTTCACATGTCTCCACATATGGGCTTGGCCCATATCCACACAGTCCACATATGAAGCCCAACCCAACCTAGTGTCCGTCCATTACACCTACCTTGCCAGACCTGCCGCCCAAGGTCGTAGCTACGCCACCGATCACCTAAGTGACCCCACATGTCAATATATATGAGGTGACTTGAGGTCATCCTCAATCCACGGTGATGCACACAGCTATCATCCGCCAGGAGGTGGCACATAGCCAACACCCTACCTTGATGAAGCACATAGCTAACATCAAGCGCCAATGTAGCACAAGGCTAACATCAGATCACGTACATAATGTACACCCTGTCCTTCAATATTCATGTCCCAAATTCCCATGCATATATATCATGACAATAATATTATTTAGATGAGTGTTCAACACATGCTCACCACGATTGCACATATTCATCGGTGATAATTTAATATCATAAAGTATCTTGACTGATTATTCGATCACCCACCATGGGTATCCATCATCTTAGCCCTTATTTCACTCTGCTCACATCATATCACACATATATAACAACATACACACATAAACAATCAAGAGAACGATTACAATAACTACACACCTTTTGGTACAGTCTACTCAATCTCAAAACTCTCTTATTCCTGTCGATTTGCTCCTAAGAACCAAAGTCAGAAATCGTCATCACTTAAACTCATAAAATGGCCTATGGCCGAATACTACAAACCACCTACTTTGCTTAACTAAATCCCGAATCACCACATAACACTTACCTTGATGAATCGAATCCTTACAACTTACCTTGATGAATTGAATCCTTACAATCTTCCTTAAGGCTCCTTACCGTTGGCTACACAAAAGAAACACAATATTATGACTCTTCATACATTCGACCATCCCTTAGAAACCAATGCCAACCATTGGTTTTGGTATACTAAATAAAGAAGAAGAGAATTCGATTGCTAAGAAAATACTTAATATACTCGAAATCGATTGGAAGGTTGATGAAAAGGAATGTCGACACCTCCCCCCTAAAGGCTTTAAAAGATTCGGAAGAACTCCCAAATGGAGATGGGATAGGTATAGAACCAAGGTTGAGAAGAAGAAAAGCAATGTAGATGAAAGTTAGGAGAATTCGACAATGAAGAACAAAGTTGGAGAGGTTTCGGCTTTCTACTTTGGGTTATTAGACTTGCGACCAAAAGAAGAGAATAGAGTCCCCCTTGAGATTCGGCTATGGCTTCACAAGTAAATACAATTTTCGGCTATAGTTCTAAATGGCAAGGGATATTCGGCTATGCAAGAAAGGGTGTAGAATTGGGGTTGAAAGAAAGAAAAGAATAGGTAGAGAGAGTGAGAGGAAATTTGGCACAAAGAGAAAATGAGAGGAAGAATTTTCGATAAAAGAAAATAAAATGAATAAAAGAATAGCCAAAAGTTGGTCACCCCTATTTATACTACATAATTTTGGCACACCTATTTCCTACACCCTTCAGAACCAAAAATTCACAAGCTAAATAGTCCCACATTTGGCCATTGCTCATCCCCCTCTCAAATCCCATTTCCTTCTCCCATCATATTCCTTAATTCTTTCCTATCATATCCATTAATTCTTTCCTATCATATCCCTTAATTCTTTCCTATCATATCCCTTAATTCTTTCCTACCATATCCTTTAATTCTTTCCTATCATATCCCTTAATTCTTTCCTATCATATCCCTTAATTCTTCCCTATCATATCCCTTATTCTCTCCCCATTTATCTCTTATCCTATCATTTAAAATAAATAAAATAAAGTCACAATTTTTCTCCTATCTTTAACAAAAATTTAAAATAAACCAAGCTTATCCTCATCTCTCCAAAGCCCCAAAGCCGTCCAACACTTCCCCCCCTGACGCCAAAAACAAATGCCCACAATGCAATTTCTGCAGCTCGAACCTCCTCCATCTTGAACTCCCTTTGACGTAAGCTTTCTTGCACCCTAGGTGGCGTCCCATGCCACTTTACCACTCGGCTATTTATGTCATATACTCCCCCACAAATTTCCTTAAAGCCTCCTTAACTTAGCTCCCCCTTAACTAACACTTAAAAAAAAAATTTCCCTAAAACACTCTCCTATACCCTAGGGTTTTAGGAACCCCTAAAACTCATCCAACCATACACTAAGGCATGCTATCACTTGAATTATGCATTAAACGCATAACCCCTAAATCTAGGATATTACACTTTTTCCCACTTTCTTTTCCCTTGTGTCGATTTCTCTAAAAAGCTGAAGCATCCATCGCTTTTTTCTTTTATTCGTCCTATTTGAGAAATTGTTCTACACTTTCGGCATTTAAATCTTCCATCGACATTATCGAATCCTCTCCCTAGTGCTAGCCGAATCTCCTAAGCTAAGGTAGGAGTCAAATTTTGATTAGTTCTCATAATCTATTTTAGAAAGGCAAAAGCCGAAAGCTAATAGTTAATGGTTTTATGATGGTCGGTAATTTGGGATTTGAAGGAGGCTTAGTCGACTAGATCTAAAAGCCGAAAATCATAAGTCTCCAATTTTGGGATTTTAAGGTAAGAAGATTATCCCTAAATTTTTATTAGATTCGTTCACAATATATATGATCTTAACTCTAAAAGGAGGATTAATGATTAAATATTGTTATAGTAACTCTGATAAGGATTTGATGGAATTAAATATGGATCAGACAAAAGAAAGAATCCCTAAGTTTAAGAAACAAGCAGTATCTGCTGTTTGAGATTGGCCAATTGGTTGTGGATCGGCTTCTGAACAACACCTTAGGCAGATAGTAGTTGTGTCGACTAAGGATAGCGTCGATATAGAAAGCCTCATTTTATCAGTAATCAGGTGTGTAACACTTTCCCACCGTCTAGATCTGATTAATAATAAATGTATATATATGTATATGTGTTCACAAGATTTATATGTTACATTAAAAGCCGAAATCTCAGATTTAAACGACGGACCCTCAGGTTAGTAAATAATCTGACTATATGTTATAGGTAAATTGTTGTACATGTTTTAAATTATTGTGCATGTTGCATGGGGTGGGTGATGAAAGGAGGAAGTTATATGTACATGTATATGAGTAATGATTTTTACCGTGAACTCTTCAGAGCGGCTAATGCCGTGAATTATATTATGAGCTTGACCATTATATGTTATAAGGGCTTTGGCCAATATATGTTGATGAGCAACATGACTACCATCTTGGCGTGTAGCGGTGTGGGTTGATTGTAGAAATCCCCAATGGTGTGTTGGTTGGTACGGGGGCGTGTAGCGGATGGAAACCTAGGGAATTGGGTTGGGTTTTGCATATTATTTGTTTCCATGTAAATGAAATTATTATTATGTTTTATGAGGCCCAAATCTAGTGGTGCATGAGGGTTACACATTGAGTCTCGCGACTCAACCAATTAAACTAACCTTTCAGGTGACGATTAGTGCATTGGACCGGGTCGGAGTGGAGCACAAGGTGGCCATGCAAAAGAAGGTGGATCCGGCGACAAAGTTTCCCCATATTAGTTTTTTTTAAAGTACTTTATATGATGGATTTAAAATACATTGTAATAAGGCCATAGGCCATTTGTTTACATTTTAGATTTAAAATGGGCCTTTAGTATTTATTCTTATTTTAATTTCTTTCAAGGACATGTAATTAAGTTTTGGGCTTTTGATTATTAAGGCACAATTTATGTAATTTTCTATATGGGCTTTTTGTCGACACGCTGGTTTTCCTAAAAATTTTCTTAGTGACATACCAGATCCGGTAGTAGTGTTTGGGCCGGGTTTGGGATGTTACAGACATTGAGGAGTAGAAAGACTTTAGAGTCCAATTCTGTTGAAGTTGACAAGGAGCCAACTGACGCTCAAGATTAGAGGAAGTTCAATCGAGTGTTGAAATTCCAATTTCACAAGAATCAGAATCTGCAAAATCTAAAAAGGTAACTTTAGAACTTGCTAATTCTGATAAACTAACAACTCCGTTAGATACAAAATTACCACAAAAGATGAATCAACTAGCTCTAGTAAAGAAACCTCCACCACCCTACCCTCAAAGACTTTAGAAGTAGAAGCAGGAAATTCAATTCAAGAAGTTCCTAGACGTACTCAACCAACTTCATATCAACATCCCATTGGTTGAAGCACTTGAACAAATGCCGAACTAAGTCAAATTCATGAAGGATATCCTGTCAAAAAAATGAAGACTTGGAGAATTTGAGACAATAGCCTTGACAAAGGAATGCAGTACATATCTTCAAAACAAACTACCCCCAAAGTTGAAGGATCCTGGATGTTTTACAATACCTTGCAACATTGGAGCAACATATTGTGGTAAGGCACTATGTGACTTGGGTGCGAATATCAACTTGATGCCTATGTTATAGGAAGTTAGGGATAGGTGAAGTTAGACCGACCACGGTTGCACTTCAATTAGCAGATTATCCTTAGCACATCTAGAAGAAAAAATTGAAGACGTATTGGTACGTGTAGACAAATTTATCTTTCCTATTGACTTTGTGATTCTAGACTTTAAAGCAGAAAAAAAGGTGCCAATCATCCTAGGAAAACCATTTTTAGCAACCGGAAGTACCGTTATTGATATGCCAAAGGCGAGCTTACTATGCGTGTTCAAGATGATCAGGTAACATTTAACGTTTTTAAGTTTATGCGATTTTCTGACACAATTGATGATTGTTTTGCAGTGTCCGATTTAGAGGATTTAATCATAGAGAAGGAACTCAACTATGTTGAGGATCCATTAGAATAAATTTTGACATCAAATCGTCAAAATGATGAGGAGGATGATGAATACTTATTTTTGCTAGAAGCTAATCAAAGGGGATTTAATCTAAATCCATTTTTGAATCTTTAGAGAATAGGGATTATGCCTAACCAAAAGCGTCAATCGAAGAGCCACCTAAATTAGAACTCAAGGTACTTTCTTCACATTTAAAATATGTTTATTTAGGTAATGCTTCTACTTTGCCTATGATTGTTTTAGCATAATTAATCAATGAGCAAGAAGAGAAACTCATCTTTGTATTGAAACAATTCAAGAAGTCTATCAGATGGACCATAGCCGATATTCACAATATTAGTACATCTGTATGCATACATAAGATCATACTAGAAGATGGCGAGAAAGGGATGATTGATGGACAATGAAGACTGAACCCCATCATGAAGGACGTAGTAAAGAAAGAAATCATCAAGTAGTTAGATGCGGGTATAATTTACCCCATCTCAAACAGTTCATGGGTAAGTCCGGCCCCATGCATACTGAAGAAAGAGGTATCACAGTCATTGAAAATGAGAATAACGAGTTGATACCGACTAGAACAGATACAAGATGGAGAATTTACATCGATTACCAGAAGCTGAACAAGGCAACTAGGAAAATTACTTTCCTTTGACATTTTTGGATCAGATACTGGATAGACTCGCGGGGCAAGACTATTAATGCTTTCTTGATGGATACTCGGGGAATAATCAGATTACAGCAGCACCAGAAGATCAACACAAGATAACATTCACCTACTCGTATGGTACATTTGCATTTAGGCACATGCCATTTGGTTTATGTAATGCACCTAATACATTTCAAAGATGTATGATGTCTATTTTTACTAACATGGTTGAGAAATATTTGGAAGTTTTTATGGATGATTTTTTAGTATTCGAAGATACATATGATGATTTCCTAGTCAATATAGCCAAGGTACTAAGGCGATGCGAAGAAACAAACCTTGTATGTAACTGGAAAAAGTGGCATTTCATGGTATGAGTAGGTATTGTTCTAGGGAATCGGATAACAAGACATATAATCAAGGTAGATAAATTAAAGGTAGATGTTATTGAAAAACTCCCACCTCCGACATCTGTAAAGTGTGTTAGGAGCTTTTTGGGCCATGTAATATCCGGGAATTAGGGCTTGTGCATTTTTACTCAATTGCATGTACTTGTATTCCTGTGTATATTATGAATGTGCTTTATGAATTTTGAAAACAGTAGAATGTAGGAGAATGCCTTATAAATTATTTAAGTTTAAGTTTAAAAGAGGAAGCTAAGCCTAAGAGGCCTTAAGAAAATTTGTAGGGGAAATATGCCACTAAAATGGGCTTGTTTAAGTGGCTTGGAGGCGCCACTTAGGGCCTTAGTAAGTGACGCCACAAGCAAAGGGGGAATGGCCTAGGTTGAATCACAAGGGAAGCAAAAGGAGTTTTATTTTGCTACAAGGATGAGCAAAGAAGGGCGCATATGGACTCTAGAGGAAGGAAGTATAGATTGGGTTGGAGTGTTAAGGATTCGACTAAGGTAGAGTGAAATAAGGGACTTGATAGTGAGAGGAGGAATTGGCCAAATAGGGGACTCTAGATGTAGTAGCTTCGGCAAAAAGGGGAGAAGTGAGGCCATTCTCAATTCTTTTCTTTTCTCTTTAGTTCTCTGCTGAATTCTCTAGCCAATCTACCCCTTTCTTCTTCATTTATTTTGTGTTAGCTGAATCCTCCTTTGCCACCATAGTCGAATTGCTCAACCCCTTCTTCTGTTCTTTTCTTTCACAATTCTTCCAAAAGACGAATTACTCCTGAGATAGATGAATATCCCATCTCCATTAGGAGCCATAGCCGAATCTCAAGGTGGCCTTATTCTTTCCTCTCTATTGCAAGTTTTAAAAGCCAGAAACCCAACATCTTTCCCTCCTGTCGACATTTAGAACTTGTGGACTACTCGAAAGTGGTAAGTATTTCTTCTTTGAGCAATCGGTTTTGGGTTCTCTTTCTTTTAGTGTGCCGAACCAATGATTAGGCCTTGGTATAACGTTGGCGAAATTTTCTTTAAAGCCATAAGTGATGTGTTCTTTTGTGTGTAGCCAAAGGAAGGAAGCACTAAGGATTCTTTCAGGATTTGATTCATCAAGGTGAGTGATATGTGGTATTCGGCCAAGGGCCATTTTCTTAGATTATTGTTATAGTCGATTCTAACAATGGTTAAGCAAGAATTTCGGCAACATCAGGAACAAGAAGTGGTTTTCGGGATTTAAAATCGCAAGGTGAGTGTACATGTACATTCGACCATATTTAAGTGACTTAGATCTATTTCTTATTTGTTCGAAAGCCGAAACTAATCAAGTCCAGTGAACTAGTGTTGGCCTATTGCAAGGAAGAAATATCACGGAGTTTCGGGATTTGATTAGTAGTGAATTCGGCAACAAGGTAAGATTTTGGTTGTGTTAATCCTTCGAGATTTGATCATTTGGCCGAATGGCCTTTACCTAAAATGGTTAGTGTTGGCCGAATGTAGGAACTAAAGATCTAAAAGATTAGATCAGGTTTTCGGGATTTCAGTGAAAGCGTTAAGTGAATCAGGTGTGTACCCCACACTAACTCTCAATAGATTTACGGCATCAATTTTATATATGTGTTTATAATGATGTGAAATGTGGCCAAAGGTACCATGCAATGGTACAAAGTACTCAGGTACGTTAACCTACTACTACTGTGGTCATAATATTATGAATATATGTTATGGCACTCATGTGAAACTATAACGAATGTAAATAAGGCATAAGATAAGCTATTGGCATGATTTGTATGACATGGGGCATATGGGTGATATGAAAAGGGGAAGTGATTTGGTGGTTTTATACCGCAATATCTGAATGTGGTGACTCATGCCACAAAAATCCGAATGTGGTGACTTATGTCACAAATGATTATCTGGTAGCTATGCCACAATATATATAAGGGCGATGAGCATGTCGTTTGCAGCGACTGCATTCGATGATGTGTAGCGGATGGAGGGTCGACTTAGTATTCCCCATGGTGTGATGGTTGGTACGGGCGATGTGTAGCGGATGGTTAACTAGGTTTGGGTTCGAGAATGCATTATTACTTATATTTGCCATCTGTACATGTTTGAACTGATGTGCCTAAATTTGTTGAGACTTAGTGTTGGCTGTTACACACTGAGTCTGTTTGACTCACCTCGTTGTGGGATATTTTTCCGGTGACACTCAGTAATGGACCGGGTCGGCAAAAGCTCAGTGGTGGCCATGCTCAGCTCAGAGATTATTTTATTTTTATTAGTTTTTAATTTTCAAGTTTTGGATTTATTTTAGGATTTGTTTTTGATGTAATAAGGCCACTAGTATGAAACTGTTTATGCATGCATTTTAATTATTTTAGTATGATACGATTTTATCAATTTAAAGTTCAAGTAACTTTTATTAAAAATAAATGTTGAATGTTTTGACACCTAATCAAAACCGTTTAAAATTTGAACCCAACACTAATCAACTGTTTTTCAAAAACACTCTTGTATTTGGCAAAGTTCAAATAAGTTTCAAATGGTTTTTCCCTAGAAGCATGCCAGATCCGGTCAGGGCTTGTGGGCCGAGTTTGGGGTGTTTTAGCTTGGTATCAGAGCCCGATTCAAAACTCGACCTTGAGGGCTTTTAGGGCCCAAAATGTTTTCTTTCTTTTGAAAATGGGTTTTACTAAGAAATGAGCAGGGTTTTTCTGGCATGGCACCTAAGTCTCCGGCCCGAAGTCCACCAGGTAAGTACCCCTAACTTCTCTGTGATTTGTATTTGGGAATATATAGGGACGTAGATTAGTAGATTAGGAAATATTAAACCCTAGGATTAGTCTACTTCAACACCAAGTTACATAAAACTTAAAGTCAACCAAACAAACCTGTGTCTGAGTCACCGAGTTAAAGGTGTGGCAACCACAGTGCGCGATGTCTAGGATTAGATTCAAGTGGGAGCTTGGTATTTAAGCGATCCTAGTGACTCACCTCCTCGCTCGAATCCTACAGTGCGTAGTGACAGTTCACCTTAGCCAAGAGGACTCAAACACGTGCAAAACCTAATAATTAAAACCCAAAAGGGACCATCACCTTGTTTTGAGAAACTCAAAATTCAAACCATGATTCTAAAATTTCAAGTGCCCTTGATTTAAAGAGGACCAAAATACCCTTGATTCGCAACTTGACCAAATTACCCCTAACTTGTACAAATGACCAAAATACCCTCAATGTGGAAAGTTACCAAAGTACCCTCAAAATTAAAATTTCCAAAATACCCTTGTTATGACAAGTCACCAGGAACCATATTTTGCGAAAAATCATCGAAATGACCCTGGCTTGTAAAATTACAAAAATACCCCTAATGTATAAAATTACCATTTTACCCTTGAAATTTTCTTGTCAAGTATTTCAATTTAAAAAAAAAACTATATAGCAAAGAAAAAATTTTTACTTTGTGAAATTTTCAAATACCCTAATTTGGAAAATTACCAAAATACCCCTGTAGGATAAAATTACGGAAATACCCCTGGGTAGTGGAAAACAACAAATAATGACAACTATAATATTTTTCTGTAATGAATGCAAGTTCATGAATGTGATTGAATGAATGAATTGAGACTGTATGTGTATGAAATCGAAAGAACTACTCCCTAGAACTATTGATCATAAGACTGTTCATGAGAAATCAGTGAAACAAAAACTAATCTATAAAATTCTTAAATCAGATAAACTTGATTCAGAAGTATGAACTCTAGGGGATGTGGTCGTAACGTGTGTGGCCGTTGTAGAGGCCGAATGACCGTGTCGGAACCCGTTAGGTCAGGACAAGGGTCCAAAAATGAGATGCCACCACCATCGATCGCTGATGTGGAATATCAGGATCAGACGGGGGATGATGCAGTATCACAGGCGATGCTACGAGTTCTGGAAAGGGTGGCTAGAGCAGGCGGAGGCATGGGAGCTCGAAAGTTGGTACCTGAGTGACTTCGAGCTAATGGAGCTAAATTCTTCCGAGGAGTTTCTGGTGTGGCACCTAATACGGCTGAGTATTGGTTGGAAGCAACGGAGCGGATTATGGACGACTTAGACCTGACTACCGAGGAAAAACTGAAAGGGGTAGTGTCGCTACTCCGTGATGAGTCATACCAATGGTGGCTCACAGATCGGGATGGTGCTATCGCAAACTATCTTACTTGGGAATATTTTAAGGTGGCATATCAGAAGAAGTACATTGGAACTAGTTATGTGGATGCGCAGAGGAAGGCATTTTTGAGGCTGGTGCAAGGAAATAAGTCTGTAGTGGAATACGATGCAGAATTCTTAAGGCTGAGCCGTTATGCTTGAGGTATTGTGTCGACGAAGCATGAGCGGTGTGTCCGATTTGAGGACGGGCTGAGGGATGACCTGAGGTTGTTGATAGCTCCATAGTAGGAGCGAGAGTTTGTCGTGTTGGTGGAGAAGGATAAGGTAGCCGAAGGGATTAAGGAATCGGTGAGGCAGAATATGGACCGCAATAGGCAAAAGTGAGGTTTTGGACCATCAGGGTCATCGGGGAATACCCAAAAGAGGCCTAAAGTTGATGGGCCACGAGGTCAACAAGCTACTACGGGAGGGCAGTATCGTACTTGTGCCCAATGTGGAAAGATGCATTTAGAGAAGTGTTGGACGGAGACAGGAGGATGCTTTAAGTGTGGGTCCAAGGACCACATGATTAAGGATTGTCCTATGAGAACAGAAGGGGGTCGACCAGTAAGCCAAGGTCCTAACCAAGCTGGAAGAGGTGGACAGTAGCCACCGCGAGGCCGTGGTTCGGCTAGCAGAGGTAACGGTGCTGGAAAGGGACGAGGAACCCCGGGCAGAGGTGCTAATAATACACAGGCAAGGCAGTCGGGTTTGGTTTATGCGGTACGTCGGAGGGAGGACAGAGACGCACCTGACGTCATAACCGGTACGTTCTTTATATTTGGGAAGCCTTACTTTGCTTTGATTAATGTTGGCTCTACGCACTCTTATGTTGCATGTAGAGTAGTTGAAACTTTAGGAATAGCATCTGAACTTTCTAGTAGGGGATGACTGTAGTAAGCCCATTAGGTCAAACTGTAGTGGTGAACAAGATATTTGGAAAGTACCTCTAGAGATTCAAGGAGTGGTATTTTTTGCCAACTTAATGGAACTACCATTCAGAGAATTTAATCTCATACTTGGTATGGACTGGCTAGTGGAACATCGGGCTGTATTAGATTGTACAGCTAAGCGAATGGAGTTAAGGTTGCCGGATGATAAGGCGGTAATTATGATAAGGGAAAGAAGAAATTACTTGTCTAACGTAGTTTCAGCCTTAAAGGCTGATAAGATGATTCGGAAGGGGTGTAAGGCATTTTTAGCTTTCGTTAGTGCTTTGGATGTGAAAGAAGCGGGGGTTACTAGAGTTAGAACCGTAAGGGAGTTTTTGGATGTCTTTCTGGAAGAATTACCTGGAATACCCCGGATAGGGAAGTGGAATTCAGGATTGATTTGATGCCAGGAACAACTCCTGTGTTAATTGCCCCGTACAGAATGGCACCAAAGGAGTTGGTTGAGCTCAAGGCTCAGATCCAAGAATTACTTGACCGCGGGTTTATCCGACCCAATGTGTTTTCATGGGGAGCACCGGTCTTGTTTGTGAAGAAGAAGGACGGAACTATGCTTATGTGCATAGATTATCGTCAGTTGAATAAGCTGACCATCAAGAACAAATATCCATTGCCAAGGATAGACGACTTGTTCGATCAGCTTAAGGGGGCGACAGTAGTCTCAAAGATAGATCTAAGGTCTGGATATCATCAGCCTAAGGTGAAGGAGGCTGATATCCATAAGACAGCTTTCCGGGCAAGGTATGGGTATTTTGGGTTTGTAGTAATGCCTTTTGGGTTGACGAATGCCCCGGCCGTGTTCATGGACATGATGAACTGGGTTTTCCAACCCTATCTGGATCGATTCGTTGTTGTGTTCATAGACAATATTTTGGTGTATTCGAAGTCAGAGGAAGAACATGATGATCACCTCTGAGTTGTGTTGCAAGTGTTAAGGGAGAAAAAGCTATATGCCAAGTTCAGCAAATGCGAATTTTGGCTGAAGGAGGTTACGTTTTTAGGACATGTGGTATCTGCTGAAGGAATAAGGGTGGATCCTCGGAAGATTGAGGCAGTTTTAGATTGGAAACCACCTAGGTCGGTGGCTGAGGTTCGTAGTTTCTTGGGTTTGGCAGGCTATTATAGAAGGTTTGTAGAAGGGTTCTCATCAATAGCCGCACCTCTGACGAAGTTGCTAAGGAAGGAGGTACCTTTCATATGGACTGATAAGCAACAGGAGAGCTTTGAGAAGCTTAAGAGAGTCTTGACTGAAGCTCTAGTTTTGATTTAGCCTGAGGCAGGGAAGGATTTTGTAGTGTACTGTGATGCTTCCCATATAGGATTGGGTGGTGTCCTTATGCAAGACGGGAAGGTAGTTGCTTATGCATCTCGATAACTAAGGCCACACGAGGTTAACTACTCGATGCATGACTTGGAATTGGCGGCAGTGGTCTTTGCTCTTAAGGTATGGAGGCACTACTTATATGGAGAGAAGTCCGTAATCTACATGCACCACAAAGCCTCAAATATCTCGCGACTCGTAGGAGTTGAACCCAGAGACAATGAAGGTGGGTAGAATTATTGAAGGACTACGATTGCTCTATAGAGTATCACCCGGGCAAGGCGAATGTGGTGGCGGATGCCCTAAGTCAAAAAGTAGTGACAGAGTTAAGGGCAATGTTCGCACATTTAAGCCTTTATGATGATGGAAGTTTATTAGCAGAATTGCAAGTGAAGTCGACATGGCTGAATGAGGTGAAAGAGGGATAGTTGGCAGATGATAATTTCAGTACTAAGCTACAGCAAGTGCAGAGGGGGGAGTTGGAGGATTATGGTATTAATGGCGATGGAGTATTGTGTTTCAAGGGAAAGGTTTGTATGCCGAAGAACGAGGAGTTAAGGTGGAGAATTCTTTAGGAATCATATAGTAGTCCTTATGCTATGCATCCTAGAGGCAGTAAGCTGTACAGAGACTTAAGGGAACAGTTTTGGTGGCCTGGTCTTAAGCGGAAGTTACGAAATTTGTAGGGAAGTGCTTAACATGTCAAGAAATTAAGGATGAACACCAAGTTCCGTCAGGGTTGCTTCAGCCAATACCCATTCCGTAGTGGAAGTGGGAGAGAATCACCATGGACTTCGTTAGTGGGCTTCCCCTTACGCCTACTAAGAAGGGCTCGGTATGGGTGATAGTGGATCGACTGACAAAGTTCGCGCATTTCATTCCAGTGCTAGTTGACTATTCTCTCCAGAGATTAGCAAAGTTGTATGTTGCGAAAATTGTAAGGTTGCACAGAATGCCGATATCGATTATCTCGGATAGGTATCCGAGGTTTACGTCTCAGTTTTGGAAGGCACTACATCAAGCTTTGGGCACCAGATTAGATTTCAGTACGGCATTCCATCCGTAGTCGGACGGTCAATCTGAACGGGTAATACAAGTGTTGGAGGATATGCTGAGGGGCTGTGTGGTAGACTTCAGAGGAAGTTGGGAAGAATATTTGCCTCTAGCGGAATTTGTGTACAACAACAGTTATCAGGCAAGTATTCGGATGGCACCGTACGAAGCACTGTATGGACGGAAGTGTCGCATTCCTACATGTTGGACGGAATTGGGAGAATGTCATATTTTGGGTCCAGAGATTGTGCCAGAATCCGAGGAAAAGGTTAAGGTAATTTGGGCACTGTTGAAGGAGGCGTCTGACAGGCAGAAGTCGTATACCGATCTCAAATGGAAGGACATAGAATTTGCTGTGGGAGATCAAGTGTTTCTCAAAGTTTCACCTTGGAAGAAAGTGATGAGATTTGGTCGAAAAGGGAAGCTAAGTCCTAGGTTTATAGGACCTTATCGGGTGTTGAAACGAATTGGACCGGTGGCATACCTATTAGAGTTGCCTTTAGAATTGAAGCAGATGCACGACGTATTCCATGTCTCTATGCTACATCGATACCGATCGGATCCATCTCATGTATTTCCGGTTGAAGAGGTGGAGCTGAGACCAGATCTGTGTTATGAGGAAGAGCCGATTCAAATTCTGGAACAAGATGTGAAGGTGCTTTGGAGGAAGTTGGTCCCTCTGGTCAAAGTGTTATGGCGTAACCATGGATCGGAAGAAGCTTCTTGGGAGCCGAAATAAGCAATGCGACAGCAATAACCCCACCTATTCTAGCCTTGTAATTTTGAGGTCGAAATTATTTTAAGGGGGTAGAACTGTAATATTTGAGAATTAGGGCTTGTGCATTTTTGCTCAATTGCATGTACTTGTATGCCTGTGTATATTATGAATGTGCTTTATAAATTTTGAGAACAGTAGAATATAGGAGAATGCCTTAGAAATTATTTAATTTTAAGTTTAAAAGAGGAAGCTAAGCCTAAGAGGCCTTAAGAAAATTTGTAGGGGAAATATGCCACTAAAATGGGCTTGTTTAAGTGGCTTGGAGGTGCCACTTAGGGCCTTAGTAAGTGGCGCCACAAGCAAAGGGGAACGCCTAGGTTGAATCACAAGGGAAGCAAAAGGGAGTTTTATTTTGCTATAAGGATGAGCAAAGAAGGGACGACATATGGACTCTAGAGGAAGGAAGTATAAATTGGGTTGGAGTGTTAAGGATTCGGCTAAGGTAGAGTGAAATAAGGGATTTGATAGTAAGAGGAGGAATTGGCCAAATAGGGGACTCTAGATGTAGTAGTTTCAGCAAAAAGGGGAGAAGTGAGGCCATTCTCCATTCTTTTCTTTTCTCTTTAGTTCTCTGCCAAATTCTCTAGCCAATCTACCCCTTTCTTCTTCTTTTATTTTGTGTTAGCCGAATCCTCCTTTGCCACCATAGCCAAATTTCTCAACCCCTTCTTCTTTTCTTTTCTTTCACAATTCTTCCAAAAGCTGAAATACTCCTGATATAGACGAATATCCCATCTCCATTAGGAGCCATAGCTGAATCTCAAGGTGGCCTTATTCTTTCCTCTCTATCGCAAGTTTTAAAAGCCAGAAACCCAACATATTTCCCTTCTGTTGACATTTAGAACTTGTGGACTACTCGAAAGTGGTAAGTATTTCTTCTTTGAGCAATTGATTTTGGGTTCTATTTCTTTTAGAGTGTCGAACCAATGATTAGGCCTTGGTATAAGGTTGGCCGAATGTTCTTTAAGGCCATAAGTGATGTGTTCTTTTGTGTGTAGCCAAAGGAAGGAAGTACTAAAGATTCTTTCGGGATTCGATTCATCAAGGTGAGTGATATGTGGTATTCGACCAAGGGCCATTTTCTTAGATTATTGTTATATCCGATTCTAACAATGGTTAAGCAGGGATTTCGGCAACATTGGGAACAAGTAGTGGTTTTCGAGATTTAAAATCGCAAGGTGAGTGTACATGTACATTCGGCCATATTTAAGTGACTTAGATCTGTTTCTTATTTGTTCGAAAGCTGAAACTAATCATGTCCAGTGAACTAGTGTTGGCCGATCGCAAGGAAGAAATATCACGGAGTTTCGAAATTTTATTAGTAGTAAAATTGGCAACAAGGTAAGATTTTGGTTGCGATAATCCTTCGGGATTTAATCATTTGGCCGAATGGCCTTTAGCTAAAATGGTTAGTGTTGGCTGAATGTAGGAACTAAGGATATAAAGCATTAGATCGGGTTTTCGGATTTCGATTGAAAGCGTTATGAATCGGTGTGTACCCACACTAACTCTCAATAGATTTACGGCATCAATTTTATATGTGTTTATAATGATGTGAAATGTGGCCAAAGGTACCATGCAATGGTATAAAGTACTCAGGTACATTAACCTACTACTACTGTGGTCATAATATTATGAATATCTGTTATGGCACTCATGTGAAACTATAACGAATGTGAATAAGGCATAAAATAAGCTATTGGCATGATTTGTATAACATGGGGCATATGGGTAATATGAAAAGGGGAATTGATTTGGTGGTTTTATACCACAATATTAGAATGTGGTGACTCATGTCACAAAAATCTGAATGTGGTGACTTATGTCACAAATGATTATCTGATGGCTATGCCACAATATATATAAGGGCGATGAGCATGTCGTCTGCAGCGACTGCCTTCGATGATGTGTAGCAGATGGAGGGTCGACTTAGTAGTCCCTACGGTGTGATGGTTGGTACGGGCGATGTGTAGTGGATGGTTAACTAGGTTTGGGTTTGTGAATGCATCATTACTTATATTTGCTATATGTACATGTTTGAACTAATGTGCCTAAATTTGTTGAGACTTAGTGTTGGCTGTTACACACTGAGTCTGTTTGACTCACCCTATTGTGGGATATTTTTCAGGTGACACTCAGTAATGGACTGGGTCGGCAGGAGCTCAGTGGTTGCCATGCTCAGCTCAAAGATTATTTTATTTTTATTAGTTTTTAATTTTCAAGTTTTGGATTTATTTCGGGATTTGCTTTGATGTAATAAGGCCACTAGTAGAACTGTTTATGCATGCATTTTAATTATTTTAGTATGATATGATTTTATCAATTTAAAGTTCAAGTAACTTTTATTAAAAATAAATGTTAAATGTTTTGACACCTAATCAACACCGTTTAAAATTTGAACCCAACACTAATCAACTGCTTTTCAAAAACACTCTTGTATTTGGCAAAGTTCAAATAAGTTTCGAATGGTTTTTCCCTAGATGCATGCCAGATCCGGTCAGGGCTTGTGGGCCGGGTTTGGGGTGTTTCAGGCCACGCTAGTTTCTGTCGAAGATTTATCAATGAGTTCTCCAAAGTTGCTAAACCCTTATGCAAATTATTGGAGAAGGACACGGTGTTTCAAGTTGATGAGGAGTGCTTAAGAGCTTTCAACCATTTGAAGAGTCGGTTAGTCTCGGCACCCATAATAGTCACACCAGACTGGGATTTGCCATTTGAATTGATGTGTGACGCAAGTGACTTCACGATCAGAGCTGTCATGGGTCAGCGAAGGAACAAAGCTTTTCATCCCATCTACTATACGAGTCAGACTTTGACCGGAGCTCAACTGAAATACGTGGTAACAGAAAGAGAGTTACTTGCTATTGTGTTTGTTTTTGACAAGTTTCGATCTTATCTTGTAGGTACCAAAGTGACTATCTATATGGACCACTCGACAATTAAGTATTTACTTGCCAAGAAAGACGCTAAGCTGAGACTAATCCGTGGGTATTTCTACTTCAAGAGTTCGATCTAAAAATTCAAGATAGAAAGAGAGTAGAAAATCAAGTAGTAGATCACTTGTCCCGATTAGAGCCGCTAGAAGGGAATTCTCCACTTATACCAATTCTGGAGACATTTCCAAATGAACACACACAGAAGGTAAATCATGTCCATAATACACCTTGGTTTGCTGATACTGCTAACTATTTAGCTTGTGGTTTGATGCCGATTGATAAGACATATCATCAAAAGAAAAAGTTTCTTCACGATGTGAAGTACTATTTCTGGGAAGAACCATATTTGTTTAAAAAGTGTGCAGATCAAATGATCAGGTGATGCGTGGTAGAAGATGAAGTACATAAGATTTTATACCACTGTCACTCATCTCCGAGTGGGGGACACTTTGGAGGAACACGCATTGCGGCCATAGTATTTCAAGCCGGATTCTTTTGGCCACCACCATTTGTAACACCCCTAACTTGTAATCACCTCCGTTCTAGGGTTAAGAGGCATTACAGGACATATCTAAACTTTTAAAATCATTTAACAGACATAAGATACATCATCATATCATAGCAAATCATATACATAGAGTCCCTTTTAAAGTTTACGAGACCTTCAACATGCATTGAGAAGAGGTTGGGACTAAACCGAGCAGATACAATTTTTTTTGAAAAATTAAACATTTTTCAAAGTTACAGAGGTCACACACCCGTGTGGCCAGGCCATGTGCCTCACACGGCCACAAGACACACCGTGTCTAAAACCATGTGAAACAGGGCATACATTCTGACTTGCACCACATGGCTGAAGACACACCCGTGTGCTTGACCTATGAGCAACACTGACTTAATTCACACGACTTGTCACACACCCATGCATCTGGCCAGTGTGCAAGTCTGACTTATTTCAAATTACAACCTTAAGAGAAACGGTCGAGACACATGCCCGTATGCTCAACCGTGTGGGCAAATATAGGCCATTTGCAAGGCAAATTGGCCACCCAAATTTTGGGTCAAACCTGCAAGCAATCAATATGTCTCCATTCATAATCTAATAGCAAACAAAAACATGCCAAATCATGCACAAATCGACCCTTAACCACATCATTCATTGGTACATACAATTCTTACTCAAATATACCAATTCAAAGGATCAACTTTCCATCAAAAACATATAACTAATACTTCGTCTAAACCATTTCAATTCATAGCAATTTCTCATCATTTGAATATCCAAAATCAACCATGAACTCACCTATTTATGTACCATTTCATTTATCCATTTCATTTATCCCTTTTATGAGTACATCATATGAAACACCTTAACCTGTACCTGTTCCCGGACTAGGGTTAAGAGGTATTACTAATCACATCCGGACATTTCATATCATTCCACATCCAAACATAGTAATTCACGTTCAAAGAGTCCCTTAATGAGGTCTACGAGACCTTAATCATGTTTTATAATAGGGCAGGGACTAAACCAAACTCATACGAAAATTTATGAAATTCAAACATTTTTCTAAGTTACGGATGTCACACGCCCATGTGGGTAGGCCGTACACCTCACACGGCATCGGACATGGCCATGTGTCCAAGCCATGGCAAAACAGGGCATACCTACTGACTTGGCCACACTGCTTGAGACACGCCCGTGTGCCTCACCCATGGTTGACACTGACTTGCACCACACGGCCAGTCACACGCCCGTGTGTCCAGCCCGTGGTCGAGCTTGACTTGAATCAAATTACAAATTCGAAAGACATGGTCGAGCCACACGCCCGTGTGCTCAACCATATAGGCAATTATAGGCCATTTTCAAGGCCTAACTTTCCTCCCACACATTGAATCACCTACAAGCTTGAAACCATATGCATTTAAATCACAAATGGCAACCAAAACATACTAATATATGCACCAATTCTTCATCAACTATACCATCAATAATCATACCCAATTTCATCTCACATTAGTTCATCCAAAGCACCAAAACTCACATCCCCATCATATAGATCAAACATCATATAAACCCTACCACCATACACATTTAGATCACAATTTTCATCAACCATTTAAGCATTAGCGTACCATATTCATCCTTCATTTAACACACACATATATCATTAACATCATTCAACTTTCAAGCCATGTCACATGGCAATCTTATACACATCAAAAACATATCAGATCTATTAGCTTATACATGCCATATACCAAATATTTACATCTTTCAAATGTACCAAAATAGATAGCCAATAGTGTGATAGAGCCGCTGACGATACTCGGATCCGAGCTAGCTTTAGTGACACTGTAAAACAGAGAAACAATTCACACAATAAGCTTTTAAAGCTTAGTAAGCTCGAAATATAATACATACTATTCAATCATGCAACACCAATACATAATTAAACCATCACATAGGTAGATGCACAATTAGGCACATTATCATCCTCAACTAATGCTCAAATATCCATTCATTCAACCTTTAAATCTATCATCAACCAAATAGGTTCAAACATACCTTTGCCAACACCTAGTTAACAAACGTTCTTGTTGTTCGATGCCCGATACATATCTCATGCACTGTTCAATATCTTTTCAACTCAATCGCACACTTAGTGCCCAAATCATAGCTGAAACTTAATTAACATCGCACACTTAGTGCCTCAATACAAAACCAAACTTAATTTGGTATCGCACACACATGCCAATCAGTAAAGCCGAAGCTTCAGTTATTTTGCACACACAGCGCTATTCAACTCTGTCTCGATTTCAATTACGCACACTTAGTGCAATTTAATTCAATTCCACACATAGCGTTTCTAATTCAATAATCACAAAATTATTCATTCCATTGCATTTAAACATAAATTAAGAACACTTATTATATCCGAACTTACCTCGGACGTCGAAATATCGAGACTTATCGATCAATTGAGTACTTTGTCTTTGCCTCGATCTCGATCCGAATCTTTCCTTTCTTGGTCTATACATATTTAAATTCAACACATTCAATCACCAAATCATTCAATTTAGTCCAAACACACTTATTTTGGGCATTTTACAAAATAGCCCTCATATTTTCACATTTCGACACTTTAGTCCCTAATTCACAAAATTATAAAATACACAAAATTTTACTACACCATGCTTAGGACGAATTCTCCTTAGTCTCATACAAGCCCATATATTTCATTTATTTCAACTTTTAGTCCCTCAATTTCTTATTTTCACAATTTAGTCCAATATACTCAAAATCACCAAAAATCCAAAGATAAACTAGGTTAATCTATCACATAACTTTCATATTTCATTCTCAAACATCACAAAGCTTGTAAAATCATCAATGGCACATTTCAATTTCACCATCAATTCACAAAATTAAAGTATGGGTTGTGAAAAGCATTAAGCAACGATTACAAAAACATAGAAATTATCAAAAACTGAATCAAAAACTTACCTCAATCAAGCTAAGCCCTAGCCGAATATAACAAAGCTTCAAACTCTCTTCTTTGTTTCTTATTTTTGGTGAAAGATAGAGGATAATAGCCACTTTCATGCTTTAATTTGTTATATTATAACCTATTTTAACATTATTATTGTTTTACCTATTTAACATTTACTAAATAATACATAAAACATATATTATAAGGTTAATTTAGTCCGTTGCCGTCCACTACCTTAATTAATGGCCAAATTGTAACATAAAGCCTCCATATTATAAAGACATCAACAATTAGGACTTTATAAATTAACACACAGCTTTTGCATTTTATGTGATTGAGTCCTATTTCATAATTCGACACACAATCGATAAAATTTTCACACAAAACTTTCACACATGTTTAATCAAATAATATAAACACCAAAATTAAACTTAAAATATTTTTTCGACCTCGAATTTGTGGTCCGAAACCATTGTTTAGACTAGTGTCTAAACCAGATTGTTACATCATACATACCAACTTATGCATCAATAAGCATAAACAAAACTCATTCATAGACACATCCATTAATAAGCCATATCACATGGCTATTTTTGCACATCTCAAAACATACTCTAATACTTCTAGTGTAACACCCCTAACTCGTATCCGTCATCGGATTAGGGTTATGAGGCATTACCGAACTAGACTCAGAACATCGCAGGCATTTATCACAATTCATACATTTATCAATTCCCAAAATTCATAGATTGAATTTCCAATTTCCAACTAGTAGTTCATACCAAAAATTTAGATTTAACCAAAAAACTAATCAAATCAAAGCTCACATGAATTAATTTGCATGCATATAACTGAATTTAAGATGTCTATAGGGTACATGCATCGCATATCTATATTATCTTATAGTACATTTAAGAACATAAAGAATAGTTCATGTCATACTAAATTTGTTTGCTTTGTAATCAAAACATCATACATATACCAACTTACCATCTACTATACCACTTTATTTCATTACAGATTATAAATAGTCTATAATTGTTTTAAGCATTTTAGCATAAGTAACAAATATAAATACACTAAATTTGAATGATCAAATAAATTAATCAAAATTCATACAATTAACCAATACATAACTACCTATTCGGTTACATCCATTATGTCTAACCCAATTTAATCATACTAAATGTCATATATGTAAATTTATATATACCAAATGTTTCATACATACCAATTATATACATCATTTCACATTTTTGTCAAAGTGAGTTTAAAACCCCATTTAACATACTTGAATACAAAACATAAACATAACAAACATATCATCCTCATAGTCCATGAAAACCTTCATATTAATAAGATGTTATTATTTTAACCTATGGTATCATTATTGACAAGACCAAATTGTACCTATTATAAACATCAAGACCATGGCCGAATATAAGGTAAACAAATCCTTACCATTTTGGCATCACAATGACATAACCATATGCATCATCTAGTTATTAAAGAGAAAACCATATGTATCCTCATCAAAACACAAAATAAAAGCCATATTTGTATGGCTATAATACATATATTATCCAAGTTTCCAACTCAAACAAGGACATTAATCACCCTATACATGCCTTTATCCAAAATAAAGCAAGCTAAAGGTGTACCAAAAAATGATAGTGTGGTTGACTCTGCTGATGATTTCTCGAGCCCGTAGCTTAACCAAATCTATAAAACAGAACATTGAACACACGGAGTAAGCTTACTAGCTTAGTAAGTCTTAAGCAAGTACAACTTAATATTCAAACATTTAAACTTTTAATAAATAAATTCATAGCAATGAATATAAGCATTATATAAGTAAATTATTCATGGCCGAATACCCTCAATGCCATTAACTTAAATATTAAGACTTTACTACCATGAACATATACATTATCCAATCATATGAATATCATATGCATTAGTACATTCAAGACAAGTAAACATGTCATAAATATCGATCTCATTTTCATTTTTTTTAATTTCGCATTACTAAACTCTTTTACCATTGTCCTTCTCAATTATAATCGAAACTTCAAGTAATATAAATACATGTATATACCTTAATCTCACATGTGTATATATACAATTCATACCTATCAATGATAAGCTCAATATCACAAAATAAAATGCATTTTGTATCACCAACTTCATTGCATCACACTTAACTCAAACATTTACAAACTACTTTACCTTATTGCTTACTAATATAATAAGTTAACTCTTACCCGAGCTTGTAGCACATAGCATTATATAGATATGTCTCAACTTGCTTGATTCTCAGATTCTCCATTTATAACATATCATCGGCATTAAGCCTGCTAGGTAATAAGCCCAAAATAATACATCGGCACGAGGCCTACTAGGCATAAAGCCCGATATAAATCCCCGGCACATGGCCTGCTAGGCATTAAGCCCGAAATAGATCACCGGCACAAGGCCTGCTAGGCATTAAGCCCGAAATAATCAACACAATTATCCATTCAATACACATCACTTAATGCTAAGTCACAAACATCAAATATACTTCATTTTAACTTCGCATTTCAAACCGAACAGGCTTATTCATATTAAAATTAACAATTTAATTTCAACTCAACCTTATACCCACATTCGACTATCACATACATTTATGCACAAAATTACTAAATTTCATCAATTACTATGTTCATAAATAATCCTTTGACATATTTTTTCTTAAGAACTTACCTCTACTGTCGACGGACAACGTAGACCGGCTATTCGGTAACCTTCGCCTTTCCCCGATCCAAATCTGTTTTTCTTTTTTTCTTGATCTAAACACATTAAAATTTAGCTCATTCAAGCACATTTCATCTCAATTTAGTCCCAAAACACATAAATGGGAAAATTACCATTTTACCCCTAATGTTTCACATTTTTACAATTTAATCCTATTTACACAAAACACAAAAGACACAAAATTTCACTATAACACCTTAGGGCCGAATGTTCATAGGGATTATACAAGTCCATTTCTTTCATTTATTTAGCATTTTAGCCCCCCTCAAAATTTATTTTTACAATTTGGCCCAAAATACTCAAATTCACTAAAATTTCCAATACAATACAAGCTAATCTTTAACCTAACTTTAATATTTTTCCATTAAACATCATAAATCACAAGTATCTAACCATGGAAGAATATCAAGCATGCTTTAATTTAAAAATTCTAACATGGGTCAGGTACTGTTCGAAGCAACTATCTCTAAAACATCAAAATTATCAAAATCGAAATCAAACTAACCTCGAATTTGAGCTTATATGTGCCGAAAATAAAAAGAAACCAAGTTCTTCTTCTTTCTCCAATATTCGGCCAAGAGAACAAAGATGATAATGGTAATTTCTTTTGTTTTATTTTAACATATAATATGTTATTAATTAATTACTAATATAACCTTTCAAATAAAATAAAACTAACATATAACTTAAGGTTACTTATGTCATATGCCACCCACTAACTTAAAAATGGGCTAATTACCCTTTTAATACTTCTTATTTAAAAGCCAGCACTTTTCACTATAGTATGCAACTTTTACACTTTATGCGATTAAGCCCTTTTTTTAAAAAAATTAAACACTCAAACGATAAAATTTTTCTACGAAACTTTCACACACATTAATTCACATGTAATAAGCACAAAATATAATATTTAAAATTATCTCAGACTCGGATTCATGGTCCCAAAGCCACCATTCCGATTAGGGTCAAATTCGGTTTGTTACATCTAGCCTATACATGCCATACTTAAATATGTACAAATTCAAAAGGTACCAAAATATAATTCGATAGTGTGGTGATGATCCTCAACAATCCCCGAACTTCACGTAGCTTTGATAATCTATAAAACAATCAAACAAACATACACACAAAGTAAGCTTTCATAGCTTAGTAAGTCATAAGCAAATAATAATTTAATGAACACTTACATTAAAAAAATAACCAAATTTATCAAACCTTAACCAAATTTACATTTATTATACTTCCAACCCAAATATTATCACATATACAATAACAATATAACATTAATAGCCAAATGCACATATACTCTTAATCACATATTAATTTCTCTTTTACCATATCTAACTCATATATTCATCTCAAATTTATACTAACCTTTTACTTTATTTTCACATTCGATTTTAACCCGATAATGCCCGATGAACCATTTGGAATTAATAAGTATACTTGGATAGTCGAAAGGCTCGTACAGTACCAACGTCCCAGACATGGTCTTACATGTAATCACATATTGATGCCACTGTCCCAGACAGGGTCTTACACAAATCACTTATGATGCCAATGTCCCAGACATGGTCTTACACATAAACACAAGTCGATGCCAACATCCCAGATGTGGTCTTACAAGAAATCACATATCGAAATCCTATGTCATGACATATGTATCCTACTATTCCTAAGGTTCATACGGGACTTTCGAACATCGAAACTCGATCATTTTAGGCTTGTGAATATTGCGCCCATACTCAATTCATTTCAACATATTATATCCACAAGTAATAATTCAATTTGACACTATTAAAATGAATACAATAGAATTTATCGATATTTATTTACTTATGAACTTACCTCAGATAACGACGGATGAAATTGACTACTTGACCACTTTCGACTTCCCCCGATCTAATTCCGTTTTCTTTTGTTCTTGATCTAAATTCAAATTTGGCTATTTAATAACACCTTTCTTTCAATTCAAACCACAAACACATATTTAGGGTATTTTGCACTTTAGCCTTTAAAATTCACATTTTTGACATTTTAGTCCCTATTTCATAAAATAAAAAAAATGCAAAATTTCAATATTCCATGCTTAGGCCGAATCTTCCTCATGTTCATACAAGTCCATACATTTCATTTATTTCATATTTTAGTCCCTCAATTTATTATTTTCATAATCTAACCCAAAATACTTAAATTCATCAAAAATCCTAAGACAAAACATGTTAACCTTTCACATATCTTTAATATTTCATCATCAAACAAAAAAAAAAAACAAAGCTTTCAACAATGGAAAAACACAAAATCATCATCAAATTCAATAATTGAAACATGGGCTTTATAGTACTCAAAGCAACGATCACAAAAATGTAGAAATTATCAAAAATAAAAGAAAAACATACCTTAATCTAGCCAAAACCAAAGTTGAACCTAGTTGTTCTTTTTTTTTTTCTTTTCTTTTTATTTTTAGTGGAAAGATGAACATAATGCCTATTTTCATACATTTATTATATTATAAAACATATTAATACATAAATTACTTTATTAGCCTTAATGAATTAATAAGAAAACCATATAATATAAACCCCAAATTGTCCATTCAATTAACTAAAGGTCAAATAACCACTTAAGGACTTCATAATCAACTAATCATTTCAAATAAACACTTTAACCATTAGTATGCCACTTTTACATTTTATGCAATTTAGTGCTTTTATTAAATTAAGCATACAAATAGTAAATTAGATCAAGGAATTTTCACACATATTAATTCACACATTATAATCACAGAAAATAATATTTTAATATTTTTTGACTCGGATTTGTGGTCCCAAAACCACTATTTTTACTAGGGTCTAAATCGGACTGTTACACCATTTAAAGATGCATATGCTAACGTAAAGAGTTGTGATTGATGTCAAAGGGTCAAAATGTCACCAACAGAAACGAGATGCCTCGAACAAACATCATTGAGGTAGAATTGTTCGATGTTTGGGGTATTGACTTTCTCAGTCCTTTCCCTCCATATTTTGGTCACAAGTACATCTTGGTAGCTGTAGGCTACATGTCTAAGTGGATTGAGGCTGAAGCATATCCGAAAAATTATGTTAAGGTTGTGATGAGGTTTTTGTAGAAGCATGTGTTCATAAGGTTTAGAAACCCATGAGCCATCATCAGTGATGAAGGGTCCCATTTTGTGAATAAGTGGTTGAAATGGTTACTTGACAAACATGGAGTGAAGCACAAGGTTGCCACTGCTTACCATCTGCAGACAAATGGTTAAGCTGAATAGGCAAACAAAGAGATCAAAGGCATACTTGAGAAGGTAGTTTGGGCGAACCGACGAGATTGGTCCAAAAGACTGGATGATGCTTCGTGGGCCTACAGGACATCACACAAGACACCTTTAGGGATGTCACCCTATAGGTTGGTCTTTGGGAAAGCCTATCATCTGCCTTCAGAGTTAGAGCACAAAACTTACTGGGCACTCCAAAGAATCAACTTGGATCATAAAATTGATAAAGAGAAATGGATGCTTCAACTTAACGAGTTAGAAGAATTCTAAATGTCTTCATACGAGAATACCAAATTATTGAAGGAGAGACTCAAGAAATGGCATGACAAGCACATTCGAGTTCGAGAATTTGAAGTAGGTCAGCAAGTCTTGTTATTCAATTCCATATTAAGGTTCTTTCCAGGTAAGTTAAAATCACATTGTCCAGTCCATTTATGATTCATTGGGTCTATCCATACGGAGTTGTTGAACTTCAAGGTAAGGGAGGTAATGTTTGAGTTAATGCTCAATGCTTCAAACATTATTGGGGAGATAAAATTGAACGGGGTCAAATCTCGTTCATTTTATCAAATGATTGAATTTTCTTGTTTTTTTTCTAATAAATTATTTAGGATGTATTTTTGGGATTAGTATGTTTAAAAAAATTCTGTCTAAGAGATTGGAACATAAGCGGGACTGCTTGTGACCCCTCTAATCTTTCTTGGATATTGATTTTGACATAATTTTCTGAGAAATTATTCCCTAAATGGCAAAATAAATTTTTAAAATTTCAAATAAAAGGGTGGTCAATTTTGATCCAAGTTTTAAAGTTCCAACTCAATTTCAAATTTTCATTAAGTCTGGGGACTTAATTGAACTATTTTTAAAATTTGGTTGCTCATTTTGTAAATAATAAAATTAGGTGCCTCTTTTTGTAAATATTTTCAAAAGGCATCTAGAATAAATGTTTTTAATTTTATAAAACTATATATATGATAATCTTTAATATATAATTATATCTATTATAATATATATTAATTATTATCAACTTTGCATAAAATTAGGATTAGTATCATATTTTATTTAATATGCTTTTATTTTAATAAATTAATAGTAATTAATAATTTAATATGTATTTTAATTAATTATTACTTTTGTTAACTTTGAGTAGAATTAGAATTAGAATTTTTTTTAATTGTTAAATTGTTCTAATAATTCTACTCTAATTCCTACTCCTCTCACTACAAAATCCACCCATCTAAGTTTATTTTTTTTTCATTCATACATCATTCCTTCCAAACACCAAATTCACTAAATGCCGTAGCCTCCTAGCCAACTCTGCTTAGCTACCTAGCAGCCATTCGGCCAGTAGCCCAGCTCCATCACTTTAACACCCCTAACCCGTATCCATTGTCGGACTAGGATTATGAGGTATTACCGATCAAAATATAACCTTTAATCTTCATAATTCATACGACATTAAATCATAATCAAACAATATCATTAAGTCCCTTAATAAGATCTATGAGACATTTAACATGCATTAGAAAGGGGCCGGGACTAATCCAAGCACATACGAAATTTTACCGAAAACTTAACATTTTTCAAAACTACATAGGTCACACGCTCGTGTGGGTAGGCCGCGGCCTTAAACACACCCGTGTATCCAAGCCGTGTCAAAATAGGGATACATACTGACTTGTCCACATGGTCGAAGACATGCCCGTGTGCTTAACTCGTGGTTGACACTGACTTATTTCACACGGCTAGTCACACACCCGTGTGTCTAGCCCGTGTGCGAGTCTGAGTTGTTTCAATTTAAGAGACACGATCGAGCCACACACCCGTGTGCTCAATCATGTGGGAAAATATAGGCCATTTACAAGGCCAATTTGCCACCCACACTTTGGGTCACACCTACAAGCATCAATCCATTCAAAATCATACCTTAAATTCATCCAAAACATACATTTTAACCATCATTTCCACAAACCAATTCAAGCATAAAACATACATTTTTATCTTCTCTAATTCATACCATAAAGATCATTCACATAACAACATTTACACATTATAACCACCATTATCACATATCCAAAATATATACTAAAGGCATTTAACTTTCAAGCCATATCACATGGAAAGAACTAAACAACTCAAAACATACCATATTCACTAGCCTATACATGCCATATACCAAATATACAATGTAACACCCTTAACCCGTGTTCGTCGTCGAATTAGGGTTATGGGTATTACCATGTAAGTTAAAAACTTCAGTTCGCTCGATTGAAACTTAATCATGCATTTTTTTTTCAAATAATTTAATAATAACAAACAACAAATTTCACCTGTGTAATACATACTCGATACATTAATCCAAGTCATATACAACATAACCATTGATGTATTTAAAAAGACTATACAATGTATACTACAACATTATCACTTAACAATACAGATTTCATAAGGCATAAACCTAATTTCCACATAACCGAAATATGCAACTAATTACACAACTCATACATGCTTATAAATTTTGGTCGAATATACAAGACCTCATTTACAACATTTCATGTTGATTTCCTAGCACAAACCAAGTTTGGTAATTATGTACTCAAATAAAATAAGTGACTTCACAAGCAAAATATTTATAAACCATAGTTATACACATCTTCTACATTCGACTATGGCCCTAAACAAATAATTCATTAAACAAGATAATAACATGTGTAACTTTCACCTAGGTTTGGTGGAATACACATACATGCATTACTCACATAATTCCTATCTAGCAAAACAATTTAAATTGTCACACTTATATAATTCCTGAATAAAGCTCAACTAACATATATCTATCTAGACTTATACATATAAAGATTAAATTGATTTCCAAACCATCTAACTAATTTAACACAAATGTTGGTTTTACAAATAAGCCATTATATAGAATGCATAAGATTAAAATAATGAAACAACCATGACCAAACCGTTAAAACCAAACACTTAAACCACATAGTCAAGAACAAATAAAGTCGAGCTTATAATATAAGTTTAAGCCATTTTCGCATGGCTATTTTATAAACACATATAAACATAACATCATTCCAACATTTAGCTAGCCTATACATGCCTTTGATTCCAAAATAACGAGCTCAAAAGTACCGAAAAGGGATGACAGTGTGGTTGACTTCTTCAATGATCCTTCGAGCCCGTAGCTTGACCAAAAATATATAAAACGAACAATGAACACACTAAGTAAGCTCACTTGCTTAGTAAGTCTCAAGCAAATACAAATTGATATTCAAACGTTTAACCTTTAATTAAACAATTCATAGAAAATGAATATAAACATTATAATTACAGAATGATGTGGTTGAATACTATCCATAACCTTAACTTAAGGATTTCACTTATCTTTCATGAACATATACATCATTCATTTTATAGTTATCATAAATATTCCTATACTCCAAATCGAATAAACATCTCATACATATTAATCACATAATCTTTTTTTTTATACGCACATAAAATCACATCCAAATTTATTTCTCAATAACGAATTTACTTATAGCCGAATCATTAAAACAACATGTAGACATTAGGCTCAATTCATACATAGCTATATATAAAGGGTTCATGTTCATCCTTTATAAACTCGATAGATAATACACTTCAATCCATAATAAGCTAGTAGGATAACACTTACTTGGGCTAATGATACATAGCATTAAATAATATGTCACACCTCATTTATTATATGAGCTCTCAGTTTATAGCTTATCACCGGCATTAAGCCTGCTAGACTAGAAGTCCAAAATAATTCACCGACACGAAGCCTGCTAGGCTCAAAGCCCCGAATAGATCACCGGCACAAGGCCTGCTAGGCAATAAGCCTGAATCAAATCAATGCACAAGGCACGCAATAAGCAATCAAATCATCGGCACAAGGCGAATCAAATCAATCAAATCAAGACAAGGCCTACTAGGCAATAAGCCCGAATCAAATCACCGGCACAAGGCCTGCTAGGCTTTAATGCCCGAAATAATTCATAAACCAGCCCATCAAATTACATTTCTTAACACTATCTTCACTAACTAAACATATACACAATTCACATTCACATATCACAACGAATGTACAAATTCTTATCACATATACAAAAACACATCTAATCCATTTTAAAGCCTTTACATTCGGCTAACACATATATTCATACTCAAATTTATCAAATAATTTCATTGAACCTATTCATAAATAATTCTTTAACATACTTTAGCTTAAGGACTTACCTCGATTAACAACGGACGACTTAAACTAGCTATTCTACAACCTTTGTCTTTCCACGATTTAAATCCAATTTCCTTTGTTCTTGATCTAAACATATCAAAAATAGTCTCATTCAAGTACATTTCACTTCAATTTAGTCCCAAAACACATAAATATACAATTTACCATTTTACCCCTAATGTTCATATTTTTACAATTTAGTCCTATTTGCATAAAACACCAAATACACAAAATTTCCCCATACTACTCCAAGGTCAATATCCTAGGGACCTTACAAGCCCTTTTTTCATTTATTTTGCAAATAAGCCCTCTAAAATTTATTTCCACAATTTAGCCTAAAATACTCAAATTCACTAAAATTTCCAATGCAAAATATACTAATCTTAAACATATCTCTCATTTAAAATTACCAAACATCATGAATCACATGAACACTACAATGGTAGAATATCAAACATGATCAAATTTGAAAATTTCAACATGGGTTTGCTACTGTTCAAGCAACGAACTCAAAACGTAAAAATTAACAAAAACCGAACAAGAACTAACCTTGAAATCAAGCTTATAGGTGCCAAACTTTCAAAGAAATAAAACCTTTCTTCCTTCTCTAATATTCGGCCAACAACATGCAAAATGATAATGGACTTTTCTTTTGTTTTATTTAACATATATTATGATTTTAAATCATTTACTATTTTAACCTTTAATAAAGTTTAAATTATAACATAATATTATGGACAAACTTGTCATGTACCGTCCACTTAATCTTAAAATGGGATATTTTCCCTTTTAATACTCCATACTAACAAGCCATACTCAATTAGGCACTTTTCACTCTAGTTTGCTACTTTTTCACCTTACGCGATTAAGTCCTTTTGTTAAATTGAACACACAAACGATTTAATTTTTCTCTAAACTTTCACACACATTAATTCACATATAATAAACACAAAATATAATATTAAAAATTTTATCAGACTCGGATTCGTGGTCCCGAAACCACCATTCCGATTTGAGTCAAATTCATCATATAACTCTCTCCCTCTAGGATTTTCATCCCGAAAATCTTACCGTTAAACAAAGTCGGATGTTGTTGCCTCATTGAATCTTCAGGCTCCCATGTAGCCTCTTCAACTCCGTGCCGATTCCATAAAACTTTCACTAATGGAATTCTCTTATTTCTCAATTCTTTCATTTCTTAAGCTAGAATACAAATTGGTTCTTTTTCGTACGTCATATCAAGTCAGATTTCAATCTCTGACGGAGTGATTACATGTGACGGATTTGATCTGTACTTACGTAGCATTGAAACGTGAAATACGTCATGTATCTTTTCTAATTCTGTGGGCAACTTCAATCTGTAAGCAATAGGTCCAATTCGCTCGATAATTTCATACGGTCCGATGAATCTTTGACTCGCTTTGCCTTCCGTCCAAATCGAGTACTTTCTTCCACGGAAAACTTTCAAAACACTCGATCTCCTACTTGATATTCAACATTTTAAATCAAGATAAGACTTTTGTTGATTATAACCACTTTCTGCTCGCTTTTTAACCGATCAACCCGTGTATTTTATTTTCACTAAGCTCATTCCAAAGACAACGGTACCATACTTCATGCGACCATATAGAGCTTCGTAAGGTGCCATTTGATACTCGATTGAAAACTGTTATTGTAAGAAAATTTAATCAGAGGTAAGTATCGCTCCCACGTACCTTCAAACTCAAGAACGCAACATCTCAACATGTCCTCAAGTATTTGAATGGTTCGCTTAGACTGACCGTCTGTCTGCGGATAGAAGGCTGTGCTAAAGTGGAGCTTAGTACCCAAAGCATCCTGTAATTTCTTCCAAAACCGCGATGTGAATCTCGGGTCTCTATCCGACACAATGGAACTTGGCACACCATGTAATCTCACAATCTGAGATACATACAACTTAGTAAGTTTATCGAGCGAATAATCCGTACGGACATGCACAAAATGAGCTGATTTGGTCAATCAATCTACTATAACCCAAACTGCATCTTTCTTGCTCGATGTCGTTGGCAAACCGAATACAAAATCCATAGTGATTCTATCCCACTTCCACTCCGGTATCATGATAGGTTGAAGCAACCTAGAAGGCACTTGATGTTCTGCTTTTACTTGCTGACAAACTAAACACTTCGAGACAAATTCAGATATATCTCGTTTCATGTCAAGCCACCAATAGAACTATTTCAAATCATTGTACATTTTCATGCTACTCGGATGTATCGAAAATTGACTATTATGAGCCTCACTCAAAATCATCTGAATCAAATTCACGTTCTTTGGAACACATATTCGACCTTTGAAGATCAAACAATCATTTGTATCAATATGAAACTCTGACTCTGCATCACTTTCACACTAAGCTCGGTCTTTCTGTTAGCTCGGCTATAATCGAACCATCACTTGACATAACCATATGTGCGTTCAACGCATGAAGAGCAAATAATGATTTTCGACTTAATGCATCTGCAACAACATTTTCTTTCCCCGGATGGTAGTTAATCATTAGCTCATAGTCTTTCAACAGCTCTAACCATCTACATTGTCTCAAGTTCAAATCTTTCTGAGTCATTAAGTACTTCAGGCTTTTGTGATCTGAGTAAACATGACATTTTTCCCCGAACAAGTAATGATGCCATATTTTTAAAGCGAAAACAATGGCTACAAGCTCTAAATCATGAGTCGGATTAATTCTTTCGTGAGGGTTCAATTGTCTTGAAGCGTAGGCTATGACTTTGCCTTCCTACATCAAAACGTAACCCAACCCATTCAATGAAGCATCACTAAAAATAATAAATTCTTTACCCGATTCAGGTTGAGCTAACACTGGAGCTTCGGTTAAAAGGACTTTCAACTGATCAAAACTTTTCTGACACTTTTCTGACCATTCAAACTTGACATCTTTCTGAAGTAGCTTTGTCAAAGGTGTAGCTATCATGGAAAAATCTTTAACAAATCGTCTGTAGTATCCCGCAAGTCCTAAAGAGCTTTGAATTTCAGAAACATTCCTTGGTGGCTTCCAATCGAGTATAGCTAATATTTTATTCGGATCAACCCGAATTCCTGAAGCTGAAACAACATGACCCAAAAAGCTTACTTCCTTCATCCAGAACTCACACTTACTGAACTTTGCATACAAATGCTGATCTCGCAAAGTCTGTAACACTAATCTCAAGTGTTCAGTGTGTTCGGTTTCATCTTTGGAGTAGATCAGTATATCATCAATAAACACTACTACAAACTGATCCAAAAACTATCTGAAAACCTGATTCATTAGATCCATAAATATCGCAGGTGCATTAGTAAGTCCAAAAGGCATGATTTGGGACTCAAAATGTCCGTACCTCATTCGGAATGCAGTCTTGGGCACATCAGAATCTCTGACTTGCAATTGATAGTAACCCGATCTCAAATCTATCTTCGAAAACACTGAAGCTCCTTTCAACTGATCAAATAAATCATCAATCCGAGGCAAAGGGTATTTATTCTTTATTGTTACCTTATTCAGCTGTCGATAATCAATACACATTCGCATAGTCCCATCTTTCTTTTTCACAAACAAAACTGGTGCACCCCAAGGAGAGAAACTCGGTCGTGCAAAGCCTCTATCAGTCAACTTTTGCAACTGTGCTTTCAACTCCTTCAACTCCGTAGGTGCCATCCGATACGGAGCTATCGAGATCGGAGTCGTCCCCAGTACTAGTTCAATGCCAAACTCAATTTCTCGTACTAGTGGTAAACCCGGTAATTCTTCAAGAAACACATCTGGGTATTCACATACAACCGGTACAGACTCAATTTGCTTTTCAGACACTTTATTATCTAGCACATAGGCTAAGTAAGCTTCATATCCCTTTCTCACATACTTTCGAGCTAACATCGAGGATATTACTATAGGCAACCCTCTCAAATCATTAGATTCAACCCGAATGATTTCACCATTCTGACATCTCAAATCAATAATCTTTCTTTTGTAGTTCACAACTACATCATGTAAGGTTAACCAATCCATTCCCAGAATTATGTCGAACTCATCGAAAGGTAACAACATTAAATCGGCCGGAAAGCAAGAGTCTCGAATCATCAATGGGCAACCTTTACACACTTTATCAACAAGTACATATCTACCCAAAGGGTTGGACACACGAATCACAAACTCAGTAGACTTGACAGGTAGAGTCATACTGGGTACCAAAGTTTCACACACATATGAATGAGTAGAACCAGGATCAATTAATGCAATCACAGTAGTATCATAAAGTGTGAAAGTACCAGTAATAACATCTGGGGAAGAAGCATCCTCTCTAGCACGTATAGCATAAGCTCTAACTGGTGCTCGAGCCTCTGATCAAACTACAGTATCTTTCATTCCTCTTTGACTGCCACCTACATTCCCTAAATGTCTGGGTGGTATGCCTCGTGCTATATTGTTATTCTGTTTAGTGTTCTGCGTCGTATTCTGCTCGGCTAACATCGGACACTCCCGGATAAAATGGTTTGATGATTCACATTTAAAACAAGACCGATCACAAAATCTACAGCTCCCAGAATGCCATTTCCCACAATGTTTGCACTTAGTTCGGTCCTGTTGAACGTTACCAACACTAGCCATCGAGGTGGCTCGAGAACTCACAAGGGGTCGATCTCATCTAGATAAGTTGGAGGTAGCTTTATGTCGGCTAAGATCATCTCTGAACTTCTTAGGTGCTGAATGGAATGTCTTACTCAATGATCTTTTACGAGTGTCTCTAGCTTCTAATTCAGCCTTTCTTTTCTCTTTTCCTTCAGCTTTGCAAGCTCGCTCGACTAGTACCACAAACTCATTGATCTCAAGAATGCCCACAAGTAACTTTATGTCTTCATTCAGACCGTCTTCAAATCTTCTGCACATAATGACTTCAGAAGAAACACACTCTCTAGCATACCTGCTGAGTCTGACAAACTTTCACTCATACTCTGTCACAGTCATTCGCCCTTATTTTAGTTCGAGAAATTCTTTACGTTTTTGATCGATGAATCGTTGGCTGATATATTTCTTTCAGAACTCAATTTGAAAGAAGTCCCAAGTCACCTTTTCTTTCGGAACTACAGATTCTAGCGTTTTCCACCAGTGATAGGCAGAGTCCCGAAGTAGGGATATAGCATACTTTAAGCACTCCTCGAAATTACAAAATAACTCATCAAGCACCCGAATAGTATTATCAAGCCACATCTCAGCTCGTTCCACATCATCATCGTTATTAGCTTTGAATTCTTCGGCCCCATATTTCCTGATTTTATCAACAGGAGGCCTACTAGATCTCATTGGATCTATCATCGGGGGTGCCAAAGGTATCGAGTTGGATTATTCGGGGGTGGAGGTTGTTGTACAATGGGTTATTCGAATAAACCGGTAAACCACTCGCTCATCATCTAGTAGAAGGCTTGTTTAGCCTCCCCTCGTGGCTACCCGAAACTGGTCGAGAGTCTACTGGCACTGATCCGCGCGCATGCGGTCCAAGCGTTACACTCTCTACATCATCCGCTACAGCTCTATCGGGATCAGGATCCATTTACTATATAAAATACAGTTTGAAATGTCAGAAGTCATCACATTATCAAATATACAATAAAGGCATGTATAGCTAGACCCATACGTGCTACGGTAGTCCTAGAATCGACTAAACCGTAAGCTTTGATACTAATTAAATGTAACACCCTTAACCCGTGTTCATCGTCGAATTAGGGTTACGGGTATTACCATGTAAGTTAAAACTTCATTAATCGATTGAAACTTAATCATGCATTTTTTTCAAATAATTTAATAATAACAAACAACAAATTTCACCTGTGTAATACATACTCGATACATTAATCCAAATCATATACAACATAACCATTGATGTATTTAAAAAGACTATACAATGTATACTACAACATTATCACTTAACAATACAACATTATCACTTAACAATACAGATTTCATAAGGCATAAACCTAATTTCCACATAACCAAATATGCAACTAATTACACAACTCATACATGCTTATAAATTTTGGCGAATATACAAGACCTCATTTACAACATTTCATGTTGATTTCTAGCACAAACCAAGTTTGGTAATTATGTACTCAAATAAAATAAGTGACTTCACAAGTAAAATATTTATAAACCATAGTTATACACATTTTCTACATTCGACTATGGCCCTAAACAAATAATTCATTAAACAAGATAATAACATGTATAACTTTCACCTAGGTTTGGTCGAATACACATACATGCATTACTCACATAATTCCTATCCAGCAAAACAATTTAAATTGTCACACTTATATAATTCCTGAATAAAGCTCAACTAACATATATCTATCTAGACTTATACATATAAAGATTAACTTGATTGCCAAACCATCTAACTAATTTAACACAAACGTTGGTTTTACAAATGTGCCATTATATAGAATGCATAAGATTAAAATAATGAAACAACCATGACCAAACCGTTAAAACCAAACACTTAAACCACATAGTCAAGAACAAATAAAGTCGAGCTTATAATATAAGTTTAAGCCATTTTCGCATGGCTATTTTATAAACACATATAAACATAACATCATTCCAACATTTAGCTAGCCTATACATGCCTTTGATTCCAAAATAACGAGCTCAAAAGTATCGAAAAGGGATGACAGTGTGGTTGACTTCTTCAATGATCCTTCAAGCCCGTAGCTTGACCAAAAATATATAAAACGAACAATGAACACACTAAGTAAGCTCACTTGCTTAGTAAGTCTCAAGCAAATACAAATTGATATTCGAACGTTTAACCTTTAATTAAACAATTCATAGAAAATGAATATAAACATTATAATTACAGAATGACATGGTCGAATACTATCCATAACCTTAACTTAAGGATTTCACTTATCTTTCATGAACATATACATCATTCATTTTATAGTTATCATAAATATTCCTATACTCCAAATCTAATAAACATCTCATACATATTAATCACATAATCTTTTTTTTTTATGCACATAAAATCACATCCAAATTTATTTCTCAATAACGAATTTACTTATAGCCAATCATTAAAACAACATGTAGACATTAGGCTCAATTCATACATAGCTATATATATAAAGGGTTCATGTTCATCCTTTATAAACTCGATAGATAATACACTTCAATCCATAATAAGCTAGTAGGATAACACTTACCTGGGCTAATGATACATAGCATTAAATAATATGTCGCACCTCGCTTATTATATGAGCTCTCGGTTTATAGCTTATCACCCATTAAGCCCGCTAGACTAGAAGTCCAAAATAATTCACCAAGACGAAGCTCGCTAGGCTCAAAGCCCCGAATAGATCACCAGACAAGGCCCGCTAGGCAATAAGCTCGAATCAAATCACCAAGACAAGGCACGCTAGGCAATAAGCCGAATCAAATCACCAAGACAAGGCACGCTAGGCAATAAGTCTGAATCAAATCACCAAGACAAGGCACGCTAGGCTTTAATGCCCGAAATAATTCATAAACCAGCCCATCAAATTACATTTCTTAACACTATCATCACTAACTAAACATATACACAATTCACATTCACATATCACAACGAATGTACAAATTCTTATCACATATACAAAAACACATCTAATCCATTTTAAAGCCTTTACATTCGGCTAACACATATATTCATACTCAAATTTATCAAATAATTTCATTGAACCTATTCATAAATAATTCTTTAACATACTTTAGCTTAAGGACTTACCTCGATTAACAACGGACGACTTAAACTGGCTATTCTACAACCTTTGTCTTTCCCCGATTTGAATCCAATTTCCTTTGTTCTTGATCTAAACATATCAAAAATAGTCTCATTCAAGTACATTTCACTTCAATTTAGTCCCAAAACACATAAATATACAATTTACCATTTTACCCCTAATGTTTCATATTTTTACAATTTAGTCCTATTTGCATAAAACACCAAATACACAAAATTTCCCCATACTACTCCAAGGCCGAATATTCCTAGGGACCTTACAAGCCCCTTTTTTCATTTATTTTGCAAATAAGCCCCACTAAAAATTTATTTCCACAATTTAGCCCAAAAATACTCAAATTCACTAAAATTTCCAATGCAAAATATACTAATCTTAAACATATCTCTCATTTAAAATTACCAAACATCATGAATCACATGAACACTACAATGGCCGAATATCAAACATGATCAAATTTGAAAATTTCAACATGGGTCGGCTACGGTTCGAAGCAATGAACTCAAAAACGTAAAAATTAACAAAAACCGAACAAGAACTAACCTTGAAATCAAGCTTATAGGTGCCGAACTTTCAAAGAAATAAAACCTTTCTTCCTTCTCTAATATTCGGCCAAGAACATGCAAAATGATAATGGACTTTTCTTTTGTTTTATTTAACATATATTATGATTTTAAATCATTTACTATTTTAACCTTTAATAAAGTTTAAATTATAACATAATATTATGGACAAACTTGTCATGTACCATCCACTTAATCTTAAAATGGGATATTTTCCCTTTTAATACTCCATACTAACAAGCCATAATCAATTAGGCACTTTTCACTCTAGTTTGCTACTTTTTCACCTTACGCGATTAAGTCCTTTTTGTTAAATTGAACACACAAACGATTTAATTTTTCTACGAAACTTTCACACACATTAATTCACATATAATAAACACAAAATATAATATTAAAATTTTATCAGACTCGGATTCGTGGTCCCGAAACCACCATTCTGATTTGGGTCAAATTCGGTCTGTTACATACAACTTCCAAAAGTACCGAAATAGATAGCGATAGTGTGATTGAGTCGCTGACAATACTCAGATCCGAGCTAGCTTTAACGACACTATAAAATAGAGATAAACTTCACATAGTAAGCTAAAAAGCTTAGTAAGTTCGCCATGTAATACATTTAACTTAACCATTCAAATTCAATATACAAAATAACCATCACATGGTTCAATTCACATTGATATACAATCTCATACATAGTCATTACTCACATAATCATCCATTTATCCATATACGATATCATCAACAACAAAGTTTCGTACATACCTATGTCAACACTTAGCTAACGATCACTTTTCCTACTCAATTCTCAATACCACATTTCGTTCAGTCTTCATTAATCATTCAATTTACTCGCACACTTAGTGCCAATTTCTTAGTCGAAGCTTTAATATCATTTCACACTTAGTGCCTTTACATTAAACCGAATTTAAGCCGGTATTGCACACACGGTGCCAATCAATATAGTCAATACTTTTTTTATTTCACACACACAGTTTTGTTTACCACTGTATCAATTCTATTTCGCACACTTAGTGTCACAACACTCAAATCCACATATAGAATTACTAACTCATCAACCACATATATTTGTTCATCACATAATATATGAACACGATTTAAACAATTCGTATTATACACGAACTTACCTCAAATGCAGAAATAATGAAACAAGCCGATCAATTGAGCACTTTGTTCTTACCTCGATCTCGATCTGAATCTCTCTTTTGGATCTTGATTGAGTCAATTTCTAGCCGAAACCCTAAACTCTTTTTCTTTTTTTCTCATTATCAATTTCGACAAGATGAACATGAAAATGCCACTAATTTACGCTTTGTTTTATTTAATATTAACTTAATATGCCATTTACCATTTTACCCTTAATTAAAACATTATATATTCATTCACTTAATGGCCTTTTATGTCCTTGTCCACTATCAATGGTCTAATTAAAAACAAGGGCTTTTCATATAAGAAGCCATAACAATTAAGCACCTTTAACAACTAGCACACAACTTTTGCATTTTATGCGATTAAATCCTTTTTGCAAATTAAGTGCACAAAAGACAAATTTTCACACAGAACTTTCACGCATGCTTAATCACATATTGTAAACACTAAAAATAATATTAAAATATTTTTCTAACCTTGAATTTGTGGTCCCAAAACCACTGTTCTGACTAGGGTCTAAACTGAGCTATTACAAGTCTCCCCCATTAGGGATTTTCGTCCCTGAAAATCTTACCAATGAATAGGTTCGGATATTACTCTTTCATACCATCTTAAGGCTCCCATGTAGCCTCTTCAACTCCATGTTTGTGCCACAACACTTTCACCAAATAAATTTTCTTATTTCTCAACACTTTGATCTCGCATGCTAGAATTCGGATCAGTTCTTAGTTATATGATAGATTAGACTAAATCTCAACTTTAGTAGGGAAAATCACATGCGATGGATCAGATATGTATCATCAAAACATCGATACGTGAAACAAATTATGAATCTTATCTAGCTCAGGTGGCAACAACAATCTATAAGAAACCAGCCCAATACGTTCAATAATCTCGTACGGTCCGATGAGCCGCGGACTCAATTTGCCTTTTCTGTCGAAATGAAGTATTTTTTTCCAAGGAGACACTTTCAAGAACACTTTATCACTAATCGTTGTTTTATCGAGTTTTAAAATTTATAAAAAGAGAATGATCGAACCTGGAATCTAACTCTAACAATGACTTAAGGCAAGTGCACCTATCGAACAGTAGAATAGCTTCGGCAAGACCAGATTGTCAAACCCAAATGAACTAAAAGTACTAATACTAACTTGCCTTTTATTATCTAGCCTAAAATAAGTGAAGTTGTTGTTTGATCTAAATTTAACTAACTACTAAGCTAAAGACGCAAAGATAAAAAGAACGAATTGGGGAAATACTGTAGGGAAAGCTCAGTTGATTAAGACGATACCCTTAGGACGAATCCACCTAGACTTCACTCGTTATCTAACACTGAACCAGACAATTTATTCACTTGCCTTGATCCCTAAGATTCCCTAATTTATATTAAACCCTCTCTCGAGGCGAATAACGTCTAACCTTAGGTTTGTTAATAGAAATCTCTTTCTAATAAAAACCCCTAGAATTACATTAACTCGATCTATAGACTCCCATATTAGGTTTCACCCTAATCCGGCAAAATCTTGTCACCCTATCTCTAGACTCCACTTAATTATGCTAGATCTACTCTTAGGCAGGGACTTTTGCTCCACCACCTAAGCACATCCAACTTGAATCAATATCCTGAAAATATTTGTAACATCCTAAAACCGGGGCTATTTGTGATTAAATGTTTTTCTTTGTGTTTGAATTATTTATGAAGTGATAAGATTTAATCAAGGGTCTTAAGTTGGCTCGAGTTAGTAGAAATGTTATTTGGAAGCTTTCAAGGTAGGGAGCCTAAGTACATAGGGGTTATAAGAATAAATGAAGGAACATTTGACATAGAATAAGCCTTGGAAAAGTGGCAAAAGGGAGGCCACTTAGGAGCTGAAGTTGACGCCACAAGAGGATAAGGGAGAGCCTTGGTTCGAGTCACAAAGTTCTCTCTTTTTGCTCTTGGAATGGACGGCATAGGAAGGGAGAGATTTTCTCTCTTTGAAACTCTTTTTATTAACTATTTAGGTAATAAGTTAATAGAAGATAAATAAGGATATTATTTGAATTGTTAAGAGATTATTAATTGATTATTTGGGGATTAATTCAAATTATTTTGAGTTAATTCAAAGGGGTGGCCTAGAGTGAATTAAGGAATTGGTGGAATTTTAGACTCCTTGTTGAGGAGGAGTTGACGGCAAGGATTAGTTGAAGGGGGGAGTGCCGAATTTTCTTTAGGCATACTCTCCATCTTTTTGTTTTCTTTTCCTCCAAATTGCAAGTAGCCGAAATTCCCAAACTCTTCTATCTTTGATTTTTCTCAATCTCTTAAAACCGAAAACCATTCTCCTTTTCTTAGACCTTGGCCGAATCCTCTACACCCTCACCACTAATCTATTTCTTTCCTTTTCTTCTCAAAACCCTTAGCGAAACTCTTGTCACCTCTTTCTCTCCATTATTTTTCCTTCCATAATAGCCGAATACACCCAAAGATAAGTGCCTAATTCTTTCTTTGGCAATCGATTTGGTGAAGGTAAGTGTCAAACTCCATGGTTCCCTTCTCTATTTTTACCGATATCTACTAAGGAAGTGCCGATTTCAAAGAATGGTTAACAAGGCTTCAACGCTTTGTGGTAATCGATCTCTTCTAGGTACCCCAAGTGCGTGAAGCGATCAACCCAAGCTCTTAATCTCTAGCATTTGGCTTTGGTAAGTGGTGGTAAGGCCTATTGTTAATAGATTATTCTCTTAAGTGATTAAAAGTCAAGGCTATTAACACCGCCATTTGACCGATTATTTGGTGAAGCGGATCTGTATTGAGTCGTGGTTAGTAGCCGAAAGGAAAAGGTAAGGAATCGGGATCACAAATGACCCTTTGGATTAATTGGGTTGGCGAATAGGCCATAATACTAACCTGTATTTGGTAGAATATAGGGACAAGTAGATCTAGGGTGGCCGACTTCTCTTTTAGGATTTAGACTTCTCATTGGCGGCATGTGTACATACACACTTATAACTATTAATAAAGCTGTATAAAGGCATGTTACATGTAAATCGCTTTATGTAGATGCGATTTAGTACCTTAATGGTACAGCGAGGATCTCGGTAAGTCTCTGTCGATGTATGAGATTGTTAATAATCTTGTTGGGAAGCATGGCTTATTTGATACATGTAATAGATGTATGTTGACTTAAACTCGATTTATAAGCGCTGATATGGGTTGATGAGAGGAGGCGGTGACATTGTGTCGACGGACACGTTGTTTTGGTAACACACTGTGACTACGGCCACCGGAGGTTTGGTACCTCCAGAGGTTTGGCACCTCATAGCGTCTCGTCCACGTGGCTTAGCACCACCGTGGGTTGGCCCCACTTTGAGATATGGGATTGACGCCATGATTTGGTATCACGCGATGGGTTGGCCCCATCAACCGATTTGTGTCTTCGGACACCGGAGGTTTGGCACCTCCAATGATTTGGTATCACATCGTGACTATCGTCACCGATGGTTTGGCACCACCATGGTTTGGGACCACAATGGGGTAGACAGAGGCGTTTGGTTGGCTAGGTTGGGTACATGACTTAATGCATGTTAATATGTTATAAATTGTGTATGATGTGGTATTTACCCAGGGGAAGGGTTACATACTGATTCTTGGTGACTCACCTTCTCCTTTATTTTTTTCAGGTGACACGTAGTTCGCGGATATGGAGTCGGAGGGACTTGAGGTGGCCATGTAGTGGGATTTTAGTTTATTAGACTTTGAATTTCGGTTCTTTTACATTTTTTTTTTTTGGTTGATTTTAATTGGGTTGTAATAAGGCCTCCTAAAATTATTTTATTATTGTTATATGCTTGAATATTCGTTTTAAACTTTTTTTTTGTTTATAAGAATGAATTCACATGTTTTTCCAAAGCAATCGTAAAGAGTTTTCAAGTACCATCGGGTACATATAAAATATACATAATAACTTGACTTAACAAATATTTTCAAAATAAATCCAAGTATGGGATTTGTACACCTCAACTGTTTTAACAAAACGCTATCTTATATCAAAAACTTAAACCGGTTTTAAAAGATTTCAAAAGGTTTTTCTCCGTAGCAAACCAAATTCGGTCTAAGCGTTTGGGCGAGTTTGAATTTGTTATAAATTAGTATCGAGCCAGTTCAAGTTTCACTGTAAAGCCCAAGGCCCAAAAATGTTTTGGTAGGCCTCTTTGAGTTATTATTGGGTTTTAAACAAAGATGGCACCGAGTCTCGGCACCTATCCGCCTGTGTAAGTGTTCCTAACTTCAGATGATTTATTTTTTGTAGAAGGGTAGGAAACATGGAACGAGAATAGACTTATAGGAATTTGAACCATAGGATTAGACTACTCAAACACAAACAGAGCATAAGACTTAATGAACTCAACCAACCTATGACCAAGTCATCGAGCTAGGTGTGGTAACCCCAGACGCATGTTCAGGATTGGATCCTAAGAGCCTCGGTATTTAAGCAGTCCGAGTGACTCACCTCCTCTTCGCAGGTATCCTACTTGGTGCGTAGCTTCGGTTCACCCTAACTCAGAGGGCTCAGTGGTGTGGCAACCTCTGTGCGCATGTCTAGAAAGGTTCGGTGGGAGCTTGGTATTTAAGCAATCCGTGTGACTCACGTCCTCTCCACTCGAATCCTGCCTGGTGCGTAGCTTTGGTTCACCCTGACCAAGAGGGCTCGGTCATAGGCTAAACATAATGACTAAAACTCGAAAGGGAACTAACCATGTTTTTGAAAAAGAAGAAAACAACGAAACTCTAGTTTTCTGTTCAAAACTTTTAAAATCACTCTTTCAAATTAGAGAACAACCATCTTCACAACTTTTTCCAAATATTTGATTTGTGAAAATTACAAAATGCCCTTAGGGTAAAATTACTAAAATGCCCTTGACTCATAAAATATTAATTCAATGGTTTTGCCCAAAATTTTATTATTTTAGAAATATCCAAAACTCTACTTTGCAAATCACCAATAAAACTTGGGTTTTGGAAAATTACGAAAATACCTCAACTTGAAAAAATTACCAAAATGTCCTCGAATTCAAAAATTTTCCAACATCATCGTTTAAAAAAAGAGAGAAAACTCGCAAAAGGAACCCTTAGAGTTTTACAACTGTTAAAATACCCCGTATTTGTTAAAAATTACAAAATTACCCCGATTGACAAAATTACCAAAATACCCTAGTTCTTAAAATGATGCCATAACTTCAAATTTTACAAATTTTCAGCAATACCCTCCAGTTTTTGGAATTTCAAAGTTACTTGCTTTGTTAAAGTTTTGAAATCCTCGATTTTTAATACAAAATACCACGTAGGAAAATGACAAAAATACCCACGGTTAAAAACAGATGAAAATGTCCGGAGGAATAGGTATGGAAAGTATTAGGGAATGAATGTGGCCTTTGTGTGAACTAGGGTAGAAGACTTAAAACATTGTTTGATCGAAGAATCCTTATTAAACTTTTCATAAAATTCTTCATGATAATCAAGCGGAACAAATTACTAATCCTTAAAAATTTTCTTAATCGATTAAAAGTCGTTAGATAGAATGAGTTCTAGAGGACGTGGGTGGCGACGGGACGCCAGGGGAAGAATGACCGTATTTGAACCCGTTAGGTCAGTGACGTGGTTCTCAAAATGAGATACCACCGCCACCACCCCAACTTTTGGAGTGAGTAGTAAGATCGACGGGAGGTGAGGACAGTGCGCAAGTCGTGTTGCAGTCTTGGAGTTGGTGGTGGGGCTAGTGGAAATTTAGGGCTCGAAAATGCTCCCGATCGAATTTGGTCTAATAGAGCTAAAGTGTTCCGAGGTGTATCGAGTGGCACCCAGTCTGTGGAATCTTGGCTAGAGTCTGAAAGGATCATGGACGATCTTGACTCGTGCGATGGGGAGAAACCGAAGGAGCCGTGTAAACTCAAGGATGAAGCATATCATTGGTGGCTCACGGCCGAGATGGTGCCACGGTAGAGGATCTTACATGGGAGTACTTTAGAGTTACTTTCCGAAAAAGTATGTGGGTACCACTACACCGACGCCTTGAGAAAGGCTTTTCTAGGGTTGGTACAAGGAACTAAGTCTGTGTGGGAGTATGAGGCGTAATTCCTAAAATTTGAGTAGATATCGAGAGGCATCGTGGCTCTGAAACATGGTACCGTGTTCACTTTGAGGATGGGGTGAGAGATGATTTGAGGTCACTGATTGCTCCATGCAGTTCGGGAGTTTTGTCTCTAGTAGAAAAGGCTAAGGTAGCCGAGGTATCAAGGCATCGTGAGGCAAAACTATGATAGGCTCAAGCGAAGAGAGGTTTTGGGCCATCCGGTCGGTAGTAATGTTCGGAAAAAGGCTAGGCGAGTGGGCCAAGTCGGTGAAAAACCCATGATCGCTAATCGTAAACCGATTCATGGTAATCGCTATGGAAAAGCCCATTGGGGAGGTTGTTGGGTGGTGAGCGGGTTGCTTTGAATGTGGGTCTTTGGAACACGCGTGAGGATTGTCCCCAAGCGAGCTCGTAATCGATCGAGGGGGCGAACCGTCACGCAGGATAGAATTGTGGGACCACAGAGAGGTCGTGGTAATGGTAGAGGAGAAATAGTGCTAATCGTGGTCGCGAACTCGTAAGGCAGGCACACGCAATATAGAGGCAAGGTAGCCTGGCTTAGTCTATGCGACGAGGCGTCGCGAGGAGGGTGACACACCGAATGTCATAACCGGTACGCTTTAATTTTTGGTCTTCCTTACGTTGCATTAATTGATGTGGGTTCGACGCATTCATACGTGGCGAGTAGTGTGGTAGAGACTTTGAACCTAGACTCGAGGCTAACTGCTAGGAGATGATCGTAATTAGCCCTTTAGGCCATTCTCAGTAGTTGTGAACAAGCTTTATAGGGATGTACCCTAGAACTCCAGGGGTCGTGTTTGTGGTCGATCGATGGAACTACCATTTGGGGAGTTCAATTTGATCCTTGGAATGGACCGTTGGTTAGGTACCGAGCAAGGTTGGATTCTTGTTGCTAAGCGCATGGTTCTTAAAATGGTAGAAGGGATGAAGTGGTCATGATCGGTGTCGAAGAAATTACCCGCTAATGTGGTGTCGGTCTTGAAAGTCAAAAGATGGTTAGGAAAGGGTGTGAGGCATTTATAGTTCGAATTTGTGCCTTGGAGGCTAAGGAGTCGTGATTGAAAAGGTCCGAAACGGTGGGGAATTCACTGATGTATTCCCAGAAGAACTTCCGGTTTGCCTCCAAATCGGAAAGTCAAATTCGGTATAGATTTGCTACCTGGAACGGCACCTATATCTATAGCACCATATCGAATGGCACCAAAGGAATTGGTGGAGCTGAAGGCTCAAATTCAGGAGCTCTTGGATAGAGGGTTTATTCGACCTAGTATATCTCCGTGGGGAGCACCTGTATTGTTTGTCAAGAAGAAGGACGGCTCTATGCGGATGTGTATCGACTACCGTCAGTTAAACAAGTTAACGATCAAAAACAAGTATCCGTTGCCTCGGATCGATGACTTGTTTGACCAACTAAAGGGTGTGTCAGATTCTCAAAGATTGACCTTAGGTGGGTTATCATCAATTAAAGGTGAAGGAGGTTGATATGCACAAGACGGCATTTCGAACTCGGTATGGGCATTACGAGTTCCTAGTGATGCCATTCGAGTTGACCAATGCACCGCGCATTCATGGACTTAATGAATAGGGTGTTTCAAAGAAGATGGATCAATTTGTCGTAGTGTTCATAGGCGACATATTGGTTTACTCAATGATGAGGAGGAGCATGACAAGCATTTGCGAATAGTTCTGCAAGTACTGAGGGAGAAACAGTTATATGCCAAATTTAGTAAGTGCAAATTTTGGCTAAGGGAGGTGGCTTTCTTAGGTCACGTGGTGTCGTGAAGGATTAGAGTGGATCCCATAAGATTGAAGCGGTGTTGGATTGGAAACCGCCTAAGTCGGTGGCAGAGATTCGAAGTTTTTTGGGTCTAGCAGGGTACTATCGAAGGTTTGTGAAAGAATTCTCGTTAATTGCTGCACCATTAACTAAGCTATTAAGGAAGGGAGTACCATTTGTTTGGTCGGAAAGGCAGCAAGAAAGTTTTGATAAGTTGAGAGATTACGTGAAGCTCCGGTTTTGGTACAGCCTGAGGCAGGGAAGTTGTTTACAGCATTGTGATGCGTCCCATCTGAGGTTGGGATGTGTATTGATGCAGAAGGGAAGGTAGTAGCCTATCGTCCCGTCGCCTAAGACCGCATAAGGTTAACTACCCAACTCACGACTTGGAGTTAGCGGTAGAGTCTTCGCTTTGAAAATATGGAGGCATTACCTTTATGGGGAGAAGTCGATAGTTTACACGGATCACAAGAGTCTAAGGTATCTCTTGACCCGTAAAGACTTGAACTTAAGGCGTGTAGATGGATTAAATCATAAAGGACTACGACTATTCAATCGAGTATCATCCGGGTAAGGCTAACGTGGTGGCTGACGCGTTAAGTCGGAAGGTCGTGGCGGACTTAAGGGCGATGTTTGCTCATTTAAGTCTATACGACGATGGAAGTCTTTTGGCAGAGCTGCAAGTTAAGCCAACTTGGATCGAGGAGATTAAGGATAAGCAGTTGGTAGACGAGGGATTGAATGCAAAGAGATTGCAAGTCCAAAATGGTGGTTTGGAAGGGTATAGTTTGACTGATCATGGTGTATTATGTTTTCAAGGACGGCCATGTATGCCGAAGGATGTGGAGCCGAGACAAAGAATTCTCCAAGATGCACATAGCCACTTACGCTTATGCATCCCGGAGGTAGTAAAATGTACGAGATTTGCGAGATAGCTTACGTGGCATGGGTTGAAGCGTGAGGTAACGAGTTCGTGGGAAGGTGTCTGACGTGTCAGCAAGTCAAAGCTGAACATCAGTTGCCATCAGGGTTACTTCAACCGGTGAAAATCCCTCAATGGAAATAGGAGAGGATCACTATGGATTTCGTCAGTTGTCTACCCCTCACGCCTAGCAAGAAAGACGCAGTTTGGGTAATTGTGGACCGCCGACTAAGTCACCACTTCAGACGGTGAGAATGGATTACCCCCTCGAAGCTAGCAAGGTTGTATGTGGTGAGATAGTCGATTGCATGGGGTACCAGATCAATTATCTCGATAGGTATCCAAGGTTCACGTCGAGGTTTTGGAAAGCATTACATCAAGCTTTGGGTGCGATTGATTTCATCTGACTTTCCATCCACAAATGGACGGGCGATCGAAAGGGTCATCTGAGATCTTAGAGGATATGCCGAGGGTTGTGTCTTGGAATTACGAGGTAGTTGGGAGGAATTTTTACCATTAGCCGAGTTCGCCTACAACAATAGTTACCAGCGAGTATTCGAGATAGCACCATCTGAAACATTGTATGGATGAAAATGCCAAACTCGACGTGTTGGATGAGTTGGGTGAACGACAAGTGTTGGGTCGAGTTGGTTCTGAAGCGGAGGACAAAGTTAGGAGTGATTCGGGCTCGTCTTAAGGAAGCGTCGATAGATGAAGTCTTATGCTGATCTGAAGCGCAAAGAAATGGAGTATGATGTAGGAGACAAGGTTTTTCTGAAGGTATCACCTTGGAAAAAGGTGTTGAGATTTGGGCGAAAAGGGAAGCTAAGCCCAAGATTCATTGGCCTATATACAGTATTGAAGCGAGTAGGACCGGTAGCTTATCAGCTCGAACTGCCGACGGAGTTAAGTCAGATTCATACTGTCTTTCCTGTGTCGATGCTTAGGCGGTATAGGTCGATCCATCACACGTGGTGCCTGTGGCAGAAATTGAGGTCAACTCGGACTTATCTTTTGAGGAAAACCGTTCAGATCTTGGATAGGGATGTGAAGGTTCTGCGTGGGAAGTCGATGCCCCTTCGTGAAAGTGCTATGGCGGAACCATGGTGCGGAGGAAGCTACGTGGGAACCCGAGGATGTGATACTGGCGACAATACCCTACCTCTTCTCGACGTAATTTCGAGGACTAAATTTTTTTAAGGGGTATAACCGTAACATCCTAAAACTGGGCTATTTGTGATTAAATGTTTTTCTTTGTGTTTGAATTATTTATGAAGTGATAAGATTTAATTAAGGGTCTTAAGTTGGCTCGAGTTAGTAGAAATGTTATTTGGAAGCTTTCAAGGTAGGGAGCCTTAGTACATAGAGGTTATAAGAATAAATGAAGGAACATTTGACATAGAATAAGCCTTGGAAAAGTGGCAAAAGGGACGCCACAAGAGGATAAGGGAGAGCCTTGGTTCGAGTCACAGAGTTCTCTCTTTTTGCTCTTGGAATGGACGGCATAGGAAGGGAGAGATTTTCTCTCTTTGAAACTCTTTTTATTAACTATTTAGATGATAAGTTAATAGAAGATAAATAAGGATATTATTTGAATTGTTAAGAGATTATTAATTGATTATTTGGGGATTAATTCAAATTATTTTGAGTTAATTCAAATGGGTGGCCTAGAGTGAATTAAGGAATTGGTGTAATTTTGGACTCCTTGTCGAGGAGGAGTGGACGGCAAGGATTAGTTGAAGGGGGGGAGTGCCAACTTTCTTTAGGCATGCTCCCCATCTTTTGTTTTCTTTTCCTCCAAATTGCAAGTGTCAAAAATTCCCAAACTCTTCCATCTTTGATTTTCTCAATCTCTTAAAACCGAAAACCATTCTCCTTTCTTGACCTTGGCGAATCCTCTACACCCTCACCACTAATCTATTTCTTTCCTTTTCTTCTCAAAACCCTTAGTAAACTCTTGTCACCTCTTTCTCTCCATTATTTTTCCTTCCATAATAGCCAAATACACCCAAAGATAAGTGGCTAATTCTTTCTTTGGCAACCGATTTGGTGAAGGTAAGTGTCTGAAACTCCATGGTTCCCTTCTATATTTTTTACTTGATATCTACTAAGGGAAGTGCCGATTTAAACAATGGTTAACAAGGCTTCAACGCTTTGTGGTAATCGATCTCTTCTAGGTACCCCAAGTCGTGAAGCGATCAACCCAAGCTCTTAATCTCTAGCATTCGGCTTTGGTAAGTGGTGGTAAGGGACTATTGTTAATAGATTATTCTCTTAAGTGATTAAAAGCGAAGGCTATTGACACTGTCGTTTGACTGATTATTTGGTGAAGCAGATCTATGTATTGAGTGCCGTGATTAGTAGCCAAAAGGGAAAAGGTAAGGAATCGGGATCACAAATGACCCTTTGGATTAATTGGGTGGGCCGAATAGGCCATAATACTAACCTAGGTATTTGGCTGAATATAGGGACAAGTAGATCTAGGGTGGCCGACTTCTCTTTTCGGGATTTAGACTTCTCATTGGCGGCAGTGTGTACATACACTTATAACTATTAATAAACCGTATAAAGGCATGTTACATGTAAATCGCTCTATGTAGATGCGATTTAGTACCTTAATGGTACAAGCGAGGATCTCGGTAAGTCTCTGTCAGTATGAGATTGTTAATAATGCTGTTGGGAAGCATGGCTTATTTGATACATGTAATAGATGTATGTTGACTTAAACTATGTTTATAACTGCTTGATATGGGTTGATGAGAGGAGGGGGCAGTGACATTGTGTCGACGGACACCAGTGTTTTGGTAACACACTGTGACTACGGTCACCAGAGGTTTGGTACCTCCAGAGGTTTGGCACCTCATAGCGTCTCGTCCTTGTGGCTTAGCACCACCGTGGGTTGGCCCCACTTTGAGATATGGGATTGACGCCAGTGATTTGGTATCACGCGATGGGTTGGCCCCATCAACCGATTTGTGTCTTCGGACACCAGAGGTTTGGCACCTCCAAGATTTGGTATCACATCTGTGACTATACGTCACGTGGTTTGGCACCACCAAAGGGTTTGGGACCACAATGGGGTAGAAGAGGCGCTTGGTTGGCTAGGTTGGGTACATGACTTAATGCATGTTAATATGTTATAAATTGTGTATGATGTGGTATTTACCCGGGGAAGGGTTACATATCGATTCTTGGTGACTCACCTTCTCCTTTATTTTTTCAGTGACACGTGGTTCAAGGATATGGAGTCGGAGGGACTTGAGGTGGCCATGCAAAGGATTTTAGTTTATTAGACTTTGAATTTGGTTCTTTTACATTTTTTTATTTTTGGTTGATTTTAATTGGTTTGTAATAAGGCCTCCTAAAATTATTTTATTATTGTTATATGCTTGAATATTCGTTTTAAACTTTTTTTGTTGTTTATAAGAATGAATTCACATGTTTTCCAAAGCAATCGTAAAGAGTTTTCAAGTACCATCGGGTACATATGAAATATACATAATAACTTGACTTAACAAATATTTTCAAAATAAATCCAAGTATGGGATTTGTACACCTCAACCTGCTTTTAACAAAACGCTATCTTATATCAAAAACTTAAACCGGTTTTAAAAGATTTCAAAAGGTTTTTCTCCGTAGCAAACCAAATTCGATTTAAGCGTTTGGTGGGCTTGAAACATTACAATATTAACACAAGAATTAAGCACACATAATTAAGAACAAATCAAGTATTTATCATATAGTTCAGAAAAAATAACAAGATCCGTCTTAGGTTTCATCCCCTTCAGGTATCTGAAGGGCTTAGTTCATAATAATAAAAGAAAACATCTCAGAAGAAAAGATAAAACAAAACATAAGAAATCCCTAAAACTCCCTAAAGGAATTAAAGGAGAGATTCGTCATCTTGAGTAGAATTTCGGCTTCTTGAGATGAATCAACTAGCTATCTTCGAGTGATTCCCACAAATCTGACCTTTTTGGCTTGGCTCCTTGGCCTAGCTAACCTCCAAAAGCCCTGGCAGGCGGTTTCTGCCGAACTCCCCTTTAGGTTGCTCTCTTGGGTGTTTATATAGACTTTGAGATGCCTTACTTGGCCCTAAGTATCCTAATTCAAGTAGAATTCCTACTAGGGTGTTTGAATAGTCTTTGGAATGTGTTTCTTTGCCTTCAGGTATCCAAATCTGAGTAAAACTCCTCTTGGATGCGGTAGGGACACGCCCATGGCACATGCCCGTGTGAATCTATTTCAGGTCGTGGTCGAGTCTAGTGAAGAGACACGCCCATGTGTTTCGGGGTCCAGGCCATGTTCTAGTAATTTAATGAGGCACGACTGTATGGTCTTGGGCCTAGGCCGTGTCTATTTCTTCTTTGGCCCAATTTGGTCCGTTTTAGGCCCGTTTCTCGTTCTTTTCATCCCTAGGTGCTTTCCTTGGTATAAAACATGAAAAGAAAGGATTAAGAGCACCTTTTTACACAATTCAAGGAATAAATCATCCAAAAGTATGCTAAATGTGGGATTAAAATATGTTACTTTTACGGTTTATCACATACCCCCACACTTAAGCTTTTGCTCGTCCTCAAGCAAAATTCTCACTTACAATTAAAACAAACTTTCCAAAATTCATAATTCTCATTAACAATGCCTCATCATAATTCATAGATAATTCTTACATGGATAATTTAACTCAAGGACTCCTAAAGATTCAAACAATTCTAATTCATATATTTGTAGCATGAAAACATAGGTGTCTCCCTTTATCTAAATAATTACCTCTGATTCAAAATCGACAAGGATTGACATCCTCACTAAAGATTCACTCAAAGTACTCGAAGTGTTTAAGGTTTAGGAAAAAGCACTCATAAGTCAAACTTGAAAAGTTAATCCTAAAGGATTGCCTGAAAATCAAATCTCCACCACTGTAATATGAGATAATACACAAATCAAAAGGTCTTTAACAGGGTTGTAACGGGGCTTAGGTTAAAGGTGTGGATAAAGGCTGAATTGGGAGGTTAGAATCAAGATTGAATTGAAAAATTACCTAACTTAATAACCTGAATAATTATATCACACGAAAATTTAAAATACTAATAATACGAGCTTCTTCTTCAAGATGTTGAATTTAAACATGTAAGCTCACTTAATTACAGAACTGATAATGAATATGCTTCAATATTTTTTTAAGAACAAGCCAAATATTTACATAATATAAGAAAGAACTTTATCAACTGAAATAAAGTAATTAGAAAAACTAATCAAATTAATTCTCAATAGAAGGGTAGTCAAAGGAATGGTGATAACAAATACGAGCGGGGTTTTGGGTTAATATTAGTGGTTGAATCAATAAAAAGGGTTGTTAGGATGAAAGAGGTTCACTAGGGGTTAATTATGTAGGTAGGCTTTTTAGTGGAGTGAGTGGGTTAAAACCTAGGTGCCTTTATCATCTCAGTATATCAAGTCAATAATGTGGTCTTAACATGTATAATCGAGGCAAGTTCTAGAATAACAATTCAATGTTGACACACTCATAATCAATAAAGTGAGCATGAAAAGAATATATGTATAAGGCTCAAATCTCGAAAAATTATGGGTATTTGACATCAATCCTCGTAAATTTCAAACTTTAAGGTAATATTCAAATTCATTCGACAACCTAGAAAATTTTTTATTCTTGAAAACTAGACTTATCATGCTTGATTCTCTAATATCTTAAAATTTAAATCATCAATGCATAATTAACTATGACTTACTTAAAAATATAATAATAAGAATCATAAAGCATCGAAATTTTATCTTAATTAGTAATATGAGAAAATTTCTTAAGAACAAGATATAATTCAAGGCTTTGAGAATAATGCAAAAAGTTATGTATTTTTACCCCCAACACTTAAGATGTACATTGCCCTCAATGTACAAAGATATATAAATAATCATGTGATACTGACATCAAAAGAGAAGGGGAGAAGTGATACTTCCTGAATTTTTTTTAAGATCACTATTCACGGCCCGATTTGGAGGGGGAGGCAGTGGTGCTGTGGTTGATGCCAACAGTCACTATGCTAGATGAAAAATTGGAAACTCGTGACGGATTAGCCAAGAATTATTAAGACACATTTAAAATAAACTAATTGTGTATTTAAGGACAAGAAAACTAAAGGAAAATAAAGCAGAATGTAATATAAAATTAACATAAAAGATGAATGGACTGAGGAGTCCTTATTGTTGGATGGTTCGCGACGTGGGTGTGATTCCTAAGGTTGTGTTGAGCCGGTGGTCGTGGTTTCGGTGTGATTCCCTATCAGCCTGAAGAACCCTTGGCTTGTCGAGTAGCTGAAGTGGCCAACATGAACTTATGTAGATCGGTCTCCTTTGAGGAGACTGCACTTGTCATTTTTCGCTTCTTTAACATGGTTTTGGTGTAGCTCAAGAGTATAGAGAATTTATAGGGAGGGGAGAAATCTGAGAAAGGGAAAGAAGAAAAAAAAAGATGGGGAGTTGATGAGAAGAAGTGGAAAGGGAGGTTCGGTTTAAATAGAGTTTTGGGGTTTAATGCTCCCCACGCCTGTGGACCGTGGGCGTGTTGTTTCACACGGCTGTCTCGCACAGTCGTGTGTCTAGGCATGTTGGTTCACCCACACCCATTTTACAGATTTCCACGCCCATTGGTGATAAATCACACCGCGTCGAACGGCCATGGTGTTTTGTCAATGCCCGTGGGGTGGTGGTTGGAGTCCGTGACTCGAAGATTTGATTCTCTCTAACTTGTACCTCTTCTGCCATTGTCAGTATGGGATTCTGTACTTCCACACGACCACGGCCACAGTCGTGTGCAAGTCCGTGTGGTCTAAAAATATTCACTTTTGGTTAGTTTAAAACTAGATGGTTAAGACGAAGAGAAGAAAAGAAACTAAAATGAAAATAGATGTGTAGATAAATAGGGTTAGTTGCCTCCCGAGAAGCACTCATTTAAAGTCTTAAGCTAGACTTTCCTTGTATTTGAAAAAATCAGGGTGGTTTAAAAGATTGAATATCTTCCCTCATGCTGTAAATTCTAATTTTATAGTAAAGTTTCAGTCGAGAAGTGTTTACCTTAAAAGTACCGAATATGGGATTGCTTACCTCGACTGTTTTGTATGGGAAAATATTGCATACCTCAAGAGGGATTTCTTCATTTATATTTAGGAATGACATTGTAATTCGTGGATCTTCCTTCTCTAACAGTATCTGATCTCCTATTTTGAAGTAGCTCGACGTTCCTATGATCTTTTCTGGTGGCTCCTTTAGTTTGACTTCATGTGGATCCGGTTCCTCTTTACAGTGTGTCTTCCATGCTTCTAGTTCATCGATCTTAAGGCTTCGTTCCTTATATAGTTCTTCTTTATTTGCACGAGGTCTATGATCTGGCTCAGCTCTGCGGCTTTGTGGTGGATCCTATGTTGAAAAGTGAACGAATTGGTCATCAACTGAATTTACTTTCTCACTTTCATCAATTGATGTCTTGGTCGAGTCAAGAGCTTGCAGACTGATCAATTCATCACCTACATGAAGAATGAGTTCTCCTGTGCCAACAACAATTTTAGTCCTGGCAGTTGCTAAAAAGGGTCTTCTTAAAATTAATGGAATTGAAATATCCTCATCCATATCTAAGACAACAAAATCTACTGGGAAAACGAATTTATCAATTTTAACGAGAACTTCTTCGATAATACCCCTAGGAATTCTAACAATTTTATCAGCTAATTGAATACTCATCCTAGTTTGTTTGGGTTTCCCTAGACCTAGCTGCTTAAACATTTTATAAGGCATGACATTTATACTTGCCCCTAAATCAGCCAAAGCATTATCAACTGTTAGTCTACCAATTAAACATGGAATTGTAAAACTTCTTGGATCTTTTAGCTTCCGTGGTAGTCTATTTTGTAGAATTGCTGAGCACATTACGTTTAATTCCAGATATGGCTCCTCGTCTAACTTACGCTTGTTCATCAAGAGTTGTTTTAAAAATTTCCTTGAATCCGGCATCTATGAAAGAGCTTCAAGAAGCGGTAAGTTAATATGTAATTTCTTTATGAATTTTAAGAAACTTACCAAACTATTCCTCTGTATCGTCTTTCTTTAACGCTTCGGGATAAGGTATGTGAGGTTGGTACTCTTTGATTACCAGTTTTGGCTTTTCTTATGTTACCTCAATTTTACCTTCTTCTACCTCATTTTCTTGTATTGAATTAGGTTCATCTAACCCTATATTATCATGAGCTGTGATGGCTTGGATTTGCTCCTTTGGGTAGTATAGTGGTGAGTATTCCTGCCTGTCACGCGGGCAACCCGAGTTCGATCCCCGGCAATGGCGCCAAAAACTTGATCGTGTCAAATAGTTGAGTTTTAATATTTATAAAGAATGATCGAACCTGTAAACTAACTATGACAACGATTGAGGCAAGTATACCTATCGAATAATAGTATAGTTTAGGCAAGATTATTTTATCGAACCCAAAGGAACCTAAAAGTACTACTACTCACTTTCTTTCTATTATTTAGCCTAAAAGATGGAGTGATTGGTTTATTAATCTAAAAACTAATGAAAAACTAAACTAGATGCAAAGACAAAAGAATGAAACTTTGGGAAAAGACTATGGAAAAACTCAGTTGATTACGACGATACCCTCAGGAAGAATCCACCTATGACTTCTCTTGTTATTAAACTTTTAATTCATAAGACTTCTGTACTTAGCTTGATCCGTGAGACTCTCTAACCTATATTAAACCCTCTATCGAGGCGAATAACGTCCAACCTTAGGTTAATTAGTGTAACTCTCGTTCTTTTTATAATAACCCCATAAGGAAGCAGTAAATCGATCAATGGCCTCCCATATTAGGTTTCACCCTAATCCAGTAAAATCTCGTCACCCTATCTCTAGGCATGTTATCAACTCCACTGAATTATGCTAGATCTACTCTTAGGCAGGGTCTATTCCTCCTCCACCTAAGCACATCAAATTAAATTAAGCAACTTAATTAAGAACAAACTAAGTACTTATCATATAATTTAGAAATCAAATAACAAAATCCATCATAGGTTTCATCTCCTTCAGGTATCTGAAGGGTTTAGTTCATAACAAAATAAGAAAACATCTCAAGAGAAAAGATAAAACAAAACATAAGAAACCCCTAAAACCCCCTGAAGGAATTAAAGAGGAGATCCTCTGTCTTGAGTAGAACTCCGGCTTCTTGAGATGGATCAACTGGCTATCTACGAGTAATTCCCTGAATAAAAGCTCTGGCAGAAAAATCTGCCCAAAACTTTTTCCCTTAGAACGGCTGCTTTGGGTTGTTTATATAGGCTCCTTAGATGCTTTACTTGGCTCCTAAGTACCTCCTTCAAGTAGAATTACTATTAAGGTGTTTAAGTAGACTTAGGAGTATGTTTCTTTGGCTTCAAGCATCCAAATCCGAGTGAAATTGCTCATTCCCGTGGCAGGGGCACGCCCATGGCACACGCCTTGTAAATCATCTTCAGGCCGTGTCTTGATTCTTTCGATTGGGACACGGCCATGTAAATCGTGGCATGGCCGTGTGAAGTAATTTGACGAGGCACGGCCGTGTGGTTTGAAGTCCAGGTCATGTCGATTTCCTCTTTGGCCCAAATTGGCCCGTTTTACTTTCTTTTTATCCTTAGGTGCTTTCCTGAGTATAAGACATGAAAAGAAAGGATTAAGAGCACCTTTTACATAAATCAGGAATAAATCATCCCAAAGCACACTAAATGTGGGATTAAAATATGTTACTTTTACGGTTTATCAGTTAATCTCAGTGTTGCTTGGTAGACGCCCTTGAAGTCGTTCAGAAATTAACTTTGCAAGTTGTCCAAATGACTTAGTAATTTCCCCAACTGACTTAGTAAGTTCCCCAACTTGGTTCTTGATCCCTTCAATTGATGTCTGTTGGTTTTTAAGTGTTGTCTCAGTGTCTTGGAAATGGTTTTCTGTGGCCACCATGAATTTTGTCAGCATCTCTTCAAGGTCTGGCTTCTTTTCCTATGGATAGGGCTGATTTTGGAAATTTTGAGGAGGTTGTTGTCTTTGATTTCCTTGATTTCCTTGACCTCCCAATGAAAAATTTGGGTGGTTCCTCCAACCTGGATTATAAGTATTACTATAAGGGTTATTATTAGATCTAAAATTATTAACTATCTAGTTCATCTGTTCGCTTTCTATGCCGGATTGGTAGGGTGGGTACTCAGGATTCGCCACAGTTCCACTTGCGTTGCACTACGTTATTGGATGTACTTGCGAAAAACACAAACTATCAAGCTTTTTATTCATCATCTCTACCTGCGTTGATAGCATGGTTACTACGTCGAGGTTGAAAACTCCGGATGATTTTGTTGGTTTTGTTCTTGTAACCTGCCACTAATAGTTATTCAGTGACATCTCTTCAATAAACTCATAGGCTGCTTCAGGAGTTCTATTGTTCAGGGTTCCATCGGCGGCTGAATCAATTAGTTGCCTCGTTGAGGGGTTTACACCGTTATAGAAAGTTTAGACTTGGAGCCATAAGGGTAAACCATGGTGCGGACACCTTTTCAAGAGATCCTTGTATCTCTCCCATGCATCGCATAATGTCTCTAAATCCATCTGCACAAGAAGAAGAGATATCATTCCGTAATTTGGCCATTTTGGCCAGTGGGAAATATTTTAATAAAAAATTTTCGGTCATTTGATCCCATGTGGTGATTGACCCTCATGGTAACGAGTTCAACCACTACTTGGCTTTATTCCTTAATGCAAAGGGAAATAACCTAAGATGTATGGCATCATCAGAAACGCCATTTATTTTGAAGGTATCACAGAACTCTAAAAAATTGACTATATGGGTATTCGGGTCTTCGTCCTGCAAACCATCAAATTGAACAAATTGTTGAATCATTTGTATAGTGTTAGGATTTAATTCAAAATTATTAGCAGCTATAGCAGGCCTAACAATACTAGATTCTGCTCCTATTAAATAAGGTTTAGCATAGTCATACATAGTACGCGGAGCATTGTTTTCTGCCACATCTTATGGTCATGGGTTATTCTCGTCCATCCATTTAGTAGGATTGGATCTGCCTTCTCGCTCTTCTTCTGTGTAATTTAGAGTTCGCTTAATTTCTCTGCGATTCCTGCGAGCGGTAGCTTCAATATCACTATTGTATACTAGAGGTCCCTTCGGGTTCCTTCTAGTCATAAAATAGAGGTACCTACTAGGAATAGAAAGAAAGAAAATTCAGCAAAGTAAAAAGAAAATAAACTAAAAATAAAAGTAAAATAAAAGTAAAAGTAAATTGCAAAAATAAAAAGAGTGGCTAAAGTAATAAAAATAGAGCTTTCTTAAAATTTTACTTCCCGGACAACGGTGCCAAAAACTTGATCGTTGTTTTGTCGAGTTTTAGAATTTATAAAAAAGAATGATCTAACCTAGAAACTAACTCTGACAATAACTTAAGGTAAGTGCACCTATCGAACAGTAGCATATCTTAGGCAAGACCGGATTGTTGAACGAAAAGGAACTAAAAGTACTAATACTAACTTTCTTTTTATTATCTAGCCTAAAATAAGTGAAGTTGTTGTTTAATCTAAATTTAACTAACTACTAAGCTAAAGATGCAAAGACAAAAAGAATGAATTGGGGAAATACTATAGGGAAAACTCAATTGATTAAGACGATACCCTTGGGAAGAATCCACCTAGACTTCACCTGTTATTTAACACTAAACTAGACGATTTATTCACTTGACTTGATTCGTAAGATTCCCTAATTTATATTAAACCCTCTCTCTAGGCGAATAACGTCTAACCCTATGTTGATTAATTGAAATCTCTTTCTAATTAAAACCCATAAAATCACATTAACTCGATCTATGGACTTCCATATTAAGTTTCACCCTAATCTGGCAAAATCTCGACACCCTATCTCTAGGCGCTCGATCAACTCCACTTAATTGTGCTAGATCTACTCTTAGGTAGGGACTTTTGCTCCACCACCTAAGCACATCCAACTTGAATCAATATCCCAAAAATATTAACACAAGAATTAAGTACACATAATTGAGAACAAATCAAGTATTTATCATATAGTTCAAAAAATAATAATAATATCCGTCTTAAGTTTCATCCCCTTCAGGTATTTGAAGGGCTTAGTTCACAATAATAAAAGAAAACATCTCAAAAGAAATGATAAAACAAAAAATACAAAATCCCTAAAACTCCCTGAATGAATTAAAGGAGAGATCCGCCGTCATGAGTAAAATTTTGGCTTCTTAAGATGAATCAACTGGTTATCTTCGAGTGATTCCTACAAATCTGACCTTTCTAGCTCGGCTCCTTGGCCTAGCTGACCGCCAAAAGCCCTTGCAGAAGGTTTATGCTGAACTCCCCCTTCAGGTTGCCCCCTTGGGTGTTTATATAGACTTTGAGATGCCTTACTTGGCCCCTAAGTATCCTAATTCAAGTAGAATTCCTACTAGGGTGTTTGAATAGGCTTTGAAATGTGTTTCTTTGCCTTCATGTATCCAAATCCGAGTAAAACTCCTCTTGGCCACGGTAGGGACACGACCATGGCCTCACGCCTGTGAATCAATTCAGGCCGTGATCGAGTCTGGTGAAGAGACCCACCCATGTGTTTCGGGGTCCAGGCCGTGTTCTAGTAATTTAATGAGGCACGACCATGTGGTCTTGGGCCTAGGCAGTGTCGATTTCTTCTTTGGCCCAATTTGGTCTATTTTAGGCCCGTTTCTCGTTCTTTTCATCCCTAGGTGCTTTCTTGAGTATAAAACAAGAAAGGAAAGGATTAAGAGGAGCACCTTTCTACACAATTCAAGGAATAAATCATCCAAAAGTATGCTAAATGTGGGATTAAAATATGTTACTTTTACAGTTTATCAATCACCAATCTCAAATTCAATATCTTTTCGTTTCAAATATGCATAAGACTTCTGATGATATTATGCAGCTTTCAGACTGTCATACAAATCACTTTCAGTTTCTGCTCAGTTTCTTTAATCAAATCAACCCCGTGAATCTTATTTTCACTAAGCTCACCTAATATAATGGGGTTTTGCATTTACGACCGTAAAGAGCCTCATATGGTGCCTTTTTCATGCTTGATTGATAACTACTATTATACAAGAATTCAATCAACGACAGATGATTTTCCTATGTACTTTGAAACTCAAGAATACAACATCTCAACATATCCTCGAGAATCTGAATGATCCGCTCGGATTGACCATCCGTTTGCAGATGAAATGCAGTACTGAAATGTAGTTTCATACCTAAATCCTCTTACAGCTTCTTCCAAAACCGTGAACTAAACATTGGATCTCTATCAGATACAATGGATAATGGTACCCCGTGCAATCTCACAATCTTAGAAATATCCAATTTAGCTAATTTATCAAGCGAATAATCTATTCTCACCGAAATAAAATGAGTTGATTTCATTAATCTATCAACTATCACCCAGATTGCATCTTTCTTCCTCGGAGATAAAGGCAACCCCGACACAAAGTCCATTGTGATTCTCTTCTATTTCCACTCAAGAATCATTGTCGGTTGTAACAAACCGGATGGAACCTGATGTTCAACTTTAACTTGCTGACAAACTAAACATCTTGAAACAAACTCTGAGATATCTCGTTTCATACTATGCCACCAATAAAACTGTTTTAAATCATTGTACATTTTTGTACTTCTCGGATGAACAGACATACGACTACTATGAGCTTCATTCAAAATCAACTGAATTAACTCTAAAATTCTTGGAATACAAATCCGATATCAGAATCTCAAACAACTATCATCATCAACTCGAAATCCTGAATCAGAATTCAAACCACACTGAGCTCGTTTTGCCATTATCTCATCATCACATTTTTGGGTATCATAAATCTGACATATAAACATTGGTCTCACTTTCAGCTCAGCCAAAATCGAACCATCATCACATAGATTCATCTGAGTACTCATTGCTCGTAAAGTAAGTAAAGACTTTCAACTTAGAGCGTCAGCAACAACATTAGCTTTTCCCAGATGATAATCAATTACTAATTCATAGTCTTTTAGTAATTCTAACCATCTTCGTCGTTGCAAATTCAATTCTTTCTAAGTCATCTGATATTTCAAGCTCTTGTGATCAGTATAAATGTGACATTTCTCACCAAATAAGTAATGACACTAAATCTTTAATGCGAATACAATAGCTGCTAATTCAAGATCATGAGTTCGGTAGTTCTTTTCATGCGGTTTTAACTGTCTCAAGCATAGGCTATAACTTTGCCTTCTTGCATCAACACATAGCCCAAACCATTCAATGATGCAGCACTGTAAACTATAAATTCTTTACCCAGTTCAGGTTAAACTAATATTGGTGCTTCTGTCAACAATACTTTCAACTGTTCAAAACTCTACTGACACTTTTCTAACTACTCAAATTTAACATCTTTCTGTAGCAATTTCGTCAATGGAGTTACAATAATCGAGAAACCTTTCACAAATCGTCTATAATATCCCACTAATCCTAGAAAACTATGAACTTCGGACACATTTCTCAGAGATTTCCAATCTAGAATTGCTGAAACCTTGCTCGAATCAACTCGTATTCCCACAGCTGACACTATATGTCCCAAAAAAACCAACCTCACGCAACCAGAACTCACATTTACTAAACTTTGCATACACTTGCTTCTCACGCAGAGTTTGTAACACAATCCTCAAATGCTCGGCATGTTGCGTCTCATCACAAGAATATATCAATATGCCATCTATGAACGTAACCACAAATCAATCTAAATAATATCTGAAGATTCGATTCATCAAATCCATAAAAATAGCAGCAGCATTCGTTAGTCTGAAAGGCATAACTAAGAATTCATAATGTCCATGTCTCGTTCTGAAAGCAATTTTTGGAACATTAGAGTCTTTAACTCGTAGCTGATAGAAACCCAATCTCAAATCTATCTTAGAAAACATTGTAGCTCCTTTCAACTGATCAAACAAATCATCAATTCATGGAAAAGGATATTTATTCTTTATAGTCACCTTATTGAGTTGTTTGTTGTCCATGCACATTCTCATAGTTCATTCTTTCTTTTTCACAAACAACACCGGAGCACCCCAGGGCAAAAAACTCAATTGAACAAATCCTCTATCGGCCAACTCTTGCAACTAGGACTTCAACTCTTTCAATTCTATCGGTGCCATTCTATATGGAGCTATCGACATCGGAGTTGTCCCCGGTACTAACTCAATGCCAAACACAACTTATCATATCGGAGTTAATTCTGATAATTCTTAAGGAAACACATCAAGGAATTCACAAACCACAGGCAGAGATTCAACTTTCTTTTCTGTCATTTTTTATCTATCACATATACAAGATAGGCTTCACATCCCTTTTTCATATAATTCAAAGCTTTCATCGAAGATATTACAGCCGTTGCCCATTCAAATCACTGGATTCAATTTGAACTATCTCACCATTTTGGCTTTTCAAATCAATACTCTTCCGTTTGTAATACATAATAGCATTATGCAAGGTTAGCCAATCCATACCCAGAATTATATCAAATTCATCAAACGTAGTAGCTTCAGATTAGCTGGGAAACAAATATCCCGAAACATCAATGGATAGTTCTTGCATACTTTATCAACCAATACGCACTTACCCAAGGGGTTCGATACTCTAATTACAAACTCAGTAGACTCAACAGGTAGAGTCTTACTAGATACTAGGTTCACACACACATATGAATAAGTAGATCCTGGATCTAATAATGCAATCACATTAGTATCGAAAAGAGTAAAAGTATCAGTAATGACAACTGGACATGACGTTTCTTCACGAGCGCAAATAGAGTAAGCTCGGGCAGGTGCTCTCGCCTCAGATTGCATAGCTGTATCTAATGTTCCTTTCTGATTACCACTCACATTTTCAGTGTTTCTAAGCGGTCTACCTCTAGCTGTCGTATTACTCGGCCTCACACTTTAAACATTATCTTTTTCAACTAACTCTGGGCAATCCCGAATAGAACGATCTCATGATCCACATTTATAGCAAGCTTTATTATTATACTTGCCCCAGCAATCCTTGATATGACGTCTCCCACATTGTCTACACTCAGGCTTATTACTTCTGACACTTCTACCTCTTGATTCCATTGGAGTTTGAGCTTTAGGACCAGTATTCTGTTTCACACGATCTTTACTCGAATGTCTGAACGAAACATTTGAGTGGTTGGTTGCATCTTTGAATCTATTTGACGAAGAATGATACGACTTGCTCATCAACTTTTTTCTTTCATCTCTAGCTTCTGAATCCGCTTTCTTCTTTTCTTTACTAAGCTCTTCAGCTTTGCAGGCTCTTTCAACCAATACTACAAATTCATTCAAATTAAGAATTTTGCCCAGAAGTTTAATGTCTTCATTCAATCCTTCGATGAATCATTTACACATAGTAGTTTCTGTCGAAACACATTCTCGTGCATACTGACTCAACCTTACAAATTCTCGCTCGTATTCTGTAACAGACATATGGCCCTGTTTCAGCTCTAGGAACTCTTTACGTTTCTAATCTATAAATCGTTGACTGATATATTTCTTCTAAAATTCAGCTTGAAAGAAATCCAGGTAATTCATTCTCTCAGAACCACAGATATCAATGTTTTCCACCAATGATATGTCGTCTCTCTCAACAACGAAATAGCACATTTTAAGCATTCATCAGGAGTACACGATAATTCATCAAACACTCTTATAGTATGCTTAAGCCAGAATCCAGCTTGCTCAACATCATCATCAACTATGGCTCTGAACTCTTTGGCCCCGTACTTTTGGATTTTATCCACAGGAGGCTTACTTAATCGGATCGGATCTGAAACTTGTGGCACTATAGAAACTTGCAGGGGTGGAGGTTGTTGAGTAGCCAGATTCATTCGAACGAACTCCGTAAACCACTCACTTATCATTTGGAAGAAGGCTTGCTTTTCCTCTCCCTCGTGACTACTAGCAATCTGCCTAGATTCAGTCGGCGATGTCACTTAAATGGGAGCAGGCACATTACTCTCAACATCGGCAGCTACTACTCGATTAGGATCCATTTGGTATATAAAAACACATTTTTAACTATCAAGAATCATTAAACTATCACAGGAATATATATGGCATGTATAGCTAGACTCTTACAAGCTACGTTAGTCCTAAAATCAACTAAACTGTAGCTCTGATACTAATAAAATGTAACACCCCTAACCTGTATCTGTCGCCGCTCTAAGATTATGAGGTATTACTGATCAAAACATAACATTTAATCTTCATAATTCATACAACATTAAATCATAATCAAACAAAGCCATTAAGCCCCTTAATAAGATCTACAAGACCTTAAACATGTATTAGAAAGGGGTCGGGACTAATTCGAGAACATACAAAATTTTTTTGAAAACTTAACAATTTTCAAAAACTACATTGGTCACGCCTATGTGGGCAGGCCATGTACCTCACACCGCCTCCGACACATCTGTGTGACCAAGCCGTGTCAAAATAGGGCATACATACTGACTTGTCCATAAGGCCGAAGATAAGCCCGTGTACGAGTCTGACTTGTTTTAATTTGAAAACTTAAGAGACACGGTCGAGCCACACGCCCTTGTGCTCAACCGTGTGGGAAAATATAGGCCATTTGCAAGGCCAATTTGCCACCCACACTTTGGGTCACACCTATAAGCATCAATCCATTTCAAAATCATACCTTAAATGCATCCAAAACATACATTTTAACCATTATTTCCACCAACCAATTCAAGCATAAAACATACATTTTCATCTTCTCTAATTCATACCATAAAGATCATTCACATAACCACATTTACACTTTATAACCACCATTATCACATATCCAAAATATATACTAAAGGTATTTAACTTTCAAGCCATATCACATGGCAAGAACTAAACATCTCAAAACATACCATATTCACTAGCCTATACATGTCATATACCAAATATACAACTTCCAAAAGTACCAAAATAGATAGCCGATAGTGTGATTGAGACGCTGACAATCCCCGGATCCGAGCTAGCTTTAATGGCATTGTAAAATAGAGATAAACTTCACACAGTGAGCTAAAAAGCTTAGTAAGTTCGTAATATAATACATATAACTTAACCATTCAAATTCAATATACAAAATAACCATCACATGGTTCAATTCACATTGATATACAATCTCATACATAGTCATTACTCACATAATCATCCATTTATCCATATATGATATCATCAACCACATAGGTTCCGTACATACTTGTGTCAACACTTAGTTAACGATCATTTTTGCTACTCAATGCTCAATACCACATCTCGTTCAATCTTCATTAATCATTCGATTTACTCGCACACTTAGTGCCAATTTCTTAGCCGAAGCTTTAATATCATCACACACTTAGTGCCTTTACATTAAATCGAATTTAACTCGGTATCGCATACACAGTGCCAATCAATATAGTCGATATTTTCTTTATTTAGCACACACAGTGTCGTTCACCACTGTATCAATTTTTTTCGCACACTTAGTGCCACAACACTCAAATCCACATATAGAATTACTAACTCATCAACCACATATATTCATTCATCACATAATATATGAACACGATGTAAAAAATTTGTATTATATACGAACTTACCTCGGACGTAGAAATAACGAAACAAGTCTATCAATCGAACACTTTGTTCTTGCCTTGATTTCGATCCAGATCTCTCTTTTCTTGATCTTAATTAAGTCAACTTCTAGTCGAAACCCTAAACTCTTTTTCTTTTCTTTTTCCATATCAATTTCGGGAAGATGAACATGAAAATGCCACTAATTTTATGCTTTGTTTTATTTAATATTAACTTAATATGTCATTAACCATTTTACCCTTAATTAAAACATTATATATTCATTCATTTAATGGCCTTTTATGTCTTTATCCACTGTAACACCCCAAACCCGGACAAGACACCACGTCCGAATCTGGTATGTTACGGGGGAAACATGTTTGTGAGAGGTTAAATTTTTCGCTAAAAGCTGAGTGAAACACAGTGTATTTTGAAGACAATTTGAGTGGATTTGTTTGAAATCAGATGGAGTATGTGAAACCCGGAGATTTTTGAAATCCTAACCAGAATGTGTGGTTAAACGAGTTTAAACCTTTTAGACCTTAGTAGTTTCTTAGTGTTCTTAAAACCCTTTTTAGACTTAGGAGTAATACAAGTTTGATTTGAAAATCCTTTGAATTTGCTTATCAGAAAGACATAGTGTGATACCCGATGGTATGGTTTTAAAACATATTATGCTATCATTTTGAAATCATTATCTTTCCAAGTTTTAGTAAAATTCATACCAACTTGTTTTGTTAAGGCATATTAAAAATCTAATTAAAACATAAACATCACCAAAACATAAATTAAAGGCCTTTTACAAATCCAAAATAAAAACCCAAATAAAATAAATAAGCCAAAGTACCCAAATTCAATAGTCCTTTATTAAAGCATGGCATGTGCACCCGAGTCCATCCGGCCCATGTCCGCTTCACGAGTCACCCGAAATGTCAAAGGAGAGGGTGAGTCGAGTGACTCAATGTGTAAATCCGCCTCAAAGAACAACATGCTAACACACATCATACAAAGCAACATAATTAATGCAACCCGATCCTAACCATCCATATCGCTTTTCTACCCCTGTGGTACCAAACCACCGGTGGTGCCAAACCACGGTGACATATAGTCACAATGTGTTACCAAAACACCGTGTCCCAACGACACAATATCCGTCAATGTGGTGCCAAACCACCGGTGGTGCTAAACCACTGTGTCCCAAAGACACAATTGTGCTACTAAAGCACCGGTGACCAAGTCACAACCGATGATGGGGCCAACCCATCGTGTGATACCAAATCACTAGCAGACGATCCCATATCTCATGTGGGCCAACCCACGGTGGTTAAACCACAGGACAAGTCGCAATGAGGTGCCAAACCTCCGGTGACCCAAAGTCACAAAGTTGTGTTACTAAAACACCGGTGCTCACAAAGACAAAATATCACCGCCTCCACTCATATCACCCATACATGTCATATCGACTCATGTACAATATGCAATCATGTAACTCATGCAACCATGTCCAACATTGCATCTCATAGCATAAATATATAGTATAGATCATCATATTCAAAGTATCCATAATAGAACTTGTAATAAAATAGACTTACCGGATCCGCATACATACCCCATTTAGGCATCCAATTATCCATCATAATCGGTATCGTTTTTAACAGCAAAAACAGTTTATTAATAACATTACTAGGTATCGGTGTGTTAGTTTACACACCGTAAATACGAGTCTAGAAATCCTCGACAAAAGCAATCTAAGTCCTCGAGTACTAGCTTCTACAATCGGCCAAAACATAGGGTTAGACATCTACACATTCGCCAACACCATTTAGACCAAAAAGGGTTTGTCGAAAGCCCTTACCTTCACCGATTTGGTTTCCTACCAAATCCCAACCAAAGAGTGGTTCCTTAGACAATCGGCCCACCTATCAAGAAGGAAACATTAATCTCTTGAAGCTTTGACTAACCAAGAATTAAGAGAATGAACTAACAACAACCAATCACTTAACCTCCACTTACTAATCAACCGACAGAAGAAAACGGCTCCTCTTGCTTGCTTTGAAACCTTTGATGTCCTATAATAAGAATTGGTTTATAAAAGATTAGCACCTTCCAACAATCACAATCGCCATCAACGTAATAAGAATCGGCAAGGTGAGAAAAAGAAGAAATGGCCATTCGCCTAGTACTTACCCACTACCAAACGATTGGAACCAAGCTCCCAACACCACCAAATATTCGGCCAATACCAAGGGAGGTTCGGCTAACTGGTTTTGGAAAAAGAGATGAAACGAAGAGAGATGAGTGGAGAGGGTCACCTTCGGTTTTGATGAAGAGAAAAATGGATGATGTAGGCTTTTGGTAAAATATGTTACGGTTAATAAGGGAGAGAAGAAGACTGGTTTTGGTTTACAAGCAACAAGAGAAGAAAGGGTCTCTAGTTTCGGCTTTGCACACAGAGGAGAAGAAGGAAGAAACAAGGTTTACTTTCAAATAAGGTGCTAGAGGTTTTCGGTTTTACTCACTTGAAAGAAAAGAAAAGGAGGTAGGAGAGCATTCGGCTAACAATCAAAAGGGAAAAAAATGATAATGGATATTAGGTTCGGCAAGGGTGAGAGTATTGAAGCTTTCGATTTAAGGAGAACAAAAGAGAAAAAAAAGAATGAACAAGAGATGAAGCACTTGGGGTTTCGGTTCAAGAAGTGAAGAAAAGATGAGAGAATTCTTTAGAACTTGACTTTGGTGTTTCCAAATGAAAGAGTTTTGTTTGGTCTCCTAATGACCGAATATGCATCACATTCCAAAAGGAACATTCGCCTACTCACTCCCCACTTCCCAAAACCGCCATACACTCCCACTTCCCCAACATTCACCATATCCCCCAAACACTCCACTCCACACATTTCAAATGTGTTTACCAAGTCTTACTCCTACAATCACTCTTCACCTTACTTTTGAACGGTTTGACTTAGTCCAAGGTAGAATTCCACTTGCCTTCTACCTCTTCCTCCATGCCAGTCCAAAATGGGTGACAAAATGGGAGCTCTACGACTTGAACTCGGACCTCCTCACCAGATGACGCCACACCAAGCTCCTCCCTTGCCACTGCCACTCTTTACTTGTGCAATAAAATACCAAAAAAACCCTTATACCCTAGCTCCAACAGCTCCCCGACTTGACACCCAAAACCAAAATTTTCCCATTCACTTAAGCACACCCTAGGCTACAATTAAGCCCTATAACACCAAATAGCAACACAAAGACACTAAACACATGCAATAACATGCAACAACAAAATAGCCCCTTAACCCGGGATATTACATCCACTATCAAAGGTCTAATTACAACATAAGGGCTTTTCATTTAAGAAGCCATAATAATTAAGCAACTTTAACAACTAGCACACAGCTTTTGCATTTTAAGCGATTAAATCCTTTTTGCAAATTAAGTGCACAAACGATAAAATTTTCACAAAGAACTTTCACACATGCTTAATCACATATTGTAAACACTAAAAATAATATTAAAATATTTTTTTGACCTCGGATTTGTGGTCCTAAAACCACTATTCTGACTAGGGTTTAAATTAGGTTGTTACAATCATACGCTGCACGCCCACCACGCTGCATGCCTGCCCCATTGCGTGCTACGTTGCGCGCCTTGTGCTGCTCCAGCTCCAGCTGCCCAGGCCTTCATCCCACACCTGCTTGCACATCTAGCCTAGCCCGCACGCGTTGATGCGCACTGCTACCTCGCACATTTGGGCGGCACACTGACCTCGCATCAAACCAACCCCTTTAGTCGAAAACCCTCCACTTCTTTTGATTTGCCATCTTTTGATTCATAATTATTTCCTTAGGAGTTCCTAATTTTTACAAAAAAGGTGGTAAGACCAATTTTTCTCCTAAATTTTAATTTTATTCAATTATTTTAATTTTTAATTTATTAAATTATTAATATTTTTTAATAAATGTTTGAGAAAATAATTTTTCCCATCTTATGTTAAGGTTAATCATGCCTTGCAAGAGGACTCGTGCCTCCACCCAAATTGACGAATCACAAAACAAGTTCTACTATGAAGAAGCCAAAGCGAGATACAAAAGTATCTTCAAGAATCAACAGATGCATCCAGAGAAAGGTTTCACAATGAAAGAAAGCAACTATATTGATTTTATAGCGCGTACACGTCAGGTTGCTGAAACTCTCATTTGGTAGTTGTTTTGTGAGAAGAGACCTAGTGTGTATGAAGAGTTAGTGCGTGAATTCTATGCGAATTTAACCTCAAGTGAGTTGACAAAAGTTCCAGTTCACAGAAACAAGGTACCAATAACTTCAAAGCTATTAATGAGTTCTTTGAATTACCTATTTTTGAAAATAATGAATATTCTTCCTTAATGAGCAACATCGAGCCTGAAAATTTGCAAAAAATACATGAGGAACTTACAAATACATATCTGTAAAAGAGAATATTTGATACCACTCGCAAAGGTATGGTTCTATTTTATCTGTTTCTGCCTTATGCCTAGTTCGCATGGGACTAAAATCTCATTAGAGAGAAATGCAAAATTGTGCTGTTAGACATTCTGGCCTAGCTTACTTTCCTTTTACAATAACAATTTTGTGCTTGAAAGCTAAAATTCTTGGAAACGTAAAGAAGGCAGGATATAGCCAAGGCACAATCACAGATTGGGACCTCTATCGAATAACTGAAGACTCTGTTCTACAACAACGAGTTGAAGAAAGTGAGGATCCCAAAGAAGAAGAATAAGAAGATTCCACAGAGATCGAGCCAATGCAATCGGTCGAAGTCCCTAATAAGCTGGAACCAATGGAACCAGAAGATGAACCTGATGTCGAGACTTCAATGTTCAGAGCTTAACTGCCTCACCCAGACCTTTGAGATGAGCTATCAAAGTTGATGGACATAATGCAACATATGCAGTGGCAACAACAAGCTTATTGGAGATACTCAAAAATAAGGGATAACTCGATGAGAAGTGCTTTTACGAAAATTTAGAATGACCCATTTATTTTTGTGCCTGAGTTTCCAGATTACGTATTTGAACCATGGAGCCCATTATTAATGTAACGTCCCGACTTCGGGCCTAAAAGAAATGGGCTTTATGATAAGAGGATTGGAATTAAGTTGTGCAAGTTAAAAACTCAAAAGTATGTCTACTTTAGTGGTTAGGGGTCCTGAGAAGTATTGGAAAAGTCTTGGGTTCAAACCTGGGCTTTAGAAAAAAAATTGGTTTTAAGTGGATAAAACCCTGGATGCTTGGATGTAGGCCTTTTAAATTATTGTGTTAAAAAAATGACACAAGGAAGTATGAGGTCTAGTGTTTGTAGCGTCATTAAGGTTGCAAGGGAGCCTGGGCTCAAGTCTTGGCTCTTGCAATTTATTTTGGTTTTTCTTTTATAGGAACCTAGACTTTGGCCTTTAGACCTCTTAATTAATTGAAGGTAAAATGTGTCACAAAAGAGTGAGTGGTCTAGTGACAAGGTAGTGCTAATGTGTGGCAAGAAGTCTGAGGTTCGAGGCATGGCATGCGCAATTGTATGTTATTTTACTGCTTAAGCTAAGGAGGTGTTGGAACTGGACTAGAACTCTGCAGAGGTGGTTGGAGACTTGGTCATCTAGTTTGAATGAATTTGAATGGGGTATTTTGGTAATTTTACAAACCGAGGGTATTTTGATGATTTCACAAATCGAGAGTATTTCGGTAATTTTACAAATCGAGGGTATTTCGATAATTTTACAAAGCGAGGGTATTTCCATAATTTCACAAATCAGGGGTATTTCAATAATTTCACAAGTTAAAGGCATTTCAGTAAATTCACAAATCGATGGTATTTTGGTAATTTCACAATCCAAGAGTATTTTGATAATTTCACAATCTGAGGGTATTTCGATAATTTTACAAATTATGGGTATTTCAATAGTTTTATAAATCGGGGATATTTCAATAATTTCACAAATCGAGGGTATTTTCGTACATATACAAATTGGAGGTATTTCAGTAATTTTACAAATTAAGGGTATTTCAGTAATTTTGCAAATCAGGGTATTTCGGTAATTTTTCAAATTGGGACTTAATGATCTGACAAAAGTTCCATCGTCGCCTCGAGTGACTTAAGTAACTCAAGCAGACAGAATGGTGTAAATGGGCTTAAGGCCCATTACTCGGCCCAAGTGGGCCCAAACGCTCTTGTGCCCCAATCAGCCCAAAAATAGCCTCGACTATACGAACAGCACAGTTCAAACCAATAAAAACCATATAACATGCATTTTATCCATGTAGGCCCCACTAGCCCAGTGGGCCCACACGACCCATTGCCTAAAATGACCTTAGCCATGTGGACTACACGGCTCGGTCTAACATTTACCACAATATGCAAATTTAATCTGTGTGGGGCCCACATGGCCCATTTTAGCCCCAACACGGCCCAAAATGATCTAAGCCCATGAGAACGCTCATGGAGGCCTCAACCATCTTACGCCCATATTCGTGGGCTCGGTCCACCACATGTGCGATCTCACACTCGTGTGAATCATTTATCGGTATTTTGACTTTTTGATATTTTTCGATCTACGATCAGAAGGAGTGTGGCTACACTCTATTAGCTTTCTCGCCAACTACCGAATACAGGGTACTGTTACACACCTGATCACGTAGAGTACTAAGAAATCCCGTGCGCCGGAACCTATTCAAACATAACAATAGCTAATCACTTATCAACAGAGTTAAAAGAACATTAACCAAACCCCCTAGCTGAAGGATCGACTACCATTGCTTGACTCGATCGGTCAACTGTGATTCGTCGACTTGAACCAGAATTTAGTGTAGCCACCCTTCCGTATCCCGGCGAAAAGTCCCAAATAGCCAACACCACACACCTCTTAAACTTGAGAATAGAGGCTACATGCTCAACCTCAGCCAGTACCTTTGCAATCGCTTTATTACTAGCACCCTCTTCACCCATCAGAATTTCTAAAACCTGAGAGGACATACACAAGAGGGGCAGCTATTATAAGGGATCGTACCATTGGCTTAAACAGTAAAAGAGAGTACTAAAATGAACCGAGACACTTACCAATTAATAGAGTCATTGCAGAATCGAAACAGAGAGGGGAAGAAAATGAAAAATTGGTCACCATAGAGCTATCAAGAAAAAGATTCAGTTCACCCCGATAGGAAACCGAAACCAGATGAAGGTGACTGGTATTCGCCTAAGAAAATAAAGGGAGAAAGGGAACAGAAGAACTTAATATGATCTAGCCCCAAGGAGAAAAGAAAGTATGCCAAAATGACATATAAGAACGTGCAAAAGAAAAGAAGGGTTTCAAGGAGAATTCAACAGTTGATTTATGTGTTTCGGCAAAAGAGAACTGAAAAGGAAAAAGACCCGAGTAGTCAAAAGTGCAAAACCCCACATAAAAAAAGAGAAACTCCTAAATAGCAGAGAATGAATTTGGCTTCTACACTCTCTCCAATTACTAAAAACGCACCAAATGAAAGCCCTTAGCCAAATTTTCCCACTCAACCTCCCCCATTCGGCCAAGACTCCCTCACATTCCAATTCCTTAGAAATCACCACAAATTTCTCCTTGATTTTCTCCCAACCTCCCATTAAAATTCATTCAAACTTGATGAGCAAGTCTCCAACCACCTCTGAAGAGTTCCAGTCTAGTTCCAATGCCTCCCTAGCTCAAGCAGCAAAATAAGCATGCAATTGAGCAATCCATGCCTTGAACCTCAGACTCTTTGCCACACATGTAGCACCACCTTGCCACTAGACCACTCACTCTTTTTGTGACACATTTTACCTTCAATTAATTAAGAGGTCTAAAGGCCAAGGTCCAGGTTCCTTTAAAAGAAAAACTAAAATAAATTGCAATAGCCAAGACTTGAACCCAAGCTCCCTTGCAACCTTCATGATGCCACAACCACTAGACCACATGCTTCCTTGTGTCATTTTTTTAACACAATAATTTAAAAGGCCTACATCCAAACATGCAGGGTTTTATCCACTTAAAACAAAAATTTTTGCTAAAGCCTAGGTTTAAACCCAGGACTTCTCCAATACTTCTCAAGACCCTTAACCACTAAAGTAGACATACTTTTTTGTTATTCACTTGCACAGCTAAATTCCAATCCCTCCGATACGCGAAGCCCATTTCTTTTAGGCCTAAAAGTCAGGATCAGAGTATCCTTTGAAAATAAGTTTGGAGGAGTTTAAAGAAGTATAAAATGCTCTAAAAATTGTAGTACATACAGTAAAATGCTCGTGTTGAAAAGAAAGAGCACATGTACTTGAAAGAAAATAGATGTACAAAAGAGCCTATAAAAGCAAAGTAAGTTGGTGTATTGAGGGAAATTATTCCAATGGTTCGATTGAAGCTAAGTCTAAGGTTTTAAGCCTAGATTTATCTATCTTTTATCTACCCCTAGCCTGGCCACGTTACAACCTTTTTAAAGACCTATTGATTCAAGTTTTCTATGCTACCTACATTAGTGGAGAGAAATTGCTATGTTCAACATATGAAGGCATAAGTTAAACTTAATGATTGCAGCTTAATATTGAATAAGGAAATAAAATCAAATTGGCAAGGGTTAACATGTCTTTGTTAAGAAAGCATTTAGTCTAATTTTGCTATCATAATAGTTGTTGAGATTAATTTGAACGATATGTATACTTAAGAAGTATAAATATCAAATTTCTTATTTTTGAGCATAAGTATATTAAATTCATAATTCTGGGAAGAATGTTGTTCCGAAGAAGTTTTTCAATGGTGTTTTTGAGAAATTCTTTTCAAATTTGTGCATTACTCAGGATGAGCAATGAATTAATTTCGGCGGTGTGGAAAAACAAAAATATACATACTTTTTCATGCCCTTTTTAACTTAAATTCATGCAGTTTTGATAAAATTCTTATCAAAAAATAATTTTTTAATAAAATAATTAAATTTCACTTAAATTATGAACATGCTGAATTATAAATAATTTTATAATTAATTTTGATCATTTTTCCACATATTTGCACAAAGGGTAAAAAAACGACTCGGCAGACACTACTATAAATTCAAAATCGAGAAGCAATTTGAAGTATCAAGGTGAATTAATTTTCTACCGAAGTCGGTCCAGTTATGTGTATTAAGTCATTATATAATTAATTTTAATTTATATCTAATTTAATTTGGATTAAGTAAATTATGAAAAAGTGGTCCAGTTGAGACGAACTGAGTGAACTGAATCACCAAGAAGTGGACAGCCTAAAACCGTCAATATATTGACCCAAATCAGCTTATTGGATGATTATTTAGCTTGCAAAGAGGCCATTGAAAACTCGTTCAAGTTGCAAACAAACCCCTCCACAATTGGTGGCTTTATAGATTTGCCCCAAGCTTAAATTAACAAAGTTGAAACTATCAACCATGCCACTTGTGTGGCCGGCCAAGGGAGGGCTCTTTGGCTGATAATTTTAGCTATTTTTAGCATCCTTCTTCAGCTATAAAAACCCCCTTAGGCTGGTCATTTGAAACACATCTCAAGCATTAAAATATTTTCTCTCTTCTCTCCACTTTCTCTCTTCCTTTCCATTCCAAATTCCCTTGCTCTATTGCCAATTTCTCCTCTTGGAAATGGGGCATTCATCAGCCATTTGGAGCAGCAATTAAGTGTTCATAGTAGCCTTGGTCGACGAGGACAATGGAGAAGGAAGAACGGAGCAAACTATTCAAGCCATGGAAAAACACCAGATTTGATTCTTGTTCCCTATCTCTTTAATTTTTGTTATTGTTATGATGAACATATATATGAATATTTATGTTGTTGGAGTGGTTAATTTAATCAATTTAGCTTGAATTTAATTCGTGTTAGGTTGATTGCATTTCGTTTGCTAAAATTGTTAAAATTGTGTTTATGTTGTCATAGGCCTTAGTAAGATGATTGATTAAGTAAAATCATGACTAAGTTATTCCTGCATTACAATTGTCAGGTAGCTAATCAATTAATTATTTAAACTGTAACAATCCAAATTTGACCCTAATCGGAACGGTGGTTTTGGGACCACGAATCAGAGTCCAAAAAATTTTTAAATATTATTTTCAGTGTTTGCTATATGTGAATTAATGTGTGTGAAAGTTTCGTATGAAAATTTTATCGTTTGAGTTTTTATTTGACAAAAAGGACTTAATCGTGTAAAATGTAAAAGTTGCATAGTATAGTGAAAAGTGCTAAAATGATAATGGCTTTCTAATATGAGGTATTAAAAAGGCAAATAGCCCATTTTTAAGTTAGTGGGTGGTATACGACAATAGTAACCTTAAGTTATATGTTATAAAATTTTATAAGATAAGGTTAAAATAGTAATATAATAATAACATATGTAATAAAACATAAAAGAAAAAAAATAAACATGTCATGTTCATCTTTTCTAAGCTCATTGCCGAAACTAAATAAAGAAAAAGAAAGGAAAAGCAAGCTTGGTTCGCCATTGTTGGATTAAATTCAAGGTGAGTTTTAGCTCGGTTCTTGATAATTTTTACATTTTTGAGATCGTTGCTTTGAATACTATCCGACCCATGCTTTAATTTTTGTGTTTGATGAATATTTTTGGTTGATCCATTGATGATAGTTAATTGTTTAGGTTGTTTGAGGATAAATTATGATAAATATGTGCTAGATTAACAAGTTTTATCTTTGAATTTTTTATGAATTTGAGTATTTTGGGCTAAATTGCAAAAATAAATTTTTGAGGGGCTAAAATGAAAAATAAATGAAATAAATGGACTTGTATAGTCCTTATTAATATTCAACCCTTAGGTTGTATAGTGAAATTTTGTGTATTTTGTGTTTTATGCAAATAGGACTCAAAGCACTCAAAACATAGGTGTCTCCCTTTATCTAAATAATTACCTCTGATTCAAAATCGACAAGGATTGACATCCTCACTAAAGATTAACTCAAAGCACTCGAAGTGTTTAAGGTTTAGGAAAAAGCACTCATAAGTCAAACTTTAAAAGTTAATCCTAAAGGCTTGCCTAAAAATCAAATCTCCACCACTGTAATATGAGATAATACACAAATCAAAAGGTCTTTAACAGGGTTGTAACGGGGCTTAGGTTAAAGGTGTGGATAAAGGCTGAATTGGAAGGTTAGAATCAAGATTGAATTGAAAAATTACCTAACTTTAGAAAAATGAACTAATAACCTGAATAATTATATCACACAAAAATTTAAAATACTAATAATACGAGCTTCTTCTTCAAGATGTTAAATTTAAACATGTAAGCTCACTTAATTACAGAACTGATAATGAATATGCTTCGATATTTTTTTAAGAACAAGCCAAATATTTACATAATATAAGAAAGAACTTTATCAACTGAAATAAAGTAATTAGAAAAACTAATCAAATCAATTCTCGATTCAACACCTTCGTTGGTGAGACCAAGTCAACACTGTTCTCCCCTTTCACATAAATCCCGAATGCCCCAAAATATATATATTGTGCATAACTAATTTCATGTTCATATACATATATTCGCATGTTATAAAATAACATTTTCACAATCCTATCGAAGTAGGAAACGTGCACAGGTACTTTTGCCACATTTATGGTACATAGCCACATTCACATTATTATTCATATCATATATTAAAATATTTAGCCATAAAATATCGAAGGATAGTAAGGGTACACACGATTTGCTTAAAAGGTTCCTTGAGATCTCTAAAATCCGATCTAACTTTAGATCATTAACTCCTTTATTCGCCATTATATAAGTCACATTAATAAACCTATTTGGCTTAAATCAAAACCAAATCCTAGTAGGATTTGTAAAAAGAAACTCACCTTTGCCGATTTGGTGTTTATACAAATCCGAAAGTTTAGTTTTCCTCTACTTGATATTCGCCAACCTTGTATAGAAGGGTTGTCAAAGGATCAAAAGAATGGGGATTAGGCCTTTTACTTTCAACAACTAGAAAAGAAAGAAAGAGAATTGAATGGCTAATCCTTACCTTGATGTCTTTAATCACTTGTTTCCTTGTCTTGAGTTCTTGAGATCCGGCTATGGAGATTTAACAAGAGATTGGAAGAAAAGGTTTTGACTAGGCAATGGCAAAGGAAGGAAAAGAAAGATGGAGTCCTTGCTTAGGGAAATTTCACAAAGAGAGGGAAGGAGAGCAAAATTTCAAGAAGAGAGTGAATGAGAGAAAAGTCTCACTTTTCCTCTTTTAACGAAATTACTAGACCAAGAGTCCAAAACTTGGCCACTTTTCTCCCAAGTGATAATTTAATCTCCATTAATTATCACTTAATTAAATTAAAAGTCTTTAATCCATCCTTTAATTCCTCATTTATCTTAGTAGAATAAATCCTTTATTTATCACTTTAATTTGACAAGTTTTAATAAAATAAAACTCTCTCCTTTTTAGCAACCAAGTGCCGTCCACCCCTAGCCTTGGGAAGCAAAATTAAACCTTCAATAATTGCTTTCCAAGTGACTCGAACTCAGCCATTCCCGAAACCCTAAGTGACACTTGAGGCCACTTTTCCAAGCTCGATTGTATGTCAAAATTCACCAACTTTTTCTTTTAAGGCCCTCTTGCCCTTATCTCCTATTTTGGGCTTTAAAATTTGTCATTCCTACCTTATTTCTAAGTTTCCTAAAATTTTAAATGGCTCAGTAACTTGCCATTTTCCTTACATCTTCGTGTTTCCAAAATGTTCGTGTTTCCAAAATGTTTAGGTTTCCAAAATGTTTAGGTTTCCAAAATGTTCGTGTTTCCAAAATGTTCGGGTTTCCAAAATGTTCGGGTTTCCAAAATGTTCGGTTTCCCAAAATGTCTAAGTTTCCAAAATGTCTAAGTTTCCAAAATGTCCATTTCCATTTCCATTTTCATTTCCATTTCCATGCATTTCTAGGTTTCCAAAAGTATCAAAATTTATTCATAGTACTTGAAACTTGTCATTTCATACAATTAAACCGAAATGCATAGGCCCTATTCAGATGTTACGATTCTACCCCTTAAAAATAATTTCGTCCTCGAAATTACTTACTATCGTTCATTCGCATAGTAACTCACCACACTCGCTATTCTCAAGACTCGATCTTAAAGAACTATCATACTTTCTATGCACGTTCTCTAGTTTACAATCAAGGTTCCATATACTTCATTAGCAACATAAGATCGAACTAATCTTATAGCGAGTAGAGTAATGAAGTATAATCCATAAATAAGAAACTTACTCGTTGTCTCGTCGATCACTATCCTCGCGAATGGTGATAACAAATACGAGCGGGGTTTTGTATCGAAATCTTATGTGGTTTTGTGTTTGAGTAGTCTAATATTAGTGGGTGAATCAATAAAAGGGTTGTTAGGATGAAAGAGGTTCACTAGGGGTTAATTATGTAGGTAGGCTTTTTAGTGGAGTGAGTGGGTTAAAACCTAGGTGCCTTTATCATCTCAGTATATCAAATCAATAATGTGGTCTTAACATGTATAATCGAGGCAAGTTCTAGAATAACAATTCAATGTTGACACACTCATAATCAATAAATTGAGCATGAAAAAGAATATATGTATAAGGCTCAAATCTCGCAAAAATTATGGGTATTTGACATCAATCCCTGTAAATTTCAAACTTCAAGGTAATATTCAAATTCAGTTCGACAACCTAGAAAATGTTTGATTCTTGAAAACTAGACTTATCATGCTTGATTCTCTAGTATCTTAAAATTTAAATCATCAATGCACAATTAACTATGAATTACTCAAAAACATATCAATAAGAATCATAAACCATCAGAAATTTCATCTTAATTAGTAATATGAGAAAATTTCTTAAGAACAAGATATAATTCAGGGATCTGAGAATAATGCAAAAAGTTATGTACTTTTACCCCCCACACTTAAGATGTACATTGCCCTCAATGCACAAAGATATATAAATAATCATGTGATACTGAAATCAAAAGAGAAGGGGAGAAGGGATACTTCCTGAATTTTTTTTGGGACCACTATTCACGGCCCGATTTGGAGGGGGAGGCGGTGGTGCTGTGGTTGATGCCAACAGTCACTGTGCTAGATGAAGAAATTGGAAACTCATGATGGATTAGCCAAGAATTATTAAGACACATTTAAAATAAACTAATTATGTATTTAAGGACAAGAAAACTAAAGGGAAAGAAAGCAGAATGTAAGATAAAATTAACTAAAAGATGAATGGACTGAGGAGTCCTTATTGTTGGATGGTTCGCGACGTGGGTGTGATTCCTAAGGTTGTGTTGAGTCGGTGGTCATGGTTCCGGTGTGATTCCCTATCAGCCTGAAGAACCCTTGGCTTGTCGAGTAGCTGAAGTAGCCAGCATGAACTTATGTAGATCGGTCTCCTTTGAGGAGACTGCACTTGTCATTTTCCGCTTCTTTAACATGGTTTTCGTGTAGCTCAAGCGTATAGAGAATTTATAGGGAGGGGAGAAATCTGAGAAAGGGAAGGAAGAAAAGAAAAGATGGGGAGTTGGAGAGAAGAAGGGGAAAGGAAGGTTCAGTTTAAATAGAGTTTTAGGGCTTAATGCTCCCCACGCCTGTGGACTGTGGGTGCGTTGTTTCACACGGCTGCCTCACACAGCCGTGTGTCTAGGCATGTTGGTTCACCCACACCCATTTTACAGATTTCCACGCCCATTAGTGATAAGTCACAGCCGCATCGCACGGCCATGGTGTTTTGTCGGTGCCCGTGGGGTGGTGGTTGGAGTCCGTGACTCGAAGATTTGATTCTCTCTACCTTGTACCTCTTCTGCCATTGTCGAGACGGATTACAGATTTCCACACGACTACTGGCCACGGTAGTGTGCAAGTCTCAAGTGGTCTAGAAATCTTCACTTTTGGTTAGTTTAAAACTAGGTGGTTAAGACGAATAGAAGAAAAGAAGCGAAATCTAAAAATTTACTTTTTTTCATAGTTGCACAAGAGGTTTTGTTTTTTGTTGGAAGCCCTTTTTTTTTTTCTTTTTATTTTAAGGAATTGCTTAGTCGCCTAGTAACAAGTAAGAGTAGTCGATAGTATTAGATATAGATAAAAAAGCAAGGAATAAAAAATTCTACTAAATTTGTGAGGCGGCCTTTCTTGTATTCTTGTATTAGATCCAAAGGTTTTTTCTTGACCTAACTACAAAGATGATGAATCAATTTCTTTTTCTTTTCTACTCTTGTCCTGCCGCTCCATTTTTGTGAATAAGATGTGTAAATAAATAGGGTTAGTTGCCTCCCGAGAAGTACTCGTTTAAAGTCTTAAGCTAGAATTTCCTTGTATTTGAAAAAATCAGGGTGGTTTAAAAGATTGGATATCTTCCCTCATGCTGTAAAGTCTAATTTTATGGTAAAATTTCAGTCGAGAAGCGTTTACCTTAAAAGTACCGAATATGGGATTGCTTACCTCGACTTTTCTGTATGGGAAGATATTGCGTACCTCAAGAGGGATTTCTTCATTTATATTTAGGACTGACATGGTAATTCATGGATCTTCCTTCTTTAACAATATCTGATCTCCTATTTTGGAGTGGCTCGACGTTCCTATGATCTTTTCTGGGGGCTCCTTTGGTTTTGCTTCGTGTGGATCCGGTTCCTCTTTACAATGTGTCTTCCATGCTTCTAGTTTGTCGACCTTAAGGCTTCATTCCTTATATAGTTCTTCTTTATTTGCACGAGGTCTATGATCCGCTCAACTCTACGGCTTTGTGGTGGATCCTGTGTTGAAAAGTGAACGAATTGGTCATCAACTGAATTTACTTTCTCACCTTCAACAATTGATGTCTTGGTCGAGTCAAGAGCTTGTAAACTGATCAATTCATCACCTACATGAAGAATGAGTTCTCCTATGCCAACATCAATTTTAGTCCTGGCAGTTGCTAAAAAGGGTCTTCTTAAAATTAATGGAATTGAATTATCCTCATCCATATCTAAGACAACAAAATCTACAGGGAAAACAAATTTATCAATTTTAACGAGAACATCTTCGATAATAACCCTAGGAATTCTAACAATTTTATCAGCTAATTGAATACTCATCCTAGTTTGTTTGGGTTTCCCTAGACCTAGCTGCTTAAACATTTTATAAGGCATGACATTTATACTTGCCCCTAAATCAGCCAAAGCATTATTAACTGTTAGTCTACCAATTAAACATGGAATTGTAAAACTTCCTGGATCTTTTAGCTTCCGTGGTAGTCTATTTTGTAGAATTACTGAGCACATTACGTTTAATTCCACATATGGATCCTCGTCTAACTTACGCTTATTCGTCACGAGTTGTTTTAAAAATTTCCTTGAATCTGGCACTGTGAAAGAACTTCAAGAAGTGGTAAGTTAATATGTAATTTCTTTATGAATTTTAAGAAACTTACCAAACTATTCCTCTGTATCGTCTTTCTTTAACGCTTCGGGATAAGGTATGCGAGGTTGGTACTCTTTGATTACCAGTTTTGGCTTTTCTTGTGTTACCTCAATTTTACCTTCTTCTACCTCGTTTTCTTGTATTGAATTGGGTTCATCTAACCCTATATTATCATGAGCTGTGATGGCTTGGATTTGCTCCTTTGGGTAGTATAGTGGTGAGTATTCCTGCCTGTCACGCGGGCAACCCGGGTTCGATCCCCAAAACGGTGCCAAAAACTTGATCGTGTCAAATAGTTGATTTTTAATATTTATAAAGAATGATCGAACATGTAAACTAACTATGACAACAATTGAGGCAAGTATACCTATCGAATAATAGTATAGTTTAGGCAAGATTATTTTATCGAACCCAAAGGAACCTAAAAGTACTACTACTCACTTTCTTTCTATTATTTAGCCTAAAATATGGAGTGATTGGTTTATTAATCTAAAAACTAATGAAAAACTAAACTAGATGCAAAGACAAAAGAGTGAAACTTTGGGAAAAGACTATGGAAAAACTCAGTTGCTTACGACGATACCTTTAGGAAGAATCCACCTATGACTTCTCTTGTTATTAAACTTCTAATTTATATGACTTCTTTACTTAGCTTGATCCGTGAGACTCTCTAACCTATATTAAACCCTCTCTCGAGGCTAATAACGTCTATCCTTAGGTTAATTAGTGTAACTCTCGTTCTTTTATAATAACCCCATAAGGAAGCAGTAAATTGATCAATGGACTCCCATATTAGGTTTCACCCTAATCCAGTAAAATCTCGTCACCCTATCTCTAGGCGTGTTATCAACTCCGCTGAATTATGCTAGATCTACTCTTAGGCAAGGTCTATTCCTCCTCCACCTAAGCACATCAGATTAAATTAAGCAACATAATTAAGAACAAACTAAGTACTTATCATATAATTTAGAAATCAAATAACAAAATCCATCATAGGTTTCATCCCCTTCAAGTATCTAAAGGGTTTAGTTCATAACAAAATAAGAAAACATCTCAAGAGAAAAGATAAAAAAAAACATAAGAAATCCCTAAAACCCCCTGAAGGAATTGAAGAGGAGATCCTCTGTCTTGAGTAGAACTCCGGCTTCTTGAGATGGATCAACTGGCTATCTTCGAGTAATTCCCTGAATAAAAGCTCTGGCAGAAAAATCTACCCAAAACTTTTTCCCTTAGAACGGCTGCTTTGGGTTGTTTATATAGGCTCCTTAGATGCTTTACTTGTCTCCTAAGTACCTCCTTCAAGTAGAATTACTATTAAGGTGTTTAAGTAGACTTAGGAGTATGTTTCTTTGGCTTCAAGCATCCAAATCCAAGTGAAATTGCTCATTCCCATGGTAGGGGCATGCCTATGGCACACGCCCATATAAATTATTTTTAGGCCGTGTCTTGATTCTTTCGGTTGGGTCACAGCCATGTAAATCGTGGCATGGCCGTATGAAGTAATTTAACGAGGCACGACTGTGTGGTTTGAAGTCCAGGCCGTGTCGATTTCCCTTTGGCCCAAATTAGCCCTTTTACGTTCTTTTTATCCTTAGGTGCTTTCCTGTGTATAAGACATGAAAAGAAAGGACTAAGAGCACCTTTTTACATAAATCAGGAAGAAATCATCCAAAAGCACACTAAATGTGGGATTAAAATATGTTACTTTTACTATTTATCAGCTAATCTCAGTGTTGCTTGGTAGATGCCCTTACAGTCGTTCAGAAATTAACTTTGCAAGTTGTCCAACTGACTTAGTAATTTCCCCACCTGACTTAGTAAGTTCCCCAACTTGGTTCTTGATCCCTTTAATTGATGTCTGTTGGTTTTTAAGTGTTGTCTTAGTGTCTTGGAAACTATTTTCTGTGGCTGCCATGAATTTTGTCAGCATCTCTTCAAGGTCTGGCTTCTTTTCCTGTAGATAGGGCTGATTTTGGAAATTTTGAGGAGGTTGTTGTCTTTGATTTCCTTGATTTCCTTGACCTCCCAATGAAAAATTTGGGTGGTTCCTCCAACCTGGATTATAAGTATTACTATAAGGGTTATTATTAGATCTAAAATTATTAACTATATAGTTCATCTGTTCGTTTTCTGTGCCTGGTTGGTAGGGTAGGTACTCAGGATTCACCACAGTTCCACTTGTGTTGCATTGCGTTTTTGGATGTACTTGCGAAAAACACAAACAATCAAGTTTTTATTCATCATCTCTACCTACGTTAATAGCATGGTTACTGCGTCGAGGTTGAAAACTTCGGATGATTTTGTTGGTTTTGTTCTTGTAACCTGCCACTAATAGTTATTCAAAGGACATCTCTTCAATAAACTCGTAGGTCGCTTCGTGAGTTACATTGTTTAGGTTCCGCTTCAAATGAATCAATTAGTTGCCTCATTGAGGGGTTTACACCATTATAGAAAGTTTAGACTTGGAGCCATAAGGGTAAACCATGGTGCGGACACCTTCTCAAGAGATCATTGTATCTCTCCCATGCAACGTATAATATCTCTAAATCCATCTACACAAAAGAAGAGATATCATTCCATAATTTGGCCGTTTTGGCCGGTGGGAAATATTTTAATAAAAATTTTTTGGTCATTTGATCCCATGTGGTGATTGACCCTCGTGGTAACGAGTTCAACCACTACTTGGCTTTATTCCTTAATGAAAAGGGAAATAACCTAAGACGTATGGCATCATCAGAAACACCATTTATTTTGAAGGTATCACAGAACTCTTAAAAATTGACTATATGGGTATTCGGGTCTTCGTCCTGCAACCCATCAAATTGAACAAATTGTTGAATCATTTGTATAGTGTTAGGATTTAATTCAAAATTATTTGCAGCTATAGCAGGCCTAACAATACTCGATTCTACTCCTATTAAATGAGGTTTAGCATAATCATACATAGTACGAGGAGCATTATTTTTTTGCCAAATCTTGTGGTCGTGGATTATTCTCGTCCATCCCTTCAGTAGGATTGGATCTTCCTACTTGCTCTTCTTCTGTGTAATTTAGGGTTCTAATTTCTCTGATTCCTGCAAGCGGTAGCTTCAATATCACTATCGTATACTAGTGGTCCCTTCGGGTTCCTTCTAGTCATAAACTAGAGGTACCTGCTAGGAATAGAAAGAAAGAAAATTCAGCAAAGTAAAAAGAAAATAAACTAAAAATAAAAGTAAAATAAAAGTAAAAGTAAATTGCAAAATAAAAAGAGTGGCTAAAGTAATAAAAATAGAGCTTTCTTAAAATTTTACTTCCTGGACAACTGTGCCAAAAACTTGATCGTTGTTTTGTCGAGTTTTAGAATTTATAAAAAGAGAATGATCGAACCTAGAAACTAACTCTGACAATGACTTAAGGCAAGTGCACCTATCGAACAGTAGCATATCTTAGGCAAGACCGGATTGTTGAACCCAAAGGAACAAAAAGTACTAATACTAACTTTCTTTTTATTATCTAGCCTAAAATAAGTGAAGTTGTTGTTTAATCTAAATTTAACTAACTACTAAGCTAAAGATGCAAAGACAAAAATAATGAATTGGGGAAATACTATAGGGAAAACTCAATTGATTAAGACAATACCGTTAGGAAGAATCCACCTAGACTTCACCTATTATTTAACACTAAACCAGATGATTTATTCACTTGACTTGATCGGTAAGATTCCCTAATTTATATTAAACCCTCTCTCGAGATGATTAACGTCTAACCCTAGGTTGATTAATTGAAATCTCTTTCTAATTAAAACCCCTAGAATCGCATTAACTCGATCTATGGACTCCCATATTAAGTTTCACCCTAATCCGGCAAAATCTCAACATCCTATCTCTAGGTGCTCGATCAACTCCGCTTAATTATGCTAGATCTACTCTTAGGTAGAGACTTTTGCTCCACCACCTAAGCACATCCAACTTGAATCAATATCCCGAAAATATTAACACAAGAATTAAGTACACATAATTAAGAACAAATCAAGTATTTATCATATTGTTCTGAAAACAATAACAATATACGTCTTATGTTTCATCCCCTTCAGGTATTTGAAGGGCTTAGTTCACAATAATAAAAGAAAACATCTCAGAAGAAATGATAAAACAAAAAATACAAAATCCCTAAAACTCCCTGAATGAATTAAAGGAGAGATCCGCCGTCATGAGTAAAATTTTGTCTTCTTAAGATGAATCAATTGGTTATCTTGGAGTGGTTCCTACAAATCTGACCTTTCTAGCTCGGCTCCTTGGCCTAGCTGACCGTCAAAAGCCCTGGCAAAAGGTTTCTGCCAAACTCCCCCTTCAGGTTGCCCCCTTGGGTGTTTATATAGACTTTGAGATGCCTTACTTGGCCCCTAAGTATCCTAATTCAAGTAGAATTCCTACTAGGGTGTTTGAATAGGCTTTGGAATGTGTTTCTTTGCCTTCAAGTATCCAAATTCAAGTAAAACTCCTCTTGGCCGCGGTAGGGACACGCCCATAGCACACGCCCATGTGAATCAATTTCAGGCCGTGGTCGAGTCTAGTGAAGAGACCCGCCCGTGTGTTTCGGGGTCCAGGCCGTGTTCTAGTAATTTAATGAGGCACGACTGTGTGGTCTTGGGCCTAGGCAGTGTCGATTTCTTCTTTGGCCCAATTTGGTCTGCTTTAGGCCCGTTTCTCGTTCTTTTCATCCCTAGGTACTTTCTTGAGTATAAAACATGAAAGGAAAGGATTAAGAGCACCTTTTTACCCAATTCAAGGAATAAATCATCCAAAACTATGCTAAATTTGGGATTAAAATATGTTACTTTTACGGTTTGTCAATCACCAATCTCAAATTCAATATCTTTTCGTTTCAAATATGCATAAGACTTCTGACGATATTATGCAGCTTTCAGACTGTCACAAATCACTTTCAGTTCTGCTCAGTTTCTTTAATCAAATCAACCCGTGAATCTTATTTTCACTAAGCTCAGTCCAATATAATTTAGTTTTGCATTTACGACCGTAAAGAGCCTCATATGGTGCCTTTTTAATGCTTGATTGATAACTATTATAATACACGAATTCAATCAACGACAGATGATTTTCCTATGTACTTTCAAACTCAAGAATACAACATCTCAACATATCCTCAAGAATCTGAATGATCCACTCGGATTGACCATCTGTTTGCAGATGAAATGCAATACTGAAATGTAGTTTCGTACCTAAATCCTCTTACAGTTTCTTCCAAAACCGCGAACTAAACCTTGGATCTCTATCAGATACAATGGATAATGGTACCCCGTGCAATCTCACAATCTTAGAAATATCTAATTCAGCTAATTTATCAAGCGAATAATCTATTCTCACCGAAATAAAATGAGCTGATTTCATTAATCTATCAACTATCACCCAAATTGCATCTTTCTTCCTCAGAGATAAAGGCAACCCTGACACAAAGTCCATTGTGATTCTCTTCCATTTCCACTCAAGAATCATTATCGGTTGTAAGAAACCGGATGGAACCTGATGTTCATCTTTAACTTGCTGACAAACTAAACATCTTGAAACAAACTCTGAGATATCTTGTTTCATACCATGCCACCAAGAAAACTATTTTAAATCAGTGTACATTTTCGTACTTCTCGAATGAATAGACATTCGACTACGGTGAGCTTCGTTCAAAATCAACTGAATCAACTCTGAAATTCTTGGAATACAAATCTGATATCAGAATCTCAAACAACTATCATCATCAACTCAAAATCCTGAATCAGAATTCAAACCACACTGAGCTCGTTTTGCCATTATCTCAGCATCACATTTTTGGGCATCTTAAATCTGACATATAAACATTGGTCTCACTTTCAGCTCAGCCAAAATCGAACCATCATTTCATAGATTCATCTGAGCACTCATTGCTCGTAAAGCAAATAAAGACTTTCAACTTAGAGCGTCAACAACAACATTAGCTTTTCCCAGATGATAATCAATTACTAATTCATAGTCTTTTAGTAATTCTAACCATCTTCACCGTTGCAAATTCAATTCTGTCTTAGTCATCAGATATTTCAAGCTCTTATGATTAGTATAAATGTGACATTTCTCACCAAATAAGTAATGACACCAAATCTTTAATGCGAATACAATAGCTGCTAATTCAAGATCATGAGTTCGGTAGTTCTTTTCATGCGGTTTTAACTGTCTCAAATCATAGGCTATAACTTTGCCTTCTTGCATCAACACACAGCCCAAACCATTCAATGATGCAGCACTGTAAACTATAAATTCTTTACCCAGTTTAGGTTGAACTAATATTGGTGCTTCTGTCAACAATACTTTCAACTGTTCAAAACTCTGCTGACACTTTTCTAACTACTCGGATTTAACATCTTTCTGTAGCAATTTCGTCAATGGAGTTACAATAATCGAGAAGCCTTTCACAAATCGTCTATAATATCCCACTAATCCTGGAAAACTATGAACTTTGGACACATTTCTCAGATATTTCCAATCTAGAATTGCTGAAACCTTGCTCGAATCAACTCGTATTCCCACAGCTGACACTATATGTCCCAAAAAACCAACCTCACGCAACCAGAACTCACATTTACTAAGCTTTGTATACACTTGCTTCTCACGCAGAGTTTGTAACACAATCCTCAAATGCTCGGCATGTTGCGTCTCATCACAAGAATATATCAATATGTCATCTATGAACGCAACCACAAATCAATCTAAATACTATCTGAAGATTCGATTCATCAAATCCATAAAAATAGCAGGAGCATTCGTTATTCTGAAAGGCATAACTAAGAATTCATAATGTCCATGTCTCGTTCTGAAAGCAATTTTTGGAACATTAGAGTCTTTAACTCGTAGCTGATAGAAACCCAATCTCAAATCTATCTTAGAAAACATTGTAGCTCCTTTCAACTGATCAAACAAATCATCAATTCATGGCAAAGGATATTTATTCTTTATAGTCACCTTATTGAGTTGTTTGTTGTCCATGCACATTCTCATAGTTCGTTCTTTCTTTTTCACAAACAACACCGAAGCACCCAAGGTGAAAAACTCAGTTGAACAAATCCTCTATCGGTCAACTCTTGCAACTAAGACTTCAACTCTTTCGATTCTATCGGTGCCATTCTATATGGAGATATCGACATTGGAGTTGTCCCCGGTACTAACTCAATGCCAAACACAACTTATCATATCGAAGTTAATCCCGATAATTCTTCAGGAAACACATCAGGGAATTCACAAACCACGCAGAGTTTCAACTTTCTTTTCTGTCATTTTTTATCTATCACATATACAAGATAGGCTTCACATCCCTTTTCCGTATAATTCAAAGCTTTCACCGAAGATATTACAGCTAGTGGCCCATTCAAATCACTGGATTTAATTCGAACTATCTCACCATTCTGGCTTTTCAAATCAATACTTTTCCATTTGTAATTCATAATAGCATTATGCAAGGTTAGCCAATCCATACCCAAAATTATATTGAATTCATCAAAGGGTAACAACATCAGATTAGCTGGAAAATAAATATCCCGAAACATCAATGGACAGTTCTTGCATACTTTATCAACCAGTATGCACTTACCTAAGGGGTTCCATACTCTAATTACAAACTCAATAGACTCAACAGGTAGAGTCTTACTAGATACTAGGTTCACACACATGTATGAATAAGTAGATCCTAGATCTAATAACGCAATCACATCAGTATCGAAAAGAGTAAAAGTATCAGTAATGACAACTGGAGATGATGCTTCTTCGTGAGCGCAAATAGAGTAAGCTCGGTAGGTGCTCTCGCCTCAAATTGCATAGCTATATCGATGTTCCTTTCTGATTACCACTCACATTTTCAGTGTTTCTAAGCGGTCTACCTCTAGCTGTCATATTACTCGGCCTCGCACTCTAAACATTATCTTTTTCAACTAACTCTGGGCAATCCAAAATAGAACGATCTCGTGATCCACATTTATGGCAAGCTCTAATATTATACTTGCCCCAGCAATCTTTGATATGATGTCTCCCATATTGTCTACACTCAGGCTTATTACTTCTAACACTTCTAACTCTTGATTCCATTGGAGTTTGAGTTTTAGGACCAGTATTCTGTTTCACACTATCTTTACTCGAATGTCTGAACGAAACATTTGATTGGTTGGTTGCATCTTTGAATCTATTTGACGAAGAATGATACGACTTGCTCATCGACTTTTTTCTTTCATCTATAACTTCTGAATCCACTTTCTTCTTTTCTTTACTAAGCTCTTCAGCTTTGTAGGCTCTTTCAACCAATACTACAAATTCATTCAAATCAAGAATTCTGCCCAGAAGTTTAATGTCTTCATTCAATCCTTCGATGAATCATTTACACATAGTAGTTTATGTCGAAACACATTCTCGTGCATACTGACTCAATCTTACAAATTCCAGCTCGTATTCTGTAATAGACATATAGCCCTATTTCAGCTCTAGGAACTTTTTACGTTTCTAATCTATAAATCGTTAACTGATATATTTCTTCTAAAATTTAGCTTGAAAGAAATCCCAGGTAATTCTTTCTCTCAGAACCAAATATATCAATGTTTTCCACCAACGATATGTCATCTCTCTTAACAACGAAGCAGCACATTTTAAGCATTCATCAGGAGTACACGATAATTCATCAAACACTCTTACAATATTCTTAAGCCAGAATTTAGCTTGCTCAACGTCATCATCAACTATGGCTCTGAACTCTTTGGCCCCGTACTTTTGGATTTTATCCACGGAGGCTTACTCGATCGGATCGGATCTGAAACTTGTGGCACTATAGAAACTTGTAGGGGTGGAGGTTGTTGAGTAGACGGATTCATTTGAACGAACTCCGTAAACCACTCACTCATCATTTGGAAGAAGGCTTACTTTTCCTCTCCATCATGACTACTAGCAATCTGCCTAGATTCAGTCGGCAATGTCACTTAAATGGGAGCAAGCACATTACTCTCAACATCGGTAGCTACTACATGATCAGGATCCATTTGCTATATCAAAACACATTTTTAACTATTAAGAATCATTAAACTATCACAGGCATATATATGGCATGTATAGCTAGACTATTACAAGCTACGTTAGTCCTAGAATCAACTAAACTGTAGCTCTAATACCAATAAAATGTAACACCCCTAACCTGTATCTGTCGTCGGTCTAAGATTATGAGGTATTACTAATCAAAACATAACATTTAATCTTCATAATTCATACAACATTAAATCATAACCAAACAATGCCATTAAGTCCCTTAAGATCTACGAGACCTTAAACATGCATTAGAAAGGGGTCGAGACTAATTCGAGAACATACGAAATTTTTTTAAAAACTTAACATTTTTCAAAACTACATTGGTCACGCCTATGTGGGCAGGCCGTGTGCCTCACACGGCCTCCGACACATCTGTGTGACCAAGTCGTGTCAAAATAGGGCATACATACTGACTTGTGCACAAGGCCGAAGACAAGCCCGTGTGCGAGTCTGACTTGTTTCAATTTGAAAACTTAAGAGACATGATCGAGCCACACGCCCTTGTGCTCAACCGTGTGGGAAAATATAGGCCATTTGCAAGGCCAATTTGCCACCCACACTTTGGGTCACACCTACAAGCATCAATCCATTCCAAAATCATACCTTAAATGCATCCAAAACATAAATTTTAACCATCATTTCCACCAACCAATTCAAGCATAAAACATACATTTTCATCTTCTCTATTTCATACCATAAAGATCATTCACATAACCACATTTACACTTTATAACCACCATTATCACATATCCAAAATATATACTAAAGGCATTTAACATTCAAGCCATATCACATGGCAAGAACTAAACATCTCAAAACATACCATATTCACTAGCCTATACATGTCACATACCAAATATACAACTTCCAAAAGTACCAAAATAGATAGCCGATAGTGGGATTGAGATGCTGACAATCCCCGGATCCGAGCTAGCTTTAATGACATTGTAAAATAGAGATAAACTTCACACAGTAAGCTAAAAAGCTTAGTAAGTTCGTAATATAATACATATAACTTAACCATTCAAATTCAATATACAAAATAACCATCACATGGTTCAATTCACATTGATATACAATCTCATACATAGTCATTACTCACATAATCATCCATTTATCCATATACGATATCATCAACCACATAGGTTCCATACATACATGTGTTCGGCCATGTAAAAACCCCTGTAGGTTTGAAATAAAAATAAATTCTACATGGGCTAGGGACATGGGCGTGTGAGGCCACACGACCTGCCCACATAGGCGTGTCCCAAGTCACAAGGGCGTGTGACCCCTATTTAGGCAAAAATTTTCAAAGAGTGTAAAAGTTTTCGGTTGAACTCTGAAACCTTCCGAATGTATGTTTAAGGCCTCGTAGGCCCATGATATGTATGTTATGATTACAAAAGAAAATTTTTAAGTTGGAATGAAATTTTATAGCCTCAGATTACATGTTCAAGCAAGGTTAAGCATGGTAATGCCTCGTATCTAGTCCCGGCGTCGGAGATGGGTAAGGGGTGTTACATGATCGATAACAGCGTAACATTGACACATGAGATACATTATGAATCTTTTCCAACTCTGATGGTAAAGCTAGTCGATATGCCACTGGCCCTATTCTTTCGACGATTTCATATGGCCCGATGAAACGTGGACTCAATTTGCCTTCTCGACCAAATCTAAGAATTTTCTACCATGGAGATACTTTCAAAAACTCTTTGTCACCGATTTGAAATTAAATATCTTTTCGTTTCAAATCCGCGTATGATTTGTGACGATCTAAAGCTGCTTTCAAACAGTTGCGAATTACATTCACTTTTTCTTCGGTTTCTCTAATCGAATCAACTCCGTGAATTTGTTTCTCACTAAGTTCAGTCCAGTACAATGGAGTTCGGTATTTACGACCATACAAAGCTTTGTACGGTTCCATCTTTATACTCGATTGAAAGTTGTTATTATACGCAGATTCAACCAATGGAAAAAATTTCTCCCAATTACCTTCAAACTCTAAAACACAACATTTGAGCATATCTTCAAGAATCTGAATTACTCGTTCAAACTGTCCATCGGTTTGCAAATGAAAACATGTACTGAAATTCAACTTTGTACCTAGACCTTCTTGCAATTTCTTCCAAAACCGTGATGTAAACCTCAGATCTCGATCTAAAATAATAAAAATTGGCACCCCATGCAATCTAACGATCATAGAAATATACAACTCATCCAATTTATCAAGCGAAGAGTCAGTACATACAGGGATGAAATGTGTTGATTTTTTCAGTCAATCAACGACAACCTAAATTTTATCTTTCTTTTTCAGAGATAGGGTAATCCCAATACAAAATCCATAGTTTGTAACAGCCCAAATTTTAGTGAAATCGGAACAGTGGTTTCAGGACCACAAATTCGAGCCGAAAATATAATTTATTTTTATTTTATTATATGGACTGTATTATGTTAGAAAATTCATGTGAAAATTTTGATACAAAAATTTTATCGATTTAGTGCTTAATTATGAGAAGGATTAAATCGCATAAAATGCGATAGTTGAATTCTAGTAGCTATAAGGATTAAATAGCTATGGAATTCAACACTTAAGGTCCTTATATGGTAATTAGACCATTAATAAAAATTATGTAGATATTTTTGGAAAATTCATCCATTGAAAATGAGAAAGAGGATAGGGACTAAATTGGAAAGTGGAAATTTAATAATTAAAAAGATGAAAAGAAAATAAAAGTCATTTTTTCTCATCTTCTTCCCCAAAATAAACATGGAAAGCCTAGGAGAGAGAGAAGATACTTTCATGGCCAATTTGGGTAAGTTTCCTTGTCCTGTTTTTAGTAATTTTGATATTTTTAGAATCGGGATAATTTAATCTATCTATTTAGGGGATTAATTTGAAAAGGTTATCAAAGTATGAAAATGGGTCATGGATTTGTATGCTGGAAATTATAAATTTGTGGTAGAAAATGAAAGATTATTGATAGATAAATAACTTTTACAAAGTGATTTTTGATGAAAACATGATTTAGGGACTAAAATGAAAAGTTGTAAAATTTGATGAAAAATTTTGAAAATTTATGAGTGCATATGCTGTAAAATTTGTAATGGGTCTTTGGTTACACTTGGAATAGGGATTAATTTGCACAAGTTTCATTTTCCGAGCCTATGGACAAAAATGGAATTTATGGAAAAGCTAGGGGCAAAATAGTAATTTTTCCTAGGATGAAATTTTAGTTCACATAAATGTAAAATATGATAAATTGATGTTAAATTTACTCGTATAGATTCGGATAGACCAAATTTAGAGTTAGAACGAGGAAAGAGAAAAATGTCAGATTAGTAGATTTTATGTACACGAACCTTTGTCGAGGTAAGTTCGTGTAACTAAATTATATATGTTTTTATGCTTGATTTAAATGTTGTGTTTGTGAATTTCATCTATGCCATAAATTTTTGAAATGATCGCCTACTCGATATAGCCCGATAAATGAAAATGTCCGATAAAATGATAAATGAATAAAATGTTACTTGTATACTTGACATGAATGTGGAATGTGTTTTACTTGAATTTCATAAATGTTACGGAGGTATGAAATAATAAAATGTCCGATAATGATTGAAAAGTGTTTAAATTCTAGTTGAATAAATGAAAATCGATGGATATGTGATTTCCCGAAATGAAAGAGGTCTTGCATTTGTTGCGGATAGGATTTAGCTCAGATGAGTAATCCTGCGACCTCAATTCTGATAGGATTTAGCCCAGACAGGTAATCCTGATGTGAGTCCTCTCGAGCATATATTATGAATTGAATTTATCCCGGACGGGTAATCCAGATCAAGCTCCTTAGAGCATATGTCATAAAAAGGATTTAGCCTGGACTGGTAATCCTGTTGTATACATGTGTGGCTCGAGAGTGTACTCTATGAGATAGTACCTTATGGGTACCATTGAATATGAATTGACGGATCCTGATTTGTACACCTTGAGTGTACTACCTGTGTAGCCATCGATATTTCAGATAAATTCAACGGGTAGAAATCTTGATATGAGAATATATGTATAAGAAATGTGTTATTATATGTATCCGTCTGAAATACAAGAAAAGGATGATACATGACAAATGATATATGAAAACATGAGATGATGTTATTTGTACATAGACTTTATTTGATGAATATATGTGCATTCTTGATTATAGACTTGTACACATTGAGTGTACTAATCGCGACTTTGATATTACGAGTAATATGAGTAAAGTTCTGATATGAAATGATTTGAACTTGAAGTGAACCATTATGAAATTATACCTGTAATAATGAGATGAATTATGCATGTTGAACGAATACATGTTGTGGGAAGCATATGTCCATGGAAACTTAATTGTTATTGGGCTAATACATGTTATCGAAGTTATTATGGAATAAATGGCTAACAAGGGCAATGAGGATATGTGTAGGGCTTGAGGTCAAATTGAATGAATGTGCCTTACATAGTTACCTCAAAATAGAATGAATGGTAAGTTAAATACCATGTTATACGAACTTACTAAGCATAAAATGCTTACCCCATTTTATTTTCCCCTGTTTTAGAGTAAATCAGAAGCTCGTTGGATTGGAAGCTTGGCGGAGATCACTCACACTATCCATTAGCCATGTTAGTATAGTATGGTAATTCAATTGCGATTGTAATGGCATGTATAGGATATGTTGGTCATATTAGCATGTAAACATAAACGATGCTTGTAATCTAGCTATTGGAATGGCTAGTAATGATTATTTTGATATACATGTAATGTCAAATTATGTTAGCCACATATATGTTAAGTAGTTAATCAATTTATGTCTAACATGAGGACATAACCAAGATAAGGTTGTAAACATGTATACATGAAATTATATGCCATGATGATGGATGGAATATGCTTGATTAGAATGCTTGAAATGGTTAGTAATTGTATGTGATGATATATCAAGTTAAATGATAGAATTAACTTGAATAAAATGCTTCGATTGGTTGGGATATGAATGTAAGATGTGGTGTAGGATTATGGAAGTGATTGGGGTGAGAAATGAAAGTAGGAATGGCTTTATTTTGTCCATACGGGTAGACACACGGGCGTGTGTCTAGGTCGTGTGTCACCTGCACCTTAAATTTTGAAAAATAGAATGCTTAGAATGTAACATCCTAGATTAGGGGTTATGCGTTTGTGCATAATTCATGAGTAGTAGGTTTTGGCAGTGTTTGGAAATGAATTAAGGGTTTTTAAAATCCTAGGATGGAAAAGAAAGCTTTGGACAATTATTGGTTTTTAAGTTCAAAACAAGAAGTGATGTGGAAAAGTGGCAAGGGACGCCACCTAAGGTGCAAGGGTTATGGCATCAAGTGAAGTACTTTGAGGAAGAGGTTCAATCCCATTGCATGCATTTTGCTTAATCTTATGAAATAGCATGTTTACTATGATATGGATGTGTGGTGTGCATTTTAGAACCTTGGAAATGTAAGGAAATGTATGAAATGTATGGAAATGTAAGAAATGTATGGAAATGTATGGAAATGTATGGAAATGTATGGAAATGTAAGGAAATGTATGGAAATGTATGAAATGTATGGAAATGTATGGAAATGTAAGGAAATGTATGGAAATGTAAGGAAATGTAGAGAAATGTAAGGAAATGTAGGGAAATGTCCTAAAAATGTAAGGAAATGATTTAGAAATGATTCAAAAGAGGAAAATGAACATTTATGGAAACTAGGAAAATGATTTAGAAATGATTCAAAAGGGGAAAGTGAACATTTCTAGAAACTAGGAAATGTAAGGAAATGTCAAGTTTAAAGAGCCAAACAAAAATTTTTGGAAACTTAGAAATGACTTAGAAATGTCGAGTTTTAAAGTTTAAAAGAGGAAATTAAGGCAAGGTGGCCTTAAGAGAAAACGTATGTGAAATTTGACACACAAACAAAGCTTGGAAAAGTGGCTCAAGATGCCACTTAAGGCCTCTGAAATGGCACCACATGCAAGTGTATTTGGGCCGGATCGAGTCACTTAGGAAGAAAATAAAAGAAGTTTTATTTTGCTACAAAGATCGAGAGGTGGACGACATCTAGCTAAGACTTTAAGTGATTTTATTTAATTACTTAAAAGGAAGCAATGGACTGACAAGGGGACTCTTAATGGAAGAGTTTAATTCTCCTTAAAACTCGGCTAAATAGGTGGATAAATGGTGATTTATTTTAGATTATTTTCAAAGAGATAATTGAGGGATTATTCTTTAATTTTTAATTAAAGAGATAAAGCTATCAAAATAGAAGAGTGATGGCCAAGTAAGGGATTCTAAGTTAGTAATTTCGGCTATAAAAGGAAAAGAGGGCCATTCATTCTTTCTTCTAACTCTCTCTCTGCCGAATTCTCTCTAGCAAATATCTCATTTCTTCATTGTTTTGCCAAGCCGAAAATACACCTTGTGTAGCCGAAATTTTGCTAAAATCAAGGCCATAGCCGAATAGTTTTGAGACTTCAAACAAGGGGTTGTCGACTTCTATATTAAGGGTAAGAACTAGTTATCATTCGATTTTCATCCTTTTTCTTTTAAGATTTGCCGAAATCTAGAACTAATCCCATTAATATCTTGTTGTTGAAACTTTGAAGAGATCTTTCAGATTTGTTTAAGTCAACTACAAGAAGGAGAAGTTCTTTTCCGAAGGTACACCATAGGTCATGTGTTCCCTAGTTATTCGGTGAATTTCGGATTTAAAATCCTTAAGGTAAGTGACTATGAATATTCGCCAAGACCCTATTTTAGTAGTAGATCTATTATTATGTGTTTTAAACCGAAAACTAACCGATTCAAGGAATCTAGTGATTAGCCGATTTCAAAGGAGTACAATACAAGTTTTCGGATTTGATTAATCATCTAAACTAACAAGGTAAGTTTTAAGAATACAAATCCTACTAGGATTTGGTTTTATAGCCGAATAGGCTTTATGCTAATATATTAAGGTTGGCCGAATGTAGGAATTGAGATCTAAGGCATTAGATCAAGCTTTTCGGGATTTAAGTGAACCGCTAAGCAAATCAAGTGTGTACCCTACTCTAAGTTTTAATATGTTCATGGCTATGTTTTAAATTAAATGTGTTAATATGAAAGTGTAAGAATATGGCTAAGGTACCGTGTGTACCCCACACTATATCATAATATGTTTTATGGCTACGTTTAATTAATATATGTGATATTAAGAATATGAAAGTGGCTAAGGTACCATGTTATGGTACAAAGTACTCAGGTACGCTTCCTACTCCTACTAGGATTATGAAATATGTTAATTGTAACATGAGAATAAGAATAAGAATGTGAACTCGGCATATTATGCATATTACTATTATATGGGGCATATGGGTTTATTTTGGGGAAGTGAATGTGGTGACCTAAGACCACAAACACGGTGACCTAAGACCATGATATCTGAATGTGGTGACCTAAGACCACAAGAATCAATGTGGTGACCTAAGACCACGAAAATTGAACGTGGTGACCTAAGACCACGAATCGCGTGACCTAAGACCGCGATATGGAGTGTAGCGAAGGAGGGTTGACTTAGTAGTCCCCACTTGTACAGGTTGGTACGGGGAGTGTAGCGGATGGCTAACTAGGTTTGGGTTTGGGTTGCATCATTATTTTACCGTTATATGAACATGTATGTGATATGATAATGCATGCCCGAAATGTTAATTTTAGTGTTGGTTACACATTGAGTCTGCTTGACTCACCCAACTGTGGACTGCTTTTGAGACGATCGGTGATGGACCGGTTCTAAGAAGCTTAGGGATGGCCATGCACAAGAAGAAATTTATGACTTGGACTTTTATTTTATTTTAAGTATTTTAAAGTTTATTTTGGTTTTAATTTTGGGAAATTATTTGATGTAATAAGGCCGTAGTAGCATTACATTACTTTACTTTTATTTATTGAGCCTACAATCTTTATATTTATTAAAAGATTAAGTAAAATTATTTTAATACAAAGCCCAAACGTTTTGTCACCTAAATCAAAAGGATTTTAATAACGAAATAAACTTGTTTTCAACTCAAGCCCAACCCAAAACAAACTTTCTTTCAAAATAGACAAGTTTTTACTAAGTAACAAAAAGAATTTGAAACGGTTTACACCGGAAACATACCAGATCCGGTCAAGGCTCGTGGGTAGGGTTTGGGGTGTTTCATTTAGTATCGAGCCAGTTTTAAACTCTCTACCAGCAAAATAGGAGATAAGGGCAAGAGGGCCTTAAAAGAAAAAGTTGGTGAATTTTGACATACAATCGAGCTTGGAAAAGTGGCTCAAGTGTCACTTAGGGTTTATGGGAATGGCACGAGTTGAGTCACTTGGAAAGCAATTATTGAAGGTTTAATTTTGCTTCCCAAGGCTAGGGGTGGACGGCACTTGTTTGCTTAAAAGGGAAGAGTTTTATTTTTATTAAAACTTGTCAAATTAAAGTGATAAATAAAGTATTTTCTCTACTAAGATAAATGAGGAATTAAAGAATGGATTAAAGACTTTTTAATTTAATTAGGTGATAATTAATGGAGATTAAATTATCACTTGGGAGAGTAGTGGCCAAGTCAAGGACTCTTGGCATAGCAATTTCAGTTAAAAGAGGAGAAGTAAGGCCATTCTCTCATCTTTCCTAAGTGGTGCCGAAATTTTGCTCTCTTCCCCCTCTCTTTGCCGAAATTTCCCCTAAGCAAGGACTCCATCTTTTCTTTTCCTTCCCTTTGCCATTGCCTAGTCAAAACCTTTCTCTTCCAATCTCGGTTAAATCTCCATAGCCGGATCTCAGTAACTCAAGTCAAGGAAACAAGTGATTAAAGGCATCAAGGTAAGGATTAGCCATTCAATTTTCTTTCTTTCTTTTCTAGTTGCCGAAAGTAAAAGGCCTAATCCCCATTCTTTTTGATCATGGCCGAATATACAAGGGATCTCAAGTTTCCACAATCGTTGAACATAAAGATCAAGGATCTAAGGTAAGAACAATTGATTCTTGTTCCTTTAAATCGTTTAATCAAGGCTTAAGAAAATAACCTCTCTTATGTCTATGGCCGAATGTCAAAGGAGGAGTTTCGGGAATTTTAGATTCGAGGAAATTAAGGTAAGACATATTCGGCCAAAGGCCAGTTACAACTTATTAAAGTTAGATCAGACCTAACATGTGAATTTTAGGGATTTCGACAGATATTCAAGACAAAAAGGGAACTTTCGGGATTTGGAATCTATAAGGTAAGCATCTAAAATATTCGGCCAATGGTTGTGAGATTATCTAAATCAATTCCTTAATTATTGAAAAGCGAAAAACAAACCCATATTGAAATACAAGGTTGGCGAATATCGTAGAGGAAAACCAAACTTTGATTTGTATAAACACCAAATCGGCAAAGGTGAGTCTTTTACAAATCCTACTAGGATTTGGTTTTGTTTAAGCCAAAAAGGGTTTATTAATGTGTTTTATTTGGTGGGCCCAATATAGGAATTATTAGATCTAAAGATTAGATCGGGATTTTCAAGATCTCAAGGAACTTTTATTTAAGCGAATAAGGTGTGTACCCTTACTATCCTTCGATATTTTATGGCTAAATATTCTAATATATGATATGAATAATAATGTGAATGTGGCTATGTACCACAAATGTGGCAAAAAGTACCCAGGTACGTTTCCTACTTCCGATAGGATTGTGAAAAATGTTATTTAATAACATGCGAATATATGAATATGAACATGAATTTAAGTTATGCAAAATATATGTTTTTGGGGCATTCGGGATTTATGTGAAAGGGGGAGAACAGGTGTTGACTTCGGTCTCACCAACGAAGGTGTTGACTTCGGTCTCACCAACGAAATATGTTGACTACGGTCACATTGCGAAATTTTGGTAACTTCGGTTACAACAGTGTCTAATGACACAACGTATAAATTTGATTATAGTGTCTAATGACACAACGTATATGGGCGAATGCCTTTGATGGAGAGTAGCGGATGGAGGGTTGACTTAGTAGTCCCCGGTTGTGTACAAAGTTGGTGCGGGGAGTGTAGTGGATGGCTAATTAGGATTGGGTTTGGGTTGCATCATAATTTCATTATTATATAGATTTGATGATTTGAACATGAATGCCTGATTTATTGAATGATAGTATTGTGTGCACATTGAGTCTGTTGACTCACCCCATTGTGGGAATTATTTTTTTCAGGTGATGAGCAGTGACAGGCCGGGCCGGTGGACCATGAGGTGGCCATGCTACATGCGAAAAATTTCATTTAGTTTGGACTTAATTTTATTTTTAGTTACTTTTATTCTATTTTGGGTTTTACTTGATGTAATAAGGCCTTAAGGCCCAGTGGATTATTCTTTATGTTTGCTTACTGTTAAGTTCCATGCTAAGAACTATATTGGATGTATTTAATTAAATGGGCTTACAAGACTAAATAAATGGGTTTCCAATCTAAGCCTAGCTCAAAATAATAGATTTTCTAAAAATTTACAATTTTCTCTAAGTATCGCAAATGTTTTGAAATCGGTTTACTTTAGGAACATACCGATCCTGTTCGGGCTCGTGGGCGGGTGTAGGTGTTTCAATTGGTATCAGAGCCCAGTTTTAAACTCTCAGCCTGTGGGCTAAGGCCCAAAACGTTTTCAAAGCGAGCCAAATGATTTTCTTTGAAAAATAAGCAGGCTTTTGGCATGGCCCCTAAGTCTCAAACCATGATCCACCGTAAGTACCCCTAACTATATGTGTGATTCAGTGATTTATATAAGGGTAGAAAAGGCATGGAACGTAGAATAGAATGATAGGAACTTGAACCCTAGGATTAGACTACTCAAACACAAACACATAAGACTTAATGTACTAAACCAACCTATGGCTAAGTCACTGAGCTAAGGTGTGGTAACCCTTGTGCGCATGTCTAGGATTGGATCCTGAAGAGCTTGGTATTTAAGCAGTCCTAGTGACTCACCTCCTCTTGCAGAATCCTACCCTGCGTAGCTTCGGCTCACCCTAACTCGGAGGGCTCAGTGGTGTGGCAACCTCATGCGCATGTCAGGAACAGTTTGGTGGGAGCTTGGTATTTAAGCAATCCAGCGTGACTCACCTCCTCTCCACACGAATCCTGCCTGTGCGTAGCTTTGGTTCACCCCGACCAAGAAGGCTCGGTCATAGGCTAAACATAATGACTAAAACCCAAAGGAACTAGCCATGTTTTAAAAAAAAAAAAAGAGAGAACAAAACAACAAACCCTAGTTTTTTCAAACCTTTAAAACTTTTCTTCTAAATCAGAAAATTATTTTTACAACATTTTCTAAAAACTCTCGATTTATAAAATTACAAAAATGCCCTTAGGGAGAAATTACCAAAACGACCCTGAATTTCAAAATTTTTGCAACATCCCCATTTTTGAAGGAACACTTTTCGAAAAAAAAACCCTCAGAGTTTTACAACTTTTGAAATACGCTAAATCTATAAAATTTTACAAATTTACCCTGATTTGTGAAAAATTACCAAAACACCCCTGAGGTTAAAAATTACCGAAATACCCCCGGATTTCAAAATTCTTTCCAAATTACCCCTAGACTTCGAAATTTTCAAAATACTTTTTGACAAAAACACCAAGAAACATTTTCCTTCTGAAAATTACGAAAATGCCCCTGTAGGACAAAATTACGAAAATACCCCCGGGTAGTGGAAAACAACAACAACAAAAACTACAACGTTTCTCTGAATGAACGAAAGTTCATGCTTGTTTGATGGATGGATGAATGAATGGAAAAGACTGTGTGTTTGTATGAATACGAAAGAACCACTCTAGAATCCCTTTTCATAAAACTCCTTCGCTGATAAATAAGTGGAACAATAACTAATCCATAAAATTTCTTAATCAGATCTCGACGTTAGAAAATGAGCTCTAGAGGACGTGGTCGTCGTGGTCGAGGAAGAGGAAGGTTGACCGTGTCGGAACCCGTTAGGTCGGGTCAAGGGTCCGATAATGAGATGCCACCGCCACCACCACCCCCAGCAGTTAATGTTGAGCAGCAGCTCGCACGGGGAAGAAGCCGTGTCGTAGGTCGCTCATGAAGTTTTGGAATTGGTGGCGGCAGGAGGAAATGGAGGAAATCGAAAGTCGGTACTGAACGGCTCCGAGCTAATGGAGCGTAAATGTTTCGAGGAGTATCCAATGTGGCACCTAGTACAAATTGATCGGTTGGTTGGAGCAACGGGCGTATCATGGATGAGCTTGATTTGACTCAGAGGAAAAGTTGAAAGGGATGGTGGCGTTATTCTGCGCTGATGAAGCGTATCGATGGTGGTTGACTATTCGTGATGGTACCACAGCTGAAAATTTGACCTGGGAGTATGTTAAAGAGGCCTTTCAAAAGAAGTATGTGGGAACCAGGTATACAGATGAGCAGAGGAAGGCTTTTCTAGGGTTGGTGCAAGGGAGTAAGTCCGTCGCAGAATATGAGGCGGAATTTTTGAGATTGAGCCGCTATGCTCGAGGGGTAGTGGTGACTGAGCATGAACGCTGTGTTCGATTTGAGGACGGACTGAGGGATGATTTAAGACTGTTAATAGCACCGCATCAGGAACGGGAATTCTCTATTTTGGTAGAAAAGGCCAAGGTGGCCGAGGGGATTAAGGATGCTACTAAGCAGACCGTAGATAAGAATAAGGCCAAAAGAGGGTTTGGGTCGTCAGGAAAGGGTTACAAGAGGCCTAGGGTTGACGGGCCACGAAATCAACAAGCTGGTACAGGCGGGCAGATTCGTCCTTGTGAGTATTGTGGAAAGAGGCATCTAGGGGAGTGTTGGAAAAAGATAGGAGCATGTCTTAGGTGTGGGTCCAAGGACCATATGTTTAAGGATTGCCCCAAACAATCAGACGAGAACCGACCGGTAGTTCAGAATGTTAGCCAGACCGTAGAGGCGGACAAAGACCTCAGCGGGTCGTGGTTCGAGTAACCGTGGTAGTGGTACAGCAGAGGCCGTGGAACACAGGGTCGAGGTAATACTAATACCGATGCAAGACAACCGGGTTTGGTTTATGCGGTTCGTTGAATGGAAGATGGAGACGCGCCGGATGTTATAACCGGTATGTTCTTTATTTTTGACAAACCCTACTTTGCTTTGATTGATGTGGGCTCGACCCATTCCTATGTTGCAAGTAGTGTAGTAAAAACACTAGGCCTAGACTCGAACTCTCGATAGGCGATGACCTGTAGTAAGCCCATTAGGCCAAACTATAGTGGTAGACAAGATCTTTGAATGTACCCCAGAGATTCGTGGAGTGAACTTTCGAGCGGACTTAATGGAATTACCCTTCTGAGAGTTTGAGCTTATACTCGAATGGATTGGTTAGTAGAACACCGAGCCGTGTTGGATTGTCTTGACTAAATGTATGGAACTAAAACCCCGGAAGATGAAGTGGTAATAATGATCGGAGAAAGGAGAAACTATTTATCTAATGTAGTTTCGGCACTGAAGGCTGAGAAGATGGTTAAGAAAGGTTGCAAAGCGTTCTTAGCTTTTGTAAGTGCGATAGGAGGAAAGGAGGAAGGTGTTAATGGAGTTAGAATGGTAAGGGACTTTGTGGATGTGTTTCCAGAGGAGTTACCGGGAATACCCCTAGACAGGGAGGTGGAATTTGGGATTGATTTGCTACCGGGGACAGCTCCTGTGTCAATCGATCCATACCGAATGGCACCAAAGGAGTTAGTGGAGCTCAAGGCTCAGAAACAAGAATTGTTGGATCGTGGGTTCATCCGACCCAATGTGTCTCCGTGGGGAGCACCGGTCTTATTTGTAAAGAAGAAGGACAGAACTATGCGTATGTGCATAGACTACCGTCAGTTAAATAAGCTGACCATAAAGAACAAGTATCCCTTGCCAAGGATCGATGACTTGTTCGATCAGCTGAAGGGAGCCGCAGTGTTTTCGAAGATCGATTTACGGTCGGGATACCATCAGTTGAAGATGAAGGAGGCTGATATCCATAAGACCGCTTTTAGGACAAGATATGGTCACTTCGAGTTTGTGGTGATGCCGTTTGGGTTGACGAACGCTCCAACCGCATTCATGGACATGATGAATCGGGTTTTTCAACCCTACTTGGATAGATTTGTCGTGGTGTTCATCGATGATATTTTGGTGTATTCGAAGTCGGAGGAGGAGCATGATGAGCATCTCCGAGTCATGTTGGAAGTGTTAAAGGAGAAGAAGCTCTATGCCAAATTCAGCAAGTGCGAATTTTAGCTTAGGGAGGTGGCATTCTTAGGGCATGTGGTATCCGCAGAAGGAATAAGAGTGGACCCTAGGAAGATCGAAGCAGTGTTGGATTGGAAACCACCTAGGTCCGTGGCTGAAATCCGAAGCTTCTTAGGCTTGGCAGGCTATTACAGAAGGTTCGTGGAAAGATTCTCGTCAATAGCCGCGCCTTTAACCAAGTTACTAAGGAAGGAAGTACCCTTCGAATGGACTGATAAGCAGCAGGAGAGCTTTGAAAAGCTTAAGAATACCCTCAACTATTTTAGGGTTTAAGGAAGAGTTTTATTTTTATTAAAACTTGTCAAATTAAAGTGATAAATAAAGGATTTTCTCTACTAAGATAAATGAGGAATTAAAGAATGGATTAAAGACTTTTTAATTTAATTAGGTGATAATTAATGGAGATTAAATTATCACTTGGGAGAAGTGGCCAAGTCAAGGACTCTTGGCATAGCAATTTCAGTTAAAGAGGAGAAGTAAGGCCATTCTCTCATCTTTCCTAAGTGGTGCCGAAATTTTGCTCTCTTCCCCTCTTTGCTGAAATTTCCCTAAGCAAGGACTCCATCTTTCTTTTCCTTCCCTTTGCCATTGCCTAGTCAAAACCTTTCTCTTCCAATCTCTTAAATCTCCATAGCGGATCTCAAGAACTCAAGTCAAGGAAACAAGTGATTAAAGGCATCAAGGTAAGGATTAGCCATTCAATTTTCTTTCTTTCTTTTCTAGTTGCCGAAAGTAAAAGGCCTAATCCCCATTCTTTTTGATCATGGCCGAATATACAAGGGATCTCAAGTTTCCACAATCGTTGAACATAAAGATCAAGGATCTAAGGTAAGAACAATTGATTCTTGTTCCTTTAAATCGTTTAATCAAGGCTTAAGAAAATAACCTCTCTTATGTCCATGGCCGAATGTCAAAGGAGGAGTTTCGGGAATTTTAGATTCGAGGAAATTAAGGTAAGACATATTCGGCCAAAGGCCAGTTACAACTTATTAAAGTTAGATCAGATCTAACATGTGAATTTTAGGGATTTCGACAGATATTCAAGACAAAAAGGGAACTTTCGGGATTTGGAATCTATAAGGTAAGCATCTAAAATATTCGGCCAATGGTTGTGAGATTATCTAAATCAATTCCTTAATTATTGAAAAGCCGAAAAACTAACCCATATTGAAATACAAGGTTGGCCGAATATCAGGTAGAGGAAAAACCAAACTTTCGGGATTTGTATAAACACCAAATCAGCAAAGGTGAGTCTTTTTACAAATCCTACTAGGATTTGGTTTTGTTTAAGCCAAAAAGGGTTTATTAATGTGTTTTATTTGGTGGGCCGAATATAGGAATTATTAGATCTAAAGATTAGATCGGGATTTTCGAGATCTCAAGGAACTTTTATTTAAGCGAATAAGGTGTGTACCCTTACTATCCTTCGATATTTTATGGCTAAATATTCTAATATATGATATGAATAATAATGTGAATGTGGCTATGTACCACAAATGTGGCAAAAGTACCTGTGCACGCTTTCCTACTTCCGATAGGATTGTGAAAATGTTATTTAATAACATGCGAATATATGAATATGAACATGAATTTAAGTTATGCAAAATATATGTTTTGGGGCATTCGGATTTATGTGAAAGGGGAGAACAGTGTTGACTTGGTCTCACCAACGAAGGTGTTGACTTGGTCTCACCAACGAAATATGTTGACTACGGTCACATTATAAATTTTGGTAACTTCACAACGGTGTCTAATGACACAACATATAAATTTTATTATAGTGTCTAATGACACAACGATATATGGCGAATGCCTTTGATGGAGAGTAGCGGATGGAGGGTTGACTTAGTAGTCCCCACTTGCACAGGTTGGTGCGGGAGTGTAGTGGATGGCTAATTAGGATTGGGTTTGGGTTGCATCATAATTTCATTATTATATAGACTTGATGATTTGAACATGAATGCCTGATTTATTGAATGATAGTATTGTGTGCACATTGAGTCTGCTTGACTCACCCCATTGTGGGAATTATTTTTTCGGTGATGAGCGGTGATGTGTAGGGCGGTGGACCATGAGGTGGCCATGCTTTTTATTCTTTATGTTTGCTTACTTGTTAAGTTCCATGCTAAGAACTATATTGGATGTATTTAATTAAATGGGCTTACAAGACTAAATAAATGGGTTTCCAATCTAAGCCCAACTCAAAATAATAGATTTTCTAAAAATTTACAATTTTCTCTAAGTATCATAAATGTTTTGAAATCGGTTTACTTTAGGAACATACCAGATCCGGTTCGGGCTCGTGGGCGGGTTTTTCACTGACCTTGTTTAAGGCCCAATTTTTCAAAGTTAAGCCCAAAGGGATTTTGTGAATTAAGCAGGTTTTTTGGCATGGCCCACAAGTCTCTGACCCGAAGTCCACCAGGTAAGTACTCCAATCTCTTGTGTGATTTATGATATGAATTGTAGAAGGGTAGAAATGGAACGTAGATTAGTATGATAAGTACTTGAACCCTAGGACTAGTATAACCCAACAAAAACATAAGACTTAAATGCCTAACTAAACAAACCCATGATTAAGTCACCGAGTTAGGTGTGGCAACCATGGTACGCATGTTCAGGATTGGTTTCGGTGGGAGCTTGGTATTTAAGCAGCCTTAGTGACTCACCTCCTCTCCACTCGAATCCTACAGTGCGTAGCCTCGGCTCACCCTAACCAAGAGGACTTATACACGGGCTAAACCCCTAACTAAAACCCGAAAGGGACTAGCCGTATTTTTATGGAAACCCTAGTTTTAAAATTTCTAAATTACCCTCTTGATTTGAAAAGATTATTTTATAAATTTTCCTAAATATTTCGATTTACAAAATTACCTAAATACCCTTAGTGGTAAAATTACTAAAATGCCCTTGGTTTCTAAAATTACCATATTACCCTCGATTTTAGTAAAATTTCTATTTTGCAAAAGTTTCCAAAACTCTATTTTACAAAAAATTCAAGGTACTTTGATTTGGGAAAATTACTAAAATGCCCTATGTTGTAAATTAATAAAATACCCTTAGTTTTAAGATTTTCAAAAAATACCTCGACTTTTGCTAAAATGTTTCTACTTTACAAAATACCGAAACTTCATTTTACAAATATCAAGATACCTCGATTTGGAGAATTTACAGAAATGCCCCTGACTTCCAAAATTATCGAAATAACCCTGATTTTTGAAATTTTTGCAACAACACTGATTTGGAAAACAAATTCTCAAAAACAACCCTCAAGTTTTGTAAATTCAAAAATATCCTTGATTTGTTAAGATTTACACATTCACCCTAAGTTAATTACCAAAATACCCTCGATTTCAAAATTTTCCAAGATACCCCGGGAATGAAAAATTACCAGAATACCCTTATTTACAAAATCACCAAGGAACTTTATTTTGACAAATTACAAAAATACCCTTGTAGGACAAATTATGAAAATACCCCCGGGTAGTGGAAAAATAACAACAATGGAAACTACAATATTTCTCTGAATGAACGAAAGTTCATAATTGATTGATGGAGGTATGAATGTAAAGACTATGTGCATGTATGAATATGAAAGAACCACTCCTAAAATTCTTTTCATAAAACTTCTTCGCAGTTAATCAAGGAATAAAAGCTAATTTATAAAATTTCTTAAATCGATTAAAGCGCATCATTAGAAATGAGTTCTAAGGACGTGAACTTAGAGATTGTGCCCGGAAAGTATGATGGTTCTATTAAGATCGAGTCTTGCTGTAAGCATAGTGCGGTGAGAAGGATTGTACGATCGTTAGTAAGTAATTTCGAGGATGAAATTATTTTTAAGGAGGGTAGAACTGTAACATCCTAGATTAGGGTTATGCGTTTGTGCATAATTCATGAGTAGTAGGTTTTGGCGGTGTTTGGAAATGAATTAAGGGTTTTAAAATCCAAGGATGGAAGAGAAAGCTTTGGACAATTATTGGTTTTAAGTTAAAAATAAGAAGTGATGTGGAAAAGTGGCAAGGGATGCCACCTAAGGTGCAAGGGTTATGGCATCAAGTGAAGTACTTTAAGGAAGAGGTTCAATCCCATTGTGTGCATTTTTGCTTAATCTTATGAAATAGCATGTTTACTATGATATGGATGTGTGTGTGCATTTTTAGAACCTTGGAAATGTAAGGAAATGTATGGAAATGTATAGAAATGTATGGAAATGTATGGAAATGTATGGAAATGTAAGGAAATGTATAGAAATGTATGGAAATGTAAGGAAATGTAGGGAAATGTATGGAAATGTAAGGAAATGTATGGAAATGTAAGGAAATGTATGAAAATGTATGGAAATGTAGGGAAATGTATGGAAATGTAAGAAAATGTAGGGAAATGTAAGGAAATGTAGGGAAATGTCCTGAAAATGTAAGGAAATGATTTAGAAATGATTCAAAAGAGGAAAATGAACATTTATGGAAACTAGGAAAATGATTTAGAAATGATTCAAAAGGGGAAAGTGAACATTTCTGGAAACTAGGAAATGTAAGGAAATGTCAAGTTTAAAGAACCAAACAAAAATTTTTGGAAACTTAGACATGACTTAGAAATGTCAAGTTTTAAATTTTAAAGAGGAAATTAAGGCAAGGTGGCCTTAAGAGAAAAAGTATGTGAAATTTGACACACAAACAAAGCTTGGAAAAGTGGCTCAAGATGCCACTTAGGGCCTCTGAAATGGCGCCACATGCAAGTGTATTTGGGCCGTGGATCGAGTCACTTAGGAAGCAAATAAAAGAAGTTTTATTTTGCTACAAATAGCAGAGAGGTGGACGGCATCTAGCTAAGACTTGAAGTGATTTTATTTAATTACTTAAAAGGAAGCAATGGACGACAACAGGACTCTTAATGGAAGAGTTTAATTCTCCTTAAAACTCTGGCTAAATAGGTGGATAAATGGTGATTTATTTTAGATTATTTTCAAAGAGATAATTGAGGGATTATTCTTTAATTTTTAATTAAAGAGATAAAGCTATCAAAATAGAAGAGTGGTGGCCATGTAAGGGATTCTAAGTTAGTAATTTCGGATATAAAAGGAAAAGAGGGCCATTCATTCTTTCTTCTAACTCTCTCTCTGCCGAATTCTCTCTAGAAAATATCTCCTTTCTTCATTGTTTTGCCAAGCTGAAAATACACCTTGTGTAGCCGAAAGTTTGCTAAAATCAAGGCCATAGCCGAATAGTTTTGAAACTTCAAACAAGGGGTTGTCGACTTAGATTAAGGGTAAGAACTAGTTATCATTCAATTTTCATCCTTTTCTTTTAAGATTTGCGAAATATAGGACTAACCCCATTAATATCTTGTTGCCAAACTTTGAAGAGATCTTTTGGGATTTGTTTAAGTCAACTACAAGAAGGAGAAGTTCTTTTCCCGAAGGTACACCATAGGCCGCGTGTTCCCTAGTTATTCAATGAATTTTGGGATTTAAAATCCTTAAGGTAAGTGACTATGAATATTCGGCCAAGACCCTATTTTAGTAGTAGATCTATTATTATGTGTTTTAAACTGAAAAACTAACCGATTCAAGGAATCTAGTGATTAGTCGATTTCAAAGGAGTAGAATACAAGTTTTCGGGATTTGATTCATCATCTAAACGGCAACAAGGTAAGTTTTAAGAATACAAATCCTACTAGGATTTGGTTTTATAGCCGAATAGGCTTTATGCTAATATATTAAGGTTGGCCGAATGTAGGAATTGAGATCTAAGGCAGTAGATCAAGCTTTTCAGGATTTAAGTGAACCGCTAAGCAAATTAGGTGTGTACCCTACTCTAAGTTTTAATATGTTCATGGCTATGTTTTAAATTAAATGTGTTAATATGAAGTGTAAGAATATGGTTAAGGTACCGTGTGTACCCTACACTATATCATAATATGTTTTATGGCTACGTTTAATTAATATATGTGATATTAAGAATATGAAAGTGGCTAAGGTACCATGTTATGGTACAAAGTACTCAGTGCACGCTTCCTACTCCTACTAGGATTATGAAATATGTTAATTGTAACATGAGAATAAGAATAAGAATGTGAACTCTGGCATATTATGCATATTACTATTATATGGGGCATATGGGTTTATTTTTGGGGAAGTGAATGTGGTGACCTAAGACCACAAACACGGTGACCTAAGACCGTGATATCTGAATGTGGTGACCTAAGACCACAGTAATCTGAATGTGGTGACCTAAGACCATAGAAATCTGAACGTGGTGACCTAAGACCACGAATGCGGTGACCTAGACCGCGATATGGAGTGTAGCGGAAGGAGGGTTGACTTAGTAGTCCCCACGGTGTACAGGTTGGTACGGGGGAGTGTAGCGGATGGCTAACTAGGTTTGGGTTTGGGTTGCATCATTATTTTTACCTGTTATATGAACATGTATGTGATATGATAATGCATGCCTGAAATGTTAATTCTTAGTGTTGGTTACACATTGAGTCTGTTTGACTCACCCCGCTGTGGGACTATTTTCAAGCGACAATCAGTGATGGACCGGGTTCGGCAGAAGCTTAGGGATGGCCATGCACAGCGAGAAATTTACAACTTGGACTTTTATTTTATTTTAAGTATTTTAAAGTTTATTTTGGTTTTAATTTTGGGAAATTATTTGATGTAATAAGGCCGTAGTAGCATTACATTACTTTACTTTTATTTATTGAGCCTACAATCTTTATATTTATTAAAAGATTAAGTAAAATTATTTTAATACAAAGCCCAAACATTTTGTCACCTAAATCAAAAGGATTTTTAATAACGAAATAAACTTGTTTTCAACTCAAGCCCAACCCAAAACAAACTTTCTTTCAAAATACACAAGTTTTTCCTAAGTAACAAAAAGAATTTGAAACGGTTTACACCGGGGAACATACCAGATCCAGTTAAGGCTCGTGGGCTGGGTTTGGGGTGTTTCATAGAATTAAGTATACGGGCAGAGACACGGGCGTGTGTCTCAACCGCGTGGGAGACACGGCCTAGAACACTAGCGTGTGTCTTGGGTGTGTGAAACCTGCACCTAATTTGAATTGAATTAATTAACCACACGGCCTAGCATACGAGCATGTGGCATGGCCGTGTGTTGCAAGTCAGAGAGCTACCTAGTTTTGGACACGGCCTGAGTCACGGGCATGTCTAAGGGTCACACAGGCATGTCCCTTGGACCACACGAGCGTGTGAGCCCTGCACATTGGAGAATTTTGGAATTTTGCAAAAAATACCCTGAGTTCCCAATTTAGTCCCAACTTGATTCTAATGCTCGTATTGGGCCTCAATGGTCCATTTAAGGGACATTATGAATGACCTCGATGAATGAATAGTAACTTGCCTGAATTAATCAATACATGTTCTGAATGTTTCGGTAACGCTCTGAAAAACTGTTCTGGCAACGGATATGGGTTAGAGGTGTTACATAGTCACTCTATCCCATTTCCACTCCAGCATCATCATAGGCTGAAGCAAACCTGAAGGTACTTGATGCTCGGCTTTCACTTGCTGACAAATCAAACACATCGATACAAACTCAGAAATGTCTCATTTCATACTTGACCACCAATACAATTGTTTCAAATCATTGTACATTTTAGTGCTCCCCGGATAAACAGATAAACAAACACTATGTGCCTCATATAAAATTTACTGAATCAACTCTGTATTTTTCGGTATGCAAATTTTATCTCGAAACATTAAACAATCATCAGATCCAATTTTGTACCTGAATCACTAGTTGTGTAACACCTCTTACCCGAGACTGTCGCCAGAGTCGAGTACGAGGCATTACTAGACTTAACTTACTAGTTCGGGCATAAAAATTTGCTTTTAAAATTATTTCCTTATTCATAATGAAACTGTCCATCTATGTCATGGTCACTAAATTAACTATAACTTGAGTTACGAAACTCAAAAATTAGATCCGTAAATTTTCCATGAAACTAGACTCATATATCTTCTTAATATAACTTTTCCAGAATTTTTGGTTTGGCCAATTAATACAATTTATTAGTTAAATTCTCCCTTGTTACACTATTTGATAGTTCTGACCTTCTGCATTAAAAATCAATTATCTCGTAATATACAATTATGTTGCCTAAACCATTTTTGTCATATAAAAATAAACTTAATAAGCTTTAATTCTATACCTCATTCACACCCTAATTACATTTCTATTATCCTTAGTGATTTTTCAAAATCACGTCACAGTTGCTGATCCAAAACTGTTCCCATGCAGATTTTTACTCTTTCATAATTTCTTTGTAATAACTATCATCTAGGCATACATAACATCCAAAACATGTTCTTAATTAACAATTTTAATGGCTAATTATTATTAACAATTTACAAGCCAATCTTAAGCCATGTCATAAGAACATACACACAAAATGGCTAAGTCCCTATACATGCCATAACTTAAAACGTTCGGATCACAAAATACCGAGTTAATCCTTTGATAGTGTGTAACGATCTCCGACGTCCTTGCGATCCCCGAGTTGGCTTGTAATACTACAAAAAGAGATAAAGGAATGGGAGTAAGCATAAAGCTTAGTAAGTTTGCATGTAAATGAATAACAATATTCTTCATGAATTATCTTAATCTTTTCTTATCAAGATCATTTAAGCTTTTAACTCAATATACTTAAACTTTGCATTCTTACCTGTACCTTTTAACATGAACTTGTCTTACCTTTCCTTTGGTATACTCTTTGAATTTTCTATTGAACCACTTAGAATACTAAGGATACATGGTTACCTTTCCTTTTGAAACTTACCATTACCATGTCTTGACATGGTCTTACGTGGTATCCTTGCCTTATGAACTCACCAATGCCATGCCTTGGCATGGTCTTACATGGGACCTTTGCCTTATAAACTCACCAATGCCATTCCTTGGCATGGTCTTACTGGGTACCTTTGCCTTATTGTAACTTATAAATGCCATGTCTTGACATGGTCTTACATGATTTCCTTAAACCCTAATGTCATGACATTTGTATCCTACACATTCCTAAGGTTCAACCGTAACTTTCTGAGATTGCTACTCCGTCAATTCACGCTTGAGTATTTAAATGATAAATTTATAGAATTAATATGTAAATTCTAGAATTTAATAGTATCAAATTTAAAATAATAGAATATTGCATTTATTTACCGCAAACTTACCTCAAAATAAAATACGATCAACTATAGTGATTTAGTCCACTATCTTTTTCTTTCCCCTGTCTAACTTCGGATTTCGTTCCTCTTGATCTATAATAGTAGCTTATTTAATACTCACATTTATTAAAACAGTCCTTAACTCTAACTTTGGCAAAATTATGATTTTGCCCCTAAACTTTTACATATTTACACATTTTCCCCAAAGCTCAGAAATTAAACTTTATCCCTTATTCTTATGTTTTATGACATGCTGATCATTTTTCCCTTCTATGACAACATCAAATTATCATTCTAACATGTACTTATGAACATTAGGTATTTTTACCGATTAAGCTGTTTTACTCGTTTTCACTTAAAATCGCTTAGCAAAAGTTGCTTAATATAATTTCAGACTTCATATTCTATCATAAAACATCAAAATAAACACATTTCACCTAGGGTGTTTTTCCAAATATGAACCCTAGGTTAAATTATTGCTAAATTAAGCTAAACCAAGTTACCGAGACTTCAAAAACGTAAAAAACATTAAAAACAAGGCTTAGATGCACTTACTATGAGCTTGAGAAGTTGAATAAACCCTAGCTATGGTGTCCCCGTTGAAATTTCGTCCAAATGAAGAAGATGAACACATTTTCCCATCTTTTTCCCTTTTAATTTCTATTTATTACCAAATGACTAAAATACCCTTCATTAAAACTTTAGTTATTTTTATCTATGTATGTCCATTTTTGTCCATGGAAATATAATGGTCTAATTAGCATTTAAGGATGCCTACTTCAAACCCCCATTTCATTCAAGTACTCTATAAATTAGAACCCCTATTTAGCAACTTTTGTAAACAAGTCCTAATAGGCAATTTAAGCATGCAATCAATAAAATTTCTTATCGATACTCTAACACATATATTTAATTACTAGGTAAATCATAATAATTAATCAAAATAAACTTTTCCATCTCAGATTCATGGTTTTGCAACCACTATTCCGTCTAGGCCCTTTTTCGAGATGTTACATTTCTCCCCCGTTTAGGGATTTTTGTCCCCGAAAATCTTACTTGTGAAGAGATTTGGGGACAATTTCTGCATAGTCTCTTCGGGCTCCCATGCAGCCTCGTCTATCCCATGCCTGCTCCATAATACTTTCACAAGTGCAATACTTTTTTTCCTTAATTGCTTAACTTTTCGAGCTAGAATTTTTTCGGTTCCTCACCGTAAGTCATATCTGGCTGAATCTCAACCTCTGTCTGCAGAATCACATGCGAAGGATCTGAATGATAATGACGTAGCATGGACACATGAAACATATCATGAATCTTATCTAACCCATTCGGCAAAGCTAACTGATATGCCAATGGCCTAACTCTCTCGATCACCTCAAACGGTCCAAAAAATGTGGACTTAGTTTGCCTTTCTTACTAAATTTGAGAACTTTCTTCCACGGGGATACTTTCAAGAATACCCTATCACCAACTTGAAATTCAATTTCTTTTCTTTTCAAATCAGATAGGATTTCATCTCATCCGAAGTCGCTTTCAAGCAATCTCTGATGACCTTTACTTTCCCTTTTGTTTCTTTAACTAGATCAACCCTGTAAATTTTATTTTCCTTAAGCTCTATCCAACACAAAAGTGTGCGACATTTACGTCCATACAAAGCTTCATAAGGTGCCATCCTCAAACTCGATTGATAACTATTATTGTAGGCAAACTCTATTAACGGCAAATATTTATCCCAACTACCTTGAAATCCAATACACAACATCTAAGCATATCTTCAAGCACCTGAATAACTCTCTCTGACTGACCATCAGTCTGTAGATGGAAAGCTGTACTAAAACTCAACTTTGTACCTAAAGCTTCCTGCAATTTCTTTCAAAACTGTGAGGTAAATCTCGGATGTCTATCTGCAATAATCGATAACAGTACTCCATGTAGTTTGACTATCTCTGAAATATACAACTTGGCCAACTTGTCAAGTGAATAATCCATACGAACTGGGATAAAATGAGTTGACTTCGTTAGCTTATCAATCACAACCCATACCGTATCTTTCTTTCCCGGTGTCAAAGGCAATCCTGTCACAGAATCCATATTAACTAGGTCCCTTTCCACTCGGGAACTAATACAGGCTGCAATAAACCTAAAGGTACCTGATGTTCGGCCTTTACCTGCTGACAAATCAAGCATCTAGAAACAAATTCTAAAATATCTCTTTTCATTCCTGCCCACCAATACATTTTCTTCAAATCATTATACATCTTTGTACTACATGGGTGAATAGACAAAGAACTGCTATGTTCTTGTTGTAAGACTTTCCGAATAAGTTCATCATTCTTTGGTACACATACCCTGTCTCTGAACATCAAACAACCGTTGGAACCGATCTAAAAATCAGACTTTACACCTAAATCGCACTGAACTCTTTCGGCTTGCAATTCACTGTCATCCTTCTAAGCTTCACAAATTTCTTCAAGAAACATCGGTTTAGCTCTCAACTTAGCTAAGATAGAACCATCATCTAATAAGGCCAAACTAGTGTGCAAAGCTCTGAATGCAAATAAAGATTTTCTACTCAAAGCATCAGCAACAACATTTGCCTTACCCGGGTGATAATCAATCACTAGCTCATAATCTTTAATAAACTCTAGCCATCTTTTTTGCCTCAAGTTTGGATCTTTCTGAGTCATCAAGTATTTCAAACTTTTATGATCAGTGAATATTCGGTATTTCTCACCATACAAGTGATGTCTCCAGATTTTTAATGCAAATACAATAGTAGCTAGCTCTAAATCATGTGTCGATAATTTTTCTCATGTGGCTTTAACTGTCTAGAGGCATAAGCAATTACCATTCCTTCCTGTATAAGTACACAGCCTAGTCCACTCAAGGATGCATCACTATAAATCACAAACTATTTACCCGGTTCTGCTTGTACTAAGATAGGAGAATCAGTCAACAATGCCTTTAACTTGTCAAAACTCTGCTGACACTTCTCAGTCCATTCAAACTTGACGTATTTCTATAATAGTCTTGTCAATGGAGTAGCTATCATACAAAATCCCTCTACAAATCATTTATAATAACTGGCAAGACCAAGAAAACTTCTGACCTCTGATACATTCCTGGGAGGCTTCCAATCAACAATGGCTGAAATCTTGCTCGGATCAACTCTAATACCTTCACCTGAGACAATATGTCCAAGAAAACAAACTTCCGTAACCAAAACTCACTTTTGCTGAACTTGGCATAAAACTGATTATCTCTCAAAATCTGTAAAACTATTCCCAAATGCTTTGCATGCTCAGTCTCATCATGAGAATAAATTAAGATGTCATCAATGAACACAACTACAAACTTGTCCAATTAAGGTCTAAAAATTTAGTTCATTAAATCCATGAAAATGGCGGGAGCATTAGTTAAGCCAAATGGCATCACAAGAAACTCATAATGGCCATATCTAGTTCAGAAAGCAGTCTTCAGGACATCTGACTCTTTAACTCGCAACTGATAGTATCAAGATCTCAAATCTATCTTAGAGAACACAGTGGCTCCCTTAAATTGATCAAACAAATCATCTACTTTAGGCAGTGGATATTTGTTCTTGATGGTTACCTTGTTAATCTTTCGATAGTCTATATACAATCTCATAGAACCGTCCTTCTTTTTCACAAATAACACTAGTGCACCACATGGTGAACAACTAGGTCTTACAAAGCCTTTATCAGTTAATTCCTATAGCTGAGCTTTCAATTCTTTCAATTCTATCGAAGCCATTCTATAAGGAGCAATAGATATAGGTGTGCTACCTAGAATCAATTCAATACCAAACTCAACTTCTCTGATAGGAGGCAAACCTGGTAGTTCTTCCGGAAACACATCAAAAAACTCATTTACCACAGGCACTGATTCAATTTTCAACTCTGGATCTTTAGTATTCAATACAAAAGCAAGGTAAGCTTCACATCCTTTCCTCAAACATTTCTGAGCAGACATAACAGAAATCATGGAAATTGAACTATCTGACTCATCTGAATTAACCCAAAAATTTCACCATGTTCATATTTCAACTCAATGAATTTCTTTTCATAATTCACCATCACATCATGTGCAGTTAACCAATCCATACCAAGAATCACATCAAACTCATCAAATGGCAATAGCATGAGATCAGCCAAAAAACAATAACCTCTAATCATCAAATGGCAATTTTTACATACTTTGTTTACTAACACATACTGACCTAATGGATTCGATACTTTAATCACAAATTCCATAAACTCTATGGGCATGTTCATACTAGGCATCAATTTCATACAAACACGGAATGGGTTGAACCCAGATCAATCAAAGTAATAAAATTAACATCATGAAGAAAAAATATACCCGTAATTATGTCAGGGGAGGATGCCTTTTAACGAGCACAGATAGCATAAGTCGTTGCGGGTGCTCTAACATCTGATCTCACTGCTGAATCTTTAAATGTACCTCTACCTGCCCCTACTCTTGGTTTCTCTAAGGTCTACATCTAACGGGAGCATTGCCTGATCTTGCACTTGGTATTACTTCTCTTTTAACCATCTTGGGACACTCCCAAATGAAATGATCCGGTGCATTACATCGGAAAGAACCAGTCTCAATTGCTCGACATTGACCTGGATGACATAGACCACATTGAGGACACTCGGGTCTATCAGGCTGAATACTACCAACACTCACAATCAAAGTGTTTGAGCTTTTAGATCCATAAATCTTCTACCTCTATTTCGGCTAGAATACCCACCTGAGAAATTAGATCTCGTAGAGAACAATCTAGGCCTCTTAGATGTAGACTAAAATGACTTGCTCATCTATCTTTTCTTCGTATCTTGCATCTCAATTTTAGCTTTACCCTTTCCTTTCAATAACTCCTCTACCTTACAGGCTCGGACAACTAAAACAACAAACTCTTGTATCTCTAGAACACCAACTGACAGTCGAATATCATCATTGAGCCCATCCTCAAATCTTTTGCACATGATAGCCTCTATAGACACACACTCTCGAGCATAATTGCTGAGTCTGACAAATTCACGTTCATAATCAGTCACAGTCATCTTACCCTATTTTAACTCAAGGAACTCTTTTCTTTTCTGGTCAATGAACCTTTGATTGATGTATTTCTTACGGAACTCCTCCTGAAAGAAATCCAAGGTAACTCTTTCTTTCGGTACTACTAACACAAGTGTCTTCCACCACTGGTAAGCCAAATCTCTAAGAAGTGACACCACACATTTAATACACTCTTCCAGTGTGCAGGATAACTCATCAAAGACTCTGATAGTATTCTCAAAATTCAACTTTCTCTGCATCATCATCTTTGGTAGCCCAAAACTCTTCGGCCCCTTATTTTCTAATCTTGTCAACAGGTGGCTTCTCTCTTCTGATTGTATCTATGACTGGAAAAGCTATATGGGTAATCTGAGGATCATGAGGGGGTGGAGGTCTAACAGCCGGGTTCATACGAACGAACTCAGCAAACCATTCATTCATAACTTGGAAGAAGGCTTCTTGAGCCCCTCTTCCCTGACTAACTGTAAAGGGCCTTTCACTACTATCTGGTGGCACCGTCCCTTCTACGGAGCAGGCGCATTACTCTCTACATCATCTATACTAGCTCATTCGGGATCTATAATTATAAAAGAAAAAATATTTTAAAATCACCCGAGTCGTCACACTATCAAAATATAATTTTGGCATGTATAGTTAGACTCTGACTCATACTGAATATTTCGAGAGCCGACTAAACTCTCGCTCGATACCAATAAATGTAACTCCTCTTACCCGATACCATCACCAGAGTTGAGTACAAGGCATTACTAGACTTAACTTAGTAGTTCGGGGCATAAAAATTTGCTTTTAAAATTATTTCCTTATTCATAATGAAATTGTCCATCTGCGTCATGGTCACTAAATTAACTATAACTTGAGTTACGAAACTCAAAATTTAGATCCGTCTATTTTCTTTGAAACTAAACTCATATATCTTCTTAATATAATTTTTCCAAAATTTTTGATGTGGACAATTAATACAATTTATTAGTTAAAGTCTCCCTAGTTACACTATTTCATAGTTCTGACCCCTCTACATTAAAAATCAATTATCTCGTAATATACAATTCTGTTACCTACACTGTTTCTTTCATATAAAAATAAACTCAATAAGGTTTAATTCTATACCTCATTCACACCCTAATTCCATTTCTATTATCCTAAATGATTTTTCAAAATCACGTCACAATTGCTGTCCAAAACTGTTCCCCTATAGATTTTTACTCATTCATAATTTCTTTGTTATAACTATCATCTAGGCATACATTACATCCAAAACATGTTCTTAATTAACCATTTTCATGGCTAATCATTATCAAGCATTTACAATCCAATCTTAAGCCATGTCATAAGAACATATACACAAAATGGCTAAGTCCCTATACATGCCATAACTTAAAACGTTTGAATCTCAAAATATCGAGTTAATCCTTTGATAGTGTGTAACGATCTCCGTCGTCCTTGCGATCCTCGAGTTGGCTTGTAATACTATAAAAAGAGATAAAGGAATGGGAGTAAGCATAAAGCTTAGTAAGTTTGCATGTAAATGAATAACAATATTCTTAATGAATTATCTTAATCTTTTCTTATCAAGATCATTTAAGCTTTTAACTCAATAAACTTAAACTTTGCATTCTTACCTGTACCTTTTAACATGAACTTGTCTTACCTTTCCTTTGGTATACTCTTTGAACTTTTCGTTGAACCACTTGGAAGACTAAGGATACACTGGTACCTTTCCTTTTGAAACTTACCATTGCCATGTCTTGACATGGTCTTACGTGGTATCCTTACCTTATGAACTCACTAATGCCATGCATTAGCATGGTCTTACATGAGACCTTTGCCTTATAAACTCACCAATGCCATGCCTTGGCATGGTCTTACATGGTACCTTTGCCTTACAGTAACTTATCAATGCCATGTCTTGACATGGTCTTACATGATTTCCTTAAACCCTAATGTCATGACATTTGTATCCTACACATTCCTAAGGTTCAACCGGAACTTTCTGAGATTGCTTCTCCGTCAGTTCATGCTTGAGTCTTTAAAAGATAAATTTATAGAATTAATATGTAAATGCTGGAATTTAATATTATCAAATGTAAAATAATAGAATATTGCATTTATTTACCGCAAACTTACTTCAAACAAAATACAATCAACTATAGTGATTTAGTCCACTATCTTTTCTTTCCCCTGTCTAACTCCGAATTTTGTTCCTCTTGATCTATAATATCAAATTTAGCTTATTTAATACTCACATTTATTAAAACAGTCCTTAACTCTAACTTTGGTAAAATTATAATTTTGCCCTTAAACTTTTACATATTTACACATTTTCCCCAAAGCTCGAAAATTAAACTTTATCCCTTATTCTTATGTTTTATGACATGCTGATCATTTTTCCCTTATATGACAACATCAAATTCTCACTCTAACATGTACTTATGAACATTAGGTGTTTTTACCGATTAAGCCGTTTTATCGTTTTCACTTAAAATCGCTTAGCAAAAGTTGTTTAACATAATTTTAGACTTCATATTTTATCATAAAACATCAAAATAAACAAATTTCACCTATGGGTGTTTTTCCAAATATGAACCCTAGGTTAAATTATTGCTAAATTAAGCTAAATCAAGTTACTAAGACTCCAAAAATGTAAAGAACATTAAAAACGGGGCTTAGATGCACTTACTATGAGCTTGAGAAGTTGAAGAAACCCTAGCTATGGTGTCCCGTTTGAAATTTCGTCCAAATGAAGAAGATGAACACATTTTCCCATTTTTTTCTCTTTTAATTTCTTTTTATTACCAAATGACTAAAATACCCTTCATTAAAACTTTAGTTATTTTTATCTATGTATGTCCATTTTTGATCATAAAAATATAATGTCTAATTACCATTTAAGGACTCCTACTTCAAACCCCCATTTCATTCAAGTACTCTATAAATTATAACTCCTATTTAGCAACTTTTGCAAACAAGTCCTAATAGGCAATTTAAGCATGCAATCAATAAAATTTCTTATTGATACTCTAACACATATATTTAATTACTACGTAAATCATAATAATTAATCAAAATAAACTTTTCTATCTCGGATTCGTGGTTTTGCAACCACTATTCTATTTAGGCCCTATTTCGGGATGTTACACGTTGACTCGTATGCACTCTTTTAGCTTGCAAATCACTATCACATTTCTGAGCTTCGCAAATTTGCTGAAGAAATACTGGTTTAGCTTTTAACTCAGCTAAAATCGAATCGTCATCGGATAATGTCAATTGTGTATTCATTGCTCTCAGGGAAAACAATGACTTTCTACTCAAAGCATCCGCGACCACATTCACTTTTCCCGGGTGATAATCAATTACTAATTCATAGTCTTTTAGTAACTCAAGCCATCTCCGTTATTGCAAATTCAAATCTTTCTAAGTCATAATATACTTTAAACTCTTATGATCAGTAAAGATGTGGCATTTTTCACTATACAAATGATGACACTAGATTTTCAATGCAAAAACTATAGCAGCCAACTCTAAATCATTCGTCGGGTAATTCTTCTCATGCGGTTTCAACAGTCTAGAAGCATAAGCTATCACTTTTCCTTCTTGAATCAACTCACAACCTAAACCGTTCAATGACACGTCACTGTAAATCACAAATTGTTTACCCGATTCAAGTTGAACCAACATTGGTGCCTCCGTTAACAATGCTTTCAATTGATCAAAGTTTTGTTGGCATTTTTTGGACCATTCAAACTTTACATCTTTCTGAAGCAGCCTGGTCATCGGTGTAGCAATCATCGAGAATCCTTTAACGAAGCGTCGATAGTAGCCAGCCAATCCCAGAAAAATTCTAACCTTGGATACATTTATAGGTGGTTTCTAGTCAATAACTGCAGAAATCTTGCTCGGATCAACTCTTATACCTTCCGCAGAAACAATATGCCCCAAAAATCCAACTTCCCAAAGCCAGAACTCACATTTGCTGAATTTAGCATACAGTTGCTTATCTCTCAAGGTCTGCAACACAATCCTCAAATGCTCAGCATGCTCAAACTTATCTCGTGAATAGATCAAAATGTCATCAATGAACATAACAACAAATTTGTCTAAATACGATCTAAAAATTTGATTCATCAAATCCATAAAAATGGCAGGAGCATTAGTTAATCCAAAAGGCATAACAAGGAATTCATAGTGTTCGTACCTCATTCTAAACACACCTTCCGGCACATCTGAGTCTTTAACTCGCAACTGATAATAGCCAGATCTCAAGTCAATCTTTGAAAACATGGTTGCACCTTTCAACTGATCAAACAAATCGTCTATTCTCGGCAACGGATACTTATTATTTATCGTAACTTTGTTGAGCTGACGATAGTCAATACACATTCTCATTGACCCGTCTTTCTTCCTAACAAACAATACTGACGCACCCCAGGGAAAAAACCTCGATCGTGTAAAACCTCTATCTGTTAACTCTTGCAACTGAGCCTTCAACTCTTGCAACTCTGGCAGAGCCATTCTGTACGGAGCTATAGATATTGGTGAAGTTCTTGGTATTAACTCAATAGCAAACTCAACCTCTCTGACTAGTGGAAACCCTGGTAATTCTTCAGGAAACACATCCGGGTATTCACAAACTATAGGCACTGATTAAATCTTCTTTTCATATACTTTGGTATCTAAAAAATAGGCTAGATATGCATCGTAGCCTTTTCTCACAAATCTCTAAGCCGACATCGATGAAATCACTATAGGCAACCCACTCGACTTATCAAATTCAATCCAAAGAATTTTATTATTTTGACACTTAAATTCAATATTCTTTTGTCTATAGTTCACAATAGCATCATGTAAAGTCAACCAATCCATACCCAGAATCACATTGAATTCATCAAATAGTAAAAGCATCAAGTTAACCGGAAAACAGTAGCCCCGAGTCATTCAAGGAAAGTTCTTGCATACTTTATCAACTAGTACATCCTTGCCTAAGGGGTTCAATACTTTAATCATAAACTCAATAGACTCGCCAGAAAACTCTTATTAAACACCAAATTCATACATATATACGAATGAGTCGATGTAAGATCAATCAATGCAATAAAATTAGTACCGTAAAGAGAAAATGTACTCGATAATAACATTTAGTGATGATGCTTCTTCTCGAGCACAAATAGCATAAGCTCTGGCAGGTGATCTAGCTTCGGATCTCACAGCGGATTCCCTTGTCAGCCCTCAACTACCACTCACATTCCCAGCATTTCTTGGTAGTCTTCCTCTAATCGACATATTACTCGGTCTCACATTCTGAGCTCTATCTTTCTTAACCATCTCAGGACAGTCTAAAAAAATGATCCCATGAACCACAACTGTAACAAGCTTTATTATTATATTTCACCCAAAAATCTCCAAAATTCTGTCCTCCACACTATTGACATTCAGACTTGATGTCTTTTATGTTGCCAACACTTGATACTGATGTGGCTTGAGCTTTAAAGATGGTGTATTATTTTTCACGATCTTTATTGGAATATCCAGCTGAAGTGGTCGATCGGTTAAAATAATCTTTTAATTTCTTCAACGCAAAATGATAAGGTTTACTCATTGATCTCTTTCTCAAGTCTCTTGCCTCTAAATCAACCTTTCTCTTTTCTCGGCTAAAGTCTTCAACTTTGCAAGCCCGATCAACTAACACAACAAACTCTCTCAAATCTAATATTCAGACTAGAAGTTTAATATCTTCGTTCAACCTGTCAACAAACCGCTTACACATAATCTCTTCGGTAGAAACATACTCTCAAGCATATTTACTTAACCATACAAATTCTCTTTCATACTCGGTTATGGTCATATTGCCTTGTTTCAGTTCTAAAAACTCTTTGTGTTTTTTATCCAGAAACCAATGGCTTATATATTTCATTCAAAACTCAGTCTAAAAGTACTTTCAGGTGACTTTCTCCCTCGGCACCACCGATACTAATGTATTACACCACTGATATGCGATATTTCTCGAAAGGGATATAGCACACTTTAAACATTTAGCTAGCGTGCAAGAAAGCTCGGCAAACACTCGAATCGTATTTTCATGCCAAAACTCGACTCTTTCAAGATCATCGTCAACATTAGCCTTGAACTCTTCAGCCTCGTGTTTAAAAATCTTATCAACTGGAGGCTTGTTCAATCTTAAAAGCTTGACTCCTTGAGGAGCTACGGGTACATGTTGGGGAACAGGAGGGGGTGGAGGTTGTTGAGCAGTGAGTTCATTTGAATGTATTGTGTGAAACACTCATTCATCATTTGGAACAAGGCTTCTTTAGCCTATCCTCCTTGACTTCCCGCTACGGGTGTAGAATCAGACGGTGTTGTACCTTGCGCGGGAGCAGGCGTATTACTTTCAACCTCACCAGCTATCGCTCGATTGGGATCCATTTGCTATATATAAAAACACAATTTCAAATGTTAGGAGTCATCATACTATATCAGTTTATATATGGCATGTATAGCTAGACTCTTACACACGCTACATTCGTCCTATAATTGACTAAATTGTAGATCTGCTACCAATAAATGTAACACCCTCACCTATAACATCATCAGAATAGGGTTACAGAGCATTACCATATTTACAACACTTTTAAACATACATTTCATATACAATTTATCAATTCAAATACAATTCAATCATAAAAAATCATAGTGTCCCTTGAACAAGCCTACGAGGCCTTAAACATGCATTGAGAGTGGTTCGGGACTAAACTGAAAACTCGAGAAATTTTTCAGTACTTAACAAAAATTTTCTCAAATAGGGGACACACGTCCGTGTGACTAAGCCGTGTGTATAACACGGCCACCTAACACACTCGTGTCACAAGCCGTGTGAACATTTGAAATGGAAGCACATGGCCGTGTCTAAACAAGTGGGGTTATTGACTTGGGTCATACGGCCAACCACATGCCTGTGTGTCTAGCCCATGTGCCCTTTGAAGTGGCCACACACGTCCGTGTGCCAGGCCGTGTGCTAGGTCGTGCCAAACCTATAGGGTATACTGACTTGTGCAACACGACGAAGTCACATGCCCATGTGCTAGGCCGTGTGCCAATTAGGGGGTATACTGACTTGTGCCACACAGCCGATCACACACCCGTGTGTGAGACCGTGTGGAGCATACTGACTTCATTTCAATTTCAACATTAGGGGACACACGGCCGTGTAACTTGACCATGTGTCACACACGACTGACACACACACCCATGTCTCTGCCCGTGTGGACAAAAATAGGCTATTTACCAAGCCATTTTTCCATCCCATTTGGTACACATTTTCACCAACACAATTGACACCAAACCATAGCATATTATGCAATCAAAAACAACCAAACCAAGCTTAAATGTTACCATTTCAATACTAACCAATTCAAGGCACATAAGTACCACAATATACTAACTAAATTCATACCAACCCTTGTCTACTCAATCATCAAAATGACCATTATCAAAGATGCATTATTAGGCCTAATTTTACAAGCATACCTATTCCCACAAGTCATCAATTTACCATTCATAGTACCTATTATCATCAATCATCACATAACCATCAACCAACTCAATTCACAATATTCAACTATACATATATGTACAATATTCAAACATTCCAAACAAAGAAAAATAATCCATCACACATGGGTATATATACATGCCAAACATAAACATTTACAATGCCAATTCATTTGGCCAACATCATTACCAAAACATATTCAACATGACTCAAAATACCTATACATGCCATATACTTAATATACCAAAGTTCAAAGGTACCATGTGATAGGTGGTAGTGTGAAATGATCTTTGACGATCCCTGAATCCGAGCTAGCTTTGATTTCACTATAAAACACGGAAAAATACACAAAGTAAGCTATAAAGCTTAGTAAGCTCGTATGATTTAAACTTAACTTATCACAAATACACCATTCATCAATTTAAACATATTAACATGTAATTTGAGATTACTAACAAACCTTTAACATGCTATTTCATATGCTAGTATACAAACTTCATAACTTCTTTGATTTAAGGCTCATACTATGCCTGTACATACTTGTATCAATCTGAAACAAGCTCATACATATTCGGAATACTGTTGAATACCCAATATCTCACACACTAAGTGTTGTACATAGTCGAAGCTATCTTGAATCGTACACTAAGTGCCATACATAGCCGAAGCTATCTCGATCTCGCACATTAAGTGCCATATATAACTGGAGCTATGTCGAATCGCACACTAAGTGTCATATATAGTCAAATCATCGTTAAACATAACTTTAATCTGATATACACAATTTATGCAATATCAAAGCATTTAATGCATAATTATAATAATACTTGTTACATACGAACTTACTTCGATGTGAAAAAGACGAATCGAGTCGATTATTCGATAACTTTATCTTTTCCCCTGTCCAAGTCTGTATTCCACTTTTTTTTTATCAAAATATATTCAAAATTAACTTATTTAATCATCTATTCATTAAATTTAGTCTAAAACACTATTTAAGGCACATTTACACTTTTACCCCTAAACTTTTACATTTTTACAATTAGTCCTCATTTCATAAAATTACAAATTCATGAATTTCAAGATTAACCCATGCTAGCCGAATTTCTCTAGTACTTATATCAGCCATATTTCTAATTTATTTCACATTTTAACCTCTATATTTGCACATTTTACAATTTAGCCCCTAATTTGCATTTTCTTTAAAAATCACTTAACAAAACTTGTATATCTATCAACAAGCATTCAAAATCTATCATAAAACATCAAAAAACACATGTATTCATCAATGGCATCATTCAATATCTTTAAAAATTTTACAAATTAGTCCCTCGGCTAGCTAGACTAAGCTACAACGATATCAAATACATAGAAATCATTAAAAACGGGACAAAAATCATACCTAAATGCAAGGATTGAAGATAGCCATATATGGAAGCTTAAAAATGGCTTCTTTTTCACATAGTTTGGTTGGAGAAGATGACAAAAGAATAGAAAAAATGTTTTGATTTATTTATTTTAAGTTAAATTACCAAATTACAAATATAACCTTAATAAATAACCATTTAAAACATCCATTCTATGCCCATAAATGTCCACTCATGCTATTAATGGTCTAATTACAACAAAAAAGACCTACTTTTTTAAGTTCCATAGATATTAGGCACTTTTAGCTAATAGAACATAAATTTTGAACTTTACGTTATTTAGTCCTTTTTTCTCAAATTGACCATTTAAACAAAATTTTCACACAATCATTCAATCATGTTGTAAACATTAAAATAACAATAAAATAATTATTTTGACTTTAGATTTTTGGTCTTGGGTAACACCCCAAACCCGTAACCTTCGTCGAAATAGGGCTAATAGGCATTACCAGACATATCGACACTTTTACGATCATTTCACAAACATACAATACACCTTCATCATATCATAGTAAAACATATACATAAAGTCCCTTTAAATGGTCTACGAGACCTTAAACATGCATAGGAAAGGGGTCGGGACTAAATCGAGCACATACAAAATTTTTTTGAAAACTTAACATATTTCAAAGTTATAGAGGTTACACGCCCGTGTGGGTAAGCCTGTGTGCCTCACACGGTATTAGACACACCCGTGTGTCATGGCCGTGGGAAAATTGGGCATAAATACTGACTTATCTACACGGCCACAAGACACACCCGTGTGCTTGACCCATGGGCAACACTAACTAAATTCACACGACCTGTCACACGCCCGTGTGTCTGGCCCGTGTGTGAGTTTGACTTGTTTCGAATTACAACCTTAAGAGACACGGTCGAGACACATGCCCATGTGCTCAATCGTGTGGGCAAATATAGGCCATTTATAAGGCCAATTTGCCACCCAAATTTTGGGTCAAACCTACAAGCACCCAACACCTCAATTCATGATCTAATAGCAATCAAATTAACCTTTAACCACATCATTCATTTTCATAAACAATTCTTACTCGAATATATCAATTCAAAGTATCAATTATACAACAAGAACATATAACTATTACTTCATCTAACCAATTCAATTCATAGCAATTTCTCATCATTTACATATCCAAAATCAACCATGAACTCACCTATATATGTACCATTTCATTTAGCCATTTATGAGCACATTAAAACCTACCAACTTAAGCATCAATAATCATGAACAAAACTCATTCATAAACACATCCATTAACAATCCATATCACATGGCTATTTTTACACATCACAGAACATATTCTAAGTTCTTTAGACTATACATGCCATACTTTAATATATACATTCTCAAAAGGTACCAAAATATAGTTCGATAGCGTGATGATGATCCTTGACGATCCTCGAGCTTCTCGTAGCTTTAATAATCTATAAAATAATGAACAAACATACACACAAAATAAGCTATCATAGCTTAGTAAGTCATAAGAAAATAATGAGCAAATAAACATTTGCATTAAATCAACTAGCCAAATCAAAACAAACATTATTCAATTGTACATTTAATATGCTTGCAACTAAAATATTATCAAATTTACAATAGCAATAGAACATCAATGTTCCAATTCACATATACTCATAAACACATATAAATTTTTTCTTTTACCATGTCCTATTCATGTATTCATCACAAACATATACTTACCTTGCTATCATATACATATCAAAAAGCACATACTTGAATCTTTTAGTTCATTTTCACATTTGATCTCATCTCGATAATGCCCGTTGAACCATTCAGAATTAATAAGGATACTCGAATATTCAAAAGGCTCGTACAATGGCAACGTCCCAAACGTGGTCTTACATGTAATCACACATCGATGCCACTGTCCTAGACATGGTCTTATACGAATCAAATATGATGCCAATGTCCCAGACATGGTCTTAATGTAAACACAAGTCGATACCAACGTCCCAAACGTGGTCTTACACGAAATCACATATCGAAATCTATGTCACGACATATGTATTCTAACTATTCCTAAGGTTCGTACGGGGCTTTGGACGTCATATCTTAATCGATTCAATCTTGGCAGAAGTCATTCCAAGCTTATATCAATTCGGTAATACATTTATATATTTATACTATTCAATTCAATATTCTAAAATGTATTCATATGAATTTTAAACACATTTATTTACTTATAGACATACCTCGGATAACGACGGGTGAAATCGACTACTCGTCTACTTTAGACTTCCCCCGATCTAAGTCTATTTTTTTTTTCGTTCTTGATCTAAATAAATTCAAAATTAACTAATTTAATCACACATTCATTCAAATTCATCCTAAAACACATAAATGGACTAATTACACTTTTCCCCGTAGATTTCACATTTTTCACAAATTAGGCAATATTGCATAAAACACAAAATATGCAAAATTTCAATATTCCATGCTTAGGCCGAATCTTCCTCATGTTCATACAAGTCCATACATTTCATTTATTTTACACTTTAGTCCCTCAATTTATTATTGTTACATTTTAGCCCTAATTACTCAAATTCATCAAAAATCCAAAGACAAAACATATTAATCTATCACATATCTTTTATTTTCCATCATCAAACAACAAAAACCACAAGCTATCATCAATGGCATTTCATGAATTCATCACCAATTTCAAAAATTCAAGCATGGGCTTTATAATATTTGAAACAACGATTACAAAAACGTAAAAATTATCAAAAACCGAATAAAAAACATACATCAATCAAATCTTTAAATAGCCAAATGCTAAGAAAGCTAAAACTCCTTTTTGTTTCTCTTATTTTCGGTGGTGAATGCATGAAAAAGATGAACCATTTTTTTTTTGTTTTAATTAATCTTAACATTATTTATAAAATATCAACATTACCCTTAGCTAATACATTTAAAATCCACTAACACATGTCCATCTATGTCCATCTATTAAAACCATGGTAAAATTTCATTATAAGGACTTCACATTTATTAAGCCATAGAAATTAAGCACTTGATCAATTAAAATGCAACTTTTGCATTTTCTGCGATTAGGTCCTTTTTTTTGCAAATTAAACACACAAACAATCAAATTAAAGCTCAAAAATTTCACACATGTCAATTCACATACTATAAATGTAGAAAATAATATTAAAATATTTTTTTGACTCGAATTTGTGGTCCCAAAACTACTATTTTGACTAGGGTCTAAATCGGATTGTTACAACCAAACCACTATTCCGATTTGACCAAAAACAGGCTATTACACCCCACTTGTTTTTATCATCCCTTGAAACTCCAAGCACCATTCACCCAAATTTGATCTTCCAACTTCAATTCATTTGGTTTCCATTATCTTCCAAGCATTAAACCTCCATACAATTTCAAAAAGAGCCTCAATAACAATTAATTTTGCTATCTTTCAACTTGTGGGTTTTCTTGAATTTACACCAATCATTCATTTTACCCTCAATCAAGATAATTTTTCAATTTCCTAATTGTTTTTAATGTAATCTAGCAATTTAAATCGAGTTTTAAGCCATTTGAATTAAAGGTTTTGAGGTAGAAGTTGAAAGTTGGGTTGTTAATGGTGAAATTTGAGATTTTGAATGAAACTACTGTATCAAAGTGTTTATTAACTTGTTTTGATGTGATTAAAGGGTTTTTAAACTCTCCCTAAAGTTTTATTAAAGAATTTGATTTTTTTTTTTTGAGTTTTCATTAAAAATTGGCCATATATGTCAAATTTTTGGAACAATGAATCTAAGCAATTTTGTATGGTTTGAAGGTTGAGAGTTGTTCTTAGATGAGTAATTAGATGATAGGAATTGATTTTACGCAATGGGAATGAGTAGAGATTAAGATATTTAAGTTTCAAGTTTGCTAGTCGAAAATCTCAGTCCAAGAAGAATTAACCTTAGACCTGCATTTTTGCTTATGGTTGTAGTTGTAAATTAATTGTGTTTATTGTGTGATTTACTTTGATGAAGCATTGGAATTGTTAGGACCTTCTTCAAGTAAGGCACAAAACAAGTAAAAGCTAGTTTAAACTTTCGGTAAATAGGTGAAAGCATGAGCAATGAGTGTTCTGGAATCGCTTCTTGTAGACACAATTGATTGTGTTAAATGGGAGCTTAGGAGTGGCCTAAACCCCTATCCTAGGTTTTGAGTGTAAGATTTCTTATTTTTCTTGTTTAAATTGCAAAATATGTGATTATGTGATGTGGATTGAGTGTTATGTTGTGATAATGTGACATTTGATATATGTTGTGATAGCTCTTGTGAAATGTGTCAGTTGTGGGCATATTAAACAAGCCAAATGATAGTGATGATGTTGTGATTATAAAGTGAATGAGCAATGAAAGTGGCCAGAAATAATAAGTAATGTATGTTTTATTGTGGATACATTTACCTTGAGACCTTTTGAGACCGTTGGATATAGTTAGCATGCCATAAGATTTGTGAGTACTCACCCTTGTGTTTTGTATTGGGACATTGAGGCCCGGGATAGTTTGAAGAGATAAGGGAATGTGAGCTAAGTTCCATTCACTAGGATATGTTGGTGTGTTGGAGAGGGTTAGCTTAACGCGACACTTTTGGGACATGTTCGATGTAACACCCCTCACTCGTATTCAACGGCGGAATAGGGTCACAGAGCAGTACTATACTTACAACACATTTAAACATACTTTTCTCATACATTTAATTAATACAAAATATCATCATTCAATCTCAATCTATATGTCCCTATTACGAGCCTACGAGGCCCTAATCATGCTTTAGGAGTGGTTTGGGACTAAACTGATAACTTAAAAAACTTTCATGAACTTTGAAAATTTTTCTCAAACAAGGGACACATGCTGGTGTGGTCAGGCCATGTGTCTCACACGTCTACCAGACATGCCCGTGTCACAGACCGTGTGAACATTCGAAATGGAAGCACATGGCCGTCTCCTAGCCCGTGTCTAACCCTGTGTCCAAACAAGTGAGTTTATTGACTTCAGTCACACAGCCAACCACATGCCCATGTGTCTAGCCGGTGTGCCCTTCGAAGTGGCCACACACGCCCGTGTGCCAGGTCGTGCGCTAGGCCGTGCCAAACCTATAAGGTATACTGACTTATGCAACATAGCCAAGTCACACGCCCTTGTGCTAGGTCGTGTGCAAATTAGGGGGTATATTGAGTTGTGCCACATGGCCGATCACACGCCCATGTGTGAGACCGTATGGAGCATACTGACTTCATTTTAATTTTAACACCTATGGTCATGTAACATGACCGTGTGTCATACACGGCTGAGACACACACCAATGTCTTTGCCTGTGTGGACAAAAATAGGCTATTTACCAAGCCAAATTTTCCACCTAAATTGCATGTACCTACATAACTCAAATGGTACCATTTCAAGACAAAAATATGCAGCCAAAATCATCAACAATATGCAATTCAACAATATCTATTTCAATTATTTCAATACTTAATTCAATGTCATTTACCTACTCAAAACCTATCAACTCAACTTACTTTACAATTCATAACTCACATATATGTAACATGTACCATAATTCATCTAATTCATCATCCAATAACAATCCACAACAAACTTATCTCAGACAACTAAATACCTCATGCCATATTAAACACTTAGATATCATATTTTAACATGAGCCATATTACATGGCAATATTTACAGCAACCATATAACATTTATAAGCTACCTCTAATGACCACATACATTTCCATTAAACATACCAAAATGACCCAAAGCCTATACATGCCATATACCATGTATACATAACTCCAAAAGTACCAAAATAGATGTTTGATAGTGCGATGAAATCCTTGACGATCCTTAGATTCGAGCTAGCTTCGAAAAAACTATAAAACATAGAAAAATAAATAAAGTAAACTATAGAGCTTAGTAAGTTCGTATGTAAATATAAAATAATCTCATTATTCATTAGCATTTCAAAATAGATAACATAAATTGTATTTAAAGCATCATTCAATGAGTTAACATAAAATTTAACCACATAGTAACTCATAAGCTCTCAACTTCTTTTAATGCGTTACTTGAACAGTTTTTCGTACATACCTGTATCGATATATATCTACTTCTTACCAATTCTCCTACTGAATCACTCAGGCTTATAAATGCTTACAGTATGAGTATATCGATTTTATGATGCCATAGTCCAAATATGGTCTTACACTTACGTTGCCACAACCCTGCCGTGGTCTTGTATTCACATGCCATAACCCGGTTATGGTCTTATTTTCTGATTATCATAGCCCGTCTATGGTCTTATTTAACAACTCGTCTTATTTAAATCGTACATTAAATTTAAGATCTCTAAATTTAACTAATGGAATACATACAATCTAAATTCCATCCATCAATTTAAATAAATGCACAATTAAGTTCAATTATACGAACTTACCTCGTGTATGAAATGACAGAATGGACCAACTATTCAATTACTTTACTTTTTCCCCAATCTAAGTTTTAATTCCTCTTCTCTTGATCTATAAGTAATCAAAATTAGCTTATTTATTCCTCTATTTATTCAATTCAATCCAAAATATGCATTTGAGCTATTTTACACATTAGCCCCTAAACTTTCACATTTTTACAATTTAGTCCTTAGTTCATAAAATAAAAATTTAATGAAATCCAAAATAGAACCATGCTAGCCGAATTACCATTATACCCTTAGCATCCCAAATTTTTCATTTATTTAACATTTTAACCACTAACTTTACACATTTCTCAATTTAATCCCTATTTTGCATTTTCACTAAAAATCACTTAACAAAACTTGTTTATCTATTAAAAAGCATTCATAATCTATCAAGAAACTTCAAAATACACGTGTATTCATCAATGGAATCATTCAAACTCTTTAATAGTTTTGCAAATTAGTCCCTGGGCTAGCTAGTACTAGATGCAACGATCATAAAAACGTAGAAATCATTAGAAACTTAGAAAAACGGACTTACTATTAGGCAATAGAATGACTGAATGCTTGAACACCAAAAATGGCTTCCCTTACCCCTAGTTTTGGTTGAAACAAAAAGAAAATAAAGATGATACTTTGTGTTTTAATTATTTAACTTAACTTATTTTATAATTTACCATTTTAACCTTGTTAATAAACCATTAAAACAACATATATAATGTCCATAAAAGTCCAATCACACAAACAATGGTCTAATTACCACATAAGTACATCTAAATTAAGATTCCATAGCTATTAGATACCTTTAGCTAATGAAACTCCACTTTTACACTTTACGTGATTTAGTCATTTTTATCGAATTGGCCAACTAAATGATAAAATTTCTTAACAAATATTTCAAAAAATCACTCAATCATGTTGTAAACATTAAAATAATAATAAAATAAATATTTTGACCTCTGATTTGTGGTCCCGAAACTACTGTTCCAATTTGACCAAAAACGGGCTATTACATTCGACTCTCCGAGTCATTGGTATGTTAGAGATCCATGTATCCAATGTGTGGTGATAGAGCCCACATTTATATTTCATAGACTCAAGTTCCAATTTATCATTAAATGAAATATTGTGAAATGTGATGTATGCATAAATATGTGATTACAAAGTTAGATGGGTTAGTAAATAATGTATAAATCTTTTAGTATGTCACTATGGCTAAATATGTATGTATATGTGTTTTGGTTTCTTTCATTTAATGTATGATATCATGTTTATTGGTGGTTTTTTCGTTCATTCACTGAGCTTGTTTAAGCTCACACACACTTTTCCAAACTATTGCAAATAATTAGCGTTTTCAGTATGAGAGATGCGGTTCCAAGGAAATGATCCAAGTTAGGCTTTAGTATTTAAATAGGTGATATTATTTTTATTCTTTGAACTATGGTAATAAAGGCAATGTGGTAGAGTTTTTGGTTGATTATTATTATGTCTTAAATGGTTGTTTTGATTTTAGGCTAATAGGTTTTGATGGTTGATATTATTGGTTTTGCTTTAGTTTGAATTATTGTTGTTGTTTTGAACTGCAAGTATGGTCATCTTGATGTAGAATAATGAAGTTGTGGAGGCATGTTGAAGTGGAAAATTTTTAAATGTGTTAGATGTCCTGTTTTGGTGTGATTTTGGACGAAATGTACAGAGGTATTGATTTTCAGAGCATAAGTATCGACACCCCCATGTTGTAATGAATGTGTAAGAAAATAGTAGCTCATTTTGGTATCGATACCCTTTCACGAGTATCGATACTCGGGGTAAAAATACAGATACTTTTGCTTTGTATCGGTAATTTTACTTAGTTTTTAAAATTTAAAGGGAAACAAAATTCTAAAAAGGTATCAATTTTCTAAGCAGTATCGATACTTGTGATTGTGTATCGATACCTACATGGAAATTTTTTGTTAGATGGTCCCGTACATGGTTTAGCTTGTTATTAATGTCGATAAACATTGTTAAGTCAATTTAAATGTTGCCTAAGGTGTTTTTAAACTCAACACTCCTCTAAATGTTTGAAAGTGATGATGGTTGCATGTATTTAAGGCTGTATGTGAGTTCAATGTTTGATGTAGCATCCTATTACTCGGGCTCGACGACTAGGTCGGGTATAGGGTGTTAAATTCATTATACTAAATTATATTACAATTTGACTTGTGCACTTGTAGACACCACCGTTCTTATCTATTATATTCTTGGTGTTATATTTAACTATAAACGATAACTCGTTTATAGGTGGTCAATATGGCATGCTTAAATCATATACTTATGAACTTAATTTTATCAATTTAATCTTATCACATTCATATATAGCATAATATAATATTTGTAGAAAATAAATTGACTTTGACCAGTCAAGTTTCTATGATTTTATCCTAAACGAAAAATAAAATATTTAAAAATTACAATATGTTTTCCAAAGAATTTTTTAAGTCTTTTGGGTGAAAGTCAAACATCATTTGGGTTTTCTAAAAAATTACCCAAATGCTTCAAAAAGATCTTGAAACCCAAACATGTGGCCAAAAGGAATCTACCATTGGGCAACAACACCGATCACCATCATTGGCACCGCTGCATCTGTCAACCACCACTGGTCGATCACCCCAATTGCCACTACTAGCCACTACCATTCAGCCCCACCACCAACTACCACTAGTTGGTTTGTAACACCCCAAACCCGGCCCATTCGTTACGACCGAATTTGAAATGCCACTACGGAAAACGTTTGAAAATATCCTGACTTGCGGTGGAACTTGAAAATTTTGTTCTTATTCAAAAACCATGTCCATTTAAAATTTTTAAATAATATAAGCTTGATAAAAATATCCAATTAAAACTTTATTATATATATAGATTTATGAAAATAAAACCATTTGAAAAGATATCTCAATTGTCAATCCATAATAAAACATAATATTAAAGATACTTAATAAAAATACTTAAATACTTTAATGGGCCTTATTACAATAAACACTTAATCAAAATACTGAAAATATAAATACTTAATTAATTAAATAAATTATCTTCTACATGGGCCACCTCGTTTCCACTCCAAACCGGTCCAAGCATCACCTATGATGTTGATAAAATTGGGTGAGTCATACGACTCGGTGTGTAATTAAACCATCGAATTCCACCCACATGTTAACACATATTAACCCATATATCGATAACTAGATATCATATTCACAATTTACCACATTCGGCTTGGCCCATATTCATAACACTTATCAGGAAACAGGATAATTAACGACATACTTTTCACATACTGGGCTTAGCCCATTTCTTATTCAAATCCACATTCACATACTGGGCTTGGCCCATTTCCACATTAGTCCACGTATCAATTGGGCTTGGCCCATTTTCACATTAAATTCACATATCAAATATAATTATGCAAAGTGTACCCAACCCAAACCTAGGGTCCATCTTCTACACACCCCCCTTATCCAGCCTACAACACACCAGGGGATTAATAAATCACCCTCTCCTTTTCACTCCAAAAGGCAATCAATGCCATCCACGTGCAATAAAGCACAAAAATCCACAACGCGACCTCAGTTAGCGCCAATCCACGATGTAGTCGTAGCTAACACCAAAACCACGATGGGACACATAGTCACTCATCAACCATGATATGGCACTTAGCCGATATCAACCACGATGAGGCACATAGCCACTCATCAAGCCACACGAACTAAATCTCAATTAATCCACAACGTGACCTCAGTCAACGTCAATCCACGATGTAGTTCAAGGCTAACATCAAACCACGTACTCGAAGTACACCTATACCTTCTTTCATATCCCAACCCATGCACATGCAACATGTAATAGTGGCACAATAATAATAAATGCATGCACATGTTATTAAGGCAGACCATCATATTTCCATAGGCATAGTCACATTCACATCGGCACTTTCACATTCAGATCAGCAGATAATACTAACATGATTATCGATATACCCTTTTTAGGGTAATCACTACATAACCGCCATCGTGACCGTTAGCACATAATTCACACATGCAAATATAGAAAAACCCAAAAACGGTGGGATAATCACACACCTGACTAATTAGTGAAATCCCGAACTATTTGATTCTAACACGATGAACGGGTTTTCCTCCTCCTTAACGCCGATTTGGTCTCCTACCAAATCCCAAAGGCTCATCTTAATCACTGGCGATTTACCCCTTGCCCAACTATAATCCGAATGCTCTCACTTGCTTTTAAGAGTTGTCGAAATCCCTGCACTAGCCATGTTGGATTCGGCCCTACCACAATTGAGCATAAATAATGGCCTTCAGCCTACCATTCTTAAGACATAAAGAAATATGTGGCCCTTGGCCGAATGGTACATTTTTGCTTACCTTGGTGTTCCAAAAACCCGAGAGATCTCCTTATCCCTTAGCGCTATCTTCCCTTGACTACAAAACAAGACATGCAAATCAATGCCCTATTAAGGTTCGGCCAACGCAAATACCAAGGCTTACCCTTGCTTTCGGCATACTAAAAGAGAAAGAATCCAAAACTAACTTTTAAAAGAGAAATACTTACCACCCACAACACTTTTGGCTTCTCAAACTAACGTCAGAATAAGGAGAATAATACCACTTGAAGATTCGGCTAAGCCTTATAAAATAATAATGGAAGAGTCGGCCACCATAGGAAAAGGTGCATTCGGCTATGATGTTTCTTTTGGGTGCCAAGCAAAGAAAAGAGAAAGGAAGCTTATAGGATTCGACTAATGTTCACAAATAGAGGAGAAGAAGAAACACAAATGGCCTTTTTGGCTGCTTGGAATTCGGCACAAGGAGAGAATGGAAAGAGAGAAACAATTTCCAAATAAAAGAGAATAAAAGAAGAAAAGAATAACTAAGAGATGGTCACCCCTTTTTAACTACACAAATTCGGCACACCCACCTTTTCACACATCCAAGCCGAAATTTGATACCCCAAGGAATCCTATATTCGGCCATTGCTCATCCCATAACAAGTCCCAATTTAATCTCTTATTTTATCCCTTCAACATCCATTCAAAAATAATAATAAAATAAGGCCACCCTTATCAAATTCCAATTAAACTCCTATTTTAACTCCACACTACTCATTAAAATAAATTAAAAAGAATAATCCAATCCTTTATCCCTTATTTCTTTATCACACACTTAAAATAAAATAAATACTTTATCTCCTCTTTATCTCTTATCTCCACATTTAAACTAAATAAAATAACACCTCTATTATCTAAAATAAATAATACAACCATTATCTCTACCTATTCAAAATAAACAAATAACAAAAATAAATCCAACAATTATCCTTACTCCAGTCGAATTTCAAAATAAAAATCAAAGCTTATCTTTACCTCTTCCAAAGTCCTATGCCGACCCACTTCTCACCCTGCTGTTGACGCCAAAAATAAAAACACACAACTGCTGCCCCCAGGTTTCGAACTTGAGACCTGCTGGAAACACCACACGCTGCCAGCCACTTTGCCAAGGCGCTGTTTGTGACATAAACCACCCTGAACTTCTTTTAAGACCTCTTTCCCTAGCTCCCCCTTGCCTTAACGCCAAAGCAAAATAAAAACATGCCCATGCTGCCAACAGGATTCGAACCGAGGTCCTTGTCCAGGCGTCACTTCCAGGCCCTTAAGTGGCGCATGGAAGCCACTTTACCAAGGCCTGTTTTATGCCAAACACGCCTAAGATTTTTCCTTTAAGGCCTCCCTGGCCTTGCTTCCCTTTAACGCCAAAAATAAAACTCCCAAGTGCGATTCCTGCCGCTTGAACCCCTTCCCTCCTGAAGTCCCCTTGCACCTTAGCGCCCCAAGCCACTTTGCCAATTAATTCCTTATGTCCTAAACCCCACATAATTTCTTTTAAGGACTCTTTGCCTAGTTTCCTCTTTTTAACCTAAAATTCCAAAAATTTCCAATGCATTCTCTTCCATCCTAAAATTTTAAAAACCCTTAATACACTTCCAAACACACTCACTGAGTCCACTAACACATGAATTATGCACTAAATGCATAACCCCTAATCTAGGATGTTACAGTTCTACCCTCCTTAAAAATAATTTCGTCCTCGAAATTACTTACTAATGAATAATCGCACATTTTAACTCACCGACTACGCTTATGTCACTTTCTGATCTTAACAAAACTAACACATTCCTTAGATACTATCTCAAGATTCAGTATTCAAAGTTCCATACTTCAATAGCATACAAACACGAACTATCTTACCTTCTAGGCACAGCTTCTAAGTTCACATCCGAGTTCAAGCACTTCACTAGCATATAAGAATGAACTATCTCAAAGTAATAAATAATATTTCAAAATCAAGGAACTTACCGCTATCACTTCCTTGGTTGCCTCGCATCCAAACCTTCAACACCTCTCGCTTGCTCCATGACCTTGGCGAAACCATTTCCTCCATGGTTTGGGCCACGAACCTCGTTACTGAGGAAAATTCTTAACCAAATGAGCCTTAGATCCACATCGAAACATACCTTACTATTACCCCAACATTCTCCTGTGTGAGTTCTCCCACACTAAGCACATAGACGACTCAATTCTCGAAAACCGCACAGTGCACGATGAAATTCTCGATCCTTGGTCTTTTCTGAACATCTCCAAACGATGCTGACGGTCCAAAACTTCTCTTATTCCCATTCATTTCCTTATCTTGGTTCTCTCTTACAGCCCTCTTAACTTCTTCAGCTATCCGAGCTTTCTCCACTAGAATGGTAAAGTCTCTTTCTTTGTGCGGAGCAATCAACTCTCGCAACTCATCTCGTAGCCCATCTTTGAACCGGACACACCTTTCGTAATCAGTAGCCACGATCCCTTTGGCGTACTGACTTAACCGCACAAATTCAGCTCCATACTCTGCTACCGACTTGCTTCCTTGAACCAAGTTTAGAAACGCCTTCTTTTGCGAGTCTAAGTAGCTAGATCCAACGTACTTCCCTTCAAACTTAAGCTTAAAATATTCCCAATCCACTCGATCTGCCGGAACACCTTGCCTGATAGTGAGCCACCATCGATAAGCTTCATCTCAGAGCAACGAGACAGCACCTTTCAGGTTTTCCTCATCAGTACAGTCCAAATCGTCCATGATTCTTTCAACTGCCTCCAACCAATACTCCGCTACATTCGGAGCTACTCCTGATACTCCTCTAAAAACTTTGGCTCCGTTCGACCTAAGTCTTTTCGATACTGATTTTTGAGCTCCATTTCCCACACTAGCTCCTGCCACACATTTTAGTACTCGCAACATAGCGCGCGATACTGCATCATCCCCCGTCTAATCTTGCTGTTCAACACCAAAAGCTAGTGGTAGTGGCAGTGGTACCCCATTCTTAGATCCTTGACTTGACCTAACGGGTTCCGACACGGCCATTCTACCTCTACCGCGTCCACGACGACCACGTCCCCTAGAACTCATGTCTAACGTCGCGATTTATCTGATTATAAATTTTATGCATTAGTACTTTTGTTCCACTGATTAACCGCGAATAATTTTATGAAAAGAAGTTCTAGAAGTGGTTCTTTCGATCACACAAAGTTTCAGTTCAAGTTCTCTATTCTAATTCAGAGAATCACATTCACATTCACATTCATAATAGAGATATCTATATTTCTCAATGAAGCTACATTCATTCATCAAGAAGAACACATTCATTCAGTGGTATCTACCACACACATTCACTATTCAGACATTTCTGCCCGTTTCTATCCCAGGGCTATTTTCGTCATTTGTCCTATAGGGGTATTTTGGTAATAAATCAGGATCAATTTAAAAATCTTTATAAACTAAAGATATTTCAAAACTCGGGGTAATCTTGAAAATTTGTTTTCCAAATCGAGGTATTGCCAAAATTTCAAAATCGGGTTATTTTGGTAATTTTGGAAGTTAGGGCATTTCAGTAAATTCTCCAAATCGGATATCTTGATATTTGTAAAATGTAAGTTTCGGTATTTTTGAAAAGTAGAAACATTTTAGCAAAAGTCGAGGGTATTTTTTTGAAAATCTTAAAAACCAAGGGTATTTTAGTAATTTACCACACAGGGGCATTTTAGTAATTTTCCCAAATCAAAGTACATTGAACTTTTTCAAAATAGAGTTTTTGGACACTTTTGAAAAATAAGAAAATTTTATTAAAATCAAGGGTAATATGGTACTTTTAGAAACCAAGGGCATTTCCGTAATTCTTCCACGTGGGTATTTTAGTAATTTGGCAATTCGAAAATTTTTTTCGAGAAATTTTTCAAAATAGATTTTGTTACAAATTGAAGGGTAATTTATGATTTAAAAAACTAGGGTTTTTAAAAGAAAATTCTGACTAGTCCTTTCGGTTTTTAGTTCTTGGGTTTAGCCAATGAATAAGTCCTCTTAGTTAGGGTGAACCGTAGCTACGCACTGTGTAGGATTCGAGTAAAGAGGAGGTGAGTCACTAGAACTGCTAAGTACCAAGCTCTTCATCGAACCCACTCCTAGACATGCGCACAATGGTTGCCACATCTTAACTCATGACTTACTTCAGTGTTTGTTTAATAGTCCTTAAGTCTTATGCATGTGTTTGAGTGCACTAGCCCTAGGGTTCAATAGGCCTAATATTCTAATCTACGAGCCCAAATAAGCCCATAATAGTTCACATAAACAATCACTTCAATAATTAGAAGTACTTACCGGTGGACTTGGTAGAGAACAGTGCCATGCGAATAACTCAAATAAAAGTCCATATTTTGAAAAGCCCATTTTGAAAACATTTTGGACCTAAAACCCTCAAAGTCGAGTTTTGAATCTGCTCGATACCAAATCAGTAACACCCCAAACTCGGCCCATTCGTTACGATCGAATTTGAAATGCCATCATGAAAACGTTTGAAAATATCTTGACTTGTGGTGGAACTTGAAAATTTTGTTCTTATTCAAAAACCATGTCCATTTAAAATTTTTAAATAATATAAGCTTGATAAAAATATCCAATTAAAACTTTATTATATATATAGATTTATGAAAATGAAACTATTTACGAAAGATATCTCAATTGTCAATCCATAATAAAACATAATATTAAAGATACTTAATAAAAATACTTAAATACTTTAATGGGCCTTATTACAATAAACACTTAATCAAAATACTGAAAATATAAATACTTAATTAATTAAATAAAATGTCTTCTGCATGGGCCACCTCGTATCCACTCCAAACCCGGTCCAAGCATCACCTATGATGTTGATAAAATTAGGTGAGTCATACAGATTCAAAGGTAATTAAACCACCTAATTCCACCCACATGTTAACACATATTAACCCATATATCAGATAACAAGATATCATATTCACAATTTACCACATTCTGGGCTTGGCCCATATTCATAACACTTATCAGGAAACAGGGTAATTAACCACATACTTTTCACATACTGGGCTTAGCCCATTTCTTATTCAAATCCACATTCACATACTGGGCTTGGCCCATTTCCACATTAGTCCACGTATCAATTGGGCTTGGCCCACTTTCACATTAAATTCACATATCAGATATAATTATGCAAAGTGTACCCAACCCAAACCTAGGGTCCATCCTCTACACACCCCCTTATCCAGCCTACCACACACCAGGGGATTAATAAATCACCCTCTCCTTTTCACTCCAAAAGGCAATCAATGCCGTCCACGTGCAATAAAGCACAAAAATCCACAACGCGACCTCAGTCAGCGCCAATCCACGATGTAGCCGTAGCTAACACCAAAACCACGATGGGACACATAGTCACTCATCAACCACGATATGGCACTTAGCCGATATCAACCACGATGAGGCACATAGCCACTCATCAAGTCGCACGAACTAAATCGCAATTAATCCACAACGTGACCTCAGTCAACGTCAATCCACGATGTAGTTCAAGGCTAACATCAAACCACGTATTCGAAGTACACCTGTACCTTCTTTCATATCCCAACCCATGCACATGCAACATGTAATAGTGGAACAATAATAATAAATGCATGCACATGTTATTAAGGCAGACCATCGTATTTCCATAGGCATAGTCACATTCACATCGGCACGTTCACATTCGTATCAACAGATAATACTAACTCGATTATCGATATACCCTTTTAGGGTAATCACCACATAACAACCCTTTGCCTTTGGTTAGCACATAATTCACACATGCAAATATAGCAAAAACCCGGAAAACGGTGGGTTAATCACACACCTGACTATTTAGCAAAATCCCAAACTATTTGATTCTAACACGATGAATGGGGTTTTTCCTTCTCCCTTAACGCCGATTTGGTCTCCTACCAAATCCCAAAGGCTCCTCTTAATCACTGGCGATTTACCTCTTGCCCAACTATTATCCGAATTCTCTCACTTGCTTTTGAGAGTTATCGAAATCCCTGCACTGGCCATGTTGGATTCGGCCCTACCACAATTGAGCATAAATAATGGCCTTCGGCCTACCATTCTTAAGACATAAAGAAATATGTGGCCCTTGGCCGAATGGTACATTTTTGCTTACCTTGGTGTTCCAAAAACCCGAGAGATCTCCTTATCCCTTAGTGCTATCTTCCCTTGACTACAAAACAAGACATGCAAATCAAGGCCCTATTAAGGTTCGGCCAACGCAAATACCAAGGCTTACCCTTGCTTTCGGCATACTAAAAGAGAAAGAATCCAAAATTGACTTTTAAAGGAGAAATACTTACCACCCACGACACTTTCGGCTTCTCAAACTAATGTCAGAATAAGGAGAATAATACCACTTGAAGATTCGGCTAAGCCTTATAAAATAATAATGAAAGAGTCGGCCACCATAGGAAAAGGTGCATTCGGCTATGATGTTTCTTTTGGGTGCCAAGCAAAGAAAAGAGAAAGGATGCTTATAGGATTCGGCTAATGCTAACAAATAGAGGAGAAAAAGAAACACAAATGGCCTTTTTGGCTGCTTGGAATTCGGCACAAGGAGAGAATGGAAAGAGAGAAACAATTTCCAAATAAAAGAGAATAAAAGAAGAAAAGAATAACCAAGAGATGGTCACCCCTTTTTAACTACACAAATTCGACACACCCACTTTTTCACACATCCAAGCCGAAATTTGCTACCCCAAGGAATCCTATATTCAGCCATTGCTCATCCCATAACAAATCCCAATTTAATCTCTTATTTTATCCCTTCAACATCCATTCAAAAAATAATAATAATAAAATAAGGCCACCCTTATCAAATTCCAATTAAACTCCTATTTTAACTCCACACTACTCATTAAAATAAATTAAAAAGAATAATCCAATCCTTTATCCCTTATTTCTTTATCACACACTTAAAATAAAATAAATACTTTATCTCCTCTTTATCTCTTATCTCCACATTTAAACTAAATAAAATAACACCTCTATTATCTAAAATAAATAATACAACCATTATCTCTACCTATTCAAAATAAACAAATAACAAAAATAAATCCAACAATTATCCTTACTCCAGCCGAATTTCAAAATAAAAATCAAAGCTTATCTTTACCTCTTCCAAAGTCCTATGCCGACCCACTTCTCACCCTGCTGTTGACGCCAAAAATAAAAACACACAACTGCTGCCCCCAGGTTTCGAACTTGAGACCTGCTGGAAACACCACACGCTGCCAGCCACTTTGCCAAGGTGCTGTTTGTGACATAAACCACCCTGAACTTCTTTTAAGACCTCTTTCCCTAGCTCCCCCTTGCCTTAATGCCAAAGCAAAATAAAAACACGCCCATGCCGCCAACGGGATTCGAACCAAGGTCCTTGTCCAGGCTTCACTTCCAGGCCCTTAAGTGGCGCATGGAAGCCACTTTACCAAGGCCTGTTTTATGCCAAACATGCCTAAGATTTTTCCTTTAAGGCCTCCCTGCCTTGCTCCCTTAACGCCAAAAATAAAACTCCCAAGTGCAATTCCCGCCGCTCGAACCCCTTCCCTCTTGAAGTCCCTTGCATCTTAGCGCCCAAGCCACTTTGCCAATTAATTCCTTATGTCCTAAACCCCACATAATTTCTTTTAAGGCTTCTTTGCCTAGTTTCCTCTTTTTAACCTAAAATTCCAAAAATTTCCAATGCATTCTCTTCCATCCTAAAATTTTAAAAACCCTTAATACACCTCCAAACACACTCACTGAGTCCACTAACACATGAATTATGCACTAAATGCATAACCCCTAATCTAGGATGTTACATGGTTCGTGTCGTCATGTACGATTTTGGTTTTGTCATTGGCCGCTTCATTTTTTCGGGTTTTGTCAAAAAATTAGATTACATAAATTCCTAGTTTATTTCCAACTCACATGAATTTTCTAATGTTTACATAATTAAAATTAAAATAAAACCTGCATGGAGATTATAATCTATGATTCTAATTACATAACCCAAAATTTATGAAATCCTATATTACACCCAATCTAGTTTCTAAGAATCATAACTTTTGACAAAATTACTTTTTCACATAAATAAAATAATTTCATATATTCGTTCACATATATCATAATAAAAAGCATGCACATAATTTTAAAGAATGTCACATCTTAATTTAATCAATTAATGAGAGAGAAAAGGAAATTTGATATCGGTTTGTACTATAAATATAACACAACCTAGCTCTAATACTAATTATTGAAAAATTTGGTTTAGAAAACAATTATTTTAGGTATAATATAAGTTTTAAAAATTTCTAAAATCAATCATGTTGTGTTATTTATAATAATAAACTTAACCAAAATTATGCATGTGCTTTGTACGAGGCAGACTAAAGTCAATCTTGGGTTTCTATCAGACGTTATTCTCCCTTATTCTCAAACCACAAACTGTTTTGAGTATGCTATCAAAGTTTATCAAACCAATCGCATAAAATGAAAAATTTTATTAACTGTAAGTAGGAAAGTTAATATTCTCTATAACCAAAAATTATGCATTTTCCCCCAAAAAATAGAATTTATTCTGTAAAATAGATTGCCACTATTTTCTAATAGAATAACAATATATGATAAGTGTTGTAAATTGCTCAACACATTGTTCCAATTTATAGAGAAACAATACAAGAGTTTTGTTTGAATAAAACCTTATTAAATAATAATAATTAATAGAAAATATAATTTTTACTCTAATTTGGAGTATAGGGGGCGACAACATGCCCTGATAAATACTAGGGTTTGCAGCCCTTTGTACTAACCGGGTCTATTTTGGGCCTCTCATGTATTAGGTCAATTATATATGTTATTTGGACTTTTATCCAACACTTATAATTTACTTAACTCAATATTTATTTTTTATTTTTAAAAATATTAATTAATTAACTAATTAATTAAATTAATTTCTTAATTAAATATTTTTATTCTAATTCCATTAAAGTCATAGCCACTTTATGTAATAGAATCTATAAGGAAAAATTATATAATTTCCTTATCAACAAATCCCTAATGACATATTCATTTTATTCTATTTTCAAATTTCAATTATTTAATTACAATTAATTAAATAATAATTCAAGAACTTAAATTAATTCTCAAGTCATCTTTTATACTTAGCAAGAAAATGCATTCATTGTAGCTAATGATGCATGAGATCTATCTCTTTTAATTCATCATTTTCATTCATTTCAAATTTGTTGATTCTACATGCAATTCATTTCTAGTTATTGCAAGCTAATTAATGGACCGATTGGGCATATATAATTAGGGCTCAAATAATTTGTAATTAAGTTTTGACTTTACGCCTATTAATTATATCATTATTTGGTCACAAAGTTATTCCACTACAGTATTGTGACTGGGCTCTCCCTTTTTATATATCATTACAAAAGCTACTTATCAAGTGTTCATCCAATGATCTTGTCATAAGTGTGTTACACTCATAGGATATCCTTAATCTTTTAGGGACAAATTCCTTCTCTCATGGTAATCAGTATATTTTCCTTCATGAAAAGTTAATTACTATCAAATAGTAATTAAATCATTTCTTACAAAGACAAATGACACATGATCATGTTTCACTTTTCATCTATCATGTAACTTTGATGAGAGGATATCATTTACCCTTTGTTGGGCTATGAATTCCATTGTTCTGGAATGATGCTACATACTACATAAGTTGTATACCTAATTTAGTAACTTTTGATTCCTTATCTATTTGAACTTAGACTTTCATTTATATTTAAATATATAAGTCATGCATGCATAGTTCATCATTCACTCGGGATTAAGGTATGACACACTTTGAACGCCACAAGTAAATAAATCCATAAACAGATTTAGGATCTATTCTACTTGGGTCATGTCCAATGTATTATCAGTCCAGTCAGTCACATTTATGTCTCTATTCTTTGGAAGTCATTCACTTTGATATGTAAGAAAAAATATCTCCTCAACTGGACTCGATAGACGAAATATTAGTCTTACGATCAATTGTTCAATCTCAATTAGATTAAGGATGTGTTTAGATTATCTACTAATATAAGTCATCTTTTTGTATGACGATCTCACCACATAATATTGCTTAATATTAATTAAATGTTAAATAAGTAATGAGTTAATATTTTCTTTCATTTTACTTTGCATGAAAAAATGTTGAAAATATTAATGTTTGATGAATATTTTTAAAAACTTCTCATACCCCCATTTAGTTTTGGACTGAGGTAAGACCTCTCAATCCTACCCTATGAATTCTACTGGCTATGTAGCGCCAGAAGAGCCCTGAGGTAACTACTAATGATATGAGTTTATCTTCTTTCAAACATCCACAAGCCTAAGTTCAGCTCAACTTGCAGCATGCTAGTTTGTTCATCTCACATATCTAAAGCTCTAGTTTTTATGAAGGCTTTTTGCCAGAAAAAAAGAAATGGGGGGGGGGGGTTGAAGGGAAAATGAGTAATAAAGAAGAAAAAGAGAAAAAAAAGGAAGCTTCTTCTCCTTTCTTTCAATGTCCGACTGCTTTATGGCTAATATGGGGTTCTTTTCCACATTTTATTTGATTTATTGTATTTAGAATACAAAAAGGTTGGTCAAATAGTCATAAAGCTAGCATATGTGGCCAAATTTTATTTTAAAGGCTAAATTAATTTATATTCATCCAAAAAATCACATCATCAAACATCACTATAAATTAATATTTAATCAAAATTGATTCTCAATTAACAAAAATATTATTGAGAGAAAATTTATTATGTTGCTCCTAATCTTATATTTTTATCTGATTAAATTCAAAGCTTTAAAATGAATTAAAATGCTTTCTAATAACTTCTTAACAATCTAAAAATAATTAATTCTATCAATATTTGAATTTTCTTATCAGATTTAAAGATAGAATTCTGAGAAAAAATCTTTACGAAGAACCGAAATTTGTTGGGTGTTACAAACTATAGAAGAGAATAAAATATTTTTCCTACATTAATATGTTTGTCTAGAGGAAAGGAAATAGAACAAGAAAATAAAGGAACTAAATAAAAAACTGTTATTACCAATTTTTATTTTTATTTTGTTATAAAGGAACATAAAAGTGAAATAAATTAGGTATCCAAGTCATTTTATTTTTTACATGCAGTTTTTCCTGAATTATAATTTTAATTATAATATTGATTATATTTCCACGAAATATGTTGAATAATTGTTCACCACTATTTAAAGATATTATTATTTTTAATTAGTGCTTTCCCCCTCATATTAAATGGTACAATGTGCACTAAATTGAGTTTGCTTGGTCGAAAGTCCATACCGAGTCAATCCTCGACAAAATTATTTTGATTTCTTCGAATGATTATGTGTTAACAAAAACTCTTTTTATTTAAATTAATTTAATTAAAAGATATAGAAATGGTTAATATATAGAGAAGTATCTAGTAACTTATATATATTTAATATGTTAATTTTTTATCAAACTGGTATCTAAACTTGAAAATTATAAGTTAAGTTGGTAATATTTTTTTTATACTTGAGTAACACTAATAGATTATAGGTTGACAACAAATAGAATGTTTACATATGTCGCCAAATAATAAAAATTACATTTTCAAAATTTAAAATAATTAAAGTTAAAAAAAAGGAAATTTAGTTTTTTTAATTTTGCATACATAATAAACTTGGACAAATTTAGTTGTCTAGATTCATTTTGATTTAGATAAATAGTTGTCCAAATTCATTCTAAATGTTTTTTAGTAATTTTATATTTTTATAATTTTAAAATATATAATTTTTTAAAAAATTCTTGTATAAATAAAATTTTTACTATTTATATTCTAGAATATTTTTTAATTTTAAATTTTTAATTTTTAATTTTTTCATTTCACATTATAATAAACTTGGACAAATTGTTGTCCATATTCATTTGAATATGGACAAACAATTGCCACCTTCATTCAAATGTGTATTTCTCTAATAATTTATATAATTTTCTTTAAAATTTTCATATTTATAATAAAATTTAATTTTTATTAATTAAGTAATAAATATTTTAAAATAAATTTATTTTTTCTAGATTTTTAAATATAATTTAAAATATTTTTAATCGCTTAAGTGATAAATTTAAAATAAATTCCAAAATTTAAAATGATTACAAATAATTTAACTAATAAAATTAGGATATATTTTAAAAATTGAATTTATTTTATAAAAATATTTTTGTATTTTTTGAAATTATAAAATACATAAAATTATTAGAAAAACATTGTTGTCTAGATTCATTTATCTAGACAATCATTTGTTTATATTTATTGTGCACTAGAAATAAAAAATAAAATCCTAAAATTCAATAAAATTCCAAAAATATAAAATAAAAGTTTATTTTCAATTTTTTTTATTTTGAAATTATAAAATAAAAATTACTAAAAACATTCGAATGAATCTAGGCAAATGATTGTCTCGATTCATTATGGATGAAAAGAAAAAGAAAAATTCATAATATATTTTTTTAATTTTTAGAATTTTTTTATTTTTGTGGCACGTTTTAATATCCCTTGACAACTCAAAATCTAATTGTGTTAATTAGGTACTAATAAAAAGTACCAATAAGACTTATTGTTTTCAAGGTTAGGTACTAGTGTCATGGGTTGCGCATAGGATCCTGCAACCATGATGAATTTATGCGATCCATTGCATTTGAGGGAGGTCATTTGGCCCAATCAGACGGGTCCATTGCTTGGAGAGATTGAAAGCCCATCTCCGGAGGTTGGCAATGATGGAAAGTGATCTTCAAAGATATGCTTGGCAAATATGGAATGGGATCTTTGAAGATATGTTATCTTGGACATTAAATGTAATCTTTAGAAGATAGGATTCTATAATCTTAGAGATTTGATATCTAGACAGCTTTAAACCGTAGCCATTGATGTATTTCGATCTGTACCGTTGATATTGAGAAGGCTCTACTATAAATAGAGGCCTCTCCCTTCATTGTAAATTCATTCAGTGAGCAATAGAGTTTTGAGAGCATTCACTCAAACTTTTCTCTCAAGTGTTCTTATTTTTCTGTGGCTTTTGTTCTTCTTTCAACATCGTTCTTACATAGTTCTTCTGTTGTTCTTCGCGGGTGCTTTAGAGGAGTTTTTGAATCCTCAATTGTTGCGAGTTAGGCTGACTTAGGTGTTTTTGAACGAAGAAACGGCCTAAGGCCACACGGATTGCTGGTGAAAACTTTAATCCCGTGACAGTTGGTATCCGAGCTAGCGTTTGAAGGCACCGTTGAAATATGTCGAAAGAAGTTACTCAGAATGTTGATGGAATGGAGACCCGTGGGAGGGCTAGGAAAGCTAGCCGTTCGAGGGACATACTTTCAGCTTTAGAGGACCGCATCGTCACTCTCAAAGAATCCATGGGGATACTAAGGAGAAGATTGATGATGTCAATGATAGGCTAAATGACGGGTTGCAGTCGATGCAAGAGCAACTCAAAGAGTATGTGTTGGATAATGTTAAAAGGTTAACTAGTAGGGATGATGCCATTGAGGCTATGATGGTTGGTAAGACTGATGCCATTAAGGCTATGATGACGGCCTTGAAGGAGGACATTATGGAGCTCAAGGGTAAACTCACAATCTACAAGGCTACTTTGGGCAATGGAGGGTTGGCCGCTGTCACACCCAAGCCTAGTGTGGATGTTCCCAAGCCCAAGGAGTTTAAAGGAACAAGGTCCGCAAGAGATGTGGACAATTTCCTGTGGGAAGTCGAGCAATACTTTCGTGTTAAAGGCATCATAGATGATGCCACTAAGGTAATTACTACTGCCATGTATCTTACTAACGTTGCCTTGTTGTGGTGGCATTGTAGGACCACCGATGTGAGACGTGGTGGGATAAAAATTGGAACTTGGAAGGAGTTTCAATGCAAGTTCAAGGCAAAATTTTATCCATATTATGCCGAGGATGAAGCTTGGGAAAAGTTGCACCGGCTTTCGCAACAAGGCACTGTGAGGGAGTATGTGTAGGAGTTTAGCAACTCATGCTTCAAATCTCAGATATGGGTGAGAAAGAGGCATTCTTTTCCTTCATGGATTGGTTGAAACCATAGGCGAAGCAAGAGTTGCAACGCCGAGGAGTCCAAGAGCTTACCAAGGCCATGTTTATAGCAGAATCATTGGCTGAATTTGGTGGGAAGAAAGACAGGCCTGAGTCTTTTAAGCTCAAATTCAATTAAAAGAGAAATAGTAAGGGAGACAAGGAAAGGCCCCTAGGAATCGCAACTGTAAGAAGCCTTGGGAAAATAGGAAGGGTGGGCCTATAATATGCTTCCATTGTGATGGCCCACATATGATTAAGGACTGTCCAAAGAAGGTCGTTCTCTCTGCTATGAAAGCAAAAGTGGAGTCAAATGTGGAGGATAACAATCTTGGTTCAATACTAGGGGGTGTCGAAGACAAGATGATTCATGGGCTGAAGTTCACAGACATCTTAGTGGCTGGATGAAAGTTTAATACACTTGTAGACACAGGGGCATTTGATTTATTCATGTCTAAAGGGGCCACTCACAACTTGGCCTCAAGGTTAAAAATGATCCGGGTCGATTAAAACGGTGAACTCAGAAAGTGTTCCAATCAAGGGGGTTGCAAAGGGAGTAGATCTCTAACTCGGCGATTGGAATGGCAATGCATCCATCAAGGTAATACCACTTGATGACTATGATCCTGTAGTTGGATTTAAGTTTCCTTGATCAAGTTAATGCCACCATTTATCCTTTCGATAATTACATGGTGATTTTGAATTCGAACCATCAATCCATAGTGAGATTGACAAGAAAGGGGAACCTAGAAGGAAAAACCATATCCACAGTCCAATTTGTTAAGGGAGTACATAGGGTTGAAGTCTCTTACTTAGCTACTTTGAAGATAAAGGAAACAGTTAAGACTGTTGGTGAGATCCCTAAGGAAGTGGGCCAAATATTACTATCTTTTCGAGATGTGATGCCTGCAAAGTTGCCAAAGAGCTTGCCACCTAAGAGGGAGGTGGATCATAGGATCGAATTGGTGTCCAACATGGTGCAGCCAGCTAGGGCCCCATATCGTATGTCTCCACTGGAATTAGAAGAACTACGAAAATAGTTGAAGGAGCTTTTAGATGTGGGATTCATCAGGCCATCTAAATCTCCGTATGGTACATCAGTGCTGTTTTAATAGAAACATGATGGGTCATTACGGATGTGCATCGGTTATCGGGCCCTAAATAAGATCACTATGAAAAATAGGTACCCTATTCCTCTTATTACAGACTTATTTGATCAGCTTAGTAGTGCGAGATGGTTTACCAAGTTGGACTTAAGATCAGCGTACCATCAAATTCGGATAGCCGAGGGGGACGAGCCAAAGATAGCTTGTGTGACATGGTACGGTTCGTATGAGTTCTTGGTGATGCCCTTCGGACTCACGAATTCCCCAGCTACATTCTGCACCCTGATGAATAAGGTACTTCAACCTTTCCTTGATAGTTTCATGGTTGTTTACCTAGATGATATTGTGGTGTATAGTAAGTCGCTCGACGAGCATGTGGAACATTTGAGGGAAGTTTTCCAAAATTTAAGGGAAAATGAGCTATTTGTCAAAGAGGAGAAATGATCATTTTCTCAATGAGAGGTGCCATTTTTAGGCCACATTATGGGAGGTGGCAAGATCCGGATGGATGAAAGTAAGATTCGGGCTATTGTTGAATGGAAGGCTCCAACCAAGGTAATCAAGTTAAGATCTTTTCTTGGGTTGGCAAACTACTATCGATGCTTTGTTGAGGGCTATTGTAGAATTACTTCACCCTTAACAGACATGTTGAAAAAGGGTAAAGTATAGGATTGGAACCCACAGTGTGAGAGGGCCTTTAATCAATTGAAGCAAGTAATGACAAGTGAGCCCGTACTTGCATTGCCGAATTATTCAAAGCCTTATGAAGTACGCATGGATGCATCAGATTATGCCATTGGGGGAGTGTTGATGCAAGATGGACATCCAATTACTTTCGAGAGTTAGAAGCTTAATGAGATGGAGCGAAGATATACGGTCGAAGAAAAAGAGATGACCATTGTGGTACATTGCTTACGTATATGGAGGCAATATTTATTGGGTTCTAGGTTTGTGGTCCTTACTGATAATGTTGCCAACAGTTATTTTCTAACCCAGAAAAAGTTGTCTCCCAAATAGGCCCGTTAGCAGGTTTTTCTAGCAGAGTTCGATTTCACAATGGAATATAAGCCAGGGAGTGCCAACATGGTGGCTGATGCACTTAGCAGAAAGATGGAATTTGTGGCAATTAGCCAACCTGATGGGTCCTTATTAGAGCGCATTCGAGAAGGATTGTCCCATGACCCCACAGCCAAAAGCTTGATCAAGCTTGCCAATGAGGGGAAAACGAGGAGATTTTGGCTTGATGGGGAATTGCTATGCACTCGTGGGCACCGCCTCTATGTGCCCCACTATGGAAAATTACGCAAGAAAGTCATGAAGGAATGTTATGACTCAAAACAAGCGGGCCATGCAGGAATGCATCGTACTATGGCCCTTTTGGAGGATCATTATTATTAGCCTCACATGGGTGAAGATGTGGAGACCTATGTGAAGACTTGTCTAGTATGCCAACAAGATAAGGTTGAATTGAAGAGTCCGGCTAGCTTGCTACAACCTTTGCTCATTCAAAAAGACCATGGGAGAGTATATCCATGGATTTTATTGTTGGTTTGCCTAAGTCTGATGGGTTTGCAAGTATTCTTGTTGTGGTGGACAGGTTTTCTAAGTATGCAACATTTATTCTAGCCACCAAGGAGTGCCCTCCTGAGGAGGCAGCCCGTTTATTTCTTAGACACGTGGTGAAATATTAAGGAGTGCCACTGTCTATTATCAGTGATCAAGATGGGCGATTTATGGCTCAGTTCTAGATGGAGTTGTTCAAGGCATTGGGCTCGGACTTGAACTTTTACACAAGCATGCATCCACAAATAGATGGGCAAACCGAATGAGTGAATGCGTTGTTGGAGACATCTGCGGCACTATGTGAGTGCCACATAAAGGGATTGGCCAAAGCTGTTGGATGTGACTCAATTTTTGTACAACTTGCAGTGAAGTAGGGCTACGAATCAATGTTCGTTCGAGATTGTGATGGGTCAACAGCCACTTACACCAAACGCTATTGCGACTTGTTATACAGGACCAATTCCTGCAACTTATCGATTTTCGAAAGATTGGCAAGAGAAGAATGACTTGGCTAGAGCTTGTTTACACAAGGCAAGCAAGCGCAACAAGAAGTGAGCTGATCAAAATCGAAGAGACTTTTAATTTTAGGTGGGTGACTCAGTCCTCACCAAACTACACTTGATGTTGCGATATACGGGTCTGCACAAGGGGCTTATGCTAAGGTACGAGAGGCCATTTAAAGTTGTGAATAAAGTAGGCAAGGTAGCCTACAAGCTTGAGTTGTCGGCAAAGCATAAAGTCCACCCAGTATTTCACGTAAGCATGCTTAAGCCATTCTATGGGAATCAAGAGGATCCAAATCGAGGCAAGTCTGAACGAGCACCAATGGGGGTAAAGGTCTCGTACAATTGCGAATTTGAAAACATTGAGGCAAATCGGGTGATTAGACGAAGGTATCAACGGCCGTGGCATGAGTACTTGGTTCGATGGAAGGGACTTCCAGACAGTGAGGTGAGTTAGGAACCTGCCGAGGCATTATGGCAGTTCCAAGAAATGATAAACCAGTTCCATGAGGGGGACGCAATGAGGACGTCGCTAGAACAAGTGGGGGAAAATGTCATGGATTGTGCATGGGATCCTACAACCATGACGAACTTATGTGATCCATCGCATTCGAGAGAGGTCATTTGGCCCAATCAGACGGGTCCATTGCTTGGAGAGATTGAAAGCCCATCTTCGGAGCTTGGCAAAGATGGAAAGTGATCTTCAAAGATATGCTTGGCAAATATGGAAGGGGATCTTTGAAGATATGTTATCCTAGACATTAAATGTAATCTTTAAAAGATACAATTCTGTAATCTTAGAGATTTGATATCTAGATAGCTTTAAACTGTAGCCATTGATGTATTTCGATCTGTACTGTTGATATTGAGAAGGCTCTACTATAAATAGAGGCCTTTGCCCTCATTGTAAATTCATTCAGTGAGTAATAGAATTTTGAGAGCATTCACTCAAACTTTTATCTCAAGTGTTCTTATTTTTCTGTGGTTTTTGTTCTTCTTTCAAGATCGTTCTTACTTCGTTCTTCTATTGTTCTTTGTGGGTGCTTTAGAGGAGTTCTGTTGAATCCTTAATTGTTGCGAGTTAGGCTGACTTAGGTGTTTTTGAATGAAGAAATTGCCTAAAGGCTGCAAGGATTGCTAGTGAAAATTCTAAGTCCGTGACACTAGTTATGTCCTAAAAAAATTTAGATACTAAGTAGGTGCAAATTGTCAAGCTCAAGTACCTTCTTATAAATTAATGGCTAATCCACATATATAAAATATATAAGAATACTACTTATAGTTTTTCTAAATATATATATATATATATATATATATATATATAATTGGTGCATTGATCCCACAAAATATTTGAAAATGATAAAAAATAGGTTTCCACAAAAATTAAAAAATAGTTCGCAAAATTTTTGAAAAATAAATAATTTATAAAACATTTTAATATAAAATAAATGAATTTCTCTCCCTCACTACAACCCAAAAATCTATATTTCTTTTATTTTCTTCCAATACTCATTATTTTTCTCTCAAATTTCTCTTATACTCTCACTCACTCTCTAGAGTTTTTATAAGATACGTGTTTAATCTTTTCATACTTTCAACTGGGTCTCTCTAATTGGTAACAACTCTTATTGTCTATTCAAACTTTATTGATTAAGCTCTAAAAGATTAGGATTGTATCTTTTCTTGTTATAGATTAGGATTTTTATGTAAGATTTTATTTATTTATTAAATGATTTTGGGATATTGATTTTTTATGAGATTCCTAATATCGTGATTAGTAATAATTTGGAGAGGTTGATTAATACAAATCCTTGAAGAAATTAGGATTCATTGTATTTATAATCTTGAATTTCATGAATATTTATTTTAGCAATTTTATTTAGAAATTGTTGTTCTCTTTGTGATTATTGTGTTTGAAAAAAAAAAGATATATTGCATTCTCAAGCAACCAAAAAGTACTTAAGTTTTTTTATTTTTGTGAAAGAAAATTACTAATTGTATGTTAGTTTTGTGAACACCTTTATATGTTTAAGGCTTAGATTTATTTCTTCTAATATTTAGTAAGAAGGAAAATATTTTTAAAAAGCAGTATACTAGTAAAGTAGAGGAAGAACAATAACAAAAATATTATGCACTAATTTATATGACTTTTGTAAATATTTTAATTTATAAAAAATTACCTATAATTAAAAATTTTGACTCCGTCCTTGGTGTTTATATAAACTATACATAAATGTAAATATATAAATATTTATTTATTTATTTTAATTCCTTTAAATAGTGAAATTGACGGTTGAATCATATTTAAGTAATCAATATTTAACATAATCCTTAAACATATCTAGTCTTATATATTAAGCCAGTGTCAAGGGTTAATGAATAATAATAAAATTAGTAGTTAAATTTATTTAAAATTTATAAAATATAAATTAATATAAAAATAAATTATATTTTAACCTTTAAAAAAATCAAAATTTAATTTTAACTCATTGAATTGCTTAGCGATGAATTAGACTTTTGGTCTACCGCTTCACAATCCCAAATCACATTATTAGTGGTGGTTAACAATTTGATTGATGACCTAATCCATTTAAAGCCAAAGCGATGAGGGAAAAAAAAAAAAAATTGGCTATTTGATATTGGACATTGTGCAATGTGTATTCTATTAAATTGGAATTGTATTATTAATCCAACAATCCATCGGTAATTAGCAGCAATCAAAGATTTTATCAAATAACATTACGACCATCATCATCCGTACATATCTATTATATAATTCATGATCCCGACTTCAAATATTATTCATGCATGCATGGTAAATATATTAAATATTAGGAAGATATTAATCAATTATATAAAGTTGCCGGCCATGTGCACCAAACGAATATCACATTATCCTTAATTCTATATATGTTATAGCTCAATCTTTATTTGTTTATTAATTACGTTTAAAAAATATGTTTATTCTTTGTTAAATTATTGATATATATTATATATTAGGAAATTGTTACGAGAGTAAGCTAGTTTCTTTAATATGTTAAGAACATGTTCCGTTTTCAATTAATTAATTTAATTTAGGTAATTATAATTATTTTTCTTCAAATGATTAAATATATTATCAAATGTGTTTTGTAATCCTTAATTTTAAGTATTAATAAAATATTATCGCCTCATCGATTTTCAAAGAGATAAAAATATTATTATGCATTCATATAAAATATCTGCTTTTAACTCTTTAATTAATTTCCATAATGAAAATACTTTAATTAAATAATTCAAAAACTTAAACCAAAAACCATAAGTAAAAAAAAAAAAAATCCAAATAAAATAATGCTATCTCATCAATTTATACATGTTTTTTCTTTCATTTACTTTAGTTGAAAAGTTTCAACATTAACCTCAAAACCAACAATTAATATTTCTTTTGTTCTAAGTATATATTTATTAATTAGTTTAGTCCTTAATTTATGTGATGTCTATCTCTTTTGAACATAAATCTTCTTTATTTGGGGCTGATGTTTGAGTCGTATCTTGGCCACATCAATTATTTAAAAGTCAGTTAAATCCAAAATTTATTTTAGTTAATTTATACAATTATTTATAACAAATGGCATTTAATAAATTTATTATTCAAGTTCAATGTTATTCTTTTACCTTTTTGCAACCAACAAGTAACTATCGCTTTTGAATATTTTAGCTTGCTTGTAGATATTAGATTTATCAATCAACAGATAGAATTTGTTTTCAATTCATTCATTTCCCAAAATAGAAAAACCACTTGAAATAACGTAGAACATTAGGGTTGTCGAGAAGTACGAAAGAAAACATATGGATATAATCACTCATTCTTCATCTTCATCAATTCAACGTTCTTTATTGATTTTTATTTGAAAAATTTGTAAATCCCTTTTCGAGCCTTCTCTAAAATAAACTTTCAAAATAAGATCAAAAGACCAAGACAGTAAATTTTAATATATTAATTTTTAAAAGAAATTACAATACTTATAAGTAATATATTACATCGTTAAATTAATAATTAAAATATATTTAAATTTAAATAAACTTAAAAAATATTAAAATATGATAAGATTTGAATTCATCACTTCAAAGTTATTATAATCTTGAGTTTTGCATGTAATCAAACCTACAGCAATATTAATTTTTTAATATTTAAGCGGGTGGAGAATGTGTTAACTAACGTGGTTGAAGGAACACCGTCTTTTTGAATAATTCTCTGACGTAGTATCCATCCCCTATATAAAACCACCAAGTTTACAATATTAATTAACATGCTCTCAATATTATATATATATATATAATTATCATGATCACGCAGGATAATTGAGTTTACCAGAGAGCTATGGATTTGATCTTCCCTCTTTTTGGGTTCCATATTATTTGATTTCACGTCGCGAACCTATTATTAAATCAATAATTAAGCATCAAAGAAGAAGTTAAATGAAAAAGAGAGAGAGGGAGGTAGGTCTAGTTATGGTTTTTAGTCTTAATCCTCCTATGATGTTGATATTTGGGATTTAACAAAAAAATCAGTTATTTTATTTTAAATTGATATTGTTTGATGTCTAAATTTTAATAATATTAGTAGTAAGTCAAAATTAATAACACTGTTACATAATTTAATATAATTTATTCTATTTATATCATCACTATTAACAATAATAATTAACGGTATTAACAATTTAAATTTATTATTAATATTATAAAGATAGAGAACAAATTATATTAGAATAAAGTAGGAGGATTAAATCTAAAGAAGCTAAAACCATATAATTCTCTTTGATAAATAATTTTTCTTTACCTTGGGACTATTGACAGGAGAAGTAGCAGTATCCTCCAAGGAATCACCCCCACAAATCTCTTTAGTTCTTGTCTTTTTGAACCCTAGTTTCATGGGAACTTTTAAGGAAGTATCACAGTTTGAAGAGCAAGCACCAGCAACGGCACCGGCCACGGTCGTTGCAACGCCTGAGACCAGAGAAACGCTACAACTAAAACTAGAACTGCAGTGAGTGTTTTGCTGATCATAATCTTCGAAGTATGCAGTCCACCCACTCTCTTCAGCCGAGTCGTTGCTTGTTCTTGTTTTTGTTGATGTTCCTTTGGAAGAAATAGATTTGTTTATGGATGAATTAACAGAGTAATTTGCCATCAAGATAGTAAAGAAAATATATGTATCAAACAAGGAAGAGAGACTAGGTTTCTTTGAGCACAAAAGAATGTCGAGAAGCTTTTAACAACGGAGTATTTATAACATAAAATAATGCAGAAAATGGAACCCATAATAGAGAATCTTGGGAAGTTTTTGAGAATGTTAAAGCAAGGGTGAAGGGCTTGACCTTTGTGGTTCAAATTGGCAGAACCATCTTCTTTGTTAGTACTTATCTTTCAAAAGATTTAAAAAAAAAAAAAAAAAAAAAAAAACAATTATGCTATATACTATATTTGATAGGATTTTTTTTTACACATGTTTTAATATATAAGTGAGAAATAAATTAAATTAATTGGTAATACTTAATTATTTATATGATTTATCTTTAGTAAAAGGAGAAAAATTTTGGCCTATTTTAAAGAGGTTTTATGTTTTTACTAGTGTTATTATTCATCTTTTAATTTTTAATTTAAATTTGTACTAACTATTATTTATTTTATACCTAATTATTATAATCTATATATAATAAATAACCATTAATGCAAAAAGAAAAACTTCAATGCAAGTAAACTATTAGGCCTAATAATACTTCACGTTGAGTTACTAAGATTAGGAATCCTAGCCAGCAACCCCACATTGCTTTAACAATAAAACTCTTAATATATATTTTTTTTTCAACGGCTCGAAAGAACAAGCAGCTGAAATTACATATTTCCATCTTAAGTTCTAAGGTTAAAACTCTACCACTTACACCCCCTTTCTCAATTCATGATGTGCAAAAAAATATATTACACTTACAAGTACACCAATACATTACAATATACAATTAAACTAATACTGACCTACACATGATAAACACTCAAACATGAAATCTTCCAAAAAAAAAAGTATTCTGCCATTAATTCAAAGCCTAATTTAAAACAATGAATTAATATTTGTTGTTCAATTCGGTGGAGATCAATGAACTCAAAATCCATTGGATATTATTATGATCACTGTTGAAATAATGCATATTCAGCTTTCATTTTCTTTATATGCTTCAAGAGTAAATCCATCATCGGAAGAAATAGAAGTGTGGACATAGCAACACCAGCTCATGGTCGTCAAATTTTTCTGTCATAAAATTTATTTAAAAATTTTAGTGGTTATTGTTGAAACAAGGCTAACTTTTGTCTTCACTGTTTAGGAACCAAGTTTAATTATTTTTGTCCTTCGGTAAATTAAAAAGGTAAGAAATGCCAAATTGCTTAGGAAACAAGGGGCAAGGGGATTTTGTGACTATATAGGGAATTGAAATTCTATGTTTTTAAGTGCACCAATTCAAATTCTAAGTTTTCTATTTTTCTTCTTCAAATTCTTTATTTTCTCTTATTTTGAGTGTTAGGAGGTATATTTAAATATTTTTTATTGTGCTGTGGGTATTCTACAGTTGAGATCAGTGTCTAGTTGAAGGAGTGATAATTCTCCTAGTATGCTTTGTGGTTGCAACATTATCTGATCCTCTACATTAGAAAAAAAATTTCCACTATTACTTGAAGATTATCTTTGGTTGCTTGATTGTTGGAAAGAAGTGTTGTAGTGTGAAAGTGCATGTTTAGGAAATGTTCTTGCTAGAAAAGGCTTGATAATTAAGAGTGCCATTTGACCCACCTCTTTTTCCTAGAAGCCGACTTGGTGCATTGATTATAAACTACTTTGACTATTCTAATATGAAGTTGTAAAAATCATTTAACAATACGCTGATGGACCTAAATGTTGTCAATGGAATGAAGAAACTTAACCACAACAACTATAATACACAATTAACTTGCATAATGCCTTAAACGAAGAGATAAGATCTGTGGGAGGTTGTCAACAGTAGCTAAGTGATGCAGTCGGTAGCTAAGGATGCAAGTGGCATACTAAGAAAATTGAAGATAAAAGAAGGCAACATAATGTTCACTTTGAAGACAATCATTGATGAAGATGTGCTAGTGTAACACCCTTTACTCCAACTCGTACCTAAATTCGAGTAAGGAATGTTACATTTAGGGACAACTATTTTGTTCAAGAGCCAATTTTTGTTATTCATGTTCTCATCTTTTAGACCTTTTGTAATGCTCCTAGGCTTTCTCTAAAATTTGATTGCATTTAGGCTTCATTTGAAATTATTTTGGATAAAAAGATCAAAGGAAAGGAAAACAAGGCCAGTGCCGCTACATCATAGGACCAATTTCACGACACTAGGTTCTCTAGTGTTCAAGTCAAGATATCTTGTGGCCAATGCTGCAACCTTGAGTCTTCTTGTGGTAAACAAGTCAAATTTTTTTTTTTTTGTATGTTAAGATCAATACCACAGAACCCCACACAAGTATCAATCAATTTAAATTTATATAATTGACCACCTATGGATGTACTAACATCCATAGTGTGAATATTGCAATTAAAGATGTGGAACTAAGGCAGTGTGCGCAAGTATACAGGTCAAGATGTAATATAGTTACAACGAAATAGATGAGTACTCCGAGGATTGTACCCAAGGGAGGCGAGTACTAGATTAATTCTAAGCTAAATGCCAATAGATCTAATTAGTGTTTTAAATAAACTATATTACGAATTAACATAAATAAAGGATTTTTGGTTTTTATAATTAAAGAACTAAAATAACATAATAAAAGGAGTTTTCAGAGAACTAGATTATAAACTGAATCAAATGTAAACATGGGTGATTAGCTTGCTTTGGTAGTCATAATCAACTATGATCTTGGGTTTTCTTGTTCAATCAACTAGTCAATACCCTAGCAGGATCTTCCGATACGTCCACTAAAATACTAAGTCGGCAAAAACTACTTATCTTCCGACCTCACTGTCTAGATCAGTTCAGGGTTAAGGTGTTCACAAATAGGCCATATCAAATTAGGTTAATTCCCAACTTGATGACTTCTTAGGGTTGTCAGGCTAAGGGTTTAGGTTCTTCCTTTCCTGAACAACTGATCCATTAAAAAATCCCTAGAAAATAGTTAATTATTCATACATCCACTAGATAATCCCCTATAAGAGGAATAGTTCCTCTTGGAACAATAAACATCATAAAACTTGATATTAAATATATGCATAAAGAATAAAACAACAGTAGAGTTTAGAGGATTCTGTTTGTATTTGATATTTTAAGTGCTGAAATCCTCAAACGTTTGATTGCATCGACAAATTAAGTTCTTCGAAGAACATGAATGAAAAGAACTAAAAACATGTCTAAACCTTAAAAGAAAGAAAAATAAACTGAAAACTAAATTCTACAAAGGAAAATAATAATATGAAAAGTTGTCCATAACAAGTGTTAAATAAGCCTTTTTATAAATTTAGGATTGTTGTCTTCCTCAACCCTAGGTCATCTAACATTCTCATGTTAAAAATTTTATTGTGCAGATCAAAATTCCCCTTGCTCGTAAGTGCTTCTTGTACAGGACCGTTGTCACGACACCCAAGTGCCTATGGCACAACATCAAGGGTAGTATGCTCATATCCTGGGTATCTTCAAAGGTGTGTCGTGACATCCTTAGGCCGTGTCGTGACACCAAAATTAGTCTTGGAATTCTTCTATTCTGCTCGATATGTTGCGATATCAAACTTTCCTTGTCGCAACACAAGGACAAATATCAAGTTAACATGCCTTTTAATGGTCTCCTGCACACTGAAAAATTATATTAGCTCACCCTTAGGCATCATTCGACTCATAAGGTCAATAAAAGACACAAATTATACTTTTTATTGAATGTAAATGAAATTATGAAAACTCGACTAAAACATAACAAAAGTGTTTCTATTCAAGCTCCTCAAATGCGAAAACTAGTTTAATCTGCTACACCAAATTATGACAGATTAAACTCCCTCAAACTTAAGCCATTTCTTGTCCTTAAGCAATGTAAACATATAATTAAAATAAACAAAAAAGAATTTATGAAAACAAAAAGGGAAAAAATTAGTTGTAAATAAAAGTAAACCAAATGACAAAACGTAAATAAAAAATAAAAAATAATAAATAAAAAATAAAAATGGACTTGGTTTCTTTCTTCATACAAGCTAGAATTAGCGAAGATGGATGTAAATAAGAACCTCACACCTAGACTCCCCCACACTTAACTTTTGTTTGTCCCCAAGCAAACCAAGTCTAGACACATAGCATGCAATAAGAAAACGTCCATTGGATTTTATTACTACTAAGAACATGGTTGTCAGATATTAAATGTATAACAATTCTTATTGCACAACTTAATCTTGATAGTCTGATGCCTTTTAAAATTTTAAAGCAAATTAGTATTAGTTTACAAAGTTACATTACTAACAAATTAGAAGTAATTCCATGACCAAATAATTAACAATATCACCATTAATATAAATTAAACAGATATGTAGTAGACACAATCATGTGAATCAAAAAATATTCATTGAGTATAATTGTTATCAATTCCAAAATATTATGCACAAAGAATGCTTAAGTCACATTGGTATTCCAGGCTTGTAACATTCTGAGTCTTAGGAGGTTATGAGTTCAAAGAAAGATATGGCTCAAAACGGTTCAAACAATAGTTAGGCACATGACATTGTTCCCTCTATTCTCCCCTAAATCTCATCCAAGCTCACCGCCTTTTATCTCCCTCTCTCACCTACCTTATTTCTCCATGTACAAAGATACAATCTAATACTAGCAACTATACTTAACGAGTTTTGGTGTACTGATGACTGAGTTTTCTCTCACTTTTGGGACTTTTTGTTTTGTCACTTGACTTTTTACTTTTTTCTCAGTCACAATGCTTTTTTTCTTTGTTCTATACTTTTTCTTCTTGTTCTTACTTTTTAATTTTTCTTGATTTCTTTTCCGCACATTTTTTCCCAACCTATAATCGCTATATCACATTGTTTCTTCCTTTTTCGCTCTGTTTTCAAACCATCATAATGTATCTACCTAAACCCTTAATATCTATCACTTGACGTCTATTTCGTAATGTATTAAAGGACCAAGGATAGGGAAGAGTTCAAGTTTTATGTGTGGTCTTTGAGTTTCAATTTTGTTGGTTCATAAAAAATGAACTATAAGGCTCAAAAAAGGAGATTAAGGATTCATAGCTTTAAGGTGTGGTCATTTTTGAGAACTGGCTATTCAAACAACGCCTTAGGTCATCCCTAAGTATCCCACCATACATAATTTCTTTCATGCTTCAAATTAAGCCGAATGAATAATAATCAATTCAAGCATTCGTGTCTTTACGACTATCTATAAAATTTATATGTCATATGGCATCATCAAACATTATTACTTAGGTACTTCTTATAATGCATCGAATTTGACCCTAATCGGAGCGGTGGTTTCGGGACCACAAATCCGAGCCCGATAAATATTTAAATATCATATTTATTGTTTATTTTATATGAAATTATATGTGTAAAATTTCAGAGAAAAATTTTATCGTTTGAGTATCGAATTTGATAAAAGGACCTAATCGCGTAAAAAGTAAAAGTTACAAATTAAAGTATAAAGTGTTAAATTGAGTGTGGCTTTTAAATAGGGAGTATTGAAATGGTAAATACCCCATTTTAAGGGTTAGTGGCGGCCGTGGACAAGTTTGTCCATAAGTTAAAGTGTTTGATTATTTTAATTAAAAGGTTGGTTTAGTAATTTGGTAAAAAATTTATTATATGTTAAAATAATCAAGAAAAGGAAGCCATCATCTTTTTTCATCCATGGCCGATTGTGAAGGAAAGAAATAAGCTTTCAACCCTTTAAAATTTCGGCACTTTGAAGCCAAAAATCTAAGGTGAGTTTTAGTTAGTTTTGATAAATTTTACGTTTTTGAGATTGTTGCTTCAAACCGTAATCCACCCATGTTGTAATTTTTGAATCTAAGCATGTTTGATGTTTGGCCATTGTTGTATTCATGTGGTTTTGATATTTGATGATTTTAGATGAAAGATATGTAAAGGATTAATATGTTTTGTGTTGGAAGTTTTGATGAAATTGAGTTTTAGGGCTAAATTGTAAAAATAAATTTTTAGAGGGGCCTATTTGCAAAATAAATGAAATGTGAGGACTTGTAAGGCCCCTAGGAACATTCGGCCCTTGCATAGTTTTGGCTAATTTGGTGTATTTTGTGTGTTATGCAAATAGGACTAAATTGCAAAGTTGTGAAATTCTAGGGGTAAAATAGTAATTTGCCCATTTATGTGCTTAGGGACTAAATTGAGATGAATTGTGGTTGAATGAGCTAAACTTTAATGTGTTTTAGATCAAGAGCAAAGAAAAACGGAATTAGACCGGGGAAAGTCGAAGGTTATCGAATAGCCGATTCGCACGGACTATCGACAACCGAGGTAAGTCCTTAAGCAAGTATAGATTATCGAATTATTATGAATGTACTAAATGATGTTATTCAATAAAGTTTTGAATAAACTCTTATGTTAGCCGAATGTGAAAGTATTAGTATGGGATTGGTTGAAATTTTATATAAGTGATAGTGAATTTGAAATGAAATGTTGTTATATCTCTAAACGAGTTGGTATGTTAAAGTGACTTGAATAATGTGTGTTTTATGCTATTTTGGGCAGCATTACTGTAAGGTGTATAAGTTGGTAATGACATATTCGGGCTTCGTGCCTAGCAGGCTTAGTGCCGGTGACATATTCGGGCTTGGCTAGCGTGCCTTGTCTTGGTGTTTGATTCGAGCTTTAACGCCTAGCAGGCTTTATCTTGATGTGTTTTACTAAGGAGAAACCAAATTGTGGTTCAAGGTAAATCGTAACTAATGTGCTTAGTAAAGGCTCGAGATAAGTAAGTAAGGTTTGATATGTTTTAATGTTGCTAGAGTTTATTTAATGCCATGAGTACAAGTGATATGTATATTGAGATTACGATTGATGTACACAAGTATTATGTGGTGAGTTTGAGCTTGAATGTGCTATAATGAATATTTGGTTTCTAATAGTAGTGCTAAAGGTGTAAGAAATTTTAATATGATAACATGGTTGAGATAAATGATTTAAATGATTAAGTAATTGAATGTAGTATCATTTTGAGCTTGGGACTTACTAAGCTAGTAAGCTTACTATGTGTGTGTTTTTGTCTACATTTGTTTTATAGATCTTGAATCGAACTACTGTGCTCGAAGAATCATCCGTGAAGTCAACCACACTATCTACTTTCTTTTGGGTATTGAAAACTTAGTTTGTTATTTAAAAGGGCATGTATAGGCTAGATTGAACCATATAACTAATGTTTTGTAATAGTGTAAATATGCTAGCCATGCAAAATGGCTAACTATTTTGAGATAACTTGTTTCGTGTTTTGATGATATTGTTTGATCATGCCATGAACTATTATTTACGCTTGATTATGGTTTAATCATGTGTGAGAGTGGTATTATTATTTGTGCGTGTTAGATTATGATAGGAAAGACTTATTAATTGGTTCATGTTGATGAGCTTAATATATGGTATATACATTGATAATGTTGGATTCATGATTCAGCAAAGTATTAGATTCTTATTATTGAGTATATGGTATAGTATATGTTATGTATTGAGATTATCTTGGAAGACCGAATATGTAGTTAAGTGATTGATTTTGTGCATGTATTTTAAGAAGGAGAAATGGTGAATGATGGTATAATTTGGCATGATAATGAGGTAAAATGATGGATATGTATTTGATTGAGTATTGGCTATATAAGCTTGGTTGCTAAATGATATGTAAAGAATATGTTTCATGACTATTTTTGTTGTGAAACAGTTTTTAGTTACAGCAGTGATGTGATTTTGAAAAATCACCAAAAATAGGAGAAATTGAATTAGAAAGTGAATAAGACATAGAATTAAAGTTCATTATGTCTATTTTGATATGAAAGAAACAAGTTAGGCAAAGGAATTATATATAATGAGATATTTAAGTTTTAGTGAGACTTGTCCTGAATGAATTCGTGAGTCCCTGTTCTGTCTTAGAAAAATTGTTAAAAATTGTACAAAAATAATTATGAAGTATAGTTTATATGTTTAGAATCCTTAATGAGTCTATTTTGATTGGAATATACAAGGACATTATTGAAATTTTTTGCAGTGAGATAACTGAGTTTTTGTAAAGATAGGTCAGAATTATCAAACAGTGAAATAAGGGTAACTTTATGAATAAACTGTACTAATTGGCCATATGAAAATTCTGGAAAAATTATGGTAAAAATTTATATGAGTCTAGTTTCAATAAAATTTACGGATCTAAATTTTGAGTTTTGTAACTCAAGTTATGGTCAATTTAGTCAGCCTGATGCAGTTGGACAGCTTTAAATTTTCATGCCCCAAACTAGTAGTCAAGACTAGTAATGCCCCATACTTGACTCGGCAAAGGTTTGGGTAAGGGTGTTACATTTATTGGTATCGAGCTACGGTTTAGTCGATTCTAGGACTACCGTAGTATGTAAGAGTCTAGCTATACATGCCTTTAAATTGTATATATGATAGTGTGGTGACTTCTGACAATTTCGATTGTATTTTATATAGTAAATGGATTCTGATCCTGATAGAGCCGTAGCCGATGATGTGGAGAGTGTCGCGCCTGGTCTCGCACATGGATCAGTGCCACTAGACTCTCAACTAGTTATGGGTAACCACGAGGGAGAGGCTAAACAAGCCTTCTACCAAATGATGAATGAATGGTTTACCCAGTTTGTTCAGAATAATCCAGCGGTACAACAACCTCCACCCCCGAATAATCCAACTCCGGTACCTTCAGCACCCCCGATGATAGATCCAATGAGATCTAGTAGGCCTCCTGTTGATAAAATTAGGAAATTTGGGGCCGAAGAATTCAAGGCTAATGATGATGATGATGCAGAGCGAGCTGAAATGTGGCTTGATAACACTATTCGGGTACTTGATGAGCTCTCTTGCACTCCAGACGAATGTTTGAAATGTGCTATATCTTTGCTTCGGGACACTGCCTATCACTGGTGGAATACACTAGTATTAGTGGTTCCAAAAGAAAAAGTGACGTGGGATTTCTTCCAGAATGAATTCAGCAAGAAATATATCAGCCAGAGGTTCATCGACCAAAAACGTAAAGAATTTCTTGAACTAAAAGCAGGGCAAATGTCGGTGTTGAATATGAGCAAAAATTTGTCAGATTGAGCCGATATGCCCGAGAGTGTGTATCTACTGAAGCCATTATGTGCAAAAGGTTTGAAGACGGTTTGAATGAAGATTTGAAGTTACTAGTTGGCATTCTTGAGATCAAAGAATTTGTGACCCTAGTTGAGCGAGCTTGCAAAGCTGAAGAGCTTGGGAAAGAGAAAAGAAAGGCTAAGACAGAAGCAAGAGACACCCGTAAAAGATCGTCGGGTAAGAATTTTCATTCCACATCTAAAAAGTTTAGAGATGACTTCAGTCGACACAAAGCTACTTCAGATTCATTTAGACGTGATCGACCTCCAGTGGGTTCCCGAGCTACCTCGATGGCTAGTGTTGGTAACGTCCCACAGAATCGAGTTGAATGCAAACATTGTGGAAAATGGCATCCTGGGAGTTGTAGAGTTCGTGACCGGTCTTGCTTTAAATGTGGATCCTCAGACCATTTTATTCGAGAATGCCCGTTGTTAATCGGTAAATCTGACCTGAGAACTCTAGACCGAGTAGTACAAAGATGCAGGGCGGACCATCCGAGCATTCGGCAATGTAGGTGGTAGTCGAGAGGGACAAAGAACACAACAGATCGATCGAGGCTAGAGCTCCGGCTAGAGCTTATGTTACTCGAGCTAGAGAGGATCTTGCTTCTCGGATGTCATTCACAGGTACTTTCACTCTTTATAATACTCACTGTGATTGCATTGATTGGTCTGGTTCGACCCATTCATATGTATGTGAAACTACGGTATTGATAAGACTCGCCGATTGAGTCTCTGAGTTTGTGATTCGCGTATCCAACCCTTTGGGTAGATGTGTGTTTGTTAATAAAGTGTGTAAAAGTTGCCCATTGATGATTCGGATTTTGCTTCCCGATTGATTTAATCTTTGTTGCCTTTCGATGAGTTTGATATAATTTTGGGAATGGGTAGTTAACCGCATGATGCGGTGGTGAATTGCAAAAGAAAGCTTATTGATTTGAGACACGAGCGGTGAGATCATTAGAATTGAATCCGATGATTCGGTGGGTTTCCTCTGTTATATCATCGATGTTAGCCCGAAAGTGTGTGAGAAAAGGGTGTGAAGCTTATTTGGCTTATGTCTTTGGATAATAAATTGTCGAGAAATGCATTGAATCATGTCTGATTGTATGTGAATACTCGGATATGTTTCTGAAGAACTCTGGGTTTACCCTATCGAGAGATTGAGTTTGGCATTGAATTAGCTCAGGAACGACTCCGATCTCAATAGCTCCATATCGGATGGCACCTCTTGAGCTAAAAGAGTGAAAGCACATTGCAAGAGTTAACAAATAGGGGCTTTGCGACCAAGTTTCTCTCCTTGGGTGCACAGTTCTTTTGTGAGAAAGAAAGATGGAGCGATCGAATGTGTATTGATTACAAGCAACTAAATAAGGTGACTATAAAGAATAAGTACCGTTACCTCGGATTGATGATTTGTTTGATCGGTTGAAAGGGGCTTGATATTTTCGAAGATAGATTTGAGATCGGGTTATTATCGATTCTTGAGTCGGAGATCTGAGATGTGCCAAAGGCGCATTAGGACGAGTACGGACATTTTGAGTTTTTGGTAATGCCTTTTGGGCTTACTAATGCACTGCTATTTTTATGGATTTGATGAATCGGGTTTTAGGCAGTTTTGGATCGATTTGTGGTGGTATTTATTGATGACATATTGATCTACTCCAAAGATGAAGTTGAACACCGAACATTTGAGGTTAGTGCTACAAACTTTACGAGATCATCATTGTATGCAAAGTTTAGTAAGTGTGAGTTACGGATGAAAGAGGTCACTTTTTGGGACATGTGGTTTCACATCGGGCATTGAGTTGATCCGAACAAAATCTCGGCTATACTTGATTGGAAGCCACCGAAAAATGTTTAGAGATTGAAGTTTTACGGGACTTGCGGGTTACTATTGACGATTTGTGAAAGATTTTTCTATGATAGCAACCCGTTAACAAAGTTCTTTGAGAAAGATGTCCATTTGAATGGTCGAAAAATGTCAAAAAGTTTTGATCGGTTGAAAGCCCTTTTGATGAAGCTCGATATTAGTTCAAATGAATCGGGTAAAGAATTTGTTGTGTACTCGATGCTTCTTTAAATGGTTTGGGCTGCGTTTGATGCAGGAAGGCAAAGTTGTAGCCTACGCTTCAAGACAATTGAAGCCGCATGAAAGAAATTACCCTACGCATGATTTAGAGCTTCGACCATTGTGTTCGTGACCAAGATTTGGCGTCATTACTTATTTGGCGAGAAATGTCATGTTTACTCGGATCATAAAAGTCCAAAGTATCTAATGACTCGAAAGACCTGAATTTGAGACAACGCGGTGGCTAGAATTGTTGAAAGACTATGAATTGGTGATTGACTATCACCGGGAAAAGCTAATGTTGTTGCGGATGCATTAAGTGAAATCATTATTTGCTCTTCGTGCATTGAATGCACAGATGGCTATGTCTAGTGATGGTTCGATCATAGTGAAAGTTCTGAGCAAGACCGATGTTTATTCAGCAAATTTGTGATGCAGAAAGTTGACAAGAATATGATTGCTAAGCGAATTCGATTGTGAAAAAGGTGCGAGTCGATTTTGATTGATGCAAATATTTGTTTGAATTTTAAAAGCGAATATGTGTTCCAAAGAACTCGATTTGATCTGAGATGATTTTGAGTGAGGCTCATAGTGGCGACTATCAATACATCCGGGTAGCACGAAAATGTATAACGACTTGAAAGCAGTTCTATTAGTGGCACGGTATGAAACGAGATATATCTGAATTTGTTTCAAAGTGCCTAATTTGTCGACAAGTAAAAGCCGAGCATCAAGTGCCTTACGGGTTGCTTCAGATCATGATACCGAGTGGAAATGGGATAAAATTACAATGGATTTTGTATCCGGTCTTCCTATGACACCAAGTAAGAAAGATGCCGTATGGGTGATAGTTGATAGGTGACTAAATCAGCTCATTTTGTGCTTGGTTCGTCTGATTTTTCACTCGATAAACTTGCTGAATTGTATGTATCGCAAATTGTAAGATTGCATGGTGTACCGAGCTCCATTGTGTCGAGACGAGATACCGAGATTTACATCACGGTTTTGGAAGAAGTTGCAAGATGCTTTAGGTACTAAACTACATTTTAGTCTGACCTTTCATCCATGAGACAGACGGTCGATCTGGCGAACTATTCAAATACTTGAGGACATGTTGAGATGTTGCGTTCTCGAGTTTGAAGATGCGATGGGAACGATACCTACCTTTGATTGAATTTGCTTATAATAATAGCTTTCAATCAAGTATCAAAATGGCACCTTATGAAGCCTTATCTGGCGAAAATGTCAAACACCATTATCTTTGGGTGAGCTCGGTGAAAATAAGATACAGGGGTTGATTTGATTAAAGAGAATGAGCAGAAAGTGGCCATAATCAAAGATAATTTGAAAGTCGCATCGGATCGACAAAAGTCCTATCTTGATTTGAAGCGTAAAGATATTGAATTCGGATCGGAGATCGAGTCTTTTTAAAGGTTTCACCATGGAAGAAAGTGCTCCGTTTTGGTAGGAAGGCAAGTTGAGCCCGGGGTTCATTGGACCGTATGAGATCATTGAGCGTATTGGGCTGTTGCTTATAGATTGAAGCTACCCTCCGAATTAGAAAAGATACACGATGTATTTCATGTTTCTATGCTCCGTGAATCTGAGCGGATCCGTCACATGTGATTGCTCACGGAGATTGAGATCTGATCGATATGACGTATGAGGAAAAGCCGATCCGTATTCTAGCTCTGGAAATAAAAGAGTTGAGAAATAAAAGAATTTCGTTAGTGAAGGTTCTATGGAATCGCCACGGAGTTGAAGAGGTTACGTGGGAGCCGAGGATTCAATGAGGCAACAATATCCGACCTTGTTTAGCGGTAAGATTTTGGGGCGAAAATCCTTAAGGGGAGAGTTATAATGAGGCCGAATTTGACCCTAATCGGAGCGGTGGTTTCGGGACCACGAATCCGAGCCCGATAAATATTTAAATATCATATTTATTGTTTATTTTATATGAAATTATATGTGTGAAAATTTAGAGAAAAATTTTATCGTTTAGTATCGAATTTGATAAAAGGACCTAATCGCGTAAAAAGTAAAAGTTATAAATTAAAGTATAAAGTGTTAAATTGAGTGTGGCTTTTAAATAGGGAGTATTGAAATGGTAAATACCCATTTTAAGGGTTAGTGGCCGGCCATGGACAAGTTTGTCCATAAGTTAAAGTGTTTGATTATTTTAATTAAAAGGTTGGTTTAGTAATTTGGTAAAAAAATTTATTATATGTTAAAATAATCAAGAAAAGGAAGCCATCATCTTTTTTCATCCATGGCGATTGTGAAGGAAAGAAATAAGCTTTCAACCCTTTAAAATTTCGGCACTTTGAAGCCAAAAATCTAAGGTGAGTTTTAGTTAGTTTTGATAAATTTTACGTTTTTGAGATTGTTGCTTCAAACCGTAATCCCATGTTGTAATTTTTGAATCTAAGCATGTTTGATGTTTGGCCATTGTTGTATTCATGTGGTTTTGATATTTGATGATTTTAGATGAAAGATATGTAAAGGATTAATATGTTTTGTGTTGGAAGTTTTGATGAAATTGAGTTTTTAGGGCTAAATTGTAAAATAAATTTTAGAGGGCCTATTTGCAAAATAAATGAAATGTGAGGACTTGTAAGGCCCCTAGGAACATTCGGCCCTTGCATAGTTTTGGCTAATTTGGTGTATTTTGTGTGTTATGCAAATAGGACTAAATTGCAAAGTTGTGAAATTCTAGGGTAAAATAGTAATTTGCCCATTTATGTGTAGGGACTAAATTGAGATGAATTGTGGTTGAATGAGCTAAACTTTAATGTGTTTTAGATCAAGAGCAAAGAAAAGCGAATTAGGCCAGGAAAGTCGAAGGTTCTCGAATAAGCGGATTCCACGGACTATCGACAACCGAGGTAAGTCCTTAAGCAAGTATAGATTATCGAATTATTATGAATGTACTAAATGATGTTATTCAATAAAGTTTTGAATAAACTCTTATGTTAGCGAATGTGAAAGTATTAGTATGGGATTGGTTGAAATTTTATCTAAGTGATAGTGAATTTGAAATGAAATGTTGTTATATCTCTAAGCGAGTTGGTATGTTAAAGTGACTTGAATAATGTGTGTTTTATGCTATTTTGGGCAGCATTCTTGTAAGGTGTATAAGTTGGTAATGACATATTCGGGCTTCGTGCCTAGCGAGCTTAGTCTTAGGTGACATATCGAAGCTTCGTGCCTAGCGAGCTTAGTCTTGAGTGACATATTCGACTTCGTGGCTAGCGGTGCCTTGTGCGGTGTTTGATTTCGACTTTAACGCCTAGCGGGCTTTATGCTTGGTGATGTGTTTTACTAAGGAGAAACCAAATTGTGGTTCAAGGTAAATCGTAACTAATGTGCTTAGTAAAGGCTCGGATAAGTAAGGTTTGATATGTTTTAATGTTGCTAGAGTTTATTTAATGCCATGAGTACGTTGATATGTATATTGAGATTACGATTGATGTACACAAGTATTATGTGGTGAGTTTGAGCTTGAATGTGCTATAATGAATATTTGGTTTCCTAATAGTAGTGCTAAAGGTGTAAGAAATTTTAATATGATAACATGGTTGAGATAAATGATTTAAATGATTAAGTAATTGAATGTAGTATCATTTTGAGCTTGGGACTTACTAAGCTAGTAAGCTTCTTGTGTGTGTGTTTTTGTCTACATTTGTTTTATAGATCTTGAATCAACTACAGCTCGAAGAATCATCCGTGAAGTCAACCACACTATCTACTTTCTTTTGGGTATTGAAAACTTAGTTTGTTATTTAAAAGGGCATGTATAGGCTAGATTGAACCATATAACTAATGTTTTGTAATAGTGTAAATATGCTAGCCATGCGAAAATGGCTAACTATTTTGAGATAACTTGTTTAGTGTTTTGATGATATTGTTTGATCATGCCATGAACTATTATTTACGCTTGATTATGGTTTAATCATGTGTGAGAGTGGTATTATTATTTGTGCGTGTTAGATTATGATAGGAAAGACTTATTAATTGGTTCATGTTGATGAGCTTAATATATGGTATATACATTGATAATGTTGGATTCATGATTCAGCAAAGTATTAGATTCTTATTATTGAGTATATGGTATAGTATATGTTATGTATTGAGATTATATTGGAAGACCGAATATGTAGTTAAGTGATTGATTTTGTGCATGTATTTTAAGAAGGAGAAATGGTGAATGATGGTATAATTTGGCATGATAATGAGGTAAAATGATGGATATGTATTTGATTGAGTATTGGCTATATAAGCTTGGTTGCTAAATGATATGTAAAGAATATGTTTCATGACTATTTTGTTGTGAAACAGTTTTTGAATTACAACAGTGATGTGATTTTGAAAAATCACCAAAAATAGGAGAAATTTAATTAGAAAGTGAATAAGACATAGAATTAAAGTTCATTATGTCTATTTTGATATGAAAGAAACAAGTTAGGCAAAGGAATTATATATAATGAGATATTTAAGTTTTAGTGAGACTTGTCCTGAATGAATTCGTGAGTCCCTGTTCTGTCTTAGAAAAATTGTTAAAAATTGTACAAAAATAATTATGGAGTATAGTTTATATTTTTAGAATCCTTAATGAGTCTATTTTTATTGGAATATACAAGGACATTATTGAAATTTTTGCAGTGAGATAACTGAGTTTTGTAAAGATAGGTCAGAATTATCAAACAGTGAAATAAGGGTAACTTTGATGAATAAACTGTACTAATTGGCCACATGAAAATTCTGGAAAATTATGGTAAAAAGTTATATGAGTCTAGTTTCAATAAAATTTACGGATCTAAATTTTGAGTTTTGTAACTCAAGTTATGGTCAATTTAGTCAGCCTGATGCAGTTGGATAGCTTTAAATTTTCATGCCCCAAACTAGTAGTCAAGACTAGTAATGCCCCATACTTGACTCAAGCAAAGGTTTCGGGTAAGGGTGTTACACTTCTAATATATTATGCAATTTAACTAGCTAACCTAATCAATTTCCTTAAAAATAATCAAATTATCTCATAGTAATAAAAATTTCATGTTTGACAAAAATCATTATATGCTTTATTATTTTTCAACCACTATTCATAGTGTTAATACAATCCAAGCACCATGTAACAAAAGAATAATATTTTGGTTTTTTAAAAATAATAATAAACTAAAGCAAAGTAAACACATAAACAAAAACTCACAAACTAATCCTATGCACTTCCCCTCACACTTTAGAACATACATTGCCTTTAATGAAAAATAATTAAAGTGCAAACAAGAAAACTTCCTTGAGTAGGATGGATCCTTATTGTTATGATAATCTCAAGATTTGTTTGCTTCAAGCGGACAAAAAGGTACCTAAAAGAAATACTGCGACAAGAAATATGAAATATAATATAAAAAGAATAAAAAGAAAAGGAAAAAAAAGAAGAAAAAGAAGAAGTGTTGATAATGGATGAAAAAACATTTAAAAATATTCGAATGAACTTGGGCTTTTAATGTTGCAAGGTGCGTTCTGTCTAGGATGTTGCAACATTAGGGTGTGATGTCGCGACATCGGTCTCAATTTTTGGCTTCTCAAATTTTTTTCGATTTTTCCACTCTATGATATCTACCTTGTTGTGGAGAAAAAACTAAACACAATTAATATTAACAAAAATAAAATAAATGAATAAAATAATAAAAATTGAAGCAGGAAATAGAAATTCTTTAAAAATCAGGACGATCCGTGTTGCCACCATAGAAGAACTTCTAGTTGGTTCTGGACACTTTGATTTGATGTTTGTTTCATTGTTGATATATATGAACCAACCCCTTCGATCGATTCCAATGATGTTTCCTTATTTTTGATAGACGCGAAATCCACATTACAAGATGTTGATATAAAATCCAAGCCAACCCTAAAATGTTTTTCGAGGTATTATTGCCTCGAGCATCCTACTCTCCATGTCGCGTGAAGTTTTGGTCACTCGAGATTTTTTTCTCTTGTTGGATGAGAACTCATCGAACTCATTAACCATTTCGGTTGTCACCTTCTTTACTATGGCAAGAAAGTGTATTGGCTCTTCTACACTTTCATTCACTATCAATTTAAGATCCATGTTAATGGTTAGTTCATCCATCACTTCTTCCTTCATAGGTAGATTTGTTGCTACGTCAATTAGATTAGAGACCGTTTCAACTATGTTCAACTCATCCTAATGATCATCAGTTACAAGCTCAAGCTGAACCTTGGCATGGTCATCGATGATACTAAGGTTCTCATGATCCAAGTTGTGCGTGTCAGACATTTCGTCTTTCCTTGAAGGCAACATTTCAAATATTTCTTGCATCATTTTTATCATTTGTGCCATCATGATTGACGTGTTTTTTAATACCTCAAAGTTGGTCATCTTGGTGGGTTCACATGAAGACATTTTATACGAATCACAAGGAGGCTTGTTTGGATATTTGGGCACGTCATGATCTTTTTCAAGTTCCTCATACAAAGTGCTAGTGAACTCATGTGGATGTTCAACTATATCAATACCTTGTTCATTAGTCCACTAGTTCGTTGAGGATTAGCTCGATCATTAGTAATTTTTGTTCTCTACAATTTCTCATTCTTCATATACTCCCTCGCATATTTTTGTCATCAAAGACCATCTCATTATTAAACCACATGTAATTAGTTTCATCCATATTTTAATGATTTTGCTAGGATCATTTCTATGGAATAGTGACTAAGTAAACATATGTTCCTCTCATCTGAGGCATATACTAAAATCAAAGAAGGAAGAAGTTAGAAAAACTTAAATTAATAAAAATAAAATAAATTTATATTTATTATTTAAAATTTCCCAATTATTCCATAGAAAGCAAAAATTAAAATCAATCTAGTAGTGATGCCTCCCCGACAACGACACCAACAACTTGATTGCCTTCGGACGTACTAACGTCCAAAGTGTGAATACTACTACAAAATATATGGAATTTAGGTAGTGTCCGCAAGTATATGAGTTAGGTTCTAATATAGTTATAACAAAGTATGTAAGTATTTTGAGGATCGTACCCAAAGGGATTACAATTTGGGGAAGACTGTTATCAAACCGATTACAAGAAATAATTGCTAATATACTTGAGTCAAGAATTAGTAGTGTTAATATGGAAGCGAGATTATAATAATATTAATAAACTAAATATATTGAATTAAACCTAAATCTACTCGTAAGTTCCTGTATTGACTTTGCCTATCCTTTGCTTTGACTACGCGGGTTCCTTTAGCCTAGATCCAATTATTTTACCTAATTAATTATTGATGTAGATTTCTAACCAATCAACTAGTCGATACCGTAGTAAGATCTTTTAATCTTCCACTAAAATAATAAGTCAGCAAGAACTACTTATCTTCCAACCTCATAGTCCAAACTGGTTCAGGGTTAAAGTGTTCACAGATAGGCCATACCAATTTCGAGTTAATTCTTACCTAAATGACTTCCTAGGGTTTAAGTTTTTCCTCTCCCAAATAGCTGATCTGCTAAGAAACTCTATCATTCAATAAATTAATAAGATTAGAACAATTGAAATATGCGAGATATGTATGAAGCATAAACTGATTCTAATCTTTATACATACATTCAATTAAATAATGTTTAAGAAAGAGATATAAAGAATAGAATAAAGGAAAATAGATGCTTATGGATTTATTGATGAAATCGTGGCTTTAGAACAATCTCGACTTACGAGAGTCTCACTTCAGAATAGGATCTTCTGATTACAAGAACATAAAATACCCTAAGTAATAACTAAGAATGAAACAAAGACCCTAAGTATATTTTCTATCTCCCTAAAATTGTGTGCTTAAACTGATTACAATGGCCTTTATATAGGCTAAACTCGAAATATTAAAGTGCCTAAAATATTCTTGAAGACCTTAGAGTTCGATTAGGATAGATACTCCTAATTTCCCTAAAAAAACATAATTAAAACATGCATGAGTTTTTGGGCTGCGCAAAGGCTTGGTTGCAACACAGGCCTGCGATGTTGCAACCAACCTTGAGAGGGCGTCGTGACATCAAGGGCAATTTCTCTCCAGAACTTGTTTTTGGCTTTTGTCTTCGATTTTGAGACATCTATGCCATGGTGTCGCGACATAGGCATTTTTGGACCGAATAAACATCTTTAGCTCTCGACTTGACCTACATGACCATGTAACCTTATTTAGATATATAAAATGTAATAACAACTACTAGAAAGCATAAATTAATACTTTAACTTTGAAAACCAAAATATATATGAAGATGCTTTGGTTTAACTATCAAACAAGCTAATGTTATGTGTAAACAAAATGTAAATTATAGTGTATTTCGTGGCAGAACAATAATACTTCAATTTATCAACTAATACTTCATTAATTCATCACATAAAAATTACTCACTTAATGTCCCAACAATTTCATTTAAACTTCTCTTACATGTTAGGAATTCTATAACTTATATCAACTTTTTAGCATTACAAATATTCTACAATTTTTCTTCTCCTTCTCCTCTCCATTCCACATCCTATGTAACACCCCAAACCCGACCTAAAAGTTATGACCGGAGATTGAGGAATTATATCAAATTATTCAAAAGCTTTTGCTTTAATCGTACTCAATGCATGTTTCGAAAACATAAAAGTTGGCAAACTGTCTTAGATGTTTAGAAAAACCAAAGTCCGAAAATACTTATTTAAAACCCAGAATTCGAATTTGAAATCACATGGTTTGAAAGTACTAACATTGGAAGACTATTTCCAGTACTAAGGAAAACATTCGTTAAAAGCCATATATTTATTTACAGAAAACACTTATGTGATTATTTAATCTTTGCAGTGGAAATTTCTAGAGTTTTAATTTTGAAAAACAAATTTCTAGTTTAGCAAATCATAATATTTTGTATTTAACGTAAAAATACCAAAGTCCAACAAATAGCATAACAAAAAAACCAAAGAAAAAAGCCCAAAACAAATTTATCATCCAAAAATAATTGAAACATAAACCAAATTATATATGTAACTGGTAAACAATCCAAGCTCCCGCACGCCTTCTGATCCTAAGTCTGTAGTACATCTGAAACATATTAATAAATGAGTGAGCTAGAAGACCAGTGTGTGACACGAACCTCAAAACAGAGTTCTACTTATAACATACAAAATGCAAATACCAACACAGAACTTTACTTAAGATGAACACGTTATAAGAAACATATGTCAAATTAGAATGGCATATTTTCGAAACGTAAACAAAATCAGAATGTCATATTTTCAGAAACTTATATTATAACAAAATGTCATATCATATCACAACAAATCCTACCCATATCCGCTACACACCAACTCCATCCAACTAATCACACCAATAGGACTACATGAGTCCATCTATCTAATCACACCAGGTCGTGGTGGTATGCCACTCATAATGGTGCAGCTAAGCTACCAAACGTATATTACGCTTTAACTGTCAAAATTGTAGTAAAATTGCCAAATACACTTTCTCCAACAAATCAAAACCCATCCGAATGCACGTGTAAAATCATAATAACACATGTACATATCACATAGTTGAATCAGAAATCATACCAGAATAGGTAATAGAATACAAATGTCACACATGTTTTACAATAATAGTCATGATTTAAAAAGTTGTCGACACATATAATATACATGTAACTCACTTACTGAATGCATCAACACATATACCTCACTTCAGGTCTTTTTTAAACAAACTGGACCCCACATAAGGTCTAATTACAAACTACAGATTAAATCGGGACTAAATGAAAATTTCAAAAAAATGGGCCACACGCTTGTGTGGTTTCATACGACCCAGATGACTAGCCTGTGTGGCCCACAAGGGCTACTTATCTTGCCCGTGTGATTTCACATGCACATGTCTCACACGGCCTACCTGATTTGCCCTTGTAATCGCACACGCCCGTGTGCCCCCATACGGCCTAACACACAGCCAGACACACGGTTGTGTGGCGCACACGATCTACCACATGACCATTTGATGAAGAATAATTTCAAATTTATTGGCTTTTTTTCCATATTTCTAGATTTATTCACGAAGTTTCAAGCTAGAACCACATACTTGAATTAATTTCGATGTTAATTTAAGAACGATTGTTCCAGACCCTAAAATGAACATAAAATAGACTATTTAGCCTCACTTCCCACAACCTAATCAAAAGAAATTCCATTCGCAAATGCCAATAATCAACCCTAACAATGTTCAAGCACTTACCCCAATCGAAGAACCCGCAACTCTCTACAGAACCAAGTTGCTAGAGAAGTGTTCATCACAATGTTCTCACCTAACAATATTTCAAAACAGAATACAATTACAACCACGGACTTAAGTTAAGAAAAACAACGGTAATGAAGAACTTCACTACCTCGTTTAAACCCTTACTCTCGACAAATTAACACAACGCTAAAGAATGGATCAACAAAAACCAAAAAAGGCCAAAATGATAACAACAAGAAGGCGGTTCACAACTAAAAACCAAGTGATAGAGAAATAGTCCAATAACAAGAAAAGAAAAGAAATAAAAGTTTATGAAGAATTTTAAGGAATATGAACAGGGAATGACAGAAGAGGAAAAAAAAGAAAAGAAAAGAAAAGAAAACAAGAAACGTGGGAAAAGATTTTTTGGGGTAACTAATTAATTTTTTTAAGAAAAACCACCCACTACCCCCACTAAATCTAATTAGTTATCCAAATTAGAATTTCTTTAAAGTTAAAAATAATAATTTTGACATTGTACACACAAGGATTCGAACACAAGACCTATGGGTAAGTTGATCTCTTACCACTGAACCAACAAGCTCAATCTTGTCAACAATTGAGTAAAAATAGTTTATAAACTAGTGCTTCAATGATAGAAGTTTAGGTAAAAATGGAAAAAAATCAATGAAAAGGTTTTGAACCCAAAACCTCTCATATGTAAACATAACACTTAACCACTGAACCAGATTAATTCCCTTGGCATATTTTTCTTATTTTAAATCAAAAGTCGACATAATCACTCGTTATTTCACCAACTCAATTTCTTCTAACCCAGTTTTTGGGATATGACAACTCTCCCTTCCTTAAAAGAATTTTGTCTTCGAAATTCTCGCTGTCACACCATTCACTTAACCAAAAATCTAAAATTTTACATTCCAAACTGATCACCACGCTATCGTTGCGCAACTCTTATGTCAATGCAAATCACAGACAATATTTTACTCCCAAACCAGACAAAATTTTTTAATGGAGTTACTATTTACTAACACATTTTATCTCTCAAAATTATCTACAGAAATATCACTAACGATTCCACAATCCCAAAGTCCCAAACAATCTAGTGCCAACCAACATTTAATCAATGCAAGGTACAATTGATATGTATTGCAAATGTACCTGAATTGTTGCCAGATGTGTCTTGATCCTCTCGACGCCTAGTTGCACAAACCAGTCTCTAATTCCCACTCTGAGCTGAAGCTCGAAACTGACTAAGAGAATAGCATGAACAATCCCTAACATGGTGGTCAATAGATATACATCTAAAATATGCTCTCATTTTTTTTTTGTAAACATTCACCTGGACGACATTTATCACAAAAACACAACTCAAAACATGATCCAAACTCACAATTGCCTCAACCTAATGAGAGCTTTCTATTTTGGATCATTTCTTAGGTCGCGAATTCAAGTCAACGAAACTAGAGCTTCTCTTGTTCCGCACTTTATTCCTTTCCTTTCCCTTACTCTCTATGTAACACCCCAAACCCGACCTAGATGTTATGGTCAGATCTAGCATGTCACATCAAAAGGTTGTTTAAAAGCTATGCGTTCGTTAAAAACTTTGTATCTTCTTTGAAACTTCGAATTTCATTGTTTGTAAAAATAAGAGTTGCTTAAAGTGTATTCTTGTAAAGATGTTATTATTTTTGAAAACTTTGTTTGTTACAGAAGTCTGACTTTAAGAATTACGAAAACATGATATTTTGAAAATGGTCGTTATTGTTTTTAAAAACCAGTGTTTAATCTTTTAATAATTCATATCTAGCAGAATTACCAAATGAAAGTTTAAAAAGAAAAATCCAATGGCCACATTACACAAAAATAATAAAATAAAATAAAATAAAACTAAAATTTCTAAGTTTCATTAAGAAGCAAATCTGACGTATAGCCACCTCCGAGTCCTCCACAACTCCAAATCCTCTAACGCTGGGGATTACCTGCAGGGTTGAAAGAAAATGGGTGATTTTTCGAAAACTCAGTGTGTAATCCCTTATAACGGTCACTATTTGGGCCTGAGCCCATACGGTATCGGTCTGGGCTTAATCCCTATTCGATAACAAGCTAGGCCTAGGCCCCAAAATCATCTCAATGTCTGTGAATATGTGCCCACTCCAATCCTACCAGCTCGTCAACTCTCCACCCGTACCAACCAATCACACTATTTGGGGACCATGTCAACCTACCCAGCCAATCCTCACCAATAATGCAGTCAAGATGCTAATCACGGTATATGTGGCTGAGCCACTAAAATGATTGGTGGCAATGCCACTCGAACGGTATGTGGTAGTGCCACTAAAACGGTATGTGGCAGAGCCACTAAAATGGTACTTCCTCCAATCATCAAACCCAACCCATGCAACATGATATGAATACAGTGTTTACAAGTATAAACAGTATAAATAAAATCACATACATGATATTTAACCATAATCAAGGGTATAATGGTCATTTTGTCAAATAAGGTAAAACGGTAATCTTTACCCCTTTGGGGGTATTTTGATAATTTACCCTCTAAGGGTATTTCGGTAATCTACTCTTGCAATGGCCTTTTCGAAGGCCTAATATCGCCTCAAGTGACTCGGCTACCATTTTCGGTCAATATAGTGATATTGGGCCTAAAACTCGATTTCGGCCCAGTCGGGTCCACATGCTCATGTAGCCCATTCTGTTTGTTTTCAGTCTCGATTCTGCGGACTTCGCAGTCGCATCAGTCATTCGGTTAATTTTCCATCGATTTTGCCTGTGTGGGCTCGTTAGCCCATTTAGCCCACTTAGCTCATTTCGGCTCGATAAAGCCCATTATAGCCTCATGTTTACGAAAGTGTTCGTGACACTCTCGACGGTCTATTGCCATCGCTAGTGGCTTAGTTAATCACTACGAGCGTTCGCACGTTTGAGCACCTCGGTTGTCGATTTTACATCTTCCTGGCATTTCAACTTATGGCCAAATCATAGAACATCACATGCTATCACAAACATTGGTGTGAGATTACACACCTGATTACAAGTTGTGCTTTCCAACGCTTCCAAAACACCTATAGTGATAGTTGACAATAGGTTAGTCTCTACCTTGATAATCTTAACTTGAAACACTAACTAGGCTAGCCTCACTTACCACAAATGCGGTTTCCTTCCGTGCACCAAGTCCTCGTCTCTATCTCTTAGCTATGAAAATCAATACCCTAACATACATTGATGAGCAAAAGGGCATTAGTACCCAACCAACATTCGCCCCCCACAGAGAAAAAGAGAGATCAAAATTCCTACTCAAACAATCATAAAGAACATCTTCATAAGAACGTAGTCAGAAAGCATTAGAGTTTCTTTACCCTTACAAAGTACCACAAAATCGCAGTTGCTCAACAAGGGGTTTTGGCTCTCACAAAAGAGAATAAACATGATTCGAGATGGAGAAGAGTAAACAGATTTTTCCTGGACAATAAAGAGTTAAGACTGAGTGTTTCGACTTTAGTAGAGAGAAAAGGGAGAAAAGAAAAGAAAATAAAGGTAAAAGAAAATGTTACCTTGTAACCAAAGAAAAATCGAATAGGAAAGGAAGATTCGACAACAATGGCTAGTAACTAATGATGAAATGAAGAGAAAAAGATGGAAGAAAGAGGCTTAATGGTTCACTGAATGGCCACAACAAAAGGATGTAGAAAAGAAGAGGGAATAAGGTTGAATTCGACAGAGGTTCAAAGAGAAAAGAATCAAACATACAATCCCGAATGGTAGAAAAACAATACCTAAAACAACACTTCAAAAATCCGAAAGGAACTCTCAAAAAAAAGAAAAGTTTTTAGTCTCAAACCTTCACAAAAGACTGAAAATGCTATCCCAGACTCCCCTCTAGCCGAAATTCCCCTTAGTTAGATCCCCACTTTCGGCCAACACCTCCCACACCCATCACTTCCACGATTTCCTCCACTTTTTCCTCCTAACTTTGCTCCCTTTCATCCTTTCAAATTGTTTGACCCTGTCTCCAACCAACCCCTTGCAGAGTTCTAACCGAACTCTACTTCTTCCACTCACTTGACACAAGATAAAAGCCTTTAATTTTCTATCTGTGGGATTCGAACCCCTTCCCTCATTGATCTCCCATTGGTGCCATAACCACCCTACCATATGGCCCACTTGTGTCTCCTAATCACACCTAAATTTACTTAAGTCCTGCTTCCAACTGCCCTCTCCACTAAAGGCCATAAACCAAAATTTTTCCAGGGTCTAGACTCGAACCTATGCCTCCCTAGAACCCCCAAACACCCTCAAATAATTAGCTATACCAGCCCAACACATGGAATTATATGAAAATCACAAACCCTTAATTTTTGGGATGTTACAATTCTACCCCATTAAAGAAATTTTGGCCTCAAAATTTACTTGATCAAAAGAGATGAGGATATTGATGTCGCATTGCCTCCTTAGGCTCCCACGTGGCTTCTTCTGAATCGTGATTACGCCATAGTGCCTTTACTATGGGAATAGATTTTCTTCTTAGCACCTTAACATCATGGTCTAAAATCTGCATCGGTTCTTCTTCAAATGTCATATCAGGTATTACCTCGATCTCCTCAATCGAAACTATATGAGAAGGATCCGAATGGTAGCGCCTTAGTATAGATACGTGGAATACATTATGTATCCGGTTTAACTCAGGAGGTAGCTCAAGCTGATAGGCGATTGGTCCAACAGGTTTTAATACCCAGTAAGGTCTAATGAATCTGGGGCTTAGCTTGCCCTTCCTCCTAAACTTCAGAATCTTCTTCCAGCGTGAAACTTTTAAGAAGACAAAATCTCCTACTGAGTACTCGATTTCTTTACACTTTAGATCTGCATATGACTTCTTCCTGTCAAAAGCTTCTTTTCATCGACCCCGTATCAACTTCACATTCTCTTTAGTTTCTGAAATTATCTTTGGACCCAACAATTGTCGCCACCCAATTCTATCCAACACTTAGGGGTATGACACCTATGACCATATAATGCCTCGTATGGTGCCATTTGAATACTTGATTGATAGCTATTGTTGTAAGCAAATTCCACCAACAGTAAATAGTCCTCCCAACTACCTTTGAAATCAATCATATAGCTCCTTAACATGTCCTCCAGAATTTAAATTACCCTTTCCGACTGGCCATCAGTCTGTGGATGGAATGCTGTGCTGAAATCTAACCTTGTACCCAGAGTTTCCTGTAGCACTCTCTAGAACTGAGATGTGAATCTAGGATCCCTATCCGAGATGATAGACAGTGGCACCCCATGTAACCTTACAATCTTTGCCATATACAACTTTTCCAATTTCTGCAAAGAGTAATCAGTGCAAACCAGTATAAAGTGGGTAGACTTAGTCAACTGATCAACAATTATCCATACCGAATCTTTCTTAGTAGGCGTTAGGGGTAGCCTACTCACAAAGTCCATGATTACCTTCTCCTACTTCCAGAGTGGAATTTTCACCGGTTGCAGTAATCCAGAAGGTAGTTAATGCTCAACCTTTACTTGCTGGCATGTCAAACTCTTACTTACAAAATCAGTCACCTCACGCTTAAGTCTTGGCCACTAATACAGTTCACGTAAATCTCAATATAACTTGTTTCCATCAGGATGCATAGCGTATGGTCTACTATGAGCCTCCCACAAAATCGTTTGCCTTAACTCAGAGTCCTTCGGTGCACAAACTCTTCAACGGAAGCATAATACTCCCTCACTATTCATCTCAAAATCCCCAATCTCTCCTTTCTTCACTGTTGAAGATGAGAAACCAATGACTCATCCAACATCTATTTCTCTTTAATCTGACCAATCCAAGTTGGTTTCACCTGCAGTTCTGCTAACAAACTTCCATCCTCAAAAAGGCTGAGACAAGCGAACATTGTTCTTAGATCAGATACCACCTTACGACTCAGTGCGTCTGCTACCACATTAGCTTTTCTTGGATGGTACTCAATCGAGCAATCATAATCTTTCAGCAACTCTATCTATCTTCGTTGCCTAAGATCCAACTCCTTTTGGGTAAGGAGATCTTAAGACTCTTATTTTCGGTGTAGATGATGGACTTTTCCCCGTACAAATAATGTCTCCATATCTTTAGTGGAAACAATACCCCAGCTAATTCTAAGTTATAAGTGGGGTAGTTCACCTCGTGCGGCCTAAGCTGATGAGATGCATACGCCACCACCTTCCCTTCTTACATCAGCACACAACCTAAACCTGTGTGCAACGCATCACAGTAGACAACGAATTCTTTTCCAGCCTCTGGCTATATTAATATCGGAGCTTCAGTTAGAATCTTTTTCAACTTCTCAAAACTCTCCTGCTGTTTATCCGTCCAAACAAATGGTACCCCCTTACGTAGTAGCTTAGCTAGGGGTGCAACAATCAGTGAAATCCCATCAATGAAGCGTCTGTAATACCCGGCCAAACTCAAAAACTTCAGTTATTTGATATCGACTTTGGTGGCGTCCAATCTAACACGGCCTCAATTTTTTGAGGATGAACCCTAATCCCCTCCACAGACACGACATGCCCCAAAAATGTCACCTCTCGCAGCCAAAACTTGCACTTGCTAAATTTAGCATAGAGTTATTTTTCCCTCAATATCTACAGAACAATCCGAAGATGTGAATCATTCTCCTCATCAGTTCTTGAATACACCAGAATATCATCTATGAACACCTACACGAATCGATCTAGATAGGGTTGGAAGACCCGGTTCATCATATCCTGAAAGCAGCTAGTGTATTCGTTAACCCAAACGGCATGACCAAAAACTCATAGTGTCCATAACGAGTTTGGAATGTAGTCTTGTACACATCTACCTCTTTGACCCTTAACTGATGGTACCCCGACTTCAGATCTATTTTAGAGAAAACTGAAGCTCCTCGTAGCTGATCAAACATATCGTCTATCCTTGGTAGCGGATACTTGTTCTTAATCGTTAGCTTGTTTAGCTGATGATAGTCAATACACATACCCATTGACCCATTCTTCTTCTTCAGAAATAATACCGGCACTCCCCACGGGGACACACTTGGCCTAATAAATCCTCGATCCAAAAGCTCTTGAATTTGAACCTTTAATTCCACGGCTCCTTTGGTGCCATCCTATAAGGGGCGATGGACATTAGAGCCATTCCCGGTAAAAGCTCAATGTCAAATTCGACCTCATAGTTTGGAGGCAATCCCTAAAGCTCTTTAAGAAATACATCAGGGTACTCCTTTACAGTCCTGACATCCCAACAGACAAACTCTTAATCTCAGATGTGCTGACATAAGTTAAGAACGCCTCACAACCTTTGCGAACCAGTTTCTTGGCCCTTAACGCTGAGATTACATTGGACAAATAATTCCTCCACTCCCCTATCACGATCACCTCTTCATCCTCTAAAGTATTTAATACCATACGCTTAGTAGTGCAATCTAAATTTGCACGGTGTTTTACTAACCAATCTATGCCCAGAATGAGATCAAACTCGCCAAATGGCAGTTCCATCAAATCTAGCGAAAAGACAACCCCTTGAACCTCTAGAGGCACATCTCTAAACAATTTATTCACTACTACAGACTGTCCTAAAGGTCTAATCACCGATATCTCTTTATCAGCAAGTTCAAATTGTATACCCAAAGTTCTAGACATAGTACATGCAACATAAGAGTGCGTCGACCCAATATCAATTAAAGAAGAAAAATCTCTTTCTCTCTGCGGGGCTATTAGTACCCGAAACTCATCTCAAAGACTATCCTCAAATCGCACACAACGCTCGTAATTGGTCGTGACTATACCCCGAGCATACCAGCTTAATCGTAGAAACTCTGCCTCACACTTTGCTACGGACTTATTCCCCTGGACCAAATTCAAAAATTCATTTCTCCGGGCATCCATATAACTTGCCCAAACATATTTCCCTTGGAAGGCTGACTTAAAGAAATCCCAGGTTAATCGGTTGGCTTGCATGCCTTCCCTCATGGTAAGCCACCATTGATATGCCTCATCCCTTAGTAAAGACACTGCTCATTTCAATTTCTCTTCTGCAGTGGAATCTAGGTCATCCATGATTCACTCTACTGCCTCTAACCAATACTCTGCTACATTCGAGGCTATACCAGAGATGCCCCTGAAGATTTTCACCCCGTTTGATCGGAGTCGCTCAAAATTGACCCTTGGGCCACTAACCCAGTACTCGCTCCAGCCACTCTTTCCAAAACCCATAGCATCGCTTGGGATAAAGCATCATCCCCTCTGGCTCAGTCATGAGAACCTGTCTCAGTCATTGGAGATGTCGGCGCCTCCCTTTCGGGTATATGCCCTGATGTTGAGGATCCAGCCCTAGCACCTTGGCCTCTACCATGGCCACGTGTACCCTATCCGTCCTCTTGTACTCATATTGGTGTAACGTATTAATGTATTTAAGAGTTTTATGCATCAGCTTATCATTCATGTAATTATTAACAAATATTTTATGAAAAGAACATAGTAATAAGAGTAACTTTCGTAAATCTATTTTACTAAAGTTTCAGTCTCTATAGTCTCAGTTTCCTTAAATAAGAGGTCAGCATACTACTATCCTTAGTAGTTTATCAGTACAGTCGCTATAGCATATAATAAAGTATAAGATCAGGAAACTTACGGATTTGGTGCCGGAGACTCGGTGTGCCATACTTCCAATAACATCGTCACTTTTTTAAACCATAATTTAAACATATTTGGAAAAATTTTAAACCCATTCCACAGTCGAATTTTACAATCGGGCTCTGATACCATCAAATGTAACACCCCAAACATAGCTTAGACGTTATGGCCAGATCTAGCATGTCACATCAAAAGGTTGTTTAAAACCTATACGTTCGTTAAAAACTTTGTATCCTTTTTGAAACTCTGAATTTCGTTGTTTGTAAAAACAAGAGTTGCTTAAAGTGTATTCTTGTAAAGATGATATTATTTTCGAAAACTTTGTTTGTTGCAGAAGTCTAACTTTAAGAATTGCGAAAACATGATATTTTAAAAACTGTTGTTATTGTTTTTAATCTGAATTTCGTTGTTTGTAAAAACAAGAGTTGCTTAAAGTGTATTCTTGTAAAGATGATATTATTTTGAAAACTTTGTTTGTTGCGTCTAACTTTAACAAAACATGATATTTTAAAAGCATTGTTTTTAAAACCAAAGGTTTAACGTTTAACAATTCATATATAGCGAAATTACCAAATGAAAGTTTTTTAAAAAAATCCAATGGCCTTATTACACAAAATATTAACCCAAAAATAATAAAATAAAATAAAACCAAAATTTCTAAGTTTCGTTAAGAAGCAAATCCGACATTGTAACACCCATATCCCTCGCCAGAGTAGGGTTGACTGATGCTACTTTACTAACCACCAAGTTTATTTAATCACTTGAATCTTAATACTTAATAAATGATATTACAATAAACAAAACATCAATTTGATTATAATATCAATTGCATTATACATAATAAAAGAAGTAAACTTATTTTATACTATAGAGCACTATTCATTTAGTCATTTCAAATAGGGTGGCCGAATATAAACTATTTTTCAAAGGTTAACTCACACCTATTTATCACATGTATATTCAATCACATGCAAACCTAATTAGTTATTAACACAAATGACTACTAACCTTTAAAATTGTCTTGACCGATTGCATATTTATGTTTATAAACAAAATTTCAAATTAATTATTGCCTCAACTAAGTTCATCAAACATGCATGTAATATCTACTTAAACTTATGGATAATGTCTCTATCAAAATTTTATAAATTTCCTATTCTTTAGCAAAAATTCTACCACATCCGAATATGCACAAACACATATCACATTTCAAGCATACATATATATAACTAACTAGACATATTCATGAGCAATGTACTTAAAATATACTTGTTTACTATGCCGAATTGACCTGTTTAAGAATCATGTAAAAGACCAAATACAAACAAACCATAGCACCATAATTTGATCATTTCATCATCGAATCACCTCATTTGAACTTAAAAAGAAATACACATACCCAATATCTTTTATAACCTATCATTACTAACCTATGAACAAAACACAACTATGGTTCAATATAATCGAGTATACAATTAATTATTCATACCACATCACCCAACTCATATTTTCCTTACCATATTGAATTAATCCTTGATTGAGTTTGTACAAACATTAACGATATAAACCGACAATTATATCAAAAGCTTGATAAACATACTTAACCAAAAATTTAGCCATATTCGCATGGCCATTATATACATGAACAAAAAGTTTTCAACAAACAAGGTCAAGTCTTTCCTATACATGCCTCTATCCAAAACCAAAATGAAAGAGTACCAAAATTAGATTGATAGTGTGGTCGACTGTCTTGACGATCCCGTTGAGCAGGTAGCCTTTACCTAATCTATAAAACAGGTGAGAACATTACACACAAATAAGTTTACTAACTTAGTAAGTCCCAAGCTCATAATAATACTACATTCAATTACTTAAACATTTAAATCATTCAACTCAACTATGTTATCATATTAAAATTTCTTTCACCTTTAACACTACTATTTGAAAACCGAATCTCCATGATAGTACATTCAAGCTCAAACTCAGTCATATAATACTTGTGCACATCAATCGTAATCTCAAATATACATAACACCGTATCGTAATATTAGTTAAACTCTAGTAACATTAAACATATCAAACCTTACTTACTTACTCGAGCATTTAACTAGATACATTAGCTACAATTTACCTTGAACAACAATTCGGTTTCTCCTTTGTAAAACACATCACCGCATAAAGCACCTGCTAGGCATTAAAGCCGAAATAAATCATCGACAAGGCACGCTAGGCACGAAGCTTTGAATATGTCACCCAGACTAAGCTCGCTAGGCACGAAGCACGAATATGTCACCCAGATTAAGCTCGCTATGCACGAAGCCGAATATGTCACCAAGACTAAGCCTACTAGGCATGAAGCCCGAATATGTCACCGGCACTAAGCCTGCTAGGCACGAAGCCCGAATATGTATAGTTATCTTTCATTTCACATTTCATTGCGCTAAATTCACCACCACTTATAAATTCACGTATTATATCGAATAACAAACCAAAACACTTATTCACATTACTTTGAATAAAATTCCAACCAATCCATACCAATACTTTCACATTCGGCTAACACAAGGTTTTATACAAAACTCTATTGAATACTATCATTTAACACATTCATAAATAATTCAATAACCTATACTTGCTTAAGGACTTACCTCGGTTGTCGATAGACCGTGCAAATTGGCTATTCGAGAACCTTCGTCTTTCCCCGATCTAAATCCGTTTTTCTTTGCTCTTGATCTAAAACATATTCAAATTTAGCTCATTCAAGCACAATTCATATCAATTTAGTCCCTAAGCACATAAATGGGCAAATTACTATTTTACCCCTAATATTTCACGGCTTTTCAATTAAGTCCCAAGCATACAATACACAATATGTACTTAATTCAATTTTAATACTCCATGGCCGAATGCTATTTACCCTTATGCGAATCTATACAACTCAATTTTTGTACAATTTAACCTTTCATTAGTTAAAATGAATTAATCTCACCCATATACATAATTTATATAATTACAATTTACCCCCTTAGTTTCAATTTCCTTGTAATTTAGTCCCCAAACAAAACATAAGAGTTTCATGAAATTCGGTCTAATCCCCTTAAGAACCGAATCTCTTTCCCTCATTCACAAGTTCATATAATCATTTATTTTTTTTTCTTTATGCAATTATGCTCTCAACTATTTATTTCAAAAAAATTCAAACCTTAACACATACCTATTATCTAAAATTTCATATTCAACATGTTGATGTCCTAAATATATTCAATGTTCTTTCATCAAACCTAACAAAACCATAATGCTCATCCATGGCCGAACCTAATAGGAGCTTTAAACTCAAAATTTCTTTCATATATTTGATAGCATTCATGATAACTAACACAACCAAGCAAGAATTTATCAAAATTAAGCTAAATATTTCACCTTAATGGCACATGCAAAGGCCGGCCATGGAAGCTAAAATTGTCTCCCCTTCTTCTCTTTTGTTTCGTGAAAATGGTGAGGAAGATGAAAGAGAGAAGTAAAAATGTATTTCTTATTTTTTTATTATACTTTATTCATTTTCATTACTTAAAATAATCATTTAAAATTCCATTAACATATAATCACTTAATATATATATATTCACTCATCATTGCCGTCCACTACCCATATTTTTGGGTTATTTGACATGCAAAGCCCCTTCTTTTTATACTACACTTAAATTAAACCTTTCAATTTATTGAATGTTTCCTTTATACTTTACCTATTAGATCCTTTCTCTTAATTCAAACACACTAAACAATCAAATTCCCACAATTCAACACATATCACATAAAATAAAATAAATATCACAAGATTTCGAACTCAGATTCGTGGTCCCGAAACCACCGTTTTGATTATGGTCAAATTTGGTCTATTACAACTCTCCCCCCTTAAGGATTTTCGTCCCCAAAAATCTTACCGTTAAACAAGGTCGGATATTGTTGCTTCATTGAATCCTCAGGCTCCCACGTAGCCTCTTCAACTCCGTGACGATTCCACAAAACCTTCACTAACGAAATTCTTTTATTTCTCAACTCTTTTATTTCCCGAGCTAAGATACGGATAGGTTCTTCATCATATGTCAAATCAGATTGGATTTTAATCTCTGCCGGTGTGATCACATGAGACGGATCTGATCTGTACTTACGAAGCATCGAAACGTGAAATACATTATGTATCTTTTCTAATTCAGAGGGCAATCTCAATCTATAAGCAATAGGCCCAATACGTTCAATGATTTCATACGGTCCGATAAATCTCGGACTCAACTTGCCTTTCCGACCAAATCGGAGTACTTTCTTCCACGGGGAAACTTTTAAGAATACACGATCTCCTACTTGAAATTCAATGTCTTTACATTTCAAATCAGCATAGGACTTTTGTCGATCTGATGCTGCTTTCAAATTATCTTTGATTATGGCCACTTTCTGCTCGGTCTCTTTAATCAAATCAACCCCTGTATCTTATTCTCACGAGCTCACCCAAAGACAATGGTGTTCGACACTTTCGCTGTACAAAGCTTCATAAGGCGCCATCTTGATACTAGATTGAAAATTGTTATTATAAGTAAATTCAATCAAAGGTAGGTATCGTTCCCACGCACCTTCAAACTCGAGAACGCAACATCTCAACATGTCCTCAAGTATCCGAATAGTTCACTCGGATCGACTGCATGTCTGCGGATGAAAAGTCGTACTAAAATATAGTTTAGTACCTAAGGCATCTTGCAACTTCTTCCAAAAGCTGCGATGTAAATCTCGTCTCTCATCAAAACAATGGAACTCGGTACTCCATGCAATCTCACAATTTGCGATACATACAATTCAAAGAAGTTTATCGAGTGAGAAGTCTATACGAACCGACACAAAATGAGCTGATTTAGTCAGTCTATCAACTATAACCCAGACGGCATCTTTCTTACTCGGTGTCATAGGAAGACAGGATACAAAATCCATTGTAATTCTATCCCATTTCCATTCGGTATCATGATTGGTCAAGTAGTCCAGATGGCGCTTGATGCTCGACTTTTACTTGTCGACATTAAGCACTTAGAAACAAATTAAGATATATCCGTTTCATGCCGGGCCACCAATAGAAGCTGTTTCAAATCGTTATACATCTTCGTATACCGGATGTACCGATAGCGTCGACCACTATGAGCCTCACTCAAAATCATCTCAGATCAAATCGAGTTCTTTGGAACACACATTCGATTTTAAAATTCAAACAATCATTTGCATCAATCGAAAAATCGATTACACTTTTCACACTAAATTCGACTAGCAATCAAATCTTCATCAACTTTCATGCATCACAAATTTGCTTTGAATAAACAATGGTCTTGCTCGTCACTCGGCTATGATCGAACCATCACTAGACATAGCCATCTGTGCATTCATTGCACGAAGAGCAAATAATGATTTCCGACTTAACGCATCCGCAATAACGTTAGCTTTTCCCGGGTGATAGTCAATCACCAATTCATAGTCTTTCAACAGTTCTAGCCACCTGCGTTGTCTCAAATTAAGGTCTTTCTGAGTCATTAGATACTGCAGACTTTTGTGATCCGAGTAAACATGGCATTTCTCGCCAAATAAGTAATGATGCTAATCTTCAGTGCGAACACAATGGCTGCAAGCTCTAAATCATGCGTCGGGTAATTTCTTTCATGCGGCTTCAATTTTCTTGATACGTAGGCTACTACCCTACCTTCCTGCATCAATACACAGCCCAAACCATTTAAGGAAGCATCAGAATACACAACAAATTCTTTACCCGATTCAGGCTGAGCTAACACTGGATCTTCGGTCAAAAGGGCTTTCAACTGCTCGAAACTTTTTTGGCACTTCTCTGACCACTCAAACTTGACATCTTTCTGTAGTAGCTTTGTCAAAGGTGCAGCTATCATAGAAAAACCTTTCACAAACCGTCTATAATAGCCGGCAAGTCCCAGAAAACTTTGAATCTCAAAAACATTCTTCGGTGGCTTCCAATTAAGTATAGCTGAAATTTTGTTTGGATCGACTCGAATACCTGATGCTGAAACAACATGTCCCAAGAAGCTGACTTCTTTCATCCAGAACTCACACTTGCTAAACTTCACATACAACTGTTGATCTCTCAAAGTTTGTAGCATTAATCTCAAATGATCGGCATGCTCGGTTTCATTTTTGGAGTAGATTAGTATATCATCAATAAACACTACTACAAACCGATCCAAAAATTGTTTGAAGACTCGATTCATTAAATCCATAAAAACTGCAGGTGCATTAGTGAGTCCAAAAGGCATAACCAAAAACTCAAAATGTCCGTACCTCGTCCTAATGCAATCTTTGGCACATCTACATCTCTCGACTCAAGAATCGATAGTAACTCGATCTCAAATCTATCTTTGAAAATATCAAGCCCTTTCAACCGATCAAACAAATCATCAATTCGAGATAACGGTACTTATTCTTTATAGTTACCTTATTCATTGTCGATAATCAATACACATTCGCATCGTTCCATCTTTCTTCTTCACAAAAGAATCGTGCACCCAAGGGAAAAACTTGGCCGTAAAACCCCTATCATCAACTCTTGCAATTCCGCTTTCAACTCTTTTAACTCAGAGGTGCCATCCGATCACGGAGTTATCGAGATCGAGTCATTCTCAGTATTAATTCAATGCCGAACTCAATCTCTTGTACTGGTGGTAAACCTGGTAGTTCTTCAGGAAACACGTCTGGGTATTCACACACAACCGGTGCAGATTCAATATGCTTTTCAGACACTTTATTATCCAGTACATGGGCCAAATAAACTTCACACCCTTTCTCACATACTTCGGGCTAACATCAAGATATTCTTAGGAAACCCACTTAAATCATCGGATTCTATTCGATGATCTCTCCGCTTCGCATCTCAAATCAATAAGCTTTCTTTTGTAATTCAACACTGCATCATGTGAAGTTAACCAGTCCATCCCCAAAATTAGGTCGAACTCATCGAAGGGCAACAACATTAAATCACCGGGAAGCAAGAATCCCGAATCATCAATGGGCAACCTCTACACACTTTATTAACAAGTACGCATCTACCCAAAGGGTTGGACACACGAATCACAAACTCAGTAGACTCAACTGGCAGAGTCTTACTGATTACTAGAGTTTCACACACATATGAATGAGTCGAACCAGGATCAATCAATGCAATCACAGTAGTATCATAATGGGCGAAAGTACTAGAAATGACATCGGGGGAGGAAGCATCCTCTCTGGCTCGTGTAGCATAAGCTCTAACTGGAGCTCTAGCCTCAGATTGAACTGCAGTGTTCTTCGTTCCTCTTTGACTACCACCTACATTGCTTGAATGTCTGGGTGGCCTGCCTCGTACTGTCGCGTTGCTCGACTTAATGTTCTGAACTGTATTCTTCTTAACTAACATCGACATTCTCTAATAAAATGATCTGACGATCCACATTTAAAGCAAGACCGATCATGGAATCTACAACTCCCATAATGCCATTTCCCACAATGCTTGCATTCAACTCGATTCTGTGGAACGTTACCAACACTGGCCATCGAGGTAGTTCGGGAGTCCACTGGAGGTCGTTCACGTCTAGGTACATCTGAAGTAGCTTTATGTCAGCTGAAATCATCTTGGAACTTTTTAGATGTGGAATGAAAATTCTTACTCGACGATCTCTTTCGAGTGTCTCTAGCTTCTGTCTCAGCCTTCCTTTTCTCTTTCTTGAGCTCTTCAGCTTTGCAAGCTCGCTCAACTAATATCACAAACTCTTGAATTTCAAGAATGCCAACAAGCAACTTTATATCTTCATTTAGACCGTCTTCAAACCTTTTGCACATAATAGCTTCAGTAGAAACACACTCTCTAGCATATCTGCTGAGCCTGACAAATTTCCGTTCATATCTGTCATAGTCATTCGCCCCTATTTCAGTTCAAGAAATTCTTTTCATTTTTGGTCGATGAACCTCTGGCTAATATATTTCTTGCGGAATTCATTCTGGAAGAAATCCCACGTCACTTTTTCTTTCGGGACCACTGATACTAGTGTATTCCACCAGTGATATGCAGTGTCCCGAAGTAAAGATATAGCACACTTCAAGCATTCCTCTGGAGTACAAGATAGCTCATCAAGTACCCGAATAGTATTATCAAGCCACATTTCAGCTTGTTCTGCATCATCATCATCATTGGCCCTGAATTCTTCGGCCCCAAACTTCCTGATTTTATCAACTGGAGGCCTACTAGATCTCATTGGATCTATCATCGAAGTCTTTGTAGGAATCGAGTTGGATTATTCGGGGTGAAAGTTAGGTACAATTTGGGTTAGTCTGAATAAACTAGGTAAACCACTCATTCATCATCCGGTAGAATGCTTGTTTAGCCTCCCCTTATGGCTACCCGAATCGGTCGAGAGTCTCATCAAGACCGATCCGTGTGCACGGTCAGGCTACTACTTCTACATCATCCGCTACGGCTCTCTCAGGATCAGTGTCCATTTACTATATAAAACACAGTTTAGAATGTCAGAAGTCGCCACACTATCAATATATGAAAAAGGCATGTATAGCTAGACTCACACGCTCTACGGTAGTCCTAGAATCGACTAAACCGTAATAAAATAAAATGTAACACCCATATCTATCACCGGAGTAGGGTTGACTGATGCTACTTTACTAACCACCAAGTTTATTTAATCACTTGAATCTTAATACTTAATAAATGATATTACAATAAACAAAACATCAATTTGATTGTAATATCAATTACATTATACATAATAAAAGAAGTAAACTTATTTTATACTATAGAGCACTATTCATTTAGTCATTTCAAATAGGGTGGTGAATATAAACTATTTTTCAAAGGTTAACTCACACCTATTTATCACATGTATATTCAATCACATGCAAACCTAATTAGCTATTAACACAAATGACTACTAACCTTTAAAATTGTCTTGACCGATTGCATATTTATGTTTATAAACAAAATTTCAAATCAATTATTGCCTCAACTAAGTTCATCAAACATGCATGTAATATCTACTTAAACTTATGGATAATGTCTCTATCAAAATTTTATAAATTTCCTATTCTTTAGCAAAAATTCTACCACATCCGAATATGCACAAACACATATCACATTTCAAGCATACATATATATAACTAACTAGACATATTCATGAGCAATGTACTTAAAATATACTTGTTTACTATGCCGAATTGACCTGTTTAAGAATCATGTAAAAAGACCAAATACAAACAAACCATAGCACCATAATTTGATCATTTCATCATCGAATCACCTCATTTGAACTTAAAAAGAAATACACATACCCAATATCTTTTATAACCTATCATTACTAACCTATGAACAAAACACAACTATGGTTCAATATAATCGAGTATACAATTAATTATTCATACCACATCACCCAACTCATATTTTCCTTACCATATTCGAATTAATCCTTGATTGAGTTTGCACAAACATTAACGATATAAACTGACAATTATATCAAAAGCTTGATAAACATACTTAACCAAAAATTTAGCCATATTCGCATGGCCATTATATACATGAACAAAAAGTTTTCAACAAACAAGGTCAAGTCTTTCCTATACATGCCTCTATCCAAAAACCAAAATGAAAGAGTACCAAAATTAGATCGATAGTGTGGTCGACTGTCTTGACGATCCCGTTGAGCAGATAGCCTTTACCTAATCTATAAAACAGGGAGAACATTACACACAAATAAGTTTACTAACTTAGTAAGTCCCAAGCTCATAATAATACTACATTCAATTACTTAAACATTTAAATCATTCAACTCAACTATGTTATCATATTAAAATTTCTTTCACCTTTAACACTACTATTTGAAAACCGAATCTCCATGATAGTACATTCAAGCTCAAACTCAGTCATATAATACTTGTGCACATCAATCGTAATCTCAAATATACATAACACTGTACTCGTAATATTAGTTAAACTCTAGTAACATTAAACATATCAAACCTTACTTACTTACCTGAGCCTTTAACTAGACACATTAGCTACGATTTACCTTGAACAACAATTCGGTTTCTCCTTTGTAAAACACATCACCGGCATAAAGCCTGCTAGGCATTAAAGCCCGAAATAAATCACCAACACAAGGCCCGCTAGGCACGAATATGTCACGAATATGTCATAGGCACGAAGCTAAGCACTAAGCACTAAGCAAAGGCACGAAGCCCGAATATGTCACCGACACTAAGCCTGCTATGCACGAAGCCCGAATATGTCACCGGCACTAAGCCTGCTAGGCACGAAGCCCGAATATGTATAGTTAATCTTTCATTTCACATTTCATTGCGCTAAATTCACCACCACTTATAAATTCACGTATTATATCGAATAACAAACCAAAAAACTTATTCACATTACTTTGAATAAAATTCCAACCAATCCATACCAATACTTTCACATTCGGCTAACATAAGGTTTTATACAAAACTCTATTGAATACTATCATTTAACACATTCATAAATAATTCGATAACCTATACTTGCTTAAGGACATACCTCAGTTGTCGATAGACCGTGCAAATCGGCTATTCGAGAACCTTCGTCTTTCCCCGATCTAAACTGCTTTTTCTTTGCTCTTGATCTAAAACATATTCAAATTTAGCTCATTCAAGCACAATTCATATAAATTTAGTCCCTAAGCACATAAATGGGTAAATTACTATTTTACCCCTAATATTTCACGACTTTTCAATTAAGTCCCAAGCATACAATACACAATATGTACTTAATTCAATTTTAATACTCCATGGCCGAATGCTATTTACCCTTATGCGAATCTATACAACTCAATTTTTGTACGATGTAACCTTTCATTAGTTAAAATGAATTAATCTCACCCATATATACATAATTTATATAATTACAAATTTACCCCCCATAGTTTCGATTTCCTTGTAATTTAGTTCCCAAACAAAACACAAGAGTTTCATGAAATTTGGTCTAATCCCCTTAAGAGCCGAATCTCTTTCCCTCATTCACAAGTTCATATAATCATTTATTTTTTTTCTTTATGCAATTATGCTCTCAACTATTTATTTCAAAAAAATTCAAACCTTAACACATACCTATTATCTAAAATTTCATATTCAACATGTTGATGTCCTAAATATATTCAATGTTCTTTCATCAAACCTAACAAAACCATAATGCTCATCCATGGCCGAACCTAATAGGAGCTTTAAACTCAAAATTTCTTTCATATATTTGATAGCATTCATGATAACTAACACAACCAAGCAAGAATTTATCAAAATTAAGCTAAATATCTCACCTTAATGGCACATGCAAAGGCCGGCCATGGAAGCTAAAATTGTCTCCCCTTCTTCTCTTTTGTTTCGTGAAAATGGTGAGGAAGATGAAAGAGAAAAGTAAAAATGTATTTCTTATTTTTTTTATTATACTTTATTCATTTTCATTACTTAAAATAATCATTTAAAATTCCATTAACATATAATCACTTAATATATATATTCACTCATCATTGCCGTCCACTACCCACATTTTTGGGTTATTTGACATGCAAACCCCCTTCTTTTTATACTACACTTAAATTAAACCTTTCAATTTATTGAATGTTACCTTTATACTTTACCTATTAGATCCTTTCTCTTAATTCAAACACACTAAATAATCAAATTCCCACAATTCAACACATATCACATAAAATAAAATAAATATCACAAGATTTCTGACTCAGATTCGTGGTCCCGAAACCACCGTTTCGATTAGGGTCAAATTCGGTCTATTACAGACATATGGCCACCTCCGAGTCCTCCATAGATCCAAATCCTCTAACGCTGGGGATTACCTACATGGTTGAAAGAAAAGGGGTGAGTTATGAGAACTTAGTGTGTAATCCCCTATAACGGTCACTATCTAGGCTTGAGACCATACGGTATCGGTCTTGGCCTAAGCCCTATTCGGTAACAAGCTGGGCCTAAGCCCCAAAATCATCTCAATATATGTGAATATGTGCCCACCCCAATCCTACCAGCTGTCAAACTCTCCACCCGTACATACCAATCACACCATGTGGGGACCATGTCAACCCACCCAGCCAATCCTCACCAATAATGCAGTCAAGCTGCTAATCACGGTATATGTGTCTGAGCCACTAAAACGGTAGGTGGCGATGCCACTCAAATGGTATGTGACAGAGCCACTAAAACGGTATGTGGCAGAGCCACTAAAATGGTACTTCCTCTAGTCATCAAACCCAACCCATGCAACATGATATGAATATAGTGTTTACAAGTATAAACAGTATAAATAAAATCACATACACAATATTTAACCACAATCATGGGTATAACGATCATTTTGTCACCTAAGGTAAAACGGTAATCTTCACCCCTTTAGGGGTATTTCGGTAATTTACCCTCTTAGGGTATTTCGGTAATTTACTCTTGCAATGGCCTTTTCGAAGGCCTAATGTCTCCTCGAGCTACTCGATTACCATTTTCGGTCAATATAGTGCTATTGGGCCTAAAACTCAATTTTGGCCCAATCAGGCCCACACGCTCGTGTAGCCCATTCTGTTCGTTTTCAGTCTCGATTCTGCGGACTTCGCTGTCACATCAGTTGTTCAGTCAATTTTCCATCAGCTTTGCCTGTGTGGGCTCGTTAGCCCATTGGGCCCATTTAGACCGTTTTGGCTCGATAAAACCCATTACAGTCTCATGTTCACGAAAGTGTTCGTAACACTCTCAACGATCTATCAACATCGCTAGTGGCTTAATTTATCACTACGAACATTCGCACGTTCAAGTGCCTCGGTTGCCAGGTTTCTGGCTTCCCGACATTTTGGCTTATGGCCAAATCACAGAACATCACATGCTATCACAAACAATGGTGTGAGATTACACACCTGATTATGAGTTCTGCTTTCTAATGCTTCCAAAATAGCTATAGTGATAGTTGACAATAAGTTAGTCTCTACCTTGATAATCTTAACTTGAAACACTAACTAGGCTAACCTCACTAACCACTAATGCAGTTTCCTTACGTGCTGATAATAAGTTAGTCTCTACCTTGATAATCTTAAATTGAAACACTAACTAGGCTAACCTCATTTACCATGAATGTGGTTTCCTTTTGTGCACCAAGTCCTCGTCTCTATCCTTTGGCTAATAAAATCAAGACCTTAACATACATTGATTAGAAAAAGGGCATTAGTACCTAACCAACATTCGCCCCCCAAAGAGAAAAAGAGAGACCGAAATTCCTACTCAAACAATCACAAAGAACATCTTCATAGCAATATAGTCAGAAAGCATTTAAGAATCATTACCCTTACCAAAGTACCACAAAATCGGCAGTTGCTCAACAAGGGGTTTCAACTCTCACAAAAGAGAACAAACGTGATTCGAGATGGAGAAGAGTAAACAGATTTTCCTGGACAATAAAGAGTTAAGATTGAGTGTTTCGGCTTTAGTAGAGAGAAAAGAGAGAAAAGCAAAAAAAGTAAAGGGAAAAAAAACCTTACCTTGTAACCAAAGAAAACCGAATAGGAAAGGAAGATTCGGTAGAAAAGGCTAGCAACTAATGATGAAATAAAGAGAAGAAGATGGAAGAAAAAGGCTTAACAGTTCATGGAACAGCCACAACAAAAGGATGTATAAAAGAAGAGGGAATAAGGTTGAATTAGGCAAAGGTTCAAAGAGAAAAGAATCAGACATACATCCCGAATGGTAGAAAAACAATACCTAAAACGGCACTTTAGAAAATCCCGAAAGGAACACTCAAAATAAAGAAAAGTTTTTAGTCTCACATCATCACAAAAGACCAAAAATGGTATCCTCAGACTCCCATCCAGCTGAAATTCCCTTAGTTAGATCCCTACTTTCGGCCAACACCTCCCACACCCATCACTTCCACGATTTCCTCCACTTTTTCCTCCTAACATTGCTCCCTTTCATCCGTTCGAATTGTTTGACCTAGTCTCCAACCAACCCCTTGCAGAGTTCTAACCGAACTCTACTTCTTCCACTCACCTAACATAAAATAAAAGCCTTTAATTTGCCACTTGTGGGATTCGAACCCCTTCCCTCCTTGTTCTCCCATTGACGCCAAAATCACCCTGCCACATGGCCTACTTGTGTATCCTAATCACACCCAAATTCACTTAAGTCCTGCTTCCAACTGCTCTCTCCAGTAAAGGCCAAAAACCAAAATTTTTCCAGAGCCCAGAATCGAACCCAGGCCTTCCTTGAACCCCCAAACACCCTCAAATAACTAGCTATACCAGCCCAACACATGCAATTATGCAAAAATCAAAAACCCCTAATTTTTGGGATGTTACACTCTAACTAATTAATCTTTTTTGTTTCCTTGATCACATTCGACTGAAGCCGCTCAGTCATTGACCTTTGACTCAGAAATTTAGATTGCACACCAATAGCCCTTTTTAGATCTTTAAGTATAATCTGAACACAATAGCATCCCTAGCTACCTGATTATCGCCCTTAGATTTGAGCATCTTAGCAAACCTGCTAATTTCTAGATTGGGCACACTACCGGAGTAGAGGACTCAGTGCGAGCCACTTGACTATGCTCACCGCGCCCTCGCATACTACATTCGTTTATACTGCATGCATTCATAATATTTACCTAAAATTCAGAAATCTAATGTTTAGCTTAAGTTATTAAAATTCCTAAGTCTAAAGTTTTATTGAAGTTATCATAGTTTCCTTTCTAAATCAGAAGGGTTTATACTGTACAGTCTTTAAAACTCAACAATTTTGCCCAAGTACTAAAGTAACTAAAGTAAAGAGTTTCTTAGTTGGATTGGCACTGGAGACTCAGATTCACATTTTTTGAAATTTAGTAATTTTTTATTCAAATTCACCTATATAAAAAAATTTTTTCATAATCAAAATTTCAAAACCTGTTATGCATAAAATTTTAAACCAAAAAACCAGAACCTGTAACACCTCTAACTTATAACCGTCGCCGAAATAGGGTTAAGAGACATTCCCGATCAATCATAACATTTAAACTTCATTATTCATACATCTTTAAAACATAATCAATCAATGTCATTAAGACCCTTAATGAGGTCTATGAGACCCTAAACATGCATTAAAAGGGGGTCACGACTAAATCGAACACATACAAAATTTTTCCAAAAACTTAACATTTTTCAAAGTTACAGAGGTCACACGCCCGCATGGGTAGGCTGTGTGAGGCACATCCGTGTGTCCAAGCCGTGGCAAAATAAGGCATACATACTAACTTGTCCATACGGCTGAAGACAAGCCCGTATGCTTCACTCATGGTCGACACTGACTTATTTCACACGACCAGTCACACACCCGTGTGTCCAGCCCGTGTACGAGTCTAACTTGTTTCAATTTGAAAACTTAAGAGACACGTTTGAGCCACACACCAGTGTGCTCAACCGTGTGGGCAAATATAGGCCATTTGCAAGGCCAATTTGCCATCCATACTATGGTCACACCTACAAGCATCAAACTATATAAATTCATTCTGCAAATGGCATCCAAAACATACCAATATAAGCACAAATTAACCTTTAACAAAATCATTTATTTCCATGCTCAATTTCAACTCAAGCATTCCTATCCAAAATATCAATTTCACATCAAGATCATATAAACCATTCATCATTCAATCCTCACCAAATCTAAACATGAAACATACCATTCCCATTTAACTAACTTATACAAAAATGATCATTCACTTAGAACAAATATACACATATTAATCATTCTTTTCATATGTCTAAAGCATATACCAAACTATTAACTATCAAGCCAAATCACATGGCAATATCCAAACTTCTCAAAACATACCGTAATTACTAGCCTATACATGGCATATAACAAATATATACATCTTCCAAAAGTACCAAAATAGATAGCCGATAGTGTGATTGACTCACTGACGATCCTTGGATCCGAGCTAGCTTTAATGACACTGTAAAATAGAGAAACACTTCACCCAGTAAGCTGAAAAGCTTAGTAAGTTCGACATATAATACATTTAACCTAACAATTCAATTTCAATATAAAAAATAAACTATCTCATAGTTCAATTCACAATAATACACAATCTCATCCCTTGTCATTACTCACATAATCATCCATCCATCCATATATGATATCATCAACCACATAGGTTCCGAACATACTTGTGCCATTACTTAAGTAACTATCACTTTATTACTCAATGCTCAACACCATAAATCATTTAGTCTTCTTTAACCATTTTATTTACTCGCAGACTTAGTGACAATTTCTTAGTCGAACCTTTAATATCATCGCACACTTAGTGCCTTTTACATTAAACCAAATTTAACTTGGTATCGCACACATGGTGCCAATCAATATAGTCGATGCTTTCTTTATTTTGTACAATTAGTGCCACAACACCCAAATCCATTTATAGAATTACTAATTCATCAACCCCGTATATTCATTCATCTCATAATATATGAACACGATTTAAACAATTCGTATTATATATGAACTTACCTCGGACGTTGAAATTACAAAACAAGTCGATCAATCGAGCACTTTGTCTTTGCCTCGATCTCGATCCAAATCTCTCTTTTCTTGATCTATATAATATTAAACACAACTCATTCAATCACCAATTCATTCAATTTAATCCAAACACACATATTTAGGGCATTTTACAAAACAACCCTCATATTTTCACATTTTGACATTTAAGTCCTTAATTCATAAAATCATCAAACGCATAATTTCACTTTATACAAGCTTAACTGAATTTTCCCCTAGATCATACAAGCCCAAAATAATTAATGTATTTTGCATTTTAGTCCTCCAATTTATCATTTTCACAATTTAGCCCAAAATAGTCAAATTCATCAAAAATTCAAAGACAAAATATGATAATCTATCACATATCTTTCATATTTTATCATCAACTATCACAAAGCTCAAGCATTCATCAATGGCACATCTCAAAATCACCATCAAGTTCTAAAATTACGACATGGGCTAGCTAGAACACAAAGCAACGATCACAAAAATGTAGAAATTATCAAAAACTAAGCTCAAAACATGCCTTGATTGAGCTATGCAAGTGCCGAATATACAAGAGCTTCAAACCCTCTTTTTCTTTCCTATTTTCGATGGAAGAACATCAAAGATGAATATTAATTTATCTATTTGTTTTATTAACCATCATAATAATTATCTATTTCCATTTTACCTTAATGAAACATTATAAAATCTTTAAATTGAATGTCCACTACGTCCATGCTATAATAAAATGACCTAATTTCATTTTAAGGCCTTCATAATGAAAACCCAACTCAATTTAACACATCATCACATAAATTGTCACTTTTACCTTTTATACAATTTAGTCCTTTTCTTAAATTAGGCACAAAATAATAAAATTAATTCACAAAACTTTCACACATGCTTAATCACATACTGCAAACACAAAAAATAATATTAAAATAATTTTTTGACCTCAAATTTGTGGTCTCAAAATCACTATTCTGACTAGGTCTAAACAGGGTTGTCACGCAACCCGAGTTTTACAACCTGGCTCTGATACCACTAAATATAAAATCCTAAACCTAGCCTAGAAGTTATGACTAGATATTGAGGAATTACATCAAATTGTTCAAAAGCTTTTGTTTTAATCATGCTCAGTGCATGTTTCGAAAACATAAAAGTTGGCAAACTCTCTTAGATGTTTAGAAAAACCAAAGTCCAAAACACTTATTTAAAACCCATAATTCAATTTTCAAATCGCTTATTTTGAAAGTACTAACTTTGGTAGATCATTTCCACTACTATGGCAAATAGTTGTTAAAAACCATATATTTATTTACAGAAAACACTTATGTGGTTATTAATCTTTGCAACAAAAATTTCCAGAGTTTTAATTTTGAAAACTAAATTTTTAGTTTGGTAAATCATACGACTTTGTACTTTAATGTAAAAACACCAAAATACAACAAATAGCGTAACAGAAAAAAACCAAAGAACAAAGTCCAAAACAAATTTACAGTCTAAAAATAATTAAAATAGAAACCAATTTATTTATTTAATCGGTAAATAATTTGAGCTCCCATATGTCGCCCAATCCTAAGTCTATAGTTCACCTGAAACATATTAAAAAACAAGTGAGCTAGAAGCCCAGTGTGTGTCTCGATCCACAAAATAGAATTTTACTTATAACATACAAAATACAAATACCAACACAGAACTTTACTTAAGATGAACACATTACCAGAAACATATGTCAGATCAGAATGTCATATTTTCGAAACATATACTGAATTAGAATGCCATATTTTCAGAAACTTATATCATATCAAAATGTCATATTATATCACAACAAAACCAATCCCTATCTGCTACACACCAACTCCGTCCAACCAATCACACCAATAGGACTACGTGAGTCCATCCATCCAATCACATCTAGTCGTGGTGGCATGCCACTCATAATGGTGCAGCTAAGCTGCCAAACGATATTGCGGTTTAACCATCAAAATTGTAATAAAATTGCCATATACAATTTCTCCAACATATCAAAACCACCCCCAATGCATGTGCAAAATCATAATAACACATACATATCACGTAGTCGAATAAGATATCATATCAGAACATATAACCAAATACAAATGTCACAAATGCTTTAGGAAAATAGTCATGCTTTTAAAAATTGTTGACACATATAATATACATGTAACTCACTTACCAAATGTATGAACACATATACCTCACTTCAAGTCATTTTTTAAGTAAATTAGACCCCACAGAGGGTCTAATTACAAACTACAAATTAAATCAGGCGTAAAAGAAAATTTCAAAAAAATGGGCAAAAAGCTTGTGTGGTTTTCCACGACCCAAATTACCAGCCTGTGTGGCCCAAACGGGCTACTTATCCTGCCCGTATGATTTCATGCCACATGGGCTACCTAAGCTGTCTGTATGATTTTACACTCCCGTTTGTCCCACACGACCTACCTGATTTGCTCGTGTAATCGCACATGCTCATATGCCCCCAAATGAGCTAACAATTGGCCAAACACACGACTGTGTGGCACACACGGTCTACCACACGACCTACCACATGGCCGTGTGAAGAATAATAGTTTTAGATTTCTTATTTTTTTTCCAGATTTATTTGTGAAGGCTCAAGTTAGAATCACACACTTGGATCAATTTCGACGTCTATAATAACCCATTTTTTAGTGTAATCGAAACAGTGGATTTTGGGACCACAAATTCGATCCCAGAAGAGAAATTCATTTTAGTATTATTTTATGATCTAAAGAATTATAGAAACATTGTGTGAATATTTTGTTCAGAAATTTTACCAATTATATGTCTAATTTGATGAAAGGACCAACTTGGATAAAATGAAAAAGTTGATGTTCTAGTAGCTATATGTATTAAATAGCTATGGAATTCAAAATTTGAGGTCCTTATATGGTAATTAGACTATTAAAAAATTTAGTAGATATTTTTGGTGAATTATCCATGGAAAATTAGAAAAGAAAAGGACTAAATTGGAATATTAAAAATTAATGGATGATAATAAATTTAATAGAAATATCATATTATTATTATCATCTTCTTCCCCAAAAAATACATTGAAAACATAGGAATGAGAAAGCAAGCTTTCTTTGCTTTAATTTTAAGTATAGTAATTTTATATTTCGAGATCTAATAGTTTAATCTATCTATTTTGGTGATTAATTTGTTAATATATCAAAGTATAGAAATTTGGCCATGGATGTAAATGCTGAAATTTTGAAATTTATGGTAGAAAATGAAAGGTTGTTGATAGATACACAACTTTTACAAAGAGATTTTGATGAAATTGTGATTTAGGGATTAAATTGAAAAGTTGTAAAACCCATGGAAATATTCTAATTTTTATGACATTTATGGGCTGCTATTATAACATGTAAAAATCAGTTAGGTTTGGAATAAGGATTATATTGCACAAATTTCAATTTTTGAGCCTAGAGACAAAATTGTCATTTATGAAAAGTATAGGGCAAAATGGTAATTTCACCTAGGAAGTGAATTGAGTTCAATTGAGTATGAAATGAATTAAATTGAGTTAAATTTACTCATATAGATCCGATTAGACCTCGTACGGAGTTAGATCGAGGAAAAAAGAAAATATCGGATCAGTAGTCTTTGTGAACACGAACATTATAGAGGTAAGTTTGTGTAACTAAAGTGTATGCATATAAGTTTAAATTGAATGTTATGATTGTGAAATGTATGATTGTCATGAATAAACATAAATCACATCTTTGAAAATGTCTGACATATGTTAAGTCTCGTTTGAATAAAAGAAATTCGATGGATACAAGATTTTCCCGTATTGAATGTTGTCCTATATATGTATCGGACATTATAACTCAGACGAGCATCCTGTTAAAAGCCTTCTCGAGCAGTCCAATCACATATTTCATGCGAGCATCCTAATCGGTAGTGATCCTGCATGTGTTGCGCACTATCGCAACTCTTTGTGAGCATCACGTTACATGATTTAATCGGTTGTGACCCAGCATTTATTGTGGACACAAACGTAACTCTTCGTGAGTGATTTGATATAGGTTCTTATGAGCTTCTTGACATGGCTCACTTGAACTTCCTCTTATGCTATCCAGAACTCCTTGATAATAACTCTTTGGAGATATCTATTAAGCTCAATGAGCTTCCTGTTATAAACTCTTATGAGTTTCCTATTTATCCCGGATAAGCATCCTATTACATCGGTCATCTGAGAATCCTATTACATGGCTCGAGAAAGTGCTTCCTAATTATGTGCCCTTATGGGTACCCCTGAATATGAATTGACGGATTACAGTTTTGTACACTTTGAGTGTATTACATGTGCATCCATTGATATTTAAAATAAATTTAATGGGTAAAAGTCCTGATATGAGACAATGTGAATTTGAGATGAATTATCAAAAGCACATACTTGAATTACATGGACATGAATTATACATGATATTTGAATACTTGATGTGGAAAGTATGTGTATATGGAAAAAAGGTTATTTTTCTGCTCATACAAGTTTATTGATATTTATATGAGATATACATGATTAATATGCTTTGTACATGCTACTTGATCAAATGATGAGAGAAATATTTGAACATGGAAATGATATTGTTTGATACATTGAAGGATGATGTACTTGATACATGAATGTGGAACATACTTGATGACTTTGTTCTTCCATGATATATTGAAAAATGTAATGGAAGGAATATGTGTATGAATCTTGCTTGATGACTATGTACATTCGTGAATTTAATCTATTATACGGATTATAGTGACTAACATGGTTGATGAGGATATGTGTTTAGGCACTTGGCCAACACTACTTGGGAATGAAATGTATGTTTATGTTTATAAAATAGTGGTAAGTTAAATTCCCAATTATACAAACTTACTAAGCTTAAAAGCTTATACTATTTTTAATTTCCCTGTTTTAAAGGAATTCAAAAGCTCATTGGGTTGGAAGCTTGGCAGAGATGTTTCACACTATCCATCGGTCCATTTGGTGCAAATGGTAAAATTAATTCTGGTTATAATGGCATGTATAGGTTAATTTGGGCAATGATGGCATGATAATTCTTTGGTTGTAACTAGCCATTGGAATGTCTAGTATTATGTATATTTTGATGAAAACTGTAAAGTCCTTATTCTGCTTGATGTGTTTGAAATGGTTGTGTGATGAAAAGCATATAAATCTAGTGATAAAAGGCTTTAAGTAAGCATAAATGAGAAAATATACTTATATTTATATATATGTGTATTTGTTAAGTTTAAACACTTGAACATAGGTAATGATAAGTCATGCATAAGATTCGATTTTGGCTTGATTTGAACGTTTTGTATTGACTTGAGAATGTGTTAAAATGTCAATGTAAGTGGAAGACATTGGGTGAGAAATAAAGCTTGGAAAATGGCCTTATTCTGTCCACACAGGTAGACACATGGGCGTGTGTCTCAACCGTGTGTGATACACGGCCATGTGCATGGGCGTGTGGTTTGGCCATGTATCCCCTGCATCTTAAAAATTAAGAAACATGAATGCTAAGGTATTATCACATGAGCAGAGAAACAGGCGTGTGTATCAACCGTGTGTGTCACACGGTCCAGTACACGGGCATGTGTCTTGGCTGTGCGACCCCTACACCAAATTATTAAAAATTAAATTGTTCGCATGGCCTAGCATATGGATGTGTCAAAATGGTAAAATTAAATTGACCAAATGGTCCTAGCCTGTTTCCTTATCATGTATACAAATTGAATGTTTAAAGTATGTGATGTCTCTGTTAAAAGATTTAGTTTATCAGTGGTGGAATATCTTGATTTTGTTGTGCCAAAAGAGAGGGTCACATGACCATATCTAAGTAAGAAAGAGAAATTGTCCAACTGAATAAATATGCCAGAGAATGTATTTTGATTGAAACTACAATGTGCAAGTGATTGAAGGTGGTTTAAATGAGGACATAAAAGTTTAGTCAGAATTTGTGAATAGAAAGATTTTGTTGTACTAGTTGATCGGGCATAAAAAAAAAAGATAATGAAGCTTAGCAAAGAGAAAAGATAGGCTGAGAACTAGAACTTCAAGTAGAATATTGACAAAAAAGTTATATCATTCATCCTCAGAATAATCAAAGAAATATTATGATCTTTCTACTGTTTCTATTGGATACTCTAGTAATGACAGAGGTACCCAATACTCAAGTCCAAGATCAAAGGTTACATCTGTAGTAAGTGTGGGAAATGTCAGAAACACTAAGCCCAAGTGTAAGTACTATAATAAACTACATTTTGGAGAATGTAGAATAAAAGGTGAAGCATGTTTTGAATGTGGTTATTTTTTACCATTATCTTAGAGATTGTTCGGAAAAAGTTGAAAAAGATATTAGTCAAATTTCAAGACTGAGTAACACAACTACCAGAGGTAGATCACCTCGCAACCCTGGAAATACAAATGGTAACCGAGGTGTGAAAAAAGACTTCATTGTAAAATCTGAAACACGAGCACCAGCTAGGACATATGCTATTTGTGCATGGGAAGGTACTTCTATGTCAGACGTTGTTATTGGTACTTTCTATCTTATTGATTCAGAAGTGATTATTTTAATTAATCTTGGTTTGACTTATTCATATAACTATACAAATTTAATATCTGGTAAAAATTACCTGTTGAGTTCATTGAATTCACGATTAAAGCATCCAACTCTCTAGAACAGTATATATGGGTTGATAAAATTGCAAGAATAGTCCGTTAATTATACTATATTATTTTTTCTCATTTGATTTGATGCTATTACTATTTGATGAATTTGATGTAATTTTGGAAATGGATCGGGTAGCTCTGCAAGATGCCTAGGCAAAAGGTAAACAAAAGTATATTATATTGAAATGTTAGGATGATGAAATGATCTGTCTTAAATTAGAAAAATTGAATGATTTGCCTACTGTGATATCAACCATGTCAGAATAAAAATGTATCAGAAAAGGTTATAATACTTACTTTGATTACTTGTTGGATACTAAAGCATCTGAGTCAAAGTTTAAACTAGTGGTTGTGGTATGCAAAAATTTTGATGTGTTCCAAAAATATTTCTTAGATTACTTTCGATCAGAGAAGTTGAATTTGCTATAGATCTTGTGCTTGAAATAGTATTGAAAAATGTATTTAAAGTTAAAAGTTTTTTGGAATTAGCCGATTATTATATTAAGATGTGAAATTTGAATGGTTTGATAAGTGTTAGCAAAGTTTTGACCAGCTGAAAAAGCTCTGTTGACTGAAGCATCAGTTTTGGTTTAGCCTGAGATTCGATAAGGAATTTGTGATTTACAATGATGTGACAGTGAATAGTTTATGTTGTGTTTTGATGCAAGAAAATAAACTAATAGTCTATGCTTCTAGAAAGTTAGGGTCACAAGAAAATAATTGTCTAATACATGACTTAAATTGGTAACTTTTGTATTTACATTGAAAGATTATGACTTGGTTATTGATTTTTACTGGGAAAAATAAATGTGGTTGCGGATGCTCTGGGTAAAAAATCCTAGTTTTCCTTGCAAGCTATGAATACCTGATTGTTATTGTCTGATGATGGTTCAATTTTAGCTGAGTTAAAGCCAAACCGATGTTTTTACAATGGATCTGTGAAGCTCAGAAAAAGTGATAATGAGTTGCAAGTTAAATGAGTACAAAGTACGCGAACTTCTTATTCAGAATTTCAAAATGGATTTGATAATTGTTTGTTATTAAAAGACAGAGTCTATGTACTGAAGAATTTGGAGATTGTATAGAAAATTTTACACGAATGTTCACAGTGGTATTATGTCTGTTCATCTGGAGAATAATAAAAATACATAACGATCTAAAACAAATGTAATGGTAGTCCGGAATGAAACATGGTATTTCTGAAATTGAGATCAAATATTTGATATGTCAGTAAGTTAAAACTAATATCAAGTACTGATACCTTTAGAAATTTTACAGCCAATAAACGGTATCAAAATGGAAGTGGGAAAGAGTACTATGGACTTTCTATTAGGATTGTCCTTATCTCTAAAAAAAAAAAGATGCAAATTGGGTAATTGTCGATTGTTTAATGAAGTCTGCACATTTATTTCTGGTACGTATGGATTTCTTCCTTGATAGATTAGTAGAGATATATGTTTCTGAGATTTTTATACTAAATGGAGTGTCAATTTCCATTATTTCAGACAGAGATCTACGGTTTACATCTTGATTCTATTGCAAGAAGTTCTGGGTACGCAGTTACATTTTAGTATTGCATTTCATTCTCAGACGGATAGTCAATCTAAACATGTGATTTAGATTTTTGAAGATATACTTTGGTGTTATGTTTTAGAATTCAAAGGCAATTGGAAAAGGAATAATTACCGTTATTCGAATTCGCATACAATAATAGTTATCATTTAAGTATAAAATGGCACTGTACGAGGCTCTGTATGGTCGTAAATATAGAACTTCATTGTATTAGACTGAACTTGGTGAGAAAAGATACATGGAGTTGATCTAATTCGTAAAACTGAAGAAAGGTGAAAGTGATCTGAGATAGTTTAAAAGTAGTATCTAATCATCACAAATTTTATATGGATTTAAAACGAAAAGAAAAAGAGTTTCAAATTAATGACAAGGTATTTTTAAAAGTTTCACCTTGGAAGAAAGTTCTCTGATTTGGATGAAAAGGAAAAATTGAGTCCACAATTTATCGGGTTGTATGAGATTATGATGTTGAGATCCAGTTTGATATGACATACAGTAAGGAACCAATCAGAATTCTGGCACATGAGATAAAAGAATTGAGAAATAAAAAGGTAACTTTAGTAAAAGTACTATGGCAACAACACGATGTAGAAGAGGTTACCTAGTAACCTGAGGATACTATGAGAAAGTAATGTTCAAACCTCTATACTGGTAAGATTTTCGACGAGGAAAATTTCTTAAGGGGGAGAGTTGTAACAGCCCATTTTCAATGTAATCGGAACAGTGGTTTCAGGACCACAAATTCGATCCTGGAAGAGAAATTTATTTTAATATTATTTTATGATCTACAGAATTATAGAAATATTGTGTGAAAATTTCGTTAAGAAATTTTATTGGTTATATGTCTAATTTGATGAAAGGACCAAATTGCATAAAATGCAGAAGTTGAGCTCTAGTAGCTATATCTATCAAATAGCAATGGAATTCAAAATTTGAGGTCCTTATATGTTAATTGGACCAGAAGAAAAGTTAGTAGATATTTTTGATGAATCATCCATGGAAAATTAGAAAAGAAAATGACTAATTTGGAATGTTAAAAATTAATGGATAATAATAAATTAAATAGAAATATCATATTATTATTATCATCTTATTCCCAAAAAAAAAATACATGGAAACTCTAAGAAAGAAAAAGAAAGCTTTCTTGGCTTAATTGGGTAAGTATTCTTATCTCATTTTTAGTAATTTATATATTTCGAGATCGAAATAGTTTAATCTATCTATTTTGGTGATTAATTTGTAAAGATATCAAAGTAAAGAAATTTTGCCATGGACATAAATGCTGAAATTTTGAAATTTATGGTAGAAAATGAAATGTTATTGATAGATAAACAACTTTTACAAAGAGAATTTTGATGAAATTTAGATTTAGGGACTAAATTGAAAAGTTGTAAAACCCATGGAAATATTTTGATTTTTGTGACATATATGGGATACTGTTATAACATGTAAAAATCGGTTAGGTTTGGAATAAGGATTATATTACAGGAATTTCATTTTTTGAGTCTAGAGATAAAATTGTCATTTATGAAAAGTATAGGGGCAGAATGATAATTTTACCTAGGAAGTGAATTGAGTTCAATTGAGTATGAAATGTATTAAATTGAGTTAAATTTACTTGTATAGATTCTGTTAGACCTCGTACGGAGTTAGATCGAGGAAAAAGGAAAATATCGGATTAGTAGTCTTTGTGAACACGAACATTGTCGAGGTAAGTTCGTGTAACTAAAGTGTATGCTTATATGTATAAATTGAATGTTATGATTGTGAAATGTATGATTGTCATGAATAAACATAAATCACATATCCGAAAATGTTTGACAAATGTTAAGTCCCGTTTGAATAAAAGAAATTCGATGGATACAGGATTTTCCCATATTGAATATAGTCCTGCATATTTTGCGGACATTATAGCTCGGACAAGCATCCTGTTAAAATCCTTCTCGAGTAGTCCAGTCATATAGTTCCTGTGAGAATCCTGATCGGTAGTGATCCTGCATGTGTTGCGCACTACCGCAGCTCTTTGTGAGCGTCCTGTTACATGATTTGATCGGTTGTGATCTAGCATTTATTGCTGACACAAACACAACTCTTCGTGAGCGTCATGATATAGACTCTTATGAGCTTCCTGACATGGCTCGCTTTGAGTGTGAAATATCCATCGATATTTTTACCTGTTATACAAACTTACTAAGCTTAAAAGCTTACACTATTTTTAATTTCCCTATTTTAAAGGAATTCAGAAGCTCGTTGGGTTGGAAGCTTGGCGGAGATATTTCACACTATCCATTGGTCTATTCGGTGCAAATGGTAAAATTAATTCTGGTTCTAATGGCAGGTATAGGTAATTTGGACAATGATGGCATGATAATGCTTTGGTTGTAACTAGCCATTAGAATGGCTAGTATTAAGTAAATTTTGATGAAAATTGTAGAAGTCCTTATTCTGTTTGATGTGTTTGAAATGGTTGTGTGATGAAAAGCATATAAATCTAATGATAAATTGCTTTTAGTAAGCATAAATGAGAAAATATACTTATATGTAGGAAAATGGCCTTATTCATCCACATGGGCGATATGTAACGCCTAAATTAGGGGCTATGCATTTGTGTGTTTGAGTGTGAATGATATGTTTGTCATGCTAGGTTAGGGTGCTTTGGGGTCCGTGGAATGACTTAGGGTGTTTGAGCCTTAGTAAAATTTTTGCTTTTGGGCACTTTAGGAGAGATTGAATGGGATAGGACTTAAGGGTTTTTGTTTGTGTGTTTTGACACAAGGAGTCTATTGGTGAAGTGGCAAGGAGGCTCCACATAAAGCTCAGGAAGGTAAAGCCTCAGAGAAGCTGGCAGAGAGTAGGTTTGAGCTACGTGGATTCCCTTTGAGGGATTTCTTTTTGACGCCAAGGAGGGGGAGAGTTGCTCTTAGCTTGGACTCTGGTGGATGAGTGTTGAATGGGTCAACACATTTGAATGAAAGGAAGAGAGCAATTCAAGGAGAAGGAAGGGGGTCAACAAGTTTGAATGGAGAGTGGAGAGTGATCGGTGAAGAGAATCATGGGATTGGGAGAGAGGGAGAGTGTTTGGCTGAATGTGGGAAGTGTATGTGTGTGTGTGTTCAGTTTAGTGATGTTAAGGGTGGTGGCCGAATGTTAGATGATGGCATTAGGGGTGTTGAGAATTTCGCTAGCTGGGGAAACCAAGAGCATCCTTTGTTCAATTCTTTTTGTCAAAACTGAAACATTCATACCACTTTGTGCATTTTTTGCATTTCTCTCAAATACCAAAACACTCTTACACCTTTTTGTTTTGCATTTCTTTTCTCCCATTCACCAAAGCCGAAACACCTCCAAATATTCTTCGTATTTTCTTCTTCGTTTGTGCTTGGCCGAAACTCACATTACCATCCACTCTCTACTTCCATTTCATTTTATTTGCTATAAACATCAAAGCCGAAACCCTCTAAAGCCTCATCTCCTGCCGAAACTCTGGCATTTTCTTCTTTTTCTCTCAAACATCATAGCCGAATCTCCTTTGGTAGATAGCACATTTCTTCTCTATCTCTTTCTTTTCAAGAGCAGAACATTTTTGACATTCGGTAAGTTCTTTTTGGTTTAGCCAAATCTCTTTAAACATCTACTCACTCTTTTTATTCTCTTGATTTCTTTGAAAGAAAGCCAAATTCCTCAGACATTCATATCCTTTTCTTTCAATTTTTGTTCCAGTGGATTGCAGTTACCTGTTCTTCACCACTCCCAATCGGCTTCTCTAGTGCTGTGGTAAGTGTTTTTGTAACATCCCGATTTAGGGTTATGCGTTCATGCCTAATTCGAGTGATAGTAGGCTTGGAGTATGTTTAAGGTGTTTTAAGGGTTTGGAACTTTAAATTATAAGGGATGCTTTGGAAAAATTTTGATTTAGGTGAAAAAATAGGGAAACGGGCAAGAAGGCCTTAAAATAATTTTATAGAGTTTAAGACACAAGAAATGGGTTTGGCAAAGTGGCTTCATCTTACCGCTTAAGGTTTGGAAGTAGCGTCATTGAGGGTCTGGTTCGAGTTCATGCGGCAACAAAACTGGTTTTAATTTTTATGTTTTGGCGTTACAAAGCGTAAAGCCTTAAAAAGAGTGGGGCGTGTCTTTGACACAAGCAAACTTGGCCAAGTGGTTCTCGTCGCACATAGGAGCTAAGGCGGCGAAGGCTGGTTCGAGGGCCTGCAGACATCATTTCGCGTGTTTTATTTTTCATATGCGCTATGGGCTTGAGTAGGAAGGGCTTAAATACAAAGGTTATGCTTTATGGCATAAAAACCAAAGTGGCCGAATGGCCCGGGGCGCTACTTGGTCTTGGTTTCCCAGTGTCCTATGTTCGAACCTTGGAGGTCTGAATCGGTTTTTATTTCTTTTCTTTGGCTTTTTGCTAATTGACTGACACATGGGAATTTTAGATAAGATTAGACGAATCTCGTTTAATCATTTTTGAATTCGGTGATAGGTAGGTGATGGCTTTTGTTATTTTATTATTTTAGATAATATAGGCTTTGCAAATGGTTGGTTTCCAACCAAACCCGAATCAACACTGGTTCCTTCCGATAATCGGCCTCCCTCTAAAACACAAATCATTAGCCTCATCAAACTTTGGCTTAACCATTCTAAAGAAACCATTAAAGCAACCTCTTACCACTTAAACTTCGCAGCGAGAAAAATAAAGCTCTTCTCAATGTTCCCAAAATCGAATGTCCTATAATAAAATTGATTTACACAATAGGTTAATACCCTTCAACCAATACCAAAATCGGCCTTTATCTAAGCCACAATACAAAAAGAACGAGAGAGGGAAAATGGCCATTAAATAGCTCTTACCACTACCAACGATTGAAACAAGCACCCAACAACACCCAATATTTGTTCAACAAACACCACTAGGAGAGAAGAAAGATTAAGCCTAGATGTTAACACTCCTACTTTACGGCTTTGTGTGAAAAGAAAAGTATAGATGAAAAGAAATGGGTTGATATTACGGCAATGAAGAACTATAGGAAGAAGAAATAAGATTAACGAGCACCCTTTAATCAAAATGGAAGGAGGTTCGACCTTAGAAACGAGGAAGAACGATTGGGAACAAAAGCTAAGGGGTTTGGAGAAGAAAAGAAGAAGTTAAAATGGTGAATGGGGTGCTTTCGGTTTATAGAAAAGAAGATGGAGGAAGGTCTCTTTGGAGAATAAAGTTTCGGCAATAGGGTATTGAGAAAAGAAAATATGGGAGAAAGAAAGCTAGTTTCGATTTCCAAGAAAAAGAAATGAAAGAAATTTTAAAGTCTCGGCTTGTCTTCCAGGGAATGAAGGTGCTTGAGGTTCGGTTTACACAAGATGCAAAAGCAAATTTTGGCAAAAGCTACCTGAACTTTCGGTTGAAGGAGAAAAAGAGAGGAAGTATTTTGAAGTTTTGCTAAGCTTAACTAAAAGAAAATCGGCTTGTTTTTGACAAAATGAAAGAGCTTAATTTACTATCCCTAAGACCGAAAATGCACACTTACCAAATGCCAAAATTGGACACCTCCACCCTCTCACAACACTTACCAACCGCCAACCTCCCCAAAATCTCCTCAAAATCGTAACCTCCCCCAAACACTCCCAAGCCACTAATTCAAATTCTTTGAATTAGTCCACCTCTAATCACTCTTCACCCAGTTTGAATAGGAAGACTTAGTCCAATGCAGAGTTTGAGCGCCTACAACTCCTCCCTTCCATGCCGTCAAAATGGATGCAAAAGTGTGGGATTTTCGCAGCTTGAACTCAGGACCTCACCCCTTACAATTGGCGTAAACACAAGCTCTAAGTGGGCGCATGCTTGCCCCTCCACCAACTCCTTTGTTATGCCACAATTCAACAAATAATATATATAACCCCAACTCCTTGACTCCTCTCACCCAAAGGCTTAAAACTAAAATTTTCCCACCTTACTAGGGCTCACTCCTAGCCTACAACTAAGCCTCGAAACCACACAAACAACAACATAGCAAGCCATTAACATGCAAGCAATGCCAAAATAAAATAGCCCTTAACTTGCGAGATATTACAGTTCTACCCCTTAAAAATAATTTCGACCTCGAAATTACATGATCAGAAAAGAGTTAAGGGTATTCTTTGTCTCATCATATCCTCGGGTTCCCCACGTAGCTTCTTCACGCCATGATTCATAAGAACCTTAACCAAAGCCACAGACTTCTTCACGCTAGAACCTTCACATCCCGATCTAAAATCATGCATGGCTCTTCCTCCATAGACAAATCGGGTTTACCTCGATCTCTTCCATCGCCACCATATGCGATGGATCGGCGATATCGCCTAAGCATCGAAGCGTGGAACGTCATGAATCGACTTAGCTTCTGCTTGTAACTCGAGCTAATATGCCATGGTCCCACTCGTCTCGATTACCTTATCACGGCCCAATAAACCTCGGACTTAGATTGCCTTTCCTCCGAACCTTAACACTTTCTTCCATGGCGAGACCTTTAGAAAAACTTCGATATCCCATGAAATTCAATATCTCTCCGGCAAGATCGGCATAAGACTTACGCGGTCGAAGCTTCTTTCAATCGAGCTGAATCAACAACCTTGTCTTGATCTCGAACCAACTCTGGTCCCAACAAGCGGCGTTCACTTAACTCTGTCCAACAAGTAGGTGAGCGACACTTCCTACATAAGCGCCTCATATGGTGCCATCTTGATGCTTGCTTGGTAACTATTGTTGTAAAGCGAATTCACTTAACTGTAGATACTCCTCCCAACTACCCACGAAGTCAATACACATCCTCGTAACATGTCCTCCAAGATCGTATAACCTTTACATACCGCCTGTCGATTCTGCGGATGAAATGCCGTGGCTTGAAATCGACCGTGTACCTAGAGCCCGATGCAGCGCTTTCCGAACCTTAGCGTAAATCTGGATCCCTATCTCGAGATGATAAATCTTTGGCACCCGTGCGATCTCACTATCTCGACACATACAACTTTGCCAACCTCTGCGGTGAGTAATCCACCCTCACGGAATAAAGTGAGCTGATTTAGTCGATCGATCCACAATTACCCAAGCGAATCCTTCTTCCTCGGTGTATGCGGTAATCCAGCGTGAAATCCATAGTTATCCTTTCCCACTTTTATGGGATCTTCCTTTGGTTGAAGCAACCGGGCTTACAGCGATGCTCGGCCTTGACTTGCTGACATGTCGGACACTTCTCTACAAACTCTGTCACTTCCTTTTGAGACCGGCCACGGGCTGTTCTCGAGATCCCTATACATTTTGCTACCTCCGGGATGCATAAGCGTAAAGGTCGCTATGTGCATCTGAAGAATCTTTTGCCTTAACTTTCGGTATCTCTCGCATACAAACCTTCCCTAAAACCAAAGACACCCATCATCGGACAAGCTATAACCCTTCAACCCATCATTACTGCACTTGTGTGTCTCTGCGCGCTCAAAACCTCATCCAACAATTATTTTTCTGATACGCTCTCAACCCAAGTAAACAACTTTGTCAGCTCTTGCGAATACTCCGTCAAATCGTACAAACTCAAGTGGGCAAACAATGCTCTTAAATCCGAAACAACCTTACGGCTCAACGCGTCGCCTGGCGTTAGCCTTGCTCGAATGATACTCAATTGAAGCGATCGTAATCTTTCAATGACTCAATCCATCTGTGACATCTCGATTCAAGTCTTTTTGAGTCGAGAAGGTACTTGAGACTCTTATGATCCGTGTAGACAATCGATCTCTCTCCGTACAAGTAATGCCTCCATATCTTCAAGGCAAAACTACGACCGCCAACTCCGGATCGTCGTTGGATAATTCACCTCATGTGGCCTCTAATTCTTGGGGACGCGTAAGCCACAACCTTTCCTTCTTGCATCAGCACACACCCCAAACCCGTATGTGATGCATCGCGATGCTTGTGAATTCTTTACCGACCTCGGGTTGAATCGAGCCGGAGCTTTTGTCAAAATCTTCTTCAACTTATCGAAGCTTTCCTGCTGCTTCTCGGTCAAATAAGGAACCCCTTTTCTTAATAATTTGGTCGCCGGTCTGCGATCAATGAAAATCCTTTACAAATCTTGGTAGTATCACCGCCAAACCAGAAAACTCGAATCTTCACTCTCTGACCTCGGCTTCCAATCCAAAACCGCCTCAATCTTTCGAGGATCCTCTAATCCCCTCGGTATTATACTACATGACCCAAGAGCGTCACCTCCCTAAGCGGAATTAGCATTTACTAAACTTAGGTATAGAGTTGTTTCTCCCTCAAAATCTGCAATACCACCGTAAATCGCATCATGCTCCTCCTCGGTCCTTGAATATACCAAGATATAGTCTATAAAAACCACTACTGGCCCGATCTAAATCTTTGTTGGAACACCCTATTCATCATATCCATGAAGGCTTTGCATGGTAGCGTTAGTCAACCCAAAGCGGCATAACTAAGAACTCAAAGTGCCCATACCGAGTGCGAAATGCCGTCTTACAGATATCCGCTTCCTTCACCTTTAGCTTGGTGATACCCGGACCTTAAATCTATCTTGAGAAAACCGATGCACCTTTATTTGATCAAACAAGTCATCTGCTCAGAAGCGGTGGATACTTGTTTTTGATCGTCGACTTAATGGGTTAGCGGTAGTCTATACACATCAGCATAGTACCATCTTTCTTCTTGACAAAAGTACCGGCTCCCAAAGGTAAACACTTGGCTCGATAAAGCCTCGGTCCAATAACTCTGGATCGAGCCTTAAGCTCCACTAACTCTTTAGGTGCCATCACCATGCGGAGCTATGGATCTGGTATGATTTGAATGTAAGATCTATTCGAACTCTACCTCACGATCCGGTGGCAAACCCAAAGCTCTCAGAAACACATCAACAAATTCCCTAGCTGTCCGAACCGTCTCCACGGCGGACTTTTTAGCCTCCAAGGCATACACATGAACTACATATGCTTCACGTCTCTTTTGACCATCTTCTCGGCTTTGGGCGAGATACCACATTAGACAGATAATTTCTCCTATTCCGATCAGAACTACCTCATCCCCTTAGGCGTGCTCGAACCATGCGCTTAGCCACGCAATCCAACCGCTCGGTGCTTAACTAGCCAATCCATCCAGAAATCAGTTGAACTCCCCAAGCGGTAGTTCCATCGGATCGACCACAAAAGATACCCCTTGGAGTTCTAGAGTGCGTCTCTACTCTGACTTATCTACAACTATAAAGTGACCTGAGGGCTTATTACGGTCATACGCCTAAAAGATATCTCGAGTCTAAATCCATGGTCTTCACTATACTACTTGCAACATCTGAATGTGTTGAACCCGTCAATCAAAGTAATAAATGGAGAACCAAAGATTAAAACGCGTCTGGGTTATGAGCGTCCGATGCATTAACCCCTCTCGGCGCCATACACACACTAGCAATTTGTCGCCTCAGAACTACCTACACCTCTTGGGTGCTCCACGTCTGACCAGAACCATTACCTCCTCTGCCCATTACCTCGGCCCCTCTACGGTGGTGGTCCGTTATTCTGTACTAAATACGTACGACTCTCGATTGAATCCTAGCCAACTTGCATGGGCGATCCCTCACACGGTGGTCCGTGAGCCACCTCAAAACGACCTCTACCATCGGTCCAAAATCCTCCCCAATGAGCTTTCCCACAGATTACCTGCGGCGGTCCTTGCCTAGCGGCAACAAACCTACTGGCAGATTATTGCCCTTTCGGTCTAGCCCTACCTGCGATTGACAGATGACCCGGAAGATTCAAAACTCCTTTTGTGTCGGTTCCTATCCATGCCTTGCCTCACGGACTCTTTAATACCCTCAGCTACTTTCGCCTTTTCAGCAGGCAGCAAATTCACGCTCTATTTGAGGCGCAATCAATAATCTTAATTCATCCACTGAGGCCATCCTCAAAACAAACACACCTCTAGTGTTCATTGTAGCCACCATACCCACGGCATACCGACTCGACCTTAGAAACTACGCCTCGTACTAGAACCGCATTTACTCCCTGAACTAACCTCGAAATGCTTTCCGTTGCTCATTAATGTAGTTAGCTCCCAAAATAGTCCCAAGTCGGATCTTCCCACTCTGTGACATCGACGTGAGCCACCAGGTATGACTCATCTCGGAGAAATGATACTATCCCCTTTAACTTTTCTTGACAATCGGTCTAGATCGTCCATGATCCGCTTTGTCGCTTCCGGCCAATATCCGGCGAGGTGCTAGGAGCAACACCGAGACACCTAAAAGAATTCAGCCCCATTTGCAGAAATCGCTCAAGCCGCAGTTTCTAGCTCTTACGCCTCCACCTACTCCGCTACCCTTTCCGGAACCCGTACGACATCGCTGTGATCTGCATCGTCCCGATCGATCTTGAAACTCACCACCTCCGGTGGTGGAACCGATATCTCGTTCTCGACCCACTCCAGATCCTACAGGTTCGTAAATCGGTCATCCTACAGCGACCTTGTCCACGACCACGTCCACCTCGGTACTCATGACTAAATCTGGTACGATTTAAAGAATTTTATGCATCGATAATTATTCCAATGTTTTTAAGCAGAGTCTTATGAATATTAAAGGAGCTTTGTTTTCGAGAGTCCACTCAGTCCTATCAGTTTTAGTTTCTAAAGTAGTCTTACTAGCCATCCAATCTCATCAATATCATTATCACAAACAATAGTACGGGATACTTACAGGCGGATTAGTCAGGGAGACTACGTCCGTGCCTTTCAAACCATACTTTTTAAAACAAAACACTTAAACATGACTTTTGAAAACATTTTGGGCCTCGAGGCCCATGGCAAAACCTTTGAACTTGGCTCGATACCACAATTGTAACACCCCAACCGGTCAACACACCACGACCGAATACGGTATATTCTGAGGAAAAAGGATTTTGAGAAAAATAGGTCTAAGTTTAGATGTTTGAGGAAAACACTTGGCGAATTTGTGTTTTTGAAGAAAACTTCGAGTAGGCTTGATTAAAATCTGATGGTGTATTTGAAAACCAAAAATTTTGAAAACATAATCCGATGTGTAGGTAAGACTAGTTTATCTAGTTTAGAAGTTTAAGTTGTTTCTTATTGCTACTAAAACATTTTGACTTAGTAGAAATTAGTATTTAAGTTAGAAAACATTTGAGTTCACTTTATCCCAAATCATAGTGTGATACAGATGGTATAGCTTTAAATATCGCTTTTGTAGTTTTGAAATCGTTATCTTTCAAGTTTTAGCACATTTTAACCCAATTAAGTTGTTAAGGCATATTATAAATCTACTTTAAACATAAACATAAAAACATAATTTTAAGAGGCCATTTACAAACCCAAATAAAACCAAATAGTAATGAATATGTTTAAGTACCAAATTAATAAAAGTGCAAGCAAATCCATATTTAAGCATGGCATGAGCACCTCGAGTCCATCCAGACTCCATGTCAGCGTCTAAGTATCACCAAATGTCAAAGGAGAGAGTAGTCGCAAGACTCGATTGTGTAAATCCCCTCTCGATATAACATGCCAATACACATCATAACAAAGTAATGCAAGTAATGCACCGATCTAACCAACCATATCGCCTTTTCTACCCCGTGTGGTACCAAACCACTGGTGGTACCAAACCACTGGTGACCCAAAGTCACGATATCCATAATGTGGTGCCAAACCACTGGTGACTCGAAGTCACAAATAATCCAATGATGGGGCCAACCCATCGTGTGATACCAAATCACTAGCGACAATCCCGTATCTCATAAGTGGGGCCAACCCACGGTGGTGTCAAACCACAGGGACGAGTCGCAATGAGGTGCCAAACCTCGGTGTCCCAAAGACACAATGTGATACCAAATCACCGGTGACCGCAACAAAACCGATGATGGGGCCAACCCATCGTGTGATACCAAATCACCTGGCGTCAATCCGTAGATAATCAATGGGGGCCAACCCACCGTGGTACTAAGCCATCGGGACGAGGCAATGAGGTGCCAAACCTCACAGTGACCCAAAGTCACAAAATATGTGGTACCAAACCACTTGAGGTGCCAAACCTCCGATGTCCCAAAGACACGGTGTCCCAAAGACACGGATATCATACTCCCCTCCTCCTCATATCACCCAATAGCATATCATACTAAATGCAAAATCGTGCAATCATGCTATCATGCTCACATGCTTAATATGGCATCTCAGCGTATATACATCAATAATCATGACATCACATATTATCACATAACTCATAATGAAACAGACTTACCCGAATCCCGTATCCATACCTCAATGGGTATTAAATCACCAACCACACTTGTTTCATTTACACAATCGAGTTATCACATTACTCGAGCTTAAGAAAGTGTGTTGGTTTACACACCTGAAATAGCGAAGATTTTAATCCTAAGAATCGGTCTAAGTCCCTTGATCACCTCGACAACCCCGATCCTACAATCGGCCAACAATGGATTAATCATTATACCATTCGGCCAAAAATAGGTAACCCAAGGGGTTGCGTTAAGCCTTACCTTTGCAAATGGTTTGGTTTCCAACCAAACCCGAATCAACACTGGTTCCTTCTGATAATCGGCCTCCCCTCTAAAACATAAATCATTAGCCTCATCAAACTTTGGCTTAACCATTCTAAAGAAACCATTAAAGCAACCTCTTACCACCACTTACGGATCGCTGACGAGGAAATAAGGCTCTTCTCCAATGTTCCCAAAATCCGGATGTCCTATAATAAAATTGATTTACACAATAGGTTAATACCCTTCAACCAATACCAAAATCGGCCTTTATCTAAGCCACAATACAAAAGAACGAGAGAGAGGAAAATGGCCATTCGCCAAGCTCTTACCACTACCAACCGATTGGAAACAAGCACCCAACAACACCCAATATTGACCAACAAACACCACTAGAGAGAAGAAAGATTCGCCTAGATGTTAACACTCCTACTTTTTGTGTGAAAAGAAAAGAGAGTATAGATGAAAAGAAATGGGTTGATATTCGAGGTCGCGTTGTGGATCTTTGCGATTTAGTTCACGTGGTTACCTTGATTGATAGCGGCTTTATGCCATATCGTGGCTTGATGGATTGCTGTGTGCTCCATCGTGGTTTGATGTTAGCTATACGCTACATCGTGGATGGCATTGGTTGCCTTTTTGGAGATAAAAGGAGAGGGTGACTCGATAGTCCCCTGGTGTGTGGTAGGCTGGATAAAGGGGTGTGTAGCGGATGGACCTTAGGATTGGGTTGGGTTTCATGATTGCATGGTTTCGTTATGAATTGATATGGAAATGGGCCAAGCCCAATATGAAATATGAATAGGTATGTTTTGAGAACATACAGGAAATGGGCCAAGCCCAAAGAATCGCTGAATTAATGAGAAAAGGCCTAGCCCAAGACTTGAATGTGGATTGAATGTGGGCCAAGCCGCATCGTGGTAATGTCTATATGATTATGTTTACATGTTGCATTTGATAATTGGGTTGATTTGTGGCTAACATGTGGGTGGATATCGCTGGTTTAATTACACATCGAGTCCGTGTGACTCACCCAATTATTTATCCAACATCGCAGTGATTTGTGATTAATGGACCGGGTTGGAGTGGAGACAAAGGTGGCCATGCGTAAGCAGATTTTATGCACGATGTTTTATTTGATTTAATTATTTTATCTTATCGCTTTTGGGTATTTATTTGATGTAATAAGGGCCACTTTTATTTAAAGTGTTCTATTTATGATTATTGAAGTTTATACTATACTTAGAAATATTTTCTTCACATGATTTATAATATAATAAATTATCATAAAGTTTTAATTCACATATTTTATAACGAGCTTATATTACTAAATAGTTTTTAATGGACACATTTTTCAAAAGTTAACAAAATTTTCAAGTTTATTCTAAAGTCAAAGATTTCCCAACTGCTTTTCCGCAAAGGACATACCAGATCCGGCCGTGGCTTGTGGGCTGGGTTTGGGGATAAGTGCTTTCATGTTGGTTCAATCATCTCTTCTCATGGTGGAGTGCCGAAGGTAGTAATCATATTTTTTTAACTTTTGGCCAATTATAGGGGAGGTTTATCTTCGTGTTCTTCCGGCTTTTGGGTTGCGATTGGAGTATGTTAAGGGACAATCGATTTTAGTTAATTTAGATTTTTAATCTCCGAGATTTGTCGATCTAGGTGAGGACCCTTAGCTTTTAGTGTCTATTCTCTTTTATTCAATTTCACTGCTTTAATCCAGTCCAGTGACCAAGGTTGTTCATGGACTCAAATGTCAGCCAAGCGAAAGGAGGGGTTGGACCTGCGGTCCTAGCCCCTTAGTTCAAGCGCGTGATATCTCATTGTTCGGGATTGGCCACGGGTTGTGGGCGGCTTACGAAAGCGAGAATAAGAGGCAGATATCAGTAGTCTCTGATAGTGATAGTGTCGACATAGATATCATAGGGCTGTGCGTATCTAGGTGTGTAAGATTTACACACTGTAATATTATTATGTGTTATTAATTTCTTTGGGGCTGAAAAGTAAAAATGGCTAGATGAATAAGCATTATGCCATTATGGGTAGGGCTGAAGTACCAGGTAAGTATCCCGCTATTTATGTATATGCTAATGAAATTATGCCATAACAATATTATGCATTTGACAGTATGTTGCATTCGGTTGACATTTGTATGCATGGGTTGGATATGATATGAAAGGGGAAGTGTAAGACTGTCACTAGTGGTTTGGTACCACACATGGGTTGGCCCCACATTCTTGATTCATGACTAAGTCTTAGTGGTTTGGAACCACCAGTGGTGTGGTACCACTAGTGGTTTGGTACCACATATTGATGATTTCGTGACTCGTCCCAGTGGTTTGATACCATAGTAGGTTGGGCCCACATATATGATTATTCGATTGTCACTAATGGTTTGGTACCACAAGTGGGTTAGCCCCACATATGATATTTTGTGACTCTGTCACCAGTGGTTAGGTGCCACATATGGAGTGTAGCGGATGGAGGGTTGATTGTAGAAATCCCCACGGAGTGAACGGTTGGTACGGGTGGTGTGTAGAGGATGGAAATATAGGATTGGGCCGGGTACATTGCATCCATTCTTGTACATGCTATTTTTGAATGGGCTAAGGCCCAAGATGTGATTGTGGGCTTGGGGCCATTTTATGTGACTTAAGGGGGATTTACATGCTGAGTCTTGGTGACTCACCCCTAATACAGCTGAGTATTGGTTAGAAGTGAGTGAGCACATAATGGATGATCTAGACTTCATGGTAGAGGAGAAGTTGAAAGGGGTAGTGTCTCTCCTGCGAGACGAGGCATATCAGTGGTGGCTCACGGTTAGGGATGGTACGGTGGCTGAGCATATCACTTGGGATTTCATTAAGATTGCGTTCCAGGGGAAGTACGTAGGGTCTAGTTATGTGGACGCGCAGCGTAAGGCATTCCTAAATCCGGTTCAGGGGAATAAGTCAGTGTCCGAGTATGAGGCACAATTCCTACTATTAAGTCGTTATGCCCGGGGTATTGTGGCCACGGATCACAAGCGCTGTGTTTAGTTTGAGGATGGGTTGAGAGATGATCTGCGTGTGTTGATAGCCCTACAGTGAGAGAGGGAATTTGTTGTTCTTGTAGAAAAGGCTAAGATAGACAATGAGGTGAACCGGTCTAAAAAGTAGAATCTAGAGAGGAATAGGAACAAGAGGAATTTTGGTTCGTCAAGATCAATTGGCGGTTTCAGAAGAGGCCTAGGGTTGAGGGTCCGAATCGCGTTGTAAGACCTGCTATTGATAGTCGGCCTTCAAGGTGTACTTGATGTGATAAATTTCATTTTGGTGAGTGTTGGGTTGGTAATAGAGGCTGTTTCAAGTATGGGTCTATAGAGCATCGTATAAGGGACTATCCACAAGAGAGGGGCAAGATGCAATCAACGGATCAAGGTTATGTTCAGTCAGGTAGAGGTGGCCAGCAACCACAGAGAGGACGAGGTCTGGTCAGAGGAGGTAATGGTTTCGGTCGTGGTTGTAGAGCACCAGGCAGAGGTGCTGGGGGCAGTGATGCAAGGCGATCGGGGCTGGTCTATGCAGTCAGACGTCGAGAAGAGGGAGATGCACCGGACGTCATAACCGGTACGTTTGTTATTTATGGGTTGCCTTATACTGCCTTGATTGATATAGGATAAACACGTTCATATGTTGCTTGTGGGATATCTGGAACTCTAGGAATATACTCTGAGATTGCCTCTAGGGAAATGACCGTAGTTAGCCCGCTAGGACAATCGGTAGTTGTAAACGGACTTTATAGGGGTGTACCTCTAGAAGTTTGGGGATGGTTTTTTTGACTGATCTGATAGAACTACCGTTCGGAGAGTTTGACCTGATCTTTGGCATGGACTGGCTAGGGAAGTATCGAGCAAATCTGGATTGTGCTGCCAGGCGCGTGGTAGTGAGAACTCTCGAGGATGAAGAAGTGGTTGTAATAGGTGAGAGGAACTATTTATCTAATGTGATATCTGCTTAAAGGCTGAGCGAATGGTAAAGAAGGGTTCTGAGGCGTTCATAGCTTTGGTTTGTGCCTTGGAGGGCAAGGATTTGTCTGTGGAAGATGTTAGAACAATGAAGGAGTTTTCTGATGTTTTTCCAGAAGAGCTTTCGAGTTTGCCTTCGGATCGAGAGGTGGAATTTGGTATTGATCTTTATCTAGGGACAGTGCCTATTTTAATTGCCCCATATAGGATGGCGCCCAAGGAGTTGGTGGAGTTGAAAGCTCAGATTCAGGAACTGTTAGATCAGGGTTTTATCTGACCGAGTGTATCACCTTGGGGAGCTCCAGTGTTATTCGTCAAGAAGAAGGACGGATCGATGCGTATGTGCATTGACTATCGTTAATTGAACAAGCTGACCATCAAGAATAAGTTCCCGCTGCCAAGGATAGACCACTTGTTCGATCAACCTAAGGGGGCTTCAGTCTTTTCGAAGATAGATTTGCGGTCTGGGTATTATCAGCTTAAGGTCAAGGAGGCGGACATTCATAAGATGGCATTTCGAACTCGCTATGGCCACTACAAATTCCTGGTGATGCCATTTTGTTTGACCAATTCACCAACAACGTTTATGGACATGATGAATCGGGTTTCCCAACCTATCTTGACCGATTCGTCATTGTATTCATAGACAATATTTTGGTCTATTCTAGATCATAGGAAGAGCATGACTCGCATCTTCGTGTGGTCTTACAAAATTTGAGGGAAAAGCAGCTGTTCGCCAAATTTAGTAAGTGTGAGTTTTGGCTAAAAGAGGTTACCTTTTTGGGTCATGTTGTGTCTGTGAGGGGATTAGGGTTGACCCCTAGAAGGTCGAAGCTGTGTTGGATTGGAGGCCACCTAAGTCTATGGAAAAATTAAGAGTTTTCTTAGTCTAGCTGGGTATTATAAAAGATTTGTTTAGGGATTCTCTTTGGTCGTGACTCCATTAACCAAGTTGTTGCGGAAAGGGGTTCCGTTTGTTTGGTCTAATAAGCAGCAGGAAAGTTTTGAGAAGCAAAATAGGATTCTGACGGAAGCTCCAGTGTTGATTCGGTCAGAGGTTGGGAAAGAGCTCATGGTTTATAGTGATGTGTCACACACGGGTCTGGGATATGTGCTGATGTAAGACGAAAGGTTGTCACGGATGTGTCTTGACAGTTAAGGCCGCATGAGTTGAATTATCCCACGCATGACTTGGAGATGGCGGCAGTGGTTTTTGCTCTAAAAATCTGGAGACATTATCTGTATGGGGAGAAGTCCGTCATTTATACAGATCATAAGAGCTTAAAGTATCTCCTTACCCAGAAGGAATTGAATATAAGATAGAGACAATGGGTTGAGTTCTTGAAGGATTACGACTGTTCGATCGAATACCATCCGGGTAAAGCTAACGTGGTGGCAGATGCATTGAGTCGTAGGGTAATCTCGATTTGAGGCGATGTTTGCACATCTTAGTTTGTATAATGTTGGGAGTTTGTTTGCTGAGCTTCAGGTGAAACCAACTTGGATAAATCAGATCAGAGAAGCAATTATTGGATGAGGTTTTGCGTGCTAGACTACTTCAAGTTCAGAATGGTGAAGTAAAGGATTATAATATGAGCAGTGAGGGAGTTCTATGTTTCGAGGAAGGATTTGCAAACCAAAGGATTCAGAGTTGAGGCGTAAGATTTTGCAGGAAGAGCATAGCAGCCCATACGCTATGCATCCTAGAGGAAGTAAGATGTATCAGGATATGCGAGGAACAGTTGTGGTGGCCGGGTCTGGAGCGAGAAATAATCAAATATGTGAGTAAGTGTTTGACATGTCAGCAGGTGAAGGCAGAGCATAAGTTACCTTCGGGTTTGTTGTAGCCGGTGAAGATTCTGCAGTGGAAGTGGGAAAGGATCATAATGGATTTCGTTAGTGGGCTTCCCCTTACACCTACTAACAAGGATTCAGTTTGGGTAGTGGTTGATCGTTTGATAAAGTCTGCTCATTTCATACCGGTGCGAGTAGACTACTCTCTTCAGAAGTTGGCTAAAATATATATAGCAGAGATTGTAAGGTTGCATGGGGTGCTAGTGTCAATTATCTCGGATAGAGACCCTAGGTTTACATCAAGATTTGGAAGGCATTACATCAAGCATTGGGCACAAAGTTAGATTTCAGTACGGCATTTCATCCACAGTCGGACGGACAGTCAGAAAGGGTAATCCAAATCAAAGAGGATATGCTGAGAGGCTGTGTCATGGACTTCAGAGGTAGTTGGGAAGAGTTCTTACCATTGGTAGAATTCACGTACAATAACAGCTACCAATTGAGTATCCAGATGGCACTGTATGAAGTGTTGTATGGTCGAAAATGTCACACTCCCACTTGTTGGATAGGGTTGGGTGAATGTCAGATGTTGGGTCCTGAATTGGTCTCTGAAACGAAAGACAAGGTTAAGCTAATTAGGGCTCGGTTGAAGGAAGCTTCGAGTAGACAGAAGTCCTATACTGATCTAAAGCGTAAAGACATAGAGTTTGAGGTGGGTGATCAGGTGTTCTTAAAGGTGTCACCGTGGAAGAAAGTGTTTAGGTTCGACGGAAGGGTAAGCTAAGCCCCAGGTTTATCCGGCTTTATCAGATAGTGAAGCGTGTGGAACCAGTAGCCTATCACCTCGAGTTACCTATAGAGTTAAGTCAGATTCACAATGTGTTTCACGTGTCGATGCTAAGACGTTATCGTTTGGGTCCATCTCTCGTGGTGTCCATGGAGGAGATTGAAGTGAGGCCTGATCTATCCTTTGAGGAGGAACCAGTTTGAATTTTGGGTCATGATGTAAAAGTACTACGCAGGAAGACAATTCCGTTGGTTAAGGTGTTATGGCGTAATCACGGTTCTGGGGAAGCTACGTGGGAACCCGAGGAACCAATGCGGCAGTAATTCCCTCATCTCTTTTGATCAGGTAATTTTGAGATCGAAATTATTTTAAGGGGGTAGAACTGTAACATCCTAAATTTGGGGCTATGCATTTGTGTGTTTGTGTGTAAGTGCTATGTTTGTCATGCTAGTTTAGGGTGCTTTGGGGACTAGGAATGGCTTAGGGGTAAGCCGGAGCCTTAGTAAAAATTTTACTTTTTGGGCACTTTAGGGGAGAGCTGAATGGGATAGGACTTAAGGGTTGTTGTTTGTGTCTTTTGACAAAAGGAGTCTATTGGTGAAGTGGCAAGGAGGGGCCACTTAAAGCTCAGGAAGATGACGCCTTAGGGAAGCTGGTAGGGAGCAGGTTCGAGCTGCGTGGATTCCCTTTGAGGGATTTATTTTTGATGCCAAGGAGGGGGAGAGTTGCTCTCAGCTTGAACTCTAGTGGATGAGTGTTGAATGGGTCAACACATTTGAATGAAAGGAAGAGGGCAATTCAGGCAGAAAGAAGGGGGTCAACAAGTTTGAATGGAGAGTGGAGAGTGATCGGTAGAAAGAATCATGGGATTAAGAGAGAGGGAGAGTGTTTGGCTGAATGTAAGAAGTGTGTGTGTGTGTGTGTGTGTGTGTGTGCGTGTGTGTGTGTGTGTTCGGTTTAGTGATGTTAAGGGGGATGGCCGAATGTTAGATGATGGCATTAGGGGTGTTAAGAATTTCGGCTAGCTGGGGAAACCAAGAGCATTCTTTGTTCAATTCTTTTTGTCAAAACTGAAACATTCATACCACTTTATGCATTTTTTGCTTTTCTCTCAAATACCAAAACACTCTCACACCTTTTTGTTTTACATTTTCTTTTCACTCATTCACCGAAGCCGAAACAACTCCTAATATTCTTTGTATTTTCTTCTTCTTTTGTGCTTGGCCGAAACTCACATTACCATCCACTCTCTACTTCCATTTCATTTTCTTTGCCATAAACATTAAAGCCGTAACCCTCTGAAGCCTCATCTCCTGCCAAAGCTCTGGCATTTTCTTCTCTTTTCTCTCAAACACCATAGCCGAATCTCCTTTGGTAGATAGCACCTTTCTTCTCCATCTCTTTCTTTTCAAGAGCAAAACATTTTCGGCATTCGATAAGTTCTTCTTGGTTTAACTGAATCTCTCTAAACATCTACTCACTCTTTTTCTTCTCTTGATTTTTTTGTAAGAAAGCCGAATTCCTCTGACATTCATATCATTTTATTTCTGTTTTTGTTCAAGTGGATTGCCGTTACCTATTCTTCACCACTCCCAATCGGTTTCACTAGTGTTGTGGTAAGTGTTTTCATTTTGGTTCAATCATCTCTTCTCATGGTGGAGTGCCGAAGGCAGTAATCATATTTTTTTTGACTCTTGGCCAGTTGTAGGGGGCTTATCTTCACGTTCTTTCGGCTTTTAGGTTGCGATTGGGGTGTGTTAAGGGACAATCGGTTCTAGCCAATTTAGATTCTTAATCTTCGAGATTTGTCGATCTAAGTAAGGACCCTTAGCTTTGAGTGTCTATTCACTTTTATTCAATTTCACTGCATTAATCCGGTCTAGTGGCCAAGGTTGTTCATGGACTCAAATGTCAGCTAAGAAAAAGGAGGGGTTGGACCTGCAGTCCTAGCCTCTAAGTTCAAGAAGCGTGCGGTATCTACTTTTTGGGATTGGCCACCAGGTTGTGGGCTTGCTTCTTAGCAGAATAAGAGGCAGATAGCAGTAGTCTCCGATAGTGATAGTGTCGACATAGATAGCATAGTGCTGTGCGTATCTAGGTGTGTAGATTTTCACACTTTAATATTATTATTATGTGTTATTAATTTCTTTGGGGCTGAAAAGCCAAAATGGCTAGATGAATAAGCGTTATGGCATTATGGGCATGGCTGAAGTACCAGGCAAGTATCCCACTATTTATGTATATGCTAATGAAAGCATGCTATAATAATATTATGCATTTGACAGTATGTTGCATTCGGTTGTCATTTGTATGCATGGGTTGGATATGATATGAAAGGGGAAGTGTAAGACTGTCACTAGTGGTTTGGCGCCACACGTGGGTTGGCCCCACATTCTTGATTCGTGACTAAGTCTCAGTGGTTTGGAACCACCAGTGGTTTGGTACCACATATTGATGATTCGTGACTCATCCCAGTGGTTTGATACCACAGTGGGTTGGGCCCACATATATGATTATTTGGGATTGTCACTAGTTGTTTGGTACCACAGGTGGGTTAGCCCCACATATGATATTTTGTGACTCTGTCACCAGTGGCTAGGTGCCACATATGGAGTGTAGTGGATGGAGGGTTGATTGTAGAAATCCCCACGGAGTGAACGACTGGTACGGGTGGTGTGTAGAGGATGGAAATCTAAGATTTGGCCAGTACATTGTATCCATTCTTGTAGATGCTATTTTTGAATGGGCTAAGGCCCAATATATGATTGTGGGCTTGGGGCCATTTTATGTGACTTAAGGGGGATTTATACGCTGAGTCTTGGTGACTCACCCCATCTGCTTACCCTTGCAGATGATCAGTAAGACGTGGACTCGGAGCCGGAGAGACTCGAGGAGGCCATAGCTTGTTATTTTAATAAAACTTAATTTTTTTGAATGTTTTAATTTGGGAAATTTTGGTTGTTGTAATAAGGCCTCTTTCTAAATTGCTATTTGGTTTTTTTCATTATAATTTCCACTTTGATACAATGCTATTTTTCGACTTGAACTTAATTGAAAAAAAAGTTTTCTAAATAAGGACAACCTAAATACATGTTTTTCTCACAAGTGCTCACATAGAAAACAAATGAACAGTTAATCCACCCTGCAAATTTTTCTTAAGCGGCAAACCACTATTTTCAAAACATCACCTAAAATAAAAAGTTTCAAACTTCCAGTTTTCATCAAGATCCCCAAAGTTTCTTTTCAACCTTTTTCCCTGTGACATACCAGATCTGGTTGTGACATCTAGACCGGGTTTGGGGTGTTACAATTTTGGTATCAGAGCCTATGTTGCAAAACTCGGGCTGTGAAAATGGGTTTAACAATGTTTTATTAAGTTTGTTTAGACGATTTTTGGAAATGGTTTGGTTGGAGCATGACATCCGAGTCCGAGGCACCCAATCCACCCAGGTAAGTTTTTAAAATTTCTAGTGGGGTATGCATAAAACGATTGTTAATATGGTTTTCTGCTCTAGGAGACTCAAATTATAGAGACTAAAACTTTGATATGTATTGCGGAAACTACTCTCTGAGACTATTTTTCGTAAAATTGCCCGGTGTTAAAAAGTGAAAGAAATAACTAACTCATAAAACTTTTTAATCAGATTAATCACAAACATTAGTCATGAGTGCTCGAGGTCGTGGATGTAATGTACGTGGTAGTGGTAGGGGCAAGACTATGGTATCAGAACCAATAGGATCTGGTCATGGGTCAGAAAGTGAGATACCAGTGGAGCCAGCAGTGGAAGCAGAATTTCATGACCAAATAGGCGGGGATGACGAGGTGTCGCAGGCAATGTTATAGGTCCTAGAGATAGTGGGCAGGCATGGGTACAGGAGTTTGAAAATTGGTGTCTGAGCGACTCCGAGCCAATGGAGCATAGATGTTTAGGGGTGTTTCTAGCATAGCCCCTAATACAGCTGAGTATTGGTTAGAAGCAAGTGAGTGCATAATGGATGATCTAGACTTCACGGTAGAGGAGAAGTTGAAAGGGGCACTGTCTCTCCTGCGAGACGAGGCGTATCAGTGGTGGCTCACGGTTAAGGATGGTACGCTGGCTGAACATATCACCTGGGATTTCTTTAAGATTGCATTCCAGGGGAAGTACATAGGGTCAAGTTATGTGGATGCGCAGCGTAAGGCATTCTTAAATCTGGTCCAGGGAGTAAGTCAGTGTCCGAGTATGAGGCAGAATTCCTACGGTTAAGTCGTTATGCTGGGGGTATTGTGGCCACGAATCACGAGCACTGTGTTCGGTTCGAGGATGGGTTGAGAGATGATCTGCGTGTACTGATAGCCCCACAGCGAGAGAGGGAATTTGTTGTTCTTGTAGAAAAGGCTAAGATAGATGAGGAGGTAAAGCGGTCTGAAAAGCAGAATCTAGAAAGGAATAGGAACAAGAGGAATTTTGGTTCGTCAGGATCAGTTGGGCGGTTTCAGAAGAGGCCTAGAGTTGAGGGTCAAATCGCATTGTGAGACCTGCTGTTGATAGTCGGCCTTCAAGGTGTAGTTGATGTGATAAATTTCATTTTGGTGAGTGTTGGGTTGGTAATAGAGGTTGTTTCAAGTGTGGGTCTACAGAGCATTGTATAAGGGACTGTCTACAAGAGAGGGGCAAAACGCAATCAACGGGTCAAGGTTATGTTCAGTCAGGTAGAGGTGGCTAGCAACCATAGAGAGGCCGAGGTCTGGTCAGAGGAGGTCATGGTTTCGGTCGTGGTCGTAGAGCACCAGGCAGAGGTGCTGGGGGCAGTGATGCAAGGAGACCGGGCTGGTCTATGCAGTCAGGCGTCGAGAAGAGGGAGATGCACCAGACATCATAACTGGTACGTTTGTTATTTATGGGTTGCCTTATACTTCATTGATTGATATAGAATAAACACATTCATATGTTGCTAGTGGGATATCTGGAACCCTAGGAATAGACTCTTAGATTGCCTCTAGGGAAATGACCATAGTTAGCCCGCTAGGACAATCGGTAGTGGTAAACAGACTTTATAGGGGTGTACCTCTAGAAGTTCAGGGGATGGTTTTTCTGACTGATCTAATGGAACTACTGTTTGGAGAGTTTGATCTGATCTTTGGCATGGACTGGCTAGGGAAGTATCAAGCAAGTCTAGATTGTGCTGCCAGGCGCATGGTAGTGAGAACTCTCGAGGATGAAGAAGTGTAGGTAATAGGTGAGAGGAGGAACTATTTATCTAATGTGATATCTACTTTAAAGGCTGAGCGAATGGTAAAAAGGGTTGTGAGGCATTCATAGCTTTGGTTTGTACCTTGGAGGGCAAGGATTTGTCTGTGGAAGATGTTAGAACAGTGAAGGAGTTTTCTGATGTTTTTCTAGAAGAGCTTTTGGGTTTGCCTTCGAATCGAGAGGTGGAATTTGGTATTGATCTTTATCTAGGGACAGCGCCTATTTTAATTGCCCCATATAGGATGGCGCCCAAAGAGTTGGTGGAGTGCCAGTGTTATTCGTCAAGAAGAAGGACGGATCGATGCTTATGTGCATTGACTACCGTTAGTTGAACAAGCTGACCATCAAGAATAAGTACTCGCTGCCAAGGATAGACGACTTGTTCGATCAAGCTCAAGGGCTTCATCTTTTCAAGATAGATTTGCGATGCAGGTATCATCAGCTTAAGGTCAAGGAGGCAGACATTCATAAGACGGCATTTCAAACTCGCTATGGCCACTACGAATTCCTGGTGATGCCATTTGGTTTGATCAATGCACCAGCAGCGTTTATGGACATGATGAATCAAGTTTTCCAACCCTATTTGGACCGATTCGTCGTTATATTCATAGACGATATTTTGGTCTATTCTAGATCGCAGGAAGAGCATGACTCGCATCTTCGTGGGGTCTTACAAATTTTGAGGGAAAAGTAGCTGTTCGCCAAATTCAATAAGTGTGAGTTTTGGCTAAAAGAGGTTACCTTTTTGGGTCATGTTGTGTCTGCTGAGGGGATTAGGGTTGACCCCTGGAAGGTCGAAGTTGTGCTGGATTGGAGGCCACCTAAGTCTGTGGTAGATATTAGAAGTTTTCTTGGTCTAGCTGGGTATTATAGAAGATTTGTTTAGGGATTCTCTTTGATCGTGGCTCTATTAACCAAGTTATTGCGGAAAAGGGGTTCCGTTTGTTTGGTCTGATAAGTAGCAGGAATGTTTTGAAAAGCTAAAGAGGATTCTGACGGAAGCTCTAGTGTTGATTCAGCCAGAGGCTAGGAAAGAGTTTGTGGTTTACAGTGATGTGTCACACACGGGTCTGGGATGTGGCTGATGCAAGACGGAAAGGTTGTCGCGGATGTGTCTCGATAGTTAAGGCCACATGAGTTGAATTATCCCACGCATGACTTGGAGTTGGGGGCGGTGGTTTTTGCTCTAAAAATCTAGAGACATTATCTGTATGGGGAGTAGTCCGTCATTTATAAAGATCATAAGAGCTTAAAGTATCTCTTTACCCAGAAGGAATTGAATTTAAGACAGAGACGATGGGTTGAGTTGTTGAAGGATTACCACTGTTCGATCGAATACCATCTAGGTAAAGCTAACGTGGTGGCAGATGCATTGAGTCGTAGGGTAATCTCAGATTTGAGGGCGATGTTTGCACATCTTAGTTTGTATGGTGATGGGAGTTTGTTAGCTGAGCTTCAGGTGAAATCGATGTGGATAAATTAGATCAGAGAGAAGCAATTGTTGGATGAGGTCTTGCGTGCTAGACTACTTCAAGTTCAGAATGGTGAAGTAAAGGATTATAATATGAGCGGTGAGGGAGTTCTATGTTTCTGAGGAAGGATTTGCATATCGAAGGATTCAGAGTTGAGGCATAATATTTTGCAGGAAGCGCATAGCAGCCCATACGCTATGCATCCTAGAGGAAGTAAGATGTATCAGGATATGATGGAATAGTTTTGGTGGCCGGATGTGAAGTGAGAAATAACCGAATATGTAAGTAAGTGTTTGACGTGTCAGTAGGTGAAAGCAGAGCATCAGTTGCCTTTGGGTTTGTTGTAGCCGGTGAAGATTCTGCAAGTGGAAGTGGGAAAGGATCACAATGGATTTCATTAGTGGGTTTCCCCTTACACCTACTAACAAGGATTCAGTTTGGGTAGTGGTTGATCGTTTGATGAAGTCTACTCATTTCATACCGGTGCGAGTAGACTACTCTCTTTAGTAGTTGGCTAAAATATATATAAGAGATTGTAAGGTTGCATGGGGTGCCAGTGTCAATTATCTCGGACAGAGACCCTAGGTTTACATCAAGATTTTGGAAGGCATTGCATCAAGTATTGGGCACAAAGTTAGATTTTAGTATGGCATTTCATCCACATTCGGACGGATAGTCAGGAAGGGTAATCCAAATCTTAGAGGATATGCTGAGAGGCTGTGTCATGGACTTCAGAGGTAGTTGGGAAGAGTTCTTACCATTGGCAGAATTCGCGTACAATAACAGCTATCAATCGAGTATCCAGATGGCACCGTATGAGGCGTTGTATGGTCAGAAATGTCACACTCCCACTTGTTGTGCAGAGTTGGGTGAACGTCAGATGTTGGGTCCGGAATTGGTCTCTAAACGGAAGACAAGGTTAAGCTAATTAGGGCACGATTGAAGGAAGCTTCGGACAGACAGAAGTCCTATGCTGATCTAAAGCGTAAAGACATAGAGTTTGAGGTGGGTGATCAGGTGTTCTTAAAGGTGTCACCGTGGAAGAAAGTGTTTAGGTTCGGATGGAAGGGTAAGCTAAGCCCCAGGTTTATCCGGCCTTATCGGATAGTGAAGCGTGTGGGACCAGTAGCCTACGACCTCGAGTTACCTGCAGAGTTAAGTCAGATTCACGATGTGTTTCACGTGTCGATGCTAAGACATTATCATTCAGATCCATCTCACGTGGTGTCCATGGAGGAGATTGAAGTAAGGCCTGATCAATCCTTTGAGGAGGAACCTATTCAATTTTGGATCGTGATGTGAAAGTACTACGCAGGAAGACAATTCTGTTGGTTAAGGTGTTATGGCGTAATCACGGTTCTGAGGATGCTACGTGGGAACCCGAGGAACCAATACGGCAGTAATTCCCTCATCTCTTTTGACTAGGTAATTTCGAGACCAAAATTGTTTTAAGGGGGTAGAACTGTAACATCCTAAATTCGGGGCTATGCGTTTGTGTGTTTGTGTTTGAGTGCTATGTTTGTCATGCTAGTTTAGGGTGCTTTGGGGTCCAGGAATGACTTAGGGGTAAGCTGGAGCCTTAGTAAAAATTTTACTTTTTGGGCACTTTAGGGGAGAGCTGAATGGGATAGGACTTAAGGGTTGTTGTTTGTGTCTTTTGACACAAGGAGTCTATTGGTGAAGTGGCAAAGAGGCGCCACTTAAAGCTCAGGAAGGTGACGCCTCAGGGAAGCTGGCAGGGAGCAGGTTCGAGCTGCATGGATTCCCTTTGAGGGATTTCTTTTTGACGCCAAGGAGGGGGAGAGTTGCTCTCAGCTTGAACTCTGGTGGATAAGTGTTGATTGGGTCAACACATTTGAATGAAAGGAAGAGGGTAATTCAAGCAGAAGGAAGGGGTCAACAAGTTTGAATGGAGAGTGCAGAGTGATCGGTGGAGAGAATCATGGGATTGGGAGAGAGGGAGAGTGTTTGGTCGAATGTAGGAAGTGTGTGTGTGTGTGTGTGTGTATGTTCGGTTTAGTGATGTTAAGGGGGTGGCCGAATGTTAGATGATGGCATTAGGGGTGTTGAGAATTTCGGCTAGCTGGGGATACCAAGAGCATTCTTTGTTCAATTCTTTTTGTCAAAACCAAAACATTCATCCCACTTTGTGCATTTTCTACTTTTCTCTCAAATACAAAAACACTCTCACACCTTTTTGTTTTACATTTTCTTTTCTCCCACTCACCAAAGCCGAAACACCTCCCAATATTCTTCATATTTTCTTCTTCTTTTGAGCTTGGCCGAAACTCACATTACCATCCACTCTCTACTTCTATTTCATTTTCTTTGCCATAAACATCAAAGCCGAAACCCTCTGAAGCCTCATCTCCTTCCAAAACTCTAGCATTTTCTTCTCTTTTCTCTCAAACACCATAGCCGGATCTCCTTTGGTAGATAGCACCTTTCTTCTCCATCTCTTTCTTTTCAAGAGCAAAACATTTTCGGTATTTGGTAAGTTCTTCTTGGTTTAGCCGAATCTCTTGAAACATCTACTCACTCTTTTTCTTCTCTTGATTTCTTTGAAAGAAAGTTGAATTCCTCTGACATTCATATCTTTTTCTTTTGGTTTTTGTTCATGTGGATTGCCATTACCTGTTCTTCACCACTCCCAATCGGTTTCTCTAGTGTTGTGGTAAGTATTTTCATTTTGGTTCAATCATCTCTTCTCTTGGTGGAGTGCCGAAGGCAGTAATCATATTTTTTTAACTCTTGGCCAATTGTAGGGGGCTTATCTTCGCGTTCTTCCAGGTTTTGGATTGTGATTGGAGTGTGTTAAGGGACAATCGGTTCTAGTCAATTTAGATTCTTAATCTCCATGATTTGTCGATCTAGGTAAGGACCCTTAGCTTTGAGTGTCTATTCGCTTTTATTCAATTTCGCTACTTTAATCCGATCTAGTGACAAAGGTTGTTCATGGACTCAAATGTCAGCCAAGCAAAAGGAGGGGTTGGACCCGCGGTCCTAGCCCCTAAGTTCAAGAAGCGCGCGGTATCTACTGTTCGGGATTGGCCACCAGGTTGTGGGCCGGCTTCTGAGCAGATTAAGAGGCAGATAGCAGTAGTCTCCAATAGTGATAGTGTCCACATAGATAGCATAGTGCTGTGCGTATCCAGGTGTGTAAGATTTACACACTTTATTATTATTATTATTATGTGTTATTAATTTCTTTGGGGCTGAAAAGCCAAAATGGCTAGATGAATAAGCGTTCTGCCATTATGGGCATGGCTGAAGTACCAGGTAAGTATCCCACTGTTTATGTATATGCTAATGAAAGCATGCCATAATAATATTATGCATTTGACAGTATGTTGCATTCGGTTGTCATTTGTATGCATGGGTTGGATATGATATGAAAGGGGAAGTGTAATACTATCACTAGTGGTTTGGTACCACATTGGCCCCACATTCTTGATTCGTGACTAAGTCTCAGTGGTTTGGAACCACCAGTGGTTTGGTACCACATATTGATGATTTCGTGACTCGTCCTAGTGGTTTGATACCACAGTGGGTTGGGCCCACATATATGATTATTTGGGATTGTCACTAGTGGTTTGGTAGCACAAGTGGGTTAGCCCCACATATGATATTTTGTGACTCTGTCACCAGTGGCTAGGTGCCACATATGGAGTGTAGCGGATGAAGGGTTGATTGTAGAAATCCCCACGGAGTGAACGACTGGTACGGGTGGTGTATAGATGATGGAAATTTAGGATTGGGTCGGGTACATTGTATGCATTCTTGTACGTGCTATTTTTGAATGGGCTAAGGCCCAATATGTGATTGTGGGCTTGGGGCCATTTTATGTGACTTAAGGGGGATTTACACACTGAGTCTTGGTGACTCACCCCCTCTACTTACCCTTGCAGGTGATCAGTAAGACGTGGACTCGGGAGCCAAAGAGACTCGAGGAGGCCATAGCTTGTTATTTCAGTAAAACTTAGTTTTTTTTAGATGTTTTAATTTGGGAAATTTTGGTTGTTGTAATAAGGCCTCTTTTTAAATTGCTATTTGGTTTTTTCATTATAATTTCCATTTTGATGCAACACTATTTTTCGACTTGAACTTAATTGAAAAAAAAGTTTTCTAAATAACGGCAACCTAAATACCTGTTTTTCTCACAAGTGCTCACAAAGAAAACAAATGAACAGTTAATCCACCCTGCAAAATTTTCTCAAGCGGCAAACCACTGTTTTCAAAACATCACCTGAAATAAAAAGTTTCAAACTTTCGATTTTCATCAAGATCCCCAAAGTTTCTTTTCAACCTTTTTCCCTTTGACATACCAGATTCGTGACGTCTAGACTGGGTTTAGGGTGTTACACAGACACAGTGTCGTGTGTCTCAACTATTTGTAATACACAGCCATGTGCACGGGCGCGTGGTTTGGCCATGTATCCTCGACATCTTAAATATTAAGAAACCAAATATTCAGGTATTATCACACCAGTAGAGACACAAGTGTGTGTCTTAGCCGTGTGTGTCACACGGCCCAGTATATGGGCATGTGTCTTGGCCGTGTGACCCTTCCACCATATTATTGAAAATTAAATTGTCCACACGACCTAGCACACGGACGTGCGGCTGGCCGTGTAACCCAAGTCAGAGAGTTACACGGATAAGGACACGGGCCTATCATTTGGCCGTGTGAGCCACATGGCCTGGCCACACGAGCGTGTGTCCCCTGCACCTGGGAAAATTTTGTAATTTCGTGAAAAGTTCTCTAAGTTTTTCATTTAGTCCCAACTTACTTGTAACGCATATTTTGGGCCTCAAGGGCTCTTATAAGGGACTTAATGATTTATTTCTGATATGAATATTGTATAAATGCGAAATGTTTGTTATCTGATCTGTAATCTCTGGTAATGCTCTGTAACCCTATTTCGGTGACAGATTCGAGTTAGGGGTGTTGCAATGTCAATTCAAGAACGATGTTCCAGACCCTAAAATTAACATAAAAATAGACTATTTAGTATCGCTTCCCACAACCTAATCAAAATAAATTCCATTCACAAATGCCAACAATCAACTCTATCAACGTTCAAGAACTTACCCCAATCGAAGAACCCACAACTCACAACAAAACGAAGTTGCTGGAGAAGCATTAGTCACAATGTTCTCTCCTAATAATATTTCCAAATAGATTACAGTTACAACCACATACTTACACGAAGAAAAAACAATGTCAAGGAAGAACTTCACTTACCTTGTTGGAAACCTTACCCGCGTACAAATTAACACAACACTAAAGAATGGATTGATAGAGACCAACAATGGCCAAGACGATAGAAACTAGATGGTGGTTCACAATGGAAAACCAAGTGATAGAGAAATATTCCAATAACAAGAAAAGAAAAGAAATAAACGTTTATGGAGAATTTTATGGAATGGGAACAAAGAACGACAAAAGAGGAAAAACAATGAAAATAAATAAGAAACATGGGAAAAGATTTTTAGGGTTACTAATGAATTTTTTTTAAGAAAAACCACCCACTACCCCCACTAAATCTGACTAGTTATCCCAATTAAAATTTCTCTAGAGTTAAAAACAAAAATAATTTCTGCTTTGCACATATAGGAGTTCGAACACAATACCTAAGGGTAAGCTATCATATTACCACTAAACCAGTAAAATTATTCTTTTCAAAAATTGAGGGAAAATAGTTTATAAACTAGTGTTTCAAAGATAGAGGTTTAGGAAAAAAATGGAAAAAAATTCAATGAAACTGATTCAAACCCAGAACCTCTCATACGCAAACATAACACTTAACCACTGAACCAAATTAATTTGCTTGACATAATTGTCACAATCTTAACTCAAAAGTTGGACGTAACCACTTGTGATTTCATCAACTCAATTTCTTCCAACCTAATTTTTAGGATGCGACATCCTATATGTACATGTTTATATATATGAGAATCTTTTGCTTTTAGTATAACTTGTCTATATGTAATATCAATTATTCTTTCACTAATTACTTATATATTCTTAACAAAGTTGTCTATTTGAGTAGCAATCACAAAATTACATATATCTTGGCCTACAAAATTCGAAAAAATTAATATTCTCTTTTCACCTCTAAAACTAGACACAATGAAATTTTTACCATAAAAATTTCAGAATTTTCACATAAGCCAATTAATACAATTTTTTACTTCATTTCTTCTCATGTTCTATTACTAGTCAACTCTGACCCTTCCCCACTTAAAATTGTCTCTTTCGATACAATATTTTTATGAAGTTTCTATTTAATTCTCTTGAAATAAACTCATTAATATTTTTAACATATAAATTTCATCTCCTAATATATATATTTTTTTACAATTTTAATGATTTTTCTAATTTAGAACAAGATATCTCAAATCAATCGGACTCGCTCTCACTTAATTTTATATATCTCATAATCTACAATTCTATTGCTTACACCGTTTCTTATATACAAAACTAGACTTAATAGAATTTAATTTCATATTTTTTAACCTCTAACTAAATTTCTAAATTTTTGGTGAATTTTAAATTTGAGCTACTATTGTTGACCGTAAACTATTTTAGTGAAAATATTTACTTTTCTACGATTCTTAGCATTAACTTTCAATTTGATGTATATAATCATTAAACTTTTGATTATTATTAAATTTATTCATATAAGTTCATATGTTAGAAACATATTCATTTCTTTACTTTAACATTTCTCATTATACAAATCATATCTCTAGTTTTCTCATAAAAACTTAATGTCTTTATATATCATTCATTCTAAAAATACTTTCTATCTATACTATTTTGATTAAATTCACATATCATACATTCCAATCATAACATATCTAACCCAATTTTTTGAAATATAAATAAAGTTAATATGAAAACTTACCTCTTTTATCAAGAATTTCCTACCCTTTTGCTTCTTCAACTTCATGACTACCCTTGTCTTTTCTTCTAAATTTCTTCACTTCTGTTAACCAATTTATTGCTTTTAAATTGATGAACATACCCTCTAGTGTCTCTACTACAATTTTCCTCTTGCCTATGAAAATTTCCATGACATTTGGAAGAAATAGTGCGATTACATGACAAGGGACCAAATTGTAAGATATGAGAACTTCTCCTTTTTATAATGGTGGTGGCATTGGAGTATGGCACTATGAAGAAATTTCTTCCTATTTCCATACAAATATCATATAATAAATTATTGTGATAAAATATTGATAAAATTTTCTAACCAATCCTATTTTAACACCATTTCCCCTAATTATTGTCATTATCATTCATGCTAAATATCTTGATGAAAATGATCATTATGCCCTTGTAAAATCTTAATATTCACTTTTGTGCCATTTCTAAATTGTGGCAAAATTCCAATTTATTCCCTCTTATTTTCCACTTATTCAATTTGGTCTTTATTAATTTGTTTTACCCTTAGTCATTCCTTCCTTTGGAGTATTTTCACTTTTAGTCCCTTCAAATTTTCTATATTCATATTTTAACCTATGAATTTTGAATATTTATACTAAGGTCACAAAACTTTTCACCTTTTTACAATTTAACCACTATCTTAAATTACTATGTCATGTTATACTTCTTGATTCAACTTCACTTAATTTCCAATGATCTTCCATTTTTATCAATCTTATGCATTATTTCGCTTTACAGAGGAATCCACTACACATGATTTTGACTTAATGTCACTTTTATGGAATAACAACTATTGGATCATTACTACAAAGCATATTTTGGATGCCAAAAGCCTAAAGGAAGCTTGGGGTATGTTCGCTAAACTACTCTCTAGAATGAATGATATGGAACTATAACTTCTAGAGAGTTAGTTGTTATAAGTGTTGCATAGAAATATGGTGATTATACAATACTTCCATAAAGTAAATTCATTATGCCAAGATATTTCTATATTTTATCTAGAAGCTCCTATTGGTGATAATAGGATGACATGAATCATCATTCATGGTCTGAATCCATAATAATGGCTATTTTTTTTGTTGCTATACAAGTATGGAAAAAATTAGCCATCCCTTGTTGAATTCAAAAATATTCTAAGCTACTCAAGAAGCAATATCTAAACAAATGAAATGAATCTCATTAAAGAATGAAAAAGAGGCACTCTATATTGATAAAGCTAGAAGGAAATTCAAGCAATGTGACAATGGTAGGTCCAAAAAAATGATGACAAGCTAAAAGGTCAATAAGGTGAAAGAGCACTCGTGAAAGGGGGTACTAAAAACCATGGAAACAACTAAAAGTTTGAAGGAAAGTGTTACAATTGTGAGAAAATAAGTCATATAGAAAAATTCTTATTGGTCAAAGAAAAAGTCTATAAAGAGTAATGTTTTTACGTTCAATAGTGAAGAAGAATGGGATGGAGAGGCATTACTTTTTTGCAAAAAAGTAAGTGCTAGCTCTTATGATAACATCTAATAAATTTGATTATGAAAATGATTGAATAGTTCAAGTTGCTCAAACTTTATGACAGGTGATAAAGAGAAATTACAACATTTGTCAGAATATAAAGAAAGTCATGTGGTTGTAACAAAAATAAACTCTAAGATACTACTTACACATATTAGGAACACAATAGTTTCCCCTCAAAATAATGAGACTTAGGCACCAGTTCAAAATGTCCACCATGTTATAGGTATGACAAAAAATATTCTTATAATAGCCCAATTAACATATATAACCACCTATAAACGTGTTATCGTTTATAATAGAATATGACACCAAAAATATAAGAACAATGGTGTCCATAACTGCATGGGTTAAATTGTACTATAATTTGTACAAAAAAAATACCTGGAAGTATTCCGAGGATAGTACCCAAGGGAAGATGGAATAAATAATGAAAACAATTTTTATAATAACAAGTCTAAGTAGTAGTGATAAATTTTATGATAAAAATAAATAAAGAAAAATAAAAAATGAAATAGATCAATAAACCAATTAGGAAGATTAACTCGCTTCAAGGTTGTTAACTAACTTCAACTTAGGTTTGAACGTGGATTAGTGTAACGCGAGGTTTGTGCAAGTCTACACAATTGTTATCAGGTAATAAATAAGTATAAGAGTTAACGTCTCCACAGAGACTTTATATGTTAACCAATATTTTGTAAAATTAATACTAACAATTTGGTAAGAAAAACACAATAATTTTGATTGGTTAATGTTAAGTAAAATAATTATCTAGATGCAAAATAATCCCTAATGCAAATTAATCCTAAATGTAATGTATGCAATAAAACGTATGACATGGATTTAGTAGCAAATTCACAAGCTTCAACAACAATAACATGAATAGGCTAGAATAATCACATCAATTGACGTAATTCATTTTCATCATCTTTAATAATGTTTTGGAAAATATTCCATGGAAACTCGATCATTCATGAACTTGAAACCAGTATTAAGCCCTTTCAAAATCTTTTACTTAGAAAAACATGCAAACTACCATGATCATATTTAACTAAGGGTTTCTTAGAATTCATGTGAAGTAATAGGGACCGGGCCTGTTTGAAACAATTTAATCATATAAACCTAAAATCTGTGTAAGATAATTGAGCTCGTTCAAGTTATTATGAACCTTAATTTATTCTGGGTCAGATATAAATTAAGCATGCACCTTTCAATTATTGTGTCCATGAATCACCATTTGCTTCGAGTTTGTAGCACCCCTAACCCGTAACCACCGCCGGAATAGAGTTAAGAGGCATTATTGGACATATCAAAACTTTTACATTCATTTCGCAACATAAGATACATCATCATATCATAACAATACATATACATAGAGTCCCTCTAAAAGGTCCACTAGACCTTAAACATGTATTGGGAAGGGATCGGGACTAAACCAGACACATACAAATTTTTCGAAAACTCAACATTTTTTTCAAAGTTACAGAGGTTACAAGCCAGTGTGGACAGACCGTGTGCCTCACACGGCATCAGACACACTCGTGTGTCCAAGCAGGGGCAAAACAAGGCATCATACTGACTTGTCCACACGGTCGAAGAAACGCCCGTGTGCTTGTTCCGTGGGCAACACTGACTTAATTCACAAGGCCTGTCACATGCCCGAGTGTTTGGCCCATGTGCAAGTCTAACTTATTTCGAACTACAATCTTAAAGAACACGGTCGACCCATATGCCCGTGTGCTCAATCGTGTGGGCAAATATAGGCCATTTGTTTAGCCAATTTACCTCCCAAATTTTGGGTCACACCTACAAGCATAAACCAATAAAATTTATACCCCAATTGACATCCAAACATACCAAAGCATGGCATAATTAAAACTCTTAACATCATTATTCATTTCATATGCAAATCTAACTCAAATATACCAATTCAAAACACCAACTTCACAACAAAAACATGTAATCTATACATCATTTGATCCGTACCAATTCATAGCATGGAACATACTACCTCCATATCATCAAAACATACTGTAAAGATCATTCACATAAAGTCACATATACACCTTATAACTATCATTATTACATATCCAATACATATACTAAGATCATTCATATATCAAGCCAAATCACATGGCAAGAACTATACATCTCAAAAACATCCCATAATCACTAGTCTATACACGCCATATACCAAATATACAACTTCCAAAATGTACCAAAATAGATGGCCGATAGCGTGATTGAGTCGCTGACGATCCCTAGATCCGACCTAGCTTTAATGGCACTGTAAATGTAACAGAACGAATTTGACTCTAATCAGAACGGTGGTTTCGGGACCACGAATTTGAGTCTAAGAAATATTTTAATATTATATTTTGTGTTTATTATATGTGAATTAATATGTGTGAAAGTCTCGTTGAAAAATTTTATCGTTTGTGTGTTTAATTTAGAAAAAGGACTTAATCACGTAAAAGGTAAAAGTAGCAAACTATAGTGAAAAGTGCCTATTTGATGATGGCTTTTTAAAGTGGGGCATTAAAAGAGTAAATAGCCCATTTTGGAGATAGTGGGTGGTTTATGACAAGACTAACCTTATATTATATATTGTTTTTATTATTAAATAAAGGTTAAAATGGTAAATCATTAAAATATTATTATATGTTAAAAATACATGAAATTAAAAGCCATTTTAGTGTCTTCTTCTTCCATTGCCGTGAGCTAGCCAAAAAAAAAGGGGTTTAAAGTCTTGAAACATTCAGCCATCATCAAGCACAATTAGGTATGAATTTTAGCTCTGTTTTTAATAATTTTAACGTTTTTGAGATCGTTGCTTCGTATATTACCCGACCCATGCTTGAATTTTTGAGAATCATGTGTTTATGAGGTTCAAGCATTGATGAATTCTTGAGGTTTTTGATGTTTGATGATTTTAAATTAAAGATATGTTAAGGATTGATATGTTTTGTGTTAGAAATTTTAGTAAATGTTAGTATTTAGGGCTAATTTGTAAAATTAAATTTTTAGAGGGGCTTATTTGCAAAATAAATGAAAGAAATGGACTTATAATGCCCTTGTGAACATTTGGCCCTTGCATAGTCTTGGAAAATTTTGAGTATTTTATGTTTTGTACAATTAGGACTAAATAGTAAAAATGTGAAATCTTAGGGGCAAAATGGTAATTTGCATGTTTATGTGTTTTGGGACTAAATTAAATTGAAAGGTACTTGAATGAGCTGAATTTAATGTGTTCTAGATCAAGAACAAAGAAAACGAGCTTGGATCGGGGAAAAGCGAAAGTTGTCAACTAATTGTTAACGTTGTCCGTCGAAAGTCGAGGTAAGTTATTAAGCTAGATTATATTAAAGAATGAATTATGAATGTGTTTAATGACAATGTTTGATAAATTTGGGCATATTTTTATGTGATAGCCGAATGTAAAGGTATTTCATTGAATTGGATATGTTTTGTTAATCTGAGGTAAAGGTGTATAATCGATATGATATGCGATTATACAATGATGCAATGATTTTATTTAGAAAATGTGAATAAGCTTAGTTGAATTTGAAATGTGATAGAATTATGAAATTTAAGTGATTTAATTGGTCATGGTATTATTGAAATGTGCATTGAAATGATGAAAATGTTGATATCTCGGGCTATTAGTGCCTAGTAGGCTTAGTGCCGGTGATTTGATTCTGGCTTCGTTCCTAGCAGGCTTAGTGCCGGTGACATATTCAGGCTTAGTGCCTAGTAGGCTTAGTGCCGGTGACATATTCGGGCTTTGTGCCTAGCAAGCTTAGTGCCTGGTGACATATTCGAACTTCGTGCCTAGCGTGCTTAGTGCTTAACATATTCTAAGCCATTGCATGGCCTTGAATTGATATAAATGGAAAATTTGAGAATTAAACAAGGTAAGTTATATATAATGTTTTGTGTTAAAAGCTCGGGTAAGAGTTGGCATATTATGTTTGTAAGGAATGAAGTGAGCAAATTTCTTATCGTTTTAAATCAAATACGATGTGCTGAAATGGTCAATTCCACAAGTACATTGCTTATATGTGAAGTTGATAAAGTATATGTTCAGGATGACATAGTGATAATAATTGATACAAATGCGACACTAGTATTAGGCTAAGTGTATTATATATATAGAAATATTTATGTACAATATTATAAGCTTAAAGATTAAAATGTTTACATGTATGTTCATTACAATTATATGTGTTTAAGACTTACTAAGCCAGTGAGCTTACTTTGTGTGTTTTCGCTATTCGTTTCATATATTTTGGTCAAGCTACAGGGTCGAAGGATCGTTGGTGAAGTCAACCACACTATCACTCTCTTTGGTATATATGTTTTGAATACTTTTTGAGTCAAAGGCATGTATAGACTAAATCTCTTATGTTGTGTTCGAATGATATGTATATGTATGTATGCCATGTGAAAATGGCTATGCTTTTATGAATGTGTGACTTGTAATGTGGTTATGGTATTAGTGATGTGAATAATCGGTTTTGCTTTATGTTAACTTCAAAGGTTTATTTCATGGTTTAAGCATATGTAAGTAATTATTAGATTAGGTGATCTTTTACTTACTTTAAAGTAAATGGATAATGATCATGATGATTTGCGAAAATGGCTTGTCCCTTATGGTTTAAACTTGATCGTATAGGTTTCTTTATTTGAGTTGGTTTGAGTTGGTTAAATTATGAAGTTACTATTGGAGATTTTATTAATGGATTAAATATGATTCAAATATCTATGTGACATTGGAATGATGATGATTTGTTTCGGCATGTTTAGTTGAATGTATCAATGTGATTAGGTATAGATGATATAAATTGTATTTTATGCATGTCTTAACCAGAGGTGAAATAGTAATAAGTAAATTGATGTGTAATCATGTATACATTCGGCTATGTAAAACTAATGGCATGAAGTAGTACATGTGGCATAAGGTTATTATGTTGTTAAGTTTAAAATAATAGGTATATGTCGAATAGGTGATTGGGTGGTTTGATGATATGATTTGGTAGAAGTGATAAAACATGCCAAAGATTATATGATCTATATAAGTTATATTAACCGTTTGTATAGGAAGTTTTTATGCTATGTTTTTAAATTGACATATTTGAATATGGCTTGAACATGTGCATATACATTTAGTTTAAGTTTATATATTTTGAGCGGAAATATATATATATATATATATGCAAGTATACTGAAATGGGCTTAAATGGATTATGATAAGTTATTAATGTTTAAGTTTGCTATAGTAGTATAAACTCTAAATGCATTTTTCCATGTTTTTAATGAATGTAAATAAAAGATATGATTTGTGTTAAGCATAGTAATGCCTCGAACTTTAATCCAAAGAGCGGACACGGGTTAAGGGTGTTACATTTTAATTGGTATCAGAGCTACAATTTAGTCGATTCTAGGACTACCGTAGTACGTAAGAGTCTAGCTATACATGCCTTTGAATTGTATATGTGATAGTGTGGTGACTTCTGACAATTTCAATTGTATTTTATATAGTAAATGGATTCGATCCCGATAGAGTCAGAATGATGATGTGGAGAGTGTTGCGCCTGGTCTCGCACGTGGATCAGTGCTAGTAGACTCTCGACCAGTTACGGGTAGCCATGAGGGGGAGGCTAAACAAGCCTTCTACCAAATGATGAATGAATGGTTTACCCATTTTGTTCAGAATAATCTGGCTGTACAACAACCTCCACCCCCAAATAATCCAACTCCGGTGCCTTCAGCACCCCCGATGATAGATCCGGTGAGATCTAGCAGACCTCCCATTGATAAAATCAGAAAATATGGGGCCTAGGAATTCAAGGCCAGTGATAATGATGATGCAGAACGAGTCGAGATGTGGCTTGATAACACTATTCGGGCACTCGATGAGTTATCTTGTACTCCAGATGAATGCTTAAAGTGTGCAATATCTCTACTTCGGGACACTGCCTATCACTGGTGGAACACACTAGTATCCGTAGTTTCGAAAGAGAAAGTAACTTGGGACTTTTTCCAAATTGAGTTCCGTAAGAAATATATCAGTCAGAGATTCATCGATCAAAAATGAAAAGAATTTCTTGAACTAAAAGCAGGCGAATGACGTGATGAATATGAACAAAATTTGTCAGACTTAGTAGATATGCTAGAGAGTGTGTTTCTACTGAAGCTATTATGTGCAAAAGATTTGAAGACGGTCTGAATGAAGATATAAAGTTGCTGATCAGCATTCTTGAAATCAAAGAGTTTGTGATTCTAGTCGAGCGGGCTTGTAAGGCTGAAGAGCTCGGGAAAGAGAAAAGAAAAGCTGAAATAGAAGCTAGAGATACTCGTAAGAGATCAACGAGTAAGACTTACCATTCGATGCCTAAGAAATTCAGAGATGACTCCAACCGACATAAAGCTACTTCCGACTTACCTAAACGTGATCGACCTCCAGGGAGTTATCGAGCCACTTTGATAGCTAGCGTTGGTAACGTTCCTCAGGACCGAGTCGAGTGTAAACATTGTGAGAAATGGCATTCTGGAAGTTGTAGGGTCCGTGTTCGGTCCTACTTTAAATGTGGATCGTCGGATCATTTCATTCGAGAGTGCCCGATGTTAGCTAATCAGAATACGGTTCAGAACATTAGACCGAGCAGTACGCCAGTATGGGGTCGACCACCCAAACCTTCCAGTAAAGTAGGTGGTAGTCAGAGAGGGATGAAGGACACTATAGTTCAATTAGAGGCCCGAGCACCTATCAGAGCTTATGCTACACGAGCCAGAGAGGATGCTTCTTCCCCTAATGTCATTACCAGTAATTTCACCCTTTATAATATTATTGTGATTGCACTAATTGATCTTGGTTCGACTCATTCATATGTGTGCGAAACTCTAGTATTCGGTAAGACTCTACCAGTTGAGTCCACTGAGTTTGTGATTCGTGTGTCCAACCCTTTAGGTAGATGTGTACTTGTTAATAAAGTGTGTAAAGGTTGCCCGTTGATGATTCGGGATTATTGTTTCCCAGCTGATTTAATGTTGTTGCCCTTCGATGAGTTCGATATAATTTTGGGAATGGATTGGCTAACTTCACATGATGCAGTGGTGAATTGCAAAAGAAAACTTATTGATTTGAGATGTTAGAACGGCGAGATCATCATAATTAAATCCAGTGATTTAAGTGAGTTTCCTGTAATAATATCCTCGATGTTGGCCCGAAAGTATGTGAGAAAAGGGTGCGAAGCTTATTTGGCCTATGTATTGGATAATAAAGTATCTGAAAAACATATTGAATCTATACCAGTTGTGTGTGAATACCCAGATGTGTTTCCTGAAGAACTACCGGGTTCTCGCCAAGACGAGAGATTGAGTTTGGCATTGAATTAGCACCGGGAATGACTCAATCTCGATAGCTCCGTATTGGATGGCACCTCTTGAGTTAAAGAGTTGAAAGCACGATTGCAAGAGTTAACAGATAGAGGTTTTGCACGACCGAAGTTTCTCTCCTTGGGTGCACCATTTTTTTGTGAAAAGAAAGATGGAATGATGCGAATGTGTATTGATTATCGGCAATGAATAAGGTAACTATAAAGAATAAGTACCCGTTACCTCGAATTGATGATTTGTTTGATCAGTTGAAGGGGGCTTAAATATTTTCGAAGATAGATTTGAGATCGAGTTATTATCAGTTGCGAGTCAGAGATACAGATGTGCCAAAGACTGCATTCCAGACGAGGTACGAACATTTTGAGTTTTTGCTTATGCCTTTTGGGCTTACTAATGCACCTCCTATTTTTATGGATTTGATGAATCGGGTTTTTAGAGAGTTTTTGGATCGATTTGTAGTAGTGTTTATTGATGATATATTAATCTACTCCAAAGATGAAATCAAGCATGCTGAGTATTTGAGATTAGTGCTACAAACTTTGCAGAATCAGCAGTTGTATGTGAAGTTTAGTAAGTGTGAGTTCTGGATGAAAGAGGTCAGCTTTTTGGGACATGTTGTTTCAGCATCAGGTATTCGAGTTGATCCGAACAAAATCTAGGCTATACTTGATTGGAAGCCACCGAAAAATGTTTTCGAGATTCGAAGTTTTCTGGGACTTGCGGGCTACTATAGACAGTTTGTGAAAGGTTTTTCTGCAATAGCTACACCTTTGACAAAGCTACTACAGAAAGATGTCAAGTTCGAGTGGTCAAAAAATTGTCAGAAAAGTTTCGATCAGTTGAAAGCCCTTTTGACTGAAGCTCCGGTGTTAGCTCAGCCTGAATCGGGTAAAGAATTTGTTGTGCATTCTGATGCTTCCTTAAATGGTTTGGGCTACGTTTTGATGCAGGAAGGCAAAGTTGTAGCCTACGCTTCAAGATAATTGAAGCCGCATGAAAGAAATTACCCGACGCATGATTTAGAACTTGCAGCTATTGTGTTCGCTTTGAAAATTTGGCGTCATTATTTATACGGTGAGAAATGTCATGTTTACTCGGATCACAAAAGTCTGAAATATTTGATGACTTAGAAAGAGTTGAACTTGAGACAACGCAAATGGTTAGAACTGTTGAAAGACTATGAGTTAGTGATTGACTACCATTCGGGAAAGCTAACGTTGTTGCAGATGCATTAAGTCAAAAATCATTGCTTGCTCTTCGTGCATTGAACACACAGATGGTTATGTCGGGTGATAGTTCGATCATATCCGAGTTAAAAGCAAGACCGATGTTTATTCAGCAAATTTGTGATGCACAAAAAGCTGACAAAGATATGACTGTTAAACGGGTTCAGTGTGAAAACAATACAGAGTCAGAATTTCAATTTGATGAAAATAACTGCTTGAAATTCAAAGGCCGAATGTGTGTACCGAGGGACGTGGATTTGATTCAGATGTTATTGAAAGAAGCTCATAATAGTCAAATGTCGATACATCCGGGTAGCATGAAAATGTATAATGCCTTGAAGCAGTTCTACTGGTGGCCTGGTATGAAACGAGATATATCTGAATTTGTTTCAAAGTGCTTAATTTGTCAGCAAGTAAAAGCCAAGCATCAAGTGCCTTCTGGGTTGCTTCAGCCAATCATGATACCTGAATGGAAATGGGATAGAATTACAATGGATTTTGTTTCCTGTCTCCCTATGACATTGAGTAAGAAAGATGATGTCTGGGTTATAGTTGATAGACTGACTAAATCAGCTCACTTTGTGCCAATTCATACAGACTATTCACTCGATAAACTAGCTGAATTGTATGTATCACAGATTGTGAGATTGCATGGTGTACCGAGTTCCATTGTTTCAGACAGAAACCCGAGATTCACATCGTGATTTTGGAAGAAGTTGCAAGATACTTTAGGTACTAAACTTTATTTTAGTACAGCCTTTCATCCACAGACAGACGGTCAATCTGAATGAACTATTCAGATACTTGAGGACATGTTGAGATGCTGCGTTCTTGAGTTTGAAAGTACGTGGGAAAGATACTTACCTCTGATTGAGTTTACCTATAATAATAGTTTTCAATCTAGTATCAAAATGGCGCCTATGAAGCCTTATGCGGGCAAAAGTGTCGAACACCATTATCTTTGGATGAGCTCGGTGAAAATAAGATACACGGGTTGATTTGATTAAAAACCGAATGAAAGTAGCCATTATTAGAGACAATTTGAAAGTCGCCTGGATCGTCAAAAGCCCTATGCTAATTTGAAATGTAAAGACATTGAATTTCGGTCGAGATCGAGTATTTTAAAGGTTTCTCCGTGGAAGAAAGTACTGCTTTGGTAGGAAGGCAAGTTGAGCCCGAGATTCATCGAATGTATGAAATCATTGAGCGTGTTGGGCCTATTGCCTATAGGTTGAAGCTACCCTTTGAATTAGAAAAGATACACGATGTATTTCACGTTTCTATGCTCTGTAAATACAGATCAGATCCGTCACATGTGATTGCTCCATCTGAGATTGAAATCCAACCTGATATAACGTATGAGGAAAACCGATCCGTATTTTAGCTCGAGAAATGAAAGAGTTAAGAAACAAAAGGATTCCATTAGTGAAAGTACTGTGGAATTGGCACGGAGTTGAAGAGGCCACGTGGGAGCCTGAGGACTCAATGATGCAACAATATCCTATGTTGTTCAACGATAAGAATTTTCGGGGACGAAAATCTTTAAGGGGGAGAGTTGTAACAGATCGAATTTGACCCTAATTGAAACGGTGGTTTCGAGACCATGAATTCAAGTCCAAGAAATATTTTAATATTATATTTTGTGTTTATTATATGTGAATTAATATGTGTGAAAGTCTCGTTGAAAAATTTTATCGTTTGTGTGTTTAATTTAGAAAAAGGACTTAATCGCGTAAAAGGTAAAAGTAGCAAACTATAGTGAAAAGTGCCTATTTGATGATGGCTTTTTAAAGTGGGGCATTAAAAGAGTAAATAGCCCATTTTGGAGATAGTGGGTGGTTTATGACAAGACTAACCTTATATTATATATTGTTTTATTATTAAATAAAGGTTAAAATGGTAAATCATTAAAATATTATTATATGTTAAACATACATGAAATTAAAAGCCATTTTAGTGTCTTCTTCTTCCATTGCCATGAGCTAGCTAAAAAAAAAAAGGGTTTAAAGTCTTGAAACATTCGCCATCATCAAGCACAATTAGGTATGAATTTTAGCGCGGTTTTAATAATTTTTACGTTTTTGAGATCGTTGCTTCAGATATTACCCGACCCATGCTTGAATTTTTTAGAATCATGTGTTTATGAGGTTCGCCATTGATGAATTCTTGAGGTTTTGATGTTTGATGATTTTAAATTAAAGATATGTTAAGGATTGATATGTTTTGTGTTAGAAATTTTAGTGAATGTTAGTTTTAGGGCTAATTTGTAAAAGTAAATTTTAGAGGGCTTATTTGCAAAATAAATGAAAGAAATGGACTTATAATGCCCTTGTGAACATTCGCCCTTGCATAGTCTTGGCAAATTTTGAGTATTTTATGTTTTGTACAATTAGGACTAAATAGTAAAAATGTGAAATCTTAGGGCAAAATGGTAATTTGTATGTTTATGTGTTTTGGGACTAAATTGGATTGAAAGGTACTTGAATGAGCTGAATTTAATGTGTTCTAGATCAAGAACAAAGAAAAACGAGCTTGGATTGGGGAAAATGAAAGTTGTCGACTAGCTTGGTTAACGTTGTCCGTCGAAAGTCGAGGTAAGTCCTTAAGCTAGATTATATTAAAGAATGAATTATAAATGTGTTTAATGACAATGTTTGATAAATTTGGGCATATTTTTATGTGATAGCCGAATGTAAAGGTATTACATTGAATTGGATATGTTTTGTTAATCTGAGTGTAAAGGTGTATAATCGATATGATATCTGATTATACAATGATGTAATGATTTTATTTAGAAAATGTGAATAAGCTTAGTTGAATTTGAAATGTGATAGGATTATGAAATTTAAGTGATTTAATTGGTTATGGTATTATTGAAATGTGCATTGAAATGATGAAAATGTTGATATCTCGGGCTATTAGTGCCTAGCGAGCTTAGTGCTTGATGATTTGATTCGGGTTTAGTGCCTAGCAGGCTTAGTGTCGGTGACATATTTGGGCTTAGTGCCTAGCGTGCTTAGTCTTGGGTGACATATTCGGCTTAGTGCCTAGCGTGCTTAGTCTGCCGGTGATTTGATTCGGGCTTCGTGCCTAGTAGGGTTAGTCTTATGACATATTCGGCCTTCGTGCCTAGCGAGCTTAATCTTGGGTGAATTGATATAAATGGAAAATTTGAGAATCAAACAAGGTAAGTTATATATAATGTTTTGTGTTAAAAGCTCGGGTAAGAGTTGGCATATTATGTTTGTAAGGAATGAAGTGAGCAAATTTCTTATCATTTTAAATCAAATACGATGTGCTGAAATGGTCAATTCCACAAGTACTTTGTTTTATAATGTTGAACCTATCATTAATGTGTATGTACATTGCTTATATGTGAAGTTGATAAAGTATATGTTCAGGATGACATAGTGATAATAATTGATACAAATGTGACACTAGTATTCGGCTAAGTGTATTATATATATAGAAATATTTATGTACAATATTATAAGCTTAAAGATTAAAATGTTTACATGTATGTTCATTACAATTATATGTGCTTAAGACTTACTAAGCCAGTGAGCTTACTTTATGTGTTTTCGCTGTTCGTTTCATAGATTTTGGTCAAGCTACATGCTCGAAGGATCGTTGGTGAAGTCAACCACACTATCACTCTCTTTGGTATATATATATGTTTTGAATACTTTTTGAGTCAAAGGCATGTATAGACTAAATCTCTTATGTTGTGTTCGAATGATATGTATATGTATGTATGCCATGAAAAAATGGCTATGCTTTTATGAATGTGTGACTTGTAATGTGGTCGTGGTATTAGTGATGTGAATAACCGGTTTTGCTTTATGTTAACTTCAAAGGTCCATTTCATGGTTTAAGCATATGTAAGTAATGTATTAGATTAGGTGATCTTTTACTTACTTTAAAGTAAAGGGATAATGATCATGATGATTTGCGAAAATGGCTTGTCCCTTATGGTTTAAACTTGATCATATAGGTTTCTTTATTTGAGTTGGTTTGAGTTGGTTAAATTATGAAGTTACTATTGGAGATTTTATTAATGGATTAAATATGATTCAAATATCTATGTGACATTGGAATGATGATGATTTGTTTTGGCATGTTTAGTTGAATGTATCAATGTGATTAGGTATAGATGATATAAATTGTATTTTATGCGTGTGTTAACCGGAGGTGAAATAGTAATGAGTAAATTGATGTGTAATCATGTATACATTCGACTATGTAAAACTAATGGCTTGAAGTAGTATATGTGGCATAAGGTTATTATGTTGTTAAGTTTAAAATAATAGGTATATGTCGAATAGGTGATTGGGTGGTTTGATGATATGATTTGGTAGAAGTGATAAAACATGCCAAAGATTATATGATCTATATAAGTTATATTAACCGTTTGTATAGGAAGTTTTATGCTATGTTTTTAAATTGACATATTTGAATATGGCTTGAACATGTACATATAAATTTAGTTTAAGTTTACATATTTTGAGTAGGAAATATATATATATATATATATATATGCAAGTATCTGAAATGGGCTTAAATGGATTATGATAAGTTATTAATGTTTAAGTTTGCTATAGTAGTATAAACTCGAAATGCATTTTTCCATGTTTTTAATGAATGTAAATAAAAGATATGATTTGTGTTAAGCATAGTAATGCCTGGAACTTTAATCCGGCAACGGACACGGGTTAAGGGTGTTACAGTAAAACAAAGAAGACTTCACACAGTAAGCTTTAAAGCTTAGTAAGTTTGTAATATAACACAATTAATTCAACCATTCAAATTCAATATGCAAAAATTACCAACACCTAGTCAATTCACCTCAATAATCAACTTCATCAACCACATAAGTTTGTACGTAGCTGTACCATCTCGTATTTAACTACTACATTTACCATTCAATGCTCCAAACCTTTAATCATTCGATCTTCTTTAAACATTCGATCAATTCACACACTTAGTTCCATATAATTAGCCGAAGCCACAATATTATCGCACACTTAGTGCCAACACATTAAACATAAAATGTCTCAATATCACACACACAGTGCCAACTAATATAGTCGATGCTTTCTTTATCTCGTACACCTAGTGCCGGCCATCATTGTATCGATTCTATTTACGCACACTTAGTGCCATATCTTTTAAAAATCACAATTCACATTGCTCACTCAACTACCACATTTCCATTCATTATATAATATGTAAACATAGTTTAAACAATTCATATTATACACGAACTTACCTTAGACGTAGAAACACGATTCAAATCAATCAATCGAGCACTTTATTCTTGCCTTGATCTAAGTCTGAATTTCTTCTTTCTTGATCTATACATATTCAAATTTAGCTCATTCATCCACCAAATCATTCAATTCAATCCAAAAACACATATTTTGAGCATTTTAAAAAATAGCCCTCACATTTGCATATTTTGACATTTTAGTCCCTATTTTAAACAATCACAAAATACACATAATTTCATTATACCATGCTTAGGGCAAATCTTCCTCATTTTCATACAAGCCACATATTTCATTTATTTCACATTTTAGTCCTCCAATATCTCATTTCACAATTTAGCCCATTTTTAACATTTTTGTCAAAAATCAATTTACAAAACATTAAAATCTATCAAAAATTATTCATTATTCATCATCAACTATCACAAAGCTCAAACATTCATCAATGGCATCTTACAAAATCACCAACAAATTCAAAAATTAAGACATGGGCTAGCTAGAACACAAAGCAACAATCACAAAACGTAGAAATCATCAAAAACCGAGTTAAAAACACATACCAATTGATGCTTGAGCTTGCCAAACATAACTAGTTCTTTTTCTCTTCTTTTTATTTCAATTTTCAGTAAAAGATGAACACCAATGCCACTATCTTATGTTTTATTATAATTAATTTTAACTTAATTGTCATTTTACCATTTTATCCCTTAATAAAACCATTTTATAATCACCTAATATATGCCCATTTATGTCAAATTCCACTATCAAGGGTCTAATATCAACATAAGGACCTTTCATGTAAGAAGCCATGCCAACTAAATACCTTTAACAATTACAACACAACTTTTATGTTTTATGCGATTAAGTCCTTTTCACAATTCGACACACAAATGATAAAATTTTCACATAGAACTTTCACACATACTTTATCACATACTGTAACCACAAAAAATAATATTAAAATATTTTTTGACCTCAAATTTGTGGTCCCAAAACCACTGTTCTGACTAGGGTCTTAATCGAGATTTTACAACTCTCTCCCCTTAGGGATTTTCGTCCCCGAAAATCTTATCAGTGAATAGATTTGGATATTGCTCTCTCATTACATCTTCAGGCTCCCACGTCGCCTCTTAAACTCCGTGTTTGTGACACAACACTTTCACTAAAGAAATTCTCTTATTTCTCAACTCTTTGATCTCACGTGCCAAGATTCGAATCGGTTCTTCATTATGCAATAGATCAGACTGAATCTGAACTTCAGTAGGGGCAATCACATGTGATGGATCAGATTTGTATCGTCTAAGCATTGATACGTGAAACACATAATGAATCTTCTTTATCTCAGGTGGTAACAACAATCTATAAGCAACCGGCTCGATACGTTCAATAATCTCATACGGCGCAATAAACCTCAGACTCAATTTAACTTTTTAGCCAAAACAAAGTATTTTCCTCCACGGAGACACTTTCAAAAACACTTTGTCACCGATCTCAAATTCAATATATTTTTGTTTCAAATCTGCATAAGACTTTTGATGATTTGACGCTGCTTTCAAGCTGTCACAATTCACTTTCACTTTTCGCTCAGTCTCTTTAATCAAATCAACCCCGTGCAATCTCACAATCTTAGAAATATACAATTCAGCTAACTTATCAAGCGAATAATCTGTTCTCACCGGAATAAAATGAGCTGATTTATTAATCTGTCAACTATCACCCAGATTGCATCTTTCTTTCTCAGAGATAAAGGCAACTCTGACACAAAGTCCATCGTGATTCTCTCCCATTTCCATTCAAGAATCATTATCGGTTGTAACAAACTGGATGGAACCTGGTGTTCAACTTTAACTTGCTGACAAACTAAACATTTCGAAACAAACTCTGAAATATCCCGTTTCATACCATGCCACCAATAAAATTGTTTTAGATCATTGTACATTTTTGTACTTCCCGGATGAACTAACAAACAACTATTATGAGCCTTGTTCAAAATCAACTGAATGAACTCTAAATTTTTTAGTATACAAATCCGATCTCGAAATCTTAAACAACCATCATTATCAACTCAAAATCCTGAATCAGAATTCAAACCGCGCTGTGCTCGTTTTGTCGTCATCTCAGCATCAATTTTCTGGGCATCACAAATCTGATGTATAAACATTGGTCTCACTTTTAACTCAGCCAAAATCGAACCATCATTACACAGATCTATATGAGTACTCATTGCTAGTAAAGCAAATAAAGACTTTCGACTTAGAGCATCAACAACAACATTAGCTTTTCCCAGATGATAGTCAATTACTAATTCATAGTCTTTTAGTAATTCTAACCATCTCCGCTGTCTCAAATTCAATTCTTTCTGAGTCATCAAATATTTCAAACTCTTATGATCAGTATAAATGTGACACATCTCACCAAATAAGAAGTGAAGCCAAATCTTCAATGCGAATACAATAGCTGCTAATTCAAGATCATGCGTTGGATAGTTTTTTTCATGCGGATTTAACTGTCTCGAAACATAGGCTATAAATTTTCCCTCTTGCATCAACACACAGCTTAAACCATTCAACGATGCATCACTGTAAACTATGAATTCTTTACCCGGTTCAGGTTGAACTCACACTGGTGCTTTTGTCAACAATACTTCTAACTGTTAAAAACACTTTTGATACTTTTCTAACCACTCAAATTTAACATCTTTCTGTAGCAATTTCATCAACAGAGTCACAATCATCGAGAATCCTTTCACAAACTGTCTATAATACTAAAAAAACTACGGACTTCAGACACATTTCTCGGAGGTTTACAATCCAGAATTACAAAAATCGTACTCGAATCAACTCGTATTCCCGTAGCTGACACTATATTCCTAGAAAACCAACATCTAGCAACTAGAACTCAGATTTACTAAAATTTGCATACAATTGCTTCTCACGCAGAGTCTCTAGCATCCCAAAGTTGGGCCTAGTAGGATTAGGCCCATTGGGCCTTAGGCGTAGAAGCGTTTAAAACTTTTGGGAACAAGATAACAGCTTTAATGCAAGTTGGATCTAGTAGGTGAGTGATTTTGGAAGGTTACAGGGCTTCTATGAAGTCCCAAGTTCAATCTTTGGCTTTAGGGAAATTTTGGTTTTAGGTGAAAAAACCCCTGGGAGTTAGTAGGTAGGCTTTAAGAATAAAATATGGAGAACATGACACAAGTAGAGGTGTGGTGTAGTGGCAAAGTGACGCCACATAAAAGACAAGGGGGTGACGCCACAAGGAAGGAAGGAGGTCCAAGGTTTAAGTCTTGGCTCTTGCATTTTGGTTTTATTTTTATATGGACTTTACAATTTGGCCATAGATTTATATTTAGTTGCGCATGATGTTGGATACAAGAAGCTAGTTGGTAAAGTGGCTAGCAGCGTGGATTATGCTACAGGGGAGCCTGGGTTCTAATCTTGTGACAAGAAAGGGAGTATTTATTTTGCGAATTGGACGGGAAGAGTTTGAGTTGGATTTAAACTCTAATAACGAAGGGATCCCACATTGGAAAGATACAAAGAAAGAAGGTGAGAAGCTAGCTATATATAGAGATGCCTAGGAGGAGAAGGAGCATACCTGGTTGGCGTTGGGCATAGGAGTGCTCGGAACGCATTTTAGCAGTTTCAGATTCCTATCAGGTGTGTATTCTCTCTATTCTAGTTGTAGAGCGGCAAATGCCAAAATACCGGTGACACGGCGATAGTAACCACACAAGCGTGCGAGCGTACGTGTGGGGCTTCAATGCGATAGTTGAGGCCATTAGTAGTGTTCTTGTGGGTGTGGGCTGTTGGGCCATGATGGCCCGAAAGGGGCGAAGTGGGCCTAATGGGCCCCGGGGCCCTTATAAGTAAATTGTATGATTGAGTAGTAGATAGTGAAATAGAATATTTGAATCTCATATATGTGGCTAGGTTTGGGCTGAATGCGCCACACGAGTGTGTGGGCTCACATGGGCCGCGAATGGGCCTTAGGCCCATTCGCATCATTATCTCTGTTTAGAATACTTGAGTCATTCGAGGCGATAGTGGACCTTCTGTTGGGTTGTTAACACCCTGGTTTGTAAAGTTACCAAAATACCCCTATTTGTAAAATGACCGAAATACCCTTAGTTTGCAAAAATACCGAAATACCCCTGGTTTGTAAAACTATTAAAATACCCCTAGTTTGTAAAATTACCAAAATACCCCTGGTTTGAAAAATTATTTAAATACCCCTAGTTTGTAAAACTATCGAAATACCCCTGATTTGTGAAATTATTGAAATACCCTTAGTTTGTGAAATTACTGAAATACCCCCAACTTTTAAAATTACCGAAATACCATTAATTGTGAAATTATTGAAATACCCCCAGTTTGTGAAATTACCAAAATACCCTCGATTTGTGAAATTACCAAAATACCCTCAATTTGTGAAATTACCAAAATACCCCCAGTTTGCGAAATTACTAAAGTACCCTCGATTTGCAAAATTACTATGTAACCCCTAAAAGAAAAAATAATCGTTGTACCCTCGTGGTAGTACTAGCATTTTATGTGTTATTTGCATGATTAATTATGTTTGAAATACACAGCATACATGAATTAGTTATGAGTAGAATTATCGAACTACCCCTAATGGGTAGGATTATCGGAATACCCTTACAGGGTAAAATGACTGATTTGCCCTTGTAGGTAAGTGATTGGCTTGTGCTATGATATGACCGGTTTGGCTATGGTTGTATGATTGATATGCTTTTATTACATGTTTAAATGATTGTAATTGAGCATGGCCATTCTGCATACACGTGTAATGATTAAGCATGACATACACGACATATTGCATGGGGTTGGGTTATTGATGATCGGGGAAGTGTATATCGGTGGCTCTGCCACATTCTGTATAATGGCTATATGCCAACATAAATATGGCCCCGTGCCATCTTGATTATGGCTTTGTGCCAATCGTATTTACCCAAGGCTATGCCAATTATATTACTGTCGTTGATGGCTATGTGCCAAACATAATACAATTATTGATGACTCTGTGTCAATCATATTTACCCAGGGCTGTGTGCCGATTATATTATTATTTCGGTGGCTCTACCACATATGTCAGTGACACTATCACACTAAAGGATAGATTGGTGCCTCTTTATCGTATCAGTAATTTGATCACATGTTGATCAGTGGCTAGACCACGTTATATTGACTTTGAGAAGTGTGTCTGTCAGCATGACTGCCAAAGAGGTGTGCAGAGGATGGAGAGTTGATTGTAGAAATCCCCACAGGTGTGGTGAGGATGGACTTATGGAGTGTAGTGTAGAGGATGGGATACTAGGTTGGGCTGGGTTGCATTGTATCCACTATTTATGCCATGTTCTTAGGGCTACGACCCAGTTCGACTCGTATGGGCTTCGGCCAATTTCATTACTGTGAGAGCTAAGGCTCAATGTGCTTCCGTTGGCTTAGGCCCAGTTATCGTTCGTATAGGAGATTACACACTGAGTCCTCGTAACTTACCCCTCTGCTTAATTTTCAGGTAATTCTAGCTTTACGGATTTGGAGCCGAGGTGAACTCTGTGGTGGTCATACATCGTAGCTTAATAAATTCTATTTTGAGGTATTATATATTTTTTTTAAATTTGGGTTTTTGTTTTGTAATAAGCCCTTTGGTTTTTTTTTGTTTTTGATTTTAATTGATTCTTCGCTTATTAATTTTGAATGCTTAATTTGGGACATTAATAATGTTTTTTTTATAATGTTAATACACAATTTATAAACTATAATGGATAAAACTTTAGATTTTCTTAGCGTTGATAACTCTTTTCAAAATATCGTATGTCTACTTTAATTTAATTTTGTTTTTGGAAACTCATTGAGTTGGATTAATTATAAACAAGATCATCGAAATAGCAACGAAAATGTTTTTGCAAAGAGAACTATAAAACAAATAGGATTTTTCACAAAACTTGATATTTTTAACGAACGCGTAAATTCTTTAACAACCTTTCCATGTGACATGCCCTATCCGATCGTAACGTCTAGGCGGATTTGGGGTGTTACAATTGTGGTATCAGAGCCTAGGTTGCAAAACTCAGCTGTGGAATGGGTTCGAAAAATATTTTTCAAAGTTATTTGAAATTTCATAAAAAAGTATCTTTATTGGAAGTATGACACCGAGTCTCCGGCACCAAATCTGTAAGTCCCTTACTTATTATTATATGCTATAATGATCAGATTTATTACATGTATATTTTGGATGTGATGTTTGAATGGAAAATTTTTATGTATGGGTGTTAAGTATATGTTTGCTTCTGTATTAGATATTTGGTTGTGTGAAGAGGTTCCAAGATTAAGTTAGAAAGTGTATTACTGTTTTAGAATCAGAGTGCACAGCGTGAGTGGAGTGTTGTAGGTTAGGATGTGCGACTATTTCTATAGCTGGAAATTTTGAGGATGAAATTTCTTTAAGGAGGGAATATTTGTAGCATCCCAAAGTTGGGCCTAGTAGGATTGGGCCCATTAGGCCTTAGGTGTAGGAGCGTTTAAAATTTTTTGGAACAAGAGAACAGCTTTAATGCAAGTTGGATATAGTAGGTGAGTGATTTTCGAAGGTTAGAGGGCTTCTATGAAGTCCTGGGTTCAAACTTTGGCCTTAGGGAAATTTTGGTTTTAGGTGAAAAAACCTTGAGAGTTCGTAGGTAGGCTTTAAGAATAAAATGTGGAGAAAATGACACAAGTGGAGTGTGTGGTGTAGTGGCAAAGTGACGCCACATAAAAGACAAGGGGTTGACGCCCCAAGGAAGGAATGAGGTCCAAGGTTCAAGTCTTGGCTCTTGCATTTTGGTTTTCTTTTTATATGGACCTTAGAATTTGTCCATAGATTTATATTTAGTTGCGCATGATGTTGGACACAAGGAGCTAGTTGGTAAAGTGGCTAGTGGTGTGGATTATGCTACAGGGGAGCCTGGGCTCGAATCTCATGACATGTAAGGGAGTATTTATTTTTCGGATTGGACGAGAAGAGTTTGAGTTGGATTTAAACTCTACTGACGAAGGGATCCCACATCGGAAAGATAAAAAGAAGGAAGGTGAGAAGATAGCTATATATAGAGCTGCCTAGGAGGAGAAGGAGCATACCTGGTTGGCGTTGGGCATAGGAGTGCTCGGAGCGCGATTTAGCCAGCTTCAGATTCCTATCAGGTGTGTATTCTTTCTACTCTAGTTGTAGAGCGGCAAATGCCGAAATGCCGGTGACACGACGATAGTAACCACACGAGCGTGTGAGCACACGTGTGGGGCTTCAATGCGATAGTTGAGGCCATCAGTAGTGTTCTTGTGGGTGTGGGCTGTTGGGCCACGATGGCCCGAGAGGGGCCAAGTGGGCCCAATGGGCCTGGGGGCCCATATGAGTAAATTGTATGATTGAGTAGTAGATAGTGAACTACACTATGTGAATCTCATATATGTGGCTAGGTTTGGGCTGAATGGGCCACATGAGTGTGTGGGCCCACTTGGGCCGAGAATAGGCCTTAGGTCCATTCGCATCATTATCTCTGTTTAGAATACTTGAGTCGTTCGAGGCGACAGTGGACCTTCTGTTGGGTCATTAACACCTTGGTTTGTAAAATTACCAAAATACCCTTGGTTTGTAAAATTACCAAAATACCCCTGGTTTATAAAATTATCGAAATACCCCTAGTTTGCAAAATTACTGAAATATCCCTAGTTTGTAAAATTACTGAAATACCCCTAGCTTGTAAAATTATCGAAATACTCTTGGTTTGCAAAACTATTAAAATACCCCTGTTTGTGAAATTACCGAAATACCTCAAATTTGTAAAATTACTGAAATACCCCTGATTTGTGAAATTACCGAAATACCCCCAGTTTGTGAAATTACCAAAATACCCTCAGTTTGTGAAATTACCAAAATACCTCTAATTTTTAAAATTACCAAAATATCCCTGATTTGTAAAATTACTGTTTTACCCTTAAAGGCATACATGAATTAGTTATGAGTAGAATTATCGAACTAGCCCTAAAGGGTAGGATTACCGGAATACCCCTATAGGGTAAAATGACTGATTTGCCCTTGTAAGTAAGTGTTTGGCATGTGCTATGATATGACCGGGTTGGTTATGGTTGTATGATTGATATGCTTTTATTGCATGTTTAAATGATTGTTATTGAGCATGGCCATTCTGCATACACGTGTAATGATTGAGCATGACAAACACGACATATTTCATGGGGTTGGGTTATTGATGATCGGGGAAGTGTATATCGGTAGCTCTGCCACATTCTGTGTAATGGCTATATGCCAACCTAAATATGGCTCTGTGCCATCTTGATTATGGCTTCATGCCAATCGTATTTACCCAAGGCTATACCGATTATATTACCATCGCTGATGGCTGTGTGCCAAGCATAATACAGTTATTGATGACTCTGTGTCAATCATATTTACCTAGGGCTGTTTGCCAGTTATATTATTATTTCGGTGGCTCTACCACATATATCGGTGACATTGTCACACTAAAGGATGGCTTGGTGCCTCATTATCGTATCGGTAATTTGATCACATGTTGATCGGTGGCTAGACGACGTTATATTACTTTAAGAAGTGTGTTTGTCAGCATGACTACCAAAGAGGTGTTTAGAGGATGGAGGGTTGATTGTAGAAATCCCCACAGGTGTGTTCAGGATGGACTTATGGAGCGTAGTGTAGAGGATGGAATACAAGGTTGGGCTGGGTTGCATTGCATCCACTATTTATGCCATGTTGTTAGGGCTACGGCCTAGTTCGACTCGTATGGGCTTCGACCAATTTCATTATTGTGAGAGCGAAGGCTCAATGTACTTCCGCTGGCTTAGGTAAAGTTATCGTTCGTATAGGGGATTACACACTAAGTTCTCGTAACTCACCCCTCTGCTTAATTTTGCAGGTAATTCTAGCTTTACGGATTTGGATCCGAGGTGAACTCTGTGATGGCCATGCATTGTAGCTTAATAAATTCTATTTTGAGGCACTATATATTTTTTATTTAAATTTGGGTTTTTGTTTCGTAATAAGGCCTTTGGTTTTTTTTTAGCTTTTAATTCGATTATTGCTTATGAATTTTGAATGCTTAATTTGGGACATTAATAACGGTTTTTCTATAATGTTAATACACAGTTTACAAACTATAATGGATAAAACTCTAGATTTTCTTAACGTTGATAACTCTTTTCAAAATATCGTATGTCACTTTAATTTAAATGTTGTTTTAAAACTCATTGAGTTGTATTAATTATAAACAAGATCATCGAAATAGCAACGAAAATATTTTTGCAAAGAGAACTATAAAACAAAATGGATTTTTCACAAAACTTGATATCTTTAACGAACGCGTAGAGTCTTTAACAACCTTTCCATGTGACATGCCAGCTCCGGTCGTAACGTCTAGGATGGGTTTGGGGTGTTACAATTGTGGTATCAGAGCCTAGGTTGCAAAACTCAGCTGTGGAATGGGTTCGAAAAATATTTTTTCAAAGTTATTTGAAATTTTGTTTAAAAAAAGTATCTTTATTGGAAGTATGACACCCGAGTCTCCGGCATCAAATCTGTCAGTCCCTTTACTTATTATTATATGCTATAATGACTGTATTTATTCTGTGTATGTTTTTGATGTGATGTTTGAATGGAAATTTTTTATGTATGAGTGTTAAGTATCTGTTTGCTTGTTATTAGATATTTGGTTGTGTGAAGAGGTTCCAAGATTAAGTTAGAGAGTGTATTACTGTTTTAGAATCAGACTGCGTAGCGTGAGTGAAGTGTTGTAGGTTAGGATGTGCGACTATTTCTATTGTTGGAAATTTTGAGGACGAAATTTCTTTAAGGAGGGTATATTTGTAGCATCCCAAAGTTGGGCCTAGTAGGATTGGGCCTATTGGGCCTTAGGCGTAGGAGCGTTTAAAATTTTTTCAGACAAGAGAACAGCTTTAATGCAAGTTGGATATAGTAGGTGAGTGATTTTGGAAGGTTAGAGGGCTTCTATGAAGTCCCGGGTTCAAACTTTGGCTTTAGGGAAATTTTGGTTTTAGGTGAAAAAACCTTGAGAGTTAGTAGGTAGGCTTTAAGAATAAAATGTGGAGAAAATGACACAAGTAGAGTGTGTGGTGTAGTGGCAAAGTGACGCCACATAAAAGACAAGGGGTGGACGCCACAAGGAAGCAAGGAGGTCCAAGGTTCAAGTCTTGGTTCTTGCATTTTTGTTTTCTTTTTATATGGACCTTAGAATTTAGCCATAGATTTATATTTAGTTGCGCATGATGTTGGACACAAGGAGCTAGTTGGTAAAGTGGCTAGTGGTGTGGATTATGCTACAGGGGAGCCTAGGTTCGAATCTCATGACAATCAAGGGAGTATTTATTTTTCGGATTGGACGAGAAGAGTTTGAGTTGGTTTAAACTCTCTTGTGAAGGATCCCACATTGGAAAGATAAAAAGAAGGAAGGTGAGAAGCTAGCAATATATAGAGTCGCCTAGGAGGAGAAGGAGCATACACAGTTGCCGTTGGGCATCGGAGTGCTTTCGGGCCGATTTAGCTTGACTTGATTCCTAGCGGTGTGTATTCTCCTTCTCTAGTTATAGGCGGAAAATGCGAAATATCGGTGACACGGTGATAGTAACCATATGAGCATGCGGCGCGTGTGGGGCTTCAACGCGATAGTTGAGGCCATCGAGAGTGTTCTTGTGGGTGTGGGTTGGGCCACGATGGCGAAAGGGGCCAAATGGGCCCAATGGGCACAGGGGCCCATATGAGTAAATTGTATGATTGAGTAGTAGATAGTGAACTACACTATGTGAATCTCATATATGTGGCTAGGTTTGAATGAATGGGCCACACGAGTGTGTGGGGCCCACTTGGTAGAGAATGGGCCTTAGGCCCATTCGCATCATTATCTCTGTTTAGAATACTTGAGTCGTTCGAGAAGTGAATGACCTTGGTTGGGTCATTAACACCTGGTTTGTAAAATTATCGCAATACCCTTGGTTTGTAAAATTACCGAAATACCTATGGTTTGTAAAATTACCGAAATACCCCTAGTTTGTAAAATTACCGAAATTCCCCTGGTTTGTAAAACTACTGAAATACCCCTGGTTTGTAAAATACTGAAATACTCCTGGTTTGCGAAACTATTGAAATACCCCTGGTCTGTGAAATTACTGAAACACCTCTAATTTGTAAAATTACTGAAATACCCCTGATTTGTGAAATTACCGAAATACCCCCAATTTGTGAAATTGCCAAAATACCCTCGATTTGTGAAATTGCTAAAATACCCTCAGTTTGTGAAATTACTAAAATGCCCCTAATTTTTGAAATTATCGAAATACCCCTGATTTGTAAAATTACTATTTTACCCCTAAACGATAAAATGACCGTTGTACCCTCCTGGTAGTACTAGCGTTTTATGTGTTAATTGTTTGATTGATTATGTTTGAGATACACAGCATACAAGAATTAGGTATGAGTAGAATTATCAAACTACCCCTAAAGGGTAGGATTACCGAAATACCCTTATAGGGTAAAATGATTGATTTGCCCTTGTAGGTAAGTGTTTGGCTTGTGCTATGATATGACCGGGTTGGCTATGGTTGTATGATTGATATGCTTTTATTACATGTTTAAATGATTGTTATTGAGCATGGCCATTCTACATACACGTGTAATGATTGAGCATGACATACACAACATATTTCATGGGGTTGGGTTATTGATGATCGGGGAAGTGTATATCGGTAGCTCTGCCACATTCTGTATAATGGCTATATGCTAACCTAAATATGGCTCTATGCCATCTTGATTATGGCTTTGTGCCAATCGTATTTACCCAAGGCTATGGTTATTATATTACAGTCGCTGATGGCTATGTGCTAAGCATAATACAGTTATTGATGACTCTGTGTCAATCATATTTACCCAGGGCTGTTTGCCAGTTATATTATTATTTCGGTGGCTCTACCACATATATCAGTGACACTGTCACACTAAAGAATGGCTTGGTGCCTCATTATTGTTCGGTAATTTGATCACATGTTGATCGGTGGCTAGACCACGTTATATTACTTTGAGAAGTGTGTCTGTCAGCATGACTGCCAAAGTGGTGTGTAGAGGATGGAGGGTTGATTGTAGAAATCCCCACAGGTGTATTGAGGATGGACTTATGGAGTGTAGTGTAGAGGATGGAATACTAGGTTGGGCTGGCTTGCATTGCATCCACTATTTATGCCATGTTGTCAGGGCTACGGCCCAGTTCGACTCGTATGGGCTTCGGCCAATTTCATTATTGTGAGAGCTAAGGCTCAATGTGCTTCCATTGGCTTAGGCCCAGTTATCGTTCGTATGGGGGATTACATACTAGGTTCTCATAACTCACCCCTCTGCTTAATTTTGCAGCTAATTCTAGCTTTACGGATTTGGATCCGAGGTGAACTCTATGGTGGCCATACATTGTAGCTTAATAAATTCTATTTTGAGGTACTATATATTTTATTTAAATTTGGGTTTTGTATTGTAATAAGGCCTTTGGTTTTTTTTTTTGTTTTAGCTTTTAATTCGATTACTGCTTATTAATTTTGAATGCTTAATTTGGGACATTAATAACGGTTTTTCTATAATGTTAATACACAGTTTACAAACTATAATGGATAAAACTCTAGATTTTCTTAACGTTGATAACTCTTTTCAAAATATCGTATGTCTACTTTAATTTAAATGTTGTTTTTCTGAAACTCATTGAGTTGGATTAATTATAAAAAAGATCATCGAAAATAGCAACGAAAATGTTTTTGCAAAGAGAACTATAAAACAAAATGGATTTTCACAAAACTTGATATCTTTAACGAATCGTAGAGCCTTTAACAACCTTTCCATGTGACATGCCGATCCGATTAAATAACGTCTAAGTGGGTTTGGGGTGTTACAATTGTGGTATCGAGCCTAGGTTGCAAAACTCAGTGTGTGAAATGGGTTGAAAAATATTTTTCAAAGTTATTTGAAATTTTGTTTAAAAAAGTATCTTTATTGGAAGTATGACACCCGAGTCTCTGGCACCAAATCTGTAAGTCCCTTTACTTATTATTATATGCTATAATGAATGTATTTATTCTGTATATGTTTTGGATGTGATGTTTGAATGGAAAATTTTTATGTATGAGTGTTAAGTATCTATTTGCTTCATATTAGATATTTGGTTGTGTGAAGAGGTTCCAAGATTAAGTTAGAAAGTGTATTACTATTTTAGAATCAGAGTGCGCAGCGTGGGTGGAGTGTTGTAGGTTAGGATGTGCGACTATTTCTATAGTTGGAAATTTCGAGGACGAAATTTCTTTAAGGAGGGTATATTTGTAGCATCCCAAAGTTGGGCCTAGTAGGATTGGGCCCATTAGGCCTTAGGCGTAGGAGCGTTTAAATTTTTTTGGAATAAGAGAACAGCTTTAATGCAAGTTGGATAAAGTAGGTGAGTGATTTTGGAAGGTTAGAGGGCTTCTATGAAGTCCCGGGTTCAAACTTTAGCTTTAGGGAAATTTAGGTTTTAGGTGAAAAAAACCTTAAGAGTTAGTAGGTAGGCTTTAAGAATAAAATGTGGAGAAAATGACACAAGTAGAGTGTGTGGTGTAGTGGCAAAGTGACGCCACATAAAAGACAAGGGGTTGACGCCACAAGGAAGTAAGGAGGTCCAAGGTTCAAGTCTTGGTTCTTGCATTTTGGTTTTCTTTTTATATGGACCTTAGAATTTGACCATAGATTTATATTTAGTTGTGCATGATGTTGGACACAAGGAGCTAGTTGGTAAAGTGGCTAGTGGTGTGGATTATGCTACAAGGGAGCCTGGGTTTGAATCTCATGACAAGCAAGGGAGTATTTATTTTTCGGATTGGACGAGAAGAGTTTGAGTTGGATTTAAACTCTACTAATGAAGGGATCCCACATCGGAAAGATAAAACGAAGGAAGGTGATAAGCTAGCCATATCTAGAGCTGCCTAGGAGGAGAAGGAGCATACCTGGTTGGCGTTCGGCATAGGAGTGCTCAGAGTGCGGTTTAGCCAGCTTCAGATTCCTATCAGGTGTGTATTCTCTCTACTCTAGTTGTAGAGTGGCAAATGCCGAAATACAGGTGACACGGTGATAGTAACCACATGAGCATGCGAGCGCACGTGTGGGGCTTCAACGCGATAGTTGAGGCCATCAGTAGTGTTCTTGTGGGTGTGGGCTATTGGGCCATGATGGCCCGAAAAGGGCCCAAGGGCCCATATGAGTAAATTGTATGATTGAGTAGTAGATAGTGAACTACACTATGTGAATCTCATATATGTGGCTAGGTTTGAAATGAATGGGCCACACGTGTGTGGGCCCACTTGGTAGAGAATGGGCCTTAAGTAGATTCGCATCCTTATCTCATTTAGAATACTTGAGTCGTTCGAGGCGACGGTGGACCTTCTGTTGGTCGTTAACACCTGGTTTGTAAAATTACCAAAATGCCCCTGGTTTATAAAATTACCAAAATACCCCTGGTCTGTAAAATTACCAAAATACCCCTGGGTTGCAAAATTACCGAAATACCCCTAGTTTGTAAAACTACCGAAATACCCCTAGTTTGTAAAATTACCAAATGCCCCTGGTTTGCGAAACTATCGAAATACCCCTAGTTTGTGAAATTACCGAAATACCCTCAATTTATAAAATTCTTGAAATACCCCCGATTTGTGAAATTATCGAAATATCCCCAGTTTGTGAAATTACCAAAAATTTGTAAAATTACCAAAATACCCCCAGTTCGTGAAATTACCAAAATACCCTAAATTTTTGAAATTACCGAAATACCCTTGATTTGCAAAATTACTATTTTACCCCTAAACGACAAAATGACTGTTGTACCCTTGTGGTAGTACTTGTGTTTTATGTGTTAATTGTTTGATTGATTATGTTTGAGATACACAGCATATAGGAATTAGGTATGAGTAGAATTACCGAACTACCCCTAAAGGGTAGGATTACCGGAATACCCTTATAGGGTAAAATGATTGATTTGCCCTTGTAGGAAAGTGTTTGGCTTGTGCTATGGTATGACCAGGTTGGCTATGGTTGTATGATTGATATGCTTTTATTACATGTTTAAATGATTGTTATTGAGCACGGCCATTCTGCATACACGTGTAATGATTGAGCATGACATACACGACATATTGCATGGGGTTGGGTTATTGATGATCAGGGAAGTGTATATCGGTAGCTCTGCCACATTCTGTATAATGGCTATACGCCAACCTAAATATGGCTCCGTGCCATCTTGATTATGGCTTTGTGCCAATCGTATTTACCCAAGGCTATGCCGATTATATTACCGTCGTTGATGGCTATGTGCCAAGCATAATATAGTTATTGATGACTCTGTGTCAATCATATTTACCCAGGGCTGTGTGCTGGTTATATTATTATTTCGGTGGCTCTACCACATATATCGGTGACACTGTCACACTAAAGGATGGCTTGGTGCCTCATTATCGTATCGGTAATTTGATCACATGTTGATCGGTGGCTAGACCACGTTATATTACTTTGAGAAGTGTGTCTGTCAGCATGACTGCCAAAGAGGTGTGTAGAGGATGTAGGGTTGATTGTAGTAATCACCACATGTGTGTTGAGGATGGACTTATGGAGCAAAGTGTAGAGGATGGAATACTAGGTTGGGCTGGGTTACATTGCATTCACTATTTATGCCATGTTGTTAGGGCTACGGCCCAGTTCGACTCGTATTGGCTTTGGCCAATTTCATTACTATGAGAGCTAAGGCTCAATGTGCTTTCGTGGGCTTAGGCCCAGTTATCGTTCGTATAGGGGATTACACACTGAGTTCTCGTAACTCACCCCTCTGCTTAATTTTGCAGGTAATTCCTAGCTTTGCGAATTTGGAGCCGAGGTGAACTCTTTGGTGGCCATACATCGTAGCTTAATAAATTCCGTTTTGTGGTACTATATATTTTATTTAAATATGGGTTTTTGTTTTGTAATAAGGCCTTTGGTATTTTGTTTTGGTTTTAGCTTTTAATTCGGTTACTGCTTATTAATTTTGAATGCTCAATTTGGGACTTTCTAAAACATTAATAACGATTTTTCTATAATGTTAATACACAGTTTACAAACTATAATGGATAAAACTCTAGATTTTCTTAATGTTGATAACTCTTTTCAAAATATCGTATGTCTACTTTAATTTAAATGTTGTTTTATGAAACTCATTGAGTTGGATTAATTATAAACAAGATCATCGAAAATAGCAACGAAAATGTTTTTGCAAAAAGAACTATAAAACAAATTGGATTTTTCACAAAACTTGATATTTTTAATGAACGCGTAGATTCTTTAACAACCTTTCCATGTGACATGTCAGATCCGGCCGTAACGTCTAGGCCGGGTTTAGGGTGTTACAGAGTCTGTAACACAATTCACAAATGCTCGGCATGTTGCATCTCATTACAAGTAGATCAAAATATCGTTAATAAACACAACAACAAATCTATCCAAATACTGTCTGAATATCCGATTCATCAAATCCATAAATACTGCAGGAGCATTTGTTAGTCCTAAAGACATAACTAAAAATTCAAAATGCCCGTACCTCATTCTGAAAGCAGTTTGTGGAATGTCTGAATCTTTTACTCGCAACTGATAATATCTCGATCTCAGATCTATCTTTGAAAACACGATAGCTCCTTTTAGCTGATCAAACAAATCATTAATTCTGTGCAGAGGATATTTTTTCTTAATAGTCACTTTGTTTAACTGACGGTAATCAATGCACATTCTCATCGTGCCATCTTTCTTTTTCACAAATAGAACGGGAGCACCCTAAGGTGAGAAACTAGGTCGTACAAATCCTCTATCGGTCAATTCTTGCAACTGAGACTTTAACTCTTTCAATTCTATCGGTGCCATTCTATATGGAGCTATTGAGATAGGAGTCGTCTTCGGCACTAAGTCAATACCAAACTCGACTTCTCGTATCAGAGGTAATCCCGATAGTTCTTTAGGAAACACATCAGGGAACTCACAAACCACATGCACAGGTTCAACATCATTATTGTATCTATCACATATGCAAGATAAGCTTCACATCCCTTTTTCACATAATTCAAAGCTTTCATCGAAGATATTACAGCCGGTATCGCATTCAAATAACTTGATTCAATTCAAACTATTTCACCATTTTGGCTTCTCAAATCAATACTCTTTCATTTCCAATTCACAATAGCATTATGCAAAGTTAGCCAATCCATACCCAAAATTATATCAAATTCATCAAAGGGTAGCAGACACAGTTAATTTGGAAAACAAATATATCGAAACATCAATGGACAATTCTTGCACACTTTATCAACTAGAACACACTTGCCTAAGGGGTTTAATACTCTAATTACAAACTCAATAGACTCAACAGGTAGAGTCTTACTAGATACTAAGTTTACACACACATATGAATGAGTAGATCTTAGATCTATTAGTGTAATTACATCAGTATCAAAAAGAGAAAAGTACCAGTTATGACGTCTAGAGATGACGCTTCTTCGCAAGCTCGAATAGCATAGGCTCTGGCAGGTGCTCTCGCCTCAGATCTTACAGCTGTATCTAGTGTTCCTCTCTTACTATCACTCACATTTCTGGTGTTTCTGGGTGGTTTACCCTTAACTGTCGTGTTACTCGTCCTCGCACTCTGAACATTATCTTTCTCAACTAACTCTGGGCAATCCCGAATAAAATGATCTTGTGATCTACATTTATAGCAAGCTCTATTATTATACTTGCCCCAACATTCTCCGATATGATGCCTCCCACATTGTCTACACTCAGGCTTATTACTTCTGACACTTCCAACACTTGATTCCATTTGAGTTTGAGTTTTAGGACCAGTATTTTGTTTTACAGGATCTTTACTCAAATGCCCCAATGAAACGTTTGAGCAATTATTTGCATCTTTGAATCTCTTTGATAAAGAACGATACGACTTACTCATCGACCTTTTTCTTTCATCTCTAGCTTCTGAATCTAGTTTCTTCTTTTCTTTACTAAGCTCCTCGACTTTGCAGGCTCTTTCGACTAATACCACAAATTCATTCAAATCAAGAAATTTGACCAGAAGTTTAACGTCTTCATTCAACCCTTCAATGAAACGTTTACACATAGTTGTTTCTGTCGAAACACATTCTCGCGCATTCTGACTCAATCTTACAAATTTCTGCTCGTATTCTATAACAGACATACGACCCTGTTTCATCTTTAGAAACTTTTTACGTTTTTAATCTATAAAACATTGACTGATATATTTCTTCAAAAATTCAGCTTGAAAGAAATCCCAGGTGATTCTTTCTCGCAAAACCACAGATATCAATGTTTTCCACCAATGATATGCCGTATCTCTTAACAATGAAATAGCACATTTTAAGCATTCATCAAGAGTACATGATAATTCATCAAACACTCTAATAGTATTCTCAAGCCAAAATTCAACTCACTCAGCATCATCATCAACTGTGGCCTTGAACTCTTCGTCCCTATACTTTCGAATTTTATCCACAGGAGTTTTACTCAACCGAATCGGGTTTGAAACTTGTTGCACTACAAGAACTTGCAGGGGTGGAGGTTGTTGAGCAGCTGGATTCATTTGAACGAACTCCGTAAACCACTTTCTCATAATTTTGAAGAAGGCTTGTTTTGCCTCTCCCCCATGGCTACTAGTAATCGGCCTAGATTCAGTCGGCGCTGTCCCTTGAGCGGGACCTCGAGCGAGAGCAGGCACATTACTTTCAACATCATCAGCAACTGTTCAATTGGGATCTATATACTATATAAAAACACACTTTTAACTGTCAGGAATCATCACTACTGTAGATATATATATATATGTGGCATGTATAGCTAGACTCTCACACGCTACGTTAGTCCTAGAATAAACTAAATTGTAGGTCTGATGCCAATAAAATGTGACACCACTAACTCAGAATCAGTGCTTTGAATAGGGTTAAGAGGCATTACCGAACATATCAGAACTTTTACATTCATTTCACAACACAAGATACATCATCATCATATCATAACAATACATATACATAGAGTCCCCTTAAAAGGTCTACGGGACCTTAAACAATTGGGAAGGGGTCGAGACTAAACCGGGCACATACAAAATTTTTCGAAAACTCAAAACTTTTTTCAAAGTTACAGTGGTCACACGCCCGTGTGGGAAGGCCGTGTGCCTCACACGGCATCAGACACCGGTGTGTCCAAGCCATGGCAAAACAGGGCATACATACTGACTTGTCCACACGACCGAAGAGACCTCGTGTGCTTGACCCGTGGGCAACACTGACTTAATTCACACGGCCAAACACACGAACGTGTACGAGTCTGACTTGTTTCTAACTACAATCTTAAGGGACACGATCGAGCCACACGCCCGTGCTCAACCGTGTGGGCAAATATAGGCCATTTGTTTAGCCAATTTACCACCCATATTTTAGGTCACACCTACAAGCATAAACCAATATAATTTTATACCCCAAATGACATCCAAACATACCAAAACATTGCATAATTAAAACTCTTAACATCATTATTCATTTCATATGCAAATCTAACTCAAATATACCAATTCAAAACACCAAGTTTAAATCAAAAACATGTAATCCATACATCATTTGATCCTTACCAATTCATAGCATGAAACGTACTACCTCCATATCATCAAAACATACCATAAAGATCATTCACATAAAGTCACATATACACCTTATAACTATCATTCTTACATATCCAAGACATGTACTAAGATCATTCATCTATCAAGCCAAATCACATGGCAAGAACTATACATGCCATATACCAAATATACAACTTCCAAAATGTATCAAAATAGATGGCCGATAGTGTGATTGAGTCGCTGATGATCCCTGGATCTGAGCTAGCTTTGATGACATTGTAAAACAGAGAAGACTTTACACAGTAAGATTTAAATCTTACTAAGTTCGTAATATAAAACAATTAATTCAACTATTCAAATTCAATATACAAAAATTACCAACACCTAGCTCAATTCACCTGAATACTCAAGTTCATCAACCACATAGGTTCTGTACGTACCTGTGCCATCTCGTATTTAACTACCACATTTACCATTCAATGCTCCAAACCCTTAATCATTTGATCTTCTTTAAACATTCGATGAAATCGCACACTCAGTGCCATATAATTAGCCGAAGCCATAATATTATCGAACACTTAGTGCCATCACATTAAGCATAAAATGTCTCAATATCGCACACATAGTGCCAACTAATATAGTCGATGCTTTCTTTATCACGCTCACTTCATGCAGATCATCATTATGTCGATTCTATTTACGCACATTTAGTGCCACATCTCTTCAAACTCACAATTTACATTGCTCACTCAACTACCACGTTTCCATTCATTACATAATATGTAAACATAGTTTAAACAATTCGTATTATACGCAAACTTACCTTGGACGTAGAAACACGATTCAAATCGATCAATCGAGCACTTTATTCTTGCCTTGATCTAAGTCTGAATTTCTCCATTCTTGATCTATACATATTCAAATTTAGCTCATTCATTCACCAAATCATTCAATTCAATACAAAAACACATATTTTGAGCATTTTAAGAAATAGCCCTCACATTTGTACATTTTGACGTTTTAGTCTCTATTTCACAAAATCACAAAATACACATAATTTTATTATACCATGCTTAGGCTGAATCTTCCTCATGTTCATATAAGCCCACGTATTTCATTTATTTCACATTTTAGTCCTTCTATTTCTCATTTTCATAATTTAGCCTATTTTTGACATTTTTGTCAAAAATTACTTTATAAAACATTAAAATCTATCAACAATTATTCATTATTCACCATCAACTATCACAAAGCTCAAACATTCATCAATGGCATCTTACAAAATCACCAAAAAATTCAAAAATTAAGACATGGGCTAGCTAGAACACAAAGCAACGATCACAAAAATGTAGAAATCATCAAAAACCTAGTTAAAAACACATACCAATTGACGCTTGAGCTTGCCGAACCTAACAAGCTCTTTTTCTCTTCTTTTTATTTCAATTTTCAGTAAAAAGATGAACACCATTGCCACTATTTTATGTTTTATTATAATTAATTTTAACTTAATTGTCATTTTACCATTTTATCCCTTAATAAAACCATTTTATAATCACCTAATATATGCCCATTTATGTCAAATTCCACTATCAAGGGTCTATTATCAACATAAGTACCTTTTGATTTAAGAATCCATGCCAATTAAACACCTTTAATAGCTAGCACATAGCTTTTACATTTTATACAATTAAGTCCATTTTCACAATTCGGCACAGAAACGATAAAATTTTTACACAGAACTTTCACACATACTTTATCACATACTGTAAACATAGAAAAAAATATTAAAATAATTTTTTGACCTCAGATTTGTGGTCCGAAAACTACTGTTCCAACTAGGGTCTAAACTGGGATGTTATAGGATTAAGCAACTAATTCTAATGCATTCAATCACATTTTAATGAATGAAATACATGCATGACTTTAATTGAAGGCATGAACGATTGATGTACATAACACCATGCACATGAACCAAAAGAACTTCATCCAATTGATGTAATCATTCTAGCTAAACAAAATTAAGCTACCATGGTTGATAAAAAAATAACAAAACAAATTGCGAACATGAGTAATATCCAAAGAAAAACAAAGATAAGGAATAATAAACTCTGATTGATTCGGTAGTCCTTCAAAAATCGATCGTAGTGACTTCCTTCAATCCTCATGTTTGCTCATTCGCAAAGTGCTTCTCAAAGTCGCTGACCAAGAGCGTATTTTTTAAAGGAATTTCTAGCTAAGCGGAAGGGAAAATAGGGATGGCTATGCATGAAAGAGAGAGAAAAATGAAATGAGAGAAGAGAATGTGGAGTGAAGAATGAAGGATAATGGATGAGGGATGTAAATGGTAGTATTTATAGTGGATGGATGGCTAAAAGTTTACTTTCTCTTTCCCATGGTCGGCCATGAATTATGGAGATGGGAGGTTGTTGGTTACTTGATTCATGCATGAAATCATGCTTGAATCAAGCAAGGTGATGGACGATTTCAAGGGTGAAAGTGGCGTCCTAATTTTTGATTGGTGTCCAAGTGTAGAGACCTCCGAATAAATCTCCCAAAGGCTTATTTTGGGCTGCTCATATGTCTTATTTTAAATTGGACTTCACTCCCCCTTGATTGGAAAGTTTTGTGATCCAATTTGTTGTAAGACTTGCCCTTCATTTAAACCATCTTTAATTGGATCAAGGTGACATCTTCATGACCCAAATTGCATGTTTTTACTGTCCAAATAGGGTAGAAATAGTCTCATGTCCATGCAAAATTTAACATGAGCTTTATACTTTATTAACTCCATGGTCCTACTGCAATTAAAATATAAGAAATTAATATATAGCATGAATTAATTAAATCATGCCCATCATCAAAATTCACCCAATTAGCTATCACGTTCTCAGGATTACATAATTTTTTAAGTAAAAGGTGCTAAAAACAACTATAAAAACTCTATATAAATTAGAGTTTATTTACCCCCAAACTTAATCCATTGCTTGTCCCAACTAATGCAAAGCAAAAATTTAGATAAGGTAATCTTGCAACAAATTTAAGTAGAACCATTAAGTAGAAGCAACTTTTTCACATAAACGTACATCAACAAATTCATGCTTACAAACTTTTTTTTTTTGTTGATAAGTCGCTCATTTGCAACTATTATTTCAAAATTTTATCCTATGTGCGAAAAAATGCTAACATAAGTCATAGATTGCATGGTTTTGAAGGTCATACATAACATTTACCATTCAATCAAAGTTTCCTTATCAATTTGACAAAACAATCAAAAAGTTTAATTAATGGTCCTCATAAGTTGAACTTAGCAATTCTTTGCCCCTACTGTAGTCGGCATAATTATTAAAAACAATAGGTCTTTTATATGGTTGTAATGGGGCTAGGCTAAATGTAGGGATAAAGAAAAGTGAATTTTTAGGTTTAGTAATCTTAACCCTAACTTTGCCTTGGACCTTTTTGAGGTACATCCTTCCTACTAATGGGTTTTACGACCCCCAAGCTTAATTTGAAGCTTATTCCCAACAATACTTATCAATATTTTGAATATTTATTTTGCTCTTTTTTATTGTCATTTGAGTAGAGATTTTTCTCTCTTTTTTCATCATACAGAGAATATATACATCTTTTGAATTTTTCCTCTATATTTGATCACCAAGATAGTATAGTTAAGATTGGTGCAAAAATAAGATAAAACTTAAAAAATGGTAATATAGATTATGATGTAGGTGAATAGAAAAATGGTAATACGGATTATGATGTAGGTGAATAGCAATAAAATGGGCTTTAAAGGCTCAAACTAAGGTTTCAAGGGTTGAATTCATATGGTAGGCTTGAAAGGCTAAAATGATCCAAAGAAAATGTGCCTATATCATGTTTAGATTCTTATGTCTCCTATGATTTTGCCTTAAGAAAGGTACTAAGTCAACTCTAAGGACTTAAACCTTCATGCATGTCTATTTCTAAGAAAATTAAATTTTCATGGCAAAGAATACATAAGACCTAAGAACATTCAAGCATTCCATACATTAAGATAGCATAAAAGAAAAAACTTAGATAAAATCAGAAATCATACTTGCATTTGAGCTAACATACTGAACAGTTTTTTTTACGAACATCATTTTAGTTCAACATACTTATGTGTAAACATTGAATCATACTTAAGAAAATTTTAAAATTCATGCAAATATTTCCTTACCCCTCCTTAAAAAAAAAAGAAATGTCCTCATTGTATAAGAAAGTAATGAATGAGAACTAAACACACCAAGTAGGATAGCAAGAAAAGAGAGGTGAGTCATGAAGAGTGCTTAAGTACCAAGTATTTCTTAACAATCCAATCCTAGACATGTTCATTCACATTATCATACTACTTTGCTTTTTATTAAAGAAGAGGCATTGGGCTTAATTTATTCATGTTGCAATTTCCTACTTATTGTGAGAAAGCAAAATACTAACTAAGAAAAAATATATAAATGTCTAAAAATAAATACTTAAGAAAAAATAATTTCTCCCTTTTAATTCGTGTCATCATCTATGTCTTTCTCTTTTCCCTTTTTAGTCACACTTGATCCCACAAGCTTTTCTTTCCATGTCTCGAGATATGATCTGGAAACTCAGGAACAAAATACTTAGAGATATTCTTAAAAGTATTCCGTATGGAATCATCTCTAATTTTTGCATATCTCTAGTAATCTTGTTGTTGGTCATGCATGAATTTCCACATATCCAGCATAATTGAAAATTTTGATTTCTTTATAGTGTTTGAAGAAATGGGCATTGGAATGGTCAACTAAGGATTAACATTTGGCTCCATTGGTTCAACAACATTTGGTTCAACTGTAACAGCCCAAATTTTAGTGAAATCGGAACAATGGTTTCGGGACCACAAATCTGAGCCGAAAATATAATTTATTTTTATTTTATTATATGGACCATGTTATGTTAGAAAATTCATGTGAAAATTTTGATACAAAAATTATATCGATTTAATGCTTAATTACGAGAAGGACTAAATTGCATAAAATACGATAGTTGAATTCTAGTAGCTATAAGGATTAAATAGCTATGGACTTCAAAATTTAAGGTCCTTATATGGTTATTAGACCATTAATAAAAATTATGTAGAGATTTTTGGATGATTCATCCATGAAAAATGAGAAAAAGGCTAGGGACTAAATTTGAAAGTGGAAATATTAATTGATTAAAAAGATGAAAAGATAATATTTCTCATCTTCTTCCCAAAAATAAACATGGAAACCCTAGGAGAGGGAGAAGAGACTTTCATGGCCAATTTGGGTAAGTTTCCTTGTCCTGTTTTTGGTATTTTTGATATTTTTAGAATCAGGATAACTTAATCTCTCTATTTGGGGGATTAATTTGAAAAGTTATCAAAGTATGAAAATGGGTCATGGATGTATATGCTGGAAATTAGAAATTTATGGAGAAAATGAAAGATTATTGATAGATAAACAACTTTTTTTACAAAGTGATTTTTGATGAAAACATGATTTAGGGACTAAAGTTAAAAGCTATAAAATTTGACGAAAAATTCTAAAATTTTATGAATAGATGTGCTGTAAAATTTGTAATGGGGCTTTGGTTAGGCTTGAAATAGGGAGTAATTTGTAGAAGTTCCATTTTTCGAGCCTAGGGAAGAAAATAGAATTTATGGAAAAGTTAGGGGCAAAATAGTAATTTTGCCTAGGATGAAAATTTAGTCCACATGAATGTAAAATATGATAAATTGATGTTAGATTTACTTGTATAGATCCAGATAGACCAAATTTGGAGTTAGAACGAAGAAAGAGGAAAATATCAGATTAGTATATTTTACGTACACGAACATTTGTCTAGGTAAGTTCGTGTAACTAAATTGTATATGTTTTTATGCTTGATTGAAATGTTGTGTTTGTGAATTTCATCGATGTCATAAATATGTGAAATGATCACCTACTCGATATATCCCAATAAATGAAAATGCCCGATAAAATAGTAAATGAATAAAATGTTACTTGTATACTTGACATGAATGTGGAATGTGTTTTACTCGAATTACGTAAATGTTACGGAGGTATGGAATAATAAAATGCCCGATAATGATTGAAAAGTGTCTAAATCCCAGTTGAATAAATGGAAAATTGATGGATATGTGATTTCCTGAAACAAAAAAGGTCTTGCATTTGTTGCGGATAGGATTTAGCTCGGATGAGTAATCCTTCGACCTCAATTCTAATAGGATTTAGCTCAAACGAGTAATCCTAATGTGAGTCCTCTCGAGCATATATTATGAATTGGATTTAGCCTGGACAGGTAATCCAGATCAAGCTCCTTATAGCATATGTCATAAAAAGGATTTAACTTGGACTGGTAATCCTGTTGTATAAATGTGTGACTCGAGAGTGTACTTTATGAGATAGTACTTTAGGGGTACCATTGAATATGAATTGGCGGATCCTGATTTGTAACCTCGAGTGTACTACCTGTATACCTATCGATATTTCAGATAAATTCAATAGGTAGAAATCTTGATATGAGAAGATACATATAAGAAATGTGTTATAATACGTATCCGTCTGAAATACAAGAAAATGATGATACATGACAAATGCTATATGAAAACATGAGATGATGTTATTTGTACATGGAATTTATTTTATGAAAATATGTGGCATGGCCGTGTGGCGCAAGTCAGAGAGCTACCTAGTTTTGGATACGGCCTGACGCACGGGCGTGTCCCTTGGACAACACGGGCGTGTCAGTCCTGCACCTTGGAAAATTTTGGAATTTCGTGAAAAATTCCCTGAGTTCTCGATTTAGTATCGACCTGATACTAATGCTTGTATTGGGCCTCGAGGGTCCATTTAAGGGACATTATGAATAACCTTTGTGAATGAATAGTAACTTGCCTGAATTAATTGATAAATTTTCTGAATGTTTTGGTAACACTAAAAAACCCTGTTCCGACAACGAATACGGGTTAGGCATGTTACATCAACCCTGGATTCAGGGTTGTTTAGTTACTCTTTAGTTTTAGCTTCTTCAGTTTCATTTCATTTATTAAGTTAGCTTCTAGTTTAGATTTTGTTGATGACTCATTAGATTCTGGTTCATTTGGCTTGATCTGGTTCAATAGTTCAACATTCTCCACTAACCTTACAATATCATGCCTTATTATGCAACCTTGAACGTTACAACCCTTTAGGTTTGTTTTTGATCTTACTTGGGCCATCAAGCAAAGTGAAGTAATCAAAGATGGAAAATAAGCACTTCTTGCCTTTTTTCTAGCGCAATCTTGGATTTCTTTCAGAATAATTCTCCCAACATTGATAGACCTTTTCGTCATAATCGTATACAAAAAAAATCATTCATTCCATAGAGATGGTGGAAATATGTGAGATAGGCATGAGCCTGTATCAAACAAAGTAGAACCATACCTTAGCCACTAGGTTTAAATTCTCCCTTCGGAAAGAATGATTGCTGTATTTTCTTATAATCCATTTGGATCCTGAGTTTATAACAACATTAAGTACTTGTTGAAAAAAAATCTCAATTGATATTTGTCACTATGGCAGAGTACTTGTCATCTTCAACATCAGGTAACTTAAACAAATCATTAATGGACTTATAAGTAAGGGGCACCTTCTTTTACAAACAAGAACCTCATTAGCATATGGCGTGGTCAAATTGGATAGAAATCTTGCACTAATTCCTCTTCATGCATTGAATGTGCAGCACATAATTGATTCCAATTCAAAGCATCAATTATTTTTTCGAATTGACAACGACATAATCATCTTGTCATTGCTCTCCAAATTGAAACCTTTTTCCGGAATCATGGGTTCATTTTTGAAGATAGAATCAAAATTTTCCCTTGTTTCATCATCTTGAATATCAAATGGATTTTAAACATTAGTTTTGGAAGATCTAGTTCTTTTACGAGACATGGTGACTTGTTTCAAAAGAAAAGAAGACTTCTAAATTTTTGAGGTGGAGGTGGAGGTGGTAATTAGGTTAGGAAGGCGATTAAGTTACAGTAGTGAAAAGATTGCTGTGAGGATGTCATGACGGTGGAATTACTCTGGCGATAGATTGCGGCGGTGAAAGGTTTGTGGCGGCGATAGTTGGGATTTTTTCGACAAGGAGAGGAAATTGGGGAGAACTTTTGGGATTTTAGGTCAACAGCAAAGAGAAAGGAAATAGGTGGCTAGGGTTGAAGCTAATTGGTTGAATGGTGTAAAAAGTATGGTGGTTAAGAGGGGTTTATATAGTAGTAGATTAGGGTAAATTTGTAGCAAAAATTTAGGTACAATGTGATAATTAGGCGGCAAGGAATGGATGGAAGGAAAAAATGGCAAAAAATTAGGGTTTTAGAAAGCCCTTTGGACTATAATAAGTGGGAAAATTCCTTCTCTTCATTGTTCTGGGAATCGAGCCCAAACTGCAATTATTACTTGAAAATTTGAACTAAACTAGAAAAATAAACTAATTAGTACTTGGGCCATGTTGACCCACTTGTTAAACATAAAAAATTAAATTAAAATTTTCAAATAAAAATTAAAATTAAAAATTGGATTAATTAGAAAATTTCATCTCGAATGATTACATTAAATTAATATCCCAAGAAAGGTTGGAGGGGTCACAAATGGTCCTGCTTAAGATCTAATCTCCTTAGATAGAATTAATTCAATGTACTAATTTAAGAAAAATAATTTCTAAGTATGTCATTTATTAAAAATAAAAAATATGAAAATCAAGGGTCTGTTAAATTAAACAAGGTTTCAACTCGCACAACTTAACCATCCCAATAGTGCTTGAGACACTTACCATTGAATTTAAACGTACCTCCATTGTTGACGCGCAATTCTAATGCTCCATATGGATAAACTTTGTGAATGGTAAAATGTCCAGCCCATTTGGATTTGAGCTACCTAGGAAATAACCTTAGCCTTAAATTAAACAACAACACTGTAACACCCTAGCCTATATTCATCGCTGGATTAGGGTTACGGCTATTACCAAACTAAACTCAATTCGAAATAGACCTTCATTAGACTTTAAGCACAACAATGCACTCTTTTCCTTTTCATATAACATTTCAACTTATTGAATTAGAAAATGCACAACGAGATTTATTATAGGTACTCAAAATATGGGATTATCCAATCCATAAAATTTATACATTCATGGTATATAAATATATATACATATACAATCAAAATATAAAATGACTCATCCTTTAAATACTTGTATCGGACATAAATCAAATATCGTTTAATACAAACAATTTGCATACATTTTCTACCGAATGAATACCTATTAAAACAACCGAACTATCTATCTTGTTTAAAGATCGGATATGCGTACAAACATAGCAACATTCTTTGTATGACCGAAAGCACTATTGAAGCATATAAATTATACATATAACAAGCGTACCTTTCCTATAAACAAAATTTACATTAATAATGAAACACATGATTTAACATATCTATCGATAATAAAACAAATTAACAAGAAACACATAAATTACCTAGCCAAGATCATACTTTAAATATATACATATCAACCTCATTTAACATATAATAGTACATATCAAAATACAACAAATACTAAACATATCAATATGTCATGCTTATCCCAAACGCAACACATCCACCTATTATAGGCATATTATTTGCTATTTATACTACACGTTATACAACATCAAATATCCATCATTTCCTTTATTGCTAAAACACACAACCACACACCACAATATATATATTATATGACTACTTTCCATGCATGATTTAACCATGACCGAATCTCACCTCATTTAATAACTTAATCAAGCCATTATAACAAGAACATAGGAATTTAAACTTGACCAAAAGGAATAACCATTTTCGCAAGGCTATGCATATATATACAAAACCGAATATTCTTAATCAAAACCTTAGTCTAACCTATACATGCCTTTGTTTCAAAACTAAGATTAAATACCAAAAGGGGCGATAGTGTGGATGACTTTCTTGACGATCCCTCTTGAGCTCGTAGCTTTATCAAAATCTATAAAACAGAGAAGAACATATCACACAATTAAGCTCACTAGCTTAGTAAGTCCCAAGCAATATTAATAACATAAACATATACTTAACATTTAGTTTTCATGCTTGTGGCATTTAGCATAATTAATTCAATATGAAGTTCACTTAGTAAATATTATTCATATATTTAACCTAATCAATAGTACTTTATCACATCAATTTATACAATACCATTTCATAAGGATAACATATGCATTCAAACATTTCAAGTTACGAAGACATGTCATAATTTCAATTTCAACGCCTTTCATATCTATAGCCAATCTTCATGTAGCATAAATATATGTATATACCTCAATTTCACATATATATAGATCATATCAATCAATGATAATCTCAATATCATGAGATAGAAAATAGTTTGAATCATTAGCTTCATCACATCACGAATCACCCAACTAAAAATAAACTGTCATACCTTATTCCTTACCAATACAATAAGCTGACCATTTTCCCGAGCTTGTAGCTCATACTATTATGTATATACATCTCAACTTGTTTAACTCTCAAATCCTATATTTATGACGTACCACCGGCAATAAGCCTGCTAGGCATTACAACCCAAACTAACTCACCGGCACAAGGCCTGCTAGGTAATAAGCCCGATATTAATCACCGGCACGAGGCCTGCTAGGCAATAGGCCTGATATTAATCACTGGCACGAGGCCTGCTAGGCAATAAGCCCGATATTAATCATCGGCACAAGGCCTGCTAGGCTTGAAGCCTGAATATTTCATATATTTAACATTTCCATACACATCACTTAACACCAAATCACAAACATTTCTTATATATTTCATAATGCTTTCATATATTAAACCAACCAATTTATTCACATTACACTAAAAAAATACAATTCACTTCAATAACATACCATCACATTCGCCATCTCTTAAATTTATGCTTTAAGTTTACAATTTTCATCATTTAATAAGTTCATAATTAAAATTTAACACATACTTGCTTAAGGACTTACCTCATTTGTCGATGAACCGCGTAATCCAATTTATTCGATAACCTTTGTCTTTCCCCGATCCAAATCGTTCTTCTTTACTCTTGATCTAAGCACATTAAATTCAGCTCATTCATGTACATTTCACTTCAATTTAGTCCCAAAACACATAAATGTGCAAATTACCATTTTACCCTAAGGTTTCACATTTTTACCAATTAGTCCTAATTGTACAAAACACAAAATACACATAATTTGCATTTAATTCTTTAGGACCGAATCTTCTATACATCCCTACCAAGGCATACATTTCATTTATTTTGCAAATAAGCCCCTCTAAAATTTCATTTTTACAATTTGGCCCTAAATACTAAATTTCACCAAAACTTCCAACACAAAAATATACTAATCTTTAACATATCTTTAATATAAAATCATAAAACATTAAAAACCACAAGAACTTAGCAATGGCCGAACCTCACATACACTCTAATCTCAAAAATTCTAGTATGGGTTGGGTAATATCTGAAGCAACGATCTCAAAACGTAAAATTATCAAAATAAAAATCACACATACCTTAATCATGCAAATTGATTGTAAAACTCAAAGCTCCCTAACCCTTACTCTTTTCTCCATATTCAGCCAAGGAAGAAATAAAAGATGATGGCTTTATTTTCATCATGTTTTATGATATATTAACATAATATACAATTTACCTTTTTATCCATTATAACAAAATATATAAAACATATATAATAAGGTCATTCTTGACCATTGTCGCCCACTACCATTAAAAATGGGCTAATTGCCCTTTTAATGCCCCATATTAAACAACCATCATCAAATAGGCACTTTTCACTATAGTTTTCTATTTTCGCAATTTACGCGATTAAGTCCTTTTTATCGAATTAAGTATACAAACGATTAAATCTTTCTACGAAACTTTCACACACATTAATTCACATATAATAAACACGAAATATGATATTTAATTATTTATTGGACTTGAATTCGTGGTCCCGAAACCACCGTTCCAATTAGGGTCAAATTCGGACTGTTACAACTCTCCCCTTAGGGATTTTCGTCCCCGAAAATCTTACCGTTAAACAAAGTTGGGTATTGTTGCCTCATTGAATCCTCAGGCTCCCACGTAGCTTCTTCAACTCCATGCCAATTCCATAAAACTTTCACTAATGGAATTCTCTTATTCCTTAATTCTTTCATTTCTCGAGCTAGAATACAAATTGGTTCTTCCTCGTCGTCATATCGGATCAATTTCAACCTCGTGGAGTGATCACATGTGACGGATCGATCAGACTTACAAAGCATCGAAACATAAAATACGTCATGTATCTTTTCTAATTCAGTAGGAAACTTCAATATATAAGCAACAGGCCCTATACGTTCGATGATTTCATACGGTCCGATGAATCTCAGACTTAGTTTGCCTTTTCGATCAAACCGAAGTACTTTCTTCCACGGGGAAACTTTCAAAAACACTTGATCTCCAACTTGAAACTCAATATCTTTACGTTTCAAATTAGCATAAGACTTTTGTCGATCTGAGGCAGCTTTCAAAGTATCTCTGATCACAACCACTTTCTGTTCAGTCTCTTTAATCAAATCAACCCCATGTATCTTGCTTTCACTAAGCTCATTCCAATACAACGGTGTAAGACACTTGCGGCCATAAAGAGATTCATAAGGTGCTATTTTGATACTCGATTGAAAATTGTTATTATAAGCAAATTCAATCAAAGGTAAGTATCTTTCTCACGTACCTTCAAACTCGAGGACGCAACATCTCAACATGTCATCAAGTATCTGAATAGTTCGCTCAGACTGATCGTCTATCTGCGGATGAAAGGCTGTGCTAAAGTGATGTTTAGTACCTAAATCATCTTGCAGCTTCTTCCAAAATCGCGATGTGAACTTCGGATCTCTATTTGAAATAATAGAACTCGGCACACCATGCAATCTCACAATCTGTGATACATACAACTCAGTAAGTTTATCAAGTGAATAGTTTGTACGAACTGGCACAAAATGAGCTGATTTGGTCGGTCTATCCACTATAACCCAAGCTGCATCTTTCTTACTCGGTGTCGTAGGCAATCCAGATACAAAATCCATAGTGATTCTATCCCATTTCCATTCAAGTATCATGATCGGATGAAGTAACCCTGAAGGCACTTGATGTTCTGCTTTTACTTACTGACAAACTAAGCACTTGAGACAAATTCGTATATCCGTTTCATGCCGAGCCACCAATAAACTGTTTCAAATCATTATACATTTTACGTGCTACCGGATGTATCGATAATCGACTATTATGAGCACGGCTCAAAATAATCTGAATCAAGTCCACATTCTTCGGAACACATATTCGGCCTTTGAAATTCAAACAATCATTTTCATTAATTCAAAACTCTGACTCTGCATCTTTTTGAAATTTAACTCGTCTACCAATCAAGTCTTTGTCAATTCTTTGTGCATCACAAATTCGTTGAATGAACATCTGTCTTGCTTTTAACTCGGCTATGATCGAACCATCACCAGTCACAACCATATGTGCGGTCAAGCACGAAGAGCAAATAATGATTTCCGACTTAAGGCATCCGCAACAACATTGGCTTTTCGCAGATGGTAATCAATTACTAATTCATAGTCTTTCAACAGTTCTAACCATCTGCGTTGTCTCAAGTTCAATTTTTTTTGAGTCATCAAGTACTTCAGACTTTTGTGATCCGAGTAAACATGACATTTTTCACCGTATAAGTAATGACCCCAAATTTTCAATGCGAACACAATAGCTGCGAGTTCTAAGTCATGTGTCGGGCAATTTCTTTCATGCGGCTTCAATTGTCTTGAAGCGTAGGCTACGACTTCGCCTTCCTACATCAAAACGCAGCCCAAACCATTCAAAGAAGCATCAGAAGAAACAACAAATTCTTTACCCGATTTAAGCTAAATTAACACTGGAGCTTCGGTCAAAAGGACTTTCAACTGATCGAAGCTTTTCTGACACTTTTTCGACCATTCGAACTTGACATCTTTCTGCAATAGCTTTGTCAACGGAGTAGCTATTATAGAAAAACCTTTCACAAATCGTCGGTAATAACCCGCAAGTCCCAGAAAGCTTCAAATTTTAGAAACATTCTTTGGTGGTTTCCAATCAATAATAGCCGATATTTTGTTCGGGTCAACACGAATATCTGATGCTGAAACGACGTAACCCAAAAAGCTAACTTCCTTCATCTAGAATTCACACTTACTAAACTTTGCGTACAACTATTTATCTAGCAAAGTTTGTAGCACTGATCTTAAATGCTCGGCATGCTCAATTACATCTTTGGAATAGATCAGTATATCATCAATAAACACTACTACAAACCTATCCAAAACTATCTAAAATTCTATTTATCAGATCCATAAAAACCACAGCTGCATTAGTGAGAACAAAAGGCATAACCAGAAACTCAAAATGTCTGTACCTCGTCTGGAATGCAGTCTTTGACACATCTGTATCTCTGACTCACAACTGATGATAACCTGATCTCAAATCTATCTTCAAAAACACTGAAGCTCCTTTTAACTGATCAAATAAATCGTCAATCCAAGGTAAAGGGTATTTATTCTTTATTGTCACCTTGTGAAGCTGCCGATAATCGATACACATTCACATAGTTCCATCTTTCTTTTTTCACAAACAGAACTGGGGCACCCCAAGGAGAAAAACTCGATCGTGCAAAGCCCCTATCTGTCAACTCTTGCAACTATGCTTTCAACTCTTTCAACTCAGTAGGTGCCATCCGATATGGAGCTATCGAGATTGAAGTCGTCCCCGATATTAATTCAATGCCAAACTGAATCTCTCGTAGTGGTGGTAAACCCGGTAATTCTTCAGAAAACACATCTGGGTATTCACCCACAACCGGTACAGATTTAATCTATTTTTCAGACACTTTATTATCCAGTACATAGGCCAAATAAGCTTCGCATCCTTTTCTCACATACTTTCAGGCTAGCGTCGATGATATTAATGTAGGTAACCCATTTAAATCATTAGATTCAACTCGAATGCTCTCACCATTCTGACATTTCAAATCAATAATCTTTCTTTTGCAATTAACCACTCATCATGCAAAGTGAACCAGTCCATTCCCAAAATTATATCGAACTCGTCGAAAGGCAACAACATTAAGCCTGCTGGAAAGCAGGAATCCTGAATCATCAACGGGCAACCTTTACACACTTTATCGACAAGTATACATCGACCCAAGGGGTTAGACACACAGATCACAAACTCAGTAAACTCAATATGTAGAGTCTTACTGGATACTAGAATTTCACGCACATATGAATGAGTCGAACCAGGGTCAATCAATGCAATCACATTAGTATCATAAAGTGTGAAAGTACCGGTAATAACGTCTGGGGAAGAAGCATCCTCTCTGGTCCTTATAGCATAAGCTCTAGCTGGTGCTCGAGCCTCTAATCGAATTGTAGTATCTTTCATTCCTCTCTGACTGCCACCTACATTTCTAGAATGACTGGGTGGTCTGCCTCGTGGTGACATGTTGCCCGATCTTGAATTTTGAGCCATATTTTGCTCGGCTAACATTGGGCACTCCCTGATAAAATGATCTAACGATCCACATTTAAAGCAAGACCGATCACGAAATCTACAGCTCCCAAAATGCCATTTTCCACAATGTTTGCACTCAGTCCGGTCCTACTGAACGTTGCCAACACTAGCCATCAAGGTGGCTCGAGAGCTCACAAGGGGTCGATCTCTTCTAGATAAGTCGGAGGTAGCTTTATGTCGGCTAAAATCATCTTTGAACTTCTTAGGTGCTGACTGGAACGTCTTACTCAATGATCCTTTACGAGTGTCTCTAGCTTCTAATTTTGCCTTTCTTTTCTCTTTTTTGAGTTCTTCGGCTTTGCAAGCTCGCTCGACTAATACCACCAACTCTTGAATCTCAAGAATGCCCACAAGTAACTTTATGTCTTCATTCAGGCTGTCTTCAAATCTTATGCACATAATAGCTTCAGAAGAAACACACTCTCTAGCATATCTGCTGAGTCTGACAAACTTCCGCTCATACTCTGTCACAGTCATTCGCCCTTGTTTTAGTTTAAGAAATTCTTTACGTTTTTGATCGATGAATCGTTGGCTGATATATTTCTTTTGGAACTCAATTTGAAAGAAGTCCTAAGTAACCTTTTCTTCCAAAACTACTGATTCTAGCGTTTTCCACCAGTGATAGGCAGAGTCCCAAAGTAGGGATATAGCACACTTTAAGCACTTCTCAGAATTACAGGATAACTCATCAAGCACCCGAATAGTATTATCAAGCCACATTTCAGCCCGTTTCGCATCATCATCGTCATTAGGTTTGAATTCTTCGGCCCCATATTTCTTGATTTTATCAACAGGAGGTCTACTAGATCTTATTGGATCTATCGTCGGGGGTGCTGAAGGTATCGGAGTTGGATTATTTAGGGGTGGAGGTTGTTGTACAGCCGGGTTATTCTGAATAAACTGGGTAAACCACTCGTTCATCATCTGGTAGAAGGCTTGTTTAGCCTCCCTCTCATGGCTACCCGAAACTGGTCAAGAGTCTACTAGCGCTGATTTGCGTGCACGGTCAGGCGCTACACTCTCTACATCATTCGCTACGGCTCTATCGGGATTAGCATCCATTTACTATACAATAAAGGCATGTATAGCTAGACTCTCACGCGCTACGGTAGTCCTAGAATAGACTAAACCGTAAGCTCTGATACCAATAAAATGTAACACCCTAACCCGTATTCGTCACCGGATTAGGGTTATGGCTATTACCAAACTAAACTCAATTCCAAATAGACCTTCATTTTACTTTAAGCACAACAATGCACTCTTTTCCTTTTCATATAATATTTCAACTTATTGAATTAGAAAATGCACAACGAGATTTATTATAGGTACTCAAAATATGGGATTATCCAATCCATGAAATTTATACATTCATGGTATATAAATATATATACATATAGAATCAAAATATAAAACGACTCATCATTTAAATACTTGTATCGTACATAAATCAAATATCGTTTAATACAAACAATTTGCATACATTTTCTACCTAATGAATACCTATTAAAACAACCGAACTATCTATACTATTTAAAGATCGATGTACATACAAACATAGCAACATTCTTTGTATGACCGAAAGCACTATTGAAGCATATAAATTATACATATAACAAGCGTACCTTTCCTATAAACGAAATTTACATTAATAATGAAACACATGATTTAACATATCTATCGATAATAAAACAAATCAACAAGCAACACATAAATCACCTAGCCAAGATCATACTTCAAGTATATACATATCAATCTCATTTAACATATAATAGTACATATCAAAATACAACAAATACTAAACATATCAATATGCCATGCTTATCCTAAACGCAACACATCCACCTATTATAGGCATATTATTTGTTATTTATACTACACGTTATACAACATCAAATATCCATCATTTCCTTCATTACTAAAACACATAACCACACACCACAATATATATATTATATGACTACTTTCCATGCATGATTTAACCATGACCGAATCTCACCTCATTTAATAACTTAATCAAGCCATTATAACAAGAACATAGGAATTTAAACTTGACCAAAAGGAATAGCCATTTTTGCAAGGCTATGCATATATTTAACCTAATCAATAGTACTTTATCACATCAAATTATACAATACCATTTCATAAGGATAACATATGCATTGAACATTTCAAGTTACGAAGACATGTCATAATTTTAATTTCACCGCCTTTCATATCTATAGTCAATCTTCATGTAGCATAAATATATGTATATACCTCAATTTCATATATATATATATATATATATATATATAGATCATATCAATCAATGATAATCTCAATATCATGAGTAGAACACAATTTGAATCATTAGCTTCATCACATCACGAATAACTCAACTAAAAATAAACTGTCTTACCTTATTCCTTACCAATACAATAAGCTGACCTTTTTCCCGAGCTCATAGCTCATACTATTATGTATATACATCTCAACTTGTTTAACTCTCAAATCCTTTGTTTATGACGTACCACCGGAAATAAGCCTGCTAGGCATTACAACCTGAACTAAATCACCGGCACAAGGCCTGCTAGGCAATAAGCCCAATATTAATCACTGACACGAGGCCTGCTAGGCAATAAGCCCGATATTAATCACCGGCACGAGGCCTACTAGGCAATAAGCCCGATATTAATCACCGACACAAGGCCTACTAGGCTTGAAGCCCGAATATTTCATATATTTAACATTTCCATACACATCACTTAACACTGAAATCACAAACATTTCTTATATATTTCATAATGCTTTCATATATTAAACCGAACTAATTTATTCACGTTACACTAAACAAAAAAATAAATACAATTCACTTCAATAACATACCATCACATTCGGCCATCTCTTAAATTTATGCTTTAAGTTTACAATTTTCATCATTTAATAAGTTCATAATTAAATATTTAACACATACTTGCTTAAGGACTTACCTCGACTGTCGACGAACCGCGTAATCCAGCTATTCGATAACCTTTGTATTCCACGATCCAAATCCGTTCTTCTTTGCTCTTGATCTAAACACATTAAATTTAGCTCATTCAAGTACATTTCACTTCAATTTAGTCCCAAAACACATAAATATGCAAATTACCATTTTACCCCTAAGGTTTCACATTTTTACCAATTAGTCCTAATTGTACAAAACGCAAAATACACATAATTTGCATTTAATTCTTTAGGGTCGAATCTTCTATACATCCCTACCAAGGCATACATTTCATTTATTTTGCATATAAGCCCCTCTAAAATTTCATTTTTACAATTTGGCCCTAAATACTCAATTTCACCAAAACTTCCAATACAAAATATACTAATTTTAACATATCTTTAATATAAAATCATAAAACATTAAAACCACAAGAACTTAGCAATGGCGAACCTCACATACACTCTAATCTCAAAAATTCTAGCATGGGTCGGGTAATATCTGAAACAACGATCTCAAAACGTAAAAATTATCAAAATCGAAAATCACACATACCTTAATCAAGTAAATTGATTCTTTGAAACTCAAAGTTCCCTAACCCTTACTCTTTTCTCCATATTCGGCCAAGGAAGAAATAAAAGATGATGGCTTTATTTTCATTATGTTTTATGATATATTAACATAATATACAATTTACCTTTTTATCCATTATAACAAAATATATAAAACATATATAATAAGGTCATTCTTGACCGTTGCCGCCCACTACGATTTAAAATGGGATAATTGCCCTTTTAATGCCCCATATTAAACAACCATCACCAAATAGGCACTTTTCACTATAGTTTGCTATTTTCGCAATTTACGCGATTAAGTCCTTTTTATCGAATTAAGCACACAAACGATTAAATCTTTCTACGAAACTTTCACACACATTAATTCACATATAATAAGCACGAAATATGATATTTAATTATTTATCAGACTCGAATTCATGGTCCTAAAACCACCGTTCTGATTAGGGTCAAATTCGGACAGTTACAAACACTTTTTGACCTTTTTTGAATTCACGAGGTTGTATACGACTGTCATGCCATATCTTAATCTTTTCTTTACACATCTTTGCATTCTTGCATGAAAATAAACTCAACTTCTCCAACTTGTTAACTTGTAACATTATTTTCTCATTAGCTTGCTTTAGATCCAAATTTAATTATTTGAAGGCCCAGTGAGCTTTCTTTTCCAACTTAAGCAGCAAATGACATGCCTTTCCAAAGATTGAACGATAAGGAGTCATCCTTAATGGCGTCTTAAAATTTGTTCAATAGGCCTATGGGGTATCATCAAGCCTTCGAGACCAATATTTTCTATTAGGGCATACCACCTTCTAAAGGATTCTTTTGATCTCATGATTTACTTGTTCAACTTTCCCTTTTGACTGTGGACTATAGAAGGTAGCAATTGTGTCTCACATTGTACTTGTCAAGCAATCGCTTAAGCCATTTGTTTATAAAATGAGATCCTTCATCGCTAATTATAGCTATCGGAGTCCTAAACCATGTAAACACATGCTTATGTAGGAATTGCATAACTAACTTAGCACCATTTGTTAGGTATGCCTCAATTTCAACCCACTTTTATACATAATCCACATCTACTAAAATGCACCTATTACCATAAGAAGGAAACGATCCTAAAATATCAATCCCCCATACTTTAAATAATTCTACCTCTAAAATGTTTATCAATGGTACCTTGTTCCTCCTTGACATGTTTCCTATCCTTTGGCATTTATCACAAATTTTCACATATGCATACACATCCTTAAACACTTGTAGGCCAAAAGAATCGTGATGGTAAAATATTTGCTGTAGTACGGGAACCACGAAAGTGTCCCCCACTTGGAGATAAGTGGAAGCGATATAGGATCTAGTGAACCTCGCTTCTAGCTATGCACTTCCTGATTACATTATTTGCACACTGTTTAAACAAAAATGGATCATCCTAGAAATAATATCGACTATCATGAAGGAATTTTTTTTTTGGTATGTTATTCTGGAAGGTATTATTCCACATACTAAATAATTTGCATAATAAAAAAACCAAGGAATTTCATGAATTCGACTTACATCGAAGTTATGCTAATTTGGAACATTATCATTGATAGGAACAAGTGAATGAGTTACCTCATTTTGTTCCAACCTCAACAGATGGTCAGCTACTTCGTTTTCAACACCTTTTCTATCTTGGATTTCAATGTAAAATTCTTGGAATAAAAGTATCCATTGAATTAGCCTTGGTTTAACATCTTTATTTGTCAAAAAAGTATTTAATGGCCGCATGGTCGGTAAATACTATGACTTTCGTACTTATGAGATAAGAACGAAACTTGTCAAAAGCAACAACTATAGCAAAAATTTACTTTTCAGTTACTGTATAATTAAACTGGCTAATGTTAAAGTCCTACTTGCATAGTATATTAGATGAAACACTTTGTTTCTTCTTTGACCCATCACAGCTCCAACAACAAAACTGGTTGCATCACACATTAACAAAAGGTGAGTTCTAATTAGGTGTAATAATTATTAGGGTTGAGATTAACAAAAATTTTAATTCCACAAAAGCTTCCAAGCATGCTTTGTCAAACTAAAAATGGCGTCTTTTTCTAATAGTATACATAAATGCTTGAAATTTTTTAAAAAATATTTAGTAAACCTTTGAAAAAAATGGCATGGCCCAAGAAACTTCTAACTCCTTTCACACTGACTGGTGGTGGTAATTTTTCAATTACGTTTACCTTTTCTTTGTCAGCTTCAATCCCTATTTTGGATATTTTATATCCTAAGACAATTCCCTCAACCATAAAATGAAATTTCTCCAAATTGAGGACAAGATTCCTCTCCTCACATCTCTTAAATACCTTAGCCAAATTACTCAAACAAATATCATAAGTGTAATAACTCGTTTTTGGTCAAATCAAAAAAGTGGTTTTGAGACTACAAATTTGAGGTCAAAATATTTATTTTATTATTATTTCAATGATTACAACATGATTGAGTGATTGTGTGAAAGTTTTGTTTAGAAATTTTATCGTTTGACTGGTTAATTTGATGAAAAGGACTAAATTGCATAAAGTGCAAAAGTGCTGTTCTATTAGCTAAAGGTGTCAAGTAGCTATAGAACCTTAAATTTTAGGTCCTTAAGTGGTAAATATACCATTAATATGTTAGTGGATGATAATGGTTTGGCATAAATGAAATTTTGAATTAATGTTAAGGTTAATTTTGGTATTCGGTAATTAAAGGTTTATTAAAAAAAAGAACAAATTTTAACTACTTCCATCTTATTCAATTGCTGAAATTAAAGAGCAAAGAACACCATTTTATGGATTGAAGCTTTCGTTCATTTTCGTGCTTAATTGTAAGTCTGTTTTCGTCCTGTTTTTAATGTTTTCTACTTTTTTTAGATCGTTGCAACTAGGTCTAACTATCCCAAGGACTATTTTATAAAATTGTTAAAGATTTTGAATGTTGCTATTGATGAATAAGCATGTATTTTGAATTTTCTTGATAGATTCTGAGTGTTGGTTGTGAGTTATACAAGTTTTGTTATGTGATTTTTAGTGAAAATGTAAAATAGGGATTAAATTGAAAAACCTTAAAACTCTATGGTTAAAATGTGAAATAAATGAAAAATAAGGGCTGATAGGGGAATATTGGTAATTTAGCTAGCATTGGTTTATTTTGAAATTCATTAATTTGTGATTTTATGCAATAAGGACTAAATTGTAAAAATTATGAAATATGTGGGGTAAAAGTGCAAATGTGTTTTAAAGTATGTTTTGGATTAAATTTAATGTATAGATAATTGAATAAGTCAATTTTTATTATATTTAGATTAAGAAAAGTGAAATACAAACTTGGATCGGGGAAAAGATAAAGTTATCGACTAATAAACTTATTTCGTAGTTTACACATTCGCAGTAAGTTCGTATATAATAAGCATTGTTACAATTATGCATTAAATGCTTTGATATCGCATAAATTGTGTATACGAGATTAAATTATGTTTGACAATGAGTCGGCTATATATAGAACTTAGTTTGCGAGAACAAGATAACTTCGGCTATGTATGGCACTTAGTGTGTGATTCGAGATAGCTCTGGTTATGTATGGCTCTTAGTGTGCAAGATTAAAATAGCTTGACTATGTAATGGCTCTTAGTGTGCAAGATTAAAATAGCTTGACTATGTAATGGCACTTAGTGTGCGAGATATCGAGTATTCAGCAGTATTTTGAATAGGTATGAGTTGATTACGAGTTTTTACAGGTATGTACATGGAAAGTATGAGCTTAAATTAGAAGAAGTTATGAATTTGCATATAAGTATATGATTAAACATAAGAAAAGCTTATTGTTACCATGAATTACATGTTAAATAGTTCAAATAATTGATTTGTGTAATATAATTTGTCGAGTTTATATCATACTAGCTTACTAAGCTATAAAGCTTACTTTGTTTTATTTCCATGTCTTACTGTAACACCTCAAACCCAGTCAAACGCTACGGCCGAATCTGGTATGTTACAGGGAAGAAAACATTTAAAAACCCATTTGTCATCTCAAGTTAGAAAGTAAACCTTTGCCTTTATGAAAGAACCCAATATATATTGTGTAAACCGGGAAAAACATTTTAACCCTTAGTCTTAAGAAATTAGAGTGGCCGTGTTGTTATTACTAGTTAATCAGTTACCCGATGGTAAGATTAGGAGAAATCCTGAAAGTTTATTTAGTTTTGAAAATGTCCATTTATAACTTACTAGGCATGTTTTCAGTAATTAAACAAAATTGTAAAGAAATTCTACCCAAAAGAATAGTCCCAAAGAAAAACCAAGTGGCCTTATTACATAACTGATAACCCAAATTTAAAATAAAATAAATCTGAAATAACCATTTAAAACAAAGGAAACGTAATCTTGAGCATGGCCACCTCGTGTATACCCCGGCTTCAGATCCACGGTCTAGGAATTACCTGCAAGATGGTAATGGAAATGTTGAGTTAGCGAAACTCAGTGTGCAACTCCCCATCCCGAAGATATTAAACTTTTACAAAGTTTCATATGCCAATATGTATGTCAAGCAACCCATCCAACCTATCCATCCGAAACTCCCAATTCTACCCCTTGTGGCACCTAGCCACTGGTGGTTCCAAACAATTGGTGACCGAAGTCACAAATAATCATTAGTGGGGCCAACCCACTATGTGGTACCTAACCACTGGTGACGATCCCTTATCTCGATATGTGGGGCCAACCCACTGTGGTACCAAACCACTGGGACGAGTCACAAAAATATAGATATGTGGTACCTAACCACTGGTGGTTCCAAACCACAGAGACTTAGTCACAATATCATAGTAAGTGGGCCAACCCACTGTGTGGTACTTAACCACCGGTGACAGTCTAAAATATTCTTTCCCTTCCTCTCATCACCCATTTCTCATGTACATGCTTACCATCAACTATGATCATGTTCAACATATATAATAACATATGTAAAATAACATGGCACTAATAGATTTCAATATGTGCAAATACCATTTGCAGCCATAGCAAACTTACCCGGCATCCTCGTTTTTACCCACAAAGGCAAACTAGTGATCTCTACCGTTACTCTGGCTTTTAGCAACACATAACAAATAGCATATTAAACAAAGAAAGTGTGTAAGAGTTACACACCTGATTACTCGCAAGACTACGCTTCCTATATCGACATTGTCGTTAATCGACACTACCGCTATCTGTCTACTCTCCTGCTCAGATGCTGGTCCACACCTAGGTGGCCAATCTCGAACCGCAGATACAGCCCTCTTCTTGAACTTAGGGGCTGGGTTCACGGATCCAACCCCTCATAACGCTTGGCTGGCATTTGAGTCCATAACAATCCTTGGTCACTAACCGAATTAACGCACAGAGTAAGAACAAATGGAAATATGAACCCAAATGGAAAGGTTTCTTACCTAGGCTGATAGATCCCGAAACATTGGGCTTGATCTACAAGTCAAGCGAATCCCAAATATCCAAACGAAGCGTCACCACCTTACCTATAATCGGCCAAGCATCAAATAGAATCGAATCTCTGCCTTTGGCATTAGTGCAATAGGAGATGATTAAAAGACAGGAACACCTACCACAACATTAGCAAAATCGATTGAAAGTGGTGGAGAGATATCGACAATCTAATGCTCCAAGAACCGAAAGAAACGATTATGAGTGCCATAGGAATTCGGCATATAGATGAATAAGAACTGCTCAAAATAGATGACAATTTTAGCTTTTCTTCTTGTAGAAAATGATAGAGAAAAAGGAAAAGAGATGAAAGAGATTCGACTAAGGTACTAAGAACTTACCCCAAATGCCGAAATTATCCCCTATGAAAAGAAACACAAAAAGAAAGATGATCTTTAACAGGTGATATTTGGCCAAAGTGATGAAAGAACAGAGAGGAGAGTAACAGAGATTTTGGGTAACAATGAATGAACAAGATGAAGAGGAGGAAGGGGATATGGAGTTTCGGCTCTTGCTAAATCCAAATGAAAGGAAGAAAAATAGAATGAAGTTGCGACAGGGTATGGCTTCAGAGGGTTTTCGACTTTTGCAGGCAATCAAAAATGAGAAGAGAGTTAGGGAGTTTCGGCTAACAGGAGATGGAAGAGATAAGGAGGAAGAATAGATGGAGTTTTGATTTTAATGTCAAAGGTAAGAAAAATAACAAATATGATGAGTAAAGGGTAATGTAGCTTCAACCAAATACCAAAAATACAAAAAAAGAAGAGAAGGCTTTAGGGGACAATTCGTTTTGACCAAAAAGAAAAGAAAACAAAGTACTCTAGATACCATCTAACTAAACCGAAATGCCCAACACCTCCCTAAGGCTATCATAACATTCGGCCATCCTAAACACTCCAGAACCGAATGCTCACACTTCCTACCACCATTCAAATTTTGGCTAACACTCACCCCAACTCAATCCCTACTTTTTCTCCTTGCTTTTCTCCTGATCACACATTCAAATCTGTTTGAATGTTTCAAACCCCTTATTTTTCTCTCTCCCATTCATCCAATCTGTTGACTCCTTCAACCCTTATCCAACAAAGTCCATCCTGAGCACAACTCATCCTGGTCTTGGCATCAAAAAGATATGCACAAAAGGGGATTTCTGCTGCTCGAACCAAGGCTCCCTCACTCCCCTGAGGCGTCACTTCTTTAAGCCCTAAGTGGCGCCTCCTTGCCACTTTACCAAGGCACTCCTTGCATCCAAACATGCCACCAACTACCCTTAACACCCCACTCATTCAGCTCCCCCTTCTAAGTACCCAAAAATAAAAAATTTCCTAAGGCTCTAGCCTATCACCAAGGTTTCCCGAAGCCCCCAAACACACCCAAACAGTCCTACAGAACGTGCTAACACATAGGTATGAATTAAAATGCGAGACCCCTAAATCCCAAATGTTACACTTACAGTGATTTCAAAGCTAGCTCAGATTTGGAAATCGTCGGAGGCTATGTCACACTATCCAACCATCACTTTGGTACTTTTGAGCTTATGGTTTGGTCATATGGCATGTATAGGAACTATGGTCATGTTGGTTATGTTCTGGTAGTGAGTTTGCCATTTGAGATGGCTTGTAAATGTATATATTTTGGTTTGTGTATATAGCCATGAAAGTTGGCTTGTTTTGGTTGTTTGAGCTGAGTGTATGTACATATAAATATATAGCTTATATTATGAGGGTTGTGGAATTAGTATCATGCTTGTGAATTGGTACAAAATGATATATGTTTGGTAAATGTTTATAGATGTGCTAATGCTATTTTTTGATGTGTTTAATGTTGCTTGGAATTGGTTGATTAATCGATGATGTTTGTGATTGAGGTTTAGGCTCAGAGATGGTTAGATGAAATGGTAGGAATTATGTTTATTTGGATGTTTTAGGTCGCCTATTATGCTTTGTTTTGGTGCCATATGTGTAGGTGAAATTGTGTATCAAATGGGATGGCAAAAAGGCTTCATAAATAGCCTATTTTTGTCAAAATGGGTAGAGACACGGATGTGTGTCTCCACCATGTGTGACACACAGTCGTGTGTCCCCTGGTGTTGAAATTGAAATAAAGTCAGTATGCTCCACACGGTCTCACACACGGGCGTGTGATCGGTCGTGTGGCACAAGTCAGTATACCACCTAATTGGCATATGGCCTAGCACACGGGCGTGTGACTTGGCCTTGTTGCATAAGTCATTATACCCTATAGGTTTGGCACAACCTAACACATGGCCTGGCACACATGCATGTGTGGCCACTTCGAATGGCACACAGGCTAGTCACACGGGCGTGTGGTTGGTCGTGTTACCCAAATCAGTACGCTCACTTGTTTGGACACGAGTTAGGACATGGGCTGGGTCACGGCCATGTGATCCCATTTCGAATGTCCATACTGCCTGTGACACGGCGTGTCAGGTCGTGTAATAGCCTAATTTCAGTGAAATCGAAATAGTGGTCTCGGGGCCACATATCTGAGCCAAAAAATAAAATTTATTTTTATTTTATTATATGATCCATATTATACTAGAAATCAAGTGTGAAAATTTTGAAAAGAAAATTTTACCGATTATGTGCTTAATTACAAGAAGGACTAAATCGCATAAAATGCAAAAGTTGAATTCTAGTAGCTATAAGAATCAAATAGATATAGAATTCAAAACTAGAGGTCCTTATATGGTAATTAGACCATTAAGAATTGTATGTAGATTTTTCTTGATGACTCATCCATGGAAATTGAGAAAAACGCTAGGGACTGAATTGGAAAGTGAAAATTTTAATTAATTAAAAGATGATAAAATAGATATCATCTTATTTCTCATCTTCTTCCCCAAAATAAACATGGAAACCCTAGGAGAGAGATAAGAAACTTTCATGGCCAAATTGGGTAAGTTTCTTTGGCTTGTTTTTAGTAATTTTGATATTTTTGGAATCGGGATAGCCTAAACTATCTATTTGAGGGATTAGATTGAAAATTTATTAATATATGAAAATGGTTCATGGATGTATTATATTTAAAATTAGAAATTTATGGTAGAAAATGAAAGATTATTGATAGATAAACAACTTTTACAAAGTGATTTTTGATGAAAACATGATTTAGGGACTAAAATGAAAAGTTATAAAATTTGATGAAAAGTTCTAAAATTTTATGAATACTTGTGGTGGAAAATTTGTAATGGGGCTTTACTTAGGCTTGGAATAGGGAGTAATTTGCACAAGTTTCATTTTCTATGCCTAGGGACGAAAATGGAATTTATGGAAAAGTTAGGGGCAAAATAGTAATTTTTTCTGGATGAAACTTTAGTCCAAAATTGGAGTTAGAACGAGGAAAATGTCAGATTAGTGGATTTATGTACACGAACATTTGTTGAGGTAAGTTCGTGTAACTAAATTATGTATGTTTTTATGCTTGATTTAAATGTTGTGTTTGTGAATTTTATCAATGTCATAAATATGTGAAATGATCACCTACTCGATTAGCCCGATAAATGAAAATGTTTAATAAAATGGTAATTGAATGTTACTCATATGCTTGACATGAATGTGAAATGTGTTTTACTTGAATTACATTAATGTTATGGAGGTATGAAATAATCAAATGCTCAATAATGCTTGAAAAGTGTTTAAATCCCGGTTGAATAAATAAAAATAGATGGATATGTGATTTTTGGAAACAAAAGAGGTCCCACATTTGTTGCGGATAGGATTTAGCTCGGATGAAAAATCTTTCGACCTCAATTCTAATAGGATTTAGCCCGAACGGGTAATCCTGCTATAAGTCCTCTCGAGCAAATGTTATGGATTGGATTTTGCCCGGACGGATAATCCAAATCAAGCTCTTTAGAGCATATGACGTAAAAAGGATTTAGCATGGACTAGTAATCCTATTGTTTATATATACATGGCTCGAGAGTGTACCCTCTGAAATTGTACCTTATGTGTACCATTGGACCGAATTGACGGATTCTGATTCGTACACCTCGAGTGTACTACCTATGTATCCATCGATATTTTGATTAAATTTAACGGGCAAAGCTCTGATAAGGGAAAATATGAAATTAAGACAAATTGACATGGAATGATATATATATATATATTGTGAAATATGACATGAAAACGGATATTACATGAAAAATAAGGAAATGATGATTTATGACTAGTGATGTATGAAAATATGAAAATATGATAACTGTACATGGAAATTATTTGATAAGAGTGTTCCTTCTTGATTATATATTTGTACACCTTGAGCTTACTACTACTTGGTGACCGTAATACTCGAATAAAATGAGTAAAGTCCTGACATGAACCATCTGAACTCGAAACGAACTACTATGAAACTATACTTGTAATAATAAGAGATGATATAAACATGCTTAATGAATAGATATTGTGGAAAGCATATATGCATAGAAACATGAGTGTTAATTGAGCTTATACATGTCTTGATGTTATCATGGATTATATGAATAAGAAGGGCAATGAGGATGTGCGTAGGGCTTGAGGTCAAATTAAGTGAATATGCCTTACATAATTACTTCAAAATAGGATGAATGGTAAGTTAAGTACCATGTTATACGAACTTACTAAGCATTTTATGCTTACTCCATTTTGCTTTTTTTCTATTTTAGAGTAAACGGATGCTTGTTGGATTGGAAGCTTGGCAGATATCACTCACACTATCCATCAGCCGATGTCGGTATAGTATGGTAATTCAATTGCAGTTGTAATAACAAGTATAGGATATGTTAGCCATACTGGCATGTAAACATAAATGATTCTTATAATCTAGCTATTGGAATGACTAGTAATGATTGTTTTAAAATACTTGTAACGTCATATTATGTTAGCCAGATGTATGTTAAGTAGTTGATCAAATTATGTCTCACATAAGGAAATAACCAAGGTAAGATTGTAAACATGTATGCATGAAATGATATGCCATGATGATGGATGGGATAATTGTTTGTGATGATATTTCATGTTAAATGATAGAATTAACTTGAATAAAATGCTTGGATTTGTTCTGTTATGAATGCAAGATATGGTGTAGGATTATGGCAAAGATTGGGGTGAGAAATGAAGCTAGGAATAACTTTATTTTGTCCACACGAGCAGACACACGGGCGTGTGTCTAGACCGTGTGTGACACACGGCCTGGTAACATAGGCATGTGATTAGGCTACGTGTCCCCTGTACCTTAAATTAGAGAAAATAGAATGCTCAGAATTAAGCACACAAGAAGAGACACGGGCGTGTGTCTCAACCATGTGGGTGACACGGGCTTGAACACGGGCGTGTGTCTTGGCCGTGTGTAACCTACACCTAATTCAAATTGAATTAATTAACCACATGGTCTAGCACACCGATGTGTGGCATGGCTGTGTGGCGTAAGTCAGAGAGCTACCTAGTTTTGAACACGGCCTGCAGCACGGCTATGTCCTAAGGTCACACGGGCATGTCCCTTGGACCACACGGGCGTGTGAGCCCTGCACCTTGGAAAGTTTTGAAATTTTGCGAAAAGTACCTTGAGTTCCTGATTTAGTCCCGACTTGGTTCTAATGCTCATATTGGGCCTCGAGGGTCCATTGAAGGGACATTATGGATAACTTCGGTGAATGAATAGTAACTTGCCTGAGTTAATCGATAAATGTTCTGAATGTTTTAGTAACGCTCCAAAACCCCGTTCCAGTGACAGATATAGGTTAGGGGTGTGGTATCAGAATTATGGGTTAGTAGGTTCTTGGACTAAACGTAGCATATGTGGAGTCTAGAAGTACATGCCATTATTTAACATGTGATAGTGTGATATCTCCCGACTCTGATGAAAATTATTTTACAAATAGACAGAGATGCTTTCCAATCGAGCTAATTTCGATGACTCCAAAAGAGATACTCAAGTATCTGAGTAAAATGTTACTGATGATGAAATAGAATTCGAAAAGGTACAGATAAATGTTATATTATATGAGTATATATATATAAAAGATAAATTTTGAGGCTTACAATCTCTACCCGTCACCGGTATAGTTTATACAATGAAATTCACAAGATTTATATGGATTAAGCTCATGAATGTGTAACTAAAGAGTTCAAAGGTTGAATGACTAATGATGTAGTCAGAATTAAGAATGGGTTGATAAGTAAAGACAGTATTAAAAGAGATATCAGATTTTTCTAAGGATTATTATGATTATGTGGTGTTATTGTTAAGGAACAAGTTGTTCATGAGTAAATGACTTATCTAAAACTGATATTTATAGAACATATTAACCAAAAATTCTTCTAAATTGACTCTTTCAGTGAACTGAATAATGTAAGATTATTAATGACTTTATTAGTTAGTGGAATAGTGATGAAATTGCACCGATATTTCAATGCAGCTGTTATAATTAGGGATATTATAGAAATATTTTCGGGGCACTTTATAAGTTCTGCTATCATCAAAGGCATATGAAATTGTGCATGTATAGATGCAATATTTGTCGTATCGAAAGGCTAGTAAATCATGATAGATGAAATTACTGAAAGTCTAGTTGATTCATGAGCGGTATTGCTCTATTTTACTTGGGTTTCTAATTTATCATGAATGATATAAGATTCGATGATAAGATTCATGTGATATTATCTTCTACTTCTACTAATTGAAGCCCAAATTTGTGAATGTGCAAGTTATATTGTTTTTATCATAGTGGTTTTTACTGAGTATGTGTTATATTATTCTTCTAAATTTTCATTGAGATGTCAACAATCTTTTTAATATGTAAACTGGGTTATTTGTGAAAGAATTCTTTAATTAGAGGTAATTACATTCATTCTTGATATAAATATTGACTCAATCATGAGGTATGGTGATAGGGATCACATATTATATAAACTATATTACTGTATTGGTTATTATTGGGGCCACATTCGGTTCTCCTTCTTATAAATTGAGGTACACTATTGATATTGAAGTGTTACTTTATCTATACGGTTGAAATGTCGGGCATAATATAGCACTATGGTTTTGAATCTTGATTGTTATTTTGTCGAGTCTTAAAATTCATATAAAGAATGATCGAACCTGGAAACTAACTAAGACAATGATGGAGGCAAGAGCACCTATCGAATAGTAGTATAGTTTAGGCAAGACCAGAATGTCGAATCCCAAGGGAACCAAAAGTACTAATAATAACTCTTTTTTTATTATCTAGCCTAAGATAAAGGGAATTTGTTGTTTAATCTAAATTAACTAACTACTAAACTAAAGACTCTAAGACAAAGAAGAATGCAATTTGGAAAATAACTTGAGGAAAAACCAATTGATTAAGACGACGCCCACGGAAGAAACCACCTAAACTTCACTGTTATCTAACACTGAACCAGATGATTCATTCACTGGACTTGATCCGTAAGATTCCCTAACATATATTAATCCCTCTCTCGAGGTGACTAACGTCTAACCCTATGTTGATTAATTGAAATCTCTTTCTAATTAAAACCCTTAGATTCGCATTAACTCGATCTATGGACTCCCATATTAGGTTTCACCTTAATCTAGTAAAATCTTGTCACCCTATCTCTAGGCGCGCGATCAACTCCGCTTAATTATGCTAGATATACTCTTAGGCAGGGACTTTTGCTCCTCCACCTAAGCACATCATACTTGAATTAATATCCCGAAAATATCAACACAAGAATTAAGAACACATAATTAAGAATAAGTCAAATATTTATCATATAGTTCAGAAAACAATAACAAGATTCATCTTAGGCTTCATCCCCTCAGGTATCTTAGGGTTTAGTTCATAATTGTAAATGAAAGCATCTCAAAAGAAAAGATAAAACAAAACATAAGAAATCCCTAAAACCCCCTAAAAAAATTGAATGAGAGATCCTCCGTCTTGAGTATAATTCTGACTTCTTGAGATGAATCAACTGGCTATCTTTGAGTAAATATCCACAAATCTACCTTATTCGGCTTAGCCGGATGCCTATCCGAACATCAAAATCCTTGGTAGAAGGCTTCTGCCAAACCCCCTCTTTAAGTTGCCCCCTAGGATGTTTATATAGACTTTAAGATGCCTTACTCGGCCCCTACATATCCTAATTCAAGTAGAATTCCTATAGGGTGTTTAAATAGGCTTTGGAATGTGTTTCTTTTCTTGCAAGTATCTTATTCTGAGTAAAACTCCTCTTGGCCATGGCAGGGACACGCCCATGGCACACCCGTGTGCTTCGATTGCAGGCCGTGGCGAGTCTGATGATGAGGCATGACCGTGTGTTTTGGGGCTCAGGCTATGTTAGAGAGGCACAGTCGTGTGGTCTTGGGCCCAGGCCGTGTCGATTTCGATTTTGACCCAATTTGGTCCATTTTTGGTACGTTTCTCATTCTTTTCATCATCCAGGTGCTCTCCGAGTATAAAACATGAAAAAATAGATTAAGAGCACCAAATTACATAATTCAAGGGATAAATCATCCAAAAGTATGCTAAATGTGGGCGTAAATATTTTACTTTTACGTTTTATCAAATACCCCACACTTAAGCTTTTGCTTGTCCTCAAGCAAAATTCTCAATTACAATTAAAACGAACTTTCCACAATTCATAATTCTCACTAACAATGCCTCATCATAATTCATAGATAATACATACATGCATAATTTAACTCAAAGACTCCTAAAGATTCAAATAATTCTAAGTCATATATTTGTAGCACGAAAACATAGGTGTCTCCCCTTATCTAAATAATTACCTTTGATTCAAAACCGACTAGGATTAACATCCTCACTAAAGATTCATTCAAAGCACTCAAAGTGTTTAAGGTTAAAGAATAAGCACTCATAAGTCGAACCTGAAAAGTTAATCCCATAGGCTTGCCTGAAAATCAAATCTCCACCACTGTAATATGAGATGATACACAAATCAAAAGGTCTTTAACAGGGTTGTAACGGGGCTTGGGTTAATGGTGTGGATAAAGGCTAAATTAGAAAGGTTAGAATTGAGATTAAATTGACAAATTACCTAACTTTAGAAAAATTAACTAATAACCTGAAGAATTATATCACATGAAAATTTAAAATACTAATAATACGAGCTTCTTCTTCAAGATGTTGAATTTAAACATGTAAGTGCTTAGAACATAGAACTAATAATGAACATACTTCATTTTTTTTGTTTTAATTAACACTAGCACAGATTACATAAGAAAGAACTTTTATAACTGAAATAATCTAATTGAGCAACTTATCAAATCAAGTCTCAATAGAAGGGTAGTCAAAAGGAATGGTGATAACAAATACGAGTGGGGTTTTGGGTTAATATTAGTGGGTAAATTAATAAAAAGGGTTGTTAAGATCAAAGAGGTTCACTAGGGGTTAATTATGTAGGTAGGTTTTTACTAGAGTGAGTGGATTAAAACCTAGGTGCCTTTATCATCTGAGTATATCAAATCAAAATGTGGTTATAATCGAGGCAAGTTCTAGAATAACAATTCAGTGTTGACACACTCATAATCAATCTAACATTTATTCACAACAAATAACCCTTAGTAGTATGTTAAATATGACTTACCTTAGATTCTTAAATCCAAAATTCACCGAATAACTAGGGAACACGCGACTTATGGTGTACCTTCGGAAAAGAACTTCTCCTTCCTTGTGGTTAATGACACTTAGTAAGTCTGAAAGATCTCTTCAAAGTTTGGCAACCATAAACATTAATGGGATTAGCCCAGAGTTTGATAAGTCTAAAATATAAAAGAATGGAAACCAAACTTGGATCTTACCCTTATTTGAAGGAATCGATTGCACCTTCACTTCAACTTGAGATTCGACTTAGAGACTTGATGAACAATCGGCTATGATTCCTTATGTATTCGGTTTCAAAGATGAAAGAAGAGAGGAATAATAGGCTTAGAAGAAATCGGCTAGGAGGCTAAAAGAAAAGAAGAAAAGAATGGAGGCTCAAGAAGAATATTCGAGAGAGGAAAGAGAGAGGAGAATGAATAATGAATGGCCCTAGTCTCATCCTTTTATAGCCAAAATTTCTAGGTCAAGAATCCTTAACTTGGCCACCACTCTTCCTTATTTTCCTAATTAAAGAATAATTCTTCATTTATCCACCTATTTAGCCAATTTTAAAGAGTGAAACTCCTCTTTTGCAAGCCTTGTGCAATCCACCTCTTGGGCTTCTAGAAGCAAAATAAAACTTATTTTATTTGCTTCTTATGTGACTCGAACTCAAGCCCAACACCCTTGCATGTGGGCCATTTCACGAGGCCTTAGGTGGCATCTTGAGCCACTATTCCAAGTCATTTTTGGGTCAAATTTCACATGCTTTTTATTTTAGGGTCACCTGGCCCTAAGTTCCTTTTGAACTTTTTAATTAGACATTTAGAGGTCATTTCTAAGTTTCCAAAATTTTCAGCGGATCGTAACTTGACATTTCCTAGGTTTCCAAAATGTTTAGTTTCCTCTTTTAGCATAGTTTCCAAAATGTTTACTTTCCTCTTTTGGCTTAGTTTCCAAAATGTTTACTTTCCTAATTTGCTTAGGTTTCTAAAATGGTCATTTTCCTACTTTCAACGTAACCTTTCCATACATTCTCGGGTTTCCAAAATCATTCCAAATTTATTCCAAAACACATAAAACATGTCTTTTAGTACAACTAGGCCAAAATGCATAGGCCCTTTTTAGGATGTTCTGATTCTACCCTCCTCAAAAATAATTTAGTCCTCGAAATTACTTACTAACAATCGTACAATCCTTCTCACCGCACTTATGCTTCACGCTGCAAGACTCGATCTTAACAGAACCATCATACTTTTCAGCACAATCTCTAAGTTCACGTCCCTAGAACTCATTTCTAACGTCGCGATTTAATCGATTAAGAAGTTTTATGTATTTAAAAAAAATTTTGTTTCAGCGATTAACCGAAGAAGTTTTATGGAAAGAATTTTTAGAAGTGGTTCTTTCGTATTCATACATGCACATAATCTTTACATTCATACATCCATCAATCAATTATGAACTTTCGTTCATTCAGAGAAATGTTGTAGTTCGCATTGTTGTTGTTTTTCCACTACCCAGGGGTATTTTCGAAATTTTTTTTAAAAGAAAGAAAAAAGTTCCTTGGTGATTTTGTCAAAAAGTATTTTGGAAATTTTAAAATCCCGGGGCTTTTCGGTAAATTTGAAAATTCTAGGGGTATTTCGGTAATTTTCCCTAAACCGGGTAAATTGTAAAATTTTAATAAATCGGGGATATTTGAAGTTGTAAAATTTTGAGGTTCTTTTTGAAAATTTATTTTCCAAAAGCGATGAAGTTGCAAAAATTTTGGAATTAGGGTCATTTTGGTAATTTTAGTAAGTTAGAGCAATTTTGTAATTTTTCCAAAATCATGGTATTTTGATATTTTACAAATTAGGGTTTTTGAATGTTTATGAAATCATGAAATTTTGGTAAAGTTATTGAGTAGTTGAACATTTTACAAACTAGGGGCGTTTTGGTAATTTTACTGCTAAGGGCATTTTTGTAATTTTCGCAAATCAGGAGTTTTTTAGAAAATGTTGTAAAAGTAATTTTCTCAGATTTTAAAAAAAAAAGTTTTAAAGGTTTGAAAAAAAACTAGGGTTTGTTGTTTTGTTCTCTTTTTTTTTTTTAAAAACATGGCTAGTTCCTTTCGGGTTTTAGTCATTATGTTTAGCCTATGATGAGCCCTCTTGGTCGGGGTGAACAAAGCTACACACCGGCGATTCGTGTGGAGAGGAGGTGAGTCACTGATTTGCTTAAATACCAAGCTCCCACAGAAACCATTCCTGACATGCTGCTGTGAGAGGTTGCCACACCACCTGAGCTCTCTCGAGTTAGGGTGAGCCGATGCTACGCACGGTGGGATTCCTCTGAAGAGGAGGTGAGTCACTAGGAATTGCTTAAATACCGGGCTCTTTGGATCCAATCCTAGACATGCGTCTGGGGTTACAACACCCTAGCTCAATGACTTAGCCATAGGTTTGTTTAGTGCCTTAAGTCTTTTGTATTTGTGTTTGAGTAGTCTAATCCTAGGGTTCAAGTTCCTATCATCTATTCTCGTTCCATGCCTTTTCTACCCTTATCGGTTCATATATCACGAATCACACATATAGTTAGGGTACTTACACGGTGGATCATGGTTGGAGACTTAGGTGCCATGCCATAAAACACCTTATTTTTCAAAGAAAATCATTTGGCTCGCTTTGAAAGCGTTTTGGGCCTTAGCCCACAGTAGAAGTTTAAAATCGGGATCGATACAAATTGAAACACCCACACCCTACCACGAGAATGGACCGGATCTGGTATGTTCCTCGAAGTAACCTGGTTCAAAATTCATTCGAATACTTTGAAAACTGTGTGTTTTGAAAGATAGTTTGTTGTGGGTTGGGCTCGAGTTGAAAACAAATTTATCTTATAACAAAAACCCATTTGTTTCAGGTGACAAAATATTTAAACTTATTTTAAATTAAATGGGCTTATTCTTTGTAAAGCCCTAAATTCATAACATAGTAATTAAAGCGAAATAAAATGTCACGATGGCCTTATTACATAAAATGAAACCCAAAATAAAATTTTACGATGCTTAAAATAAAATAAAGATTCAAATAAAATTAAACTTCAAAATTGAACATGGCCACCACAAGTTCTGTAGTCCGATCCATTATTGCTCATCACAAAACATGTTCCCTAGCAGGGGTGAGTCGATAGACTCAATGTGTAACCAACACCAAAACATAATAGAAATAGGCACACCATACATATCATATTCATATAAAAATTCAAGATAATGATGCAAACCGAACCCAAACCTATATAGCCATTTGCTACACACCACCGTACCATCACTGCACAGTGGGGACTACTAAGTCAACCTCCATCCGTTACACACCATCGAAGGCGATTATTGCGATCGGCGTGCTCATCGCCCACTTATAATATTGTGGCATAGCAACCACTTTCAGATAATGTAACCGAAGTTACCAAATTCAAATATTTGTGACCGTAGTCACCATATAACGTTGGTGAGACCGAAGTCAACACCTTCTAACGTTGGTGAGACCGAAGTCAACACCTTCTTCCCCTTTCACATAAATCCGAATGCCCCAAAATATATATCATGCATAACATACTTAATTTCATAATCATATACATATATTCACATGTTATAAAATAACATATTTCATAATCCTATCGAAGTAGGAAAGCGTGGTGAGTACTTTTGTACCACATTAGGGTACTTAGCCATATTCATATTCTTACGTATAATCACATAATAAAATAATTGCTATATGAAATATTGAAAGTTAGTGTGCGTACACACGATTACCTTAGCCATATTCTTACACTTTCATATTAACACATATATCAAGTTTAAGCCATAAATCTATTAAGATTTAGTGTAGGTACACACCTAATTTGCTAGCGATTCCTTGAGATTACGAAAACAAGATCTAATGTTTAGATCCTTAGTTCCTACATTTGGTTAATCACTTTACTACTTTAATAAAAAGCCATTCGGCCATAAATCAAAATCCTAGTAGGTTTAGTATTCTTAAAACTTACCTTGAAATTCTCAAATCTAAAATCCTTGTATCCATCTGTGAAATCCTATAACTACATGTTAGATCAATTTCTAACATTTATTCACAACAAATAACCCTTAGCAGTATGTTAAATATGACTTACCTTAGATTCTTAAATCCCGAAATTCACCGAATAACTAGGGAACACGCGGCTTATGGTGTACCTTCGGGAAAAGAACTTCTCCTTCCTTGTAGTCGACACTTAGTAAATCCCGAAAGATCTCTTCAAAGTTTCGGCAACCATAAACATTAATGGGATTAGCCCTAGAGTTTGATAAGTCTAAAATATAAAAGAATGGAAACCAAACTTGGATCTTACCCTTGTTTGAAGGAATCGATTGCACCTTCACTTCAACCTTGAGATTTGGCTTAGAGACTTGATGAACAATCGCTATGATTCCCTTATGTATTCGGTTTCAAAGATAAAGAAGAGAGGAATAATAGGCTTAGAAGAAATCGGCTAGGAGGCTAAAAGAAAAGAAGAAAAGAATGGAGGCTCAAGAAGAATATTGGCAGAGGAAAAGAGAGAGGAGAATGAATAATGAATGGCCTAGTCTCATCCTTTTATAGCCGAAATTTCTAGGCCAAGAATCCTTAACTTGGCCACCACTCTTCCTTATTTTCCTAATTAAAGAATAATTCTTCATTTATCCACCTATTTAGCGAATTTTAAAGAGAGTGAAACTCCTCTTTTGCAAGCCTTGTCCGTCCACCTCTTGGGCTTCTAGAAGCAAAATAAAACTTATTTTATTTGCTTCTTATGTGACTCGAACTCAAGCCCAACACCCTTGCATGTGGGCCATTTTCTGAGGCCTTAGGTGGCATCTTCAGGCCACTATTCCAAGTCTGTTTTTGGGTCAAATTTCACATGCTTTTTATTTTAGGGTCACCTGGCCCTAAGTTCCCTTTTGAACTTTTTAATTCAACATTTCGGGGTCATTTCTAAGTTTCCAAAAATTTTCGCGCGGATCTGTAACTTGACATTTCCTAGGTTTCCAAAATGTTTAGTTTCCTCTTTTAGCATAGTTTCCAAAATGTTTACTTTCCTCTTTTGGCTTAGTTTCCAAAATGTTTACTTTCCTAATTTGCTTAGGTTTCTAAAAATGGTCATTTTCATACTTTCAACGTAACCTTTCCATACATTCTCAGGTTTCCAAAATCATTCCAAATTTATTCCAAAACACATAAAACATGTTTTTTCGTACAATTAGGCCAAAATGCATAGGCCCTTTTTAGGATGTTACACTATGGTTTTGAATCTTGATCGTTATTTTGTCGAGTCTTAAAATTCATATAAAGAATGATCGAACCTGGAAACTAACTAAGACAATGATGGAGGCAAGAGCACCTATCGAATAGTAGTATAGTTTAGGCAAGACCGAATGTCGAATCCCAAGGGAACCAAAAGTACTAATAATAACTCTTTTTTATTATCTAGCCTAAGATAAAGGGAATTTGTTGTTTAATCTAAATTAACTAACTACTAAACTAAAGACTCTAAGACAAAGAAGAATGCAATTTGGAAAATAACTTGAGGAAAAACCAATTGATTATGACGACGCCCACGGAAGAAACCACCTAAACTTCACTTGTTATCTAACACTGAACCAGATGATTCATTCACTGGACTTGATCCGTAAGATTCCCTAACATATATTAATCCCTCTCTCGAGGTGACTAACGTCTAACCTATGTTGATTAATTGAAATCTCTTTCTAATTAAAACCCTTAGAATCGCATTAACTCGATCTATGGACTCCCATATTAGGTTTCACCTTAATCTAGTAAAATCTAGTCACCCTATCTCTAGGCGCGATCAACTCCGCTTAATTATGCTAGATATACTCTTGGCGGGGACTTTTGCTCCTCCACCTAAGCACATCATACTTGAATTAATATCCAAAATATCAACACAAGAATTAAGAACACATAATTAAGAATAAGTCAAATATTTATCATATAGTTAGAAAAACAATAACAAGATTCATCTTAGGCTTCATCCCTCGGGTATCTTAGGGTTTAGTTCATAATTGTAAATGAAAGCATTTCAAAAGAAAAGATAAAACAAAACATAAGAAATCCTAAAACCCCTAAAAAATTGAATGAGAGATCCTCCATCTTGAGTATAATTCAGACTTCTTGAGATGAATCAACTGGCTATCTTTGAGTAAATCTCCACAAATCTACCTTCTTCGGCCTAGTCGGATGCCTATCCGAACGTCAAAAGCCTTGGTAGAAGGCTTCTGCCAAACCCCCTCTTTAAGTTGCCCCCTAGGATGTTTATATAGACTTTAAGATGCCTTACTAAGCCCTACATATCCTAATTCAAGTAGAATTCCCTCTTGGGGTGTTTAAATAGGCTTTGGAATGTGTTTCTTTTCTTGCAAGTATCTTATTACGAGTAAAACTCCTCTTGGCCATGGCGAGGACATTACCATGGCACTTTGCAGTGTGCTTCGATTGCGGTAGTGGTGAGTCGATGATAAAACACGGCCGTGTGTTTTGGGGCTCGAGCTATGTTAGAGAGGCACAGTCGTGTGGTCTTGGGCCCAGGCCGTGTCGATTTCCATTTTGACCCAATTTGGTTCATTTTGGTACGTTTCTCATTCTTTTCATCATCCGGTGCTCTCCTGAGTATAAAACATGAAAAAAATAGATTAAGAGCACCAAATTACATAATTCAAGGGATAAATCATCCAAAAGTATGCTAAATGTGGGCGTAAAATATTTTACTTTTACGTTTTATCAAATACCCCCACACTTAAGCTTTTGCTTGTCCTCAAGCAAAATTCTCAATTTACAATTAAAACGAACTTTCCACAATTCATAATTCTCACTAACAATGCCTCATCATAATTCATAGATAATACATACATGCATAATTTATCTCAAAGACTCCTAAAGATTCAAATAATTCTAAGCCATATATTTGTAGCACGAAAACATAGGTGTCTCCCCTTATCTAAATAATTACCTTTGATTCAAAACCGACTAGGATTGACATCCTCACTAAAGATTCATTCAAAGCACTCAAAGTGTTTAAGGTTAAAGAATAAGCACTCATAAGTCGAACTGAAAAGTTAATCCCATAGGCTTGCTGAAAATCAAATCTCCACCATCGTAATATGAGATGATACACAAATCAAAAGGTCTTTAACGAGGTTGTAACAGGGCTTGGGTTAATGGTGTGGATAAAGGCTAAATTAGAAAGGTTAGAATTGAGATTAAATTGACAAATTACCTAACTTTAGAAAATTAACTAATAACACGAAAATTATATCACATGAAAATTTAAAATACTAATAATCTGAGCTTCTTCTTCAAGATATTGAATTTAAACATGTAAGTGCTTAGAACATAGAACTAATAATGAACATACTTCATTTTTTTGTTTTAATTAACACTAGCACAGATTACATAAGAAAGAACTTTTATAACTGAAATAATCTAATTGAGCAACTTATGAAATCAAGTCTCGATAGAAGGGTAGTCAAAAGGAATGGTGATAACAAATACGAGTGGGGTTTTGGGTTAATATTAGTGGGTAAATTAATAAAAAGGGTTAGGATCAAAGAGGTTCACTAGGGGTTAATTATGTAGGTAGGTTTTTTACTAGAGTGAGTGGATTAAAACCTAGGTGCCTTTATCATCTGAGTATATCAAATCAAAAATGTGGTCTTGACATGTATAATCGAGGCAAGTTCTAGAATAACAATTCAGTGTTGACACACTCATAATCAATAAAGTGAGCATGAAAAAGAATATATGCTCTATAAGGCTCAAATCTCACAAAAATTATGGGTTTTTGACATCAATCTTGTAAATTTTTAACTTCGAGGTAACAATTATATTCAGGTAGACAACCTAACAAAATTTTAAATTTTGAAAATAGACTCATCATGCTTGATTATCTAGTATCTTTAAAATTTAATTATCAATGCACAATTATCAATGACTTAATCCAAAACATATCAATAAAAATCATAAATCAGAGAAATTTCATTCTAATCATAATATGAGAAACTTACTTTAGAACAAGGCATAATTCAGGGATTTTCAAATAATACTATAGTTAACCCCCCTACACTTAAGATGTACATTGCCCTAAATGTACAAAGATAGATCAAAATAAGCATAAAATCATAAGATGGGGAGATAAGTGAAACTTCTTGAATTTTTTGATGAAGTCAATGAGAATAAACCGTATAAGATTGGAGGTAAACTTGGGAAAGCGTCTCGAACCGTTTGAAATTGAATCCTCAAAGCAGCCATTCTAATTTTATTGTATCCTAAGCTAAATCTAAATGGCATGAAGAATAAGAAGAAAATAACAAAGAAAGTAAAAATAAAAGTAAATAATGGATTATGAAAGGAGAAAGATAACTGGAAAATAGAAGGGAATAAGGGAGTTTAAATAGAGATGCATCCCACGCCCGTGTTCCTTCCTATGGTGCCCACACGACCACAGCCACGGTCGTGTACAAGGCCGTGTGGGTATGGAAACCTATGCCTAAATACGAAAAGAAATAAAATGAAACTAATTAGTAGAGTTAGTGATCGGGTTACCTCCCGAGAAGCGCTCGTTTAAAGTCTTGAGCTAGACTTACCTGTCATTTGTATAATCATGGTGGTTTGAGGAGGTAAAAATCCTTTCTCATGTGATCAATTCGGTTATTGATATAAAGTTTAAGTCGAGCAGTGTTTACCTTAAAGGTGGTGATTTTAGGACTAGTTTCCTCAACTGTTCCATCTGGGAAGATTTTTAGTACCTGAGCTCGTATCTTACGCTAGGTTGTCCCATCATTAAGTTCATCGTGGAGTTGCCTCATTTTTGCTTCGTATGCTTTTAGTTTCTCCTTGAAGTGTGTCTTCTACTCGTCTAGTTCATCGATCCAAAGCCTTCGTTCCTCATGAATTTCTTCTTTATTGACACGAGGTCTAGGATCTGGCATCTGTGAAAGAGCTTCAAGAAACGGCAAGTTAATATGAAATTTCTTTGAAAGTTTAAGAAACTTACCGAGTTGTTCCTCTGTGTGATCTTTCGTTATTGCTTCGGGATATGGTATGCGAGGTTTGTACTCTTTGATTATTGGTTTTGGTTTTACCTCAACCTTACATTCTTCTACCGCACTTTTTCCCTTAAATTGGGCTTGTCTAACCCTTCACTATCTTGTGTTGTTATGGCTCAAACTTGCTCCCTTGGGTTAGTCTCGGTGTTGCTTGGTAGTCTTCCCTGTGGTCTTTCAAAAATCTGCTTAGCAAGTTGCCCGATTTGATCCTTGAACTCCTGTGACAATACTTCAAGTTTTGTTTCTACCTTTTGGAAACGTGTTTCTGTGGCTGCCATGAATTTTATCAGCATCTCCTCAAGGTTCGACTCCTCTTCTTGTTGGTGAGGTGTTTACTGAAAATTTGGAGGAAGTTTCGGTCTTTAGCTAATTTGATCATCCCACGAGAAATTGGGATGGTACCTCCGACCTGTATTATAAGTGTCACTATAAAAATTATTTTGATGTTTAGAATAGTTATCCATATAGTGGACTTGTTCGTTCTCCATGCCATATCTGTAGGGTAGGTACTCAGGATTCGCCACACCTTCTAGATTCGAGTCACATTGCATTACTGGGTGTAACTGTGAAGAACAGTATAAACCATAAAATTTTTTATGTAACATCTCTACCTGATTTGATAGCATGGTGACTGCAATGAGGTTGAAAACACTGGCTGCTTTAGTAGGATTTGTCTTCATGACTTGCCACTGATAATAATTCAGTGCCATCTTTTCTATAACTAAAATTACCTGTCAAATGAAAATAAAATAAAAATTAGCAAAATAATAAAATAAAATAAAATTTAATTACAAAAAATAAAATACGTCAAGAGTAATAAAAATTAAGCGTTCTTAATATTTCAGTTCCCTGACAACGGTGCCAAAAACTTGATTGTTATTTTCTCGAATCTTAAAATTTATATAAAGAATGATCAAACCTGGAAACTAACTAAGACGACGATGGAGGCAAGCGCACCTATCGAACAGTAGTATAGTTTAGGCAAGACCGGAATGTCGAATCCAAGGGAACCAAAAGTACTAATACTAACTCTCTTTTTATTATCTAGCCTAAGATGGGAATTTGTTATTTAATCTAAATTAACTAACTACTAAACTAAAGACTCTAAGACAAAGAAGAATGCAATTTGGAAAATAACTTGAGGAAAACCCAATTGATTAAGACGACGCCCACGGAAGAATCCACCTAAACTTAACTTGTTATCTAACAGTGAACCAGACGATTTATTCACTTAACTTGATCCGTAAGATTCCCTAACATATATTAATCCCTCTCTCGTGGCAACTAACGTCTAACCCTAGGTTGATTAATTGAAATCTCTTTCTAATTAAAACCCTTAGAATCGCATTAACTCAATTTATGGACTCCTATATTAGGTTTCACCCTAATCCGGTAAAATCTCGTCACCCTATCTCTAGGCGCGTGATCAACTCTACTTAATTGTGCTAGATCTACTCTTAGGGAGGGACTTTTGCTCCTTCACATAAGCACATCATACTTGAATTAATATCCCGAAAATATCAACACAAGAACTAAGAACACATAATTAAGAACAAGTCAAATATTTATCGTACAGTTCAGAAAACAATAACAAGATTCATCTTAGACGTCATCCCCCTCAGGTATCTGAGGGTTTAGTTCATAATTGTAAAAGAAAGCATCTCAAAAGAAAAGATAAAATAAAACATAAGAAATCGCTAAAACCCTTTAAAGGAATTGAAGGAGAGATCCTCCGTCTTGAGTATAATTCTGACTTCTTGAGATGAATCAACTGGCTATCTTCTAGTAAATCTCCACAAATCTATCTTCTTAGGCCTAGCCAGATGTCGATCCGAACATTAAAATCCCTGGCAAAAGGCTTCTGCCGAACTCCCTCTTTATGTTGGCCCCTAGGGTGTTTATATAGACTTTGAGATCCTTACTTGGCCCCTACATATCATAATTCAAGTAGAATTCCTACTAGGGTGTTTGAATAGGCTTTGGAATGTGTTTTTTTGCGTCCAAGTACCCTATTCTGAGTAAAACTCCTCTTGGCCGCGGTAGGGACACGCCCATGGCACACCCGTGTGCTTCAATTGTAGGCCGTGGTCGAGTCTGATGATAAGGCATGGCCGTGTGTTTCGAGGCTCAGGCCATGCTAGAGAGGCACGGCAGTGTGGTCTTGGGCCCAGGCCGTGTCGATTTCCATTTTGACCCAATTTGGTGTGTTTTAGGCCCGTTTCTCGTTCATTTCATCCCCTGGTGCTCTTTTGAGTATAAAACATGAAAACAACAGATTAAGAGCACCAAATTACATAATTCAAGGGATAAATCATCCAAAAGTATGCTAAATGTAGGCCTAAAATATGTTACTTTTACGGTTTATGATATCTATTTGATGGTTCTAGCTTTAGAAAAACTCAAAGCTTCAATGTTAAGAATTGAAATAGTTACATTGATGATCCAATTATTACAGAAAATAGGTAAGATTTGAATAGACCGATAAATATAACTAAAGTTTTGACTAGTTGGAAGCTTTATTGATCAAAGTATTAATTCTGGTTCAACCTGAATCAGGTAAGGAATTAGTTTTTATAGTGATATACTATTGAATGAGACCAGATTGTGTCTTGATGCAGCAAGGCAAAGTAATAGCCTGTGCTTTTAGATAGTTAAAAACCACATGAAAAGAATTACTCGATACATGACCTAGAATTGATAGCCATTGTTTCTATATTGAAATCTGACAACATTTCTTATTTGGTGAAAAATGTCATATATTCACCGATTATAAAAGTTTGAAGTATCTGATGTTGCTAAAAGATTTGAATCTGAGATAGTGTATATGGTTTGAAAGTTGAAAGATTATTACTTGATAATTGTATATCACTTGGAAAGAATGAATGTGGTTATAGATGTTCTGAGTAGAAAATCTCTATATATTTTTCAAGCTATGGGTATTGAATATGGTTTTATGATAATATCTTAATTTTAACTGAGTATAGAGCTAAGCTGATGTCTCTACAACAGATCAATGAAACTCAGAAAGTGATAAAGAGTTGTGAGTTAAATGAGTACAGTGTGAAATAATTTTTGAATCAGAATTTCATAATAGATTCGGTAAATGTCTATTATTCAGAGATAGAGTCTGTGTATTAAAGAAATTAGAGCTTGTTCTGAAAATTTTACATGAATGATCACAGTGTACTATGTCTATTTATCTGGGGAATGATGAAATGAATAATGATTTGAAAAGAATGTATTGGTAGCTCAGAATAAAATGTGGTATTTTTTAATCTATAGTTAAATGCTGGATGTATCAGCAAGATAGAGGTGATACTTTCAAGATGGTTATAATTAATGAAAATACTGAAATGGAAATGGAACATAGTTACTATGAATTTTATATCAGGATTCTCCCTGTCTATGAAAAGTTAGATACTATTTGAGTAATTGTTAATTTTTTGACAAAGCCTACACATTTTATTCTGACATGAATGGATTTCCTGCTTGATAGATTGCTTGAATTACCTGTTTTTGAGATTGATAGATTATATGATGTGCTAGTTACTATTATTTCTGATAGAGATCTACGGTTCATATTCAAATTCTAAAACAAGTTACAAGAAACTCTGGGTACCTTGTTTCATTTTAGTACAGTATTTCATCCTTATATGGATGATCAATCCGAACATATGATTTAGATTTTGATAGATATGCTTTGATGTTGTGTACTTGAATTTGAAGATAACTAAGAAAAGTATTTGTTGGGTTGAAATTACTTATAACGGTTAACAGTCTCAGATAAAATTATACTGTACGAGGCTTTACATTATCACAAATGCAAAAAACTCCTGTGTTTTGGATGGAGTTCAGTGAGAGAAGATACATGTTGTAATATTTGAGATTTAGGGGTCATACAATTTAACTCATATCTGCGTGTTAGTATGCTCTGTATGCTGTTTGAGTGTGTTTGGGGGCTTCTGGAAACCTTGGTATCAGAGCCCATTTTTTAAACTCGACCTTTGGGTTTTTGAGCCATAATGTTTTCAAAATAAGTTTTTGAAAGTAGTTGAAGAAAAAAAATTTCGTGGAAAGGGGTGTGTGGAGGCATGGCACTCGAATTCTCCGGCCCAGGTCTGCCAGGTAAGTCTTCTTTGTTTGAGTGGAAATGGATATATAATGCATTGTTGTGGATATTGTTGTATGAGAAATTAGGACAATCTCTTTAGAGACTAAAACCTTAGGGATGTGTGCTCTTTACGAAAGAATAACTTGAAATTCTAAATCATAAAACTTCTTCTTTAATCAAGTAGTGGAAAGAAGCTAATGCATAAAATTTCTTTTAAATCAGATTAAAACGTGAACTTAGTCATGAGTTCTAGGGGACGTGGTCGTAGTGCACGTAGGCGTGGTAGAGGCGTAATAGTATGTCGTAATCGTGAGGTCTAGTTATGGGTTTGGTAATGAGGTACCCCTACTGCTAGCTGCAGAGGCAGAGTTTCAGGGTCAGACAGGGGGTGAGGATGCATAATCTCAGGCGATGCTGCGTATACTTGAATGAGCACCGGGACAGCAACTTAGAAGTCTATTCCTGAGTGACTCCGAACTAACAGAGCTGAAGTGTTTCGAGGTATTTTTGGGGTAGCTCCAAATGTGGCTGAGTACTGGTTAGAGGTAGTCGAGAGGATCATGGACGATTTGGACTGCACTAAAGAGGAAAGCTGAAGGGTGTTGTTTCTTTACTCTGGGATGAGGCCTACCAGTGGTGGCTTACTGTCAAAGAGGGTACCCCGGTGGACCGAGTGGAATGGAATCTCTTTAAGATTAAGTTCGAGGGGAAATACATTGGGCTAGTTATATGGACGCACAGAGGAAGGCGTTCCTGAACTTAGTGCAAGGAGGTAAATCAGTAGCGGAGTATGAAGCAAAATTTTCGTGGTTAAGTCAGTATGCAGAGGGATTGTTGCTACTGATTATGAGCGTTGTGTGAGATTTGAGGATGGGCTGCGAGATGAACTGCGAGTACTGATAGCTCCTCAGCGGGAGAGGGACTTTGCTAATTTTGTAGAGAAAGCCCGGATAGCAGAGGAGGTTAAGCGAACTGAGAAGCAGAACCTGGATAAAGATAGAGGCAGGAATAAAAGGAGTTTTGGGCCATCAGCATCATCGGGGGGTTTTCAGAAAAAGCCTAGGGTTAAGGGACCTGCTCGCATTTTTATGCCAGCTACTGGGAATCAAGTCCGTCCGTGTGCTCAGTGTGGGAGGACTCATGTAAGCGAGTGCTAGGGAAGGAATAAGGAGTGCTTCAGGTGTGGGTCCAAGGCTCACTTGGTTAAGAATTGTCCTCAAGATATGGATAGGGCTCGAATAGTAGATCAGGAGTATGTGCAGCCGGGAAGGGATGGTCAACAAATGTCGAGGGGTCGTGGTCCAAACCAAGGAGGAATGGTTTTGGCCGAGGTCGTGGAGCACCAGGCAGAGGAACGGGGAGTTCAGACGGAAGATAGCCTGGGTTGCTTTACGCAGTCAGACGTCATAAGGAGGGTGATACACCAGATGTGATCACGGGTACGTTCCTTATTTATAGGTTACCCTTTACTGCTTTAATTGATATTGGGTCGACTCACTCTTACATTGCTAGCATGGTGTCTGGAACCTTGAATGTGAACTCTGAGACTGTCCCTAGGAAGATGATTGTACTTAGTCTTTTAGGGCAATCAATAGTGGTAGATAAACTCTTCAGAGATGTACCTTTAGAGGTTCAGGGTTAGTATTCCCAGCTGACTTGATTCTAGGCATGGACTGGTTAGAAAGGTATCGTGCAAATTTGGACTGTGCTGCTAAGCGCATGGCGTTGAAGTCTCTTGGGGACAATGAGGTTGTAGTGATAGAGGAGAGGAGAGACTACTTGTCTAATGTAGTATCTGCTCTTAAGGCGGAGAAGATGGTGAAGAAAGGGTGCATGGCTTTCCTAATGCTTGTTAGTGCCTTGGATTCTAAAGAAGTAGCGGTGGGAGAGGTTAGGACAGTGAAGGAGTTTTTGGGTTGCCTCTGAATCGTGAGGTGGAATTTGGAATTGACTTGCTGCCAGGTACATCGTTGGTGTCCATCACTCAGTACAGAATGGCACCAAAGGATTTGGTTGAGCTTAAGGCTCAGATCCAGGAGTTACTAGAATGCGATTTTATTCGACCTAGTATGTCTCCATGGGGAGCACCGGTCTTGTTTGTAAAGAAGAAAGATGGATCTATGCATATGTGCATAGATTATCGCCAGTTGAATAAGCTGACGATAAAAAATAAGTACCTACTGTCGAGGATAGACGACTTGTTTGATCACCTTAAAGGGGTTGCGGTGTTCTCGAAGATAGATTTTAGGTCGGGATATCACCAACTTAAGGTGAAAGAAGCGGATATCCATAAGACGGCATTTCAGACTCGATACGGGCACTATGAATTCCTAGTAATGCCGTTCGGGTTGACGAACGCACTAGCTGCATTCATGGATATGATGAATCGGGTTTTCCAACCTTACTTGGATCAATTTGTCGTGGTGTTCATAGATGACATCCTGGTATATTCCAAGTTAGAAGAAGAGCATGACGCGCATCTACGGGTGGTTTTACAGATTTTAAGGGGAAAAAAGTTGCACGCCAAGTTTAGCAAGTGCAAGTTTTGGTTAAGAGAGGTTACTTTTCTAGGTCACGTGGTGTCTGCAGAAGAGATAAGGGTGGATCCTCGAAAGATTGAGCTAGTGTTAGATTGGAAACCACCTAAGTCAGTGGCGAAGATTCGCAGTTTCTTGGGGTTAGCAGGTTATTATAGAAGGTTTGTCGAAGGTTTTTCCCCTATAGCAGCACCTTTGACTAAGTTGTTGAGAAAAGAAGTATCTTTTATGTGGACGGACAAGCAGTAGGAGAGTTTCGAGAAGCTCAAAAGGGTGTTGACAGAAGCTCTGGTTTTAATTCAACCTAAAGCAGGGAAAGATTTTGTGGTATACTGTGATGCTTCTCATTCAGGGTTAGGTTGTGTACTAATGTAGGAAGGAAAGCTTGTTGCCTATGCATCTCGGTAGTTAAGGCATCATGAAATTAACTATCCGACGCATGATCTGGAGTTGGCTACAGTGGTTTTTGCGTTGAAAGTGTGGAAGCATTATCTGTATGGAGAGAAGTCAGTGATCTACACTGACCATGGGAGTTTAAAGTATCTGCTGACTCAGAAGGAGTTGAATTTGAGACAGCGGAGGTAGGTGGATCTGTTGAAGGATTACGACTGCGCAATCAAATATCATCCGGGTAAGGCAAATGTAGTGGCGGATGCACTAAGTTGAAAGGTAGTATCAAATCTGAGAGCGATGTTCGCTTATCTTAGTATATATGAATACGGGAGCTTGCTAGCTGAGTTGTAGGTAAAGCTGACATGGTTAAGTCAGGTAAAAGAGAAATAGTTGGTGGATGATATTTTAAGTGCTAAGCTTATCCAAGTTCAGAATGGGGGATTAGAGGACTACAGTGTGAATAGTGACGGGGTTTTGTGCTTTCATGGTAGGGTCTGTATGCCAAAAGATGTGGAGCTGAGGCAAAAGATTCTTCGGGAATTGCATAGTAGCCCTTACGCTATGCATCCTGGAGGGAGTAAGTTGTATAGAGATATACGAGATTAGTTTTGGTGGCCTGGATTGAAGCGGGAAGTTACAAAATTCGTGGGAAAGTGCTTGACGTGTCAGCAAGTCAAAGCTGAACACCAAGTGCCTTCGGGACTACTGCAACCAATGAAGACTCCTCAGTGGAAGTGGGAGAGAATTACAATGGACTTCATTACTGGGCTTCCTCTTACGCCTACGAAGAAGGACTCGGTATGGGTAACTGTGGATCAGTTGACAAAATCCGCTCATTTCATACCTGTTTGTAGGGATTAGTCTCTGCAGAGGTTGGTGAGGTTGTATGTAGCAGAAATTGTGAGACTGCATGGGGCGCCGGTATCAATCATATCAGATAGGGATCTTAGATTTACGTCGAGGTTTTGGAGGGCGTTGCATCAGGCTTTGGGCACCAGGTTGGACTTTAACACGGTATTTCATCCGCACACGAATGGCCAGTCTGAAAGGGTGATTCAGGTGTTAGAAGATATGTTGAGAGGATGTGTTATCGACTTCAGGGGTAGTTGGGAGGAATTCTTGCCCTTAGCAGTGTTCGCGTACAACAATAGTTATCAGGCTAGTATTCGAATGGTGCCGTACGAAGCACTGTATTGATGAAAGTGTCGGACTCCTACTTGTTGGACAGAACTGGGTGAACACCATGTGTTGGGTCCAGAGATAGTGGCAGAGTCAGAGGAAAAGGTCAAGGTAATTCAGGCTCGATTGAAGGAGGCATCTGACAGACAGAAGTCGTATGCAGATCTTAAGCGGAAAGAGATAGAATTTGCGGTAGGTGATCAGGTTTTCTGAAGGTTTCATCGTGGAAGAAGGTGATGAGATTTAGATGTAAGGGTAAGCTGATTCCCAAGTTTATAGGACTTTATCGGGTTTTGAAACAAGTAGGACCAGTGGCATACCATTTGGAGTTGCCTTTGAAATTGAATCAGATGCATGATGTGTTTCACGTGTCAATGCTACGTCGTTACAGGTCAGATCTGTCTCACGTGGTGCCAGTAGAGGAAGTTGAGTTGAAGCCAGACTTGTCCTATGAAGAAGAGCCAATTCAGATCTTGGAGAGAGATGTGAAGGTGTTACGGAAGAAGTCAGTACCTCCAGTCAAGGTGTTATGGCAGAACCATGGTTCGGAAGAAGCATCGGGGGAGCCGGTGGAGATGATGAGACAATAATACCCTCACTTATTTTGACTAGGTAATTTCGAGGCCGAAATTATTTTTAAGGGGTGCAGAGTTGTAATATCCAGGATTTAGGGGTCATGTAATTTAATTCATATCTACATGTTAATATGCTCTGTATGCTGTTTGAGTGTGTTTGGGGGCTTCGGTAAAACCTTGGGGTTAAGTTTAGGCCTTGGGAAAAATTTTTGTTTTTAAGCCTTTAGGGGGGAGAGCTAAGGGAGCTAGGCCTTAAAGGAATTAATGTCTGGGTTATGACACAAGAAGTGAGGTGGTGGAGTGGCAAGGGGACGCTACCTAGGGTGCAGGGAGTTTGCGTCAAAGGGAGTCAAGGGGAGGTTCGAGTAGTATGGAATGCAATTTGGGAGGTTGCTTTTTGTGTCAAGTGGTGGAGGAGTTGGAGTTGGCATGGGCACTTGAAGATAGGAGGTTTGAAATGGTCAAACATTTTGAATGTGTGGTGGAGAGCTAAGCATGAGGTTTGAATCATTCAAACTCATTTGAATGAGGGTTGTAGAGGGAATTTAGGAGAAAAATGTGGAGGGTGTTGGCTAGTTGGATGATAGCTGAATCTTTGAAGGGTGGAGAGGGGGAACATTCAGTTTTGAGTCTAGGGAGAGGGTGCCGAAATTTGGTGTTAGTGTAGGGGGTATTTCTTTTCGGCATTGGTTGGTGCTTAACACTTTTGGTAGTTTTCTCTCATTTTCTTTAGTGCCAAAAAACGTTGAGCATCTCAACTCTTTTTCTTTCTTTTTGACTCCTTAGCTGAAACTTAGGAGACCATTGGGGGTCATTTTCTTTCTTGAAAACTTCCTAGCCGAATCACAATTCTCTCTTCTCATCTCTTCTTTTTCTTTTCGACAACTTGGAACCTTGATCATTTTAGTAAAAAGCTGAATAGCTCCTCTCTTTCTCTTGGTGGTCGAATGCATCTATCATTGTGAGACCATTGCCGAAACATCATAAACTTCAACCCTTTTCTTCTTCACTTTCACCCATTACTTCTATACCTTGGCCGAATCTTCCATTTACCATTGCTCTTCTGTTTTCTTTCAAATTTTATTTACTTTATTCCTTTTATTTGGATACTTCCTCAAGCCTCATCTCTATGCTGAATCTGTCTAAGCCGAATATCTTTTGGGTGGTGAGTATTCTCTTCTTTAGGAATCGTTCTCTTTTCCTTTCATTTTGGTTTGCCGAAACCAAATGGTTAACCTTGGTTCTTGGGTGTGGCCGAATCTTTTTAGGGCCTTAACCTTGTGTCTCATTCATTTGCAGCCAGTGTATGGGAGCGTTAGGGATCTCTCGGGTTCTGATTATTTAAAGGAGAGGAGGTTATAATGTTTGGTCGAAGGCCACTTTGCTTAGGATATGGGCATTAGGCTGAATCTAACATGGCTTTTGTAGGGGATTTCGACAATCTCAAAGTGCAAGCGTGGTTCTAGTCGACTGTGGTAAGGGTATTCTTTTATCAAGTGTTCTTTTTGGATTTGTTTAGATCTGATTCAATATCTTAACGGGGTTTTATAACTAAGATATTATTGATGGATGCAAGTACCAGCCAAGGGGAGAAAGGGGTCGAACACATAGTCCCTACCCCTAAATACAAGAAGCGGTCGGTTCGTGATCAGGATTGGCCTTGAGGTGTGGGCGACTTGAACAGGATCGTGGCGGATAAGCGGTAGTGTCGGTTAGGGATAGCGTCGACATAGAGGGCGTGATTTTACGAGTTATCAGGTGTGTAATTAGCACACAATTTATTTTACTTGTTTAAATTAATTAAGTAACATGAGTGGTGATCGAAATGGTGGTTGTGGTGATGCTATTAACTGATTTGGGTAATCTAGAACCAGGTTAGTATCTTTCTCATATCAAAATCGTGGATGGATATATGTGGATCTTCGTAAGCATGTTAAATTTGCACACCTAATATGTTCATATATTTACATTGTCATTCCATCATAATATAATATATGTGCATGGGGATCGGGATATATCTGATGAAGGAAAGGGTGTACATTTATGTACGTGGATTGATGTTAGCCTTGAGCTACATCGTGGGTTGATGTTGGCCCCGTGCCTCATCGTGGATTGATGTTGGCTCTGTGCCTCATCATGGATTGGTGATGACCTCGAGTCACACTATGGATATTGTGATTTAATCACCTGGATCAGTGGCTAGCCTACTAAGTGGACTTTGAGCAGCACGACTGCCAAAGAGGTGTGTAGCAGATGAGGGTCGATTTAGTAATCGCCTGGTGTGTGGTGGCAGAATATACGGGGGTGTGTAGCAGTTGGATACTAGGTTGGGGTTGGGTTAGTATTTTGCATCATCATGCGTGGTATGTGGATATATGTGTGGATGTGGGCCAAGCCCATTTGTGGAATACGTGTGGATTAATTGCACACTGAGTCAAAATGACTCTCCTTGTTTTTCAAACAATGCAGGTAATACATGATACTGGTCCCGGCTGGAGTGGATTCGGGGTGGCCATGCAGAAGCCGTTTTATTTCTTAAAGTACATTATAAACTTTTAATTACTTTTTTGGGGTATTTTTATTGTAATAAGGCCGCTTTAAATACTTCGGGTTTTATTTAAGTTTAAGTTGGATTCGCTATCAAATGATTAATTTATAAATAGACTCTAGAATATCTGCAACACTTGAATTTAAATGAGGTTTTCAAAACATAGATTACTTGAGCCATTCGTTTTCCAAATATTTCCGAACAATTGAAGATTTTGAACTTGTGCAACTCGAAAATTTTATTTTTAAATAAATTGCTAAGTTTAAACGAGAAACCCTTTCCAAATGAAGTTTTAATTCTAGAACTTAAAAAAATCATTTTCTTCACCTGTAAAAACTATATTTTCTTAATACCTTTCCCAATAACATTTCAAATTCGGCTGTCGTGTTTTGGGCGGGTTTGGGGTGTTACACATGTCGTAGTTTTGATTCGTTGAACCTAAAGAGAGATGAAAGGGACCTGAGACATTTTAAAAGCAATATTTGATTGTCAAGAATCTGATATGAATCTAAAATGGAAAGAAATAGAGTTTTTGATGGTGACAATGTATTTCTGGAGATTCACCATGAAAGAAAGTTCCACAGTTTGCCCGTAAAGGCAAAATAAGTCTGTGGTTTATTAGGTCATAAAGATTATTGAAAAGAATTTGACTGGTTTCGTATTGATTGGTATTATTATCAGAGTTCTACAAAATTCATAATGGTTTTATGAGAATATCTGTTATGATAGAATTGATCAGACCCATCATCTGTTATTGTTTTGATAAATGTTAAATTTAGCTTGGCATGACTTACGAGTGACTGGTTGAAATTCTAGCATTTGAAGTGAAAGAAACGAAAAGTGTAAAGGTATCTTCAGTGAAAGTTCTTAGACAATGATATGATATAGAGAAAGCTATTTGGGAACTAGATAGAAACATGAGAAAGTAATGCTTGAATCTTCTTACTGGTATAATTTTTTAGGACAAAAATTTCTTAAGGAGGGAGAGTTGTAACAACCCAATTTCGGTGAAATCGAAAAAGTGGTCTCGAGACCACAAATTCGAGCCAAAAAATAAATTTTATTTTTATTTTATTATATGATCCGTATTATACTAGAAATGTCGTGTGAAAATTTTGAAAAGAAAATTTTACCGATTATGTGCTTAATTACAAGGACTAAATCGCATAAAATGAGAAAGTTGAATTCTAGTAGCTATAAAGATCAAATAGCTATGGAATTCAAATCTAGAGGTCCTTATATGGTAATTAGACCATTAAGAAAAGTATGTTGATTTTTCTTGATGACACATCCATGGAAATTGAGAAAAAGGCTAGGACTAAATTGAAAAGTGAAAATTTTAATTAATTAAAAGATGATAAAATAGATATCATATTATTTTCTCATCTTTTTCCCCAAAGTAAACATGGAAACCCTAGAAGAGAGAAAAAACTTTCATGGCCAAATTGGGTAAGTTTCTTTGGCTCATTTTTAGTAATTTTGATATTTGTGAAATCAGGATAGCCTACGCTATCTATTTGAGGGATTAATTTGAAAAGTTATCAATGTATGAAAATGGGTCATGGATGTATTATGCTGAAAATTATAAATTTATGGTAGAAAATGAAAGATTATTGATAGATAAACAACTTTTACAAAGTGATTTTTAATGAAAACATGATTTAGGGACTAAAATGAAAAGTTATAAAATTTGATGAAAAATTCAAAAATTTTATGAATACATGTGCTGGAAAATTTGTAATGCGGCTTTGGTTAGGCTTGGAATAGGGAGTAATTTGCATATGTTTCATTTTCAAAGCATAGGGACGAAAATGGAATTTATGAAAAAGTTAGGGGCAAAATAGTTATTTTGCTTAGAATGAAAATTTAGTCCATAGGAATGTAAAATATGATTAATTGATGTTAAGTTTACTCGTATAGATCCTGATAGACCAAATTCAGAGTTAGAATGAGGAAAATGTTGGATTAATGGCTTTACGTACACAAACATTTGTTGATGTAAGTTCGTGTAACTAACTTGTATATGTTTTTATGCTTGATTGAAATGTTGTGTTTGTGAATTTTATCAATGTCATAAATATGTGAAATGATCACCTACTCGATATAGCTCGATAAATGAAAATGCCCAATAAAATGGTAAATGAATAAAATGTTACTCGTATGCTTGACATGAATGTCGAATGTGTTTTACTTGAATTACACAAATGTTACGGAGGCATGAAATAATCAAATTCCTGATAATTCTTGAAAAGTGTTTAAATTCTTGTTGAATAAATGGAAAATCGATGGATATGTGATTTCCTAAAACAAAAAAGGTCCTGCATTTGTTGCAGATAGGATTTAGCTTGTATGAGTAATCCTTCGACCTCAATTCTGATAGGATTTAGCCCAGACGAGTAATCTTGATATAAGCCCTCTCGAGCATATGTCATGGATTGGATTTAGCCTGGACGGGTAATCCACATCAAGCTCTTTAGAGCATATGACGTAAAAAAGATTTAGCCTGGACTGATAATCTTGTTGTTTATATATACGTGGCTCGAGAGTGTACTGTCTGAAATTGTACCTTACGGGTACCATTAGACATGAATTGAGATTATGATTCGTACTCCTCGAGTTTACTACCTGTGTATCCATCGATATTTCGATTAAATTCAATGGGAAAAACTCTGATAAGGGCAAATATCAAGTTAAGACAAATTGACATGGAATGATATATATATGATATGAAATATGACATGAAAAAGATATTATCTGAAATACAAGGAAATGATGATTTATGACTAGTGATGTATGAAAATATGAAAATACGATAATTGTACAGGGAAATTATTTGATGAGAGTGCTCCTCCTTGATTATATATTTGTACACCTTTAGTGTACTACTACTTGGTGACCTTAATACTCGAATAAAATGAGTAAAGCCTTGACCTGAAACGATCTGAACTCGAAATGAACTACTATGAAACTATACTTGTAATAATAAGATATGATATATGCATGCTTAATGAATACATGTTGTGGAAAGCATATATGCATGGAAACTTAATTGTTGATTGAGCTTATACATGTCTTGATGTTATCATGGATTATATGACTAAGAAGGGCAATGAGGGTGTGTGTAGGGCTTGAGATCAAATAAGTGAATATGCCTTACATAGTTACCTCAAAATAGGATAAATGGTAAGTTAAGTACCATGTTATACGAACTTACTAAGCATTTTATGCTTACTCTATTTTATTTTTTTCTGTTTTAGAGTAATTGAAAGCTCGTTGGATTGGAAGCTCGGCGGAGATCACTCTCACTATCCATCGACCCATGTCGGTATAGTATGGTAATTCAATTGTGGTTGTAATAACATGTATAGGATATGTTAGCCATACTGGCATGTAAACATAAACGATGCTTGTAATCTAGCCATTGGAATGGCTAGTAATGATTGTTTTGACTTGGTTCTAGCCTGAGTAATCTAGCCTGAGTAATTGATTTTGTCCCGACTTGGTTCTAATGCTCGTTTTGGGCCTTGAGGGTCAATTTAAGGGAAATTATGAATGACCTCGATGAATGAATAGTAATTGCCTAAGTTAATCGATAAATGTTTTGAATGTTTTGGTAATGCTTCAAAACCCTGTTTCGGCGACGGATACAGGTTAATGGTTTTACAGGTGGCAGCCTGTCTGGTCACACGGGCGTGTGCCCCCTATTTTTGAAAAAAAAATTCTCAGTGCTCAAATTGTTTTAAAGGTTATCGGTTTAGTCCTGAAACACTTCCAATGCATGAATAGGGCCTCGTAGGCTCGTATTAGGGACATATTGACTGAGGTTGATTGATGAATGTTTGAATTGAAGAAATGTATGCTAATAGTATGTATACTTGAGTTGTAAGTCCTGTAATGCTTCTTAACCCTATTCTAGCTTTGAATACGGGTGAGGGGTGTCACATTTATTTGTATCAGAGCTACGGTTTAGTCGATTCTAAACTAACGTAGCTCATGTGAGAGTCTAGCTATACATGCCATAAATAAATAGTGATAGTCTGATGACTCCTGACATTTGAAAATGTGTTTTTATATAGAAAATGGATCCCAATCGAGCGATAGCTGATGAGGTTGAAAGTAATGGGCCTACTCCCGCTCAAGGGATAGCACCTCTGATTCTAAATTGATGGAGCTCGAAACTAACTATTATTTCGACAAAGGCAAGCACACCTATCGAACAGTAGTATAGTTGTGGTGAGTCTAGAATATCGTATCCTCAAAGACTAAAATTACTAGTAATAACTATCTTTTTATTATCTAGCCTAGTAATTAAAGGGGATTTATTTTTAATCTAAAATTAACTAACTAATTTAACTAACTATGAACGTGACAGAGAGTAAATTGGGAAAATATTTTTGGACAACTTATATGAGATAGGCAATACCTACGGAAGAATCCACCTAGACTTCACTTATTACTTTTGATTCATGTGATTTATTCACTTGAATTAATCCGTAGAAATCCCTAAATTATATTAATACTTCTTTCGAGGCTACTAACAACTGACTCTAGGTTGATTAATTGAAATCTCTTTCTAATTAAAACCCCTATTGTCGCATTAACTCAATCTATGGATTCCCTTATTAGGTTTGACCCTAATCCAGCATATTTTTGTCGCCCTAATTCTAGGGTTGCAATCAACTCCGCTTAATTGTGTTGATCTACTCTTACACAGGGATTTTTTTCTCCACTGAATAAGCACATTTGACTTGAATCAAAAAACCTGAATTATCAAAACAAGAATAAGAAGTCACAATTAAGAATAAGCACTAGTATTTATCTCATAAATCAAATAATAATAAGATTCATCTAGGTTTCATCCCTTCAGATATTTGAGAGGTTTAGTTCAAACTAAAGGGAAACATCATAAAATAGGAAAAACAACAAAACATAAGAAAACCCAAAAAACTCCTAAAGAACATGATGGGAGATCTTCAGTCTTGATGGAGATCCTTCTCTTAAGCTATTCCCAATGGTTGTCTTGGAGTATTTTCTTCTTCTACTCGGCGTCTATTCGACGTCCTGTCGAACTTCTCTTTTAAGTTAACCCCTAGGGTGTTTATATAGGCTTTGGAACACCTCGATTTGGAACACCTCTATTGGCCTACAAGTAGCTTATTCCGACTAGAATTCTTCTTTGCTACGGCAAGGACACGCCCGTGGTCGATAGCCCAGGTTGTGTTCAATCTTGCTTGCCACAAACGGTCGTGCGGTCCGCCCGTGTGCGATGCTCTAGGCCGTGTAGGCCCATTTTGTCCTTTTTTGGCCTATTTCTCGTTCTTTTCAACTCCCTAAGCTCTCTTGAGTATAAAACACGAAATTAAGGGATTAGGAGCATCGAATTCATCAAATCTAATAAAAATTCATCCAAAAATAAGCCAAGCATGGGGTTAAAATATGTTTAAATTATGGTTTATCAAATATCCCCACACTTAAGCGTTTGCTTGTGCTCAAGCAAAATTCTCAACTCACAATTAAAATTAACTTCCCTCAATTCATAATTCTCATCAATAATGTCTTATCAAAATTCATAGGTAATTCATACATGGATAATTTGACTCAAAGAGTCCTAAAGATTCAAACAATCTAAGTCATCAGTTTTTATATCACGAAAACATAGGTGTTTCCCCTTACCTAAATAATTAGTTTTGATTCAAAACTGACAAGGATTGACATCCTCACTAAAGATTCACTTAAATCACTCAAAGTGTTTAAGGTTCAATTTAAGCACTCAAAAGTCAAACATGAAAAGTTAATCCCATAGGCTTTCTTGAAAATCAAATCTCCACCACTATAAAATGAGATGATACATAAATCAATAGGTCTTTTAAAAGGGTTGTAATAGGGCTTGGGTTAAAGGTGTGGATAAAGGCTGAATTAAAGGGTTAGAATTGAGGTCGGATTGACAATTTACCTAACTAGAAATAATGAACTAATAATTACTAATTACATTCAAATAAAAAATTATAATAATAACACGAGCTTCTTCTCAAAATATGAAATTAACTGCTTAAGCTCAAATAACATAAAACTAATAATGAATGAATTTCAACTTCTTCTTTTTCTTCTTCTTCTTTTAAGAAGTACATACAATAATAGGATAGAACTTAATAACTAAAATAAGGAAAAATAGTTAGGCAACTGATCAAATCAAATCTCGACATAAGGGAAGTCAAAGTGGGAGAAGTAAAAACTTGGTTTTGGGTTAATATCAATGGTTAAGTCAAAGAAACAATTCATTAGGATCAAAGGGGTTCACTAGGGGTTAATTATGAAGGTAGGCTTTTTGTGGAGTGAGTGGGTTAAATCCTAGGTGCCTTTATCGTCTCAGTGTATCAAATCAAAAGTGTGGTCTCGAAATGCATAATCGAAGCAAGTTCTAGAACAACAAATCAATATTGACACACTAATAATTGATAAAGTGAGCATGGAAAGATATATGATCTAAAGGCTCAAAATGTCACAAGAATTATGGTTTTTGATGTCAACCTTGCAAATTTAAAGTTTCAAAGTAATATTTAATTTTAGGGAAAAAACCTAGAAATTTTTAATTCTGAAAATAGACTTACCATGCTTGATTATCTAATATCTTAAAGTATAAACCATCAATGCACAATTATCTATTACTTACTCTAAAACATATCGATAAAATCATAAATCAATAGAAATTTCATTCTAATAGTAATATGAAAAAAATTACTTAAGACAAAGCATAATTAGGGGTTTTCTAATAAGAGTATTGTTGACACCTCCCCACACTTGAGATGTACATTGCCTTCAATGTATAAAGATAGATAATGACAATATAATAAGAAAATCATAAGAGAGGGAGAGAGGTGAAACTTCTTGAATTTTGGATGGAGTCAAAGAAAAGAAACGGCGTAAAGTTGGGCAGAGGAGGTAGATACTCCGGTGGTGGTGTGGTCGTTCCTTAATATCCCCTTGAACCTATACTAAAGAAAGCAAAATATACTAAAATAAAGTAAGGATAGGAAAGATAAAGGGAAAGAATTTAAAAATAAACATAAAAGGAAAAGATAAAAATAAACGCCCGTGTAGAGGTCGCCATACCCATGTTGATAAATTAGTGTCGACCACGACCGTGGCATTTTATAGCCGCCCATGGTTTGGGGATTTTTCTTCCTTGGTTCGTACGATCTCTGCCACGTCAGTGTGCAAATCTATGGTGTCCACACGGCCACGACCACTCCCGTGTGTAAGGCCGTGTGGTAGGGAAACCTACGCTTTTATTGAATTTGTTAGTTTTTAGTTAGGTGCTAAAAATAAAAAATATAAATTAATGGAGTTAGTGCTCGGGTTGCCTCCCAGGAAGCGCTCGTTTAAAGTCTTAAGCTAGACTTACCTCTCCTTTGCATAATCATGGTGATTTGAAGACCAAGAACTCCTCATTCTTGCTATCAATTCGGTTATCTATATATAATTTAAGTCGAGTGGTGTTTACCTTAAAAGTGTTGAATGTAGGATCAGTTACCTCGATTGTTCCGTGTGGGAAGACATTCAATACTGAGAAAGGGATCTCTTCGTTTGTATTAAGGTCCGAAGTAGCGATTCGAGGGTCTTTCTTATCCAATAATACTTGATCTCCAATCTTAAATTGGGTTATCCCCTCCTTAAGTTTGACATGGTTTTGCTTTGGTTCATCATGTTTTCCCGGTTTCTCCTTGTAATGTGTCTTCCACTCATCTAGTTCATCAATTTGAAGCCTTCACTCCTCATAAGTTATTTCTTTGTTAGCACGAGGACTAGGATCTGGCTCAATTGTGTAATTTCGTGGTGCTTCCTAAAAAGAAGGTTGAACTGAATAGTCATTGATAGAATTTATGTTTTCACTTGTATTACTCGATGTCCTAGCCGAGTCAAGAGCCTGAAGAGTGATCGTTTAGTCACCTGCACAAAGTGTGAGTTCACCTGTACCAACATCAATTCTAGTTTTAGTAGTTGCTAAAAAGGGTCTTCCTAAAATTAAAGGAATATTATTTTCCTTATCCATGTCTAAAATAGCAATGTCTACTGGGAATATGAATTTATCAATCTTTACTAGTACATCCTCAATTATACCCCTAGGAACTCTAATAGTTTTATCAGCCAATTGAATGCTCATCCTAGTTTGTTTGGGTATCCCTAGACCTAGCTGTTTAAACATTTTATAAGGCATAACATTGATGCTTGCCCCTAAATCAGCTAAAGCATTATTAATAGATAAACTACCAATTAAACATGGAATTGTAAAACTCCTAGGTCTTTTAACTTTCGTGGTAGTTAATTTTGTAAAATTGTTGAGCACACTGCATTTAGCTCCACATGCGACGCCTCGTCTAACTTTTGTTTGTTTGTCAAAGCTCCTTTAAAAATTTCCTTGAATCTAGCATCTGGGAAAGAGCTTCAAGAAATGGTAAGTTAATATGTAATTTCTTTAGAAGTTTAATAAATTTACCGAATTATTCATCTTTGTTGTCTTTCTTCATCGCATTAGGGTATGGCACACGAAGTTGGTACTCTGTAACTACCAGTTTTGGTTTATCATGGCTTACCTCAACCTTACCTTCCTCTACCACATTCTCTTACCTCAATTTTGTTCATCTAAACCTTCACTATCATGAGCAGTTATTGCTTGAAGTTGCTCCATTGGGTTAGTTTCAATGTTACTTGGTAAGCTACCTTGTGGTCGTTCAGATATTAGCTTAGCAAGTTGTCCTAATTGGTTCTTGATCCCTTGAATCGATGCTTCTTGATTTTTGAGTGTTGTTTTGGTGTTTTGGAAATGGGTTTCTGACAACGCGATAAATTTTGTTAGCATGTCTTCAAGGTTCAGCTTCTTCTGTTGTGGGTAGGGTTGCTTTTGAAAGCCCGGAAGGGGTTGTTGCCCCTGATTTCCTTGGCCACCCCATGAGAAGTTGGGATGGTTCCTCCAACCTGAATTGTAAGTGTTACTATAAGGGTTATTTTAAGGTCTAGAATTATTACCCATATAGTTCATCTGTTCGCTTTCTATGCTAGGGTTGTAGGACAGATATTTTGTATTGCTCATCCCTCCTCTATTTGTATCACACTGCATAACCAGATATACCTATGAAGAACCACATAAACCATCAATCTTTTTATTTAACATCTCTACCTGATTTGATAGCATGGTTACTGCGTCGAGGTTGAAAACACTGGCGGCTTTTGTTGGCCTTGTCCTTGTAACTTGCCACTAATAGTTATTCAGTGACATCTCTTCTATAAACTCATAAGCCGCTTCAGGCGTTTTGTCATTTACGGTTCCACTGGCGACTGAATCAATTAACTGCCTAGTTGAGGGGTTCACACCGTTGTAAAAGGTTTGAACCTGCAGTCACAAGGGTAACCAATGGTGAGGGCACCTTCTTAGTAGATCCTTGTATCTCTCCCATGCATCGTAAAGTGTCTCTAAATCCATCTGCACAAAAGAAGAGATATCATTCCTCAACTTAGTCGTTTTAGCCAGCGAAAAATATTTTAATAAAATTTTTATGTCATTTGTTCCCATGTAGTGATTGATCCTTGTGGTAACGGGTTCAACCACTGTTTAGCTTTGTTCCTCAACGAAAAGGGGAACAACCGAAGGTGAATGGCATCATTAGAAATGCCATTAATTTTGAACGTGTCACAAAACTCTAGAAATTTTCCAAGTGATTGTTTGGATCCTCATCCTGCAAACCATCAAACTGAACAAATTGCTGAATCATCTACATAGCGTTAGGTTTCACTTCAAAATTATTTGCATCAATAGCAGGTCTAACAATACTTGATTGGTTCTGTTAAATTAGGTTTAGCATAATCATACATAGTACGAGGAGCGAGATTTTGATTCACTTGGATTTGCGGCAACCACGGAGGTAGCGATTATTATCAGCCATCTCTTCGGTATTATTAGTATCATCCTCTTGCTCTTCTTGTATGTATTGTAGGCTTCGCCTTATTTCTCTTCGATTTCTATGAGCAGTACCTTCATATCACTATCGTAAAGTAATGGCCCGGACGGGTTCCTTCTAGTCATAAACTAGAGTTACTTGCCAGAAGCAAATAACGGAAAAAAATAGTAAAGAAAATAATGATAATAAAAATAAATAAATAAATTGCAAATAAAGTAAAAATGGCTAAAGTAATAATAATTTAGTGTTCCTAACATCTTATTCCTCGACAACGGTGCCAAAAACTTGATGGAGCTCGAAACTAACTATTATTTCGACATGACAAGTGCACCTATCGAACGATAGTATAGGCGTGGTGAGTCCAAAATATAGTATCCTCAAGGACTAAAATTACTAGTAATAACTATCTTTTTATTATATAGCCTAATAACTAAAAGGGATTTATTTTAATCTAAAATTAACTAACTAATTTAACTAACTATGAACGCGACAGAGAGTAAATTGGAAAAATACTTTTGGACAACTTATATGAGATAGGCAATACCTAAGGAAGAATCCACCTAGAATTCACTTTTTACTTTTGATTCATGCAATTTATTCACTTGACTTAATCTGTAGAGATCCCTTTGTATTAATATCTCTTTCGAGGCTAGTAACAGTTAACTCTAAGTTGATTAATTGAATCCTCTTTCAAATTAAAACCCCTATTGTCACTTTAACTCGATCTATGGATTCCCTTATTAGGTTTGACCCTAATCTGACAGATTTTTGTCGCCCTATTTCTAGGGTTGCAATCAACTCCGCTTAATTGTGTTGATCTACTCTTACATTGGAACTTTTGCTCCACTGAATAAGCACATTCGACTTAAATCAATAACATGAACTATCAAAACAAGAATAAGAAGTCACAATTAAGAATAAGCACTAGTATTTATCTCATAAATCAAATAATAATAAGATTCATATAGGTTTCATCCCCTCAAGTATTTGAGAGGTTTAGTTGATACTAAAAGAGGGAATCATCATACAATAAAGAAAACAACAAAACATATGAAAACCCAAAAAACTTCTAAATAACTTGATGGGGGATCTTCAGTCTTGATAGAGATCCTTATCTTAAACTGTTCCCGACGGCTGTCTTGGAGTATTTTCTTCTTCTACTCGGCGTCTATTCGACGTCCTGTCAAACTCCTCTTTTAGGTTACACCCAATGGTGTTTATATAGGCTTTGGAACACTTCTATTGGCCCACAAGTAGCTTATTCCGAGTAGAATTCTTCTTTGCTACGGCAGAGACATGCCCGTGGTCGATAGCCCAAGCCGTGTTCAATCCTGCTTGCCACATACGATCGTGCAGTCTGCCCGTGTGCGGTGCTCCAGGCCATGTAGGCCCATTTTATCCCTTTTTGGCCCGTTTCTTATTCTTTTCGACTCACTTAGCTCTCCTAAGTATAAAACACAAAATTAAGGGATTAGGAGCATCGAATTCATCAAAACTAATAAAAATTCATCCAAAAATAAGCCAAGCATGGAGTTAAAATATGTGTAAATTATGGTTTATCACAAACCTATAATAGGCAGTCAGAGAGGATAGGCTAAAGAAGCCTTCTTTTAAATGATGAACGAGTGGTTCATTCAATACATTAGTACGAACCCGGCTGCTCAAGAACCTCCAACCCCTCCTAATCCTCAATCAATACCTGTAGGTCCTCAAGGAGTCGAGCTTTTAAGATTGAACAAGCCTCTAGTTAATAAGATTCATAAACACTAGGCTGAAGAGTTCAAAGCTAATATTGATGATGATCCTAAGAGAGTTGAGTTTTGGCTTGAAAAAACGATCATAGTGTCTGATGAGCTTTCTTGCACACCAAATGAGTGTTTAAAATGTGCTATATCACTTTTGAGAGACACCACGTATCAATGGTGGAATACATTAATATCAGTGGTGCCGAAGAGAGAGTCACTTGGTAGTTCTTTCAAACTGAGTTTCGAAAGAAATATATCAGTCAACGATTTTTGGATCAGAAGCATAAATAGTTTTTAGAACTGAAACAAGGCCACATGACTGTAACTGAATATGAAAGAGAGTTTCTACGGTTGAGCAAGTATGCTCGGAAGTATGTTTCTACTGAAGAGATTATGTACAAGCGCTTTGTTGATGGGTTGAATGAAGGTATCAAACTTTTGGTCGGGATATTAGATTTGAAAGAATTCATCGTGTTAGTTGATCAGGCTTGCAAAGCTGAAGATTTTAGCCGAGAAAAGAAGAAAGCTGATTCTGAGACTAGATATTTGAGAAAAAACGATGAGTAAACCTTACCATTCTGCATCGAAGAAATCAAAAGATTTTTTTAAACAACACTTCAGTGGGATATTCCAATAGAGATCGTGAAAAACAATACACCAACCCTAAAGCTCAAGCCACGTCAGTATCAAGTGTTGGCAATGTAAAAGACATTAAGCCCGAGTGTCAACAGTGTGGAAGATGAAATTTTGGAGATTATTGGGTGAAATATAAAAATAGAGATTGCTACAGTTGTGGTTCACAAGATCATTTTATTAAAGAATTCCTAAGATGGTTGAGAAAGATAGACCTCAAAATGTGAGACCGAGTAATATGTCGACTAGAGGAAGACCCCAAGAAATGCTGGAAATGTGAGTGGTAGTCGAGGGGCGACAAAGGACTCCGTTGTGAGATCTGAGGCTAGAGCACCTGCTAGAGCCTATGCTATTCGTGCTCGCGAAGAATCTTCGTCACTAGATTTTGTTACCGATACCTTCTTTTTTTATGACACTAATGTGATTGTTTTAATTAATCTTGGATCAACAGATTCGTATGTTTGTGAGAATTTAGTGTCTAGTAAGAAATTGCCTATTAAAATTACTGAATTTATGATTAAAGTATCGAACCCCTTAGGCAAGTATGTTTTAGTTGACAAAGTATGCAAGAACTATCTTTTAATGACTCGGGGCTACTGTTTTCTAACTGACTTAATGCTTTTACCATTTGATGAGTTTGATGTGATCTTGGGTATGGATTGGTTGACTCTACATGATGTTGTTGTGAACTATAGATGAAAGACTATGGAATTGAAGTGTCAGAATAATGAAATTATTTGGATTGAATCTGATGAGTCGAGTAGATTACCTATAGTGATTTCATTGATGTCAGCTTAGAGATATGTGAGAAAGGGTTGTGAAGCTTATTTTGCTTATGTTTTGGACACAAAACTATCTGAATAAATGATTGAATCAGTGCTAGTTTGCTGTGAATATCCGGACGTGTTTCCTAAAGAATTACTGAGGTTGCCACCTGTCAGAGAGGTTGAATTTGCTATTGAATTAGTATCGAGAACTTCACTGATATCTATAGCACCGTATAGAATGGCTCCGACAGAGTAGAAAGAGTTGAAAGCTTAGTTGTGAGAGTTAACAGATAGAGGTTTTGTAAGACTGATTTTTTCGCCATGGAGTGCACAAGTATTGTTTGTTAAGAAGAAAGGCAGATCAATGTGAATGTGTATTAATTATCGTCAACTCAACAAGGTTACGATAAAGAATAAGTATCTGTTGCCCAGAGTAGATGATTTGTTTGATCAGTTGAAATGTGCAATAGTGTTTTCAAAGATTGATTTGGGATTTGGTTATTATCAATTGCGAGTTAAAGCCTCAGATGTGCCAAAAACTGTGTTTAGAACGAGGTAAGAACATTATGAATTCCTTGTTATGCCTTTTGGTTTGACTAATTCTCCTTCCATTTTTATTGATTTGATGAATCAGGTATTTAGACCGTATTTAGATAGATTTGTTGTTGTGTTCATTGATGACATTTTGATCTATTCACGTGATGAGTCTGAACATGCCGAGCATTTGATGATTGTGTTGTAAACATTAAGAGATAAATAATTGTATGCTAAATTCAGCAAATGTGAGTTCTGGCTCTGGAAAGTTGGGTTTTTGGGACATATAGTCTCGGTAGATGGTGTTCGTGTTGATCCGAGCAAGATTTCTGCAGTTATAGACTAGAAACCACCTAGAAATGTATCCGAGGTCAGAAGCTTTCTGAGATTGGCTGGTTACTATCGACGTTTTATTAAAGGGTTCTCGATGATTGCTACACCAATGACCAGACTACTACAGAAAGATGTTAAGTTTGAATGATTTGAAAAATGTCAATAAAGCTTCGATTAATTGAAAGCATTGTTAACTGAGGCACCAATGTTGGTTCATTAGGAGGAGGGTAAAGAATTTGTGATTTATAGTGACGCGTCATTGAATGGTTTGGGTTTTGTATTGATGCAAGACAGATAAGTAATAGCTTATGCTTCCAGACAGTTGAAGGCGCATGAAATGAACAATCCGACGCACGATTTGGAGTTGGCCACTATAGTTTTTGCATTGAAAATTTGGTGTCATAATTTTTATGATGAAAAATGTCACATCTTTACTGATCATAAAAACTTAAAGTATACTATGACTCAAAAAGATTTGAATTTGCAAAAACAGAGATGGCTTGAGTTACTAAAAGACCATGAGTTAGCAATTGATTATCACCCAGGGAAAGCGAATGTGGTCGAAGATGCTTTAAGTAGAAAATTGTTGTTTGCCTTGAGATCAATGAATACACAGTTGACACAGTTTGATGATGGTTCAATTTTAGCTAAGCTAAAAGCTAAACCAGTATTTCTTCAGCAAATTTACGAAGCTCAGAAATTTGATAGTGAAATGCAAGCTAAAAGAGTGCAATGCGAGTCGATTAGTGATTCCGAGTGCCAAATCAGATCTGAAGATTGTTTGATGTTCCGAGATAGAATCTAAACAACCCGTTTTTGGTCAAATCAGAACAGTGATTTTGGGACCACAATTTGAGGTCAAAATTATTATTTTATTATTATTTTAATACCTACAACATGATAATTGTAACATCCTAAAAAAAAAATTGTGAATCATCTTGTTGCTTGTGTTAGCTTGGGTATGACTTTATTGTGTGCTTGATATAGTCTTGTGAAGGTTTGGAATTATTCGGATCTTGAATAATTTTTTAAATATGAAGAATTTAGTCAAGTGGATCAAGTGACCCTGATACTTAAGTTAATTTAAGTATCTAAAATTAGCACAAAAGGAGTTAGTAGCATGGTGGTAATAGCGCATGAATGGTTGCTTGAGGGGAGTGGTTTGAATAACATGGAGTACATTTTGGAGACTTTATTTTTTTTTGCATCTTTACATCAAATGTCGGCCAAGCTTTATAATTGGTAAGTTGGACTTTAATTTTTTTATGGCAAGATGATTAATAGTTTAGATAAGTTTGAACTTGGGGAAATGAATCATTTTGATTAAGGAATGATGAGGGAACACAAGGCATATTGTAAGGTGATTGCTATGGAAAGTTTTATGTGGAAAAACTTTGACTTTGGAGTCCATGTATTTGGACGGTTTGGTAGCCTAGGGGGGAGTGACCGAATTTTTATGAAGGTTTTGGTAGGTTAGTAGCTAGTTAGTCATTTTGACAATTGGGTTATTTTGTGTTTTCTCTAAAACAAATTCTCATTCTCTCCACCTTTTCCTCTCCTAGCCGAATGCATTTTTAGCATTAGGTAAGCATCTTTTATTTTTTTTTTCTTCTCTTTTCTATTGGCCATTCCATTTTGACCAATTTGGTTTAATTTGCCTATTCTCTCAAGTTTCTTTTTCCCTATTGCCGAAAACACCAAAAGCCTTGAAAACATTTTCTCTTTTCTTTTCTTCATCTCTTGTGCCGAAATCACCATAACACTAAGGTCATTTTTCATTCCTTTCTTTTCTTCTTCTTTCTCTTGTAATAGCCGAAACCTTCCTTCTATACTCACCATTACCGCAACACCTAAAATCTCCCATCTCCTTTCTCTTTTGAAAAGGCCGAATCTTGTTCTTGTCACCAAGCCGAATCGCATCACACCCTATTCTCTTCTCTTTCTTCTTCAAAGTCAATCATTCTCCTATATAGCCAAATCTCTTTGTTGTATCAAGTAAGGGTGCAACCAATTTCAGCGTTAGTGGTAAGGATTAACTGTCTATCATTTTTCTTTCTTTTTCTTTTGGATTAGCCGATTTTAGGAATCTAATCCTTTTATTCTCTTTGGCCGAAATCTTGAAGGAGGATTTCGAGATCCTTTTGGTAGCCAACGATTAAGGAGAAATCATTCGGGATTTAAATATCCAAGGTAAGGAAGTGTAAGTTTAGGCCGAAGGCCATGTATTTTGGTTTATTAAAAGTTAGAAATCGAATCTAACATAAACAATGTAGGGATTTCGACATCTCCAAGGGACAAGTGACATTTTCGGGATCTAGATAATGAAGGGGAAATTGACTGTCAAAAAGGAGTATCGATGTCGATAATCTTGTAATCATCGGTTATCGGTGTGTAGCACTACACTAAATTTCTAATAGATCGATAATATTAATGATTTGCATGTGTTAAGAAAAATATGTATGATAATGGTTGCGGGTACCATTCAGTGGTACATGGTATTCAGGTATGTTTACCCCCTAATACTTCGTTAATAATGCTATAAGCATGAATATGAAATGTGTATGATTCCGTTATGATTTGGGGGGTATATGGCATGATATTGAAATAATATGTTTATTGCATGGGCATATGGGTGATATTGATAAAGGGGAAGTGTTCCGGTGGTTTTTACCACAATTATCCGGTGACTTCGGTCACATATTAGGAATCTGGTGACTTCGGTCACATATTATGAATCCGGTGACTCAGTCACAATTATCCGTTAGGCCATGCCATAATTTATAAGAGCGATGTGCGGTTAGGCAATGATCGCTTCGATGGTGTGTAGCGGATGGAGGGTCGATTTAGTAATCCCCATGGTGTGATTGGTAGGTACGGGTGGTGTGTAGTGGATGGATATCTAGGTCGGCTCGGGATTGCATTTCATTTTATATGTACATGTGATTTAATCGGTTATTATCTGTTTTGCTATATTATGGGCTTATGGCTAAATGTGTTTTAAATGGGCTTAATGGCTATAATCAATTGGGTATTTAGTGTATTGTTACACATTGAGTCATTGACCCGCCTTTATGGGATATCTTTTCGGTGACGCTTAGCGTGATGGATCGGTCAATGAGGACTACGTGGTGGCCATTGCTCAATTCGATATTTGATTTTCTTTTAATTAAACCTACTACATTTTTTTATTATTCGGGATTTATTTTGGGTTATGTTTTTGTAATAAGGCCGCTATAAACTTTTTATTTTTACGTTTTGGATTTTTAATCTACGATCAAATATTTACTAAATAATTAAATGATTTGAAAAATAACTTAAACTGCTTTTGACACCTAAACACCTATGGTTTTCACAATAATAATAAGTTTTAAATTTGGTTTTCTTTTAACTTATAATCTTTCTCATAAAGATAACGTTTTAATGAGACATCAACTTATCTAAACACCATTTACAACGCGATTACTAAATAGACCTATTTTCTACAGAACGAACATATTATCTAATAAAACAAAACAAGATTTAATTGAAGTTTTACTCGAGGAACATACTAGATCTGGTCAGGGCTTGTGGGCCGAGTTTGGGGTGTTTCAACTTGGTATCAGAGTCCAGTTTTCAACACTCGGCCTTGGGTTTTGAAGCCCACAACATTTTCAAAATTAGGCCCAAATAAATTTTTGAAAATTTTTGGTTAAAATGGTTTTATAGAAGCATAGCACTCGAGTTCTCGGCCCAGGTCTGCCAGGTAAGTTCTTTTAATTTATTTGTGTATGTTGACGTATGATACTCTAAATAATAGGCATAGGAAACTGTACTTTAGAGACATGGACCCTAGGTATTGTTTGTACTTTTACGGAAAAACCACTAATTAAAACTCTGTTGCATAAAATTTTCTTTAAACAAGAAAGTGAAAAGACTCTAATGCATAAGATTTTTCATAAAATCAGATAAGATGCGAAGTAGACATGAGTTCTATGGGACGTGGTCGTCGTGTGGGCCTTGATGAAAGCGAGAATGGTCGTGTCGGAACCAGTTAGATCTGGTCAGGGTTTCGAAAATGAGGCACCGCCACTGGCCGTAAGGGCAAAATTTCAAGAGCAAACTGGAGGAGATGACGCAGTATCGCAGGCTATGCTGCGAGTTCTAGAGCGATGGCGAGGAGCTAGTATGGGTAATAGGACTCGAAAGTCGATGGTAGAGACTTAGATCAAATGGAGCCGAGGTTTTAGGGAGCATCTAGAGTAGCTCCGAATGTGGCGAGTCTTGGTTAGAGGCGTCGAGAGGATCATGGACAATTTGGTTTTGCCTTTGTTGAGGAAAAGCTGAAAGGTGCTATTTCGCTGCTTCGAGATGAGGCCTACCAGTGGTGGCTCACTGTCAAGGAGAGTACCCCTGCGGATCGAGTGGATTGAGGGTATTTTAAGGTTAAGTTTGAAGGGAAATACATTGGAGCTAGCTGTATAGACTCTCAGAGAAAGGCGTTTCTGAATTTAGTACAAGGAAATAAGTCGGTAGCTGAGTATGAAGCGAAATTTTTGCGGCTTAGCCGGTATGCCAGAGGGATAGTAGCTACTGATTATGAGTTGTGTGTTAGATTCGAGGATGGACTGAGAGATGAGCTACGAGTGTTGATTGCTCCGCATCGAGAGAGGGACTTTGCAGTCTTAGTGGATAGGGCACGGATAGCTGAAGAAGTTAAGCGGACTGAGAGACAGAATCGGGACAGAGGTCAGAATAAGAATAAGAGGAGCTTTGGGTCTTCAAGGTCATCCGGGAATTTTTAAAAGAGACCTAGAGTTGATGGGCCGCAAGGTCAGCAGGTTGCTACAGGAGGACAGTATCGTACTTGTGCTCAGTGTGGAAAGATGTACCCAGGTGAATGTTGGAAAAAGAAAGGGGGATGTTTTAAGTGTGGGTCCAAAGATCATATGATTAAGGATTGTCCGATGGATACAGATAGGAACCGTCCAGTAGGTCAAGGTTTTAATCAGGTTGGCAGAGGTGGACAGCAATCAATGAGGGGTCGTGGTCTGAATGGCAGAGGTAATGGTTACGGTAGAGGTTGTGGGACCCTGTAGAGCGATGGTAACACCGAGGCGAGACGACCAGTGCGGTGTATGCGGTTCGTCGGAGGAAAGATAGTGGCCTTTTGATGTTATCACAGTGCGTTTCGATTTCGGGTGCCCTTTATTGCTTTGATAGATATAGGGTCAACTCATTCATACATCGCTAGTGAAGTATCTGGGACTCTGCATGTGAACTACGAGGCTGTACTAGGAAGATGACCGTACTTAGTCCTTTAGGGCAGACTGTAGTAGTAGATAAGCTCTTTAAGGAAGTGCCTTTAGAAGTTCAAGGGACGCAGTTTCCTGTTGACTTAATGGAGTTGCCATTCGGGGACTTTGAGCTGGTCTTAGGCATGGACTGGATAGTGAAGTATCGCGCGAATGTGGATTGTGCTGCTAAGCGGATGTCATTAAGAACTATTGATGACAAGGAAGTTGTGGTAATGGGCGAGAGATGAAACTATTTATCAAATGTGGTAACTGCTCTTAAGGTAGAAAGGTTGGTAAGAAAGGCATGTGTAGCTTTTCTGATGTTGGTTAATGCCTTGGAGGTTAAGGAAGCAACTGTTGAAGAGGTCAGGACTGTGAGTGAATTTGTGGATGTCTTTCTGGAAGAACTTCCAGGATTGCCTTCAGATCGGGAGGTAGAATTTGGGATTGACTTGTTGCCTGGTACGGCGCCAGTATCTATCACTCCGTACAGAATGGCACCGAAAAAGTTGATTGAGCTTAAGGCTCAGATCCAGGAGTTGCTTGATCGTGGGTTTATCTGACCCAATGTGTCTCCATGGGGAGCACCGGTCTTGTTTGTGAAGAAGAAAGACGGGACTATGTGTATGTGCATAGATTACCGGCAGTTGAATAAGCTGACCATCAAAAACAAGTATCCTTTACCGAGGATAGACGGCTTGTTCGATCAACTTAAGGGAGCTGCGGTATTCTCAAAGATAGATCTAAGGTCGGGGTATCATCAACTTAAGGTGAAAGAAACGGATATCCATAAGACAGCTTTTCGAATAAGATACGGGCATTACGAATTTCTAGTAATGCCGTTCGGATTGACGAACGCCCCAGCTGCGTTCATGGATATGATGAATTGGGTTTTCCAACCCTACTTGGATCAGTTCGTCGTTGAGTTTATAGACAACATCCTAGTATATTCCAAATCTGAGATAGAGCATGAGGATCATGTTCGGATAGTGTAGCAAGTGTTAAGGGAGAAGAAACTTTATGCCAAATTTAGCAAGTGTGAATTTTGGCTAAAGGCGGTTGCGTTTTTAGGCCATGTGGTGTCTGCAGAAGGGATAAGGGTGGATCCTCGGAAGATTAAGGCAGTGTTAGATTGAAAACCACCTAAGTCAATAGATGAGGTTCGTAGTTTCTTGGAATTAGCAGGTTACTACAGAAGATTTGTCGAAGGATTCTCATCGATAGCGGCACCTTTAACGAAATTGTTGAGAAAGGAGGTACCTTTCGTATGGGCAGATAAGCAGCAAGAGAGCTCTGAGAAGTTTAAGAGGGTTTTGACTGAAGCTCCGATTTTGATTCAGCCCAAGGCAGGGAAGGATTTCGTGGTGTATTGTGATGCTTCTCACACAGGATTAGGATGTGTTTTGATGCAAGACGGGAAAGTAGTTGCTTATGCGTCTTGGCAATTAAGGCCACATGAGGTTAACTATCCGACGCATGACTTGGAGTTGGCAGCGGTAGTCTTTGCTCTTAAGGTATGGAGGCATTATTTATATGGGGAAAAGTCAGTGATATATACGGACCACAAGAGTCTGAAATATCCGCTAACTCAGAATGAGCTGAATTTGAGACAGCGAAGGTGGGTGGAGTTGTTGAAAGACTACGACTGTTCTATAGAATACCACCCGGGCAAGGCGAGTGGTGGCAGATGCTTTAAGTTAGAGTGGTGTCAGATCTAAGGGCGATGTTTGCACATCTTAGTCTTTATGACGACGGAAGCTTGCTGGCAGAATTACAAGTAAAGCCAACGTGGTTGAGTCAGGTGAAATAAAGATAGTTGGTAGATGATAATCTAAGTGTTAAGCTACGGCAGGTGCAGAATGGGGAGGTGGAAGATTATAGTGTTAACAGCGATGGAGTATTGTGTTTCAAGGGTAAGGTCTGTATGCCGAAAGACCAGGAGTTGAGGCAAAGGATTCTTCAGGAGTCGTATGGTAGCCCTTATGCTATGCATCCCGGAGGAAGTAAGTTGTCTGATTTGCGGATTAGTTTTGGTGGCACGGTCTTAGCGAAAAAGTTACGAAATTAAATAGGGAAGTGCTTAGCGTGTCGACAAGTCAAATTTGAACATCAAGTACCTTGAGGATTGCTTCATAGATAAAGATTCCGATGGAAGTGGGAGAGAACCACCATGGACATTGTTAGTGGGCTTCCCCTTATGCCTACTAAGAAAGACTCGGTATGGTTGATAGTGGATCGATTGACAAAGTCTGCACATTTCATACTAGTGCGGGTTGATTACTCTTTGCAGAAATCTGAGGTTTACGTCTCGATTTTGAAAAGCATTACATCAGGCTTTGGGCACTAGATTAGACTTCAGACGGCATTTTATCCACAGTCGGACGGCCAGTCTGAGCGAATAATCCATGTTTTAGAGGATATGTTAAGGGGATGTGTGATAGATTTCAAAGGAAGCTAGGAGGAGTTCTTACCTTTAGCGGAATTTGCGTAAAACAACAGTTACCAAGCTAGTATTCAGATGGCACCGTATGAAGCACTATATGGATGGAAGTGTCGCACTCCTACGTATTGGACAGAATTAGGGGAACGTCAGGTTTTGGGTCCAGAGATTGTGGCAGAATCTAAAGAAAAGGTTAAGGTAATTCGGGCACGGTTGAAGTAGGCATCTGACAGGCAAAAGTCGTACGCAGATCTTAAGCCGAAGGAGATAGAGTTTGCTGTAGGGGATCAAGTGTTCCTAAAGGTTTCACCTTGGAAGAAGGTGATAAGATTTGGTCGTAAAGGGAAGTTAAGTCCCATGTTTATAGGACATTATCGGGTTTTGAAATGGGTTGGACCAGTGGCATATCAGTTAGAGTTGCCTACGAAATTGAAGCAAATGCACGATGTGTTCCATGTTTCAATGCTACGTCGTTACTGGTCGGATCCATCTCATGTAGTGCCAGTTGAGGAAGTTGAGCTAAGTCTAGATTTGTCCTACGAGGAGGAGCCGATTCAGATTTTGGAACTAGATGTGAAGGTGTTATGGAGGAAGTCAGTTCCTCTCGTCAAAGTATTATGGTGAAACTATGGATCAGAAGAGGCTTCGTGGGAGCCTGAAGAGGCAATGCGACAGCAATACCCTCACTTGTTCTAGCCAGGTAATTTCGAGGACGAAATTTTCTTTTAGGAGGGTAGAGTTGTAACATCCTAAAAAAAAAAATTGTGAATCATCTTGTTGCTTGTGTTAGCTTGGGTATGATTTTATTGTGTGCTTGATATAGTCTTGTAAAGGTTTGGAATTATTCGGATCTTGAATAATTTTTTAAATATGAAGAATTTAGTGAAGTGGATCAAGTGTCCCTGATACTTAAGTTAATTTAAGTATCTAAAATTAGCACAAATAGAGTTAGTAGCATAGTGGCAATGGCGCATGAATGGTTGCTTGAGGGGAGTGGTTCGAATAACATGGAGTACATTTTGGAGACTTTATTTTTTTTTTGCATCTTTGCATCAAGTGTCGGCCAAGCTTTATAATTGGTAAGTTGGACTTTAATTTTTTTATGGCAAGATGATTAATAGTTTAGGTAAGTTTGAACTTGGGGAAAGGAATCATTTTGATAAAGGAATGATGAGGGAACACAAGGCATATTGTAAGCTGATTGCTATGGAAAGTTTTGTGTGGAAAAACTTTGACTTTGGAGTCCATGTATTTGGACGATTTGGGAGCCTAGGGGGGAGTGACCGAATTTTGATGAAGGTTTTGGTAGGTTAGTAGCTAGTTAGTCATTTTGACAATTGGGTTATTTTGTGTTTTCTCTAAAACAAATTCTCATTCTCTCCACCTTTTCCTCTCCTAGCCGAATGCATTTTTAGCATTAGGTAAGCATCTTTTATTTTTTTTCTTCTCTTTTCTTTTGGCCATTCCATTTTGACCATTTTGGTTTAATTTTCCTATTCTCTCAAGTTTCTTTTTCCCTATTGCCGAAAACACCAAAAGCCTTGAAGACATTTTCCCTTTTCTTTTCTTCCTCTCTAGTGCCGAAATCACCATAACACTAAGGTCATTTTTCATTCCTTTCTTTTCTTCTTCTTTCTCTTGTAATAGCCGAAACCTTCCTTCCATATTCACCATTGCCGTAACATCTAAAATCTCCCATCTCTTTTCTATTTTGAAAAGGACGAATCTTCTTCTTGTCACCAAGCTGAATCGCATCACACCCCATTCTCTTCTCTTTCTTCTTCAAAGTCAATCATTCTCCTATATAGCCGAATCTCTTTGTAGTATCAAGTAAGGGTGCAACTGATTTCAGCTTTAGTGGTAAGGATTAACTGTCTATCGTTTTTATTTCTTTTTCTTTTGGATTAGCCGATTTTAGGAATCTAATCCTTTTATTCTCTTTGGCAGAAATCTTGAAGGAGGATTTGGGGATCCTTTTTGTAGCCAACGATTAAGAAGAAATCATTCGGGATTTAAATATCCAAGGTAAGCAAGTGTAATTTTAGGCCGAAGGCCATGTATTTTGGTTTATTAAAAGTTAGAAATCGAATCTAACATAAATAATATAGGAATTTCGACATCTCCAAGGGACAAGTGACATTTTCGGGATCTAGATAATCAAGGGGAAATTGACTGTGAAAAGGAAGGAGTATCAGTATCGATTGTACCGTAATCACTGGTTATCAGGTGTGTAGCACTACACTAAATTTCTAATAGATAGATAATATTAATGATTTGCATGTGTTAAGAAAAATATGTATGATAATGGTTGCGGGTACCATTTAGTGGTACATGGTATTCAGGTATGTTTACCCCCTAATACTTCGTTAATAATACTATGAGCATGAATATGAAATGTGTATGATTCCGTTATGATTTTGGGGGTATATGGCATGATATCGAAATAATATGTTTATTGCATGGGCATATGGGTGATATTGATACAGGGGAAGTGTTCCGGTGGTTTTTACCACAATTATCCTGTGACTTCGGTCACATATTATGAATCTGGTGACTTCGATCACATATTATGAATCCAGTGACTCTGTCACAATTATCCGGTGGCCATGCCATAATTTATAAGGGCGATGTGCAGTTGGCTGCAGCGACTGCCTTCGATGGTGTGTAGCGGATGGAAGGTCAATTTAGTAATCCCCACGGTGTGATTGGTAGGTACGGGTGGTGTGTAGCGGATGGATATCTAGGTGGGCTCGGGATTGCATTTCATTTTATATGTACATGTGATTTAATAGATTATTATCTGATTTGCTATATTATGGGCTTATGGCTAAATGTGTTTTAAATGGGCTTAATGGCTATAATCAATTGGCTATAACCAATCGACCCCTATGATGCTATCAGAAGAGAGGCTATGAAATAGGTGAAAAACCCTTTATGGGATATCTTTTTAGGTGACACTTAGCGTGATGGATCGGGTCAGCGAGGACTATGTGGTGGCCGTTGCTCAATTCAGTATTTCAGATTTTTTTTTTAATTAAACCTACTACATTTTTTTTTTTTATTATTCGGGATTTATTTTGGGTTATGTTTTTGTAATTAGGCCGCTATAAACTGTTTTATTTTTACGTTTTAGATTTTTAATCTGCTACGATCAAATATTTACTAAATAATTAAATGATTTCGAAAAATAACTTAAACTATTTTGACACCTAAACACCTATGGTTTTCACAATAATAATAAGTTTAAAATTTGGTTTTCTTTTAACTTATAATCTTTCTCATAAAGATAACGTTTTAATGAGACATCAACTTATATAAACACCATTTACAACGCGATCACTAAATAGACCTACTTTCTACAGAACCAACATATTATTTAATAAAATAAAACAAGATTTAATTGAAGTTTTACTCGAGGAACATACCAGATCTGGTCAGGGCTTGTGGGCTGGGTTTGGGGTGTTTCAATAATGTGATTGTGTGAAAATTTTGTTAAGAAATTTTATCGATTTATTTAGTTAATTTAATAAAAAAGACTCAATCGCGTAAAGTGCAAAAGTGGTGTTCTATTAGCTAAAGGCGTCTAATAGCTATAGAACCTTAAATTTAAGGTCCTTATGATGTAATTGGACCATTTTAATTGTGAGTGGAGAAAGATGAACAAGTATTAAGTGATTTTTATGTTTATTAATTAAGGTTAAAATGTAATTTGTTTAATTAAGTTAAAATAAATAAAACAAAATGAAGCCATCACCTAAAATCGTCATCTTCAACCAGTTCTAAAGAAAAAGAAACAATTCTTTTAGATTTTACATTCGACATTGGTTAAACTGCTCACTAAGGTACAATTTTTGTCCCATTTTTAATGATTTCTACGTATTTTGAGATCGTTGCAACTAGGTCTAGCTAGCCCAGGGACTAATTTGTAAAATCTGTTAAAGACTTTAAATGTTACAATTGACGAATAAGCATGTGCTTTGAATTTTCTTGATAGATTATGGATGCTTGTTGATAGATATACAAGTTTTGTTAAGTGATTTTTAGTGAAAATGCAAAATAAGGATTGAATTGAGAAATGTGTAAAGTTAGTGGTTAAAATGTGAAATAAATGAAAAATATAGGCTGTTAGGGTATAATTGTAATTCAGCTAGCATGGGTTAGTCTTGAATTTCACGAATTTGTGATTTTGTGTAATAAGGACTAAATTGTAAAAAATGTGAAAGTTTAGGGGCAAAAGTGTAAATGTGTTTTAAAGCGTGATTTGGACTAAATTGAATGAATAGATGATTAAATAAGTTAATTTTGATTATATTTAGATCAAGATAGGAGAAATACGAACTTGGATCGGGGAAATGATAAAGTACTCGATTAATCGACAAATTCATCATTTTTGAATTTAGGTAAGTTCGTATCTTATAATAATGATAATGAATGGAGTTATTTGCTCATTGTTGACATACGAACTTACTATGCTATATAGCTTAATTTGTGTATTTTCCCATGTTTTATAGTGAAATCAAAGTTAGCTCGAACTTTGTACGAGGATCATCGATTTAGATCGTGATTGAATGGAGTTATTTGCTCACACTACCACTTATCACTTGGCACCTTTGAACTTTTGTATTAAAATATATGGAATGTATAGGCATTTTGAGTCAGTTTGATTATGGATTGATAGTGATTTTGGTCAATTTTAATGACTTGTAAATGTATATGTTTTGGTTTTCAAATATAGCCATGAGATTTGGCTTAATTTGATGAATTTGGTTATGTGCTTATATGTGCATAAATGTTGATGTTTAAGTTCATTGATGGATATAGGAATGGCTTATATTATGAGAATTGTGGTCATTGTTGCTAATAGGTATTATGAATGTTAAATTGATGATTCGTGGAAGTTGGCATGCTTGAGAAATTAGGCCTAATAATGCATAATTGTTAATAGTCATTTTATTGATTTTGGAAGATAAGGTTTGGTATAACTTTGAATGGTATAATGTGATAACAATGTTTTGTTGTAACAGGCTAGTCAGAATAGTGGTTTCGGGGCCACTAATCCTAGGTTGAAGAAAATTATTTTAATATCATTTTATGTGTTATAGCTTGATAAAAACGAGGCATGAAAATTTTGGTGCTTTAATTTTAGCGATTGTATGCTCAATGGCTAAAAAGGACTAAATTGCATAAAGTGCAAAAGTTCTATTTTACAAGCTAGAGGTGTCTAATAGCCTTAGGATATTAAATTGGAGGTCCTCAAAGAACAATTAGACCCTTAGAGAATGGGTGGCCGGCCATAGGGGACAAAATGAGGTTAAAATTAGTCAAGTAGATGGGTTAGGTGGATTAAATTGAAGAAAATGAATAAAATAAAGAAAAGGATATCATCTTTTTATTTTTTTTCTTCCTCCACCAAATTTTCACACTCAAGAAGGGCTTTGGGATCTTGAAATTTGAGCAACTTATTTTCCTTGCTAGTAAGTGATTTTAATGGCTTTTCTTGATAATTTTTGTATTTTTGGAACCCCTAAATCCTAATCTAGCTAGAGAAGGGACTATTTTGTAAAATAGTTAAAAGTTTAGGGACTTGCCATTAGAGAGTTTATGTTTTTTGCTGAGTTTTTATGGAAGAAAATGAATGTTAGTGAATTAAGGAATAACTTTTGTGAAATGTGTTACCATGAAAACACCAAAATAAGACTTATTTGTAAATGTTATAATTGAGTAATAAATGCATGAGATAATTAGTTTTATGAATTATTGTAAGAGAAATAAATGTTCAGCTAGGCTTGTTTAATGAGAAAGTATGGTGAAAAAATTATTTACGAGCCTAGGGGTAAAATCGTAATTTTGCCAAAGTATAAGGGCAAAATGGTCATTTTTGCCTAAGTAGAAATTGTTTTGTATCATAAGTTATGTAGTGATGGAATGAGTAAATTTTATTATTATAGATCAAGAAGAGCACGAAAACAACCTTGACCGAGGAAAAGGCAAGGTTACGGACTAAACTGGCAATTAACACATTTTGCACCGAGGTAAGTTTATGTGTAAACGATCCATCTTCAATACATATGTTGTTATCTATTGATGCATTGTATGGATGAAACTACTTATTGGTGAGGTTGATTGAAAATGATAGATAATGAGTAATTCTTGTATGAACCTCAGAATAGAGATGTAAGTACAAATAGTTATCCTTGTTGGTGGGCTGTGTGCTATACCACCTTATTATATATTTACGATGGGTTGTGTGCGATACCAGCATTTATATATTATCATTTGGTGGTGTGTGTGAAACCACCATAATTATCCTTATGGTGGGCTGTGTGTGATAGACCTTATTATTGATTAATGGTGGGTTGTGTGCGATACCACCCTATTATTGATTAATGGTGGGTTGTGTGCGAAGCCATCGGGTACCTTGTATTATTTCGAAGGGTTCATTGAGAAACTTGTCTAAGTAAATATTTCATGTGACTTTGTGGTAATGAGTGCAGGGTGTATGTGCAAGTAAATGTGAGCAATATATATGTTATATGGTTGGAATGTGGTAAGAGATGAAATGAGTAAGCATGATTATGAATATGTGAATTGTTTTTACATAATATGTAATGGTGGTGATGGCTTAGCATATGGTATGATGCTTAATGTTTGCATGTAGACTTACTAAGCTAAAAGCTTACTCCCGTTCTTTTCCTTTATTTTATAGTGTCAAAGAGCCAGATCGGGATACAAAGATAATCAGAAGATCACCCACACTATCAGCTCATCTCGATATATTTAGACTTAGCATTTTGAGTATGGCATGTATAGGGGCTAGACTTAGGGAAATATTATGTTGTTTCGGCCAAATGTGTTGGCTCTTTTAAAGATGAACTCTTTTTTTAAATGTCCATAGATCATTATTATTAATATATGAAAAGATGAGGTTATTCATAAATGTGCATGGTGCATTATTGGGTTGCTTGGTTAATGGTAGAATGTGATTTATGTTGATTGAGTTAGGGTGATAAAAAGAGCTTGGCAAACAACCTTGTTCTTGTCCACACGGCAGGCACACGGGCATGTGTCTAGGCTATGTGTGACACACTGTTAGTCCATGAGTGTGTGGCTGGGCCGTGTGTCCCCTGCATGATAGTGATGCAAGTTAGTGTCGACCATGGGCCAAACACATGAGCGTGTGACAGGCTGTGTGATGCAAGTCAATTTTGACCACAAGTGGAGGACACGGGCTTGTCGAGGTCGTGTGAGGGACACAAGCCAGAGACACGGGCGTGTGTCCGGCCGTGTGAAAACCCTTGTAGGTTCGAATTGAGAAATAATTCCACACGGGTGTGTGATATGTCACACGGGCGTGTCCTTTCCTCCACACGCACGTGTGGACTGTTTAGTGAAAAATTTTCTACGGACTTCCAAAGAGCTTCAAACGAGCTCGATTTGAGGCCAAACCATTCCTAGAACGTGAATTAAGCTTAGTAGGCTTGTTTAAGGGGTGTTAGTAAGAGTTTTAAATTTGGAAAAAAAGGTCAAGTTTCAAAATTGCATGATTGATTGCGTGTAAATTTAGTAATGCCTCGTACCCTATTCCGGCATAGAATATGGGTAAGGGGTGTTACATTTAGTGATATCAGAGCTATTTTTTTGTCAATTCTTGGACTACCGTAGTGTGTGTAAGAGTCTAACTATACATGCCATAAATGCATATTGATAGTGTGGTGACTCTTGACAATATTAAATTTTTGTTTTCGTATAGTAATGGATCCCGACCAAGCATCTGCTGATGATGCTACTAGTAACCCGCTAGCTCTCACACAAGGGACTACGCTTGTAGAAAGCAGACCCGAGACTTTGGGTCAAGGAGAAAAGGCTCAGGAAGTCTTTCTCCAAATGATGAGTAATTGGTACACGAAATATGTACGAACGAACCCTAATGCTCAACCTCCTTCACCCCCTCTTATACCTTAGCCAGTCCTCATGGCTCCTCAAGGTATAGATTTGGTGAGAATGACCAAACCACTGGTCGATAAGATTCAAAAACAAGGTGCCGAGGAAATCAGAGCTAATATAGATGATGACCTTTGAAGACAGAAATTTACGTGTTTTTACATGCCCTTTTTAATTTAAAATCATGCTATTTTGGTTAAATTCTTGTCAAAACTAATTAAATATTATAAAATAATTAAATTGTGTTAAAAATATGAACATGATGAATTTTAATTAATTTTATAGTTAATTTTGATTAATTTTGACTATTTTCGACATGTTCGCATAGAGGGCGAAAATTGGCTCGGCAGACGCTGCTCGAAGAATAAAACCGAGAAGCAATTTGAAGTATTGGGGAAAATTTATTTCCAGCCTAGGATGGTCAAAAAATGTGTGTTAATTCATAATATAATTAATTTTAATTCATTCCCATTTTAATTTGGGCTAAATAAATTATTAGTAATTAATTATGGAAAAAAAAGGGTCCAGTTGATCCGCACTGGTTAAACCGAATTTAGTAAACTGAACCAGCCACCAATTGGGCTGCCCACAACCATCCATTTGCTGACCCAAATCAGCATTTTAGCTGACTAAATAAGATTGCAAAGAAGCCCTTGAAGAACTTTCAACCTTGAATTCAAACCCCTTTAAAAAATCTAGTTTTATGGATTTGCCTTAGGCTATATTTAGCAAAGTTCAATCTCTCAACTTTGCCATGTGTGTGGCCAGCCAAGGGGGTCTCTTTGGCTGATGGAATTTGCTATTTTTAGCAGCAACAATCAGTATAAAATCCACTCCTTGCTAATCATTCAACTCATCCCTCAACACTCTCATTCTCTCATCACTTCTCTTCTCTCCATTCTCTTTTTTTCTCCAAAAAAATCAAGCCTTCTTGTGCCGATTTCCCCTCTTGGAAAAGAGGTGTTTTCTCAGCCGTTTGGGGCAGCAAGCAAGTGTTCGTAGAAGCCTTGATCGGCAAGGACAACAGAGATGAAAGAAAGAGCAATCAGTCAAGCCATGAAGAAACACCAGATTCGCTTCTTGTTCCATATCTTTTTAATTTCTGTTGTTTTTATGATGAACATATATGTTGATATTCATGTCTTTGAAATGGTTATTTTAATCAATCTAGCTTGAATTAAGTCGTGTTGGGTTGATTATATTTCATCCTCTTGATTTGTTAAATTTTTGTTTATGCTATTATAGGCCTTGGTAAAATGCTTGATTAAGTAAAATCATGCCTAAGTTATTCTGGCATTATAATTGTTTAGATAACTAAAGAATTAATTATTTAACGTATTGAAATTGTAATTAATGGACACAGTACTTAATCAGTGCATGTTTAATTCTTCTAATGTAGCTGAAGATTAGATTAGCATTTTATTTGTCGATACATATACATTGCATAACTTGCAAGATTATTGTGATTAAATTGTTTCAAGGTAAGGATACTTTTTTACCTCACATAGTCTTTTATATTCTTATTAGGTTGAATTAACCATTTGAATCGACATAGGAATATGCAAGAGATTATTTAATTTACTAAGTATATATGTGCAATAACATGTTTACCTTTGTAAATCTATTTAATCGGTCGAATTGACAAAGAAATATGTACAAGAGATGAATGGATTTTTATTTGTAAATATGTTCATACATTAGCAAATTACCAAGTTACCGTGATTTATTCATAACAAGAATAAGCATAAGTTTAATAATTCTAAGGTAAGGAAATATAATTAATCCAACACAATTATATCATCTTGATTAAATCATATTTGGAATCGTGCATTAGAATTTTTTGTTTTATTTTAATTATTTCACTTGGTTTTTAACTCTTAGTTTTTTTATCTCTTTTAAAATCAAATATTTTTCCTTCACCAATGTGTTTAAAATTACTTTCATAAATAATTTTTTTACAGTCCTTGTGGGTACGATAACTTGACATTTACTTGTCACTTTATTACTTGTCAATTGCTAAAGACTAAGATTCCTGGGAATCACCATGGTTCGATTAAAGGCAACGCTACTCTATTCTATGAATGGATTGTTGGTTTCGGGTTTCTTTTTAACCATAACGTGGGACTGATGGTGGTGTTGATTGACCAATTGTAGGTTGGTGAGTGCTTGAGTGACTATTCGTGGAAAATCAAAACAAGGTGTGTAAACACTACCCAAATTGTAAACCGGAAAAAGTCAAAAAAGTGTGATAATTGACGCTACACGAGCGAGATCTGAATGCATAAAACGTGGACGTTAGTCTATCGAGGCCACCATGAGCGATTTCGTGGTCTTAGGCTATTTTAAGGAAGAAGTCTATCTTACTGGTTAAGGTACTTTGGCGTAATCATAGCTCAGAGGAGGCCATGTGGGAACCCGAAGAGGAGATGCATCAACAATACCCTAATTAGCTTTGATCAGGTAAATTTTGAGGCCAAAATTTTCATTTAGGGGGTAGAGTTGTAACGCCCCAAAACCCTAAGTATTTATCTTTGCATATTTTTAGCACAACTACTTGTTTACTTTAGTAGTTAAGTGATTGGGTGTGTTTGGAAGTGTCTGAGAAGTCATGGGTTCAAGCCTGGGCTTGTGCAAAAAGTTTTATATTTATGGAATAAACCCTTCACTTTAGTTAGTAGGTTATTAACTATTGTGTGTATAACAAGACATAAAAAGCCTACTGGTCTAGGGGTAGGTGGCGTGTTACCTAGGCCAGAGGATTGAGGTTCAAATCTTGGTAGAGGCAATGGAGTATTTATTTTGCTGCTGTGTCGTGGGAGTTGATAGAGGTTGACTGAAACACTGAAGTGGTTGAGAGGAATTGAAATTGAGTGATTGAGGGGAGGTGTGATTAGATGGAGAGGTTTGAGGAGGGATTTTAGGAGAAAATCAAAGGAGGAGGGGAGAGGGAATGTTGTGCCGAAAGTGGACTCTGTGGTACTCAAGAATTCAGCTAGAGGGGTGCTTCTCATTTTTTTAGTTTTGCTTTGTTTGTGTTGTTCCCTCTGTCGAAACCTCTTCTCTCCATTTTTGAGTTTTTCATATTGGTGTTTTCTCTCTTTTGCTTGAAGTTGAATGTGGTAAGGGTGTTTGCACATTCTTCTGTTTCACTTTTTGACAACCTTTCTCTTTGGCCGAATACACCATTTCTTTTCTTTTCACCTCCTATTCTCTTCTTTCTCTGTGTTGGCCGAATATTGCCTCTTCCTAAATGGCACTGTGTTGGCCAAATATATCTTATTTGCCTCATTCGATTTCTTTTCTCTCTTTTCCCCTAAACTGATTCTCCTCTTTTCTCCCTCTAGTGTTGTGCTGTCGATTTCTAATTCTGATCATTGCTAAAACCATTCCTCTTCCTCTGTTGACTGACTTTGCTCCTTTCTTTTTGGTAAGTGAGTATGGCACTTGAAGTTTTGGCATTTGAGTTACTAAATTGGGGTTTGTTTAACCATTTTTGACAGCTTTAAATCGAGGATGAGGGGCTGTGCTAGTGCCGAATCCTGTCACTATTCTGTGCTCTTGCTCTCTTTCGGTAAGTGTTATAGACGAATCATTATTCCTTTTCTTCTTCTGCCTTAAGTGGTAACTGATAACTATTGTTGACAGATAAGGAAGGACTCTGGGAACTTCTAGTCAATCACTAAAGACTGAGATTCGTAGGAATCACCGTGGTTTGATTGAAGGTAATGCTACTTTATTCTATGAATGGATTGTTGGTTTTGGGCTTCTTTTTATCTATAAAGTGGGATTGCTTGTGGTGTTTGTTGACCAATATTAGGTTGGTGAGTGCTTGAATGACTGTTCATGGCGAATCAAAACAAGATGTGTAAACACTGCCCAAATCGTAAACCGGTAAAAACCATAAAAGTGTGGCAGTTGACGCTACACGAGCATGCGCTCGATCGTGTGGTAATTTGAACACATAAAACATGGGTGTTAGTCTATCACGCCACCATGGGCGATTTCATGGTCTTAGGCCGTTTTGGGCCATGTTTGGCCAAAATGGGGCCAATGGACTTGTAGGCCCCACACGGGTAAACTGGAAAAACATGTGGAGAATATTGGGCAAAGTTGTGTAAATTACATGGCCGAGCCCATTTCAGGGTTATATGGGCCACACGAGCATGTAGACCCACATGGGCCTACATTATGGGCCATTTTTATAGGACTTTTAAGGTTGCACGGGTCGCCCGAGACGACTGTGGACCTAATAATGGTTCGGTAAGTATACGTAGACCCTAAACTGATAAAATGACTGATATGCCCTATGGTAAAATGATTGTAATGCCTTATGATATTAATTTACTGTATGCTTTATCTTATGTATGGCAGTATAGGAGCATGCCACGATATATATATGTTGTGTCCATGTATGGTATGTTGCATGGGGATGAGATTATTATGATTGGAGGAAGTGTACTGTACTGGCAGCCTTGTTGCAAATACTATTTAGTACCACAACCAGTGCCAAATTTTGGAGTGCAGGGATGGGTAGGTGATTTTATCCCCACATGGAGTGTTGGGCTGGAACGAGTGGAGTGTAGAGGCTGGATGGGTAGGATTCCTAATTGCATGCTACACTGATATTGATACTGTAATGGGCTAAAGCCCAACTGATCTGAACTGTTGTTGATTTGGTCTTAGGACCAGTTTGTACTTACCTATGGCATAGGCTATTTGCTTATATGGGATTACACACTAAGTTTTTGTAAACTCACTCTTCTTGTTATCTGTATAGGTAATCCCCAGTCTTAGACGAATCAGTGCTGCAAGGGATTCGGAGGTGGCCACACAACCGCACCTATTTTTATATTTGAGTTTTATTTCCAATAAATTTATTTTGGGTATTGGTTTTGTAATAAGGCCTCTTTAAATTTTAACTTTTAGTTTGGGGGATTTTATTTATTTCAAATCACATCTGAGTAGTAGTAGGACGTGGGTTTTTAAAAGATAATTGTTTTCCAAGACACCACGTTTTCGTAACATACTATAAAAGCTTCTACATCAAACATGGTTTTAAAGTATAGTAACTAACTGATATGACCAATGTTTTGCTAAAAACAACTTGGCTTTTAAAAGAACAAGATACCCTAAATTTATGTTAAGATTCATAGACGATAGTTAATAATGAGTATGGGTTTCCAAAGAAACTATGTTTTTGAAAAACACTTCAATTGATATCGCCAGATTTGGCCATAACGTTTGGGCCGGGTTTGGGGCGTTACAGAGAGGGTTTTGAAAGAAGTACATAAGTCAGAGATTTGTAGATCAGAAAAGAATGAAGTTTCTTAAATTGAAACAAGGCAAAATAACTGTGGCAGAGTATGAGCGCGAGTTTGTTAGGCTCAGCAAGTATGTGCAAGAGTGTGTGTCTATGGAAGCTATCTTGTGCAAGAGATTTGAAGATAGGCTGAACAAGGACATTAGATTGGTAATTGGGATTTTAGAATTGAAGGAATTTGTGGTTTTGGTCGATAGAGCTTGCAAGGATGAAGAATTGAATAAGGAAAAGAGAAAAGCCATGATTGAGACCCGGGATGCAAGAAAGAGGCCAGTGAGTAAGTCGTTCAAACACAATCAAACTAGTCCAAAGAAATGAACCCTCGGATGACTGGTTCAGTTGGGTATTCACACCGAGATCCAAGTAATACATACTCGGGCTCAAGGGTTCAAGCCACTTCGATGGCAAGCGTGGGCAATTCAAAGTCAAATAAGCTGGAGTGTCCAAATTATGGTAGGCAACATACTAAGGAGTGTTGGGGAAACAACCGTAATTGTTAGAAGTGTGGTTCACCCGACCACTTCATTTGGAATTGTCTAGAGAGGGATGAAAGGATGGAAAACAAGAAGTAAGATCAAGCAATGTATCATCGAGGGGTAGACCACAAAAGAACCTGAGAGGTGGGACTAGTAGTAGAGGTGCACCTAGAGACTCTACTGTGAGATTGCAGGGTCGAGCACCTGCAAGGACTTATGCCATTCACGCTCGTGAAGAGGCATTGTCTCTAGGTGTGATAACGAGTACTTTTTCTCTTTATGATATCTCTATTGTTGCTTTGATTGATCCGAGGTCTACCCATTCTTATATTTGCATGAATTTGGCATCTAGCATGAGTATGATTGTTGACTCTACGTAATTTGTAGTAAAAGTGTCAAACCCGTTAGGCAAACATGTGCTAGTTGACAATGTGTGTAGAAATTGTCCTTTGACAATTAGATGTCATTATTTTACAGCAAATCTCAAGTTATTGTCGTTTGATGAATTTGACCTGATTCTTGGTATGGATTGGTTAGCTGCTGATAATGTTTTAGTAAACTATGGTAGTAAGTTTATTTAATTGAGATGTGTAAATAGAGATGTCATTCGGGTTGAATCAGGTAAATCTGATGGTTTTCCTGTACTAATTTCATCTATGGTAGCTGAGAAAAACATGACAAAAGGGTGTGAGTCCTATCGCGCCTTTGTGTTGAATACTTCAAGAGTCAGAGGTACAGATTGAATCAATGCAGTAGTATGCAAGTATCCAGATGTGTTCCCAGAAGAATTACCCAAATTGCCTCCAGTTCGAGAGGTTGAGTTTGGTATTGAGATAGCTCCAGATACGACACTTATTTTGGTGGCCCCGTATAAGATGGCACTGTTAGAGTTAAAAGAATTGAGGTTCAGTCACAAGAGTTAACATATAAGCGTTTTGCAAGACCGAGTTATTCACCGTGGGGTGCCCCGGCAATTTTTGTAAAGAAGAAAGATGGGTCGATGAGATTGTTTATAGACTATAGACAACTTAATAAGGTGACAGTGAAGAATAAGTATCCTTTGCCAAGGATTGATGATTTGTTCGACCAACTAAAGAGCACTAAGATGTTTTCTAAGATAGACTTAAGGTCTAGCTATTACCAGTTGAGGGTTAAGGAGCAAGATGTGCCAAAAACTACATTTCGGATGAGGTATGGCCATAATGAGTCTCTTTTCATGCCATTTGGCTTAACGAATGTTCTGCGATCTTTATGGATTTAATGAACCATATCTTCCGACCGTATTTGGATAAGTTTATAGTTGTTTTTATCAATGACATATTGATTTATTCTCGGGATGAGAGAAAACATACAGAGCACCTGAGAACTATTTTGCAGACTCTGAGAAACAAGTAGTTGTATGCTAAATTTAACAAGGGTGAGTTTTGGCTCCGAGAGGTTAAATTCTTAGGACACATTGTGTCGGGTGATGGAATTAGAGTTGATCCGAGTAAAATCTCGGCTATTGTGGAGTGTAAACCACCGAATTGTAAAAGGGTTTAGCGGGTTACTACAGATGGTTTGTAAAAGGGTTCTCCATGATTGATACCCCGATGATGAAACTATTGCACAAAGATGTTAAGTTTGAATGGACTGAGAAATGCCACTGGGAGATTAAAAGCATTGTTGACTGAGGCGCCGGTTTTAGTACAACATGAGTCGGGAAAAGAGTTTATGGTCTACAATAATGCGTCATTAAATGGTCTTGGATGTGTGTTGATGCGAGAGGGTAAAGTAGTAGCTTATGCCTCAAGACAGCTAAAATCGCATGAGAAGAATTATTTGGCTCATGATTTGGAGTTGGCTGTGATTGTTTTCACTTTAAAGATTTGGCGTCTTTATTTGTATGGTGAAAAGTGTCGAATCTTCACCGATCATAAAAGTTTGAAGTACTTGATGAACCAAAAGGATTTGAATTTGGGACAACGGCGATGGCTCGAATTAGTAAAAGATTATGAGCTAGTAATCGATTACCACCCGGGGAAAGCAAATGTGGTCGTAGATGCCTTAAGAAAAAATTCCCTTCATGCTTTGAGAGCTATGAGTACGAGCTTAGTGTTGTCTAATGATTGTGCTATATTAGCCGAGTTGAATGCTAGACCATTATTTATTTAGTAGATATGCGAAGCTCAAAATAATAATATAGAAATACAAGCTAAGAGAGCTCGGTAGGAATCAGGAAATGACTTATTTTCAAATTGGTTCAAGTGATTGTTTGAGGTTTCATGATAGAGTTTGTGTATTAAAGGATGATGAGTTAATCTGAAAAATTTTACATTTAGCATATAATGGTTGCTTTTGTACATCCGGGCAGCACAAAAATGTACAATAAATTGAAGAAGTTGTATTAGTGGCCGGGTATGAAAAGAGACAACTTTGAGTTTGTTACAAAGTGTTTGATCTGTCAACAAGTGAAAGCAGAGCATCAAGTACCTTCGGGATTAATTCAACCAGTGATGGTTCCTGAGTGGAAGTGGGATTGAATACAATGGATTTCGTAACGGGGTTACCTATGACTTCAAAACAGAAAGATGTTGTGTGGGTTATTGTGGATAGATTAACGAAATTGGCTCACTTTATATCAGTGTGTGTGGATTACTCACTTGATAAGTTGGCCGAAATGTATATTACTGAAGTTGTAAGATTACATGAGGTGCTTATATCTATTATCTCGGATAGAGATCAAAAATTTACTTCGAGGTTTTGAAAGAAGTTATAGGAAACCTTGGGTACAAAATTGAATTTTAGTACCTCATTTCATCTCAAACTGATGGCCAACCTGAAAGACTAATTCAAGTTCTCAAGGATATGCTCCGATGCTGTGTTTTAGAGTTCGAAGGTAGTTGGGAAAATATCTACCTTTGGTTGAGTATACGGATGGCACTGTACGAAGCATTATATGGTCGCAAGTGTCGTACTCCTTTGTATTGGACCAAGCTTAGTGAGAAGCAAATTCACGGGGTTAATCTAGTTAAGGAAACCAAAAAGAAAGTAAAAGTGATCCGTGATAGTCTAAAAGCTCTTTAGATCGACAACAGTCATACGCGTATTTAAAAAGGAAAGAAATCAGGTTTCAGGTAGGTGATAAAGTATTCCTGAAAGTATCCCCATGGAAGAAAATATTGAGATTTGGTCGAAAGGGAAAATTGAGGCCACAGTTCATAGGGCCGTATGAGGTTATTAAAAGGATTGGGCCAGTAGCTTATCGGTTGGCTTTGCCGGTGATAAACCTCAATTTACACATATTTTAACCCCATGCTTGGCTTTTTTTTTTTTTGAATTCTCATTACATTTGATGAATTCAATACTCCTAATCTCTTAATTTCATGTTTTACACTCAGAAGAGCTTAGGGAGTCGAAAAGAATGAGAAACGGGACAAAATGGGACAAAATGGGCCTACCTTAGGAACTCACACGGCCTGGGCTACAGACACGGCTATGTGTTTTGAGCAAAACTGAGACACGGCCTGGATCAACGTACACGGCCTGACCACATAGCCATGTGTAGGGAGCAGAAACGAGCACAATCTAATGATTCAAACACGGGCGTGTCCCTACCGTAGCAAAGATGAATTCTATTCAGAATAAGCAACTTGTGGGCCAAGGGAGATGTTCCAAAGCCTATATAAACACCCTAGGGGGCAACATAAAAGGGACGTCGAGTAGAAGGCAGAAAATACTATAAGACAGCCGTCAAAAACAACGTAGGAGAAGTATCTCCATCAAGACTAAAGATCTCCCATCAAATTCTTCAGAAGTTTTTGGGTTTTCTTATGTTTTGTTATTTTCCCGATTCTAATATGCTTCCCTCTATTAGTATGAACTAAATCCTTTTAGATACTTAAGGTGATGAAACCTATGATGAATCTTATTATTATTTGATTTATAAGATAAACACTTGTTCTTATTCTTAATTGTGAGTTTTTAATTCTTAATTTGATAATTTAGGTTATTGATTCAAGTCGAATGTGCTTATTTAGAGCAGCAAAAGTCCCTGTTTAAGAGTAGATCAACACAATTAAACGGAGTTGATTGCAACTCTAGAAATAGGGCGATGAAAATCTGCCAGATTAGAGTCAAATCTAATAAGGGAATCCATAGATCGAGTTAATACAACCTCATATAAGTTGTCCAAAAGTATTTTCCTAATTCACTCTTTGTCACGTTCATACCCATTTAGTTAGTTAAATTAGTTTATAAATTTTAGATTAAAAATAAATCCCCTTAATTACTAGGCTAGATAATAAAAAGATAGCTATTACTAGTAATTTTAGTCCTTGAGGATACGATATTCCGGACTCACCATAACTATACTACTGTTCGATAGGTGCAGTAGCCTTTGTCGAAATAATAGTTAGTTTAGAGCCCATCATGTTTTTGGCGCCATTGCCGGGGGACTAAAATATTAGGAACATTAAATTTTAATTACTTTAGCCACTTTTACTTTATTTGCAATTTATTTATTTATTACTATTTTCTGTACTAATTTTTTTTTCCTTTATTTGCTTCTGGCAGGTAACTCTAGTTTATGACTAGAAGAAACCCGCAAGGACCATTACTTTTAGAAGATGATATAGAAGCTATCGCTCACGAAACCGAACAGAAAAAAGGCAAAGTCTACAATACATAGAAAAAGAGCAAGAATACGAAACCAATACTACCGAAGAGATGACCGATAATAATTTGCTACCTCTTGTGGTTGCCGCAAATCCAGTGAATCAAAATCCTGCTCCTCATACTATGTATGATTATGCTAAACCTAATTTAACAAGAACCGAATCAAGTATTGTTAGACCTGCTATTGCTGCAAATAATTTTGAACTGAAACCTAACACTACACAGATGATTAAGCAATTTGTTCAGCTTGATGGTTTGCAGGATGAGGATCCAAACAATCTCTTGGCAAATTTTCTAGAGTTTTGCGACACATTCAAAATTAATGGCATTTCTGATGATGCCATTTGCCTTTGGTTGTTTCCCTTTTCATTGAGGAACAAAGCTAAACAGTGGTTGAACTCGTTACCACGAGGATCAATCACTATATGGGACCAAATGACCAAAAATTTTTTGTGAAAATTTTTCTACTGGTTAAAACTGCTAAGTTGAGGAATGATATTTCTTCTTTTGTGCAGATGGATCTAGAAACACTTTACGACGAATGGGAGAGATATAAAGATCTATTAAGGAGATGCCCTCACCATGGGTTATTTTTGTGGCTACATGTTCTAACCTTTTATAATGGTGTGAACCCCTCAACTAGGTAGTTGATTGATTCAGCCGCCGGTGGAACCCTAAATAACAAGACCCCTAAAGTGGCTTATGAGTTTATAGTGGAGATGGCACTGAATAACTATCAGTGGCAAGTTATGATGACAACGCCAACAAAAGTCACCAGTGTTTTCAACCTCGACGCAGTGACAATGCTATCAAACCAGGTAGAACTGTTAAATAAAAAGATTGATGGTTTGTGTGGTTATTCACAGGTACATCCAGTGATGCAGTGCGATACAAATGTAGGAGGGATGAACATTATAGCGTACCCATACTACAACCCTGGCATAGAAAGCAAACAGATGAACTATATGGCAATAATTCTAGACCTCAAAATAACCCTTATAGTAACACTTACAATCCAGGTGGGAGGAACCATCCCAACTTCTCATGGGGCGGTCAAGGAAATCAGAGACAACAACCTCCTCCAAGCTTTCAACAGCAACCCTACCCACAAGAGAAAAAGCTGAACCTTGTGGAGATGCTAACAAAATTTATCGCGGTGCCAGAAACCCATTTCTAAAATACCGAAATAGCACTCAAAAATCAACAAGCATTGATTCAAGGGCTCAAAACCAATTAGAACAACTTGCTAAGCTTATATCTGAATGGCCACAAGGTAGCTTGCCAAGCAACACAAAACTAACCCCAAGGAGAAAATTCATGCCATTACAACTCACGATAGTAAAGGGTTAGATGAACCAAAATTAAGGCAAGAGAATGAGGTAGAGGAAGGTAAGGTTGAGGTAAGCCATGATAAATAAAAACTGGGAAGTACAGAATATCAACCTCGTGTGTCATATCCCAATGCGACAAAGATAGACCGCATAGATTAACAATTCGGTAAATTTCATAAACTTTTGAAAAAATTACATATTAACTTAACGTTTATTGATGCTCTTTCGCAGATGCCCAATTCAAAAACAAATTTAAAGGAGCTTTTGACAAACAAACAGAAGTTAGACGAGGCGTCACATGTGGAGTTGAATGTAGTGTGCTTAGCAATCTTACAAAATAGACACCCGCAAAAGTTAAAAGATCCAGAGAGTTTTACGATTCCTTACTTAATTGGTAGTTTATCTGTTGATAATGCTTTAGCAGATTTGGGGGCAAGCATCAATGTTATGCCTTATAAAATGTTTAAATAGCTAGGTCTCGGGAAACCCAAACAAACTAGGATGAGCATTCAATTGGCTGATAAAACTATCAAAGTTCCTAGGGGTATAATTGAGGATGTACTAGTAAAAATTGATTAAATTCATATTCCCAGTAAACTTTGTTGTTTTAGACATGGATGAGGACAACAATGTTCCTTTAATTTTAGGAAGACCCTTTTTAGCAACAGCTAAAACTAGAATTAATGTTGGTACAGGTGAACTCATACTTTGTGCAGATGACGAAACAATCGCTCTTCAGGCTCTTGACTTGGTTAGGACATTGAGTAATAAAGGTGAGAATATAAATTCTATTAATGACCATTTGGTTCAACCTTCTTTTCAGGAACCACCACGAAATTACACAACTAAGCTACATCCTAGACCTCATACCAACAAAGAAATAACTCATGAGGAGAGGAGGCTTCAGATCGATGAACTAGATGAATGGAAGACACATGACAAAGAGAAACCGAGGAAACACAATGAACCAAAGCAAAACCATGTCAAACTTAAGTATGGGACAACCTAATTTAAGATCGGAGATCAGGTATTGTTGGATAAGAAAGACCCTCGGATCGCCACTTTGCACCTTAATACAAATGAAGAGATCCCTTTCACGGTACTGAATGTCTTCCCATACAAAAAAGTCGAGGTAACTAATCCTACATTCAGCACTTCTAAGGTAAACACCACTCGACTTAAATTATATATATCGATAACTGAATTTATAGCAGGAATGAGGAGTTCTTACTCCTCAAAGCACCATGAGTATGTGAATGAAAAGTAAGTCTAGCTTATGACATTAAATGAGCGATTCTCAAGAGGCAACTCAAGCACTAACTTCAATAATGTCATATTTTCAATTTGTAGCACCTAACTAAAAACTACCAAATTAATGAAGCGCAGGTTTCCCTACCACGCGGCCTTGCACACTGGGGTGGCTGTGGCTGTGTGTACACCATGAAAAGAGGCATCAGTGTGGTAGAGACCGTGCGAATCAAGGAAGAAATATCCCCAAACCACGGACGAAAATAAAATACCACGATCGTGCGATACGGTCGTGGTCGACGCTGAGAAAGTAACACGGGTGTGCGACATGCCCATGTCTCGAGGTCGTGGTCGACACTGATTAATCAACATGGGCATGGAAACCTCTACACAGGTGTGGGAGAAATGAAAAAACACCACATGGTCGTGCAACACGATCGTGTGACCTAACACGCCCTTGGAACACAAGCGTGCGCAGCCACCAGATCCCTGATTCTTATTCAAAACCCCTTCTTCTCACCTTCTCCCCAAATTCTTCTTCTCCCAAACCCTAAACACTACACCCATTTCTTTTTCTATTATCTTTCTCCTTTCATTTTCCTTTCCCCTATTTTCCCTCACTCTTTCTTTACACCACCATCCCCATGTCGAAGAAGCAAAAGGACCTTAGCACAGCTCTCTGTGCGAGACCAATCTCCATTCATGTCGGCCGCTTCATTAACTCGACAGGACAATGACCTTTGAGTCCATTTATTTTTTCTTTTTCTATTATTTTCATTTTTAAATTCTTTCCCTTTATCTTTCATGTCCTTAATTTATATTAGTATATTTTTATTTCTTTAATTTAGGTTCAAAGGGATGTTAAGGAACGACCACACCACCATTGGAGTATCCACCCCTTCTGCCCAACTTTACACCGTTTCTTTTCTTTGACTCCATCCAAAATTCAGAAAGTTTCACCTCTTTCCCTATCTTATGTTTTTCGTATTATATTGTCATTATCTATCTTTGTACATTGAGGACAATGTACATCTTAACTGTGGGGAGGTGTCAACAATACTGAATTATGCCTTGTTCTTAAGTAACTTTCTCATATCACTAATTAGAACGAAACTTCTATTGATTTCTGGTTTTTATTGATATGTTTTGGATTAAGTCATAGATAATTGTGCATTGATGATTTATACTTTAAGACATTAGAAAATCATGCATGATAAGTCTATTTTTAGATTTAAAAATTTCTAGGTTGTTTTCTAAATTTAAATATTACTTTGAAGTTTAAAATTTGCAAGATGGACATCAAAACCCTAATTTTTGCGAGATTTTGAGCCTTTAGAGCATATACTTTTTCTTGATCACTTTATTGATTATGTGTGTGTCAACATTGATTTGTTATTCTAGAACTTGCTTCGATTATGCATGTCGAGACCACACCTTTTATTTGATATAATGAGATGATAAAGGCACCTAGGATCTAACCCACTTATTCCACCAAAAAGCTTACCTTCATAATTAACCCCTAGTGAAATCCTTTGAGCCTAATAGGCCGTTTCTTGACCCACCCATCAATATTAACCCAAAACTAAATTTTTGTTTCTTTCATTTTCTTGACTCCCCTTATGTCAAGATTTGATTTAATTAGTTACCTAACTATTTTCTTTATTTCAGGTTGTTAAATTCTTTTTATTATACTTGTTCTTAAAAAATAAAAAAAAATTTGGAAATTCATTCATTATTAGTTCCATGTTATTTGACCTTGAGCACTTAATTTCATATTTTGAGAAGTAGCTCATGTTATTATTATAAGTTTTCAATTGATGTAATTATTCAGTATTAGTCTATTATTATAACTAGGTAATTTGACAATTCAATCTCGATTCTAACCCTATAATTTAGCCTTTATCCACGCCTTTAACCCAAGCCCCATTACAACCCTTTTTAAAAGACCTTTTGATTTGTTTATCATCCCATTTTTTAGTGGTGGAGATTTTATTTTCATGCAAGCCTATGGCACTAACTCTTCATGTTTGACTTTTTAGTGCCTTTTCTTGAACCTTAAACACTTTGAGTGATTTGAGTGAATCCTTAGTGAGGATGTCATTCCCTGTCGGTTTTGAATCAGAGGTAATTATTTAGGTAAGGGGAAACACCTATGTTTTTGTGCTATAAAAAAATTATGACTTAGATTGTTTGAATCTTTAAGACTCTTTTAGTTAAATTATCCATGTATGAATTATCTATGAATTATGATGAGACATTATTGATGAGAATTATGAATTGAGGGAAGTTAATTTTAATTGTGAGTTGAGGATTTTGCTTGAGGACAAGCAAACGCTTAAGTGTGGGGATATTTGATAAACCTCAATTTACACATATTTTAACCCATGCTTGGCTTATTTTTGGATGAATTCGATGCTCTTAATCTCTTAATTTCATGTTTTACACTCAGAAGACCTTAGGGAGTCGAAAAGAATGAGAAACGGACAAAATGGGACAAAATGGGCCTACCTTACGAACTCACACGGCCTGGGCTATCAGACACGGCCATGTGTTTCGAGCAAAATTGAGACACGGCATGGATCAACGTACATGGCCTGACCACATGGCCGTGTGTGGCGAGCATAAATGAGCACGATCTAAGGAGTCAAACACAGGCATGTCCCTACCGTAGCAAAGATGAATTCTATTTGGAATAAGCTACTTGTGGGCAAAGAGATGTGTTCCAAAGCCTATATAATCACAATGAGGGCAACCTAAAAGGGGGACGTTGAGTAGAAGGGAGAAAATGCTATAAGATAACCGTTAGAAATAGCTTAGGAGAAGTATCTCTATCAAGACTAAGGATCTCCCATCAAGTTCTTTATATGTTTTTGGGTTTTCTTATGTTTTGTTGTTTTCCCTATTCTAATATGTTTCCCTCTATTAGTATGAACTAAATCCCTTAGATACTTAAGGGGATGAAACATATTATGAATATTATTTATTATTTTTTGATTTATAAGATAAATTCTTGTTTTTATTCTTAATTGTGAGTTTTTATTCTTGTTTTGATAATTCAAGTTATTGATTCAAGTCGAATGTGCTTATTTAGAGGAGGAAAAGTCCTTATTTAAGAGTAGATCAACACAATTAAGCGGAGTTGATTGCAACCCTAGAAATAGGGCGACGAAAATCTCTCGGATTAGAGTTAAATCTACTCATGGAATCCATAAATCAAGTTAATGCGACAATAGGGGTTTTAATTAGAAATAAATTTCAATTAATCAAACTATAGTTAGTTGTTTCTAGTCTCGAAAGAGATATTAACATAAATCAGGGATTTTTAAGGATTAAGTCAAGTGAATAAATCATATGAATCAAAAGTAATAAGTGAAGTCTAGGTGGATTCTTCCTTAGGTATTGCCTATCTCATATAAGTTGTCCGAAAGTATTTTTCCAATTCACTCTCTCTCATGTTCATAGTTATTTAGTTAGTTATATTAGTTAGTAAATTTTAGATTTAAAATAAATCCCCTTAATTACTAGGCTAGATAATAAAAAGATAGCTATTACTAGTAATTTTAGTTCTTGAGGATACGATATTTCGGACTCACCATAACTACGCTATTGTTCGATAGGTGTGCTTGCCTTTGTCGAAATAATAGTTAGTTTCGAGCCCATCGGCCTATAGAGTTAGAGAGAATACACAATGTGTTCCATGTGCCGATGTTGTGGCAATATCGTTTTGATCCTTCGCATGTGATCCCTCCAAATACGATCGGACATGACATATGAAGAGGAACCAATTAAGATTTTTTGCTCGAAAGGTTAAACAATTGAGAAATAGGACCATAGCCTTAGTGAAAGTGTTATGCCAAAAACATGGTGTAGAAGAGGCTACGTTGGAATCGGAAGAAGCCATGAAGGAACAGTACCCAAATCTTTTTACCGATAAGATTTTTAAGGACGAAAATCTCAAAAGGGGGAGAGTTGTAACAGCCCAATTTTGGGGCTAGTCGGAACAGTGGTTTTGGGACCATTAATTCGAGGTTAAAGAAAATTATTTTTTATATCATTTTATGTGTTATAGCATGATAAAAAGGAGGCATGAAAATTTTGGTTCTTTAATTTTAGCGATTGTATGCTCAATTGCTAAAAAGGACTAAACGCATAAAGTACAAAAGTACTCTTTTACAAGTTAGAGGTGTCTAATAGCCTTAGGATATTAAATTGGAGGTCCTTAAAGAGCAATTAGATCGTTAGAGAATGGGTGGCCGGTCATAGGGGATAAAATGAGGTCAAAATTGCTCAAGTAGATGGGTTAGGTGGATTAAATTAAAGGAAATGAATAAAATAAAGAAAATGGTATCACCTTTTTAGTATTTCTCCTTCCTCCACCGAATTTTCACAGTCAAGAAGGGTTTTGGGAGCTAGAAATTTCAGCAACCTATTTTTCTTGCTAGCAACTGATTTTAATGGCTTTTCTTGATAATTTTTGTACTTTTGGAACCCCTAAAGCCTAAGCTAGCTAGAGAAGGGACTATTTTGTAAAATAGTTAAAAGTTTAGGGACTTTCCATGAGAGAGTTTATGTTGTTTGCTAATTTTTTATGGAAGAAAATGAATGTTAGTGGATTAAGGAATAACTTTTGTGAAAGGTGTTACCATGAAAACACCTAACTGAGACTTATTTGTAAAGGTTGTAATTGAGTAATAAATGCATGAGATAATTAGTTTTGTGAATTATTGTAAGAGAAATAATGTTTAGCGAGGCTTGTTTAATGAGAAAATTTGGTGAAAAAATGAATTACGAGCCTACGGGTAAAATCGTAATTTTGCCAATGTATAAGAAAAAATAGTCATTTTTGCCTAAGTAGAAATTTTGTCGTATCATGAGTTATGTAGTGATGGAATGAGTAAATTTTTTTATTATAGATCAAGAAGAGAACGAAAATAACTTTGACCGAGGAAAACGCAAGGTTACGGAGTAAACCATCAATTAACACATTTTGCACCGAGGTAAGTTTATGTGTAGACGATACATCTTCAATACATATGTTGTTAACTATTGATGCATTGTATGGATGAAACTACTTATTGGCGAGGTTGATTGAAAATGATAGATATTGAGTAATTGTCGTATGAACCTTGGAATAGAGATCTAAGTACGAATAATTATCCTTGTTGGTGGGCTATGTACGATACCCCCTTATTATTTATTTATGATGGGTTATGTGCGATACCATCATTTATATATTAACATTTCATGGGCTATGTGCTAAACCACCACAATTATCCTTGTGGTGGGCTATGTGCGATACCATCTTATTATTGATTAATGGTGGGCTGTGTGCGAAGCCACCAGGTACCTTGTATTAATCTGAAGGGTTCATCGATAAACTTGTCTAAGTAAATATTTCATGTGACTTTGTGGTGATGAGTGTAGGGTGTATGTCCAAGTAAATATGAGTAATATATATGTTATATGGTTGGAATGTGGTAAAAGATGAAATGAGTAAGCATGATTATGAATATGTGAATTGTTTTTACATAATATGTAATGGTTGTGATGGCTTAACATATGGTATGATGCTTATTGTTTACATGTAGACTTACTAAGCTAAAAGGTTACTCCATTCTTTTCCCTTATTTTATAGTGTCAAAGAGCCAGCTCGGGATACGAAGATAATCAGAAGATTACCCACACTATTAGTTCATCTCGGTATAGCATTTTGCATATGGCATATATAGGGGCTAGACTTATGGAAATATTATGTTGTTTCGGCCAAATGTGTTGGCTCTTTTAAAGATGAACTCTTTTGTAAAGGGCCATAGTTGATGGTTCATTATTATTAATATATGAAAAGATATGGTTATTCATGAACGTGCATGGTGCATGATTGGGTTGCTTGGTTAATGGTAGAATGTGATTTATGTTGAATGAGTTAGGGTGATAAAAGGAGCTTGGCAAACAGCCTTGTACTTGTCCACACGAGTAGGCACACAGGTGTGTGTCTAGGCCGTGTGTGACACACGGTTAGTCCCATGAATGTTTGGCTGGGCCGTGTGTCCCCTACATGTTAGTGATGCAAGTTAGTTTCGACCACGGGTGGAGTACACGGGCGTGTAGAGGCCGTGTGAGGGACATGGGTGTGTGTCCGACCATGTAAAAACCCCTGTAGGTTCAGATTGAGAAATAATTCCACACGGGTGTGTGATATGTCACACGGGCATGTTGACTGTTTAGAGAAAAATTTTCTAATGACTTCCAACGGGGTTCAAAAGAGCTCGATTTGAGCCCGAACTATTCCTAGAACGTGAATTAGGCTTGGTAGGCTTATTTAAAGGGTGCTAGTAAGAGTTTTAAATTGGAAAAGAAAGGTCAAGTTTCTAAATTGCATGATTGATTGCATGTAAATTTAGTAATGCCTTGTACCCTATTCCAGCATAAAATACGGGTAAGGGGTGTTGCATTTGTATTGTTTGGTGCTTGATATAGTATAAGTCAAGCTTGATTTGATTTTGGATTACATGCCTATTGATGTTATGTTATGTACCATATGAGTTGTGAAGGTGTGCTTAAATGTGGGTGGCAAATTGGTTTGGTAAATAGCCTATTTTTGTCACATGAGCAGAGACATGAGCATGTGTCTCAGCCGTGTGTGACACATAGTCATGTTGCACCGCTGTGTGTCCCCTAGTGTTGAATTTGAAGTATAGTCAGTATGCTCCGTACGGTCTCACACACGATTGTGTGATCGACCATGTGGTACAAGTCAGTATACCCCCTAATTGGCATATGGTCTCACACATGGGCGTGTGACTTTGTCGTGTTACATAAGTCGGATACCCTACAGGTTTGGCACGGCCTATCATATGGCCTATCACATGGGCGTGTGTGGCCACTTCGAAGGGAACACGGGCTAGACACACGGGCATGTGGTTAGTCGTGTGACCTAAGTCAGTAACCTCACTTGTTTGGACACGGGCTGGGACACGCCCATGTGCTCCCATTTCGAATGTCCACACGGCCTGTGACACGGGCGTGTCTAGTGGTCGTATGTCTCACACGGCCTGACCACATGAGCGTGTGTCCCCTATTTTGGAAAAAAATATAAGTGTTGAAAAATTTCACGAGATATCGGTTTAGTCCCGAACCACTCTCAATGCATGTTTAAGGCCTCCTAGGCTCATTTAGGGGATACTATGATTGATTGTGATTGAATTATATTTGAATTGTTAAATTGTATATTAAATGTATGTTTAAAACTGTTATAAGTCTAATAATGCTCCGTAACCCTATTCTGACGGTGAATAAGGGTGAGAGGTGTTACATTTATTGGTATCAGAGCTACGATTTTGTCAATTTTAAGACTAACGTGGCATGTGTGAGAGTCTAGCTATACATGCCATATATAAACTGTGATAGTGTAATGACTCCTAAAATTTGAAAATGTGTTTTTATATAGCAAATGGATCCCGATCGATCGATAGCTAATGAGGTTGAAAGCAATGCGCTTGCTCCCACGCAAGGGATAGTGCCGTCTAATTCTAGACCTGTGATGGGTAGTGAGGGAGGAGAGGCTAAAGAAGCCTTCTTCCAAATGATGAACGAGTGGTTCACTCAATACATTAGTACAAATCCGACTGCTCAACAACCCTACCCCCTCCTAATCCCCGAATGGTTCCAATAGCTCTTCAAGGAGTCAAGCTTTTGAGATTGAATAAGCCTCCAGTTGATAAGGTCCGTAAAAAGGGGATGAAGAGTTTGGAGCTAATGTTGATTATGATCCTGAGAGAGTTGATTTTTGGCTCAAAAATATGATTTAAGTGTTTGATGAGCTATCTTGGACACCGGCTGAATGTTTAAAATGTTCCATATCACTTTTGAGGGACAGTGCATATTAGTGGTTGAATACGTTGGTATCAGTGGTGCCGAGAGAGAGAGTCACCTGGAAGTTCTTTCAGACTGAGTTCCAAAAGAAATACATCAGTCAACGATTTCTGGATCAAAAGCATAAAGAGTTTTTAGAAATAAAACAATGCTGCATAATAGTAATAGAATATAAAAGAGAATTTGTATGGTTGAGCAAGTACGCTTAGGAGTATGTGCCTCTGAAGAGATTATGTGTAAGTTGTTTATTGACAAGTTGAACGAGGATATTAAACTTTGGTCAAGATTCTAGATTTGAAAGAATTCATTTTGTTAGTTGATCGGGCCTGCAAAGTTGAAGATTTTAGTCGAGAAAAGAAGAAAGCTAATTTAGAGGCTAGAGATTCAAAAATAATATCAATGAATAAACATTCTCATTCTTCGTCAAAGTAATTATAAGATTCGTATAGTAGATCTAATGCATCATTGGGATACCAGAATAAAGATCTTGGAAATCAACCTGTGAATTCTAAAGCTCAAGCTACTTCTGTCTCGAGTGTTGACAGTGTAAGAAATAACAAAACTGAGTGTCAACAGTGCGAGAGAAAACATTTTGGTGAATGCCGGAATAAGAGTGCTAAAGCTTGTTTCAAATGTGGCTGGTCGGATCATTTTACTAAATATTTTCCTGAGATGATTGAAATAGATAGACCTCAGATTATAAGACTGAGTAATATGTCGACTAGAGGAAGTCCACCAAGAAATGCTGGGAATGTGAGTGGTAGTTGAGGGGTGACAAGGGACTCCACTGTGAGATCTGAGGGTAGAGCACCTGCCAGAGCCTACGCTATTCGTACTCACAAAGAAGCATCGTCACCAGATGTTATTATTGGTACCTTTTTTCTTTACGACACTAATGTGATTGCTTTAATTGATCTTGGACTGACACATTCATATGTTTGTGAGAATTTAGTTTTTATTATGAAATTGCATGTTTAAATTACTAAATTCATGATTAAAGTATCGAACCTCCAAGGCAAGTAAGTTCTAGTTGACAAAGTATGCAAGAACTATCCTTTAATGACTCGGAGTTACTATTTTCTTGTTGACTTGATGCTTTTTCCATTTGATGAGTTCGATGTAATTCTAGGAATGGATTGGTTGACTCTGCATGATGCCGTTGTAAACTGAAGATGAAAGATTATAGAATTAAAGTGTCAGAATAATGAAATTCTTCGGATTGAATCAAATGAATCGAATGAGTTACCTATTGTGATTTCATCTATATCAACTCAGAGACATAGGAGAAAAGGTTGCAAAGCTTATCTTGCTTATGTGTTGGATACAAAAGTGTCTGAATCAAATATTGAACCAATGCCAGTTGTCTATGAATATTCGGATGTGTTTCCTGAAGAATTGTCGAGGTTGCCACCTATCAGAGAGGTTGAATTTTCTATTGAATTAGTACCGAAAACTTCATCGATATTGATAGCTCCGTATAGAATCGCTTCGACAAAAGTTGAAAGAGTTGAAAGCATAGTTGTAAGAGTTAACAGAAAGAGGCTTTGCATGATCAAGTTTTTTGCCATGGGGTGTGCCAGTATTGTTTGTTAAGAAGAAAGATGGGTCAATGAAAATGTGTATTGATTATTGTCAGCTCAAGAAGGTCACGATAAACAATAAGTATCCATTGTTGAGAATAGATTATTTATTTGACCAGTTGAAAGGTGCAACCGTGTTTTCAAAGATTGACTTGAGGTCTGGCTATTATCAGTTGCGAGTTAAAGACTCAGATGTGCCGAAGACTGCGTTCAGAACGAGGTACAGACATTATGAATTCCTTGTTATGCCTTTTGGACTAACTAATGCTCCTGCCATTTTTATCGATTTGATGAATCAGATCTTTAGATCGTATTTAGACAGATTTGTTGTTGGGTTCATTGATGATATTCTGATCTACTCACGAGATGAGTCTGAGCATGCTGAGCATTTGAAGATTGTGTTGCAGACATTAAGAAATAAGAATTTTTATACTAAATTCAACAAATGTGTGTTCTGGCTTCTAAAAGTTGGATTTTTGGGGCATATTATTTCTGTGGAAGGTATAAGAGTTAATCCAAGCAAGATATCTGTAGTTATTGACTAGAGACCACCTAGAAATGTATCTGAGGTCAGATGTTTTCTAGAATTAGCTGGTTACTATCGATGTTTTGTAAAAGGGTTCTTGATGATTGCTACACCGATGACCAGACTGCTTCAGAAAGATTTCAAGTTTGAATAGTCCGAGAAATGTCAACAAAGTTTTGATCAATTGAAAGCATTGTTAACTGAGGTACCAGTGTTGGTTCAACCTAAATCGGGTAAAGAATTTGTGATTTATAGCGACGCGTCATTGAACGGTTTGGGTTGCGTTGATGCAAAAGGGAAAAGTTGTAAATTATGCTTCCAGATAATTGAAATCGCATGAAAAGAACTATCCGATGCACAATTTGGAGTTGGTTACTATAGTTTTTGCACTGAAAATTTGGCGTCATCATTTGTAGAGTGAAAAATGCCACATCTTTACTGGTCATAAAATTTTAAAATATATTATGACTTAGAAATATCTGAATTTGCGACAATGGAGATGGCTCGAGCTACAAAAAGATTACGAGTTAGTGATTGATTATCATCCGGGAAAGCAAACGTAGTCGCGGATGGTTTGAGTAGAAAATCATTATTTGCCTTGAGAGCAATGAATACACAATTGACATTATCTAATGATGGTTTGATTCTAGCTGAGTTAAAAGCTAAACAAATATTTTTTGAGCAAATTTGAAGCTCAAAAATATGATAGTGAACTGCAAGCTAAAAGAGTGCAATGCGAGCCGACTAGTGATTTAAAGTACCAAATCAGATCCGATGATTGTTTAATGTTCTGAGATAGAATCTATATACCAAAAATCCGGTGTTGATTCACAAAATTTTATACGAGGCACATAGTGGTTGTTTATCTGTTCATCCTAGAATTACTAAAATGTACAATGATTTGAAACATTTGTATTGGTGGTCGAGTATGAAATGAGACATTGCTGAATTTGTAGCAAAATGTTTAGTGTGTCAGCAAGTTAAAGCTGAACATCAAGTACCTTCAGATTTACTTTAACTTGTAATGATACCAGAGTGGAAATGGGACAGAGTTACGATGGATTTCATATATGGATTACCTTTGTCTCTGAAAAAAAAAGATGTTATTTGGGTTATCATTGATCGATTAATGAAATTAGCACATTTCATTCTGGTACGTACTGACTATTGACTCGATAGATTAGCTGAATAGTACATTGCTAAGATTGTTAGATTGCACGGGGTGCCAATTTTGATTATTTTAGATAGAGATCCGAGGTTTGCGTCGCAGTTTGGGAAGAAATTGCAAGAGGTTCTGGGTACAAAATTGATTTTAGTATAGCTTTTAATCCGCAAATTGACGGTTCGACTGAGAGAGTAATTTAGGTTCTCGAAGATATGCTCCAATGTTGTGTTTTAGAATCCAAAGGCAACTGGGAGAAATATTTACCACTGGTTGAATTTGCGTATAATAACAGCTTTCAATCGAGCATATACATGGAACCGTCTGAAGCATTGTATGGTCATAAATGCTGAACTCCATTGTACTGGACTGAACATAATGAGAAACAGATTCACGGGGTTGAATTGGTTAGAGAAACCAAAAACAAAGTGAAAGTAATTCGTGAATGTTTGAAAGCAACTTCAAATCGTCAGAAATCATACGCGGATTTGAAACAAAAAGATATTGAATTTCAAATCGGTGACAAAGTGTTTTTAAAAGTATCTCCGTGGAAGAAAATCCTTAGATTTGGTCGGAAAGACAAGTTGAGTCTGCGTTTCATCGGGCCGTATGAGATCATCGAATGAATAAGGCCAGTGGCATATCGACTAGCTTTACCATAAGATTTAGAAAAGATCCATAATGTGTTTCACGTGTCGATGTTGCATCGATATCGATTGGATCCCTCACATGTGATTTCTCCGTCAAAGATTGAGATTCAGCCTAATATGACGTACAACGAAAAACCAATCAGAATTTTGGCTCGAGAAATCAAACAATTGAGAAATAAAGTATAACTCTTGTGAAAGTACTTTGGCAACGACGCAGTGTTGAAGAGGCTACGTGGGAGCCTGGGGAAGCTATGAGAAATAGTACCCTAACCTATTCACTGGTAAGATTTTCGGGGACGAAAATCCCTAAGAGGGGAGAGTTGGAACAACCTATTTTTGGTCAAATCAAAACAGTAGTTTTGGGACAACAATTCCTAGGTCAAAATTATATTTTATTATTATTTTAGTGTCTACAGCATGATAATGCGATTGTGTGAAAATTTCATTAAGAAATTTTATTGTTTATTTGGTCAATTTGATAAAAAAGACTAAATCGCATAAAGTACAAAAGTGATGTTCTATTAGCTAAAGGTGTCTAATAGCTATAGAACCTTAAAGTTAAGGCCATTATGTTTTAATTAGGCCATTTTAATTGTGAGCGGACAAAGATGGACAAGCATTAAGTGATTTATATGTTTATTAATTAAGGTTAAAAATGTAATTTGGAAAATTAAGTTAAAATAAATAACACAAAAATGAAACCATCACCTAATATCATCATCTTCAATCGGTTATAAAGAGAAATAAACCATTCTTTTGGGTTTTACATTCGGCCTTGGTTAAATTTCTCATTAAGTTACTATTTTTGTCCCGTTTTTAATGATTTCTACGTTTTTGAGATCATTACAGCTAGTTCTAGCTAACCTAGGGACTAATTTTAAAATTGTTAAAGATTTTAGATGTTCCAATTGATGGATAAGCATGTGTTTTGAAGTTTATTGATAGATTATGAATGCTTGTTGATAGATATACAATTTTTGTTAAGTGATTTTTAGTGAAAATGCAAAATAGGGATTGAATTGAGAAATGTTGGCTAAAATGTGAAGTAAATTAAAAATATGGGTTGCTAGGGTATAATGGTAATTTTGCTAGCATGGGTTAGTCTTGAATTTCATGAATTTTTTATTTTGTGTAATAAGGACTAAATTGTGAAAAATGGAAAAGTTTAGGGGTAAAAGTGTAAATGTGTTTTAAAGCATGATTTGGACTAAATTTAATGATTAATGATTAATTAAGTTAATTTTTATTATATTTAGATCAAGATAGGAGAAATACAGACTTGGATCGGAAATGATAAAGTACTCGACTAATCGACAAATTCATTATTTTTGAAACGCGATAAGTTCGTATGTTATAATTTCATTCCAAATGTATTTTATATGCTTTGATATAGCATGAATTGTGATTATGCGATTATGAACGAGTCCAGAAATGATTCAATGAAGATTCGACAGTTGGAATCTGGGTTGAACCTGAGGAATAGTTTATGATGCTACTGACATGTCATTAGGTATACTTGAGTTTGCTTCGGGCCATGATTTAGCACTATTTGTGCGAGATAAATCGATTTGGCTTTGGGCCATGCATATTGGCTGATTTGGCTTTTGGCCGTGATATCAAAATTTTTAATAAGTTACCTTGATTTGGCTTCGAGCCATTGTATAAGTTCTTATCGAATGAGACCTTTAGTATCTGACTTTTATTCTGCATGGTTCAATGCGTAAATGAAAGATGTGGTTTAGTGTTAAGATTTGTACGAGATGGCATAGGTATGTACGGAAGTGAATTGAGTATTGAAACTATGGAATTGATAAGTTATTTGGTAAGTATGTGAATGATCATTTGATAGATTTGAGATTTAATAGAATTGTTGCATGTTGTTTTCTATTGTTTGAATGATTAATGAATGGTGTTATTTGCTTATTGTTGACATACAAGCTTACTAAGCTATATAGCTTACTTTGTGTATTTTTTCGTGTTTTATAGTGAAATCGAAGCTAGCTTGGATTCAGGGATCGTCAGAGGTCGTTTCACACTACCACCTATCACTTGGTACCTTTGAACTTTGGTATTAAAGTATATGGCATATATAGGCATTTTGAGTCATTTTGATTATGGATTGATAATAAATTTGGTCAATTGTATTGACTTGTAAATTTATGTGTTTTGGTTTGCAAATATAGCCATGAGATTTGGCTTATTTTGGTGAATTTGGTTATGTGCTTATACGTGCATATATGTTGATGTTTAAGTTCATGGATGGATATGGGAATGGCTTATATTATGATAATTTTGGTCATTGTTTCTAATAGGTATTATGAATGTTAAATTGATGATTTGTGGAAGTTGGCATGCTTGTGAAATTAAACCTAATAATGCATAATTGTTAATGGTCATTTTGTTGATTTTGGAAGATAAGGTTTGGTATGACTTTGAATGGTATGATGTGATAATAATGTTTTGTATTGTTTGGTGTTTGATATAAAATAAGTCATGCTTGATTTGATTTTGAATTACATGTCTATTGATGTTATGTTATGTACCATATGAGTTGTGTAGGTGTGCTTAAATGTGGGTGGCAAATTGGATTGGAATATAGCCTATTTTTGTCCACACGGGCAGAGACAAGGGCGTATGTCTCAGTCGTGTGTGACACATGATCATGTTGCATAGCCATGCCTCCTCTGGTGTTGAATTTGAAGTGAAGTCAGTATGCTCCACACGATCTCACACATGGGCGCGTGATCGACTGTATGCTACAAGTCAGTATACCCCCTAATTGGCACTTGGCCTAGCACACGGGCGTGTAACTTGGTCGTGTTGCATAAGTTAGTATACCTTATAGGTTTGACAAGGCCTAGCACACGGCCTGGCACGCGGGCTAGACACACGGTCTTGTGGTTGGCTGATAAACAGTAATATATACATATTTTACACCCGTATTTAGTATTCTTTTGGATGATTTATTCCCTGAATTGTAGAATCTGGTGCTCCTAATCTTTAATTTCATGTTTTGTACTCAAGACAGCACCAAAAGATGAAAAGAACGAGAAATGGGCCAAAAATAGAGAAAATGGGCCAAAGTATGATATCAAGATGGCCTAGTCTCGAAACACACGGCCGTGCCTCTTAAATAGGTTCAAACACGACCTGGGCCCGAAACACATGGTCGTGCCTCTTTAGTAGATCTGACCATGGTCGTGCCATACGGGGGTGTCCCTACCGCAGTAAAGAAGAGTTTTATTCGGATTAGGGTACTTAGAGGCAAAGAAAGACATTCCAAGAGCCTATATAAACACCCTAGAGGCCAACCATTAGGGGGCATTCAGCGAGGCAAGCGGCCAAGCTAGAAGGCCAGAATTGTTGGATTCACTCGAAGAAAGCCAGTTGATTCATCTTAAGAAGCCAGAACCATACTCAAGACTGAGGATCTCTCCTTCAATTCCTTGAGGGGTTTAGGGTCTTTCTTATGTTTTGTTTTATATTTTCTTTGAGATTTATTCTTTTATGATTATGAACTAATCCCCTCAAATACCTGAGGGGGATGAAACCTAAGACGGATCTTGTTATTGTTTTCTGAGCTATATGATAAATACTTGATTTGTTCTTAACTATGTGTTCTTAATTCTTGCTTTGATATTTCAGGATCTTGATTCAAGTATTCATGCCCTTAGGCAGAGGAGGGATATTCCCTGTTTAAGAGTAGATCTAGCATAGTTAAGCATATTTGATCGCAACCATAGAGATAGGATGACAAAAATCTACCGGATTAGGGTCAAACCTAATATGGGAGTCCATAGATCGAGTTAATGCAATCCTAGAAGTTTTAATTAGAAAGAGATTTCAATTAATCAACATAGGGTTTGACGTTAGTAGCCTCAAGAGAGGTATTAATATACATTAGGGAATCCTACGGATCAAGTCAACTGAATAAATCGTCTGGTTCAGAGTTAGATAACAAGTGAAGTCTAGGTGGATTCTTCCTCGGGTATTGTCTTAATAAATTGGTTTTCCAAAAAGTATTTCCTCAATTCCTTCTTTGTTTCTTAGCATCTTTATTTTAGTAGTTAGTTAATTTTAGATCAAACAACCATTCTCTTAATTCTTAGGCTAAATAATAAAAAGAAAGTTAGTATTAGTACTTTTGGTTCCTTTGGGTTCGACAATCCGATCTTGTCACTAAACTATACTATTGTTTGATAGGTGTGCTTGCCTCAATCATGGTGATAGTTAGTTTCTAGGCTCGATCATTTATTATATAAATTTTAAGACTTTCTTCACCACCATCATTGGCCGTGTGACCCAAGTCAGTAACCTCACTTGTTTGGACACGGGTTGGGACACGGTCATATGATCCCATTTTGAATGTCCACACGGCTTGTGACACGAGCGTGTTTGGTGTCCGTGTGTCTCATGGCCTGACCATACGAGCGTGTGCCCCTATTTTGGAGAAAAATTTTATAAGTATTGAAAGATTTCCTGAGATATCAGTTTAGTCCCGAACCACTCTCAATGCATGTTTAAGGCCTCGTAGGCTCGTTTAAGGGACACTATGATTGATTTTGATTGAATTATATCTGAATTGATAAATTTTATATGAAATGTATGCTTAAAAGTGCTGTAAGTCTAGTAATGCTCTGCAACCCTATTCTGACGGTGAATACGGGTGAGGGGTGTTACAGAATCTGTGTACCAAAAAATCCAGAGTTGATTCAGAAAATTTTACACGAGGCACATAGTGGTTGTTTATCCATTCATCCTGGAAGTACTAAAATGTACAATGATTTAAGGAAATTGTATTGGTGGTCGGGTATGAAACGAGACATTTCTGAGTTTATATCGAAGTGTTTGATTTGTCAACAAGTGAAAGCCAAACATCAATTACCTCAAGGTTTGCTTCAGCCAATAATGATACCAGAGTGGAAATGGGATAAAGTGACTATGGATTTTGTATCAAGATTACCCCTGTCTCTGAAAAAAAGATACAATTTAGGTTGTCGTTGATCGATTGATGAAATCCACACATTTCATTCTGGTACATACTGACTTTTCGATTGATAAATTGGCAGAGTTATACATTTATGAGATTGTTAGATTGCATGGAGTGCCAATTTCAATTATTTTTTATAGAGATCTAAGGTTTGCATCGCGGTTTTGGAAGAAATTACAATAAGCTCTAGGTACGAAGTTGAATTTCAGTATAGGTTTTCATCCGCCAACTGACGGTCAATCTGAGAGAGTAATTTAGATTCTCAAGATATGCTCAGATGTTGTGTTTTAGAGTTCGAAGGTAATTGGGAGAAATATTTGCCATTGGTTGAATTTACGTATAATAACAGTTTTCAAAAGAGCATATAGATGGCACTATATGAAGCTTTATATGGTCGCAAATGTTAAGCTCCATTGTATTTGACTGGACTGAGTGAGAAACAAATTCACAGGGTTGATTTGTTTAGATAAATCGAAGAGAAAGTAAAAGTAATTCATGACTATCTGAAAACAGCTTCAGATCATTAGAAATCATACGCAGATTTGAAATGGAAAGATATTGAATTTTAGATCGGTGATAAAGTGTTCTTGAAAGTGTCTCCATGGAAGAAAATAATTTGTTTCGGTCATAAAGGCAAGTTGAGTCCGCGTTTTATCGGGCCGTATGAGATTATTGAACGAATAGGTGGCATATCGGCTAGCTTTACCGATCGAGTTAGTGAAAATTCGCAATGTTTTTCATGTGTCGATGTTGCGTCAATATCGATCGGATCCCTCACATGTGATTTCTCTATCAAATATTGAGATTCAGCCTGATATGACGTACAACGAGGAGCCGATTAGAATTTTGGCGTGAGAGATCAAAGATTTGAGAAATAAATGCATAGCTTTAGTGAAAGTCTTGTTGCAATGTCACGGATTTGAAGAGGCTACGTGGGAGCTTGAGGAAGTTATGAGAAAGCAGTACCATAACCTATTCACCGATAAGATTTTCGGGGACGAAAATCTCTAAGGAGGGTAGAGTTGTAACAGCTCGTTTTTGGTCAAATGAGAACAGTGATTTTGATACCAAAAATTTGAGGTCAAAATATTTATTTTAAATTTATTTTAATATTTATAGCATGATTGAGTGATTGTGTGAAAGTTCCGTTTAGAAATTTTATCGTTTGACTGGTCAATTTGATGAAAAAGACTAAATCGCATAAAGTGCAAAAGTGCTGTTCTATTACCTAAAGGTGTCAAATAGCTATATAACCTTAAATTTTAGGTTCTTAAGTGGTAAATATACCATTATTATGTTATTGGATGATAATGGTTTGGCATAAATGAAATTTTGAATTAATGTTAAGATTATTTTTGGTATTTGGTAATTAAAGATTTATTAAATAAAACAAACAAATTTTAATTTATTCCATCTTCAATTGCCGAAATTCAAGAGGAGAGAACACCATTTTAGGGCTTGAAGCTTTCGGTCATTTTGGTTCTCAATTGTAAGTCCGTTTTCGTCCCATTTTTAATGATTTCTATGTTTTTGAGATTGTTGCAGCTAGGTCTAGCTAGCCCAGGGACTATTTTGCAAAATTGCTAAATATTTTGAATGTTTCTGTTGATGAATAAGCATGTATTTTGATGTTTCTCGATAGATTATGAATGTTGGTTGTGAGTTATACAAATTTTGTTAAGTGATTTTTAGTGAAAATGCAAAATAGAGATTAAATTGGGAAATGTTGAAACTTTGTGGTTAAAATGTGAAATAAAGGAAAAATAAGAGCTGGTAGGGGCATATTGGTAATTTGGGTAGCATGGGTTTATTTTGAATTTCATTAATTTGTGATTTTATGCAATAAGGACTAAATTGTGAAGTATGTGGGGGAAAGTGTAAATGTGATTTAAAGTATGTTTTGGATTAAATTGAATGAATAGATAATTAAACAAGTCAAATTTGATTATATTTAGATCAAGAAAAGTGAAATATGGACTTGGATTAGGGAAAAGATAAAGTTATCGACTAATCGACTTATTTCTTAGTTTGCACATTCGAGGTGAGTTCATATGTAATAAGCATTGTTACAATTACGCTTTAAATGCTTTGATATTGCATAAATTGTGTATACGAGATTAGAGTTATGTTTGATGAAGAGTCAACTATCTATAGCACTTAGTGTGTGAGATCGAGATAGCTTCCGCTATGTATGGCACTTAGTGTGAGATTCGAGATAGCTCCGACTATATATGGCACTTAGTGTGCAAGATTAAAATAGCTTCGGCTTGTAATGGCACTTAGTGTGCGAGATATCAAGTATCCAGCAGTATTTCAAATAGGTATGAGTTGATTATGAGTTTGTATAAGTATGTACATGGAAAGTATGAGCTTCAATTATAAGAAGTTATGAATTTGCATATAAGTATATGATTAAACATAAGGATAGCTTGTTGTTTCCATGAATTACATGTTAAATAGTTCAAATCATTGATTTGTATAATATGATCTATTGAGTTTATATCATACGAGCTTACTAAGCTATAAAGCTTACTTTGGCTATTTTTCATGTCTTATAGTGATTTCAAAGCTAGCTCGGATTCGAGGATCATCGGAGGCTACGTCACACTATTCAACCATCACTTTGGTACTTTTGAGCTTATGGTTTGGTCATATGGCATGTATAGGAACTATGGTCATGTTGGTTATGTTTTGGTAGTGATTTTGCCATTTGAGATGACTTGTAAATGTATATGTCTTGGTTTGTGTATATAGCCATGAAAGTTGGCTTGTTTTGGTATGTTTGAACCTAGTGTATGTACATATAAGTATATGACTTATATTATGAGGGTTGTGGAATTAGTATCATGCTTGTGAATTGGTACAAAATGATATATGTTTGATAAATGTTTATAGATGCTCTAATGCTATTTTGTTATGTGTTTAATGTTGCTTGGAAATGGTTGATGAATTGATGATGTTTGTGATTAAGGTTTAAGCTAAGAGATGGTTAGATGAAATGGTAGGAATTATGTTTGATTTGGCTATTTTAGGTTACCTATTATGCTTTGTTTTGGTGCCAAATGTGTAGGTGAAGGTTTGTATCAAATGGGTGGCAAAATGGCTTGGTAAATAGCCTATTTTTGTCCACATGGGCATAAACACAGGTTTGTGTGTTTACCGTGTGTGACACACGGTCATGATACACGGTCGTGGGTCCTCTTGTGTTGAAATTGAAATGATGTCAGTATGCTCCACACGGTCTCACACATGGGCGTGTGATTGGTCGTGTGGCACAAGTTAGTATACCCTCTAATTGGCACACGACCTAGCACATTGCTGTGTGACTTGGCCGTGTTGCATAAGTCAAGATACCCTACAGGTTCGACACAACCTAACACACGGCCTAGCAAATGGGCATGTGTGGCCACTTCGAAGGGCACACGAGCTAGACACACGGGCGTGTGGTTGGCCGTGTGACCTAAGTCAGTAAGCTCACTTGTTTGGACACGGGGTAGGACACGGGCTTGGACACAGCCATGTTTTCCCATTTTGAATGTCCACATGACCTGACACAGGCGTGTCTGGTGGCCGTTGAGACACACGGGCGTGGGCCCCCTGTTTCAAAGAAAAATTTTGTAAGTGCTCAAATTATTTTAAAGGTTATCAATTTAGTCCCGAACCACTTCAAATGCATGAATAGGGCCTCGTAGGCTCGTATTATGGGCATATTGATTGAGATTGATTGGCGAATGTTTGAATTGACTAAATGTATGGTAATAGTATGAATATTTGAGTTGTAAGTCTGGTAATGCTCCTTAACCCTATTCTGACGTTGAATATGTATGAGGGCTGTTACAGTAAGTATTATCAAAAATATAAAATTCATCCATGAATACCTCAAGAAAATTTTCTACCATACCAGTAAATATTGCTATCATACATTCGCTAAAATGTTGTAGGTGCATTACTTAATCCGAAAGGCATTTGCCTAAAAACAAACGTACTATAAGGGCAAGTAAAAGTTGTTCTGTGTTGGTCTTCTGGGGCTACAACTATTTGGTTATATCTCGGATATCCATCTAAGAAACAGTAATATTCATTATCTACCAATTGGTTTAACATCTGATCCGTAAAAGGTAGCGAAAAATGGTCCTCTCGCATGGCTTTGTTCAATTTTCTAGAGTCAATATAGATTCTCCAACCCATGACCATTCTCATTGGAATTAGCTCATTACGTTTATTCTCGAAAATCTTAATTCCACCTTTTTTTGGTACACACTGTACTCGACTTACTCATGAACCATTTGAGATGGGGTAGATAATTCTCACATCTAACTATTTGATAACTTCCTTTCGAACTACCTCTTTCATTATTGGATTGAATCTCCTTTGCTAATCAATCCTACCTCTTTTGCCCTCCTCTAGGATAATGTTGTGAGGCAGGCTTATTCATTTAATATCAACTATGCTCCAACCAATCGCTTTCTTAAATTTCTTTATAACCTCGATCAATTGCTCCTCTTGGCGTTCTATTTATTTTACTGAAACAATCACAGGAAAAGTAGAATTGTTACCCAAATAAATGTATTTTAATGAGAATGAAATATCAAAAGTTCAACTTTTGGTGGTTTCTTGATTGACAACTTCGGTTGTGTGCATTCCCAAGCTTCCAATCTGATGGTTCAAACCATGTTGGTTGAACATAGTTCTTTAGATTGGCTTCCATCAAAGCAATGTTTTCATTACCTTCTTTATATTCCAATGGCTCAGACCTTAAAGTATTCTCCAATGGGTTCTCTACAAATTATTTTTTCATTCCATAAAAATTAAGGCTTCTATCTCCTCCATCACTATGCATTCCTCTCTCAGATCGAGAAAATCATTACTTTAAGAAGATTAAATGTTACTTGGTTGTCTTGAACTCTTATGGTGAGTTCGCCGTTTTGCACATATACTAATGTTCTTCCCTTGTCTAGGAAAGTTCTCCCCTGGATGACCAATACTTCCTTATCTGCTTCAAAATCCAAGATAATGAAATCAATAAGAAAAATAACTTTTCTACACGTACCAAAACATCCTCATCTTTCCTTCTAGGTATGCTAAAGATCGATCCACCAATTGGAGTGTCACAGTTGTGGGTCTTACTTCACCTATCCCCAACATCTTGAAAATAGATTTGGGCATCAAGTTGATGCTCGCTTTTAGATCATATAAAGCTTTACCATAGTAAGATTCTCTAATATTATAGGGTATAGTAAAGCTTCTAGGGTCCTTGATTTTATGTGGTAGCTTGTTTTGTAAGAATGCACTGCACTCTTTCATTAGTGCTACAGTCTCGTACTCACTGTGTCTCTTCTTATTCAATAATATGTCATTCATGAACTTGATATAATTTGGCATTTGTTCTAAAGCCTCCACCAATGGTATATTGTTGTGAAGTTTCTTTAGAACATCCAAGAACTTCTTGAATTGTACCTCCTATTTTTACTTATGTGGCTGGAATTTATTAGGATATGAAGATGATGGAACTTTGGTTTAGACTAGACAACTTCTTTGAAGAGATAAATCTGCATCTAAATAAGGTGTTAGCTTATCAAAATTCACTAGTTTAGATTTTAGCTCATCAGACATTGTATTTTCTGGCTCTTCTACTGCAAGGATTTTAAATGTTGGTTGACTTTCCTCCTTTTCAATAGGTTCATCTTCAACCACAGCTTCCTTGTGTTTTAAAGTTTTACCAGTTCGTAAGGCAACTACCTTGCAATGTTCCTTACTCAAATTCCTTTGATTTTCTATATCACTCGGCAAGGCTCCTTGTGGTTAGTTACAAAGCTCTTTAGCTAACTAACCCATTTGGTTCACCAAATTTTTACTGTTGTTGCTTAGCTTTGGATTAAGACTTCATTCTTTGCCATGTACACCTCCAAAAAATTCGCTTAACTATTAGATGATTCAACTTGTGGTGGTTTTGGAACTTGTTGATTAAACCATTGGGATTGACTTGGTCTATGATGCATGTAGGTGTTCGGTCCATTTCCTTGGATACTCCAAGAGAAGTTTGAATGGTTATGCCATGAAGGATTATCGAAGTTGGACTGTGGTCCTTGTCCACCTCTATTTTGGTGTTGATTCCCTACGTAATAAACAACTCAAGATTTGATGTACAATTCTCGAAAGAATGACCATCCCCACAATATACGCAGGAAACAACATCAAATTGACTTAGTGGTTGAGTTGTAATAAGATTAAAATCATTAGCAGTAAACTATTTCAACATTAAAGAGATAGAAATACCTGAGCTGAGAGTGAAGTAAGGGTATTTATTTCGTGCACTCCGGCTACTCATCTTCCTGAAGCTAATCAATTTTTCAACCACTGGTAATTTTTACTTGTTATCCTCTCAATGATCTCGTAAGCCTCATTATAAGACTTCGACAAAAGGAGACTGTTCGTAAAAGCATCTACTACCAAACATGTGTGTGCATTGAGATTATTATAAAACGTCTCCAACTAGATGCAATGTGGAATCTCGTGATGAGGGCATCTAGGAAATAACTCCTTGAATCTTTCTCGTGCCTTGTATAGGGACTCAACATCCATTTGTTGGAAAGTAGTGATCTCATTCCATAACTTAGCATTTTTGCTAGGTGGGAAATATTTTATCAAAAAGTGTTTAGCTAATTCTTACCAAGTAGATATTGAATGTGGTGACAACGAATTAAGCCATGCTCGTGCTTGATCTTGCAACGAGCATGGAATCAAATTCAACCTCAATGCGTCTTTAGTTACACTAACTATCTTAAAGGAATCGCTGACCTCCATGAACAATCGTAAAAGATGTAAAATTTGATCACTACTAGATTTGAATGATTAAATGGTTAATTGAATAAAGGAAAATGGACTTAAATGGTAATTAAACCATTCAAGGTGTAACAACCCGTTTTCAGTGAAATTTGAACAGTGGTTTTGGGACCACAAATTTGTAGTAAAAATTTTATTATTATTTTATTTCCTATAGCATGATGTAGTACCGCATAAAAATTTCGTTAAGACATTTTACCGTTTACATGCTCATTTTGATAAAAAGGAGTAAATCACGTAAAGTGCAAAAGTTTAGTTCTAATAGCTAAAGGTATTAAATAGCTATCGAAATTTATAGTGGAAGTCCTTACATGGTAGTTAGACCACAAATAGTGATAGTGGATATACATGGTGATAGTACTAGAAAGAACCTATGTTTTCTCCTTACTTAGTGTTTAATTTGTAACCATTTAGTTATTTTTAGCACATATTTTAGCATTTTTAGTTTGGTAAATTGCATTTTGTAACTTAGTGGATCTTAGCCTATTTATCCTTAATTTTTTTCTATTTTGGTACTGATGTCGCTGCATGAGTGTATTCAGATTGCGCCCAAAATTATTGTTGCACCTAACAACTGTCCTGATAACAACAAAAAAGTTTGAGTTGTCTAGTCTGGTATAACTAACTTGTACGTACAGAGGCAGTATGAGCCTGATGAAAGGGGAAGAGAGAGGATCATCTTCTTCAACCTTTCTTTCAAAGCTTTTTAGCCATTTCAATTTAAATCTCTTACGGGTGAACCAACATGAAAGGGATGCAGGTTAGCTATTAACAATGAGCTCTAAGTGCGACACAAGAGGGAGTTAAGAAATCAAGTTGAGATTTTCTAGGAATAGTGCTCTCCATTTGTTTCTTTTATATTTATTTTCTAAATGATAGTGATTACTCTCTATTTCATATTTGTACGAAGTACACATGATTTATGGGTTGAATGTTATTTTATTCAATCTTGCTTCTACTGTTTAATCTTTGAGTTTGAATGTTTTTAGCATGGAAATGTTATTGCGATCATTGACACTGGTAACGAGCATGACAACGGAAGTTGCTTGAGGATTAGAGGAATTTAATCCACTTATTCTTAATAATGTTCCATTTCCATCATCGGAAGGTGTGGCTAATGTGCATGTTTAAGTCTCAGATTAAACATAAAAGTTAAACTTGGTAGTAGCTGGCCATAGGGACAAGAATTGACATGGTAAAGGGGTTAGGTGGGGTTTTGGTGACTTATTTGATAAATTAAAATAAAATAAGAAGAAATATGATAACACCTATCATCTTCACCATTTTCCACCGAAAATATCAGTAAAGAGGGGGTTCGAAAGCTTGAAATTTTCAGCAACTCATTTTTTCTACAAGTAAGTGATTATAATGGTTTTACTTTATAATTTTTGTACTTTTGGAGTCCCCAAAGCTTAAGCTAGCTAATGAGGGACTAATTTGTAGTATGGTTGAAAGTCTAGGGACTTGCCATGAGAAATTTTATGTTGTTTACTGAGTTTTTATAGAAGAAAATGGATGTTAGTGAGTCAAGGAACAACTTTTATGAAAGGTGTTACCGTGAAAACACCTAAATGGGACTAAGTTGTAAAAGTTGAAATTGTGTAATAAATGCATAAAATAGTTTGAATTATGAGTAGTAAGAGAAATAAATGTTCAGCTAGGCTTTTTTAATGAGAAAATGTGATTAAAAATGATTTACAAGCCTAGAGGCAAAATCGTAATTTTACCATAATTCAGGGACAAAATGGTCATTTTACCTAAGTAGAGATTATGATGTATTATGATTATAAAATGATTGAATGAGTAAATTTTATTATTCTTGAGCAAAGAAAACGAAATTCACATCTAGAATGGGAGAAAACGAAATATGGACAAATAGGTCCCTTTCTACCCTTTTCGGTATCGAGGTAAGTTCGTTTGCTAATGATGCAACTATAAGTGAAGTATTTAATATTTTGATGTTGCATAAATTGTATATTAACTCTATGAATATATTAAATATGTTTTGATGATATGTCAAGAATTGAATGTCTTCAATTGAGTTTAAGAGTAGATGGAATGCAAATATCATGATACTATGATGGTTAAGGTCCCGTGTAAGACCATATTTGGAATATGGCCTCGATGTGAGATTTCGTATAAGACCATGCTAGGGACATGGCATCGATATGATATTTCGTGTAAGACCCTATCGGGGGTGTAATGTTCATATGATACTATGTGTACGAGACTTAATAGTATTCTTTAGCAATATGAATGATTCAATATGTATGTTGAAAATTAGAAAGTATGTGGTTATACCATGAGAGGTAAAGATATGTGCCCAAAACTCATTTGAGGTGAACTCGATATATGAGGAAACCATGGTGAGTTATGTTTTAACGATGCACCCTGATTTCATATGTTATATTATTAATGCATTACGTGAATGGGAATGATTATTGTAGAAATTTATTTAAGAATGATAGTGTGTGAGGATATTCCAGGATCAACATTCGAAATAGGAAAATGTATGTGAAGAAATATTCGTGAATGTGTAATAATGGTGGGCTATGAGCGATACCACCTTATTATTTGTTAGCGATAGGCTGTGTGCGATACCATCCCCAATAGCATTAATGGTGGGCTGTGTACGTTACCACCTTATTTTTTGTTAATGATGGGCTGTGTACGATACTATCGCCAATAGTATTAATGGTTGGCTGTGTGCATTACCACCTTATTATTTGTTATCAATGGGTTGTGTGTGATACCATCATGATTAGTATTAATGGTGGGCTGCGTGCGATACCACCTCATTAATTATTGAATGGTGAGCTGTGTGCGAAGCCAACGAGTAGTTATTATTATTCCAAGGTGATATCGAGAAACTTGACTAAGTGAAATTTGCATGTGGCTTTGTGGTGATAAATACAAGGTATAAATGCAAGTAAAGATGAACAATGTTTTATGATATGAGTTTGAGACAGGTGAAAGTTTAGAATGAGTAAGCATTATGAATGATTGAATGGGTATTCATAAGCTTAAGTGAAAATCTCATTATATTGCCTTGTGGTTGAGTATAATAAATAAACGTCAATAGTTTCTTATCATTTGCATATGAATTTACTAAGTGTTATTGCCTGCTCTTCTTCCTTTCCTATCTCTTATAGGTTAACTTAACTAGCTCGAGTTGGAAACCATCGAAGATGCTTTCTGTAACATCTTAAAATTAGGGGTTCTGTATTTTGCACTATCTAATGCATGTGGCTAGCTATGCTTGTGATTTTGGTGTGTTTGGGGGTCTTGGGGGCTCAAGTTCCAGCCAGGGCTTTAGGAAAATTTTGTTTTTAGGGCACTTTACGGGGAGAGCTTGTGAAAGTAGGCCTTAAGGGTAATTATGTACGTTTGATGTCAAGAAAGGAGCTCTTGGTGGAGTGGTGTTGGCGTCACTTGTAGGAGTAAGGGGGAGTAGTTCGAATCCCATTTGCTGCACTTGGGATTTTAATTTTTGGTGTTCAATAAAAGGAGGTGGCTTTCGGCTGGGACTCACCATTGTGGTTGTAGAATGAGTCAACAAATTCAAATGGATGGACATGAGGAGCTTGGGGAGTTTGAATTGGTCAAACAATTCAAATTGGTGGATGAAGGGGACTTGGTAGAGAAAATCTAGGATCAAATCAAGGAAGTGGGGAGGTGGAGTGAGAGTTGGAACAATGTTGGAGAGGTGGAGGGGTGAATTTCGGCTATAGGGTGTGTAGCAAGGAAATTTGGCATTAGTGAGAGAAGAGCAAAACCGAACCTTTTGGTCCCTAATACTTCTTTCGTTGAACATTTTATTTTCCCTATTGCCTCTCTTATTGTCAAACCTCATCCCTTCATTTGCTTCCTTTTCTTTTCTCTTTGAAAACACTTCTTTTTGACTTTTGTGATTGCCGAAATACCATAGTGAGCCTCTCTTTCTATCATTTCTTTACTTACCTAGCTGAAACCTTGCTACTTGTCATCTCTTTCTCTCCATTTGCTCTTTCATTTGGATGTTAGCCGAACCTAAGTTGCTCACTTCCTTCACCTCTCATTTTTTCTTTCTCTCGATCTACTTATAAGTTGAAACCATTCTTGTGTCAAAAAAACCCGTATCTCTCATCTTTTGTTGAAAGCTGAAGCATCAAGAAGCATTCTTGTTGGTTTGTCGAAAGTCTCTTCTCAATCGGTTTCGTCAGTGCAAGACAACGGGTTCTCTTTTCTTATGATCTTCTCTTATCTTTTTGAAGGATCGAATCAATCATCCTCTTATTTTTCTTCTTTCTAGGCCAAATATTAGTACTCCCATCACTTTGAAGCGTGTTCATTCGTTCGTAGGAAGCCAAAACTCTTGTTAGTAGTGGCCGAATCTATGACATCTTGGTAAGTTGGTGTTGGCCGAATTTGGGTAGTGGAAACTCTTTCGATTCTTTCTCTATTTTTCGGTCGATTGTGATCATAGCCGAAATGGCTATTTTGTTCTAAATGATAGTTGCAGCTAATCTCTTCTTCTCTCCTCTTAACGTGGCATGTTAGTATCGGATCAGAATCTATAGCCAAGTCTATCTGTGTTTGGTTCATTCTTTGACCAAGGTAAGGGGTTCTCTTGATTTAAATTTATCTATTCCCTTTTCTCTTTCGTTGTCTTAACCCATTCTATTTATTAGACAACCATCGTTCTCTCTAAAAGTTCTGTACTGATCAAGATTCTCTTCTTGGATGCGAGTGCTAGTCAAACTAAGGAGGGGAGTAGACTCGTAGTCTCTGCTCCTAACTTCAATCGAAGTGCTGTGTCAGCAGTTGGAGACTTTTCCCTGGGCTGTGGTAGAGAGCCAACGTCTGTTTGGGATAGACAAATCACTTTTATTCCTGTTAGTGAGAGTGTCGACGATCTAGAGTGTCTAGTTCTTCGCATAATCAGGTGTGTAATTCTCACACCATCGTTTGTTTGTTTGATAAAGAATATGTGAACTATTTAAAAGTAGAAACATCGGTAACGGCTGTTAAGTTACCTTGAGAGGTAAAATCAAAGATGCCAGGTTAGTTACCTTCTGATTGTGTCGTGTAGATACATTATCATGAATATATGTACGCCTGGTTATATGATTTACATTGACATATGTTGCATCCATTATATTATGATTACATATTGTATGGGATTGGGATATGCTAATGATTAAAAGGGGTAGTGTTTTTTTCAGTGGTTTGGTACCACATATATTGGTGACTTGGTAACATCATTACAGTGGTTTGGTACCACATATATCGGTGACTCTGTCACACTATATCGACTTTGAACAGCATGATTATCAGCATGACTACCAATAAGGAGTGTAGCGGATGGAGGGTTGATAGTAGAAATCCCCACAGGTGTGTTAAAGTTGGACTTATGGAGCAGTGTGTAGCGGATGGAATACTAGATTGGGTTGGGTTGCATTGCATCCACTTTTTGATATGCCATAGGGCTACGGCCCAATTCAATCTATATGGGCTTCGGTTAGATATGTTACTGTGAGGGCTATGGCCCAATCTGATTCTTTGGGCTTTGGCCCAGTTATCGTGTGTAAGGGGAAATACACACTGAGTTCTTGTGACTCACCCCTCCGCTTAATTTCGCAAGTAATCCCTAGTTTGAGGATTTGGAGCCGAGGAGGACTTTGAGGTGGCCATGCATTACTTCTTTAGTAAATTTCATTTCTTTACTTTAACTTGCTTTTAATTTGGGAATATTTTATGTAATAAGGCCTCTAAGATTTTAATTTGGGGTTTTTTTAATGCGATTATTATTATATTATGAAATGTTAAACACGGAGTTTTTCCCAAAAAATATAATAAACATTTTCCTAAACATTAACAAGTGGATAACTAGCAGAATAATAACTAAACTCAGGTATTTGCTTAGAATTACAAACACTGTTTTCAAAATGTCTCATTTTAGAAAACCACTAGTTCCAGTTTCTCGTATCACGAAACCTATTCTCAACTTTTATGGTTATTCATAAAATTTTTGTAAGGAAACCTTAAAACTAAATGTAATTTTCAAATGGAAACAAAACTCAAAATTTTAAATGATCACGTAGTTTTTCAACAACTTTTCTATGTGACATACCAGATCTGGTCGTAGCGTTTAGACTAAATTTGGGGTGTTACATTTATGGTATCAGAGCCTAGATTGCAAAACTCGACTGTAGAACGGGTTCAAAAATGTTTTCCAAAATTGGGTTGAAACATGTTTTAAAAAATATATGTTTTCTGGAAGTATGGCACCTGAGTCTCGACACCAAATCAGTATACGGCAAGTCTTCTGACTATTGGTTGATTTGTGTGCAAAGATTATATTATGTTGTGATTGATGGTTTTAAAAGATTCAATTCTAGAGATTGAGACCTTTAGATATAGGTTTGCGAAAACTATTTCTAATTCCATCTTCATAAGTTATCCGTTAACAAAAAGTTAAAGATATACTAATTCATAAAATTGTAATTAGATTAAGTCGATTCCGTAATTATGAGCGCTAGAGGACGTGTATGTGGTATATGCGGTCGTGGTAGAGGCCGGGGCATTGAGGCTGGACCCTCGAATTAGGGCATGGGCTGAAAGGCGAAGTGCCAGCATCACCAATAGCAGAAGCAAGGTCTCAAGACCGATCTAGAGGGGACAATGCTTTGTCCCAAGCTATGCTTCGGTGTTGGAACGGGTTGCGGGGCAAGCATTGGATCAGTAACCAAAAATCCATCCCTAAGCGACTCTAGGCAAATGGGGCTGAGATATTTAGGGGTATTTCTAGCATGGCCCCTAACGTAGCTGAGTATTGGCTAGATGCAGTCGAGTGAATCATGGATGATCTAGACTGTACCACAGAGGAGAAGTTGAAAAGAGCATTGTCCCTCCTTCGAGGTGAGGCATACCAGTGGTGGCTCACGGTAAGGGAAGGTACTCTAGTGGATCATATTACCTGGGATTTCTTTAAGATAACATTCCAAGGAAAATATGTTGGGGCAAGATATGTGGATGCCCAGAGAAAAGCATTCCTGAATCTGGTTCAAGGCGGTAAATCTATGGCTGAATACGAGGCAGAGTTCCTACACTTGGGCTGTTATGCCTGGGGTATCATTGTGACTGACTATGATCGTTGTGTTTGGTTTGAGGATGTTCTGTGGGATGAGCTACGGGTTCTGATAGCTCCGCAGCGAGAAAGAGACTTTGCCATTCTAGTTGCGAAAGTAAAAATAGCTAAAGAGGTAAAGCGGTCTGAGAGGCAAAATTGGGATAAGGATAGGGTAGGAATAAGAGGAATTTTGGGTCGTCAAGATCTGTTGGGGGCTTTCAAAAGAGGCCTAAGTTTGAGGTCCAGGTCAAGTTACGATGCCTGTTGCTATTGGCCAGTCTCGACCGTGCTCGATGTGGGAATTTACATTCAGGGAAGTGTTGGGTAAGAAACAGAAGATGTTTCAAGTGTGGATTTATGGATCATCTGATAAGGGACTGTCCACAAGAGTTGGCTAGGGCGCAGCTGGTAAGTCAACGTTATGTACAACTAGGAAGAGGTAGGCTGTAGCCAACGAGAGGTCGTGGTCTAATCAGAGGACGGAATGGAGTTGGTCAGGGGCGTGGACCACCGAACAGAGGTGCTGGTAGTATAGGCGCAAGACAGCCAGGGCTGGTTTATGCGGCTAGACGTCGTGAGGATGGCGATGCACTAGATGTAATAACCGATACATTTTTCATACTTGATTCACCTCTTATAGCTTTGATAGATATTGGGTCTACACATTCTTATGTTGCCTGTACTGTATCTGAGACTCTAGGTATAAAATTTGAGATTGCTGCTAGGGAAATATTTGTGGTTGCCCTCTAGGACAATCTGTGGTAGTGAACAAGTTGTTTAGGAATGTGCCTTTAGAAGTTCAAGGGGTAGTGTTTTTGGCAGACTTGATGGAATTGATGTTCGGCAAGATTGACCTGATCTTAGGTATGGACTGGTTAGTTAAGCATCGGCCAAACTTGGATTGTGCTACTAAGCGCATGATATTGAAAACTTCCGAGGATGAGGAGGTGCTGGTGATAGGTGAGAGAAGGAATTATCTATCCAATGTGGTGTCTGCACTAAAGGCTGAAAGGATGGTGCGAAAAGGGTGTGAGGCATTCATAGCTTTCATCAGTGCTTTGGATGCCAAAGAGTTGTCAGTGGAGAATGTTAGAACGGTGAAGGATTTCTCAGATGTATTCCCTGAAGAACATCTGGGATTACCCTCGGATCGCGAGGTGGAATTTGGCATTGAGCTGTTGCCAGGAATGGCTCCGATGTCCATCGCCCCATATAGGATGGCACCGAAAGAGCTGATAGAACTTAAAGCTCAGATCTAGAAGCTGTTGGACTATGGATTTATCCGACCAAGTGTGTCTCCGTGGGGAGCGCCATTGTTGTTTGTTAAGAAAAAAGATGGGTCGATGTGAATTTGCATTGACTATTGTCAGTTGAACAAGTTGACGATTAAGAACAAATACCCACTACCAAGGATTGACGACTTGTTCGATCAACTAAGAGTAGCTTCGGTGTTCTCGAAGATAGATTTGAAGTTTAGGTATCATCAGCTAAAGGTCAAGGAGGCGGATATTCATAAGACTGCATTTCGAGCTCGTTATAGACACTACGAGTTTTTAGTGATGCTGTTCGAGTTAATAAATGCACCAGTCACTTTTCTGGACATGATGAAATGGGTCTTCCAACCTTATCTAGATCGGTTCGTGGTAGTATTCAAAGATGACATCCTGATGTATTCAAGAACGGAAGAAGAGCATGATTCGCATCTTCGGGTGTTTTTGCATGTTTTGAGAGAGAAGCAACTTTATGCCAAATTCAGCAAGTGTGAATTTTGGCTGAAGAAAGTTACCTTTTTAAGGCATGTTCTTCCTACCGAGGGGATTAGGGTTGATCACCAGAAGATCGAAGCTGTTCTGGACTGGAAGCCGCAAAGTCCGTAGTAGAAATTCAATGTTTTCTTGGGTTAGCTTGGTACTACAAAAGGTTGGTTGAGGGGTTTTCATTGATTGCTGCACCATTGACCAAGTTGTTGAGTGAAGGGGGTACCATTTTTTTGGCTGATAAATAGTAGGAGAGCTTTGAGAAGCTAAAGAAGATTTTGACTGAGGCACTAGTGTTGATTCAGCCTGAGGCTGGGAAGGAGTTTGTCATCTATTATGATGCATCACACAGAGGGTTAGGATGTGTGCTAATGCAAGAATGGAAAGTAGTTGCGTAAGTATCTCGGCAATTAAGACCACATGAAGTGAATTATCCCACTTGTTTCGGAGCTAGCTGCTATAGTGTTCGCCTTGAAGATTTGGAGACACTACTTGTATGGAGAAAAGTCAATTATCTACACCGACCATAAGAGTCTAAAATATCTCCTTACCTAGAAAAAGTTGAATTTAAGGCAGTGGAGATGGATTGAGTTATTGAAGGACTACGACTGTTCGATTGAGTATCATCCGGGTAAAGCTATTGTGGTGGTGGATACGTTGACCCGTAAGGTGATATCGAATTTGAGGGCGATGTTTGCTCACCTTAGTTTGTATGAAGACGGCAGTCTATTAGCGGAACTTTAGATAAAGCCGACATGGGTAAGTTAGATTAAAGAGAAGCAATTGTTGCATGAATTGTTAAGTTCTCAATTTTAGCAAGTGGAAGGTGGTGGAACAGAAATTTTGGTTTGAACAAAAAAGGGGTATTGTGTTTTCATGGAAAGGTGTGTATGCCGAAAGACTCAGAGTTGAGGCAGATCATTCTGAGAGGTGCATAGTAGCCCATACGTTATGCATCCCAGAAGGAGTAAGATATATCGAGACTTACGTGAACAGTATTGGCAGCTTGGTCTAAAACGAGAAGTTATCGAGTTTGTGAGTAGGTGCTTGACGTGTCAGTAGGTGAAGGCAGAACATCAGCTGCCTTCAGGGTTGTTGCAGTCGGTGAAGATTCCACTATGGTAGTGGGTAAGGATAACAATGGACTTTGTTAGTAGGCTGCCTCTAACGCCTACAAAGAAAGACTCAGTATGGGTGATCATCGATCGGTTAATGAAGTCCGCCCACTTCATACGAGTTCTTGTGGATTCCTCACTTCATAAGTTGGCCAAGTTATATGTGGTAGAAATCGTGAGGTTGCATGGGGTACCAGGGTCTATCATATCAGACAGGTATCCTAGGTTTACATCGTGGTTCTGGAAGGCATTGCATGAAGCTTTGGCTACGAGGCTAGATTTCAGCATAGGGTTTCATCCTCGGACTGACGGTCAGTCGGAAAGGGTAATTCAGATTCTGGAAGACATGTTAAGGAGCTGTGTAATCGACTTCAGGGGTAGTTGAGAGGATTTTCTACCATAGGCAGAATTTGCGTACAACAATACCTATCAATCCAGCATTCAGATGGTACCCTACGAAGCGTTGTCCAGTCGTAAGTGTCGTACCTCTACCCGCTGGACAAAGTTGGGGGAGCTACAGTTGTTGGGTCCAGAATTGATCTCAGAGATAGAGAAAAATGTTAAGTTGATTCGGGCTCGGTTGAAGGAAGCTTGACATCGGGTATGCTTTGAAGCGAAAAGAGATTGAATTCTCGGGGTGATCGATTTTCTAACGACATCGTGGAAGAAGGTTCTAAGGTTTGGACGAAAGGGCAAGTTGAGCCCCAGATTCATCGAGCCTTATCGAGTGTTGAAACATGTGGGACCAATGGCTTATCAGCTTGAGTTACCTCCAGAGTTAAGTCAGATACATGATGTTTTTCATGTTTCTATGTTAGGGTGTTATCGTTCGGATCTATCTCACATAGTGCCGGTGGAAGAAATTGAAGTAAGACACGATTTATCTTTTGAAGAAGAACTAGTGCAGATCTTAGATCGAGATGTCAAGGGGTTGAGAAGAAAGTCGGTTCCTTTGGTCAAGGTTTTATGGTGTAATCACAGTTCGAAAGAATCCACGTGGGAGCTAGAAGATGTGATGCGACAGCAATACCCTCATCTCTTTTGACCAGGTAAATTTCGAGGCCGAAATTTCTTTAAGGGGGTAGAACTGTAACATCCTAAAATTAGAGGTTCTGTATTTTGCACTATCTCATACATGTGGCTAGATATGCTTGTAATTTTGGTGTGTTTGGGGGTCTTGGGGGGGCTCGAGTTTGATCTAGGGCTTTAGGAAAAATTTTCTTTTTAGGGCACTTTAGGGGGAGAGCTTGTGAAAGTAGGCCTTAAGGGTAATTATGTGCGTTTGATGACAAGAAAGGAGCTCTTGGTGGAGTGGTGTTGGCGTCACTTGTAGGTGTAGGGGGAGGAGTTTGAATCCCATTTGCTGCACTTGGGAGTTTAATTTTTGGTGCTCAACAAGAAGGAGGTGGCTTTTGGCTGGGACTCTACTATGGTGGTTGTGGAATGAGTCAACAAAATCAAATGGATGGACATGACGAGTTTGGGGAGTTTGAATTGGTCAAACAATTCAAATTGGTGGATGGAGAGGACTTGGTGGAGCAAATCTAGGAGCAAATCAAGGAAGTGGGGAGGTGGAGTGAGAGTTGGCCGAATGTTGGAAAAGTGGAGGGGTGAATTTCGACTATAGGGTGTGTAGCAAGGAAAATTCGGTATTAGTGAGAGGAGAGAAAAATTGAACCTTTTGGTCATTAATTCTTCTTTTGTTGAACATTTTATTTTTTCTGTTGCCTCTTTTATTGCCAAAACCTCAACCCTTCATTTGCTTCCTTTTCTTTTCTCTTAGAAAACACTTCTTTTTGACCATTGTGATTACTGAAATACCATAGCCGAACCTATCTTTCTATCATTTCTTTTCTTACCTAGTCGAAACCTTGCTACTTCTCATCTCTTTCACTCCATTTGTTCTTTCATTTGGATGTTAGCCGAACATGAGTTGCTCACTTCCTTCACTTTTCTTTTTATCTTTCTCTTGTTCTACTCGTAAGCCAATGTCAAAATAAACCTGTATCTCTAATCTTTTGTTGAAAGCCAATGTATCAAGAAGGATCCTTGTTGGTTTGTCGAAAGTCTCTTATCAATCGGTTTCGTTTGTGCAAAGTAACAGATTCTCTTTTCTTATGATCTTCTCTTATCTTTTTGAAGGATCAAAGCAATCATCCTCTTATTTTTTTCCTTTCAGGCCGAATATTAGTACTCCCTTCACTTTGAAGTGTGTTCATTCGTTCATAGGAAGTCGGAACTCTTGTTAGGAGTGGCCGAATCTATGACATCTTGGTGAGTTAGTGTTGGCCGAATTTGGGTAATGGAAACTCTTTCGATTCTTTCTCTATTTTTCAGTCGGTTGTGATCATAGCCAAAATGGCTATTTTGTTCTTAATGATAGTTGGGGCTAATCTCTTCTTTTCTCTTCTTAATGTGGCATGTTCGCATCGGATCAGAATCTATAGCCAAGTCTATATGTGTTCGGTTCATTCTTTGACCAAGGTAAGGGGTTCTCTTGATTTCAGTTTATCTATTCCCTTTTCTCTGTCATTGCCTTAACCCAATCTCTTTATTAGACAACCATCATTCTCTCTGAAAGTTCTGTACTGATTAGAATTCTCTTCTTGGATGCAAGTGCTAGTCAAACTGAGGAAGAGAGTGGACTCGTAGTATCTGCTCCTAAGTTCAAATGACGTGCTGTGTCGGCGGTTCGAGACTTTTCAGCTAGGTTGTGGTAGAGAGCCAACGTCTGTTTGGGATAGACAAATCACTGTTATTCCCGCTAGTGAGAGTGTCGACGATCTAGAGTGTCTAGTTCTTCACGTAATCAGGTGTGTAACACTATCATTTGTTTGTTTAATGAAGAATATGTGAACTATTTAAAAGTTGAAACATCGGTAACGACTGTTGAGTTACCTTGAGAGGTAAAACTGGAGATGACAGGTTAGTTACCTTATGATTGTGTCGTGTAGATACTTTATCATTAATATATGTACGCCTGGTTATACGATTTACATTGACATATGTTGCATCCATTATATTATGATTACATATTCTATGGAATTGGGATATGCTAATGATTAAAAGGGGCAGTGTTTTCTTCAGGGGTTTGGTACAACAAATATCGATGACTTGGTCATATCATCATAGTGGCTTGGTACCACATATATCGGTGGCTCTGTCACACTATATCGACTTTGAGCAACATGATTGTTTGGATGACTGCCAATGAGGAGTGTAGCGGATGGAGGGTTGATTGTAAAAATCCCCACAGGGTGTTGAGGTTGGACTTATGGAGCTGTAACACCCCAAACTCGGTCAGCACACCACAACCGGATCTGGCATGCCACAGAGTAATAACCTTTTATAAGCGAAAGTTTGTCGGATAATTTTCCTAGGAAACCCTTTTGTAGTACGAAAAGTTTAGAAATCCTTGCTTGAAAATCTACTTATTGTTGCAAGTTTTAGAAAACATTCAAGTTATCTTTGTTATCATCTTTTAAGTGGTGTTACCCGATGGCAACGTTTTAAAAAAAAATGAGGGAGTTATAGTTTTGAAAACATTGCTTTTTACCGGTTAATTTAACAAGACCATATATCCAACATAGGTATAACATAGTCAAAATATTAGCAAATAATAGAAACCCAAAATAAAACTTAGCGGCCTTATTACAAAACCCAAAACCAAATTTAAAGAAAATTAATAAAATTGAAATAGTAACCAAAAGAAATCAAAACCCAACGAACATGCATGGCCGCCTTGAGTCCTTCCCGGCTCCGTATCCGTAATCTACTTCACATCTGCAAAAATATAAGGGAAGGGGTGAGTCACCAAGACTCAGTGTATAAATCCCCAACCCGATAGTGCAAGCACTTACACAAATCATTAGCAAATCATGCAAATCATGCAACCCATAACCTAACCATCCAATCTCCTTTAACTACCCCGTGTGGTCAAAACCACTGGTGGTCAAAACCACTGGTGACCGTAGTCACAAATATATATAAGTGTTGTCAAAACCACTGATGACCGGAGTCACAAATCAAGTGATGGGGCCAACCTATCGTGTGGTCAAAACCACTGATGACAATATCGTATTCAACATGTGGGGCCAACCCATTGTGGTACCAAACCACAGGGACGAGTCACAAATTCATATGTGGTCAAAACCACTGGTGGTCAAAACCACTGGGACTTAGTCACAATTTATAATATCAAGACGGGGCCAACCCGTCGTGTGGTCAAAACCACTGGTGACAGTCCAAAATAAACCATCCCCCTCCTCTCATCAAACCCACCATCATGTCCATATCAATCGTGGCATAAAACATATGATGATGCAAATAACATATAGCATAGCATATAAAAATAACATGATGATGTATATCAAAAATCACACGACAGAGGACTTACCCGGAATTCAAGCTCATACCCACAAGGCATATTCACCGATTTCATTGGCTATAACAGAACATAATAGACATATTATACTAATAAAGTGTGTAAGCGTTACACACCTGTTACTAACGAAATCACTAAATCCCGAAGACCCAATCTACTGCACTAGATCCCTTTTGTCCCTACATTTGGCCAAACCAAAATGAGTAATAAGGCCATTCGGCCAGACTAACAAAACCCGAAGGGTTAATGCATGGAACCCCAATCCTTACCTTAACGCTCCTTGGACATTAGCCACAACTCAAGGTATGCGAAACTGATCTCCCCCTACAATCGGCCAACTTCAACACTAAATCTCAATAGCCTTCAGCTTTTCAAAAGAATGATTGACAAGATAGATTGACATGAACCCTTACCACGGGCTAGAAGAAATCAGTTGGCAGAGAATAAACAACCCCAATCTACTGATTCAAATCTCGAAGAACCTAGGAGAAAATAGATGATTAGGAATCATGTCTACAAATACCGAATTTGACTTTTGTCCACATGTGAGTCGACAGAGAAAAGAGAAAGGAAATAACAAGGATTCGGCCAAGAACACTTACCCTCTTCAAATCTGATTAGAGAAGAACCCAAAAAAGATCTACTCTTGGTTGATATTCAGCCAAAATGACTCTAGAAGAAAGAGGGGAAATTCGGCAAAGAGTTGAATGATGAAGGGAGATGCGGCTATGGTTGATAGAAGAGAAACAAATGGGGTTCGGCTAAAGTGAAAAGAAGAGAATGGAAAAGAAAATACGGAATGGGAGAGGGAAGATTCGGCAAGGGAAGAGGATGAAGATTTTGGCACAAGGGTTTGAGAAAAAAGAAAAGGTCAAGTGGACTAAGATGGTTTCGGCTTTGAGCAAGAATGAAAAGAAGAAAAAAGAGAGAGAGAGAGATGGGGGAGAAGAAGATTCAGCCAAGCACTTTGAGAAGGAAAATAAATAAAATAAAACTAAAGGACTTAGAGGGACATTCGGCTATACCAAAAGCTCCCAAAATCGATAGCCCCCCTTGCCCACAGTCCCCCATTCGGCCAACTCTTCAAGACTCCCACTCATAGCCGACCCCCTCACCTTGCCTTGAATTCCTCTCATCCACTCATTCAAACTTGTTCCAATGAGTCCTACACCTATCACTTAAAGTTAGCCTAATCCATATCCCTCCAATAGAGTCCTACCTGAGCACACCTCTGCTTGCCTGTGGCGTCAAAAATAAATGAGCAGAAAAGGATTTTTGCAGCTCGAACCAAGGTCCTCCTTGCTCCCTGTGGCGTCATCACCCAAGCACCTTAGTGGCGCCTCCTTTGCCACTTCACCAAGGTAGTTCTTGTGTCCAAATCCGCCAATAAATTCATTTAACCCCTAATTCTTCTAGCTCCTTCTTCTTAAGTGCTAAAACAAAATTTTTAGCCATGACCCGGGACTAACCCAAGGTCATGCCTGGACGCCAAGACATATCAAACCAAAACAGCATACTTACCAACCCATGCAACTACATACAAAATGCAGAGACCCCTTTTTAAGGATGTTACAGTTCTACCCCTTAAAAATAATTTGACCTCGAAATTACGATCGATCGAAAGTGAGGTATTCTTGCGCATCACATCCTCGGGTTCCCACGTGGCCTCCTCCGTACCATGGTTTAGCCATAAAACTTTCGCCAAGGGAACTAACTTCCTACGCAAGACCTTGACATCCTGATCCAAAACCTGTACATGCGGTTCCTCCTCGAAAGACAAGTCCGAGCTCACCTCAATCTCCGTGAATCGGCACAATGTGTGACGGATCGTGATATCGCCTAAGCATCAAAACATGGAAGACGTCGTAAATCTAACTTAACTCGCGATGAGCTCAAGTGATAAGCTATCGGTCCTACTAAACTTCAATATAGTATACGGCCCGATAAACCTAGGGCTTAGCTTCCCTTTTTGCCCAAATCTCAGCACTTTATTCCATGTCGATACCTTCAGAAAAACCTTATCACCCACTGCATACTCTATATCTCTGCGTTTTAGATCGGCGTAAGACTTCTGCCTGTCTGACGCTTTCTTAAGACGAGCCCGAATCACCTTAACCTTATCTTTATTTTTTGCCACCAACTCTGGACCCAAAATCTGCTGTTCACCCAATTCTGTCCAACAGGTAGGAATACGACACTTCCGCCCATACAGTGCCTCATATGGTGCCATCTGGATACTCACTTGATAACTATTGCTATAAGCGAATTCCGCCAATGGTAGATGCTCCTCCCAACTACCACTAAAATCCAGAACACAGCCCCTTAGCATATCCTCTAAAATCTGGATTACTCTTTCAAATAGTCCATCAGATTGCGGGTGAAAAGCTGTGCTAAAATTGAACCTCATTCCGAAAGCTTAATGCAAAGCTCTCCAAAACCTTGACGTGAACCTAGGATCCCTATCCGAGATAATTGACACTAGCACTCCCTACAACCTTACTATCTCAGCCACATACAACTTAGCTAACCACGGGCGAATAATCAACCCTCACCGATCAAAATGAAATTTGATTTGGTTAGGCGGTCCACAATCACCCAGACTGAGTCCTTCTTACTAGGCGTAAGGGGTAGCCCACTGACAAAGTCCATGGTAATCCTTCCCACTTCCATTGAGGAATCTTCACCGGCTGAAGTAAACCTGACGGCAACTGATGTTCAGCTTTGACCTGCTGACACGTTAGACACTTACCCACAAATTTAGTCACTTCTTGTTTTAGCCCTGGCCACCAGAATTGCTTTTGCAAATCCCGGTACATCTTGCTACCTCCAGGATGCATAGCGTATGGGCTGCTATGTGCATCCTGAAGAATCTTTTGCCTCAACTCGACGTCTTTTAGCATACAAGCCCTCCTTTGAAAACATAACACTCCATCATGAGTCAAGCTGCAACCTTTCAAAACCCTATTCTGTACTTGTAACCTCTGAGCATTCAAACCCTCATCCACTAACTGTTTTTCCTTAATCCGTTCTACCCAAGTCGGCTTTACTTGCAATTCCGCCAACAAACTCCCATCGTCATACAGATTAAGGTGAGCAAACATCGCTCGCAAGTATGCTACCACCTTACGGCTCAACGCATCAGCCACTACGTTAGCCTTACCCGGATGGTATTCAATCGAACAGTCGTAATCTTTCAACAACTCAATCCACCTTCGCTGTCTCAAATTTAAATCCTTCTGCGTCAAAAGATACTTCAGACTCTTGTGGTCCGTGTAGACTATCGACTTTTCCCCGTACAAATAATGCCTCCAAATCTTCAATGCAAAAACCACCATAGCCAACTCCAAGTCATGCATCGGGTAGTTACCCTCATGCGGTCTCAGCTGTCGAGACGCGTACGCCACTACTTTCCCTTCTTGCATCAGCACATATCCCAAGCCAGTATGTGATGCATCACCGTAGACCGTGAATACCTTTCCTGGCTCAGGCTGTACTAGAACCGAAGCTTTCATCAAAATCTTCCTCAACTTGTCAAAACTTTCCTATTGTTTCTCCGACCACACAGATGGAACTCCTTTCCTTAATAATTTGGTCAACGGCACCGCAATCAGAGAAAATCCTTCCATAAAACTCTGGTAATGCCCCACCAGACCTAGAAAACTTCAAATTTCTGCAATTGACCTAGGTAGTTTCCAATCTAACACTCTCTCAATCTTACGAGGGTCCACTCTAATCCCTTGAGCGGATACTACATGACCTAAGAAAGTCACTTCCCTAAGCCAGAACTCGCACTTACTGAATTTGGCAAATAACTGCTTCTCCTTAGAATTTGCAAAACCACCCGCAAGTGCATATCATGATCCTCCTCCGTCCTTGAGTACACCAATATGTCGTCTATAAATACTACAACAAACTGGTCCAAGTACTGCTAGAACACTCGATTCATCAAGTCCATGAATGCTATCAGTGCATTGGCTAACCTGAACAGCATCACCAAAAACTCGTAATGCCCATACTGAGTATGGAATGTCATCTTATGAACATCAGCCTCCTTCACTTTAAGTTGATGGTACCCCGACCTGAGATCTATCTTCGAGAAAATCGATGCACCCTTAAGTTGATCAAACAAGTCGCCAATCCTTGGCAACGGATACTTGTTTTTGATCATCAACTTGTTCAGCTGGCGGTAATCTATACACATCCGCATTGTACCATCTTTTTTCTTAACAAAGAGAACGGGTGCTCGCCAAGGAGATATACTTGGTCGAATGAAACCTCGGTCCAACAACTCTTGGATTTGATCCTTCAGCTCCACCAATTCCTTTGGCGCCATTCTATATGGGGCTATAGACACTGGCACAATTTCGGGTAACAAATCTATACCAAATTCTACTTCCCAATCCGGAGGCAGACCCGGTAGTTCTTCAGGGAATACGTCAGCAAATTCCTTTACTGTTCAGACATTCTCCACTGCTGACTCATTGGCCTCCACGGCACACACCCAAACCAGAAATGCCTCACAACCCTTCCTGACCATTTTCTTTGCCTTCAATGCGGAGACCACATTGGATAAGTAATCTTTCCTATTACCTATCATCACCACCTCCTCACCTTCCATTGTCCTCAACACCATGTGCTTAGCCGTGTAATCCAAACTGGCTTGGTACTTCACCAGCCAATCCATCCCGAGAATCAAATCGAACTCCCTAAATGACAGTTACATCAAATTCGCCAAGAACATGACCCCTTGAAGTTCTAGAGGTACATCCCTATATAGTTTACTTACTTCTACAGAGTGACCTAAAGGGCTTATCACAATCATCTTCCTAGAAGTAATCTCAGAGTCTAAGTTCATAGTTTCCACTATGCTACTGGCTACATACGAGTGCGTCGAACCCACATCTATCAAAGCATTATAAGGAAATCTGAAGATTAAAAACGTACCGGTTATGACGTCTGGTGCGTCACCCTCCTCTCGACGCCTCATTACATAGACCAGTCTAGGCTGTCTAGCCTATGTACCACCTGCACCTCTGTCTGGTGCTTCATGGCCTCTACTAGAGCCATTACCTCCCCTACCAGCACCACGGCCCCTCTCTGCTGACGACCATCCCTCATATTCTAAGTACGATTCTGATCCCCAGACTGCAACCTAGCTGACCTCTGTAGACAATCCCTCACCCGGTGCCCCATCGATCCACACTCAAAGCATCCCCTATTTCCAGTCCAACATTCCCCCGTGTGAGACTTCCTACATCAAGCACATCGTGGTGGCCCTCGATATCGGCGTGATGAGCCTAGTAGCTTGATTTGGCCTACTATATCTAACCCATTTCTGCTGATTCGAGAGAACCAAATGATCCAAAATTCCTTTTACTCCATCCCCATTCCTAATTTCGTCTTACCGATTGTTTCACTTTCTTAGTAACTTTGGCCTTTTCCACTAAGACCGCAAATTCTCTCTCCTACTGTGAAGCAATCAGCAACCTCAGATCATCCCTTAACCCGCCCTCGAACCTGACGCATCGTTCATGCTGTGTTGCTATGATACCCCGAACATATCGGCTCAACCTTAAAAATTTTGCCTCGTATTCTGATACGGACTTACTCCCTGAACCAGCCTCAGGAATGCCTTCCTCTGCGCATCAATGTAACTGGTCCCGACATACTTCTTCTGATAAGCTGCCTTGAAATAATCCCAAGTGAGATCATCCGTTGCAGCCCCATCCCGAACCGTGAGCCACCACTGATATGACTCATCTCGAAGAAGCAACACTACTCCTTTTAACTTTTCCTCAGCTGTTAGATCAAAATCATCCATGATTCGTTCTGTCACTTCCAACCAATACTCAACTGTATTGGGCACCACACCAAACACACCTCGAAATACTTCAGCTCTATTGGTTCGGAGTAGCTCAGATACAGATTTCTGAGCTCTCGTACCCCCACTTGCTCTAGCCACTCTCTCAAGCACTCACAGCATCGCCTGCGACACTACATCATCGCCTGTCTGATCCTGGTACTTAACGCCAGCAGCTAGTGGTGGTGGTATCTCGTTTTCTAACCCTTGTCCAGACCTAATCGGTTCCGATACGATCATTCTACATCGACCGCGTCCTCGCACATTACGACCACGTCCCCTAGTACTCATGTCTATAATCGCGATTTATCTGCTTAAGATATTTTTTTATGAATTAGCTTCTGTTCCACTAATTACCCACGGATAAGTTTTATGTGAAGTAGTTTGGTAGTGGTTCTTTCGATCATCACAAAGTTTTCCTTTCCAATCTTCTACCTTTATTCCACGTTAGGGGTATTCTCGTCATTTCACTACCTGGGGTATTTTCGTAATTTAACCTATTGGGGTATTTTTAGTAATAAAATAGGGTTAATTCGAGAACCTTTACAAATAGTAGATATTTCAAAAATTCTAGAAATTAGGGGTATTTTGGTAATTTCATAAACCAGGGATATTTTCATAATTTTTCCCAAAATACGGTTCCAGGTGATTTTACAAAATAAGGGTGTTTTGAAAATTTTCACTTCAAGGGTACTTCGTCAATTTTCCATACTGAGGGTATTCTGGAAATTTTTACAAGTCAGGGATAATTTGGTCATTTTCCAGATCAGGGGTATTTTGGTCATTTTCAAATCAGGGGTATTTTGGTCATTTCTTAAATCAAGATTCTTGTGGTAATTTGAAATCAAGGTTTAATTTTAGAGTGTTACAAAGCAGGATGGTTTGGTCCTTTCGGGTTTTAATTATTAAATTCGGCCTATGAATAAGTCGTCTTAGCTAGGGTGAACCGTCACTACGCACTGGTAGGATTCGAGTAAAGAGGAGATGAGTCACTAGGACTGCTTAAATACCAAGCTCCCTTGAATCCATTCCTAGACATGCGAACAACGGTTTCCATACCCTTAACTCAGCGACGAACTCACAAGTTTGTTTAGTGGATCTTTAAGTCTTATGTAATTTGTGTTGGAGTAAGCTATTCCTAGGGTTCAATAACTCCTAATCTACTATTCTACGACCCCAAAATTCCCATTTTCCCCACATATAATTCACACAACAGTTAGGGATACTTACATGGGAGGATTGGTGCCAGACACTCGGTGCCATGCTGTTCAACCCATGTACCTTTTCCATAAAACTTTTCAAGACCTTACTTTAAAACATTTTGGGCCTCGGGCCCACAGCCGAGCTTTTGAACTTGACTCTGATACCAAAATTGTAACACCCCAAACCCGGTCAGCACACCACAATCGGATCTGGCATGCCACAGAGTAATAACCTTTTAAAAGTGAAAGTTTGTCGGATAATTTTCTTAGGAAACCCTTTTGTAGTACGAAAAGTTTAGAAATCCTTGCTTGAAAATCTACTTATTGTTGCAAGTTTTAGAAAACATTCAAGTTATCTTTGTTATCATATTTTAAGTGGTGTTACACGATGGCAACGTTTTAAAAAAAAATAAGGGAGTTATAGTTTTGAAAACACTACTTTTTACTGGTTAATTTAACAAGACCATATATCCAACATAGGTATAACATAGTCAAAATATTACCAAATAATAGAAACCCAAAATAAAACTTAGCGCCCTTATTACAAAACCCAAAACCAAATTTAAAGACAATTAATAAAATTGAAATAGTAACCAAAAGAAATTAAAACCCAACGAACATGCATGGCCGCCTCGAGTCCTTCCCGGCTCCGTATCCTAATCTATGCCACATCTGCAAAAATATAAGGGAAGTGGTGAGTCACCAAGACTCAGTGTATAAATCCCCAACCCGATAGTGCAAGCACTTACACAAATCATTAGCAAATCATGCAAATCATGCAACCCATAACATAACCATCCAATCTCCTTTAACTACCCTGTGTGGTCAAAACCACTGGTGGTCAAAACCACTGGTGACCGTAGTCACAAATATATATAAGTTTGGTCAAAACCACTGATGACCAGAGTCACAAATCAAGTGATGGGGCCAACCCTTCATTTGGTCAAAACCACTGATGACAATCCCGTATTCAATATGTGGGGCCAACCCACTGTGGTACCAAACCACTGGGACGAGTCACAAATTCATATGTGGTCAAAACCACTAGTGGTCAAAACCACTGGGACTTAGTCACAATTTATAATATCAAGACAGGGCCAACCCGTCATGTGGTCAAAACCACTGGTGACAGTCCAAAATAAATCATCCCCCTCCTCTCATCAAACCCACCATCATGTCCATATCAATCGTGGCATAAAACATATGATGATGCAAATAACGTATAGCATAGCATATAACAATAACATGATGATGTATATCAAAAATCACACGACAGGGGACTTACACGAAATTCAAGCTCATACCCACAAGGCATATTCACCGATTTCATTGGCTATAACAGAACATAATAGACATATTATACTAATAAAGTGTGTAAGTGTTACACATCTGGTACTAACAAAGTCACTAAATCCCGAAGACCCGATCTACTGTACTAGATCCCTTTTGTTCCTACATTCGGCGAAACCAAAATCAATATAAGGCCATTCGGCCAAACTAAAAAAAACCCGAAGGGTTAATGCATGGAACCCCAATCCTTACCTTAACGCTCCTCGGACATGAGCTACAACTCAAGGTATGCGAAACTGATCTCCCCAACAATCGGCCAACATCAACACTAAATCTCAATAGCCTTCGACTTTTCAAAAGAATGATTGACAGGATAAATTATCATGAACCCTGACCATAGACTAGAAGAAATCGGTTGGCAGGGAATAAACAACCCCGATCTATTGCTTCAAATCCCAAAGAACCTAGGAGAAATTAATTTTCACAGATGATTAGGAATCATGTCCATAAATGCCAAAATTTGGCTTTTGTCCCCATGTGAGTCGTCAGAGAAAAGAGAAAGGAAATAATAGAGATTCACCAAGAACACTTACCCTCTTCAAATCTGATTAGAGAAGAACCCGTAAAAGATCTACTCTTGGTTGATAATCAGCCAAAATGACACTAGAAGAAAGAGGGGAAATTTGGCAAAGAGTTGAGTGATGAAGGGAGATTTGGCTATGGTTGACAGAAGAGAAACAAATGGGGTTCGGCTAAAGTGAAAATAAGAGAATGGAAAAGAAAATAAGGAATGGACGAGGGAAGATTGACAAGGGAAGAGGATAAAGATTTCGGCACAAGGGTTTGAGAAAAAGAAAAGGTGAAGTGTACTAAGATGGTTTCGACTTTGAGCAAGAATGAAAAGAAGGAAAAGAGAGAGAGATGATGGGGGAGAAGAAGATTCGGCCAAGCACTTTGAGAAGGAAAAGAAATAAAATAAAACTAAAGGACTTAGAGGGACATTCGGCTATACCAAAAGCTCCCCGAAATCGATAGCCCCTTGCCCATAGTCCCCCATTCGACCAACTCTTCAACACTCCCACGCATAGCCACCCCCCTCACCTTGCCTTGAATTCCTCTCATCCACTCATTCAAACTTGTTTGAATGAGTCCTACACCTATCACTTAAAGTTAGCCTAATCCATATCCCTCCAATAGATTCCTACCTGAGCACACCTCTGCTTGCCTGTGGCATCAAAAATAAATGAGAAGAAAGGGATTTCTGCAGCATGAACCAAGGTCCTCCTTACTTCCTATGGCGTCATCACCCAAGCACCTTAGTGGCGCCTCCTTTGCCACTTCACCAAGGTAGTTTTTGTGTCCAAATCTGCCAACAAATTCTTTTAACCCCTAATTCTTCTAGCTCCTTCTTCTTAAGTGCTAAAACAAAATTTTTAGCCATGACCTAGGACTAACCCAAGGTCATGCCTAGACCCTAAGACATATCAAACCAACACAGCATACTTACCAACCCATGCAACCACATGCAAAATATAGAGACCCCTTTTTAAGGATGTTACAAGAGCGGTGTGTAGCGGATGGAATACTAGGTTGGGTTGGGTTGCATTGCATCCACTTTTTGATATGCCATAGGGCTACGGCCCAATTCGATCTATATGGGCGTCGACCAAATATGTTATTGTGAGGTCTATGGCCCAATTTGGTTCTGTGGGCTTAGGCCCAATTATTGTGTGCAAGGGAAATACACATTGAGTACTTGTGACTCACCCTTCTGCTTCATTTCAGGTAATCCCTAGTTTAAGGATTTCGAGCCGAGGAGGACCCTGAGGTGGCCATGCACTATCGTAAATTTTGTTTCTTTACTTTAACTTACTTTTAATTTGGGAATATTTTATATAATAAGGCCTCCAGATTTTAATTTGAGTTTTTATTTTAATGCGGTTATTATATTATGAAATGTTAAACATGGAGTTTTCCCCAAAAAATATAATAAACATTTTCCAAAACATTAACAAGCGGATAACTAGTAGAATAATAACTAAACTCGGGTATTTACTTAGAAATACAAATGCTATTTTCAAAATGTCTCGTTTTAGAATACCACTAGTTTCGGTTTCTCGTATCACGAAATATGTTCTCGACTTTTATGGTTATTCATAAAAATTTTGTAAGGAAACCTTAAAACTAAATGTGATTTTCAAATGGAAACAAAACTTGAAATTTTAAACGATCACGTAGTTTTTTAACAACCTTTCCACGTGACATACTAGATTCGGTCATAGTGTTTAGACTGAGTTTGGGATGTTACACTTTCACACTATCGAGCAGTCACTCAGGTATAAGGTTTCAAGTCTTCTTGTGATATGGCATGTATAGGGATCTTATTTTGGTTGAATTAAGTCATAGTTAAAGTAGCCAAATGTGTTGGCCTAAAAGAGTTTATGTTTTGGTTGTGTATAGACATGGATGACAGCTCATGTTGATTGTAGTGGTGCTAGTAATAGTTCTCCCTCTTATATGAGAAGATAGTTTGATTTTCATGATTCAAATGTGATAATTCAAGAGTTATAATTTATGATTTGAAAATGTTATGTAATGATGTGTGGATGTGCGCAAGTGAGGGTGGCTAATTGGCTTGGAAAAGAGCCTTAAATTAGTCCACACGGCCAGTCCCATGGGTGTGTGACTTGGTCGTGTGTCCCCTACATGTTAATCTTACAAGTCAGTGTCGTCCACGGGCTAGACACACGGGCGTGTGCCTAGGCCAGGTGACCTTTATGAATTTGCTGACGTCACAAATAGAATACCCAAGTTTTACACATCTAGGCCGTGTGGAGCACACAGACGAAGCACACGAGCGTGTGTCAGGGCATGTGAAAACCCCTGCAGGTTCAAAAAGAAAATAATTCTACACGGGCATGGAACACGGGTATGTGATATGTTACACGGGTGTGTGGCCCAGTTTTATGTCAAAGTTTTCTATGTTTTTAAAAGTTCAGTTTGGTCCCGAAGCATCCCAAGTATATGTAAAGGGTCTCATAGACCCATGATAGGGACGTTACAATTGTAAATAATAAAAAGTTTTAAATTTGAACAAATTTTATAGCCCAAAGTTGAATGCTTAAGCAGGTCAAGTCTAGTAATGCCTCGTGCCCAGTTCTGAAGTTAAATATGGGTAAGGGGTGTTACAGCATTGTTTGATATTTATTTTTGTTTGTTTTTATTTCATAATATTTAGTTGTTACAAACTTGTTTTCTTTTTGTCATTATTTTCACATTTTATTTTAGGTGTTGTATGTCCTGAAGCAATTCAGAGTTTATTGCCAATTTTGATCAAGAAATTGAAAGAACCATTTGGAGGAGACTTCGAGAAAAATGGAATACAACTTTGCCAAAAAACAATGCAATCATATCCTCGATGTAGAACCAAATGCTAATGGCCCACCGTTGCAGTAAGATGCTCAAATACAAAATAGGCCTATACAAGATTTTGTAGTACCTGTCTTGGATGACTTAGAAATGGGAGTTGGTACGCCAGCAACCTAAGCTGGAAATTTTGAAGTGAAGCCAGTAATGTTCCAATTGCTAAATTCTAATATGCAATATGCTGGACTACCACATGAAGATGCATGAGAACATCTGAAATCATTTTTATTGATTTGTGCTTCCTTTAGTCAACAAGGAGTTCCTGGCGATGCTTTGAAGATGCAGTTATTTCCTTATTCCTTGCAGGGAGGAGCTCGTACTTGGTTCCTTGGGTTACCTATCGGATCAATTACTTCTTAGAATGTACTGGCAACACAGTTTGTTTTGCGATTTAACCTACTGACAATGAATGCTTATCTTCGAAATTATATTACAGCTTATCACTAGTTGGATGATGAGAATCTTCACGCTGCTTAGGAACGTCATAAATCTTTGCTTCAACATTGCCCCATGCACGACATTCAATAGGAAACACAAATTGAGATTTTTTATAATGGGCTGAATTCACACATAAGGAATCTTGTTGACTCATCAACAAATGGTCCTTTGCTGGATTGTGCTTATAATGATGCTATTGGAATTCTTGAGAGAATTTCTCAAAAAGATTATCAATATCCTATCTCTAGAGCTACACAAGTAGAACCTACTCTGGGAGTTATTGAATTGGATGCAGTATCTTCACTTAGTGCTCAAGTTTCTTCTCTTGCAAATATGGTAAAAAATATGCAAGGAACTAGTGACATTGCACCTATACTATAACACCTCATCGGTATCCATCATCGGAATAGGGTTATGAAGTATTACTGGACTTATTACACAATCAAACATACAATTCTCAAACAATTATCAAATTCAAATACAATTCATTCATAATCATTCATCAAGTCCCTAATACGAGCCTATGAGGCCCAAACCATGCCTTAGAAGTGGTTCGAGACTAAATCAATATCTCAGGAAATTTTTAGAAATCTTAGAAAATTTTTCAATATACCGGGCACACACACCAGTGTGGCCATGTCGTGTGGACATTCGAAATGGGATCACATGGCCGTGTCGTGTCCAACCCTGTGTAACTCCCTGGCTTGAGTCACACCGCCACCTATAACATCTCGAGTTTGGGTCTAGTCAGAATAGTGGTTTCGAGACCACAAATTTGAAGTAGAAATATTTGTTTTATGATTTTTTTAAGGTCCATACGTGTGAAAGTTTCATGAAAAAATTTTGTGAATAGGTGTCTAATTTGACTTTTTGGACTGAATTACAAAAGTTGCAAAATATGATATTCTAGTAGCTTTAAGTATGAAATAGCTTTGAATTATTAATTATATGTCCTTAAATAGCAATTTGATCAATTTCTATATTTTTGGACAAAAATGGGCATGAATAGGAAAATTTTGAAAGGAAAGCCTTAAGGGCATTTTTGTCAATTGGTTAATAAAAGAATTAAAAGGGAAAATAAGTCACAAATCTTGTTCATCCTCTCCATGCTTGGCTGAAATTCTCAAGAACACCTTAGCTAGGGTTTCTTCAACTTTCAAGCTTGATAGCAAGTGCATCCTAGCCCCGTTTTTTTTTTTTGTTCTTTATGTTTTTGAAGTTGTTATCAAACGATCTACATATTTCTACCATGTATTTGAGCTAGGGTTCATGTTTAAAAATCTACTCATGTGTGAAATGCATGTATTTTGATGTTTCATGGTAGATTATGAAAGTTTGATGTGTGTTTAATATCTTTTACTAAGTATTTTTACGGAAATGCATAAAAAGGACTTATTTGTAAAAGATGTAAAATGAGTAATAAGATGCATGTTTTAATTAGAAATGTGGACTCATATGAGTATGTGTTAGGTTCGGCTAGAGTTGGGTAAAAAAAAATGGACACATTTAATTTTACGATCTTGGGGACTAATTTGTAAATATGTGAATGTTTAAGGGCAAAATTGAATTTTTCCAAATTATGAATTTTGGACTGATTTGAACAATGTGATAATTAAATGAGCTAAATTTTCTATTATAGATCAAGAAAAATGGAGTCCGGACCTAGGTTGGGGAAAGAACAAGATTTCGAACTAAATTGAATTAGTTGACCATATTTTGTACCAAGGTAAGTTTGTGTGTAAATAATGCAACATCATATTATGCATTTAATATTTGATATTGCATGATTTGTTTATTTATTATTATGAGTACATTCGACGAAGATTCGATGTGGTAAAACTCCCGGTTAAACCTTAGGAATAGATAGAATACAAATGTCATGACATTAGGGTTATGTGTGATTTCATGTAAGACCATATCTGAGATATGGCATCGATATGTGATTTCGTGTAAGACCATGTCTGGGACATGGCATCGATATGAGACATTGTGTAAGACCATAGCTAGGCTATCGACATTGATATGTGATCCCATGTAAAGACTATATCTGCGATATGCCATTGGCATCTTACTATGTATATGAGGTTTCCCGGGTATCCTTTAGTATTCCAAGTGGTTCATCAAGTAATTTAAAGATTAGATCAATAATATGAAAGAATATGATTATGCTTATTAAGTGGTATAGGTGCGTACGCAAAACTCATGAGAAATGAGCTCGAATTATGATGCATTTTTGGTAAGAATGCAAATGAGTAAGTTATGCCTATGATCATTTGATGGTTATGTGCAAATTTAAAATATGCTATGAGTATGCTACTACATGTTTAATGTTGCTTATTATTTAGATAGAAACTTACTAAGCTCTAAGCTTACCCCCTTCCTTTCAATTTCCTATGGTGTCGCCAAGCCAACTTGGGGATCGAAGGATGTCGGATCGATTCACACTATCAAACTAATCTTTTGGGTATAGTGAATTCAAGTATTTTGAGTATGGCACTTATAGGGACGTGGTCTTTTTGTTATATGTCATATTGGTTAGCCAAATGTGTTGGCTTATGATGATAGTTGATTCATTTTGTATAAGGCCATGGGATGTGGCTCATATCGATTATTTGGATGTAAACCTATTCATATATGCATGCATGTGCCAATGTCATTATGATTTGGTCTATGGTTATTTAGTGTTGAAGTGATGATGTGTTGCATGAGATTATGGATGTTTAATAATGGTCAAACACTTAGTTATGCAATGTTAAGGGTCTAGAAGTTATGTATATGCTTGGATTGGTGTGGTTTTGATGTTTTTATAGGTTGGTGTAAGTTTGGGTGGCAAAAAGGCTTGGTAAGTAGCCTTATTTTATCCACCTGAGTAGACAAACGGGTGTGCGTCTAGGCTGTGTGTGACACACGGCTCGCCCCATAGGCGTGTGTTATGTTCGTGTGTCCACTGCATCCTAATTAATGCAAAACAGAATGCCCAGTAGTAAACACATGTCCACGAGACACGACCATGTGTCTCGGCCGTGTGAGAGACACTATAACACCTCAAACTCGACCCAGAAATTAGGCCCGAATCTGGCGTGTCACATTAAAGTGTTTTTTGAAAACCATGTTTTCATTGAAAACCTTCCTTAATATTTAAAAGCTAAAGTCTCAGTTTGTGTTCGTTCAATTTCAAAACGTTGTTCATTGAAAAGTTAATCACTTTTAAAAACGTTATTAACCTCGCTAAAAATCTCTTTTTGTTGCGGAAGCTAATTTAAGGTAAAAAAGTTTAAAGCGTATGTTTATAAAACAATAATTGGGTTGAAAACTCATTTACGTCTAATAAATATAAAACGTAACAAAATCCCAAAATCAAAATTAAATCCTGAGAGGCCTTATTATTGAAATTAAAACAAAAAATAAAAAATTCCAATAAAAAGTCTACAGCAGAGCATCAACAATCGTGTGGCCACCTCTGAGTCCCTCACAGCATCGATCCTCCTAACATTGGGAATTACCTGAACAGTTAAAAATGGGGTGAGTTTACAAAAACTTAGTATGTAATCCCCTTACTAGAGTAACCGTCAGTATATAGAAATAGAAAGCGAAACAGTCTAGGCCAAAGCCCTTTAATAGTAACAATACAGTCTAGTTCAGAGCATACGTGGGCCAAAACCCACTACAATATCATTTGGGTCACAGCCCATAACAAAATCAATTGGGCCTAGCCTAAACCAGTAACAGAACAAGTGGCCTAAGTCTAGTATAGTGACAAATCTCATAAATAGAGGATGCATCCCACCCCGATCTAGCCAACACACCACCCTTACCAACCCTACACTCTTGTGGGGATAAAATCGACCCACCAAGCCAACACACCAAGCTTAGCACCGGTTGCGGCACTAAGTCAACAGAACGGCTCGGTGCTGTGAACTGAATGACTAAAAAGCCATAAATACACAGGAATGCTGCCAGCTAACAGAACGGCTAAAAGCCATAAACAGAATGGTTATAAACCATAATCAGGATGGCACATAGCCATAATCAGGATGGCACAAAGCTATCGACAATTGTAATAAGTTTGGCACATAGCCATCAACGATGATAATATAATCGGCACACAGCCACGTGTAATTATGATCGACACAGAGTCATCAATATATAAGCTAGGCACATAGCCATGAGTAAATACGATTCGCACAAAGTCATAATCAAGATGGCATAGAGCCATAATTAGATTACACCATCCATCGGTCCACAGTCGTCTCATGCAACCTCTGCGACCTTAACAGATCAATCTTGATCCACAGTCATCTCATGCGACCCGTGTGACCCTATCAGAACTTTCTACGTATCAATGTCCCAACCCCATGCAATATGTCGTGTATGTCATGCTCAATCATTACATGTGTATGCAAAATGGCCATGCTCAGTAATAGTCCTTTAAACATATATTAAATGCATATCAGTCATACGATCACAGTCAAATAGTGAAATTCATAGTCTAAGTTAGTCATTTACCCACAAGGGAAAATAGTCATTTTATCCTATAAGGGTATTTCAGTGGTAATTCTACCCTATAGAGGTATTTCGATAATTCTACAAATCGAGGGTATTTCGGTAATTTTACAATCTGGGGGTATTTCGGTAATTTCACAAATTGAGGGTATTTCGATAATTTTGCAAATTAAGGGTATTTCAATAATTTCTCAAATCAGGGATATTTTGATAATTTCACAAATCGAAGGTATTTCGATATTTTTATAACTCGAAGGTATTTTGGTAATTTTACAAATTGAGGGTATTTTGATAATTTTACAAATCGGGGGTATTTTAGTAATTTCATAAATCTAGGGTATTTTGATAATTTTACAAATCGGGCTATTTTGGTAATTTCACAAATTGAGGGTATTTCGATAATTTTACAAATCGAGGGTATTTTAGTAATTTTTCAAATCGAGGGTATTTCAGTAATTTCACAAATCGAGGGTATTTCGATAATTTTACAAATTGGTGGTCTTAGCAACCCAATAGAAGGTCCACCGTTGCCTTGAGCGACTTAAGTAACCTAAACGGTCACAATGGTGTAAATGGGCCTAAGGCCCATTACTCGGCCCAAGTGGGCCCACACACTCGTGTGGCCTATTTAGCCTAGAAACATCCACAGTTATGCAAATGTCATAGTCCAAACAACGCTTACCACATCACATACATTTTATCCGTGTGGGCTCACACGACCCATTTTGGCCCAACGAGGCCCATAACAGCCCAAGACCACGAGAGCACTCGTGGTGGCCTCTACAGACTAATGCCCATGTTTGTGGGCTCGGTTCACCACACATGCAATCGCACACTCATGTGGCATCACTCGCCGATGCTTCGACTTTTCGACATTTTATCGATCTACGATCAGAAATAGTGTGATTACACACACTCTATCGGCTTTCTCGCCAACTATCAAATACAGGGTACTGTTACACACCTGATCACGTCGAGTACTAAGAACTCACGATCGCCAGAACCTATATTCAAACATAACATTCAGTTAATCACTAAATAAATAATGTTAAGAAAAAATCTTAGCAACCACCTATCCGAGAGATCGATACCACATGCCTTGACTAGATTGGTCGATTGTGATTTGCCTAGTTAATCCAAAGTTTGATGCAGCCGCCCTTCCACATCCTGGCGAAAAATCCTGAACGGCCGACACCTTACACTGCTTCAACCTAGGAGTTGAGGCTACACTCTCAAACACAGCTGGTACTTTTGCCATCACTTTACTACTAGAATTCTCTTTACCCATCGAGAGTTCTTGATTAAATAACAAAAGAGTTTCTATTGCTTCTGAAATGCTTGCACCCCGTCACTTCTTGTAGAAATCTATTAATTCCTTAGACCCTTGCAAGATCAAAACAACAGCAATTGCAGAGCACTGAAATAGTCGGCCAATAATAGGGAGAGAAACATAATATTCGTCCAAAATAGCAATAAGTAGAAGGGATTATCGAAAGAATGAAACCGAGGGAAAAGGGAAAAGTTAAGGAGAAGAGAAGAAAAACAAGGTTATTGACTACCAATGCATTTGGTTTCCACAGTTAAAAGAAAATAGAAAAAGAAGACAGTGCGAGGGAAAAATGATAAAGTTTTTGACCACTTAAGAAAAGAGGAAAACACAAAGTCGAAGAGGTAAAAACTCAAAATAGCAAAGCACCGAAATTGACCTACAAGATTCGGCCACCACTTGCAAATAGGAGAAAAGAAATCCCTTCCAATCACTTACAATTGTCGAAAATGCACAAAATGACCCCCTAGCTGAATATGCACATACCAGCTACCAAATTCGGCTACAACTTCTCCCATTTTCAAATTCATTAAAGATCTCCCCCAATCCTTCCACTAAATTCTCTCCTTGATTTCCTCCAACTCCCCATTCAAATTCAATTCAAATTCTTATGACCAATTCAACCACAGAGTTCCAGTCTAGTTCCAACACCTCTCCAGCTCAAGCAGCAAAATAAACATACAATTGCGCTCCTTGCCACACATGTAGCGCCACCTTGCCACTAGATCGCCCACTCTCTTTGTGTCACATTTTACCTTCAATAAATTAAAAGGTCTAAAGGCCAAAGTCCAGGTTACTTTAAAAGAAAAACATAAACAAATTGCAAGAGTCAATACTTGAACCCAGGCTCTCTTGCAGCCTTAATGACGCCACAACTACTAGACCACATGCTTCCTTGTGTCATTTTTTTAACACAATAATTTAAAAGTCCTACATCCAAGCATCCAAGGTTTTATCAACTTAAAATCAAAATTTTTGCTAAAGCCCAGGTTTGAACCCAGGACTTCTCCAACACTTTTTAGGACCCTTAATCACTGAAGCAGACATTCAATTATGTTATTCACTTGTACAACTAAGTTCCAATCCCTCCGATACACGAAACCTATTTCTTTTAGAACTAAAATTTAGGGCGTTATAGACACGACCATAGGACATGGACGTGTGCCCCGGGCGTGTGACTACCATTTATTGCTGACGTCATAAACAAAATGTCCTCTATTTTAGACACGGCCTGAAGCACGAGCATGTGATATGCCACATGGGTGTGTCCCTTCGCCCACACGGGCGTGTGGATCTTTTTGATGAAAATTTTCTAAGTTTTCCCAAAAGTTTCTAAAGTTTTGGGTTTAGTCTTGAACCCTCCTAATGTATGTTTTGGGCCTCGTAGGCTCGTATTATGGATGATATGTATGTTTTTAAAAATTTTTAAATTTGAATGGAAATTCATGTCTCGATTTTGTATGATTGTTTGCGTATAAGTTTGGTAATGCCTCGTGTACTATTTTGGCATCGAATAAGAGTAAAAAGTATTACATTTAGTGGTCTCAGAGCTACGGTTTAGTTGATTCTCAAACTAACATAGCATGTGTACAAGCCTAGCTATACATGCCATGAATGAATTATGATAGTGTGACAATTCTTGAACTTTTAAATTGTGTTTTCATATAGTAATGGATCCCGATAGAGCTATGGCAGATGAAGTCAAAAGTAATGCACCGGCTCCCGCTCAGAGGGCAGCGCCGTCTAGTAGTAGACCCCCTATAGTTAGTCAAGGAGAAGGAGGCAGGGAAGTCTTTTTCAATATGATGAATGCATGGTATATGGAGTTCGTTCAACGAGCTCGAACGCTCAACCCCTTTACCCCCACCTATTCCTCAGCCTATTCTTATAGCACCTTAAGGGATGGACTTCATGAAATTGAATAGACCTCCAGTTGATAGGATTCAAAAATAAGGAGCCGAAGAGTTCTGAGCTAATATAGATTATGATCCCGAAAGGGCAGAGTTCTGGCTTGATAATACCATTAGGTTATTTGATGAGTTATCATGCACACCTGATGAATGTATGAAATGTGTTGTATCACTCCAAAGAGACTCGTCTTATCAGTGGTGGAACACCCTTGTGTCAGTTGTACCAAGGGAGAGAGTTAATTGGGAATTTTTCCAAGAAGAGTTCCGTAAGAAGTACATTAGCCAAAGGTTTATCGATTAGAAACGAAAAGAATTCCTTGAGTTGAAATAGGGTCGAATAACGGTAATGGAGTATGACGTGAGTTTGTGAGACTGAGCAAATACGCTCGAGAATTAAAATAGGTTTGAAGATGGACTTAATGAAGACATTAGATTGTTGTTTGGCATTTTAGAATCAAAAGAAATTGTTGTACTTGTTGAGAGAGCTTACAAGGTTGAGAAATTGGCTAAAGAGAAAAGAAAAGTTGAAATTGAGTCTCGTGACTTGAGAAAAAGACAAATGGGTAAGTCATTTCAGTCCTCATCTAAGAAATCAAAAGATTTTAATACTCGATCAAGTGCTTCAGTTGGGTTTTCAAACAGAAACCATGGGAAACAGTATTCAGGTCATAAGGCTCAAACTACTTCGATAGTGAGTGTGGGTAATGCTCAACCTAGTAGACCTGAATGTCAACATTATGGTAGACGTCACCCTAGTGAGTGTCGGGTGAATGATCGAACTTGTTTCAAGTGTGGTTCTCAAGATCACTTCAATATAGATTGCCTCGAGATGGTTGAAAAAGAGAAATTTTAGAGTGCGAGATCTGGTAATGCTATTCCTAGAGGAAGGCCATAGAGAAATCTGGGAAATGGAGCAAGTAGCAAGAGTGCACCTAGAGATTCACTGTGAGATCCGAAGGTATAGCACCTACGAGGACTTATGCCATTCGCGCTCGCGAAGAAGCTTTATCTCCTGATGTGATTACAAGTACTTTTTCTCTCTATGATACTCATGTTGTTGCTTTGATTGATCCGGGATCAACTCATTCTTATATTTGCATACAATTGGTATCTAACACGAACATGTCTATTGAGTCTACAGAATTTGTGATAAACGTGTCAAACCCATTAGTAAGTATGTGTTAGTTGACAAAGTGTGTAAGAATCGTCCTTTGATGATTAGAGGTCACTGATTTTTGGCTAATCTTATACATTTTCCGTTTGATGAATTTGATATAAAACTCGATATGGACTGGTTGACTATGCATGATGTAGTAGTAAACTGTTAAAGAAAAATCATTGAATTGAAATGTGAAAGTTGTGAAATTCTTTGGGTTGAATCAGATGAATCAAATGGCTTGCCTGTAGTGATTTCTTCTATGACTGCTCAAAAATGTATAAGAAAGGGTTGTGAAGCTTATCCTGCCTTTTTTTTAATACAAAGGAGTCTGAGTTAAAGATTGAGTCAGTGCTGGTGGTATGTGAGTATTCGGATGTGTTTCTGAAAGAGTTGCCAAGATTGCCTCCAGTCAGAGAAGTTGAATTTGGTATTGAGTTAGTTCCTAGTACTGCATCTATTTTAATTGATCCGTACAGAATTGATCTAATCGAACTAAAGGAGTTAAAAGCTCAATTACAAGAGTTGACGGATAAAGATTTTACGAGACCTAGGTTTTCTCTGTGGGTGCACCGATATTATTTGTGAAAAAGAAAGATGGAATATGAGACTTTGCATAGACTACCGATAGCTCAATAAGGTAACCATAAAGAATAAATATCCTTTACCGAGGATCAATGATTTGTTTGACCAATTGAAGGGAGCCACAGTATTTTCCAATATTGACTTGAGGTCAGGTTGCTACCAGTTGAGTGTTAAAGACTCTAACGTGCCGAAAACTGCATTTTAGACGAGATATGATCACTTTGAATTTCTGGTTATGCCTTTTGGTTTAACGAATGCTCCTACTATATTTATGGGTTTGATGAATCGTATTTTCTGATAGTATTTGGATAAATTTGTTGTTGTTTTTATTGATGATATACTGATTTATTCTTGTGATGAGACCGACCATACTGAGTACTTGAGAACGATTTTGCAAACTTTGAGAGATAAGCAGTTGTATGCTAAGTTTAGTAAAAGTAAATTTTGCTTAGAGAAGTTGGATATTTAGGCCACATTGTTTCGGGTGATGGTATTAGAGTTGACTGAGTAAGATTTCGGGTATTGTTGAATGGAAACCACCGAGAAATGTGTCAGAGGTTAGAATCTTTCTAGGCTTAGCTGGTTATTAAAGACAGTTTGTTAAAGGATTTTTCCATGATTGCTACTCTAAAAATGAGGTTGTTATAGAAAGATGTCAAGTTTGAATGGGCAGAAAAGTGCTAACAGAGTTTTGAGAAACTAAAGGCATTATTGATTGAGGCTCCAGTATTAGTACAACTTGAACCGGGCAAAGAATTTGTGATTTATAACGACGAGTCATTGAATGGTCTAGGATGTTGTAGATGCAAGAGGGCAAGGTGATAGCTTATGCCTCGAGACAGCTAAAATCACATGAAAAAATTATCTGAGACATGATTTTGAGCTAACCGCCATTGTGTTTGCATTGAAGATTTGGAGACATCATTTGTATGGTGAGAAATGTCGGGTATTCACTGATCATAAAATTTTAAAGTACTTGATGAATTAAAAGGATCTAAACCTACGGCAATAGAAATGGCTAGAGATTATGAGCTAGTAATTGATTATCACCCAGAAAAGGTGAACGTGGTCGTCGATGCCTTGAGTAGGAAATCCTTGTTTTCATTGAGGGCTATGAATTCACGGTTAGCTTTATCAGATAATCGTTCTACTCTAGCTGAGATGAGAACTAGACCTATGTTTCTCCAAAAGATTTGTGAAGCTCAGAAAGGCGATAGTATTTGCAAGCTAAAAAATTCAATGTGAGTCGGGTTTTTAATCAGATTTTTGGTTTAGTTCTGATGGGTGTTTGATGTTTCGAGTTAGGGTCTGTGTATTGAGAGATGATGAACTTATTCAAAAAAATTTGCGCGAAGCACAGAGTGGATGTTTATCTTTTCATCTAGGCAATACGAAGATGTATAATGACTTGAAGAAAATATATTAGTGGTCGGGAATGAAAAGAGACATTTCAGACTTTGTATCGAGATGCTTGATTTGTCAACAAGTGAAAGCCAAACACCAAGTACCTTCGGGTTTACATCGGCCCGTAATGGTTCCCGAGTGGAAATGGGACAAAATTACTATAGACTTTGTGACGGGTTTACCCTTATCACCGAAAAAGAAAGATGTCATTTGGGTTGTGGTTGATAGGCTTACGAAATTGGCTCATTTTATACCTGTACGTACTGACTACTCACTTGATAATTAGCCGAATTGTACATTTCTAAAATTGTGAGATTGCACGGAGTGCCTTTGTCAATTATATCGGATAGAGATCCGAGGTTCACTTTGCAGTATTGGAAAAAGTCACAAGAAGCGTTGGGTACAAAATTGAATTTTAGTACCACTTTTCATTCGCAACCTGAGGGTCAGTCTGAGCGAGTAATTCAAATTCTTGAGGATATGCTCTAGTGTTGTGTTCTTGAGTTTCAAGGCAGTTGGGAAATGTATTTACCGTTGGTGGAATTTGCATACAACAATAGTTTTCAGTTGAGTTTGAAAATGGCGCCTTATGAGGCATTGTATAGGCATAAGTACCGAACCCCCTTCTATTGGACCGAACTCATAGAAAATCAGATTCACGAAGTTTATTTAGTCAGATAAACCGAAGAAAAAGTAAAGGTAATACGTGATTGCTTGAAAGTTACTTCGGATAGACAAAAATCCTACGCCGATTTGAATTGGAAAGATATCGAATTTCAAGTCCGTGATAAGGTATTCTTGATAGTAACTCCATGGAAGAAAGTTTTGCGGGTTGGCCGAAAAGGCAAATTAAGTCCACGCTTTATTATACCATATAAGATTACTGAAAGAATAGGGCCAATAGCATATAGGTTGGCTTTGCAATTTGAGTTGGAAAATATCCATGATGTGTTCCACATGTCTATGTTGCGCCATTACCGATCAGACCCTTCACATGTGATTTCAATGATAGAAGTTGAGATTCGACCGAATATGACTTATGGCGAAAAGCCTGTTAAGATTTTGGCTCAAGAAGTCAAACAATTTAGAAACAAAAGTATTTCCCTTGTGAAAGTATTATGGCAAAGACATGGGGTTGAAGAGGCTACATGGGAACATGAGGAAGCCATGATAAAATAGTACCCAAGCCTTTTCACCAGTAAGATTTTCGGGGACGAAAATCCCTAAGGGGGGAGAGTTGTAACATCTCGATTTTAGGTCTAGTCAAAATAGTGGTTTCAAGACCACAAATCAAAAGTAGAAATATTTGTTTCATGATTGTTTTGGGGTCCATAACATGTGTGCATGATTGTGTGAAAGTTTCATGAAGAAATTTTGTGAATAAGTGTCCAATTTGACTTTTTGGACTAAATTGAAAAGTTGCAAAATATGAGATTCTAGAAGCTTTAAGTCTGAAGTAGCTTTGAATTATTAATTAGAGGTCCTTAAATAGCAATTTGACCAATTTCCATAATTTTGGACAAAAATGGGCATGAGTAGGAAAATTTTGAAAGAAAGGCCTTAAGGGCATTTTTTTTTTCATTTGGTTAATAAAAGAATTAAAAGGGAAAATAAGTCAAAAATCTTCTCAAGAGCACCATAGCTAAGGTTTCTTCAACTTTCAAGCTTGATAGTAAGTGCATCCTAGCCCCGTTTTTTATGTTCTTTATGTTTTTGAAGTTGTTATCAATCGATCCAACTATTTCTACAATTTATTTTACCTAGGGTTCATGTTCAAAAATCTACCCATGTGTGACATGCATGTATTTTTATGTTTCATGGTAGATTATGAAAGTTTGATATGTGTTTAACATCTTTTACTATGTGATTTTTTTATGGAAATGCATAAAAAGGACTGATTTGTAAAAGATGTAAAATGAGTAATAAGATGTATGTTTTAATGAGAAATGTGGGCTCCTATGAGTATGTGTTAGGTTCTGCTAGAGTTGGGTAACAAAGAAAATGGACACATTTCATTTTAGAGCCTTGGGAATAATTTTTAATTATGTAAAGTTTAGGGGCAAAACTATAAATTTGCCAATGTATGAATGTTGGACTGATTTGAACAATGTGATAATTAAATGAGCTAAATTTGCTATTATAGATCAATAAAAAAGGAGCCCAGACCTAGACCGGGGAAAGAACAAGATTTCGGACTAAATCGAATTAGTTGTCTATATTTTGTACCAAGGTAAGTTCGTGTGTAAATAATGCAACATTATATTATGCATTTAATATTTGATATTGCATGAATTGTTTATTTATTGTTATGAGTACATTCGACGAAGATTCGATGTGGTAAAATTCCTGGTTGAACCTTAGGAATAGATAGGATACAAATGTCATGACATTAGGGTTATTTGTGATTTCGTGTAAGACCATATCTAGGATATGGCATCGATATGTGATTTCGTGTAAAACCATGTCTGCGACTTGGCATCGATATGAGACATTGTGTAAGACCATAGTTGGGCTATCGACATCGATATTGTGATCCCATGTAAGACCATAATTGGGATATGGTATTGGCATCTTACTATGTGTATAAGGTTTCCCAGGTATCCTTTAGTATTCCAAGCGGTTCAATGGGTAATTTAAAGATTACGTCAATGATATGAAAGGATATGATTATGTTATGAAGTGGTACAGGTGCATACACAAAACTCATGAGAAATGAGCTTGGACTATGATGCAAATTTGGTAAGAATGCAAATGAGTAAGTTATGTCTATGATCATTTGATGGTTATGTGAAAATTTAAAAAATGCTATGAGTATGCTACTACATGTTTAATGTTTCTTATTGTTTACATGCAAACTTACTAAGCTCTAAGCTTACCCCCTTCCTTTCCATTTCTTATAGTGTCTCCAATGCTATGAGTATGCTACTACATGTTTAATGTTTCTTATTGTTTACATGCATGTGCCAATGTCATTATGATATGGTCTATGGTTATTGAGAGTTGAATGATGATGTGTTTCATGAGATTATGGATGTTTAATGATGGTTAAACACTTAGTTATGCCATGTTAAGTGTCTTGAAGTTATGTATATGCTTGGATTGGTGTGGTTTTGACGTGTGTATAGGTTGGTGTAAGTTTGGGTGGCAAAAAGGCTTGGTAATTAGCCTTATTTTGTCCACTCTGGTAGACACACGGGCATGTGTCTAGGCCATGTGTGACACACGTCTCGCCTTATAGGTATGTGTTATGTTCGTATGTCCCCTGCATCTTAATTAATGCAAAACAGAATGCCAGTAATAAACACACGGGCACGTGACACGGTTGTGTGACTCGGTCGTGTGAGAGACGCGACCATAGGACATGGACGTGTGCCCTAGTCGTGTGTAGTTTGCACGTAATTTATGAAAAATTTTGAAAATAAAATCAACCACACGGCCTAGCACACGGACGTGTGACTACCATTTGTTGCTGACACCATAAACAGAATGTCCTCTATTTTGGACACGGCCTGAAGCACGAGAGTGTGATATGCCACACGGGCGTGTCCCTTCACCCATACGGGCATGCGGATCTTTTTTATGAAAATTTTCTACGTTTTCCAAGAAGTTTCTAAAGTTTTCGATTTAGTCCCGAACCACTCCTAATGTATGTTTTGGGCCTCATAGGCTCGTATTAGAGATGATATGTATGTTTCTGGAAAGTTTTAAATTTGAATGGAAATCCATGTATCGGTATTGTATGATTGTTTGCGTATAAGTCTGGTAACGCCACATACCCTATTTCGTGTCAAATACGGGTAAGGGGTGTTACACAACCAAATGCCCATGTAACCAACCCGTGTGCCTTTTGAAATGGCCTCACACGCCCGTGTGCCAGGCCATGTGCTAGGTCGTGCCAAATCTGTAGGATCTGCTGACTTATGCTACATGACCAAGTCACACGCCCATGTGCTGGGCCGTGTGGAGCATATTGACTTGATTTCTAATTATACACTAGAGGACACACGACTGTGTCACTTGATTGTGTGTCACACATGGTTGAGACACACGCTCGTGTCTCTGCCCGTGTGAAAAAAATAGGCTATTTACCAAGTCATCTTACTCACCCAAAATGCAACCACCTAAAAACATCAATTGGCATATAGCATAGCATCAATAGACATTCAAACCAATCTTAACCAAGCATAATTAATGCCATTTCAATACCATCAAATACAAGGCACACAAATACCACAATATGCTATTCAATTGAATACCATGTTCACATTCTCAATTCACTACCCATGCTAGCCGAATTTCCTTTATTATCATAACTGCTCATATTTTTCATTTATTTCACATTTCTACCACAAATTTTCCATATTTCTCAATTAAATCCCTAATTAACAATTTTACTAAAAACCACTTTAAAAATGTTTTTTATCTAACAACAAACATACATTTTCTATCATCAAACATCAAAATACACCTATATTCATCAATGGCAAAACCCTAAACCTTTAACAGTTTTGCAAAATAGTTCCTAGGCTAGCAATATCAAGCTGTAATGATCTTAAAAAATAGAAATCATTAAAAATGGGACAAAATATCATACCTAATTGAAGAGATGAAGATGACCGAATGAAGCATTCAAAAATGGTTTCTTCCCTTACATTTTTCGGTTGAAAAAAATGATGAATAGAAAAATGATACTTAGTTTTTATTTCATTTAATTAATCTTTATTAACTAATTTACTTTTATAACCTTTAAAAAGCTTAATAATTTTCCATAAAAAAAAAGCTCATAAATGGTCATTAACACACTAATCTTCTAATTACCACATAAGGACCTCCAATTTAAGATTCCATAGCTATTAGATACCTTTAGCTAATAGAACTCAAGTTATGCACTTTACACGATTTAGTCCTTTTTATCAAACTGAGCATTCAAATGATAAAATTTCTTAATGAAATTTTCAAACAATCATATTATCATACTGTAGACGTCAAAATAATAATAAAATAATTATTTTGACTTCGAATTAGTGGTCCCAAAACCCCTATTCTGATTTGACTAAAAATGGGTTGTTACAACTCTCCCCCTTAGGAATTTTCGTCATTGAAAATCTTACGAGAAAGGAGGTTAGGGTACTATTTTCTCATAGCTTCCTTAGGTTCCCACATAGCTTCTTCGACACCATGCCGTTGCCAAAGTACTTTCACTAAAACTATGTTTTTGTTTCTCAACTTTTTAATCTCCTGAGCTAGAATTCTAATCGGTTATTCGTTATATGTCATATCAGGCTAAATTTCAACCTCTATCAGAGAGATTATTTGTGATGGATCTGATCTATATCGGCGTAGCATCAAAACATTAAATACATTGTGAATCTTTTCTAATTCTAACAATAAAGCTAGTCGATATGCCATCGACCCTATTCTTTCGATGATCTCATACGACCCGATAAATCATAGGCTCAATTTGCCTTTGTGACCAAATCGAAGAATCTTCTTCCATAAAGATACCTTCAAAAATATTTTGTCACCGATTTGAAATTCAATGTCTTTACGTGTCAAATCTGCATATGATTTTTGTCGGTCTATAGCTGCTTTCAAACTGTCATGAATTACTTTCACTTTATCTTTGGTCTCTCTAACCAAATCAACCCCGTGAACCTTTTTCTCACTAAGTTCGATCTAGTACAACGGAGTTCGACACCATAAAAGCTTCATATGATGCCATCTTTATGCTCGATTGAAACTGTTGTTACACGAATTTAACCAACGATAAATATTTATTCCAATTGCCTTCAAACTCTAAAACACAGCAGCGAAGCATATCTTTGAGAATTTGAATTACTCTCTCAGACTGACCATAGGTTTGCGGATGAAAAGCAGTACCAAAGTGCAACCGCTTACCCAAAGCTTCTTGCAATTTCTTCCAAAATCGTGATGTAAACCTCGGATCTCTATCCAAAATAATAGAAACTAGCACTCCGTGCAATCTAACAATATCAGAGAAGTACAATTCAACTAATCTATCAAGTGAAAAGTCTAAACGTACCGGAATGAAATGTGCCGATTTCATCAAACGATCGACAATAACCCAAATATCATCTTTCTTTTTCGGGATAGGGTAATCTTGATACGCAATCCATTGTAGCTCTATCCCATTTCCACTATGGTATCATCACTTGCTATAGTAATCCCTAAGGCACTTGATGTTCGACTTTGACTTGTTGACAACCCAAGCATTTAGATAGAAACTCTAAAATGTCTCGTTTCATACCCGACCACCAGTACAATTGTTTCAAATCATTGTACATTTTAGTACTCCCGGATAAACAGATAAATAACCACTATGTGCTTCATGTAGAATTTTTGAATAAGCTCAGAATTTCTAAGTCCACATATTCTACCTCGTAACATTAAACAATCATCTGATCCGATCTGATACTCTGAATCAGTAGTCGACTCACATTGCATTCTTTCAGCTTGCAATTCATTATCACACTTTTAAGCTTCACAAATTTGCTGAAAATATAACGGTTTAGCTTTTAACTCAGCCAAAATTGAGCCATCATTAGACAAAGTTAACTACATGTTCATCACTCACAAAGCAAATATTTATTTTCTACTCAGAGCATCCGTAACTACATTCGCTTTTCCCAGATGATAATCAATCACTAATTCATAATCTTTCAGCAACTCGAGCCATCTTAATTGCAGCAAATTCAAATCTTTCTGAGTCATTATATATTTCAAACTCTAATGGTCAGTAAATATATGACACTTCTCATCGAATAAATGATGTCGCCAAATTTTCAAAGTGAAAACAATAGCGGCCAACTCTAAATCGTGCATCGGATAATTCTTTTCATGTCGTTTCAACTGTCTACAAGCATAAGTTATCACCTTGCCCTCTTGCATCAAAACACATCCCAAACCGTTCAATGACACGTCACTGAAAATCGCAAACTCTTTACCCGATTCTGGCTAAACTAAAACTGGTGCCTCAGTTAACAAAGCTCCCAACTGTTCGAAACTCTATTGGCATTTCTCAGACCATTCAAACTTCACAACTTTATGTAGCAATCGAGTCATCGATGCAGCAATCATCGAGAATCCTTTTACAAAAAGCCAATAGTAACCAGCTAATCCTAGAAAACTTCTGACTTCAGATACGTTTCTTGGTGGTTTCCATTCAACAACTACTGAAATCTTACTCGGATCAACTTGGATATCTTTCGCTGAAATAATATGCCCAAAAAATCTAACCTCTCGGAGCCAAAACTCACATTTGATGAATTTAGCAAAAAAATTCTTATCTCTCAAAGTTTGTAACACAACCTCAAGTGCTCAGCATGCTCAGATTCATCTCGGGAATAGATCAGAATGTCATCAATGAATACAACAACAAATCTGTCTAAAAATGGTCTAAAGATTCTATTCATCAAATCCATAAAAACTACAGGAGCGTTAGTTAATCCGATAGGCATAACAAGAAATTCATAATGCCGTACCTTATTCTGATCGCAATTTTTAGCACATCCAAATCTTTAACTCGCAACTGATAATAGCCAGATCTTAGATCAATCTTCGAAAATATTGTTGCTCTTTTCAACTGATCGAACAAATCATCAGTTCTCGGTAAAGGATACTTATTCTTAATCGTAACTTTGTTGAGATGATGACAGTTGATATATAGCCTCATCGATCCATCTTTCTTCTTTACTGGTGCACCTTAGGCGAAAAACTAGGTCATGCAAAACCTTTATCTGTTAACTCTTACAACCGAGATTTCAACTCTTTCAATTTTTTCAGAGCCATTTTGTATAGAGTTATAGATATCAGTGATGTTCCCGGTACTAATTCAATTGCAAATTCAACTTCTTTGATCGGTGGCAACCCAGGAAACTCTTTTGGAAACACATCCAGATATTCACAAACTACTGGCGCTGATTCAACCTTCGATTCAAGCACTTTTGTATCCAGTACATATGCAAGGTAAGCATCACAATCTTTTCTCACATATTTCTGAGCTAACATCGATGATATCGCAATAGGAAATCCACTCAACTCATCTCACTCAATTCGAAGAATTTCACTATCCTGACATTTAAATCCAATGGTCTTTCGTCTACAATTCACACCAGCATCATGCAGAGTCAACTAATCCATACCCAAAATGACATCAAATTCATCAAACGGTAAAAGCATCAAATTAGCCAGAAAACAGTAACCCCGAGTCATCAAAAAGACAATTCTTGCAAAATTTATCAACTAGGATATACTTGCCTAAAGGTTCGATACTTTAATCACAAATTCGATAGAATCAATAGAAAAACTCTTACTAGACACTAAATTCATACAGATATATGAATGAGTCAATCCAAGATCAATCAAGGCAATTACATTAGTGTCATAGAGAGAAAAAGTACTGGTGAAAAAATTTGATGACGATGCATCTTCGCGAGCGCTAATAGCGTAAGCTCTGGCTGCTGCTCTAGCCTGGGATCTCAAAGCAAAATCCTTTGTCATTTCTTTGCTACTAGTCACATTTCTCATATTTCTAGGTGGTCTCCATCTAGCAGCTGTGTTATTCGGTGTTGCATTCTAATATCTATCTTTCTCGGGTAACTCATGACAATCCCGAATGAAGCGATCTTGCGAGCCACATTTAAAACAACCTTTATTATTGTCCAGTAGTGTCCAAAATGTCATCTTCCTCACTGTTGACATTTGGGTTTATTATTTCTCACACTACCCGCACTCGACACTGAAGTAGCCTAATCTTTAGGACTCATGTACTGCTTCCCACGATCTCCATTTGAATATCCTATTGAAGCTGTTGAACGATTGTATGAATCCCGTGGTTTATTTGACGATGAGTGATATGGTTTACTCATTGACCTCTTTCTCAAATCTCTAGCTTCGAAATGAGCTTTTCTCTTTTCTTTGCCCGTTCCTCGGCCTTGTATACTCTGCCGACTAACGCAACAAATTCTTTCAACTCCAGAATCCTGACTAGAAATCTGATGTCTTCATTCAACCCATCTTCAAATCTCTTACACATAATTGCCTCAGTGGAAACACATTCTCGAGCGCATTTACAAAGTCTCACAAAATCTCTTTCATATTCGGTTACAGACATTCAACCTTGTTTCAACTTAGGAAACTATTTACATTTTTTTTATCAATGAACCATTGGCTAATGTATTTCTTTCTGAACTTGGCTTGAAAGAATTCCCACATGACCCATTCTCTCAACACCATAGATATCAAAGTATTCCACCACAGATATGCAGTGTCTCTCAGAAGTGATATAGTGCATTTTACACATTCAGCTGGTGTGCAAGATAGTTCATCAAATACTTTGATCGTATTCTAAAGCCAAAGCTCAGCTCTCTCAGGATCATCGCCAAGTGTAGCTCTAAACTCTTCAGCCCCATACTTTCAAATTGTATCAACTGGTGGGTTACTTAAACATAAAGGTTCTAAACCTTAAGGAGTTACGGGGACCGATTGGGGAATAGGTGGGGGTAGAGGTTGCTGAGTAGTGGATTAGTTCAGACAAACCCAATAAACCAATCATTCATCATTTGGAAGAAGGATTCCTTGGCTTCTCCTCCCTGACTACTCGATACGGGTCTCGACTCAGATTGCGCTACTCTGTGAATGGAGGCTAGCGTATTACTCTCAACATCATCAGCCATAGCTCGATTGGGATCCATTTACTATATGAAAACACGATTTGAAATGTCAGGAGATATCACACTATCATAGTTTATATATGGCATGTATATGTAGACTCACAAATGCTACGTTGGTCTTAGAATCGACTAAACCGTAGCTCTGATACCAATAAATGTAACACCCCTTACCTATCTCTCTCGCTGGAATAGGGTTACAAAGTATTACTAGAATTATTACACAATTGAACATACATTTCTCATACAATTATCAAATTCAAATACAAGTCATTCATAATCATTCATCACATCCCTATTACGAGCCTACGAGGCCCACAAGATACTTTAAAAATGGTTCGGGACTCAACTGATATCTCAAGAAATTTTTGGAAAACTTAGAAAAATTATCAATATATAGGGGACATACGTCCGTGTGGCTAGGCCGTGTGTCTCACACAGCCAAAGACACGCCTGTGTCATAGGTAGTGTGGACATTCGAAATAGGATCACATGGCTGTGTCCCAGCCCGTGTCTGACCCCTTGTCACTCCCTGGCTTGGGTCACACGGCCAACCCCACACCCGTGTGACAAGCCTGTGTGCCCTTGGAAATGGCCTCACAAGCCCGTGTGCCAGGCCATGTGCAAGGTAGTGCCAAACCTATAGGGTATACTGACTTATTCCACTGTGAGTCACGCGCTCATGTGGTGGGCCTTGTGGAGCATACTAACTTGATTTCTAATTAAACACCAAGGGATACATGGCTGTGTCACCTGACCGTGTGGACAAAAATAGGCCATTTACCAAGCCATCTTTATCATCCAAAATGCAACCACCTAAAAACATCAATTGGCATATAACATAGCATCAATAGACATTCAAACCAATCTCAACCAAGCATAATTCATGTCATTTCAATACCATCAAATACAACGCACACAAATACCAAAATATGCTATTTAATTTCATACCAAATTTAGATTCTCAATTCACTTAACTAGTTAACTTCATATATGCATTTTCTTACCTCTAATCACATGCATACCAAATCTTCAAATTTCAACCACATGGTACTCCAAAATGCCAATTCACAACAAGCATATAAATTGCAATATTACACAACATAACAAAGGCTATTTGCACAAATATATGCATCACCAAATATATACATCACAAAATATACCGAGATAAGCCAACTCTCATGGCTATACACAAAACCAAACACTTAACATTTATAGGCCAACTCAAATAACTAAAATCATTACCAAACTATATGCCAAAATGACCATAATTCCTATACATGCCATGTAACCAAAACATAATTTTAGAGTACCAAAATAGACCTCAAAATAATAATAAAATAATTATTTTAACTTTAGAGTTGTGGCCCCAAAACTATTATTTTGATTTGGCTAAAAACGGGTTGTTACATATACAAGTCACTTAACAAGTTGATGTTTCGACCTTTTGTTGTGAGATTTGTAGTGACAACCAAAACTATGAAGATTGTCCACAACATGCAGAAAATTTCTTTTATGTCAGTAACATCCGCAATAATTATTACAACACCTCTTATAATATTTTTCAAGCAATCAATAGTCTTGGGGAACTCAAAATGCTGAACAACATTGTGCGCCATTTCGATATAGAAATATATCTACTCAAGGAAGTTATAATCCAAGGTAAGGGAATTACAATCAACAACAATAGAACTATAGTTGGCACCCTCAAATACATCCGTAACAAGGCGAGATACATCCACACAAGAATCAGATGTAGCCACAACATTCTTCAATTTGAATCAACATGGTCAAGAACATCGAGAATAATAGTACATGCAAGCGTCACCTTTTGACCTGTTAGCAGCTCTTGAAGCTTTGATGCGGGAGCATATGACTCGCATGGAAGCTATTGTGCAATAGAATTCATCTTGTATTTGGACGTTGTAGGCACAATTAGGACAACTTGCTTCGAATATGAATACTCGACCACCAGGCACACTATCCAGTGACACGAAAAATCCCAGTCTGAGAGGGAAAGAACACTGTAAGGCTAACACTCTTAGGACTGGTAAACAAACTGGTGAGCCGACTATAGACTCTATTGTATCACCTCAAGATACTAGTGTAGAGATCCTTGGTGAGAAGGTTGAATCTAAAGAACTTGCTAATGTACCAGAAAAATTTCCACAAATTGTCACTCATATGCCTAATGGGTGAGCAAAGCACAGTTCTTTTTGAGGAGTTTACAGTGACATCTAATGATGAATTCTAAAATGATTATGACAACGCATGGTTGAATTTAATAATATTGAACTCAGACATGGATGGCAGATTGAATCCTTTGACTTATCCAACATAACAACTCCAATTTTCAAGCCACCTATTGATAAAGCTCCTACTCTGGAATTGAAACCATTACCTACTCACCTCAAATATGTCTTTCTTGGTAATAACGACACTCTCTAGCTATTGTCTCCGCAACACTAGATGTAACTCAAGAAGAGAAATTGGTCCATAATCTTAAGCAACATAAACAAGCTATTGCTTGGAGCATTGCTGATATTCGGGGCATTAGTCCATCTTTTTGCATGCACAATATCAAGTTGGAAGATGAAGGCAAGCAATCGATTGAGAAACAAAAAAGATTAAACGAGAAGATAAATGAAGTTGTAAAGAAAGAAATTATAAAATGGTTTGATGTTGGAATTATTTACCCTATTGCTAATAGCAATTGTGTAAGTCTAGTGCAATGTGTTCCTAAAAAGAGTGGCATCATTGTGGTTAGTAATGACAAAGACGAATTAATTATTACACGTATCCTATAGGATGGAGAGTCTATATGGATTACCGCAAACTTAATGCATCCACAAGGAATGACCACTTCCCACTTCCTTTTATAGACCAAATGTTGGACAGGCTTGCTGGAAAGGCCTATTACTGTTTCTTAGACGGCTACTCTAGATACAATCAAATTGCTATTTCATCGGAGGATCAAGAAAAAATAACTTTCACTTGTCCCTTTGGTGCTTTTGCTTTTTGCCGTATGCCTTTCAATCTTTTCAACGCACTACCCACATTTCAAAGGTGCATGATGGAAATATTATCGGATATGATCGGTGTAACACCCTAAACCCAGCCCATACATCATGACCGGATCTGGCATGCTATGGGTTGAATGTTGATAACTTTGCTTTAAATGGGTTTTGAAAATCTCTGTTTATTTTAACCGACAAACCATTAATTGTGACATTTTCAAAAGGAACCTTAACATTCACGTTGAATGTGCTTGAAAAGCCCACTTTCATTTTACTTATAATTAAGACTTTGAAAACATAAGCTTATAAATTGTAACATAAAAAAATATAGATCGATAACCTAAGTTATGGAGGCCTTATTACAAAAATAATCCCAAAATTAATACTCAATGAAAAACCTAAAATAGTCTATGAAAATAAAAGAATTGATGGCCCATTGAGTCCGCCTCAGCTCCCATGTCCACGATCTACTGCTCTTCTGAAAAGTTGGGAAAAATAAAATGGGTGAGTCACCAAGACTCAGTGTGCAAATCCCGAAAACACATAAAAGCCTTGGGCCTACAAACACATTATGGGCCTTGGGCCATACACAATGTCAACAGAATATATTTACATGCAATATGGCCCATCACAAACTTAAGAGCCCATCCTTTACACACCCTGTACCAACCATCACACCGTGGGGATTTCTACAATCAACCCTCCATCCACTACACACCATATCGACAGCTGTGCTGCCTGTCATAAAGACCGATCACTATGTGACCTATGTGGCAAAGCCACCAATCACTTTGCAACCTTAATAATATATCGACAGATGTGCTGCCTATCATAAAGACAGATCACTATGTGACCTATGTGGCAAAGCCACCGATCGCTATGCGACCTGCTTCCCTTCATCATATCAATCCCATCCCATGCATACATACATGCAAGAATCAGAACATTAAACTACCTAAGCAGATCACATACTTTCACATACTTCGATACACATAGAGAAGTTTCTATGACTATGTACCTGGCATCCCTTGCCTTCCCTTTTTGGGTAACACGACTGTTCATACAACCTCATTTTTTGGCTTTTAGCCCATAACATACATATAATACAGATTAACTAGTGTGATAGAGATCTACACACCTGATCACTGATAGGACAGTACTTTCTATGTTGACATTGTTAGAAGTTGATCGATCGCTAACTTTCTATGGTTTTGTTCGAAGTCATCCCACAACCAAAGTGACCAATCCGAATCACGACCTTCGCTCGTTTCTTAAACTTTAGGATTGGTTTTATGAATCAAATCCCTCCTTCGCTTTGATTGACATTTGATTCCATCAAAAGACCTTATCGATTGCTACCAACACAACATATAGTTGTTAATCCATAACATATGGTTAAGATTATAAACACAATGAATGAACCTAACGAAAATCTGAAAAGAACCCCTTACCTTGAAATCTCAGAAAGAGATTGAGACTCAGAGACTAGTAGTTTTTGGCTTTTAGATCTAAATGACCCTATCACAGGAGTTTTGGCTACTACTAGAAGATTTTAGCTTTTTGCGAAAACCAAAAAGAGAAGATGATTCAAAGAGTCTATGGAGATTCGGCTTTTTAATGAAGAAATCGGTAGGAAGAAAAAAGAAAAGAATAGACACTAAGGCATTCGACTTTGGAAAAAGAGAGTGAAGAGAAACAATACTTAAGCGTTTCAGCTTATAGAAGGAATCGAAAAAAGGTGTAGAGAAAGCTATAAGGTTTCGGCTTTAACAGAGAATGAAGAAGAAGATGGAACTTCAGGGGTTTTTGGCTTTTTGAGAAAAGAAACAACTAAGAGAAGAGAAAGAGAATAAATGCTGAAATTAAGAAGTACCCTATTTTCTAATCAAATTTTTGGCACACGCACTAACCAAAAGCCGAAATTGCCCTATTTTGAAAACTAAAACTAATTAATTAATAAGGGAAATTTTGACACCCCCTTTAGCCTCATCAAAACCGATTTCCTCCTTCCCCCAGAGTTGGAAATTCGGCCACTAAAGTGATCAATAGATAATTCATAAACTTTCTCCCTTATCCATATCTGATCATACCTTCACAAGTGGCCTAGATAACACCACCTCTTCCTCCTTTTTATCTGCTTCATTATCCACATTATCCACTCACATAAACCCCTATTTCTAAGCCTCATTGTCATCCTACTCTACCCACTTAGATGCAGAAAATGAACTAAATTTAATTAAAAGAATTGGGCTTCATGCAACTTGAATTTGGGCCTCCTTAGTTGACACCACTGCTCTGCTCTCTCTAAGTGGCACCACTTGCCACTGGGCCACAAGCCCATTTTGTATTTTAAAACACAGATAACCTCTTTTAAGCCCTAACTTATCAGGCTTTCCACTTGAGTGTCCAAACAAAAAATTTGATTAAGGCCACGGCCCAACTTCGAGCCCACTCTGGACCCCTAAAAATTTTAACAAGCATAGTAAGCACAACCACACACATAGAACGCATAGGCCCATTATTTCAGGATGTTACAATTCTACCCCCTTAAAGAAATTTTGGCCTCGAAATTACCTGATCAGAATAGATATAGGTACTGCTGTTGCATCGTCTCCTCTGGTTCCCATGTAGCCTCCTTAGAACTGTGATTCCGCCATAGAACCTTAACCAACGGAACCATTTTCCTTCGCAACACTTTGACATCACAGTCCAGGATTTCCACTAGTTCCTCTTTAAAGGATAAATCAGGTCTTACTTTGATTTCCTCCACAGGCACCACATGAGATGGATCTGAACGATATCGTCTCAACATAGAAACGTGGAATACATTGTGAATCTGGCTTAGCTCAGAAGGTAGCTATACCTGATAGGCTATCGGCCCTGCTCGTTTCAACACCCGATAAGGTCTGATAAATCTGAGACTTAATTTACCCTTCCGTCCAAACCTCAGCACTTTCTCCCATGGTGACACCTTTAAGAACACCTTGTCACCCACTGCAAACTCTATGTCCTTACGCTTCAAGTCTGTATAGAACTTCTGTCGGTCTGACACTTCCTTTAGTCGAGCTCGAATTATCTCAACCTTCTCCTCTGTCTCGGTGACCAACTCCAGACCCAAAATCGATGTTCCCTAATTTTGTCCAACGGTAAGAGTACAACACTTACACTTTTGTACAATGCTTCATAGGGTGCCATCTGAATACTAGGTAGTAGTCATTGTTGTAAGCAAACTCGCAAATGGTAAAACTATTCCCTACCTCTGAAATCAATAGCACATCCCCTTAACATGTCCCTAAGATCTGAATTACCCGCCAGGTGTCCATCCATCACGAGGATGAAATCTTTATCTTGAAATCTAACTTTGTACCCAATGCTTGATGCAAAGCCTTCCAGAATCGCGACGTGAACTCGGGTCCCTGTCCAATATGATTGATACTGGTACTCCATGCAACCTCACCACCTCCGTTATGTATAGCTTAGCCAATTTTTGTAAAGAGTAATCGACCCGTACTAGTATGAAATGGGCAGACTTCATCAAGCGATCAACAATCACCTAGACTGCATCTTTCTTAGTAGGTGCGAGGGGTAGCCCACTAACAAAGTCCATTGTGATCCTTTCCCACTTCCATTATGGAATCTTCACTAGCTACAACAAACCTGATTGTAACTGATGCTCCGCCTTCACCTGCTGACAGGTAAAACACTTACTCACCAATTCAGTTACCTCACGCTGCAAGCTCGGCCACCAAAACTGATCCCGCAAATCCCGATACAGCTTACTCCCTCCGGGGTGCATAGTATATAAACTTCCATGTGCTTTTTGCAAAATCCTATGCCTCAATTACGATTCTTTTGGCATGCAAAATCTCCCTTGAAAACATAACAGTCCTTCCTTATTCATACCGAAGTCCATCGATCCATCCCTTGATCCTACATGAAACTTCTCCTTTAGCAACACATCAGTCTGCTGCTTCTCCTTAACCTGACTGACCCAAGAGGGTTTCACTTGAAGTTCAGCCAATAAGCTCCCATCATCGTATAAACTAAGGTGAGCAAACATTGCTCTCAAGTCATAGATCACTCTACTACTTAAAGCATCCGCCACCACATTTGCTTTACCTGAATGGTACTCGATCGAGCAATCATAATCCTTTAATAACTCGATCCACCTTCTCTGCCTTAAATTCAACTCCTTCTGGGTCAAAAGGTATTTTAGGCTTTTATGATCTGTATAATTAACAGATTTTTCCCCGTACAAATAATGTATCCAAATCTTTAAAGCAAAAACCACCGTCGCTAATTCTAAATCTTGGGTGGGATAATTTACTTCGTGCAGTCTTAACTACCGAGATACATATGCAACAATCTTTCCATCTTGCATCAACACGCATCCTAGTCTTGTGTGTGACGCATCATAGTAAATTATGAATTCCTTTCTAGCCTCCGGCTGAATTAAGACCGGATCCTCCATCAAAATCCTTTCAACTTCTCGAAACTCTCTTGCTGCTTACTAGACCAAATAAACGAAACTCCTTTCCGTAATAACCTAGTCAATGGTGCCGCGATTGAAGAAAATCCTTCAACAAACCTTCGATAGTACCCGGCCAGACCAAGAAAACTCTAAATTTCTGCCACAGACCTAGGCGGCTTCCAATCCAACACCGCTTTAATTTTTTGAGGGTCAACCTTAATCCCCTCTGCCGACACAACATGGCCTAGAAAAGTAACTTCACTTAGCCAAAATTTGCACTTACTGAATTTGGCATACAACTGCTTCTCCCTCAGAATCTGCAAAACCACTCGCAGATGTGAATAATGCTCCTCTTTCGATCTTGAGTAAACCAATATATCATCTATAAATACCACAGCAAATCGATCCAAGTAGGGTTGGAACACTCGGTTCATCAAATCCATAAACGTCGCTGGTGCGTTAGTCAATCCAAATTGCATTACCAATAATTCGTAATGGCCATAACGGGTCTTAAAAGTTGTCTTATGGATATCTGATTCTTTGACCTTAAGCTGATTGTATCCTGATCTCAAATCTATCTTTGAGAACAATGACGCCCCTTTCAGTTGATCGAACAAGTCATCAATCCTTAGCAACGGATACTTGTTCTTGACAGTCAACTTGTTCAACTGACGGTAGTTAATGCACATACGCATTAATCCATCCTTCTCCTTAACAAATAACACCGGCGCTCCCCAAGTCAACACACTTGGTCGAATAAATCCTTTATCTAACAACTCTTGTATTTGTGCTTTCAACTCCTCCAACTCCTTTGGCGCCATCCTATATGGAGCGATAGACACTGGTGCTATTCCTGAAAGAAGATCGATACCAAACTCTACTTCACGATCTGGAGGTAATCCGGGAAGCTCTTCTAGGAAAACATCAGGAAATTCCTTCACCGTCCTAATGTCCCCAACAGTTAGATCCTTGGCTTCCAGAGCCCGAACAAATATTAATACCACCTCGCATCCTTTTCTCACCATCCTTTCTGCTCTTAGGGCAGTCACTACATTCGACAAACAGTTCCCCCTTTATCCTATCACCAACACTTCACCACCCTCGGGGGTTTTCAACACCATACGCTTGGCTGCACAATCTAAATTAGCTTGATACTTCACCAGCCGGTCCATGCTAATATTAAGTCGAACTCTCCGAACTGTAATTCTATTAGATCTGTCTGAAAAACTATTCCCTGAACTTCTAAGGGTACCTCCCGATGGAGATTATCTACTACCACCGATTGTCCTAATGGGCTAATTACAATCATCGCCCTAGGGGTAATCTCGAAATCTAAATTTAAAGTTCCAGACACACTACTAGCAACATATGAATGTGTCGATCCAATGTCAATCAATGAAGTGTAAGGCAAACCAAATATTAAAAACGTACCGGTTATAGCATTCGGTGTGTCAGCCTTCTCTATTTGGCTAAGCATTTCCCTGCCCTACGGGTCCTACATCACTCCGTGGCTGTGGACAATCCCTAATCTGATGGTCCAAAGATCCACACCTAAAGTACATTCCACTGCCTGCCCAACACTTACATACAAGGAATTTACCACAGTGATCACACCTCCGTGCCTGGTTAGCAACAGGTCTCACCACCCGGTTTGGCCCATCCGACCTTGGTCTTTTTTGAGTACGCCCAGCTGCTCCTGACGATCCAAAATTCCTTCTACTTCCACTTCTATCTTTATCCTAATTCAGCTTTTCCATTTGCATTACCTCCTCAGCTATCTTCGCCTTTTCCACAAGCACAGTAAATTCCCTCTTCCGCTATGGAGCTATCAAAACAAGTAAATCATCCTTCAGGCCATCTTCAAATCAAACACACTTGTTCATGTTCATGGCCACTAACCTCCAACATTCTGACTCAAGCGTAAAATTTTACTTTATCGCCACCACCGACCTACTTCCACGAACCGATTCAAGAATGCTCTCATTTAGCATCCACATAACTCGTTCCAATGTACCTACTCTAGACGCCATTACGAGTAACACGGTGATACGATCGTACCATTATACCATCCTTAACCGTAAGCCACCATTGATAAGCTTCGTCCCGAAGAAGAGACACTACTCCTTTCAGCTTCTCTTCTTTCATAAAATCAAGATCATCCATTATGCGTTCGACCGCCTCCAACCAATACTCAGCTGTACTCGGGGCTATACCAGAAATTCCCCTAAACACTTCTGCCCCCATTAGCTCTAAGTCGCTTTGACACAGAATTTTGGGCTCCTGTGCCCATGCATGCCCCAGCAACCCTCTCTAAAACCTTTAAGATTGCCTGAGATACCGCATCATCTTCGGCTGTCTAATCTTGAAATTCTGCCTCTATAGCTTGTGGCACTGGTACCTCATTCCCTGACTCGTGACCAGACCCTACTGGTTTCGACACAGCAATCCTGCCTCTACCTCGGCCATGCACACCACGTCCTCTAGTGCTCATTCTACCGATTCACGTTTATCTGATTAGGAATTTTATAATTTATTAATTTCTTCCACTGATTAATAACGAGCAATCTTATGGAAAGTAGTTTTAATAGTAGTTCTTTTGAATTCGAACTCTATCTATAATGTTCAGTTCTCAGGTCTGTATTTCCTAGCTCTAAAATCCACATACATTCAACCATTCATTTACATTTCAAACAAAGCACCACATAGATGCATCAAGCATACAAGTAACATCCATGAACTCACCTTCGTCACGTAGGGGTATTTTCATCATTTCACTACCCAGGGGCATTTTCGTAATTCTACCCTATAGGGGTATTTTCATAATTTTCCAAAATAGGGTATCTTGGTGATTTTACAAAATAGGGGTATTTTTGTAATTTTGCAATTCAAAGGTATTTCGATAATTTTTACAAATTTTGGTAATTTTTACAAATCCAGGGATATAAGTAATTTTACAAAAATAGGGTGGCTGGTCCCTTTCGGGTCTTAGTTATAGATTTTGGCCCGTCAACAAGCCCTCTCGGTTAGAGTGAACAACCACTACTCACCAGGTAGGATTCCAGCGAAGAGGAGGTGAGCCGCTACGGCCGCTTAAATACCAAGCTCTCCCTAGATCCAATCCTAGACATGCGTATGCTTGTTACCACACCCTAACCCCGTGACTTATTCACAGACATATTTAATTAGAAATCAAGTCTTTTGAGATTTGAAGAATTTTTATACTAAACCTAAAGTCCATAATCTCTAGCATACTAGCCTACGTCCCTAGAGAGCCCATCAAGCCCATCATACATATCACATAATGAGTTTAGAATACTTACCTGCGTGGATCGGGTGCCAATAGACTCGAAGGCCATATCTCAACTGATTTTTTTCTCAACCTTACATCACTTTTACAAATCACTACCAAAAATGTAACACCCCAAACTCGGCCCATACGTCATGACCGGATCTGGTATGCTACGGGTTGAATGCTGATAACTTTGCTTTAAAGGGGTTTTGAAAATCTCAGTTTATTTTAACCGACTAACCATTAATTGTGACATTTTTGAAAGGAACCTTAACATTCGCGTTGAATGTGATTGAAAAACCCATTTTCATTTTGCTTATAATTAAGACTTTGAAAACATAATCTTATAAATTGTAACATAAAAAAAAATATAGATCGATAACCTAAGTTATGGAGGCCTTATTACAAAAATAATCCCAAAATTAAAACTCAACGAAAAATCGAAAACAGTCTATGAAAATAAAAGACTTGGTGGCCACTTGAGTCCGCCTCGGCTCCCATTTCCATGATCTATTGCTCATCTGAAAAGTTGGAAAAAATAAAAGGGGTGAGTCGCTAAGACTCGGTGTGCAAATCCCGAAAACACATAAAAGCCTTGGGCCCACAAACGCATTACGGGCCTTGGGCCATACATAATGGCAACATGATATATTTACATGCAATATGGCCCATCGCAAACCTAAGAGTCCATCCTCTACACACCTCCGTACTAACCATCACACCGTGGGGATTTCTACAATCAACCCTCCATTTACTACACACCATATCGATAATGTGTCTTTGTCATAAAAGACCGATCATCATGTGACCTATGTGGCAAAGCCACCGATCGCTATGTGACCTTAATAATATATCGACAGCTGTGCTGCTTGCCATAAAGACAGATCACTATGTGACCTATGTGGTAAAGCCAACGATCGCTATGCGACCTACTCCCCTTCATCATATCAATCCCATCCCATGCATACATACATGCAAGAATCAGAACATTAAACTACCTACGCAAATCACATACTTTCACATACTTTGATACACATAGAGAAGTTTCTATGATTATGTACCTGGCATCCCTTGCCTACCCTTTTTGGGTAACACGACTGTTCATACAGCCTCATTTTTCGACTTTTAGCCCATAACATACATGTAATACAGATTAACTAGTGTGATAGAGATCTACACACCTGATCACCGATAGGACAATACTTTCTATGTCGACACTATCAGAAGTCAATATGACTGCTAACTTTCTAAGGTTTTATTCTGAAGCTGATCCACAACTCGGGGCCAATCCCGAACTGCTGACACTGCTCGTTTCTTAAACTTAGGGATTGGTTTTATAGATCGAATCCCCTCATTCGCCTGATTGGCATTTGATTCCATCAAAAGACCTTATCAGTTGCTACCAGCACAACATATAGATGTTAATCCGTAACATATGGTTAAGATTATAAACACGATGAACGAACCTAACAAAAATCTAAAAAGAACCCCTTACCTTAAAATCCCAAAAAGAAATTGAGACTTAGAGACTAGTAGTTTCTGGCTTTTAGATCTAAACGATCCTATCACAAGAGTTTCGCCTACTCCTAGAAGATTTTGACTTTTTGCAAAAACCAAAAAGAGAAGATGATTCAAAGAATCTATGGAGATTTGGCTTTTTAATGAAAAAATTGGCAGGAAGAAAAATGAAAAGAATAGACACTAAGGCATTAGGCTATGGAAGAAGAGAGTGAAGAGAAAGAATACTTAAGGGTTTTGGCTTATAGAAGGAATCGAAAAAAGGTGTTGAGAAAGGCTATAAGGTTTCAACTTTAGCAGAGAATGAAGAAGAAGATGGAACTTAAGGGGTTTTTGTCTTTTTGAGAAAAGAAACAAGTATGAGAAGAGGATGAGAATAAATGCTAAAATTAAGAAGTACCCTATTTTCTAATCAAATTTTTGGCACACACACTAACCAAAAGCCGGAATTGCCCTCTTTTGAAAACTAAAACTAATTAATTAACAATGGAAATTTTAGCACCCTTTTAGCCTCATCAAAACCAATTTCCTCCTCCCCCTAGAGTTGGAAATTCGGCCACTACTGTGATCAATAGATAATTCATAAACTTTCTCCCTTATCCATATCTGATCATACCTTTACAAGTGGCCTAGAGAACACCACCTCTTTCTCCTTTTTATCTGCTTCATTATCGACATTATCCACTCACATAAACCCCCTATTTCTAAGCATCACTGTCGTCCCACTCTACACACTTAAATGCCAAAAATTAACTAAATTTAATTAAAAGAATTGGGTTTCATGCAACTTGAATTTGGGCCTCCTCAGTTGACGCCACTTCTCTGCTCTCTCTAAGTGGCGCCACTTGCCACAGGGCCACAAGCCCATTTTGTTTTTTAAAACACAGATAACCTCTTTTAAGCCCTAACTTATCAGCTTTCCACTAGAGTGTCCAAACAAAAAATTTGATTAAGGCCTTGGCCCAACTTTGAGCCCACTCTAGACTCCTAAAACATTGTAACAAGCATAGTAAGCACAACCAAAACACATAGAACGCATAGGCCCATTAATTCAGGATGTTACAATTGGAGATTCTTTAGAGGTTTTTATGGATGATTGCTAAGTCTATGGGAATGATTTTGATCATTGTGCTGACAATTTGGATAAAGTGTTGTTGCGATGTAAAGACACACATCTTATTCTAAATTGGGAAAAATATCATTTCATGGAAACTAAAAGCATTGTTTTAGGCCATCTTATCTCTCATCAAGGCATTGAAATAGACAAAACTAAAATGGAAATCATTCAAAAATTACCTCTACCGACAAATGTGAAAGGTATTCGTAGTTTTCTTGGGCATGTGAGGTTTTACCGAAGTTTTATTAAAGATTTCTCAAAATTGCAAAGCCCTTATGTTTATTGATGGAACAGAATAAAAAATTCTTCTTTGAAGATGCATGTCTGGATGTATTCATTCAATTAAAGAAGCAGCTATTAAATGCACCCACTGTTGTTGCACTAGATTGGTCTCAACCTCTTGAAGTTATGTGAGATGCAAGCGACTTTGCTGTGCGTGTTGTTCTAGGAAAACACAAGGAAAAAATATTTCACGCCATCTATTATGCTAGCAAAACTCTTACAGAGGCTCAAATAAATTATACCACTACAAAGAAAGTATTTTTGGTTGTAGTCTTTGCTTTCGACAAGTTTCATTCTTATCTTGTCAGTTTAAAGGTTATCTTATTTATTGATTACTTTGCATTAAGATATGTTTTTGCGAAGAAGGATGTAAAACAAAGATTGATATGCTAGATTTTACTGCTCTAAGAATTGACGTTGAGATAAAAGACCGTAAGGGTTTAGAGAATCAAGTTATAGACCATCTGTCTCAATTGGAAGTTAGCAGTGAAGATGGAAACATACTTCAAATTGTCAATGCATTCCCAGATGAGAAGTTATTTGCTGTAGATGCAACCCCTTGGTATGCAGATTTGGTCAATTATCTAGTGTGTGGAAAACTCCCATTAGGTGTCATAGGCCATAAAAAAGAAAGATTTCCTCATGAAGTAGTGAAGTATAATTGGAACGAGCCATATTTTTTTAAGGTATTCAATGATAAGATTACTCGATGTTATGTTCCAGGAGAGAAGATGCTTTCAATCTTGAAGCATTGTCATGATGCTCCTTTTGGAGGTCATTTTGGTGGCATGTGAACTACTACTCAAGTTGTCCAATCAGGATTCTACTGGCCTTCATTATTCAAAGACGCCCTCAATTTTGTGAATCAATGTGATAGGTGTTAGCATACTGGTTCTATATCCCAACTCAATGAAATATTGCAGCAGCCTATTATGGAGGTTGAATTATTCGATGTTTGGGGTATGGATTTTATGGGACCCTTTCCAAATTCATACGAAAATCTTTATATATTAGTATCCGTTGACTACGTCTCAAAGTAGGTTGAAGCTGTTGTAGTCCCAAAGGATGATGCAAAGATAGTGCTGAAATTTTTTCATAAGTATATACTCACCCATTTTGGCATACCAAAAGCATTGATTAGTGACCAATGTACACACTTTCATTGCAACCAAGTGGTAACCGCACTGATGAGATATAGAGTTAATCATATAATGGCCACTACTTATCATCCAAAAACTAATTGGCAAGTCGAAGAGTCGAATTGACAAATTAAAAACATTCTTGAGAAGGTTGTGAACCTTGCAAGGAAAGGCTGGTCTTCTAAACTAGATAATGCTTTATGGGCATAGCGAACATTATACAAACCTCTATTAGGGATGTCACATTATCAATTGTTCTTTAGGAAAGCATGTCACTTGCTAGTTGTACTAGAGCACAGAGCAATGTAGGCAAATTAAGTAAGTGAACATGGACTATGAAGCTGTTGGAAGGAAAAGGTTGTTGGATATCACTGAAATAGAGAATATTAGGCGAAATGCCAATGAAAACGATATAATTTACAAGGAAAAGACCAAATGATGGCATGACAGAATTATTTTACAACGACAATTTGTTGCGGGCTAACAAGTTTTATTATTCAATTCTAGATTGAAACCACACACGGGTAAATTGCGCACACATTAGTCTTGCCCTTAAGAAGTTGTTGAAGTATTTCCTCATTGTGTGGTCACAATCAAAGATTTACATGATGGACACCAATTCAAAGTGAATGGTCAATGACTGAAACATTATCTTAGGAATATTAATCAAAAGAAGGCAGAGACCATTAAATTGGTTGAACAATTTTAATTTTTTTTTGTACTTTAGTACTAGGTAATTTTATTTTATTTTTTTCTGTTCAACATTGTTTTATTATTTTTATTTTTGTTTTTGCAGAATAGTTACATACCATTGTTGACGTACTTGGGCTTCATTGTCAATGCAGTTCATACTATTGTACTACCATTTATGACTCATCAAGAATGAAGGCATATAAGAAATTTTAGATCCCATCATTTGATCAAAAGTCACCTAACCATCTGATCTATTTAAGCAGATGCAATTCTTATTGGAGGTATTTATTTCTGCTAGCTTTATTTCCTTTCACAAAAATCACGTCTTTCTATTTTCTTGTTTCACTCACTATAAACCCCACTTCATTATCCCGACTGTAACATTTATAAATAAACCATTTTTATTCATCTTCTCTTCCCTAAGCTAGTACCTTTACAACTTTAAACCATCTTCCTTCCACAAAATAAACAAAATATGGCAAGAATAAGAATATCGGTCAAGAAAGCCACCAAGCTTGTCAAAGAACACTCCTCCTTTGCAATTATAGTTCGTGGTCGGAATCCTACATGCCAATGGAGAAAAAGGAGCCAGTGATCTTTTAAGCGAAAGTGAACAAAGACCAGTTTAAAAACAATATTTTAAAGTAAAGCTTCCACCCAGAACAAGCATCCTCCTTTCGCAACAACAAGACTTGGGCAAGTAAATCTCTAAAACCATCTCTAAATTAAAGTGGGAGACTTTCTACATGCATCCCCGAAGCAATTCTCCTACATTGGTACGTGAGTTTTACGTTAATATTTATGACCATGAGTTAGAATTTATCTTTGCTCGAGAAGGCTTAATTCCTTGGGATGCTACCAAAATCAACGATTTGTACAACACTAAAGTGGATGTAGATGAACACTCTGAGTTTATTGAGGACATTACAGATTAAAAAATGGACCTGTTGGTGAAAGATTTATGTTTTGAAGGAGCATTGTAGACTGGATCTCATCAAAAGAATTATTTGATGCACTATCGCTTCCTGACATTGGAAGGAGAAATCTGGTTTCATTTTATCAACTATAGGCTACTGCCATCCACTCACAACACCACAGTTAACCTCAATAGAATGTGCTTGATACATTCTGTTGTCAAGGGCCGAAAGATTGATGTCGGTGCAATACTTCACCAAAAATTATTGATTGCACTGCAATGAAAAATGGAATATTGGTTTCCCTATCGTTAGTGATGCTACTGTGCTCGTAGACATGGATCGTGCCTTGTGATGATGAAGAGTTCCTAGAAAATAAGGGCCCAATAAATGAAGCCTCTATTGAAAGGATGACTTGTGGCAAATATACACTATCAATAAAGAAGGCGAAGACAAGAAAGGAAAAAACCAAGGTAGAGACCAAGGGAACGAACCTAACTGCAGAGACATCGTTGTTGCGTAAAATGTAGGACACTGAAAAATTGGCCAATTCTATCAGCAATAAGTAGATTAGGCTTGTCGCTACAATAAAGGATAGGGATAGATCACAAATTTGTTCTACGATTATACCAGGGTCTATAACAAATCTATTTTAGCTGCATTACGTCACCTTCCATTGTTCATGTCTCTGATGATAAGAACAAAGAGGACTTAAGGGATGTTGAGGAGTTCATGCGACAATTGATAGCCTGGTCGAGGGTGACTTCATTGATGGTCAATTAACACCTACTATTGAGGAGAAAGTTGATGTAGAGGAAGAAGAAGTCCATGCTGTAGTTGTGAACGAGACAGACGAGGAAGAAAATATTGAGAAAGAATATACTGTGAACATTGTCAATGCACCCAAGTTTGTGGGTGCAACTATTGATACTCTAGAGCGAGATAGATCTAGACTTGCGAAGCTGCAGACGTAACCAATGAGGAGCACCACAACTCACTGGCGATAGTACTCTATACCAGACTACTCAAGGTGACCCTTCCTATACAAGAAGCAGCATCGGGGCAGAGCCGAAACCTGAGGAGTGATCCAAGGATTGTGCAAAGCCAAAAAAAAAAAGAAGAAGAAAAGTAGTCCAAAGACAAAAAGTGAAAGAAGGGGGAGAAAAAGAGGAGGAATAAGAAACACCGTGCAGACACATTGATGGCTGAGGAAAACTGAGTTAGTTTATTTTAAGTTTTAGCTGTAGTATTCATGCATTGAATGTAACTGTCATTTTTATTTTATTAGTGAACATTGTCATTGCATTTTTTTGTGTTTGCATTTTAATTTTAGTGCATTTGAGGTAATGCAAACTTTATGTTTGGAGGAATGCATATGGGTTTTAGAGATACGCCCACATGTTAATTTTTATTTTTTTTAGTTTTTAATGAAACATGCAAGGTTTATTTGTGGTTAATGCAAATGTGTTTGAAAATTTTTGTTACATTCAATGCTTAATTCTTGAATCATGTGAACTATCAATGAATGAGTCGGATAAATTTGACTTAATGTTGCATCTTCAATTCTTTGATGAATGATTTAGGTTGCATTAGTAATGGATGACTAGTAGCATTCCTTGAATCTTGTATGAATCTCCCTTTTACAGCTACTCATATGTATATATAGTTATGAATAAGATACACTCCAAAGTGGATGTATTGTAAAATGTTAAAGAGGGAACACTCCAATGCAAGTTTTAGAAAAATGAATCTGGCCAAAGGCTATTACTGCACGAGTGTGTGTCCGCGCAATTACGTACTCTCTGGGGGTTTATTGGACTCCATCATTACTTCTCAGGAACAAGGGTATCGTAATTCAATGATATCCCTTGTTCACAAAAAAGAAAAAGAAAAGGACATATATTGTACAATAAATGTTGTATTGGTATATAGAATTTAGGATTTGAAGCATGATTCTGGTTGTGATGAAGATGCAATCTTATTCATTCATGCTTATGTATTGTCGATGCAATATTTTGTCATTTGAATGTGAATCATTCATTGGGATTTTAGGTGATTCAAGTTGCTAGAATGATCATTTGTCTTAGTGAATTCTTGTATAGCCATGCTAGTTTCTGTTTTACTTGAAGACAAGTAAAAACTCAAGTTTGGGGGTGTGACAATTCTAGAAAGAACATATGTTTTCTTCCTACTTATTAGTTAATTTGTGCCCATTTAGTTATATTAAGCACATATTTTAGCATTTTTAGTTCAATAAATTGCATTTTATAACTAAGTGGATCTCAACCTATTTATCCTTAATTTTGTCATGTTTTGGTACTCATGTCATTGCATGAGTGTTTTTAGATTGCACCTAGAATTGTTGCCGCACCTGATAGCTGTCTGGATAACAACAAAGAAGTGTGAGCTATCCAGTCTGGTGCAACTAACTTGTACGTATAGAGGCAGCATGAGTCTCATGATAGGACACCTATACTATTTGGATAAATATCAATATATTTATGTGAAAAGGGGAAGAGAGAGGATCATCTTCTTTAACCTTTGTTTCGAAGCTTTTCAACCATGGTAGCTTAAATCTCCTACGGGTGAACCGATGTGAAGGGGATGTAGGTTAGCTCTTGACGAGGAGCTCTGAGTGCGACACAAGAGGGAGTTGAGAGATCAAGTAAAGATTTTCTAAGAATAGTGCTCTCTACTTTTTTCTTTTATATTTATTTTATAAACGATGGTGATTACTCTCTATTTCATGTTTGTACGAAAGTACAGATGCTTTCTAAGTTGAATGTTATTTTGTTCAATCTTGCTTCTACTATTTAATCTTTGAGTTTGAATATGTTTAGCATGGAAATGTTATTGCGATCACTAACACTATTAACTATATCGATAGTTAAGATAACGAGCATAACAATGGAAGTTGCTTGATGATGAGAGGAATTTAATCCACTTATTCTTAATAGTGTTCCATTGCCATCATTAGAAGGTGTGGCTAATGTGCATGTTTAAGTCTTAGATTAAATATACAAGTTAAATTTGGTAATATATTCCTTGCAATCTAATGCATCGACAATCACCTATCCTTTTATGCCTTGTAAGCACATATTATTTTATTCAATATTCACGTTGGGAATCCCAATTTATTATTATCATATTTTTTCCTATTATTTTTAAATTATTGCTTAGACAACCACTCTCAAAATTTATCTCGTTTTTATCCACTTATTGCACTAACATTGATAGACAAAAGACAACCATACTCGTGGGATCAATATCTGATAGACTCATATCTGTCTACTATACTTGCATCGACAGTGTACACTTGCACATTATTATTGTGACGTTAAACAGTCGATCACATGGCTTGGCATTTGTCTAATTTTTAAAATTTTTAAAGGTTAAATAAGTAAATTAATTAATAATGACAAAATAACTTAAGTAAAATTTTATCCATCTTCTTGATTTTCAGTTTTCAACTGGTTTTGCAATGGAAACCATAGCTAGGGTTCAGCCAAGCTTCATTTGCTCTTACGTAAGTGATTATTGCTCTTTTTTTATGATTTCTACATTTTCAAGATTGTTGTAGCTTAATCTAGCTAGCTCGGGGACTAATTTGTGAAAATTTTAAACTATTAGGGTTTACCATTGATGCATATACATGAGTTTTGAAGTTTGATGTTAGAGAATGGATGGTTGTTGTTAGATAAACAACTTTTGTACAGGAATTTTTTAGTGAAATTGTCAAATAGGGACTAAATTGAAAAATAGAAAATTATACATCGTGAAATTATGAAATAAATGAAATATAGGGCATGCTAGGGACCTAATTGATATTCAGCTATAGTGGGTTGAGGTGAAATTGCATAAATTTCCGTTTTTATGAGCTAGGGACTAAATTAAAAAGAATTAAAAGTATAGGGGCAAAATGATAATTTTTCCAAATTAAGATTTTGGGTTAAATTGAATGAAAAATATACTGAAATGGGTTAAATTTATCCATATAGATCAAGACAGACCTCGTACCACTTTAGATCGGGGTAAAGAGAAAGTCTTAGATTAATCGCCTCCGTATCTACGTAAACTCATCAAGGTAAGTTCGTGTGATTAAATTTTGTTTATATAGTTTATATTTTATTATTTATGAATTGTAAATTGTTATAAATTTACATGGTTGCATATTCAATGAAGTTCAACAAACACCAAGTCCCGTTTGAACCTTAGAAATCCGTAAGATACAAATGACATGTCATTAGGATTTACATGATTTGAGTATTGGTCCTAAACGTCCTACCAATGGCTGAGGTCCTACATGTGTTGCGAATACTCCACAACTCATGTGAGCATACCGATTTATAGCCCATGATAGCATATTGATCTACAGCTCGAGTGAGCATACCAATTCACAGCTCATATGAGCATACATGTACATGAATTGAAGGATTACTATTATATGAGCTAGCACACTATGTGTGAGCTATCCCGAATGTCCAATGGTATTATAAATGGTACAACAAGCAATGTTCGATACAAGATGATAAGATTTTGATACAAACTATTATAGGTATACAAATGAATTATATGGAAATTTTGTTACATGGTATATGGAAACTTGAATTGGTTTATACATGTATTTTGAACTTTATCAATTGTTGTATTTTTCCATGTTTGTTGGCTAACATGGTTAGTGAATATGTGCTTAGGCATTTGGCCAAATTGTATTGGGATATGCTTGTTTACTTACCTATTACATTACTAAATGGTAAGTTAAATTCTATGTTATACGAACTTACTAAGCTTAAATGCTTACTCTTTGTTATTTTTGTGTTTTATAGTGAATCGGAAGTTTGTTCGGGTTGGAAGCTTGTCAAAGCTATATCACACTATCCATCGGCTCTTTTCGTACATTCAGTTGTTTAATTTTGGATATAATGGCATGTATAGGTATTTTGGCTAATGTTGGCCTATATGTTTTGTTGTAAATATGGCCATTTGATTTGGCTTGTGTTTGGCATATTTTGGTATGTATATAAGTAGCATTGACATGGTTGATGAATGGCTTGTTTTATGTTTCAATAATGAAAGGTAAAATGATAGTAAAATGTGTTTTGTGATATGATGAATTTGTGGTGAATTGGTACTTCAGTTGAAACACCCCAAAACCCGGCTCAAAAAGCCTAACCGGATTTGGTATGTTCCTCGAGTAAAACTATAACAAATTATCGTTTTTAAGAAAAACTTGATGATTTTGTAGAAAACAGAGTAACTTAACATTTTAGGTTGAAAACAAATTTGTAAAGTAAAATTTATATCTTTTAAAAACATTATTTGTAGGAGGAATTGATAAGTCAAAAGAAAACCACATTTAAGGAAATTACTTTAAAACATATATATATATATATATTAGTTGACAAAACATTTTGAATTAATATTTATCGAAAACCATTTAGTTATTTAATAGTTATTGTTCATGGCAAAATAAAAGAAAATCCAAACACAAAATTAAAGATAGTTTATAGTGGCCTTATTACATAAAATTGGCAAACCCATAATAAAGTCTAAATAATAATAATTAACTTAATAAGTTTAAGTAGGAAAATTTCCAAACTTCATTGTTTGAGCTTTGGCCACCTCGAACTCCTTGCTGACCCGATCCATCGCACTACGAATTATCTGAAAAGTTATCCCATAAAAAAATGGGTGAGTTATAAACTCAATGTGCAACACATACATCAAAAAGCCCATTTGATTAAGCCATTAAGCCCATTAATTACACATATGGCCATAGGCCCATTTAAGTCATATTTGGCCCAAAAGCCCATATCATGGCAGATCAAATAATAATCATTCAATATTACAAGGTTATGTACATGAAATGAAATGCAAGCCCGCCCACCTAAATATCCATCGCTACACACCACCCGCATACAACCAACACACACTGGGGGATTACTAAATCGACCTCCATCCGCTACACACCATCGAAGGCGATTCTTTGCAGTCAACATGCACATCGCCCTTACAATATTGTGGCAAAGCCACCAAGCAGATGTGACCAAGTCACCGACCAAGTCCAAATTTCAAATCGTGACCAAGTCACCAGATTCACATATGTGACCGAAATCACCGGATTTCAAATATGTGAACGAAGTCACCGGAGCCAAATTGTAACATCCTAGATTAGGGGTTATGCGTTCATGCGTAATTCATGAGATAGTGAGATCAGTGGGTGTGTTGGATGTGTTCTGAAGAGTTTCAAGAACCCTAAGATGAAAGGAAATATAAGGAAATGTAAGGAAATGTAAAGAAATGAAAGGAAATGAAAGGAAATGTATGGAAATGTATGGAAATGTATGGAAATGTAAGGAAATGTATGGAAATGTAAGGAAATGTAAGGAAATGTATGGAATGGTATGGAAATGTATGGAAATGTAAGGAAATGTATGGAAATGTAAGGAAATATATGGAACGATTAGTTAAAAGAGGAAACCTAAGTAAATTAGGAAAGTGAACATTTTTGGAAACCTAAGTAAATTAGGAAAGTGAACATTTTGGAAACCAAGCCAAAATAGGAAACTAAACATTTTGGAAACCAAACCAAAATAGGAAACTAAACATTTTGGAAACCAAGCCAAAATAGGAAACTAAACATTTTGGAAACTTGGAAAATATAGAGTCATGAAATTTTTGGAAACTTAAAATGACCCCTAATGTCGAATTTTAGAGCCCAAAGGGGAACTTAGGGCCAAGTGACCCTAAAAATATAAAGTACATGAAATTTGACCCAATAACGGACTTGGAAATGTGGCCTGAAGATGCCATCTAAAGCCTTAGGAAATGGCCCACATGCAAAAGGTTTTGGGCTTGAGTTCGAGTCACATAAGAAACAAATAAAATAAGTTTTATTTTGCTTCTAGAAGCCCAAGAGGTGGACGGCACAAAGCTTGCAAAAGAGGAGTTTCACTCTCTTTAAAACTCGACTAATTAGAATATCATAAGGACTCTTAAGGGAAGAGTTTAATTCTCTTTAAAATTTGGCTAAATAGGTGGATAAATGAAGAATTATTCTTTAATTAGGAAAATAAGGAAGAGTGGTGGCCAAGTAAATGATTCTTGGCCTAGTAAATTCGGCTATAAAAGGAGGGGACTAGGGCCATTCATTATTCATTCTCCCTCTCTTTTCCTCTGCCGAATATTCTTCTCGAGCATCCATTCTTTTTCTTCTTTTCTTTTAACCTCCTAGCCGATTTCCTTCTAAGCCTATTATTCCTCTCTTCTTTCATCTTTGAAACCAAATACATAAGGGAATTATAGCCGATTGTTCATCAAGTCTCTAAGCCGAATCTCTGAAGGTTGAAGTGAAGGTGTAATCGATTCCTTTAAATAAGGAAGAAATTCTTTTCCCGAAGGTACACCATAGGCCACATGTTCCCTAGTTATTCGGTGAATTTCGGGATTTAAAGTCCATAAGGTTGGCCGAATATCAGGTAAAGGAAAAACCAAGTGTTCGGGATTTGAATAAACACCTAATCACCTCAAGGGACTAAGGATCTAAACTTTAGATCTAGCTTTTCGGAATCTCAAGGAATCGCTAAACAAATCAGGTGTGTACACACACTAACTTTCGATATTTCATATGGCAATTATTTTATTATATGATTATACGTAAGAATATGAATATGGCTAAGTACCCTAAGGTGGTACAAAAGTACTCAGGTACGTTTCCTACTTCTGATAGGATTATGAAATATGTTATAACATGTGAATATATGTATATGATTATGAATTTAAGTATGTTATGCATGATATATATATATTTTTGGGGCATTCGGGATTTATGTGAAAGGGGAAGAAGGTGTTGACTTCGGTCTCACCAACGTTATATTTGAAGGTGTTGACTTCGGTCTCACCAACGTTATATTTGAAGGTGTTGACTTCGGTCTCACCAACGTTATATTTGAAGGTGATGACTTCGGTCTCACCAACGTTATATTTGAAGGTGTTGACTCCGGTCTCACCAACGTTATATTTGAAGGTGTTGACTTCGGTCTCACCAACGTTATATTGTGTTGACTTCGGTCTCACCAACGTTATATTTGAAGGTGATTGACTTCGGTCTCACCAACGTTATATTTGAAGGTGTTGACTTTGGTCTCACCAACGTTATATGGTGACTACGGTCACAAATATTTGAATATGGTGTGTAGCGGATGGAGGGTTGACTTAGTAGTCCCCACGGTGTATGAGTGTTGGTGCGGGGAGTGTAGTGGATGGCTAATTAGGATTGGGTTTGGGTTGCATCATAATTTCATTTTATATGGATCGATGTTTTGAACATGAATGCGATTTGTTGAATGTTAGTATTGTGTGCACATTGAGTCTGTTGACTCACCCGTTAGGGAACTATTTTCGTGTGATGAACGTGTGACTTAACCGGCCAGAGACGTTGAGGTGGCCATGCTACATTCGGAGAATTTATTTAGTTTGGACTTTATTTGATTTAGTTACTTTTATTTTATTTTGGGTTTTACTTGATGTAATAAGGCCATAAAGCCCAGTTGGATTTTCTTTATTTCCGCTTATTCATGTTGATTGTGTTACAATTTATTTTTAATTAAAGTTAAGAAAACAAAATTTATTTCTTTCAAAATAATAAACCCTAAAATTGTTTTGTCACCTCACTTAAGTTGGATTTTCAAAATTTATTAAATGGGTTCCAATCTAAGCCCAATCCAAACAACATTTTCTAAAAATTTTACAAATTTTCTCTAAGTATCGAATGAATTTTGAAACCGATTTACTTTAGGAACATACCGATCCGGTCCATTCTCGTGGGTCAAAAGTGGTGTTTCACAAATATGTGATCAAGTCATCGAGTCAAATATGTGACCAAGTCACCTAAATGTGGTAAAACCACCAGAATACTTCCTCCTTTATCAAATATACCCATATGCCCATGCACATACATATCAAATCAGATTTTCATGCTATTTACCCCACAAATCATAATATAGTCATGCTTATTTCACTTTTATGCATATAGCAAAATGAACAAAATATTGGGGTAAACATACCTGAATATCGATACCACCGAATGGTAGCCAAAATCACAATCATATACATGGTCATATAGTCACATTTAAATATATGTAAATCTTATGAGATTTTTAATGTAAGGTTACACACCTAGTGATAGTGAGAACAATACCCTCTCGCTCGTCAACACCTAATTGATTAACACACTTGGTTAGTATACACTATTGCTAATAAAATTGTACTTATTGATGAGGGATCTAAATCCTTACCTTCAATTCTCGAACGACAAGTTATTTGTGGTTTTTCTCCACTAGATGGATCAAAACCCACTGATATTCCACCAACGTAAAGTGGTTCGATTGTACTCACTACTTCAAATAACCGATCCTCGTTAGTAGAGGGTCCACAACCCGGTGGAAAGTCTCTAACCGCCGATACTGCCCTTCGTTTGTAGTTTGATGGTAAAAGAGTGCCTCCTCTCTTCCAAACACTCCGTACGGCTCTTTTCTTACCTATCGTGTTGGTCTTAAATCACCCCTAAAAATACGATCGATTAGTAGTCTATCTAAAGAAATCGATATGATCTAAATTAATAACCTTACCTTGATGATTTCAAATGGTCACTTCTTAAGAGTTGTCTACAACAAAGATCTTTGAAAAATATTTTCAAATGACTCGGCCTAGGAGAGAAAATAAAAGATCATGACTCTAAATTTGCCAAAGTAAAAAGGAATGATGAAAATGATTGACAAAACCTTACTTTGAGTTCTTCAAGATTCGGCCTTGAATAAGAAGAAAAGAAGGATTGATGATTCGGCTTTAACAAAAAGATAAAGGAAAAAGATATTGATTTTTAGCATAAATAGTTTCGGTTTTCAAAGAAATAAAAAGGAGAAAAGAAAATCAAAATAGAAATTGATTCGGTTGACAAAAGAGATGAGAATGATGTTGATTCTCAAAAGAAAAGAGATTGGTTTTGGAACCTATGCACATTCGGCCAAGGGGTAAAAATTGAAGAAAAGTGGTTCTTGAACCTTTGTAGTTTCTAAGAAAGAGGGAAAGAGAAGAGAGAAATAGGATGAAAAGGAAAAAGAAAAGGAGAAATGATCAAAGAGAGTAAATGGGTTTCGGTTATGGAAGAAATTGAATAAAGAAAAGTTTTTGGTAATGGTCAAGTGAGAAAAGATGAAAGAAAATGCCTTCAAAAGTGGTAATATTTTGGTACCAAAAAGAGAGAAAATCTTGAGAGGAAAAGAAGAAAAAGAGTACCAATTTGGCCAAATATGATAGCCAAAACAAAACAAAGTTTTCACCTAATGCAAAAGATAATTTCGGTTTGGAAGAAAGATTTTGGAGAAAGGAGAAAGATGGACAATTTGCTAGGATTTTTGGCCAACTAGCACCCTAATGGCTACACTAAATTTTCGATCAACCTTAGCCAACATCATCCCCTTTTCCTCCTTGTTTCTTCCCCATCATATCCAAAATTTCCAAGACAATTAATCACTCCCTTAGCCCTTCATGTTGTCTAGGTTCATGGTCAAATGACCATGAACAAACTCCCAAACCATTGCCCAATATCATGCCTTTTGCCCCCTCATCTTATCATCAACTTATGATTCCATACCATAAGTTCCTAGCTTCCTTTTCACATGGTCAAATAGCCAAAATTAAGAGAATACTCATCCACTCTAGAACATTCTTGGCCGACACTAAAGGGAAGGAAACAAAATAAAATCCTCCCTAATGCTAACTAGGAGATTCAACCTCACTCCTCAAGCACACATCCATGCATCTTAACCACCTTGCCAATTACTCAACTTATGCTAGAAACCTCTTGTCATTAATTCTTAAGCCTAACTTGCTTAGCTCTCTCTAATTATTAGAAATTAAAAGTTTCACTAAGCATTCACTTAATTAATGAAGCTCAAATAACTTCCAAAATACACTCAATAATAATTAAGCATGCAACATCATTCAGTTAAGTAGAAAATGCATAACCCCTAATTATCAGGATGTTACATCAGTATACATGACTTATATAGTGATTTGGTGCTAGTTTAGAATGACATATTTGGTACCACTTGAGAAGTTTGGTAAGTAAACTAAATGGCGTGAATTGATACAAATATGCTTAGTAGTTAGTTGATTATTTGGCCAAATAGAGTACATGTTTATATATGTTTTAATGTTGTCATTTGACGTGCCTAAGAGCATATTGGTTGTATGATGTTGTACCATATGTATATGACTTGTTTATGCTTGATTTGGATGCCTTGTTATAGCTTGTAAGTATGTGCAATGTTGAGTGTAGGTATATGCCAAATTGGGTGAGAAAAATGGCTTGCAAAATGGCCTATTTTGTCTACATGGGCAGAGACACGGGCGTGTTTCTTAGCCGTGTGTCCCCTATAGCTTTCAAAGGGTTGCAAGTTAGGTTGTTACACGGCCTGGAACACGGGCGTCTAAGGTTATTTTGAAGGGTACATGGCCTCAAACACAGGCATGTGGGTTGGCCGTGTGACCCAAGTCAATGGGTTACACAGGCACAGGCACGGGTTGGGACACAGTCATGTGACCCCTTTCAGTGTTGAAAATTTCCCTTATTTCTTGAAAAAAAATTGAGTTTCCAATTTAGTCCCAACTTGTTTCTAACATATATTTAGGGCCTCAAGAGATCCTATAAGGGACAATATGTACATTTTGACTTGGCTTTGTTATGTTTATTCATATGATCTAAAATGTTTATAAATATATGGTCATTTGATTTGAAAACTATGGTAATGCTCCGAAACCCTGCTGGAGACGGATATGGGTTAAGGGTGTTACACAAGGTGTTTGTAGACAATAATGGACATAGAATTGATGTTTTATTTAATTATTAACTAAGGTTAATATGGTAATTTGATAATTATATTAAAATAAAATAAAACCAAAATGTTTTATCATCATCTTAATGTATTATTCACTAATTTTGAATGGAGAAAAACTCCATGGAAGACCTTGAAGCTTTAGCTTACCTAGTGATGATGCATGTAAGTCCGTTTTAGCCTTGTTTTCAATAATTATTGTATGTTTTACTATCATTGCAACTAGGTCCAGCTAGCCTATACCTTTGATTTTTAAACGGTTAAAGGTTGTGAATGTTGTCATTGATGAATCTAGTGATTTTTTATGTTAAATGATGAATTTTAAATATTAGTTGGTATTTAAAAGTATTTTGTTAAATGATTTTTGATGAATTTTCCGATTAGCAACTAAATTGTTAAATTAAAAAAGTACAAAGATTTAATGTGAAATTGTTACATAAATGAGCTATCTTGGATACCACGAACATTCAGCTAAACCCAATTTTGGGTAAAAATGGGTCATTTGCATGTTTTGGGCTTAGGGACTAAATTGAATAAAAGTAAAACTTTAGGGGTAATTTTCTAAAAATACAAAAATTACAAAATTACATAAAATGGATTATTTTATTGTCTAAATTAATATACTAAATGAAATTATTAATTTAGATCAAGATCGGGTGAAAAATCAAGGCAAATGGAAAATTACCAAAATGCTCTTGAACTTTGGTGTTTCTACAATTTAGCTAGGTAAGTTCGTATGAACTGTATTCTGTATAATTTTGATTAAATTGAATGTTAATATGTGATTATATTATGATTAAATCAATATATATATGTTAGTATGCAATTTACCATGTTATGAAACGATGTAAATCTAACGACGTACAACGATTACCGAGCCCCGTTTGAACCTTAGGAATTCATAGGATACAAATGACATGTCATTAGGATTTACATGATTTAGGTGTTGGTCAAGAATGTCCTACCTATAACATCCTGATTTTGGGTCTAGTCAGAACAGTGGTTTCGGGACCACAAATCCGACGTAATAAAATTCATTTTTATTACATTTTTATGGTCTACATGTAACACCCCTGACCCATAACTGTCACATGAATAGGTTAAGTGGCATTATGAACTAGAAATTCAGTTCAGAACAATCATTTATCAACTATAACCTCATTTTAGTAAATATCATCCATTTACATTCAATATATATTAAAATCGAGCATACAAAGCTTAATTTATGCATTCGGAACAAAATCGGTAACATATAAAAATTTTGGAAACTTAGAATAAATTTCAACATTTCAAGTATCGCACGCCTGTATGAACAGGCCGTGTGCCTCACACGGCTAGTAGACACGCCCGTGTCTTAGACCGTGTGAAAACAAGGCATACGTACTGACTTTTGTCACACGGCTGAGAACACGCATGTGTGCCAGGCCATGTGAAAACTGGAGAGTATACTGACTTGGGTCACACTTCCAACCACACGCCCTTGTGTCTAGCTCATGTGCCCTTTGAAATGGCCACACACATCTGTGTATCAAGCCATGCCAAAACTGTAGGGTATACCGACTTATCAACACGGCCAAGTCACACGCTTGTGTGCTAGGTCGTGTTCCATTTAGGGGGTATACTGACTTTACCAGACGGCCGGTCACACTGTGTGTGAGGCCATGTAGAGCATACTTACTTCAATTCCATTTCAACACCAGGGGACACATCGCCGTGTAACATGACCGTGTGTCACACACGGCTGAGACACACGCCCGTGTCCCTACCTATGTGGACAAAAATAGGCTATTTGTAAAGCCATTTGCCACCATATACACACATGCATTTATAAGCATAAATGACCACATTTCATAATCCAATTGGCAATCATTCTGTAACATTTCGTACACATAGTATACCAATTCAATTTAGTACTCAAATGCCTAATTAACATCATGCATTATCCATTCATATTTCAAGTACATAACAAGACATCCTTTTCACCTTTTCATTCCACCAATTCCTTGCCCAAAACATACCATAATTGAATACTTAAACTCAACCAAAACATAGTACCAAAATTAGCCAAATCACATTGCTTAACTTATACACAAAAACATACCAAAACCATGATATCAATTAACATAATCAACATCTTTTAAACTAGCCTATACATGCCATATTTACATATATCCACAAGTTCAAAAGTACCAATCGAAAATTGGATAATGTGATTTGCAACTCTGACTTGTTCAAAACAAGTGAGCTAACGAACCTCTATAAAACATAGAAAAAGAAAAAGAGTAATCTTTATAGCTTAGTAAGTCCGTATAATTTAGAATTAAACTTACCATTTATACATAATCAAGGCAATTAACTAAAGCAAACTCCATACAATTTCCAAATGCCTATCACAAGCATTCATCCAAAGGTTAGACATGTTAATACATGAAATCATCCATTATCACAATTCAATAATCAATATAACTAGCATTCAACATTTCATTTTCAATCATATAACCAATAATCCATTTAATAACAGTACCCATCCGTATAAAAAGAATTTATGCCCGTTGAACTTATTAGAACTCCAAAGGATACTTGGGTGTTAAACATCAGTAATTTGTCAATTCATTATCATTTATGCTCTTTGAGCCATGATCGATAAGCTCCTCCAGAGCTGATGAACAGTAAGCTCTATTGAGCTTAAACGGTAAGCTCTATCGAGCTGAGGAATAAGCTCATACGACCTGAAATGGTAAGCTCCAATAAGCTAAAAATAGTAAGCTCTTACGAGTTGATATGTCGATAAGCTCATACGAGCCGTGGTGAGTCCGCAACAAAAGCAGGAGCTTGACCAAAACAGTAACCCTAATGACTTGTCACTCGTATCCTACAAAATCTTAAGATTCAAACGGGGCTCGATAACCATCAATATATATATCAATTAGGCATTTGTATTCCAAGTATATAAATTCCTCAATCATATGCATACATTTCAAATAAATACAAATATTTAAAAGCTTGATTCTAATTATACGAACTTACCTCGTATTGCTCGGATAAAAACTATTGGCTATTCGTCAATCTTTCCTTTTCCCTAATCTAAACTCGATCTCGGCTTATCTTGATCTATATATTATAAAATTCAATACATTCAGCATTCAATCTATTTAATTTAGTCCATAATTCATATTTTGGAATGTTTACACATTTCCCCCTATACTTTTTAATTTTTACAATTTAGTCCTTATCATATAAAATTACAAATCCATGCAATTTAGTACCTATCCATGCCTAGTCGAATTTCATAGGGACTCTTAGCAGCCCATATTTTTCATTGTTTCACACTTTTAACCACCACATTTTACAAATTCACAAATTAATCCATTTTTAACAGTTTTTGTTAAAATTCACTTTACAAAACTAGTTTAACTATCAACAATTAATCAAAACTCATCATCAACCATCCAATTACTCAAACATTCAACAATGGAAACATGAGAAATCTTTAATAATTTCAAAATATAAGGTATGGGCTAGCTAGAATACAAAGCAACGATCTCAAAAACATAAAAATCATTAAAAATCGAGCTAGAACCATACCTTAATCAACTAGAGAAGCTATGGCTGAATGAACCCTAAAGAAATAGCTTTCTACTTTGGTATGGACGTTGAAGATGATAATATTCACTAATGGCTTCATTTTTTTTATTATTATTAATCTTATTAACCAAATTACCAAATTATCCTTAATGAAAAATCATTTAAAACATCCAATATAAGGCCATCTATGCCAAATTCCACTATCAATGGTCTAATAACATTATAATAACCTTTCATTTAATAAATCATAGCAGTTAAACACTTTTAACATTAGAATACAACTTTTGCATTTTACGCGATTAAGTCCTTTTTACCAAATTAAGCATTCAAATAGTAAAATTTTTTACGAAACTTTCACATGATAATTCTATCATGTTGTAAACTTTAATAAAATAATAAAATAAATATTTTAACCTCATATTTGTGGTCCAAAAATCACTATTTTGATTTAACTCAAAAACAGGTTGTTACACTACAGTTTTACGATATGATTTCGTGAAAATTTCATTAAAAAATTTTGACGTTTGGGCACTCAATTTAGTTAAAAGGAATAAATTATAAAAAGTGAAAAAGTTGAGTTCTACATGCTAGAGGTGTCTAATTGCTATGAAATTTTAAATTGAAGGTCCTTAGATGGTAATTAGACAATTTGTTAAGTTAGTGGATAAAAATGGACATGGTGAGATAAAATTTCAAAGTTTTAAGTGAATGGCATTTTGTCAGTTGGTAATTAAATGAATTAAAAAGCCAAAAATCAAGCCAAAATCTTATTTATCTTCTCCCTCTTGTGCTAAAAATTAGAAGGAAGACATAGCTAGGGTTTGGCCAACTTTCAAGCTTGATTGTAAGTACATCCTAGCCCCATATTTAATGCTCTTTACATTTTTGAAGCCGTTATCATCCGATCTATCTTTTTCTACCATTAATTTGAGTTATGGTTGATGTCTAGGGTTTGACCCATGCTATCCATATATGTGTTTTGATGGCTAATGGTAGGTTATGCATCTTTGATGTGTGATAGACAACTTTTACTAAGCGATTTTTCATGAAAACACCTAAAAAGGACCTATTTGTAAAAAATAGTAAAATTGGTAGTAAAAATCTAATTTAATGGAAAATGTGGGCTATTATAAGCATGAAAGAGGTTCGGGTAGGCTTGGGCCTTGAAGAAATCGAATAGATTTAAGTTTACGAGCCTAGGAACCAATTTGTAAAAATTTAGGGGCAAAAAGGTAAATTTACCATAATGTGATGTTTGGACTGATTTAAGTAATGTGAATAAAAAAATGAAGTTTAGACCTTGACCGGGAAAGAATAAGGTGTTTGACGATTAAATCCTTTTCTACTATTTTGTATCAAGGTAAGTTCGTGTGTAAATAAAGGAAATGCTATATTTGTATTTTTATATGTTTTATTATACATGAGTTGTATTAATGACAATGTGGATACGCTCGACTACAAAATGACAGATGAGAAATCCCATTTGAACCTTAGGAATAGATTAGGATACGAGTGACATGTCACTGGGAAACTATGTGATATATGTGATTTATGTGATCCGAATGCTGGTCTCGTACGTCTACTAGTGGCTAGGTAGTCTGGCATCTGTTGCGATACCTGATAGCTTATGTGAGCAGCATTGCATAGTTACATCTTGACTGATAGCTTGTGTGAACAGGCCCGTGATTAGCTCGAGGGCGAACAGTATGTGTTATAAGATATGAGGTAGCATTAGCTACGTATGTAGAACTTATGTGTAATAATTTTTGTGTATCCAATTAGTATTCCAAGTGTTCAACAGGTAAGTTAAAGATGAAAAAGTATATGATATGTTACCAGTTGGTATAGGTATTTACGAAACACTCATAAGAATGAGCTTGGTATGTGATGAACACTTGGTAAGATTAAGAATGATTAAGTTATGTTTATGAACCTATGATGACAATTATGTAACTTGTGTTATACTAATTGTATGATATTTATGTTTAATGTTGTTTATTGTTGCTTATTATTTTCATGTGAACTTAGTAAGCTATAAGGCTTACTCCTCTTCTTTTTCATTATCTTATAGCATAACCAAGCCAACTTAGGATTGGAGATTTTTCAGAGATCCATACACACTATCTCAATAATTATTTTGGTACCAATGAATTCAAGTATTTTGAGTAATGGCATGTATAGGGACTTGGTTTTTTTGTTATGTGTCATAAATGATTTGGCCTAAATGTGTTGGCATTGTAATGGTTAATGATTCATTTTGTATATGGCCATTGGTAGTTGACTAATATTAATTTTATTGGTCATTGGTATGTTTATGTTATGATGCCTACCATAAAGATGAAACTGGCAAGAATAGAAAAGAGGATATGTGATGTTTATGCATGATAGATGTTTGTATATGTAAATGATGTATTGATATCTTGCTTGTGGCTGATTTTGGCTGTATCAATATGATTGGATTAGTGTTGTTTGTTGTTGTGTAGGTGGGTGCAAGTAAGGGTGGCAAAATGGCTTGGTAAATAGCCTTATTTTTGTCCACATGAGTAGACACACGAGCGTGTGTCTAGGCCGTGTGTGATACACGGCCTACCCTACGGGCACGTGTTTTGGTCGTGTGTCCCCTTCACCTTAATTGATACAAAATAGAATATCTAAAATTGAACACACAGGCAGAGACACGGGCGTGTGTCTCGGTCGTGTGTGCTACACGGCCTTATTCACGGGCGTGTGTCTCGGCCTTGTGAAGTCTACACCTATTTTATGAAACATTACGAAAATTAAACTGACCACACGGCCTAACACACGGGCATGTGGCATGACTGTGTGCCACAAGACAGAAAGCTCCCTATTATTAAAATGGCTTGTAGCACGGATGTGTCTAAGGGTCACACAGGCGTGTCCCTTAGACCATACGGGCATGTGAGCCCTGTAACATGAAATTTTTTCTAAGTTTTGTAAAATTTTCTAAAGTTCTTGATTTAGTCCTGAACTACTTCCAATGTATATTCTAGGCCTCGTAGGCTCGTTTTAGGGATGATATGGATGTGTATAAAAAGTTTAAATTTTGGATGGAAATTTATGACTAGGAATTGTATATTTGTTTGTGTCTAAGTCTGGTAATGCCTCTACCATATTCCGGTGTCAAATAAGGATAAAGGTGTACACTACCAATGGCTCAGGTCCGGCATGTGTTGCAGATACTATACAGCTCGTGTGAGCAACATCGGGTAGCTATGTTCTGACCCACAACTCATGTGAGCAGGCCTATTTTCATAGCTCATGTGACCATTCAGATTCACAGCTCGTGTGATCATACATGTACATGAATAGACGGATTATAGTTATATGAGTTAACACACTAAGTGTGAGCTATCCCGGATATCGAACGGTATTCTAAATGGTTCAACGGGCACTGTTCAAATTTTAGACGGTAAGAGAACGATATCAATTATAACACGTACACGTGTGAACATCCTTGATATGATGATACATGAAAATTATATAAGTTGAGATGAGTTATAAACTCATGAGATACATGTTGTGGCTAAATGAATATTTATGTTAATGTGCCTATCATTTATATATTGTATGCTAACACATTTGGTGTAAATGCTTAGGATTTGGAAAAGTTTTGATTGGATTATGCCATGTTAAACTTATAACTTGTGTATTGAAATGGTAAGTGCTCAAATTGAAATATGCTTGTGGTCATGAAAGAGTGGTAAGGTTTAATTTATGTAATTTCTTATGGAATGGTTTATCATGTGATTAATTCCAAAAGAGCTATGTTTAAATACACTAGCTTGTGGCTATGGTTGAATGATATTCTTATGTCTTATGCATTATAAATATGGAATGGGTGTGGAAAGGCAATGAAATAGTAAGTCATACTTGAAGTGTAAAATGACAAAGGAATGTTGGGTTGAATTGATGTTGTTATTTTAAGTTAAAGAAAGTAAATGTAATTGAAAGTAATGAAATGCAAATGAAAATAAGTAAATTTTAAAGGGTTTAAAGTTAAGTAAAATCCTACTTTGCTAGAAATGATATGTATATGTGATGCTGTGAATTTATTAACTTTGCAAGTTGTTGAATATGGTTTCACAAATCTTGTGGTATTGGTATAGGATTATTCTTACTATGGATAAATTTCATATATGAAATGGATTGATATGACTAAAGTTTATACGAGCTTACTAAGCATTCATTCCTTACGTTGTTGTTTTTTCTTTACTTTTTAAATTATCGGAAGCTCGATCGGGTTGGAAGCTCGTCGGAGATTTATCACATTATCTAGCTATTACATCAGTAGATTTTGATGTCTTGGTTAAGATTATAATGGCATGTGCAGGTGGACTTATGGTTGATGATTATTTAAATGATAGTTAATGAGTTTGGCATGTATGTGTTATTTTGGGTGATGTAGCCTTGGAACATTTGGTGCCTTGCTGATATGTGTTAATTTGATAATGTGTTAAAGCATGTATAAATGGCCAAAGTTATATATGATGAATTGACCTCAACATGGTGAAGATATGGTATGCTCTGGTAAGGTTTTGAATAGATGTGCATGATTTAAATATGGTTTGTATACATGTTGATTATTGGAACCATCTAGATATGGTTAGATTTGTGTCATTTAGATGGCCTTAGTGGTTGGAGTTGAAATGGTCATTTGAAGTTGTGTTTTGAATAACCAAATTGGTATGCTTGAATGTGATTTTGGCATGTGGGCAACTATGGTATAACTTGGTATGGAATTAAACTATATACATATATATGGGTAAGTTATGGTCAAGTATGTATAAGTTAGAAATGTGTATATTTGGGATGTCTGAAAACTATAGTTCAAATGATATGTAACGCCTTCAATTTTTGGGCCTAGTAGAATTGGGCCTATTGGGCCTTGGGCATGGGAGCGTTTAAAAATTTTTGAGAACAAGAGAACGACACTAATGCAAGTTGGACCTACTAGGTGAGTTGTAACAACCTAAAAATGTGAGTATCGACATGTTGCATGTTTTTGGTGTTTAGCTTGTGAATGATTTAATTTGTGTGCTTAATATAGTCTTGAGAAGGATTAGGTTTATTTGGAATCAGAATAAACTTTAGTAAAGAGTACCCTACTGTAGAGGAATTAAGTGATCTTGAAGTTTAAGTGAATTAAGTGGTAAAAGATAGCATAAAATTGAGCTATTGGGCAAGAGGTTATGCGCTACATGTATGGTCTTGGGGGGAGAGGTTTGAATCCCCTAGTTTGCATATTTGTGAACTTTTATTTTCACTTTTTCCTAGCAAGTGTCGGCCAAGCTCTATTCTTGGTAAAGATGGACTAATTCTTTTAAGGTAAGGTGGCTAAAGGTTATGGCAAACATGAATTTAGGGATTGAATTCGATTGAATTTGGGGATAGGATTTCTAAACTTTTGGAAGGTGGAGGAACATAAGGCACCTCTTAAGGGAGGATGTTTTGGAAAGTTAAGATGGCCAAGTTTGACCATGTATTTGAATGGTTTAGGGGCTAAGGGGGGAAGGCCGAATTTTTGGTGTTAGGTTTGGTATGGTTAGTAGCTTTTGGGTAATTCCTTTTGATCATTTTTGTTTTTACAAGAAATTTTTTCTCTTTTCAGCTTGTTCTCTCAAAACCAAATGTGTATTGGCTTGGAAGGATCATCTTTGCTTTATCGTTTTGGTCATATTTTGTCAATTCAACTTGTGTCATTTTCTAGTGCCTAAAACATCAAGCACAAACATCATCTCTTCCTTCTCTCCCATGGCCGAATGCACCATTGTTTCAAACTCTCTCTCTCTTTGCTTTAATTTTATCTTTGAAAATTTAGTCATAAACCTCTCATCCTCATTCTCTCTCTTTCATCATTTATTTTCTTTTCAACCATTCTCTTCTCTCCTTTGTTTTATCATAGCTGAAACTTCCATACTTCATAGATAATCTTCTCAATCTTTCTCATTTTAAATTTTGGACTATAGTGAGATAGTGGTGGGTCGAATTATCACATTTTCGAGGACTTCGTGAAGCCATTCAAGTTGGAACATATCTATCAAGGTAAAAGAAACCCTTCATGGATGTTATGATCACCCTTATTATTTTCAATGATATTCAATCGGGATTGATAATCAAAAGTTTTGTTTATAGGGATTCTTTTGGGAATCATTCGAAATTATAAATTAAGTCGAAATTCGCTCTTTTAGATCAATAGTCTTAAATTCGATATATTGTTAGGACTAATAACCTTTTGTCATTGGAGGCAAACAAGATAGGGATGAAAAGGGTGGTGAATAGTGTTCGAAAGAGGGGTGGTTCTGCTATCCCCCTAAATTCAAACGAAGGGTTGTTTCAACAATCCGAGATTTTCCATTGGGTTGTGGACCCTCATCCGAGGAGAATAAGTTATTTGAAATCGTTCGTAATCCTAAGCCTTAGTTTATTCGTGGATATTCAACGGGTTACGAACCATCAATCGGGGAGAAATCACAAATCAAAATTGCTCGAATTTCTGAGGGTAAAAGTTCAGACCGCTTATTTTAAGAATAGATTTACAAATAAGTATTAGTGCTCTAATCTATTGTGATGCGTGTTTAGGTATCGTCGAGTGAGAAAGTATAGTTCTCACAGTAATCAGGTGTGTAACTTCACACTTATCTCATGGGTTATACTATGCCGTAAGAATTAGAATAAAACTCGTAAAGTTAGAAAAATTGGAAAATACAGTTTATTAGCATTTTTTGATGTGAAAGCATGGAAACGATATTAAAGTTGTGAAAAATTACGGATTTGCCCTTAATGGGCTATATTGTTAAAAAGTGATATTTTGGGCCATATGATTTATTTTGATAAATTGGCCAAATGAGAATATTGTGAAAAGGGCCTCATGTGACTAATGGGCCAAAGTTTGCTAGATCGATAAATGGGCCAGGATTTGCTAGATCGTTAAATGGGCCAAATTGCTATTTTGGCTAATGGGCCAAATTGATAACTTGTAATATGGGCTTTTTGTTGAAATTTACCTTATGAATATATTGTTATACATTATATATATATATATGATGACTGCATGGGTTGGGATAATTGACGAAGAGAAGAAAAGCCTGTTGCCAAAATCATGTTCGGTGGCTCTGCCACAAATATTTTAAATGGCCTGTTGCCAAAATCTAGTTCGGTGGCTCTGCCACAAATATTTTAAATGGCCTGTTGCCAAAATCTAGTTCGATGGCTCTGCCACAATTATTATAATTGGCTTAATGCCTGCTATTGGTGTGTTGGCGGGGTGGGTTGACTTGATCCCCACAGATGTGTTGGTTTGAAACACCCCAAACCCGACCCAAAAAGCCTGACCGGATTTGATATGTTCCTCGAGTAAAACTTTAGCAAACTTTCACTTTTTTAAGAAAAACTTGATGATTTTTGAATAAAACAGATTAACTTAAAGATCGGGTTGAAATTTAATTGTAAAGTAAATTCGCATCTTCTTAAAACATTATTTTAAGAGGAATAATAAGTTAACGAAAACCAAATTTAATGAAAAATTTATTAATATTGTGGAAATATATTTTGTTTTCAAAAGCAGTTTAAATTATTTATCAAAATCCATTTAGTTATTTAATTAATAATTATTCATGGCAAAATAAATCCAAACACAAAAATTTAAAAACAGTTTATAGTGGCCTTATTACATAAAATAGCAAAAACCCATAATAAAGTCTAAGAGGTAAAATTTAATAAGTTTAAATTGGAAAATCTCCAAAATACTTGATATGAACATTGGCCACCACGGAGTCCTTGCTAACCCGATCCATCACACTAAGAATCATCTGAAAAGTTATCCCACAAAAAGGGGTGAGTCATAAACTCAATGTGTAACACATACATTAAAAAGCCCATTAATCATACATATAGCCATAGGCCCATTTAAGTCATTTTTAGCCCAAAAGCCCATTTTCATAGCAGATTATATGATAATCATTTAAAATCACATGAATATACACATATAATGAAATGCAAACCCTACCACCTAATATCCATCTGCTACACACCACCCGCACCAACCAAACACACCGGGGATTACTAAATCGAGCCTCCATCCGCTACACACCATCGAAGGCGATTCTTTGCAGTCAACATGCACATCGCCTTATAATTTTGTGTGCAAGGCCACCAGACAAAATTGTGACCAAGTCACCGGATTTCAAATATGTGACCAAGTCACCAGATTCACATATGTGACCAAGTCACGGATTTCAAATATGTGATCGAAGTCACTGGATATTGTGGTAAAACCACCAGAATACTTCCCCTTTATCAAATTCACCCATATGCCCATGCACATGCATATTATTCATTTTTCATGCCATTTACCCCAAAATCATAATATAGTCATACTTATTTCACATTTATGCATATAGCAAAATTAACGAAATATTGGGGTAAACATACCTGAATTTTGTATACCAATGATTGCTATCCACAATCATTTTCAAACACATTGTCATATAATCACATCTATGAGATTTTATTGTAAGGTTACACACCTTATAACTGTGAGAACGATACCTTCTCACTTGTCAACACCTAGTTAATTATCACACTTGGTTAGAATATACTATTACTAATAAAATTATACTTATTGACGAGAGATCTAAATCCTTACCCTCGGATCCTCGAACAACCGTTATTTGTGGTTTTTCTCTGCTAGATGGATCAAAACCCGCTGATATCCTACCAACGTAAAGTGGTTCGGTTGTACGTACTACTTCAAATAACTGATCTTCGTTAGCAGAGGGTCCACAACCCGGTGGAAAATCTCTTATCGCCGATACAGCCCTTCGTTTGAAGTTCGATGGTAAAACAGTGCCTCCTCTCTTCCAAACACTCCATACTGCTCTTTTCTTACCTATCTTGTTAGTCTCAAATCACCCCTAAAATAAAGTTGATTAGTGATCCATTCTAAAAGGATTGATACGATCGAATTAATAATCCTTACCTTGGATGATTTCGAAAGATCACTGCTTAAAAGTTGGCTTCAAAAAAGATCCTTAAAAATCCCTTCCAAGGATTCGGCCTAGGAGAGAAAAATAAAAGGATTTATGTTTCTAAGTCGACTATAGTAAAAAGAAATAAAGAAAACAATTGACAAAACCTTACTTGATCACTTTGAATATTCGGCCTTGAACAAAAGAAGAGAAAAAAAATGATGATTCGGCTTGCACAAAAAGAAAAGAGAAAAAGATAGTGATTTATGGCTAAAATGGTTTCAGTTTTCAATAAAAGAAAAGAAGAAAGGAAATTGAAATAGAAGATGATTCGGTTGACAAAAGAGATGAAAATAATGTTGATTTTGGTATTGGTAGAAAATAGTTTCGGTTGAGAGAAAGAAGAAAGAAAATGAAAAATGAAAGAAGAGAAAAAGAGAAGAAGAAGAAAGATGATGATGAAGGTGATTTCAAAAGAAAAGAGATAGGTTTAAGGACCTATGCACATTCGGCCAAGAGGGAGAAATGAAGAAAAATAGTTCTTTGAACTTTGGTACTTTCGGAAATGAGGGAAAGAGAAAAGAAGAAAATGTTTTCCAATCTTTTTGATGCTTTTGACTAAAGAGAACAAGGATTTGAGAGAATAGGAATTTTAACCAAAATGGTCAAAATGAGAACCAAAAAAAGTAAAGCTTTTACCTAATGTTATTAGCAAAATTCGCTAGGAGGAGAGCTCTTGGAGAATTAAGAAAAGATGCACAAAATGCAAGACTTTTGGCCAACCTTTCACCCCTAACCCAAGTCAAATTCGCCAACTAGCTTGCCAACATAATCCCCTTTTCCTCCACATTTCTTCCCCATCAACCCTTAGATTGCTATCACAATTAACTATCCCTTTAGCCCCTAAAATCGACTAGATTCATGGTCAAATGACCATGAAAAAGTTTCCAAGACAAAGCCCTTACTTCAAGCCTTTTGTCCTCCTCATCTTATCATCCTTTCATGATTCCATACCATAAGTTTTAGCTTACCTTTTTCATATGGTCAAATAACCAAAATTAAAAAGATGCTCATCCATTCTAGAAGAGTCTTGGCCGACACTATAGGGAAGGAAACAAAAATAAAATCCTCCTATTTGCTAGCTAGGGGATTCAAACCTCTCCCCTCAAGCACTCATCCATGCATCCTAACCACCTTGCCAATTACTCATCTTATGCTTAAAACATCTTGTCATTATTTCTTAAAGCCTATCATGCTTAGCTCCATTTTATTTATTAAAAAATTTAATAAATCACTAAGCATTCACTTAATTAATGATTTTCAAAAAATAACTTCCAAAATACACTCAATCATATTTAAGCATGCAACATCATTCAATTAAGTAAAGATGCATAACCCCTAATTATCAGGATGTTACAGTTCTACCCCCTTAAAATAATTTCGTCCTCAAAATTATTTAGTTGGAACAAGTGAGGGTATTGCTGTCGCATTGCTTCCTCTGGTTCCCACGAAGCTTCTTTTGATTCATGATTACGCCATAATACTTTGACGAGAGGAACCGACTTTCTCCGTAAAACCTTTACATCTCGCTCCAGAATTTGAATTGGCTCCTCTTCATAGGACAAATCTGGTCTTAATTCCACCTCCTCAACTGACACTACATGAGATGGATCCGATCGGTAACGGCGTAACATTGAAACATGGAACACATCGTGCATTTGCTTCAACTCTGAAGGTAATTCTAACTGATATGCAACAGGTCCGACCCGCTTCAAAATGCGATAAGGTCCTATGAACCTGGGACTTAACTTTCCTTTGCGACCAAATCTCATCACCTTTTTCCAAGGTGAAACCTTTAGGAATACTTGATCCCCCACAGCAAACTCTATTTCCTTCCGTTTTAGATCTGCGTACGACTTTTGCCTGTAAGATGCTTCTTTTAATCGAGCCCGGATTACCTTAACCTTTTTTTCAAATTCAGCCACTATTTATGGACCCAAAATCTGACGTTCCCCTAATTCTGTCCAACAGGTAGGAGTGCGACACTTCCGTCCATATAGTGCTTCATATGGTGCCATCCGAATACTGGCTTGGTAACTGTTGTTGTACGCAAATTCTGCTAACGGTAAGAACTCTTCCCAACTTCCCCTGAAATCCATCACACAACCCCTTAACATATCTTCTAAGATTTGGATTACTCGTTCAGACTGACCGTCCGACTGAGGATGAAATGCCGTACTGAAGTCCAATCTGGTACCCAAGGCCTGATGCAATGCTTTCCAAAATTGAGACGTAAACCTCAAATCCCTATCCGAAATAATCGACAACGGCACTCCATGCAATCTCACAATCTCAGCCACATATAACTTCGCCAATTTCTGCAAAGAGTAATCAACCCGAACTGGGATAAAATGTGCAGATTTCATCATTCGGTCCACTATCACCCATACTGAGTCTTTCTTAGTAGGCGTAAGAGGAAGCCCACTAACAAAGTCCATGGTGATTCTCTCCCACTTCCACTGTGGAATTTTTATCTACCAAGCAATCCGAAGGTACTTAATGTTCAGCCTTGACTTGTCGACACGTTAAGCACTTTGCTACATACTCGTAACTCTCGCTAAGACCGTGCCACCAAAATTGGTCTCGCAAATCTCGGTATAACTTACTTCCTCCAGGATGCATAGCATAGGGGCTACCATACGACTCCTGAAGAATCTTTTGCCTCAACTCCTGATCCCTCGGCATACAGACTTTACCTTTGAAACATAATAACCCATCACTGTTAATACCAAAATCTTTCGATTCTCCACTCTGCACCTGCCGAAGTTTTGCACTCAGATCATCGTCTATCAATTGCCTCTCTTTCATTTGACTCAACCATGTCGGTTTAACTTGTAATTCTGCCAACAAGCTCCAGTCATCGTAAAGACTAAGATGTGCAAACATCGCCCTTAAACCTGACACCACTTTTCGACTTAGAGCGTCTGCCACGACATTCGCCTTGCCCGGGTGGTACTCGATAGAACAGTCGTAGTCTTTCAACAACTATATCCACCTTCACTACCTCAAATTCAGTTCTTTCTAAGTCAGTAGATATTTCAAACTTTTGTGGTCCGTGTATATCACTGACTTCTCCTATATAAATAATGTCTCCATACTTTAAGAGTAAAGACTACAGCTGCCAACTCCAAATCATGCGTCGGGTAATTAACTTTGTGTGGTCTCAACTGCCGAGACGCATACGCAACTACCTTCCCGTCTTGCATCAGAACACATCCTAATCTCGTGTGAGAAGCATCACAATACATGACAAAATCCTTTCCGCCTCAGTCTAATCAAAGCGGAGCTTCACCAAAACCTTCTTGAGCTTCTGAAAACTCTCTTGTTGCTTATCAGCCCACACGAAAGGTACCTCCTTTCTTAACAATTTCGTTAAAGGTGCAGCTATCGATGAGAATCCTTCGATGAATCTTCTGTAGTAGCCTGCTAATCCCAAGAAACTGCGAACTTCCATTACAGACTTAGGTGGTTTCTAATCTAACACAGCCTCAATCTTCCGAGGATCCACCCTTATCCCTTCTGCAGACACCACATGGCCTAAAAATGCAACCTCTTTCAGCCAAAATTCACACTTGCTGAATTTGGCATACAGCTTCATCTCCCTTAAAACTCGCAACACAATCCGGAGATGCTCATCATGTTCCACCTCGAACTTAGAATACACCAGGATGTCGTCTATGAACACCATGATGAATTGATCCAAGTAGGGCTGAAAAATTCGGTTCATCATATCCATGAACGAAGCCATGCGTTAAATCAATCCGAATGGCATTACCAGAAATTCATAATGCCCATATCTAGTCTGGAAAGCCGTCTTATGGATATCCACTTCTTTCACATTAAGTTGATGATACCCCGACCTTAGATCAATCTTTGAGAATACCGTAGCTCCCTTAAGCTAATCGAACAAGTCGTCGATCCTCGACAAAGGATACTTGTTCTTGATGGTCAGCTTATTCAACTGCCGGTAGTCTATACACATCCTCATCGATCCGTCCTTCTTCTTCACAAATAAAATCGGTGCTCCCATGGAGACACACTAGGTCGGATAAATCCACGATCAAGCAACTCCCGAATCGAGCCTTAAGCTCAACTAATTCCTTCTTGCCATTCTATATGGAGCAATAGAAACCGCACCGCTCCTGTGCAATAAATCAATCCCAAATTCTACCTCATGATCCAGAGGCAAACCTGGAAGTTCTTCTAGAAAAACATCTACAAATTCATTCACAGTTCTGACTTCATTAACAGTTGCCTCCTTAGCCTCTAAGGCACTCACCAACATCAGAAAGGCTACACATCCCTTTCTAACCATCTTTTCTGCCTTAAGAGCGGATACTACATTAGATAAGTAGTTCCGTCTCTCGCCCATCACTACAACTTCTTTGTCATCAAGAGTTCTTAAGGACATTCGCTTAGCAGCACAATCCACATTTACACGATACTTCACAAGCCACTCCATGCCTAAGATCAGGTCGAATTCTCTGAATGGCAACTCCATTAAATCAGCCAAAAACTCGTCCCTTGAACTTCTAAAGGCACTTCCTTAAAAATTTTGTCTATTACTACTATCTGTCCTAAAGGACTAAGTACAATCATCTTCCTAGGTACCGTCTCAGAAGTCACATGCAAAGTTCCAGATACTTCACTAGCGATGTAGGAATGAGTTGACCCTATATCTATTAAAGTAATAAAGGGCAACCTAGAAATCAAAAACGTGCGTGATAACATCAAAAGGCCATCGTCTTCTCTGCGATTTAACCGCATATACGGACACTGGCCGTCTCGCCTCGAGCTACCATTGCCTTTGCTCAAGTTTCGCCACCTCTACCGTAACCATTACCCTTCCATTTGGACCACGGCCCTTATCACCGCTTTGTTCACCTCTGCCAACTGATTAACGCCTACGACTTGTCGGGCAATTCTTGTCTGAATTCTTCGGGCAATCCTTGATCATATGGTCTTTGGATCCGCACTTGAAACATCCCCTGGTCTTTTTCCAACACTCTCCCGGTGCATTTTCCCACATTGAGCACAAGCACGATGTTGTCCACCCGTAATAATCTGCTGACCTCGCGGTCCTTCATTTCTTGGTTTCTTTTGGAAATTCTAGATGACCTTGAAGATCCAAAGCTTCTCTTATTCTTATTCGCCTCTCTCCTGCTCGCTCTCTCACCGCTTAACCTCTTTAGCTATTCTTGCCCTTTCCACTAAGATTGCAAAATCTCTTTCCCGGTCTTGAGCAATCATCACTGCAGCTCATCTCTAAGTCCATCTTCAAATCGACACACCGTTCATATTCGGAGCCACTATCCTCCGCATAACGGCTAAGTCGTAAAAACTCGCTTCATACTCACTATCGACTTCATCGCCTTGCACTAGATTCAGAAATGCCTTCCTCTGGGAGTTGATGTAGGTAGCTCCAACGTATTTTCCTTCGAATTTAATTTTAAAATACCCCCAATCCACTCGATCCGCAGGGGTACTTTCCTTAATAGTGAGCCACCACTGGTAGGCCTCATCACGGAGTAGTGAAATAGCACCCTTCAGTTTTTCTTCAGCAGTGCAGTCTAAATCATCCATGATCCTCTCGACTGCCTCCAACCAGTATTCCGCTACATTTGGAGCTACTCCAGATACTCCCCTGAAAACCTCAGCTCCATTCGATCTAAGTCTCTTAGCTACTGACTTTCGAGACCCATTTCCAGTACTAGCTTCTGCTATTCGTTCCAATACTCGAAGTACAACTTGTGATACTGCGTCACCTCCTCCATTTTGTTCTTGAAAATCCACTCCAACAGCCGGTGGCGGAGCTTCATTCTCAAAACCTTGATCAGATTTAACTGGTTTCGACACAGCCATTCTTCCTCTTCCACGTCCACGACGACCACGTCCCCTAGAACTTATGTCTACTATGTGTCTTATCTGTTTTTACGAAAAAGTCTTATGTATTAGAGTCTTTTCACTTCTTATTAAAAGAAAGTTTTATGAAGCAGATGTTCAGTGGTTTTTCCGTAGTAGTACACAAACACCTAGGGTCCATGTCTCTAAAGTATAGTTTCCTTAAGCTTATCATACACTCATATCACTTATCAATAAAGATACATACCTGATGGATCTGGGCCGAGAACTCAAGTGCCATGCTCTTATAAAATCATTTAACTTAAGAAACTTTCAAAAAGTCATTTGGGTCAAATTTTGAAAAAGTTATGGGCTTCAAAACCCAAGGCCGAGAGCTTAAAACTGAGCTCTGATACCAAGTTGAAACACCCCAAACCCGGCCAAAAAGTTTGACCGGATTTGATATGTTCCTCGAGTAAAACTTTAGCAAACTTTCACTTTTTTAAGAAAAACTTGATGATTTTTGAATAAAACAGATTAACTTAAAGATCGGGTTGAAATTTAATTGTAAAGTAAATTCGCATCTTCTTAAAACATTATTTTTAAGAGGAATAATAAGTTAACGAAAACCAAATTTAATGAAAATTTTATTAATATTGTAGAAATATATTTTATTTTCAAAATAGTTTAAATTATTTATCAAAATCCATTTAGTTATTTAATTAATAATTATTCATGGCAAAATAAATCCAAACACAAAAATTTAAAAAGCAGGTTTATAGTGGCCTTATTACATAAAATAGCAAAACCCATAATAAAGTCTAAGAGGTAAAATTTAATAAGTTTAAATTGGAAAATCTCCAAAATACTTGATATGAGCATTGGCCACCACGAGTCCTTGTCAATTCCGATCCATCGCACTAAGAATCATCTGAAAAGTTATCCCACAAAAAGGGATGAGTCATAAACTCAATGTGTAACACATACATTAAAAAGCCCATTAATCATACATATAGCCATAGGCCCATTTAAGTCATTTTTAGCCCAAAAGCCCATTTTCATAGCAGATTATATGATAATCATTTAAAATCACATGAATATACACATATAATGAAATGCAAACCCGGCCCACCTAATATCCATCCGCTACACACCACCCGTACCAACCAAACACACCGTGGGGATTACTAAATTGACCCTCCATCCGCTACACACCATCGAAGGCAGTTGCTGCAGTCAACATGCACATTGCCCTTATAATTTTTGTGGCAAGGCCACAGACAAAATTGTGACCAAGTCACCGATTTCAAATATGTGACCAAGTCACTAGATTCACATATGTGACCAAGTCACCGGATTTCAAATATGTGACCGAAGTCAATCGGATATTGTGGTAAAACCACTAGAATACTTCCCCTTTATCAAATTCACCCATATGCCCATGCACATACATATTATTCATTTTTCATGGCATTTACCCCAAAATCATAATATAGTCATACTTATTTCACATTTATGCATATAGCAAAATTAACGAAATATTGGGGTAAACATACCTAAATTTTGTATACCAATGATTGGTATCCGCAATCATTTTCAAACACATTGTCATATAATCACATTTAGAAATAGATCTATGAGATTTTATTGTAAGGTTACACACCTTATAACTGTGAGAACGATACCTTCTCGCTCGTCAACACCTAGTTAATTATCACACTTGGTTAGAATATACTATTACTAATAAAATTATACTTATTGACGAGAGATCTAAATCCTTACCCTCGGATTCTCGAACAACCGTTATTTGTTGTTTTTCTCCGCTAGATGGATCAAAACCCGCTAATATCCCACCAACATAAAGTGGTTCGGTTATACGTACTACTTCAAATAATCGATCTTCGTTAGCAGAGGGTCCACAACCCGGTGGAAAATCTCTTATCACTGATACAGCCCTTCGTTTGAAGTTCAATGGTAAAACAGTGCCTCCTCTATTCCAAACATTCCGTACTGCTCTTTTTTTACCTATCTTGTTAGTCTCAAATCACCCCTAAAAAAAATTGATTAGTGATCCATTCTAAAAGGATTGATACGATCAAAATTAATAATTCTTACCTTGGATGATTTCGAAGAGCACTTCTTAAAAGTTGGCTTCAACAAAGATCCTTAAAATCCCTTCCAAGGATTCGCCTAGAGAGAAAAATAAAAGGATTTATGTTTCTAAGTCGACTATAGTAAAAAGAAATAAAGAAAACAATTGACAAAACCTTACTTGATCACTTTGAATATTCTACCTTGAACAAAAGAAGAGAAAAAATAATGATTCGCTTGCACAAAAAGAAAAGAGAAAAGATAGTGATTTATGGCTAAAATGGTTTCGGTTTTCAATAAAAGAAAAGAAGAAAGGAAATCGAAATAGAAGATGATTCGGTTGACAAAAGAGATGAAAATAATGTTGATTTTGGTATTGGTAGAAAATAGTTTTGGTTGAGAGAAAGAAGGAAGAAAATGAAAAATGAAAGAAGAGAAAAAGAGAAGAAGAAGAAAGATGATGATGAAGGTGATTTCAAAAGAAAAGAGATAGGTTTAAGGACCTATGCACATTCGGCCAAGAGGGAGAAATGAAGAAAAATAGTTCTTTGAACTTTGGTACTTTCGGCAATGAGGGAAAGAGAAAAGAAGAAAATGTTTTCCAATCTTTTTGATGCTTTTGACTAAAGAGAACAAGGATTTGAGAGAATAGGAATTTTAACCAAAATGGTCAAAATGAGAACCAAAACAAAGTAAAGCTTTTTACCTAATGTTATTAGCAAAATTCGGCTAGGAGGAGAGCTCTTGGAGAATTAAGAAAAGATGCACAAAAATGCAAGACTTTTTGGCCAACTTTCACCCCCTAACCCAAGTTAAATTCGGCCAACTAGATTGCCAACATAATCCCCCTTTTTCCTCCACATTTCTTCCCCATCAACCCTTAGATTGCTATCACAACTAACTATCCCCTTTAGCCCCTAAAACCGACTAGATTCATGGTCAAATGACCATGAAAAAGTTTCCAAGACAAAGCCCTTACTTCAAGCCTTTTGTCCCCCTCATCTTATCATCCTTTCATGATTCCATACCATAAGTTTTAGCTTACCTTTTTCATATGGTCAAATAACCAAAATTAAAAAGATGCTCATCCATTCTAGAAGAGTCTTGGCCGACACTATAAGGAAGGAAACAAAAATAAAATCCTCCCATTTGCTAGCTAGGAGATTCGAACCTCTCCCCTCAAGCACTCATCCATGCATCCTAACCACCTTGCCAATTACTCATCTTATGCTTAAAACCTCTTGTCATTATTTCTTAAAGCCTATCATGCTTAGCTCCATTTTATTTATTAAAAATTTAATAAATCACTAAGCATTCACTTAATTAATGAAGTTCAAAAAATAACTTCCAAAATACACTCAATCTTATTTAAGCATGCAACATCATTCAATTAAGTAAAGATGCATAACCCCTAATTATCAGGATGTTACATGGTTGGTACGGGTGGTGTAGCGGATGGAAATTAGGCTTTGTTGGGAATTGCATATCACATGCATATTTATATATATATAATATATATATTGTGCATTTGTAAATGGGCTCAAGCCCAACTAATTGCTTAAATGGTTTTGGCCCAGTGAACGCAGTAAGTGGGTTACACATTGAGTTCGAAGTAACTCACCCCATTTTTCTTACCCTTCTCAGGTAATAATAATTGATGGAGGCTTGGGTCGAGGATGACTTCGTTTGGAGACCATACTATGAATGATGAGTTATAAAAACTTTGAACTTCTTTTAAGTATTTTTATTTAAGTACTATTTCAATTGCGATGTAATAAGGCCTCTGGTATTATTTTTATGGATTTTTATGAGTGGATGGATTTTAATATGTTTTAGTTACTTAAATGGGGTTGTTTAATTTCTTTTCTATAAATGTTTTCTTAAACTTGCGTATAAAATGGGGTTTTTTAAATATCACTCACTCGTAAAATTTTGTAAAAACTCTTTTATAAATTTATTTCAACCAATTATTTATGTTTTTAACCAACTATTTCTCTGAAAATTAAATTGTAAACTCTTATGTTTTAAAATCATGGTTATCAAATAAATCTCAATTTTTGATTAAACTCCATCTTCAAAATCGTTTTTAAGAATTGTTTTCATTAAAAGCATTGATGACTGGACGTAAGTTTGAATTGTGTGGCATACCAAGTCTGGTCTTAAATGCATAGGTCGGGTTTGGGGTATTACATTTTATGGTATCAGAGCTAGTTTTAAAACTCGGCTGTGGTTTGGGTTCAACAACAAATTTTATTTTAAAAAATGTTTAAATTTCTAGACCTTATGTTTTAAAGGTAGTATGGCACCACGAGCATCCGGCATCAAGTCGAGTAAGTATTTGTTTATTAAATGTTTATTCTTGTGATATGATCATAAGAACACTATAGAACTTCTAGTTATAGGTGTTGAAAACGGTAGAGATCGAGACTATAAGATGTAATTGCGAAAACAACTTTACTTCTTATATCTCATAAAATATCGTTAATAAACACTAAAATGATATTCTGATTCATAAAACTTGTAATCAGATTAAATAGAATTAGTCATTATGAGCACTAGAGGACATGGTCGTAGACGCGGTGGACATGGCTGTGGTAGAGGATGAGGTGCTAGGGTTGAGTCTGAAGTGCCGGGCCATATGCCGAAAATGGATGCATTTGTGTCACTCGGGAGTGAGACTGGATCACATGACCATTTGATAGAGGACAATGCTTTGATTCAAGCAATGTTGCGAGTCCTAGAGAGGGTTGTTGGGACTAGAACTGGCAGTAGCTCGTGGATCAATATCGGGATGACTCAAGTCAAGTGGTGCCGAGGTGTAACATCCTAAATTTATGGGTCTATGCGTTTAGTATAGGAATATGTTTAATATGGTGAAAGGGGTTTAAATTTGGGATTAGAATTAGGCAAAGGCCCATATTAAATTATTTTAAGGTGGCATCATTAACAATTAAAAAGGAACAAGTTTTGGGTCGCAACGAGCCCATGTTTTTAGGCCAATTTCGGCACTTTAAATGAAAATAGGGTGACGCAACATACAAGGAATTAGGGGCCCAACTATTAAGTTTAGTGAGGCCCAAATCTTTCAATTTAAGTAAGTTAAATTTCAACATTAGGGTTAGTAGAGGTGGACGGCTACAAGGCTCAAAAAAATAGGAGAAATTATGTGGATTTTATAAGTGATAATATCATAGCTAAAAAGGAGAAAAGTTAGGAGCTTATATTCAAGGGAAGTGTTGGTCGAAAATCCACTGCCTAGAGGAGTGTAAAATTCGGCTACTGCATGGCAAAGAGGGTGCCGAATTTCCCCTCTCTTTTAGTTTAAATTTAAGGGCGTTTTTGGTTTTTAGTAGTAGATGCCAAAATATCTATAAATAGGAGGGGCTAGCCCCTTGATTCTGACATTGAAAACCCTAATTTCCTCTCCCATTGTGCCAAAATTCCTTAGCCTCTCCTTCTCCAATTTTTTTCTCCAATTTCTTCAAAAGCAGAAACTCTTCTCCACTTTTTCCTCCTTGTGCCGATTTTTCTAAAAAGCCGAAGCATCCATAGTCTTCTCTTTTATTCATCTTATTTGAGAATTAGTTCTATACTTCTGGCATTTAAATCTTCCATTGGTGTTGCCGAATCCTCTTTCTAGTGCTAGCCGAATCTCCTATGCTAAGGTAAGTGTCAATTTTTGATTAGTTCTCATGATCTATTCCCGGTTCTTGAAAGGCAAAAGCTGAAAGCTAATAGTTTAATGGTTTTATGATGGGCAGCAATTCGAGATTCGAAGGAAGCTTGGTCAATTAGATCTAAAAGTCGAAAATAGCTAGTCTCCACTTTTGGGATTTTTAAGGTAAGAAGATTTCCCTAGATTTCTATTAGATTTGATCATTATATGCAAGATCTTAAGGTTATAATGAGAATTAACGATTAAATATTGTGATAGTAGTTCTGATAAGGACTTGTGATGGAATTAAATATGGATCAGGCAAAGGAGAAAATACCTAAGTTTAAGAAAAGAGCAGTATCTACCATTCGAGATTGGCCACTTGGTTGTGGACCGGCTTCTGAACAACACCTTAGGCAGATAGCAGTAGTGTCGACTAAGGATAGCGTCGACATAGAAAGCATCGTCTTATCGGTAATCAGGTGTGTAGATCTCTAACATACTAATAAACCTGTATGTATGACTATATATATGTTATGGGCTTAAAAGCCGGAATGAGGCTGTATAGACAGTCGAATGGAACCCTAAAAGGGTTAGGCAAGGATGCCAGGTACGTAAACATAGAACTCCCTATGTGTATCAGAAAATATATATGACTGCATGATGTTTTCTTTATGTGTATGCATGGGGTGGGAATATGATATTGAAGGGGAAGTGCATGATAGGTCACTTGGTGATCGGTGGTGGAAATCCCACATATACAAATGTTAGGTCACATAGTGATCGGTGGCTATGCCACATTCAATGATTCCTAATTAATAGGAATAGACAGTGCGGCTGTCGTTTTGGTGTGTAGCGGATGGAGGGTTGATTGTAGAAATCCCCAATGTGTGATGGTTGGTACGAGTTGGTGTGTAGAGGATGGAAACCTAGGATGGGTTTGGTTATTCATTATTTATCATTTACCATGTGATTATGATTGTTACCTTCATGTATGGGCCAGGGCCCATAATGTGTTTGTGAGCTCGGGTCATTATGTGTTTTGAGATTTATACACTGAGTCTTGGTGACTCACGCTTTCCTTTTCTCTACTCTTCCAGATGAGTAGTAGATCGTGGACATGGAAGCCAAGACGGACTCGATGGGCCATCAAATTTTATTTCTACAAATTATTTTTAAGATTTCTTTAAATTTTATTTTATTTTATTTGGGAATATTTATGTAATAAGGCCCCTAGTTTTATTCAACTAAAAAGTTTTCAATGTTATGCAACTTATGAATTCATGACAAGGTTTATTTATACTTCATAATAGTAATACAAGGGAATTTAAGTTTTAAAATGTCAATTATTTATCCAAATAATGTCCAATTGACTTATGATTTCCATAACGAACAAATCAAAAGTTTTCAATGTACAACTTGTAGCATACCAAATCTGGTCGAAAAGCATGGGCCGGGTTTGGAGGTGTTACACGAAGTTTTTAGAGGTGTCTCTGGTGTAGCTTCGAATGTTGCGAATACTGGCTCGAGGTTGTAGAACGAATTATGGATGATCTGGAGTGCACCGTCGAGCAAAAACTGAGAGGAGTGGTATCCTTGCTAAGGGACGAGGCATATCAATGGTGGCTTATTGTTCGAGAAGGCACCGAGGCTGTATTGGTTACTTGGGATTTCTTTAAAGCTGTTTTTTAAGAGAAGTATGTAGGGACAAGTTATGTAGATGCCCAGAGGAAGGAATTCCTGAATTTGGTTCAAGGAAGTAAGACGGTGGCAGCTTATGAGGTAGAATTTCTTCGCTTGAGCCGTTATGCTCGCACTATAGTGCTGACTGATCATGAGTGTTGTATACACTTTGAAGATAGGCTGAATAATGAGTTGCGGGTACTGATAGCCCCACAACAAGTACGGACTTTTACCTCGCTTGTAGAGAAAGCCAAGATAGCCGAAGAGGCTAAGAATTCAGAACGCCAGAACCAGGAAAGAGTCAGAGGCCAGAGGGATTTTAAGTACTCAGGTTCTTCTAAAAGGTTTCAGAAGAGGCCACGGAATTATGAGCCAGCTCAAGCTAAAGCACCTGTGACTACCAGTTAGAGTCGAGAATGTGTCGACTGTGGAAGACGATGCCCCGAGAAATGTTCGAGCAAAATTGGTGCCTACTATAAATGTGGTTCCAAGGATCATCAGTATAAGAGTTGCCCTCGACGGATTGATACGATTCAGGAAGCTTGTAACCCTGATTTTCAGCCAGCTAGAGGCACTCAGCAGCCACTGAAAGGCTGTGAACCAGGTCATGGTGGTAATGGTGTTGGACGTGGTCAAGGTGCACCGGGTAGAGGTAATAGCTTTAGAGCTAACGCGGAGGCAAGACAGCCGAGATTGGTCTATGCGGTCAGGCGTCGTGAAGATGGTGACGCACCTGATGTGAAAACTAGTACATTCTTCATCTTTGATGTACCTGTTACTGCTTTGATAGATATCGGGTCTACCGACTCATATATTGCTAGTGCCATATCTAGAAATGTGAATATTAAATCTGAGATTACCGATAGAGAGATGTTGGTACTTAGTCCTTTAGGACAGTCGATAGTCGTGAATAAATTGTTTCGAGACGTGCCCTTGGAGATTCAAAGAGAGATATTTCTAGCGAACTTGATGGAATTGCCTTTAGGTGAATTTTATCTTATTTTGGGCATGGGTTGGTTGGTGAAGCACTGGGCACAATTAAATTATGCTGAAAAGTGGATGTCAATAAGGACAATGGATGATGAAGAGGTAGTTATGATTGGTGAGCGAAAAAACTTTTTGGCAATGTGGTATCTGCGCTGAAGGCAGAAAAGTTAGTGCGAAAAGGGTATGGAGCATTCCTAATCTTCGTTAGTGCTTTGGATGCCAAGGAATTATCGGTGAAAGGTGTGAGAACGGTGAAAGAATTTCCAGATGTCTTTCCCGAAGAACTTCCTAGTCTACCTCCACATCGAGAAGTAGAATTTGGCATTGAGCTTTTTCCCAAATGGCTCCGGTGTCCATTACTCCTTATAGAATGGTGCCGAAGGAGTTAGCGGAGCTTAAAGCTCAAATTCAAGAACTGCTAGATCGGGGATTTATTCGACCAAGTGTGTCTCCGTGGGGAGCACGGGTTTTGTTCGTTAAGAAGAATGATGGGTCGATGTGTATGTGCATTGATTATAGGCAGTTGAATAAGTTGACGATCATCCATTGCCGAGAATCAACAACCTATTTGATCAATTGAGAGGAGCTTCAGTTTTCTCCAAGATTGATTTGAGATCGGGTTATCATCAACTCAAGGTGAAAGAGGCAGACATTCATAAGATGCCATTTCGAACTCGTTATATATATTATGAGTTTTTGGTTATGCCGTTTGGTTTGACTAATGCACCAGCTGTATTTATGGACATAATGAACCGAGTCTTTCAACCCTATCTAGATCGATTCGTAGTGGTGTTCATAGATGATATCTTGGTATATTCGAGGAATGAAGAAGAGCATGACTCACATTTGCGCATCGTGTTGCAAATTTTGCGAGATAAGCAACTTTATGCCAAATTCGGTAAATGCAAATTTTGGTTGAAGGAAGTGACTTTCTTGGGACATGTGGTGTCAGCCAAAGGAATAAGAGTTGATCCTCAGAAGGTAGAGGAGGTGTTGGATTGGAAGCCACCGAAGTCAATGGCTAAGATTTGGAGTTCCTTAATTTTAGCGGTTACTATAGAAGCTTTGTTGAGGGGTTTTCGTTGATTGCTGCATCCCTAACTAAGCTATTGCGAAAGGGAGTACCGTATGTATGGACCGATAAACAACAAGAAAGTTTAGAGAGACTGAAGAAGATTTTGACGGAAGCACTAGTTTTGATTCAACCCGAGGCTGGAAAAGAGTTTTTCGTTTACTGTGATGTGTCACACCTGGGTTTAGGATGTGTGCTGATGCAAAGTGGAAAAGTGGTGGCTTATGCTTCCCGTTAGCGGAGGCCACACGAGGTCAACTATCCTACTCATGACTTGGAGTTGGTGCAGTGGTGTTTGCTTTAAAGATTTGGAGGCACTATCTCTACGGTGAGAAGTCAATCATTTATATGGACCATAAGAGTCTTAAGTACCTCCTTACTCAAAAGGAGTTGAACTTGAGACAACGAAGATGGGTGGAGTTGTTAAAAGATTATAACTTCTCAATCGAGTACCATCCTGGAAAGGCTAACGTTGTGGCAGACGCGTTGAGTCATAAGATTGTATCAGAGTTGAGAGTAATGTTTACTCATCTCGGTTTGTATGAGGATGGTAGTCTGCTAGCGGAACTTTAGGTAAAGCCATTGTGGTTAGAACAGATCAAGGAAAAGCAGTTATTATATGAAAAGTTGGGTCCTTTAATGCAACAAGTTGAAAGTGGTATAATAGGAGACTTTGGATTGAACAAGGATGGCGTGCTGTGTTTTCGTGGAAGAGTTTGTATGCCCACAGATTTGGATTTGAGACAAATGATTCTTCGAAAGGTGCATAGTAGCCCTTATACTATGCACCCGGAGGAAATAAAATGTATCGGGATCTCCGTGAGTAGTATTGGTGGCCAAGGTTAAAGCGGGAGGTTATTGACTTTGTGGGAAAATGCTTAACTTGTCAACAAGTGAACGCGAAACATCAATTACCATCGGTTTTATTGCAACCAGTAAAGATTCCTCTATGGAAATGGGAGCAGATAACGATGGATTTTGTTAGTGGGTTACCCTTAAAACCTACTAAGAAAGAGTCTGTTTGGGTGGTAGTAGATTGATTAACTAAGACTGCTCATTTTCTACCAGTTCATACAGACTACTCGTTACAGGAATTGGCTAAGCTGTATGTATCTGAGATCGTGAGGTTGCATGGGGTACCAGTGTCTATCATATCGAACAGGGATCCCATGTTTACATCACGATTTTGGAAAGCTTTACATGAGGCGTTGGGAACAAAGTTAAACTTCAGTATGGCTTTTCATCCTCAGTCAGATGGTCAAATAGGAAGAGTAATTTAGATTTTGGAAGACATGTTAAAAGGTTGTGTGATCGACTTCAGAGGTAGTTGGGAGGATTTTCTACCGTTGGCAAAGTTCGCGTATAATAACAATTACCAATCCATTTATGAAGCGTTATACGGTCGTAAGTGTCGTACTCCTACTTGTTGGACTGAATTGGGAGAACGATAGTTGATGGGTCCTGAGCTAATTTCTGAGACGAAAGAAAAGGTAAAGGTGATTCGAGCGCGGTTAAAGGAAGCTTCAGATCGACAAAAGTTGTATGCGGATCTAAAGCGTAAAGATATTGAGTTTGCGGTGGAGATCAAGTCTTTCTGAAAGTCTCACCTTGGAAGAAGATTTTCAGATTTGGAAAGAAGGGCAAGTTGAGCCCTAGGTTCATTGGACCGTACCGTGTGTTGAAGCATGTAGGAGCAATGGCCTATCAGCTTGAATTACCTCCAGAGTTAAGTCAGATTCATACTATCTTCCATGTCTCTATGTTAAGGCGTTATCGATCAAATCCTTCTCATATAGTGCTAGTAGAGGAGGTTGATCTTAGGCCGATTTATCTTTCGAGGAGGAACCAGTGGAAATTTTAGACCGTGATGTTAAGGTACTAAGAAAGAAGACCGTGCCATTGGTCAAGGTTCTATGGCGTAATCACGGAGTGGAGGAAGCTACGTGGGAGCCTAAGGACGCAATGCGGCAACAATACCCTCACCTCTTTTAACCAAGTAAATTTCAAGGACGAAATTTTCTTTAAAAGGGGTAGAATTGTAACATCCTAAAAATGTGAGTATCGACATGTTGCATGTTTTTGGTGTTTAGCTTGTGAATGATGTAATTTGTGTGCTTAATATAATCTTGAGAAGGCTTGGGTTTATTTGGAATCAGAATAAACTTTAGTAAAGAGTACCTTACTGTAGAGGAATTAAGTGATCTTGAAGTTTAAGTGAATTAAGTGGTAAAAGATAGCATAAATTGAGCTATTGGGCAAGAGGTTATGCGCTACATGTATGGTCTTGGGGGGAGAGGTTCGAATCCCCTAGTTTGCATATTTGTGAACTTTTATTTTTGCTTTTTCCTAGCAAGTGTTGGCCAAGCTCTATTCTTGGTAAAGATAGATTAATTCTTTTATGGTAATGTGGCTAAAGGTTATGCCAAACATGAATTTAGGGATTGAATTTGATTGATTTTGGGGATAGGATTTCTAAACTTTTGGAAGGTGGAGGAACATAAGGCACCTCTTAAGGGAGGATGTTTTGGAAAGTTAAGATGGCCAAGTTTGACCATGTATTTGGAAGGTTTAGGGGGCTAAGGGGGGAAGGCCGAATTTTTGGTGTTAGGTTTGGTATGGTTAGTAGCTTTTGGGTAATTCCTTTTGGTCATTTTTGTTTTTACAAGACATTTTTCTCTTTTCATCTTGTTCTCTCAAAACCGAATGTGTATTGGCTTGGAAGGATCATCTTTGCTTTACCTTTTTGGTCATATTTTGTCAAGTCAACTTGTGTCATTTTCTAGTGCCTAAAACATCAAGCACAAACATCATCTCTTCCTCCTCTCCCATGGCCGAATGCACCATTGTTTCAAACTCTCTCTCTCTTTGCTTTTCTTTTATCTTTGAAAATTAAATCATAAACCTCTCATCCTCATTCTCTTTCTTTCTTCATTTATTTTCTTTTCAACCATTCTCTTCTCTCCTTTGTTTTATCATAGTTGAAACTTCCATACTTTATAGATAATCTTCTCAATCTTTCTTCTCTTAAATTTTGGACTATAGTGAGATAGTAGTGCGTCGAATTATCACATTTTCGAGGACTTCGTGAAGCCATTCGAGTTGGAACATATCAATCAAGGTAAAAGAAACCCTTCATGGATGTTATGATCACCTTATTGTTTTCAATGATATTCAATCTGGATTGATAATCAGAAGTTTTGTTTATAAGGATTCTTTTGGGAATCATTCAAAATTATAAGGTAAGTCAAAATTCCTCTTTTAGATCAATAGTCTTAAATGTGATATATTGTTAGGACTAATAACCTTTTGTCATTGGAGGCAAACAAGATAGGGACGAAAAGGGTGGTGAATAATGTTCGAAAGAGGGGTTGTTCCACTATCCCCCCTAAATTCAAACGAAGGGCTGTTTCAGCAATCCGAGATTTTCCACCGGGTTGTGGACCCTCATTCGAGGAGAATCAGTTATTTGAAGTCGTTCCTAATCCTGAGCCTTTGTTTGCTCATGGATATTCAATGGGTTACGAACCATCAATCGGGGAGAAATCACAAATCGAAGTTGCTCGAATTTCCAAGGGTAAAAGTTTAGACCACTTAGTTTAAGAATAGATTTACAAATAAGTATTAGTGCTCTAGTGTATCGTGATGCGTGTTTGGGTATCATCGAGCGAGAAAGTATAGTTCTCACAGTAATCAGGTGTGTAACTTCACACTTATCTCAAGGGTTATACTATGCCGTAAGAATTAGAATAAAACTCGTAAAGTCAGAAAATTGGAAAATACAGTTTATTAGCACTTGTTGGTGTGAAAGCATGGAAACGGTATTAAAGTTGTGAAAAATTACGGATTTGCCCTTAATGGGTTATATTGTTAAAAAGTGATATTTTGGGCCATATGATTTATTTTGATAAATTGGCCAAATGAGATTATTGTGAAAAGGGCCTCATATGGCTAATGGGCCAAAGTTTGCTAGATCGATAAATGGGCCAGAATTTGCTAGATCGTTAAATGGGCCAAATTGCTATTTGGCTAATGGGCCAAATTGATAACTTATAATATGGGCTTTTTGTTGAAATTTACCTTATGAATATATTATTATGCATTATATATATACATAACTGCATGGGTTGGGATAATTGACGAAGAGAAGAAAGGCCTGTTGCCAAAATCAAGTTCGGTGGCTCTGCCACAAATATTATAATTGGCTTTCATATCATCGCACACACAGTGCTATTTATTTCTTATAATCGCACACTTAGTGCCTATTCTTTTAATCTACTTGTTACATGTCCAATTCAATAACTATCCTTCAATCCGCATCACATAGATATAAATTAACAACTTGTAATATATCCGGACTTACTTACTATATTAAACTTATCATGGAATTTATATGCATAATCCTCTCATAAGCATCCCTTATCAACATTAGTCATATAAACAATTTCAATTTCACGCAAGAACGTTTATTTGCATAGTGACTTACCTCAGATTCGGTTTATCGGTATGAAAACGATTACTCTGTCACTTTCGCTTTCCCGATCTAAGTCCTTTTTCCTTCGTTCTTAATCTAAACAAATTCAGAATTAGCCCATTTATTCACTAATTCATTCAATTCAATCCAAACACATATATTTAGGGCTATTTACAAATTAGACCCTACATTTACACATTTTGACACTTTAGTCCATTTTTCACAAAACATCAAATTCACAAATTCCACACATGCTCATGCTTGGACGAACTTCTCCTAGGATTATATAAGTCTAAATATTTCATCAAATTTACTATTTAGTCCCTTAACTTTCCATTTTTTCAATTTAGCCCTAATTAGCTAAATTCATCAAAACTTCAAGAACAAAGTATGTTCATCTAACTCATATCTTTCATTTAACACCAAAAATCATCACAAATCTCAATATAGCATCAATGGAATCTCACAAAAACATCATCAATACTCAAAATTCAAGCATGGGTTTTGTAGGGTACAAAGCAACGATTACGAAAATGTAGAAATTATTTAAAATCGAACTCAAACATACCTTAATTCAAGCTTAACCCTTGCCAAAATTTTCAAAGCTTTTCTTCTTTTCTTTTGTATTTTCGGCACTAAGAAGCAAAGATGAGCACCATTTTGCTTTTATTTTATCATATTATCAACTAATTTATCCATTCACCAATTTACACTTTTGTTAGCCATAAAAGAAAAATTTATACTATGGTTATTTAGTCATTTAAATATCCACTATCATAAAAATGGATCAATAACAATATAAGGCCCCCACCTTAAACAGCCAACAACATTTAAGTACTCACAAATCAACACACAGCATTTTACTCTCTATGCAATTAAGTCCTGTATCTTAATTCGACTCACAAACGATCAAATTATCACACATAATTTTCACACATGCTATGTCATATATCATTCACACAGAAAATATCATTAAAATATTTTTATGACCTCAGATTTATGGTCTCGAACCACTATTCTGACTAGGGTCTAAACCGAACTGTTACACGAAGGTGGTAGCGTATGCATGTCGACAATTAAGACCACACGAAGTGAATTATCCCACTCATGATTTGGAGTTAACTGCGGTGGTGTCTGCTCTGAAAATTTAGAGACACTACTTGTATGGAGAAAAGTCAATTATCTACACCGATCATAAGAGCCTAAAATATCTACTTACCCAGAAGGAGTTGAATTTAAGGCAGCGGAGGTGGATTCAATTATTGAAAGATTATGACTGCTCGATTGAGTATCACTCAGGTAAAGCTAATGTGGTGGAAGATGCGCTGAGTCGTAAGGTGATACCGAGTTGAAGATGATGTTTTCTTATCTCAGTTTGTATGAGGATGGGAGTTTATTAGCCAAAATTCAAGTGAAGCCTTCATGGGTTAGTCAGATTAAGGAGAGACAGTTGTCAGATGTATTGTTAAGTTATCAACTTCAACAAGTGGAAGATGGTGTGACGGAAGGTTTTGGTTTGAACAGTGATGGAGTATTATGCTTTCGTGAAAAGTTTGTATGCCAAATGATACCGAGTTGAGACAAAAGATTCTACGGAGGCGCATAGTAGCCCATACGCTATGCACCCCGGTGGGAGTAAGATGTATCATGATTTGCGTGAACAGTTTTGGTGGCCTAGTCTAAAGTAAGAAGTTACCAAGTTCGTGAGTAAATGTTTGACATGTCAACAGGTGAAGGCAGAGCATCAGTTGCCTTCAAGGTTGCTACAGCCAGTGAAGATTCCACTTTGGAAGTGGGAGAGGATAACGATGGATTTTGTTAGTGGCTACCTCTTACGCCTACTAGGAAAGATTCAGTGTGGGTAATTATCAATCGGTTGATGAAGTCCACTGATTTGATACCGATTCATGTTAATTACTCACTACAGAAGTTAGCAAAGCTGTATATAGCAGAGATTGTGAGGTTACATGGGGTACCAGTGTCTATCATATCAGACAGAGACCCTAGGTTTACATCGCAATTCTGGAAGGTGTTACATCAATCATTAGGTACAAGATTGGATTTCAGCACGATGTTTCATCCACAAACCGATGGTCAGTCAGAGAGGGTAATTCAGATTCTAGAAGATATGTTAAGGGCCGTGTAATCAACTTCAGAGGCAGTTGGGAAGATTCTCTACCATTGGCAGAATTTACGTACAACAATAGCTATCAATCCAGTATTCAGATGGCACCCTACGAAGTGCTGTACGGTCGAAAGTGTCGTACTCCTACCTGTTGGACAGAGTTGAGAGTGCGGCAGCTGTTGGGCCCAGAATTGGTCTTAGAAATAGAGGAAAAGGTTCATCCAAGATTGGCTGTAGGAAGCTTCCGATAGGCAGAAATCATATGAAGATATAAAGCGTAAGGAAATGGAATTCTCAGTGGGTGATCATGTATTCCTAAAGGTTTCACCTTGGAAGAAGGTCCTAAGATTTGGACAAAAGCAAGTTAAGCCCTAAATTCATCGGGCCTTATCAGGAATTGAAACGCATTGGACCAGTGGCTTATCAACTTGAGTTACCTTCAGAGTTGAGACAGATACATGATGTATTCCATGTTTTAATGTTAAGGCATTATTGCTCGGATCCATCTCATATAGTGCCGGTAGAGAAAATTAAAGTAAGACCTGATCTGTCTTTTGAAGAAGAATCAGGGCAGGTCTTAGATCGAGAGGTCAAGGTATTAAGAAGGAAGTCAGTTCCACTGGTCAAGGTATTATGGCGTAATCATGACGTAGAAGAAGCCATGTGGGAGCCAGAAGAGATGATGCGACAGCAATGCCCTCACCTCTTTTGATCAGGTAAATTTTGAGGCTTAAATTTATTTAAGGGGGTAGAACTGTAACATCCTAGAATTATGGGTTCTACATTTTATGATATTCTATGTGTTTGGCTTGTTTAGCATGATATTCTAGTGTATTTTGGGGCCATGGGGAGGCTCGGGTTCAAGCGAGGGCTTTAGGAAAATTTTGCTTTTTGGGCACTTTAAGAGGGAGAGCTGGTTGAAGTAGGCTTTAAGTATATTTATTTGTGTCTGTCAACACAAATGAGAGCGTGGTGTGGTGGCAATATGACACCACTTAAGGAGTATGGGAGTAACGTCACAAGGGAGCAGGAGGGGGAAGGAGTTTGAGTCTCATTTGCAGCAGAGGGAACTTTATTTTTTGTGCTCAAGGTAGTGGAGTGTTGCCTTTCGACTGGGACTCTTCTAAAGTGGTTGTGGAATGAGTCAAATGAGTTTGAAATGGATGGATAAGAGGTGATGGGGGAGTTGAAGTGGTCAAATCGGTTTGAATGGGTGTTGGGGAGCAATTTGTAGAGAAAAATAAGGGATTGGAGTCTGGTAGAGGTGTTGGTCGAATGTAGGGTTTTGGAGGGGAGAATTTCGGTCATGTAAGGGGGTTGGTGGGAGTATTTTAGTTTTGGGGAGTGTGTATCGAATTTTGGAGCATAGTTTCTAAACATTAGTGCAAGTGTGAGCTTTCTTTTTCTTTGTCGATTGGGGTCAATTCTAGTCTCATTTTTTTTTTCCCAAACTTAAGTCTTTAGAGTGGTTTTTCTTCCCTTCATTTCTTCTTTTCTTCTTGACTTCCTGGTGTTAGCCGAATCCTAAGAGTGACCATTTGTGTATTTTTCTTCTCTTCATCCATACATACCAATTGTCTAGCCGAAACCTTGAAGGAGCTTCATTGTCATCCTTTTACTTCTCTTCTTAAGCTAAATAATCCCTTTGGTCCCAAGTGTATCGAATTCGCATTATCTATTTGATTGTTGCAGGTAATGATCTCGTTTATATCTTGTTTAGCATTTGCGTTCTTATTTTCTCTCTTTTCATAGAAACCAAATCTCCTTCTCCTTCTATTTTTTTGTCTTCTTTCTTTTTCTTCTATTCTCTGCTCATCTATCTCCTTCTTCACTAATCAAATCTATGTTTCTTTTTCATCTCGAATCGATGCTGCTCGAGTAGACTAGGGCGTGAAGGGCTATCTTTTTTGCCAAATCTACTTTGGCTTCTTACCACCATTATCATCGCAAGGTAACTTTGTGCCCTATCTTCTCTTTTTTAAGTTTTTTCCTTCAACCCGAATACTCAGGGGCAACCTTTGACTGCCAAGCCGAACCTCTGCTTCTCTCGTGACTCATCTTTGATTCAGAGATGAATCAGTTGTTGTGCGGTTCATCATTTATCAGGTAAGGAGTCATTTCTTTTCGGTTCTCCGCTATTATTTCCTTCATGTTGCAATCTACCTTAACCCAATTCCCTTATTAGTCAATCAATGTTTCTCCTTAACCTCTAATCAAGTCTCCTCATGGATGCAAGTGCCAGTCAAACTAAGGAGGGGAGTGGACCCGTGGTCTCTACTCCTAAGTTTAAACGACGTGCTGTGTTGACTGTTTGAGACTTTCTGCTGGGTTGTGGTAGAGAGCCAATGTCTGTCTGGGATAGACAAATCGTAGTCATTCCTGCTAGTGAAAGTGTTGATGATCTAGTGAGATTAGTTTTACGTGTAATTTGGTGTGTAAGGCTCACACTTTTCTTTATTATCTCATGCTAATAGCTATGTTGGCTAAAAGCCAGAACGACTATATAGGCAGTCAAGATACCCTTATGGGTAATGTTGGAGATTCCAGGTAAGTACCTGTATGACTCGATTTTACAATTAGTATAATCTAAATACATGTAAAATTTAGTTATCTGATTGCATTGGAAATATGATTGCATACATCACATATTGATAACATGCTTACATGGGCTTTGGGATATGTTTGAAAGGGGAAGTGCGATTCAGTAACTGTCACAGTGGTTTGGTACCACAGTGGGTTGGCCCCACATATTATATTTCGTGACTATGTCTTAGTGGTTTGGCATCATAGTGGCTTGGCACCACATATACATTTATCAGTGATTATCACAGTGGTTTGGTACCACAGTGGGTTGGCCCCACATATTATATTTCGTGACTATGTCTTAGTGGTTTGGTACCACAATGGTTTGGCACCACATATACATTTATCAGTGATTATCATAATGGTTTGGTACCACAGTGTGTTGACCCCACATATATTTTACTCAGTGATTGTCACAGTGGTTTCATACCATAGTGGGTTGGCCCCACGTATTATATTTCATGACTCTGTCACAGTGATTTGGTATCACAGTGGTTTGGAACCACAGTGGCTTGGTGCCACAGGCGTTTGGCTGATTCTGGTGATGTAGAGGTTGGAAAAACTAGGTTGGGCTGGATTGCATTGCATACATACTTTTCATATGCCATATTGTGATGGCTAAGGCCCAATGTGCATCTGTGGGCTGAAGGCCAGATTGCCTTTGTAAGGGGAATTACACAATGAGTCTTGGTGACTCACCCTCTGCTTATTCTTGCAAGTAACTCTTAGTCGTGAATTTGGAGCCGAGGTGGACTTCGAGGTTGCCATGCATTACTTCCTATGTAATTTCATTTATTTCTTTAAACTTATTTTAATTTGGTATTTTGCTATATAATAAGGCCTCCATAACATTAATTTGGGTTTTTTTTGGATTTAATGTGGAAGTTATTATATAATGAACTGCTAAACCCAAGGTTTTCCTAAAATTATTTATAAACGTTTTCCAAAATATTAACAAGCGGATAACATGCTGATTAGCAACTCAATTCAGAGATTTTCTTAAAATCGCAAACACCATTTTCAAAATGACACGTTTGATGTACCACTAGTTTCGATTTTCATATCATCAAACCGTTTTTGACTTACAGTTCTTTTAAATAAGAGTTGGTAAGAAACCTCTAAACTGAATGTTATTTCCAAAGATAGAAACATGAAATGAAAAGCATCCAAAATTATGTTGTTTCCTTAAAATTCCAAGGTTCTTTCAAACAACCTTTCCTTGTGACATACCAGATCCGGTCGTAACATTTAGGCCAGGTTTGGGGTGTTACATTCGGGGCTCTTTATCCCAATTTTGTTTGCATTGGACCTTAATAAATTGGTCATACTGGTTATCCCCAATCACGCTCCTCGTGGGTCTCGTGAATGACTCGATCAGTGACATGAGAACATCAGCTCGACAACTTAAGGCAATAATTAGATGTGAGAAGTACATACTTTGTTTCTGGTGTCGTATGCACTTTAGCATCTCCTCGTAGACCTAATGGCATACACATATTTCATCGCTCTACAAGATAGAGTAAAGTATAATAGCTCGATAGGTGATAACATCAGAGGCATTATGGGTCGGTGCTAGGCGGGTCCAAATAAATTTCATCCACATCTTAGCTATCGCGAACTTGATGACTATGTTAAATTTTAATGACACCTCAGAGTTGGCTTGGATAGTCTGCTCTCCATGCCCCTCCATCAAGTAGTTGATAATGCTCCCCATGTCAAAATCATCAAACGTGAATAAGTTTAAGATGTCTAAAAAGATCATGGGTATAATACGGGGCATTGTAGAATCAAAATATCTCAAGGTGTAATCAACACCTCTTTGCCTCAGATAGTCACGTGGGTGATCATCTCGCCCTTCTTCTTCTAGTTCTCCCTATCTTTTAGGGAGGTGTAAACTTCGTAGATGATAGCGTTAATTGTCGTTTCAATTAAGGTTGAGAAAAAGTTATTCCGATAGTGAGATAAAACGAGATTCTAAATCTCATCACAAACAAATATAGTTGGATCGAACCCACGCTCTAGTATGAAAGAACGTGCACTCGTCTAAAGGAAAAATCATTCAACATCTGCATTATGAAAGTGATTGGCATTGGGATTACTCAGTGCCAGAGTGGATCGTTGTTATTTTTGTGGTGCCATTTCCAAATAAACGTAAAATAATAACTAACCCAAATGATAAAATTGATAAAGAACGAGTTTAGAGAACGATACGTCGGCTAGGTGTCAACAAACCTCGGTTCTTGATCAATGTGGAGGATAACAAAATAAAATATGAAAATGAAATGAAAAGAGAAGAATAACACTTACTAATGTAGATTAGAGGTTGAGAATGCCAAAAATCAAAGCTTGAATGCTAGTAGGATGTGCGGCAGTTCCAAGAGATAGTTTGTTCTTTTTTTTTTTTTTGGAGTTTTAGAAGTGTGTTTTTATACCAATAACAAATGAATTTAAATAGAACTTCAACGGGCTTTTTGCCTAAAAGGGCCTAGTTAGAGCTGAAACCATAGGCATGTCGTGCAATAGCCAATGCATGGCATGACACAATTCCCTATTATGGCACCTTTTCGGTTCAAATTGCTTGTGTCACGCTATTGCTTGTGTGTGGCACGAAACATCCCTCTAACATCAAATGCATTTTCTTTGAATAGCCTATGTTACACGACATCCTATGCGTTGCGCAACATGACATTGTCCCCAACCGTTTGAGGTATGTCAATGTAACACCCTACCCGATTCTAATCATTGTGTCTTGATCTTGGGTATTACATCACAATACTTAACAACTTATCAAAATGGATAACGCATACTATTAATTTCAAATAATATTTCTTATTTATCTTATAAAAGGTCTTATTATTAAAGAAAAGTATTTAAAATAAAATAATACATCAGAATTATCATAATTAATTACAACACAAAAGTTTACTAAAGGTTGACTCTTGAAGGATTAATCCTAATATCTGCTACTCTTCAAAATTGATCACTGTATGCATAATAACATGGATGCCCCTTGCTCGGTGCATTCTTGATGTTGTTCCTCATAGCGTAATAATTTTTACAAAAAAACCTAAAACAGAAACATAACATTTGCAAGTTACACTAACTTAGTGAGTTTAAACACGAAATACTTTTAAACTTTTCTTGCTCTACTCTACAATTCAACTCTTTAGATTACCATTTCTATCTTTGGTGGATACCTTCACATCTTAAGATATATATAAACTTATATACCATTTACCATGCCTTACATATATATAATCTTTTGTTTGACAAACTATTTGTGTCTAGATCTTACTAGACATGACTATCTCTTCTATTCTCTTCTAACCACCTTCAACATTTACTCCAAAATAGTTAATCAATGTTACTATTCTCTTGACGGATATTACTTACGGATCATATATTGCACGGATCCATTTATTGAGTGTGACAGTTATCAAACTAATAATCAGATCATATTTAGTCTTAGATCAATGCATACTTATCTTGTTGAGAATCAATCCATATCACTCAAAAGAAATCCAAACATCTTTGTTACAAATCACAATAAAACCCAGGATGACAAGCAACTCAGATTCCGTAAGATTTTCAAAGAAAACATGATACTATTCAGATATGACGGCAATAGTTAACACCAATTTCGTCTTTACATAGTACAAGTAAAGCTTAGATCATTAGATACTTGTATCTTTAATAAATATGACGAGCCCATATTCTGATATGGCGGATTACTATGGCGAGTAACCTTTTTAAGCAATACAAATACATACTTCCATTCAGGAACTTCCCTTAAAAAATTATTCAATTTCATCATAGAACCAATCAAACCAAATTCACTTCAAATGTAAAAAAATCCTTACAATAGAGCTATCCCTCAAAGAATTCACATAATGTTACTCAGAACTTATCACAAGGTGAACATCCATTTTCTCTCATACAAACAATACCAAATACACCAATGAAATGATCCATAATTTGCCACGAAAGATTAGTAGAACACACGACACAGGCAATTTAAAGAATCACATATTTACTGTCTCGACAAAGTTTCACAAAAGGTGTCATGGGTTTCTCCCTTATGGACTTATAGACAACTTCATGTTGTGATTTGCCTGTTCGATTACATATTATCAAAGGCATCACAATGAATATTCAAATAGTCATAAATTGCCATTAGCCTCAGCCGTATAGAATACACATTCTCATGTCATTGTCTACCAGTCCAACCTTCATTTTTCTAGAGGCTACGCCATCAGTGTTTTCATATCTTACATTGCGAAAGGTATCAATAGCCCAATTTCGGTGAAATCAGAATAGTGGTTTCGGGACCACAAATCTGAGCCAAAAATGAAATTTATTTTTATTTTATTTTATGGCCCGTCTTAGGATAGATATGACATGTGAAAATTTTGGTATGAAATTTTATTTATTTAGTACTTAATTACGACAAGAACTAAATCGTATAAAATGCAAAAGTTGAATTCTAGTAGCTATAAGGATTGAATAGCTACGAAATTCAAAACTAAAGGTCCTTATATGGTAATTAGACCATTAAGAAAAGTATGTAGATTTTTTTTGGTGACTCATCCATGGAAATATATAAAAGGGTAAGGACTAAATTAGAAATAGCAAAATACTTATTAAATAAAAAATGATAAAATATATCATCTTATCTTATCTTTTCATCTTCAACCTAAAACACATGGAAGCCTTCAAGGCCTAATTGGATAAGTTTCCTTCTCCCATTTTTAATGAATTTTATATTTTGGAATCGGAATAGTCTAAACAATCTATTTGGGGGATTAATTTGAAAAGCTATCAAAGTATGCAAAATGGGTCATGGATGTATTTGCTAAAAATTAGAAACTTATGGTAGAAAATGAAAGACTATTGATAGAAAAACAACTTTTACAAAGTGATTTTTGATGAAAACATGATTTAGGGACTAAAATGAAAAGTTGTAAAATTTGATGAAAAATTCTAAAATTTTATGAATACGTGTGCTGTAAAATTTGTAATGGGGCTTTGATTAGGCTTGGAATAGGGAGTATTTTGCACAATTTTTATTTTCCGAGCCTAGGGACGAAAATGGAATTTATGGAAAATTTAGGGGCAAAATAATAATTTTGCCTATGATGAAAATTTAATCCACATGAATGTAAAATATGATAAATTGTTGTTAAATCTACACGTATAGATACAGATAGACCAAATTCAGAGTTAGAACGAGGAATGAGGAAAATGTCAGATTACTATATTTTACATACACGAACCTTTGTCGAGGTAAGTTCGTGTAACTAATTTGTATATGGTTTTATGCTTGATTTAAATGTTTTGTGTTTGTGAATTTTATCAATCTCATAAATATGTGAAATGATCACCTACTTGATATAGCCTAATAAATGAAATTTCCTGATAAAATGGTAAATAAATAAAATGTTCATGAATGTGGAATGTGTTTTACTGGAATTACATAAATGCTACGGAGCTATGAAATAATCAAATGCTCAATAATGTTTTAAAAGTGTTTAAATCTCGGTTGAATAAATGGAAAATTGATGGATATGTGATTTCCCGAAATGAAAGAGGTCCTACATTTGTTTCAGATAGGATTTAGCTCGGATGAGTAATCCTTCGACCTCAATTCTGATAGGATTTAGCCCGAATGGGTAATCCTACTATAATTCCTCTCGACCATATATTATGGATTGGATTTAGCTTGGGCGGGTAATATAGATCAAGCTCTTTAGAGCATATGTCATAAAAAGGATTTAGCCTAGACTGGTAATCTTGTAGTATATATTTATATATGGCTCGAGAGTGTACTCTCTAAAATAGTACCATATGGGTACCATTGAATATGAATTGACGGATCCAGATTTGTACACCTCGAGTGTACTACTTATGTATCCATCGATAATTCAAATAAATTCAACGGGCAAGGTTCTGATAGAGGCAAATATAAATTTAAGACAAATTGACATGGAATGGTGTATATGATATGGAAATATGACATGAAAGAATATTGCATGAAATGCAAGAAAATGATTATACATGACAAGTGATATATGAAATATGAGATAATGATATTTGAACATGGAAACTATTTGATAAGAATGTTCATTCTTGATTATAGACTTGTACACCAAGAGTGAACTAATCATGACTTTGATATTCTGAGTAATGTGTGTAAAGTTCTGATGCAAAATGATCTAAACTCAAAATGAACTATTATGAAATTATATTCGAAATAATTAGATAAATTATGCATGTTTAATGAATACGTGTTGTGTAAAGCATATGTTCTTGGAAACTTGATCGTTGTTGAGTTTATATATGTTTTGATGTTGTTTTGGAATATATGACTAACAAGGGAAATGAGGATGTGTGTAGGGCTTGATGTCAATGTGACACCCCAAACCCGGCCTAGAAGTTAGGCCCGAATCTGGTGTGCCACATTGAAGTATTTTTCAAAAATCGTGTTTTCATTGAAAACACTTATTAATAAAAAGCTTATGTAAAAACCCAGTCACGTCGGTTTATTTTTTTTTTTTTTGGTTTATTGAAAATTTTATTACCATCAAATCCTTGTTTGTTGCGAAAGCTTAATTTAAGAATAATTGAGTTACGAAAACATGATGTTTTGAAAACAGTTTTGTTTAGGAAAATCGCGATCTACTTTTAACAGTTATAAAACATCATAGATAAATATCCCAAATAAAAACCAGAAATTAAAATTGGCCTTATTACAACCCAATAAGAAAGTGGTTTTAGTAATGTAAAATAAAAACTAAAATGTAAAGCTGCTCGTAGTGTGGCCACCTCCGAGTCCTCCCATACGTCGAACCGCTTACTGAGGATTACCTGGGAAATTAAAAAGAGGGGGTGAGTTTATGAAAACTCAGTGTGTACAACCCTCATCGATCATAAAGCATGCATCACATCAATTCGGGCCTAAGCCCATTACAGTAATCAATGTGGGCCTAAGCCCAACACAACGACGATGGCATTTGGGATTTAACCCATAATAGCCTTAGTTGGGCCTTAGCCCATATCAAATGTCACATATCCCATCTATCTGGGCCTAAGCCCATCTTAATATCAACATCAGTATATGCAATGCATAAATACCCAAACCAACCTTGCACTTTGTCTCTTGTCCAGCCCTGTACTCCTGTGGGGATTTAATCAACCCACACATCCCTGAACTCCTTATGTAGCACCGATTGTTGCACTAACCAATATTGTAGCAGGGGTTACAATCACATAATTGGCTTAAACCCATCGGTGGATCCACAGTCATCTCGCGACCCATGCGACCCTCACATATCAATCACTTCCTCCAATACAAGATCCCAACCCCATGTAGTATGTCATGTATGCCATGCTCAGAATCAGTCATATCATTCACAGTTAAGTTAATCAAATCATAGTCATACAACCATAGTCAAATCAGTCAAATCATAGCACAAGTCAGTCATTCACCCTCCAGTGCCAAAATAGTCATTTACCCTCTAGGGCATTACGGTCAATTTACCCTACATGGGTATTACGGTCATTTTACCCTACAGGGGCATTACAATCATTTTACCCTACATGGGTATTACAGTCATTTACCCTATGGGGGTATTTTAGTCATTTACCCTACAAGGGTATTCCGGTCATTTTACATTACAGGGGCATTTCGATCATTTTACCCTCCAAGGGTATTTCAATCATTTTACAACCTTTCCAAAGGTCTACAGCCGCCTCGATTGACATACACAACATATATGATCAAAACGGAGTATTTGGGCCCAAAGCCCAATATTCAGCCCAAGTGGGCCCACACTTTCGTGTGGCCCAAAACTACTTTTGGCCATGTGATTGCCATGGTCGGCTTATTATTTCCTAACCATCCACAAAATTACTCACGTAAGGCCCACGAGCGCATTGGGCCTACTCGACCCAATCCGGTCCATTTGGCCCCAAAAACGGTCTAAGCCCATGATAACGCTCATGGTGGCCTCAACCATCTTACGCCCATATTCGTGGGCTCAGTCCATCATACGTGCGATCACACTCTTGTGTGGCATCATTCACCGGTACTTCGGCTTTTTGGCATTTGCCGATGTACTTAGAGTGGTGTGTGTGTGTACACACCTGATTTATGAAGTGTACTTCCAAGCCCTTAGCAATGAACCTATATTCAATCAAGGGGTATAGTTAGCCTTTCCATCTTTAAAGATCACAACACTTTCCCCAAATCGATTAACCACTACCTACCTTTACTGAATAGCAACGACCTATCCTTTCCTTAGATCGCTTGGTTAAGAATCGATTCCCCCTCCTCGTGGCTTATCTGAACCGCAAACGTAATCTATCAATTAACATTATTTACTAACAAGAGTTAACCATATTCTACTACAATGAAATTGCATGACCAAGCAAGGACTAACATTTGACCTTACCCAAAATTCCTTGTCTGAGTACTTACCTTGACCGAAACCTTAGAGTAGGAAGTCAGCTACTATTAGTGCCTTTTAATTGCCCCTCAAGGAACCTTAAACAAACCAATCATCAGTAAGGATATGAAAGGGAGATTCGGCAGATAAAGAGGAATATCATCAATACCGAAAAAGGTTAAAAACATTAACCACCACTTACTATCTCATTCGGCCGAGTGGAGAAATCCATAACTCGATCTCACTAGCTAAACTGTCAAAGATTAGAAACTAAGAGGATTGTAGATGGATGACAAATAAAGAAAATAGAAAAAGGAGAGTGTAGATAAGGATTCTAAATAGGCGAAGTGAAAGTATTCATCTTTGGCAATACAATGAGGGACACTCGAAAAGAATCAAAGGAAAAGAGAGAAATGGAAAAATGGGTATTCAACTATCACTGGAAGAAAAAAGAAACAGAGGAACCTTACTTCAATTTAGCAAAAGAGCAGGAGAATAATGTCAATTCGGCACAAGCAACAATTAATGCAAAGAAAATAACAGAGAAAAGGGGTATTGCTCCGTTTTGAAAAAGTCAAAACAAATAAAACAAATGAGTCAAAAGTCGAAATGGCCAAAAGAAAATGACATCCCTTTATACACTAGCCGAATTTCCAAGAGCAAGGACCCCAATATTAGGCCAACACCTACCTATTTCAAATTCCCTAATTTTCTCCTTAAATTCAACCACCAACCAAGTTTGAATTACAATCAAACTCCTTCATCCAATCTTCATCCCTTGAAACACTCCCTAAAACACTAACTTGACCAATTCAAACTCTCCAACACAGAATTCAAAACCAACACAAACTTTTGCCCACACAAGAGTAAAATAAATAATCCTCTTTTGCATTCAGTGAGACTTGAACCTCTGCCCTCCTTACCATACCTCTGACGCCACAACCACTCCACCACAGGCTCTCTTGTGTCACCTTTTTAATCACAAATACTTTTAAGGCTTAATACCAGGAGTTAGGGTCCCCTAATGCTAAAAATAAATTTTTTTCCAAATGACATAGCTTGAACCCAGAACTTCATAGAAGCCCCATAACCTTCCAAAATCACTCACCCAATAGATCTAACATGCAATTGTACCATTCTCTTGTTCTTAAAAGTTTTAAACACTCCCATGCCCAAGGCCCAATAGGCCCAATTCTACTAGGCCCAAATTTAGGGTGTTACGATTAAATTGATTGAATGTTCCTTACATAGTTACCTTGAAATAGAATGAATGGTAAGTTAAGTACTATGTTATACGAACTTACTAAGCATGTAATGCTTACCCCATTTTGTTTTCCCTTATTTTAGAGTAATCAGAAGGTCGTTGGATTGGAAGCTTGGCAGAGATCACTCATACTATCCATTAGCCCATGTCGGTATAGTATGGTAAATTAATTGTGGTTGTAATGGCATGTTTAGGTTATATTGGCCACAGTGGCATGCAAATGTAAATGATTCTTGTAATTTGGCCATTGGAATGGCTAGTAATAGTTGTTTGATATACTTGTAATGTCATGCTATGGTAGCTATATATGTTAAGTAGTTGATTAAATCATGTTTGACACATGAATTGAACCAAGGTAAGATTGTAAGCATGTATGCATGTAATGATATGCCATGTTGAATGATGAAATTTGTTTATTTGAATGCTTGGAATGGTTGGATTGTGCTTGGTAAGTTTTGGTGCAGGAAAATGATAAGTTTGGGTGACAAATGAGCTAGGAAATGGCTTTATTTTGTCCACACGGGCAGACAAATGGGCTTGTGTCTCACACACAGAAGGTTACATGGGCATGTAGTTAGGTCGTGTGTCCTATACACCTTAAATTTTGAGAAATAGAATGCTCAGAATTGAGCACACGAGCAGATACACGGGCGTGTATCTCAGCCATGTGGGAGACACGGCCTTGAGGATGGGCATGTGTCTTGGCTGTGTGAAACCTGCACCTAATTTGAATTGAATTAACTAACCACATGGCCTAGCATACGGGTGTGTGGCATTGCCGTGTGGCGCAAGTTAGAGAGTAGCCTAAATCAAACATGGCATGTAACACAGGCGTGTCCCAGGGTCACACGGGTGTGCCCCTTGGACCACACGGGCCTGTGAGCCCTGTACATTGGAAAATTTTTGAAATGCCACAAAAAATTGTTAGAGTTTTCGATTAAGTCTCGACTCGATTCTAATGCTCGTATTGGGCCTTGAGGGTCCATCTAAGGGACGCTACGCATGATCTCAAAAAATGAATAGTGATTGACATGATTTATGTGAAAATGTTCTGAAAAGTTTTGGTAATGCTCCGTAACCCTTTTCGACGACGGACATGGGTTAAGGGTGTTACATTTAGTGGTATCAGAGGTACGGCTTAGTCAGTTTTCAGACTGAATGTATCATATGTGGAGTCTAGAAATACATGCAATTGTTTAACCTGTGATAGTGTGATATTTCTCAACTCTGACGAAAATTGTTTCACAAATAGATAGAGATGTTTTCCAATCGAGCCAATTCCTATGACTCTAAAAGAGATACTTAAATATCTGAGTAAAATGTTACTGATGATGAAATAGAATTAAAAAAGGTACGGATAAATGTTTTATATTACATTAAAATGATAAGTGTTATGTTATATGAGCATATATATGAAAGTTAAATTTTGAGGCTTACGGTCTCCACCCTTTACCAGTACAGTTTTATACAATGAAATTCACAAGAATTATATTGATTAAGTTCATAAGTGTGAAAGAAGAGCTCAAAGGCTGAATGATTAATAATGTATCAAAATTGAAAATGGGTTAAGAAGTAAAGATGGTATTAAAAGAGTTATCAGATTTTTCTAAAGATTATTCTGAATATGTGATGTCATTGTTAAGGAAGAAGTTATTCATGAGTAGTTGACTTATCCAGATATGATATTTACAGAACGGATTAGCCAAAAATTCTTCTGAATTGACTCTTTCAGTGAACTGAATAATGTAAGATTATTGATGACTTTATTAGTTAATGGAATAGTGATGAAATTTTAAAGATATTTGAATGTAGCTGTTATAATCGGGGTATTACAACAATATCTTCTAGGTACTCTATAAGTTCTGTTAATGTTCAGATGCAATATTTATCATATTTGAAACCTGGCTAATTATATTAGATGGAATTACTGTAAGTCTGGTTGATTCACGAGCGATATTGCTCTACCTTACTTGGGTTTTCTAATTCATCATGATTGATATAAGATTTAAAGATAAGATTCATATGGTATTATTTTCTACTTCTACTGAATGAAGCCTTGAATTATGAATATGCAAAATAATGTTGACTTTGACACAGTTGTTTCTACTGAGTATGTGTGATATTACTCATCTAAATTTTCTATAAGATATCATTAATCTCTTTATTATTCAAACATGGTTTATTTGTGAAAGATATTCATTGGTCAGTGGTAATTATACTTACTACTATTATGAATTTTGATTTGATCATGGGAATTTGGTAATATGGAACACAAATTATAGAACCGTATTATTGTACTGGTTGATATTGGAGCCACCCTTGGTTTTCCTCTTTTATCTGAAAAATATTATTGACATTGAGGTATTGCTCCATTTATATTTTGGAAACGTCAAATCTATTATAGTATTATGGTTTTAACCTATCTGACGATTGTGACCTCAGAATAATTTAAAGCTTCGATATCATTTTTAATTTTTGTGAAAGTGTTTTCTATGATAGCTACATCAATGATATGGATATTATAGAAAGATGTAAGATTTGAATGGACTGAAAATGTTAGTAAAGTTTTGATCAGTTGGAAGCCCTAATAACTGAAGCATCAGTTCTGGTTCAGTCTGAATCGGGTAAGGAATTTATTATCACAGTGATACATCATTGAATGGATTAGACTATATTTTGATGAAGAAAGGTAAAGTAATGGTCTATACTTCCATCCAGATAAAAATACAAGAAAAGAATTACTCGAAATATGATCTTGAGTTGATAATTATTGTGTTTGCACTAATAATTTGGTAACAGTATCTGTATGGTGAAAATATCATATAAGTAGTGATCATAAAATTTTAAAAAACCTGATGGTATATCTAACACAGATTAGATGGTTTGAATTATTAAAAGACCCTGATTTGGTAATTGTTTATCATTCAGGAAAAGTAAATATAGTTGCTGATATTTCGAGTAGAAAATTCTTTGTTTGCTTTATGAGCAACAAATACTCGATTGCTATTGTCTAATGAAAGAATAATTTTAGCTGAGCTTAAAGCTAAGCTGATGTTTCTGCAACAGATCTATGAAGCCCAGAAAAGTGATAATGAGTTGTAAGTTAAACAGGTACAAAATGAAATAATTATTGAATCAAGATAGTAGATTTGAATTTGATGATGGTCTATCATTTCGAGATATAGCCTGCGTACTGAAGAACTTGGAACTCTTATAGAAAATTTTACATGAATGATCACAGTGGTACTATGTCTATTTATATGGGAAATGATAAAATGCACAACGATTTGAAAAAGATGTTTTGGTAGCCCGAAAAGAAAAGTGATATTTTAAAATCTATATTTAAATGATGAATGTATCAGCAAGATAGAGATGATACTTTCAAGATGGTTATAGTCAGTGAAAGTACCAAGATGGAAATAGGACAAAGTTACTGATCGTGTGTCAGAGTCTTAAAAATTTATATAATGAATGATCTAGCCTAAAAACTAACTATGACAATAACTTGAGGCAAGCACACCTATCGAACAGAAGTATAGTTTAATGGCAAGACCGGATTGTCGAACCCAAAGGAACCAAAAGTACTAATACTAACTTTCTTTTTATTATTTAGCCTAAGAATTAAGAGAATTGTTATCTAATCTAAAATTAACTAACTACTAAGCTAAAGATGCTAAGAGACAGAGAAGGAATTGGGGAAAATACTTGTGGGAAAACCAATTGATTAAGACAATAGCAGAGGAAGAATCCACCTAGACTTCATTTGTCATCTAACTCTTAACCGATTTATTCACTTGACTTGATCCATAGGATTCCCTAATTTATATTAATACCTCTCTCGAGGATACTAACATCTAACCCTAGATTGATTAATTGAAATATCATTCTAATTAAAACCCCTAGAATTGCATTAACTCGATCTATGGACTCCCATATTAGGTTTGACCCTAATCCGACAGATTTTTGTCATCCTATCTCTAGGGTTGAGATCAACTCCGCTTAACTATGCTAGATCTACTATTAAACAGGTTTATTCCTCCTCTACCTAAGAGCACAAATGCTTGAATCAATATCCTGAAATATCAAAACAATAATTAAGAACACATAGTTAAGAAAAAAAATCAAGTATTTATCATATAGCTTAGAAAACAATAATAAGATCCGTCTTAGGTTTCATCCCCCTCAGGTAATTGAGGTGTTTAGTTCATAATTATAAAAGAATACATCTCAGAATAAAATATAAAACAAAACATAAGAAAAACCCTAAAATCACCTAAATGATTTGAAAGAGAGATCATCAGACTTGAGTAATGATTCTGGCTTCTTGAGATGAATCAATTGGCTTTCTTCAAGTGAATCCCACAATTCTGGCCCTCTGGCTTGGCTCCTTGGCCTAACTAAATGCCCTCTTAAAGGTTGGCCTCTAGGGTGTATATATAGGCTTTTGGAATGTCTTTCTTTGCCTCTAAGTACCCTAATCCAAATGAAACTCTTTTTTACTGCGGCAGGGACACACCCGTGTGGCATGGCAGTGTGATTTGGGGCTAGACCGTGTTGATTTCATATTTTGGCCCATTTTCCCGATTTTTCACCAGTTTCTTGTTCTTTTCATCCTCCGATGCTCTCCTAAATATAAAACATGGAATTAAAGGATTAAGAGCACCAAATTCCACAATTTAGGGACTAAATCATCCAAAAGTATGCTAAATGTGGGATTAAAATATGTACATATTATGATTTATCAGTTACTATGAATTTTATATTAAGAGTCTCCTTGAATATGAAAAATAAAAATACTATTTGAGTAATTGTTGATTGTCTGACGAAGCCTATACATTTTATTCTGGCATGAATGGATTTCTCGCTTGATAGATTGCTTGAATTATCTGTTTTTCAGATTGAGAGATTATATGATGTGCTAGTTTCTATTATTTCTGATAGAGATCTACAATTCATATTTTGATTCTGAAACAAATTACAAGAAACTCTGGGTATACGGTTACATTTTAGCACTGTATTGCATTCTCGAGACGGATGATCAATCTGAACATATGATTCAGATTTTTGAAGATATATTTCAGTGTTGTATTTTAGAATTCAAAGGCAATTGAAGAAGAAATATTTTCCGTTAGTTGAATTCGTATATAGTAATAGTTAATAGTCAAGTATAAAATTATATCGTACGAGGTTTTATATGGTCACGAGAACTCCGGTGTTTTGGACTGAGTTTAGTAAGAAAAGATACATGTAATAGGTTCAATTCTTTGAAACTGAAGAAAGATGAAAATGATCTAAGATAGTTTAAAAGCAGTATTTGATCGTCAAAATTCCAATGTGAATTTAAAATGAAAAGAACTAGAGTTTCAAATTGGCGATACAATATTTTGAAAGTTTCGCCAGGGAAGAAAGCATCCTAGTTTGGCCCTAAAGGCAAATTAAGTCTGTGATTTATCAGGTCATACAAGATTATTGAAAAGAATTGGACCTTTTGCATATTTAATAGTATTATGATTAGAGTTTTACAGAGTTCACAATGTTTTTTTCATGAGTATATGTGTTATGGCAGTATCGATCAGACCCATCATCTGTTATTACTTTTATAAGTGTTAAATTAAGCTTGACACAATTTATAGCGAGTGATTAATTGAAGTTCTAGTACTGGGAGAGAAAAGCTGAGAAAGAAAAAGGTAGTTTTAGTAAAAGTTCCTAATAGTGGCATGATATAGAGGGAGCTATCTAGGAACTGGAAGAAACTATGAGAGGGAGTAATGTCTGAATCTCTTTACTGGTAAAATTTTTTAGGACGAAAATTTCTTAAGGGGGAGAGTTGTAACACCTCAATTTCAGTTAAATTGGAACAGTAGTTGTAACACCTAAACCCAGTCCATGCGTTAAGGCTAGATCTAACATGTCACATGTGAAAAACCATCAAGTCTTTCAAAATTCAAGTAAAACATATTACACGAAATATTAAAATTAGATTTGATTGATAAATCGACAATTTGAGATACAAAATCTTATAAATCAAAATTTTGAAAATATCATTAACAGTTCGAGAAAATTTTAAAAGAAATTAAAGATATTTTTGCAAAGAATTGATGAAAATCTTAAGAGTAATTTCTAGTTAAAAATATGAAAAATTTTATAAAATTCTTTTGTATATTCATTTTTGAATAAGATTTTTAAGTTTTAGAAATTAAAATCTCAATTAAAATACTTTAAGCGCTTTATAAATTCATCAAACAATAAACAAAATCGAAAATTAATTCAGAGGCCTTATTACAACCTTAATTCAAATAGCCAAATAATTAAAAGTATTAAAAGAGATCCAAAATTTCAAATTTAACCGTTTTGAAGTATGGCCTCCACCATGATATCCATGGCCCAAGTCTCCATCATTGATCATTACCTGAAAGGGGTAAGTAAAATGGGGTGAGTTACTAGAACTCAAAGTGTAACCCACTTACCGTTGTCCACTAGGCCAAATCCCATTAAGTAAATATTTGGGCCATAGCCCATTTACAATAATATAAATGTATTGTAACATCCTGATAATTAGGGGTTATGCATCTTTACTTAATTGAATGATGTTGCATGCTTAAATATGATTGAGTGTATTTTGGAAGTTATTTTTGAACTTCATTAATTAAGTGAATGCTTAGTGATTTATTAAATTTTTAATAATTAAGATGGAGCTAAGCATGATAGGCTTTAAGAAATTATGACAAGAGGTTTTAAGCATAAGATGAGTAATTGGCAAGGTGGTTAGGATGCATGGATGAGTGCTTGAGGGAGAGGTTCAATCCCTAGCTAGCAAATGGGAGGATTTTATTTTTTGTTTCCTTCCCTATAGTGTTGGCCAAGACTCTTCTAGAATGGATGAGCATCTTTTTAATTTTGGTTAATTGACCATATGAAAAAGGTAAGCTAGAAGATATGGCATGGAATCATGAAAGGATGGTAAGATGAGGGGGACATAAGGCTTGAAGTAAGGGCAATGATTTGGAAGCTTTTTCATGGTCATTTGACCATGAATCTAGTCGGTTTTAGGGGCGAAAGGGGATGGTTAATTGTGATAGCAATCTATGGGTTGATGGGGAAGAAACGTGGAGGAAAAGGGGATTATGTTGGCTTTCTAGTTGGCGAATTTGACCTTGAGTTAGGGGTGTTAGTTGGCCAAAAACTCTAGCATTTTGTACATCTTTTCTCATTTTTCCAAAAGCTCTCCTCCTAGCCGAATTTTGCTATTGACATTAGGTAAAAGCTTTACTTTGTTTTGGCTTTCATTTTGACCAATTTTCTCCAAAACCATTATTCATAGCCGAATGCCTATCTACTCAAAAGAGAAGTTTTGTTTCTCTTCTTTGGTCTTTTACAAATTACCATTCGGTTTGAGAAGCCTTTCTAATTCTTTTCTTCTAAGCAAAACACCTTTCATTCTCTTGTAACCGAAAGTCCCAAAGATCATAAACCTATTTTCTCATTTCTCCCTCTTGGCCGAATGTGCATAGGTCCCTAAACCTATCTCTTTTCTTTTGAAATCACCTTCATCATCATCTTTTCTTCATCTTCTCTTTCTCTCTTCTTTCATTTTTCATTTTCTTTCTTCCTTCTCTCAACCGAAACTACCTTCTACTAAAACCAAAATCAACATTATTTTCATCTCTTTTGTCAATCGAATCATCTTCTATTTCGATTTCCTTTCTTCTTTTCTTTCATTGAAAACCGAAACCATTTTAGCCATAAATCACTATCTTTTCTCTTTTCTTTTGTGCAAACCGAAATCACCAAATCTATTTTTTTTTTTCTCTTCTTTTTTTTCAAGGTCAATCTTCAAGTGCTCAAGTAAGGTTTTTGTCAATTGTTTTCATTATCTCTTTTACTATAGTTGATTTAGAAAAATAAATCTCTTATTTTTCTCTCCTAGGCCAATCCTTGGAAGGGATTTTAAGGATCTTTTGAAACCAACGCTCTAAGAGAAACCTTTCAAATCATCCAAGGTAAGATTATCCCTTTGGTTATATTAATCCTTTTAGATACTTATTAACTAACTTTATTTTAGGGTGATTTTGAGACTAACAAGATAGGTAAGAAAAGAGCGACGGAGTGTTTGGAAGAGAGGATGCACTATTTTACCATCGAACTTCAAACGTAGGGTCAGATCGGCAATAAGAGATTTTCCACCGGGTTGTGGACCCTCTGCTAATGAAGATCGGTTATTTGAAGTAGTGCGTACAACCAAACCACTTTTCGTTGGTGGGTTATCAGTGGGTTTTGATCCATCTAGCGAGAAAAACCACAAATAACGGTTGTTCGAGAATCCGAGGGTAAGGATGTAGATCTCTCATCAATAGTATAATTTTATTAGTAATGGTGTATACTAATCTAGTGTGATAATTAATTAGGTGTTGACGAGCGAGAAGGTATCGTTCTCACAAATATAAGGTGTGTAACCTTACAATAAAATCTCATAGATCTATTTTTAAATGTGATTATATGACAATGTGTTTGAAAATGATTGTGGATACCATTCATTGGTATACAATATTCGTATGTTTACCCCAATTTTTCGTTAATTTTGCTATATGCATAAATGTGAAATAAGTATGACTATATTATGATTTTGGGGTAAATAGCATGAAAATAAATAATATGTATGTGCATGGGCATATGGGTGAATTTGATAAAGGGAAGTATTCGTGGTTTTACCACAATATCCGTGACTTGGTCACATATTTGAAATCCGGTGACTTGGTCACATATGTGAATCTGGTGACTTGGTCACATATTTGAAATCCGTGACTTGGTCACAATTTTGTCTGTGGCCTTGCCACATTATAAGGGCGATGTGCATGTTGATCGCAAAGAATCGCCTTCGATGGTGTGTAGTGGATGGAGGGTCGATTTAGTAATCCCCACGGTGTGATTGGTTGGTACGGTGGTGTGTAGCGGATGGATATTAGGTGGGCGGGTTTGCATTTCATTATATGTGTATATTCATGTGATTTTAAATGATTATTATTTAATCTATGAAAATGGGCTTTTGGGCTAAAAATTACTTAAATGGGCCTATGGCTATATGTGTAATTATTGGGCTTTAAGGCAAATGATCAAATGGGCTTTTTAATGTATGTGTTACACATTGAGTTTATAACTCACCCTTTTGTGGGATAACTTTTCGATGATTCAGAGTGCGATGGATCGGTCAATAAGGATTTCGAGGTGGCCAATGCATTTACAAAGTATTTTGGAAATTTTCCTACTTAAACTTATTAAGTTAATTTTACTACTTAGACTTTATTATGGGTTTTGCTATTTTTATGTAATAAGGCCACTATGAACTGCTTTAAATTTTTGTGTTTGGATTTATTTTCATTTTGCCATGAATAATTATTAATTAAATAACTAAATGGATTTTTATTAATAATTTAAATTATTTTGAAAATAAAATATATTTCCACAATATTAATAAATTTTTCATTAAATTTGGTTTTCGTTAACTTATTATTTTTTACAAAATAATGTTTTAAGAAGATGCGAATTTACTTTACAATTAAATTTCAACCCGATCTTTAAGTTTATCCATTTTATTCAAAAATCATCAAGTTTTTCTTAAATGAGTGAGAGTTTGCTAAAGTTTTACTCGAGGAACATATCAAATCCGGTCACGCTTTTTGGGTCGGGTTTGGGGTGTTTCAACTTGGTATCAGAGCCCAATTTTAAACTCTCGGCCTTGGGTTTTGAAGCCCACAACGTTTTCAAAATTTGGCCCAAATGGCTTTTGAAAAAAAAAAATTCTTAAGTTAAAAAGGTTTTATAAGAGCATGGCACTCGGAATTCTCAACCCAGATCCATCAGGTATGTATCTTTATTGATAAGCGATATGAATGTATGATAAGCTTAAGGAAACTATACTTTAGAGACATGGACCCTAGGTGTTTGTACACTACTACGGAAAAACCATTGAATATCTGTTGCATAAAACTTTCTGTTAATAAGAAGTGAAAAGACTCTAATACATAAGACTTTTTCGTAAAAACAGATAAGACACGTAGTAGACATGAGTTCTAGGGGACGTGGTCGTCGTGGACGCGGAAGAGGAAGAATGGCTGTGTCGGAACCAGTTAGATCTGGTCAAGGTTCCGAGAATGAAGCTCCGCCACCGACTGTTGGGGTGGATTTTCAAGAGCAAAATGGAGGAGGTGACGCAGTATCACAAGCTGTGCTTCGAGTATTGGAACGAGTAGCAGAAGCTAGTACTGGAAATGGGTCTCGAAAGTCAGTAGCTGAGAGACTAAGATCAAATGGAGCTGAGGTTTTCAGGGGAGTATCTGGAGTAGCTCCAAATGTAGCGGAATACTAGTTGGAGGCAGTCGAGAGGATCATGGACGATTTAGATTGCACTGCTGAAGAAAAATTGAAAGGTGCTGTTTCACTACTCCGTGATGAGGCCTACCAGTGGTGGCTCGCTATCAAGGAGAGTACCCCTGCGGATCGAGTGGATTGGGGGTATTTTAAAATTAAATTTGAAGGAAAATACGTTGAAGCTAGCTATATCGACTCCCAGAGGAAGACATTTCTGAATTTGGTGCAAGGAAATAAGTCGATAGCTGAGTATGAAGCAAAGTTTTTGCGACTTAGCCGATATGCCAGAGGGATAGTAGCTACTGAATATGAACGGTGTGTCAGATTTGAAGATGGACTTAGAGATGAACTGCGAGTGATGATTGCTCCGCACCGAGAAAGAGACTTTGCAATCTTAGTAGAAAGGGAAAGAATAGCTGAAGAAGTTAAGCAGATTGAAAGACAGAACCGGGACAGAGGCCAGAATAAGAATAAGAGAAGCTTTGGGTCTTCAGGGTCATCCGGGAATTTTCAGAAGAAACCAAGAAATGATGGATCGTGAAGTCGCAGATCACACGGTGGACAACATCGTGCTTGCACTCAATGTGGGAAGATGCAACCGGAGAATGTTGGAAAAGACCGGGATGTTTCAAGTGTGGATCTAAAGACCATATGATCAAGAATTGCCCAAGAATTTAGATAAGAACCGCCAAAGAGGTCGTTAATCGGTCAGCAAGTGTATGAACTGCAATGATAAGGGCCATGGTCCAAATGGAAGGGGTAATGGCTCGTAGAGGTCGTGGAACTTCGAGCAGAGGCGTGGTAGCTCGAGGCGAGACAAACGTGTCTAGTATATGCAGTTAAATCAGAGAAGACAAAGGACACACCGATGTAATCACGCACGCTTTCGATTTACGGGTTGCCCTTTATTGCTTTGATAGATATAGGGTCAACTCATTCCTATATCGCTAGTGAAGTATCTGGAACTTTGCATGTGACTTCGAGATCGTACCTAGGAAGATGATCTGATTTAGTCCTTTAGATGATAAGAGTAATAGATAAACTTTTAAGGAAGTACCTTTAGAAGTTCAAGGGACGCAGTTTCTGGCTGATTTAATGGAGTTGCCATTCGGAGAATTCGACTTGATCTTAGGCATGGACTGGCTTGTGAAGTATCGTGCAAATGTGGATTGTGCTGCTAAACGAATGTCCTTAAGAACTGTTGATGACAAAGAAGTTGTAGTGATGGGCGAGAGACGAAACTACTTATCTAATGTAGTATCCGCTCTTAAGGTAGAAAAGATGGTTAGAAAGGGATGTGTAGCCTTCCTGATGTTGGTGAGTGCCTTGGAGGCTAAGGAAGCAACTGTTGAGGGAGTCAGGACTGTGAATGAATTTGTAGATGTTTTTCCGGAAGAACTTTCACGATTGCCTCCGGATCGAGAGGTAGAATTTGGGATTGAATTATTGCCTGGAACGGCGCCAGTTTCTATTGCTCCATATAGAATGGCACCGAAGGAATTAGTTGAGCTTAAGGCTCAGATTCAAGAGTTGCTTGATCGTGGATTTATCCGACCTAGTGTGTCTCTATGGGGAGCACCGGTTCTATTTGTGAAGAAGAAGGATGGATCGATGAGGATGTGTATAGACTACCGGCAGTTGAATAAGCTAACCATCAAGAACAAGTATCCTTTGCCAAGGATCGATGACTTGTTCGATCAGCTCAAAGGAGCTGTGATATTCTCAAAGATTGATCTAAGATCGGGGTATCATCAGCTTAAAGTGAAAGAAGCGGATATCCATAAGATAGCTTTCCGAACTAGATATGGGCATTATGAATTTCTGGTAATGCCATTCGGATTAATGAACGCCCAAGCTGCATTCATGGATATGATGAACCGAATCTTCCAACCCTACTTGGATCAGTCCATTGTGGTATTCATAGACGACATCCTAGTGTATTCTAAGTCCGAGGTAGAACATGATGAGCATCTTCAGATTGTGTTGCGAGTTTTAAGGGAGAAGAAGCTGTATGCCAAATTTAGCAAGTGTGAATTTTGGCTGAAAGAGGTTGCATTTTTAGGCCATGTGGTGTCTGCAGAAGGGATAAGGGTGGATCCTTGGAAGATTGAGGCTGTGCTAGATTGGAAACCACCTAAGTCCGTAACTAAAGTTCGTAGTTTCTTGGGGTTAGCCAGATACTACAGAAGATTCATCGAAGGATTCTCATCGATAGCTGCACCTTTAATTAAATTGCTGAGAAAGGAGGTACCTTTCGTATGGGCTGATAAGCAACAAGAGAGTTTTGAGAAGATCAAGAAGGTTTTGACTGAAGCTCCAGTTTTGATTTAGCCTGAGGCAGGGAAGGATTTCGTCGTGTATTGTGACGCTTGTCACACGGGATTAGGATGTGTTCTGATGCAAGACGGGAAGGTAGTTGCGTATGCATCTCGGCAGTTAAGACCTCATGAGGTTAATTACCCGACGCATGACTTGGAGTTGGCAGCAGTAGTCTTTGCTCTTAAAGTTTGGAGACATCATTTATATGGGGAAAAGTCAGTGATATACATGGACCACAAAAGTCTAAAATATCTACTGACTCAGAAAGAACTGAATTTGAGGCAGCGAAGGTGGATAGAATTATTGAAAGACTACAACTGTTCTATCGAGTACCATCCGGGCAAGGTGAACATAGTGGCAGATGCTCTAAGTCGGAAGGGCGATGTTTGCACATCTTAGTCTTTACGATGACGGGAGCTTGTTGGAAGAATTACAAGTTATGCCGACATGGTTGAGTCAAGTGAAAGAGAGACAATTAGTAGACGAAGATCTAAGTGTAAAGCTACGGCAAGTACAGAATGGGAAATTAGAAGATTATAGTATTAACAGCGATGGGGTATTGTGTTTCAAAGGTAAAGTCTGTATGCCGAGGGATCAGGAATTGAGGCAAAAGATTCTTCAGAAGTCGCATAGTAGCCTTTATGCTATGCATCCTGGAGGAAGTAAGTTATACCGAGATTTGCGAGATCAATTCGGTGGCCCGGTCTTAAGCGAGAAGTTACGAGTATGTAGGAAAGTGCTTAACGTGTCGACAAGTCAAGGTGAACATCAAGTACCTTCTGGATTGCTTCACCGATAAAGATTCCACAAAGGAAGTGGGAGAGAATCACCATGGACTTTGTTAGTGGGCTTCCTCTTACGCCTACTAAGAAAGACTCAGATGGGTGATAGTGGACCGATTGACAAAATCGCACATTTTATCCCGATTCGGGTTGATTACTCTTTGCGTAAATTGGCGAAGTTATATGTGGCTAAGATTGTGAGATTGCATGGAGTGCTGGTGTCGATTATTTCAGATAGAGTTCCGTGGTTTACGACTCGATTTTGGAAAGCATTGCATCAAGCCTTGGGTACCAGATTGATTTCAAGACGGCATTTCATCCACAATCTGACGCCAATCTGAATGAGTAATCAAAATTTTAGAAGATATGTTAAGGGTTGTGTGATAGATTTCAAGGAAGTTGGGAGGAATTCTTACAGTTAGCGAATTTGCGTACAATAACAGCTTACCAAGCCAAGATACTGGATGGCACCATATGAAGCACTATATGGACTAAGTGTCACACTCCTACGTGTTGGACAGAATTAGGGGAACGTTAGATTTTGGGTCCAGAAATAGTGACTGAATCTGAAGAAAAGGTTAAGGTAATCTGGGCTCGGTTAAAAGAAGCATCTGACAGACAAAAGTCGTACGCAGATCTAAAGCGGAAGGAAATAGAGTTTGCTGTGGGAGATCAAGTATTCCTAAAGGTTTCACCTTGGAAAAAGGTGATGAGATTTGGTCGCAAAGGAAAGTTAAGTCCCAGGTTCATTTGACCTTATTGGGTTTTGAAGCGGGTCGAACCTGTGGCATATCAGTTAGAATTACCTTCGGAGTTGAAGCAAATGCACGATGTGTCCCATGTTTCAATGTTACGCCGTTATCGGTCGGATCTATCTCATGTAGTGCCAATTGAGGAGGTGGAATTAAGACCAGATTTGTCCTATGAAGAGGAGCCAATTCAAATTCTGGAGCGAGATGTAAAGGTTTTACGGAGAAAGTTGGTTCCTCTCGTCAAAGTATTATGGCGTAATCATGGATCAGAAGAAGCTTCGTGGGAACCGGAGGAAGCAATGCGAGAGCAATACCCTCACTTGTTCCAACCAGGTAATTTCGAGGTCGAAATTATTTTAAGGGGTAGAAGCAGAACAACCTCGATAATTATGGGTTATGCATCTTTACTTAATTGAATGATGTTGCATGCTTAAATATGATTGAGTGTATTTTGGAAGTTATTTTTGAACTTCATTAATTAAGTGTGAAACACCCCACACCCGGCCCACGAGAATGGACCGAATCTGGTATGTTCCTAAAGTAAACCGGTTTCAAACATTTTCGTTACTTAGAAAAAATTGTAAATTTTAGAAAAACTATTGTTTTGAGTTGGGCTTAGGTTGTAAACCCATTTATTTATACTTGTAAACCCATTTAATTAAATACATCCAAAATAGATCTTAGCATAAAACTTAATAGTAAAGAAAAATAAAGAAATCCACTGGGCCTTATGGCCTTATTACATCAAGTAAAACCCAAAATAAAATAAAAGTAAAAGTCCAAACTAAATAAAATCTCCAAATGTAGCATGGCCACCTCAACGCTCTACTAGCCCGGTCCGTCACCTTTCATTACCCGAAAATAGTTCCCACAACAGGGTGAGTCAATGCACTCAATGTGCACACAATACTATCAATCAATAAATCAGGCATTCATGTTTAAATCATCAAGTTATAATAATGAAATTATGATGCAACCCAAACCCAATCCTAATGGTCCATCCGCTACTCTCCACCGTACACGCCATTCACACCGTGGGGACTACTAAGTCAACCCTCCATCCACTACTCTCCACGTTGTGTCATTAGACACTATAATCAAATTTAAACGTTGTGTCATTTGACACTATTGTAACCGAAGTTACCAAAATTTCGCAACGTGACCGTAGTCAACATTTTTCGTTGGTGAGACCGAAGTCAACACCTGTTCTCCCCCTTTCACATAAATCCCGAATGCCCCAAAACATATATATAGCATAACTTAATTTCATGTTCATATTCATATATTCGCATGTTATTAAATAACATTTTTCACAATCCTATCAGAAGTAGGAAACGTAGCTGGGTACTTTTTACCACATTTGTCGTACATAGCCACATTCACATTCTTATTCATAATTATATATTAAAATATTTAGCCATAAAATATCGAAGGATAGTAAGGGTACACACCTTATTCGCTAAATGAAAGTTCCTTGAGATCTCGAAAATCCCGATCTAACTTTAGATCTATTAATTCCTTTGCCGATTTGGTGTTTACACAAATCCAAAAACTTTGTTTTCCTTCACTTGATATTGACCAACCTTGAATCTCAATATGGGTTAGTTTTCACTTTTTAATAATTAAAGAACTGATCTAGATAATCATACAAGCTTTGGTCAATACTTTTAGGTACTTACCCGTGGATCTTAAATCCAAAATTCACCGAATAACTAGGGAACACGTGGCCTATGGTGCACCTTCGGAAAAGAATTTCTTCTTCCATGATTCGCCAAGATTAATAATCGAAATTAGTCTCTAAATTTCAATAAGTCTAGAATATAAAGAATGGAAAACTAAACTTGGATCTTACCCTTATTTGAAGGAATCGATTGCACCTTCACTTCAACCTTCGAGATTCGCTTAGAGACTTGATGAACAATCGGCTATGATTCCCTTATGTATTTGGTTTCAAATATGAAAGAAGAGAGGAATAATAGGCTTAGAAGGAAATCGGCTAAGAGGCTAAAAGAAAAGAAGAAAAGAATGGATGCTCAAGAAGAATATTTGGCGAGGAAAAGAGAGGAGAATGAATAATGAATGGCCCTAGTCTCATCCTTTTATAGCCGAAATTACTAGGCCAAGAATCCTTTACTTGGCCACCACTCTTCCTTATTTTCCTAATTAAAGAATAATTCTTCATTTATCCACCTATTTTGCGAATTTTAAAGAGAATTAAACTCCTCTTTTGCAAGCTTGTGCCGTCCACCTATTGGGCTTCTGAAGTAAAATAAAACTTATTTTATTTGCTTCTTATGTGACTCGAACTCAAGCCCAAAACCTTTGCATGTGGGCCATTTTCTAAGGCCTTAGGTGGCATCTTCAGGCCACATTTCCAAGTCCGTTATTGGGTCAAATTTCATGTAATTTATATTTTTAGGGTCACTTGGCCCTAAGTTCCCCTTTGGGATCTTAAATTCGACATTCCGGGGTCATTTTTAAGTTTCCTAAAATTTTCAAGGACTCTGTATTTTCCAAGTTTCCAAAATGTTTAGTTTCCTATTTTGGCTTGGTTTCCAAAATGTTTAGTTTCCTATTTTGGTTTGGTTTCCAAAATGTTTAGTTTCCTCTTTTGGCTTGGTTTCCAAAATGTTCACTTTCCTAATTTACTTCGGTTTCCAAAATGGTCACTTTCCTATTTTAGTTTAGTTTCCAAAACTTAACATTTCTAAAGCATTTCCTTACATTTCCATACATCTCCTTACATTTCCACACATTTCCATACATTTCCATACATTTCCTTACATTTCCATATATTTCCATACATTTCCATACATTTCCATACATTTCCTTACATTTCCTTTCATTTCCTTACATTTCCTTTCATTTCCTTTCATTTCCTTTCATTTCCTTACATTTTCCTTATATTTCCTTTCTTTTCCTTACATTTCCTTACATTTTCTTTCATTTTCTTTCATCTTAGGGTTCTTGAAACTCTACAGAACACATCCAACACACCCACTGATCCCACTATCTCATGAATTATGCACGAACGCATAACCCCTAATCTAGGATGTTACAGCCTACCCCTTAAAAATAATTTTGTCCTCGAAATTACTTACTATCGCTCATCCGTGCAGTCTAACTCACCACACTACGCTATTGTCACAAGACTCGATCTTAAAGAACTATCATACTTTTTAGGCACATTCTCTAAGTTCACGTTCCTTAGAACTCATTTCTAACGTCGCGATTTAATTAAAAAGTTTTATGAATTAGTCCTTGTTTTACTTGATTACCCGCGAAGAAGTTTTATGGAAAGAATTTTTAGAAGTGGTTCTTTCGTATTCATACATGCACACAGTCTTTTCATTCATTCACACATCCATCAAACAATTATGAACCTTAGTTCATTCAGAGAAACGTTGTAGTTTTTTTCATTTGTTGTTTTTCCACTACCCGGGGGAATTTTCGTAATTTGTCCTACAGGGGTATTTTCATAATTTGTCAAAATAAGGTTCCTTGGTGATTTTGTCACAAGGTATTTTTGGTCCTTTTAAGTTCCTGGGTATTTTGGAAAATTTTTGAAATCAGGGTATTTGAAATTTTGGACATTGGGGTATTTTGGTAATTTTTCCACAAATCGGGTAAATTGTAAAATTTTAATAAATCGGGATATTTCAAAAGTTGCAAAACTTTGAGGGTTCTTTGAGAAATTTATTTTCCAAGACGATGAAGTTGCAAAAATTTTGGAAATTAGGGTCATTTTGGTAATTTTGTAAGTTAGGGGCAATTTTGTAATTTTCCAAAATCAAGGTATTTTGATATTTTACAAATTAGGGTTTTGAATGTTTATAAAATAATGAAATTTTGGTAAAGTTTGTTGAGTAGTTGAACATTTTATAAACCAAGGGCATTTTGTAATTTTACCACTAAGGGTATTTTAGTAAATTTGTAAATCGAAATATTTTAGGAAAATTTATAAAATATTCTTTTCAAATCAAGAGGGTAATTTAGAAATTTTAAAATTAGGGTTTCCATAAAAATACTTAGTCCCTTTGGGTTTTAGTTATTGGGTTTAGCAGTGACTAAGTCCTCTTGATTAGGGTGAACGGTTACTACGCACTGGTAGGATTCGAGTAAAGAGGAGGTGAGTCACTAGGATTTGCTTAAATACCAAGCTCTTCTGAATCCACTCCTAGACATCAACAACATGATTCGACACCTAGCTCGGTGACTTAATCATAGGTTTGTTTGATTAGGCATTAAAGTCTTATGTAATTGTTGGGGTAACTAGTCCTAAGGTTCAAGTACTTAATCTCTATTCTACGTTCCATTCCATTTCTACCCTTCTACAAATCATAATATAAATCACACAATGGATAGAAGTACTTACCGGTGGATCATGGTGGAGACTTAGGTGCCATGCCGTAAAAACCCCTTATTTTTTTCAAAGATAATCATTTGGCTCGCTTTGAAAACGTTTTGGGCCTTAGCCCACGTGCCGAGAGTTTAAAACGGGCTCGATATCAAATGAAACACACCACCCTTACCCACGAGAATGGACCGGATCCGGTATGTTCCTAAAGTAAACCGGTTTCAAACATTTTCGTTACTTAGAGAAAATTTGTAAATTTTTAGAAAAACTATTGTTTTGAGTTGGGCTTAGGTTGTAAACCCATTTATTTATACTTGTAAACCCATTTAATTAAATACATCCAAAATAGTTCTTAGCATAAAACTTAATAGTAAAGAAAAAATAAAGAAAATCCATTGGGCCTTATGGCCTTATTACATCAAGTAAAACCCAAAATAAAATAAAAGTAAAAAGTCCAAACTAAATAAAATCTCCAAATGTAGCATGGCCACCTCAACGTCTACCGGCCCGGTCCGTCACTGTTCATTACCTGAAAATAGCTCCCACAACGGGGTGAGTCAACAGACTCAATGTGCACACAATACTATCAATCAATAAATCAGGCATTCATGTTTAAATCATCAAGTCCATATAATAATGAAATTATGATGCAACCCAAAACCAATCCTAATGGTCCATCCGCTACTCTCCACCCGTACCTGCCATTCACACCGTGGGGACTACTAAGTCAACCCTCCATCCGCTACTCTCCACGTTGTGTCATTAGACACTATAATCAAATTTAAACGTTGTGTCATTTGACACTATTGTAACCGAAGTTACCAAAATTTCACAATGTGACCGTAGTCAACATTTTTCGTTGGTGAGACCGAAGTCAACACCTTCGTTGGTGAGACCGAAGTCAACACATGTTCTCCCCCTTTCACATAAATCCCGAATGCCCCAAAACATATATATAGCATAACTTAATTTCATGTTCATATTCATATATTCGCATGTTATTAAATAACATTTTTCACAATCCTATCAGAAGTAGGAAACGTACCTGGGTACTTTTTGCCACATTTGTGGTACATAGCCACATTCACATTCTTATTCATAATTATATATTAAAATATTTAGCCATAAAATATCGAAGGATAGTAAGGGTACACACCTTATTCGCTTAAATGAAAGTTCCTTGAGATCTCGAAAATCCCGATCTAACTTTAGATCTATTAATTCCTTTGCCGATTTGGTGTTTACACAAATCGAAAACTTTGTTTTCCTTCACTTGATATTCGGCCAACCTTGAATCTCAATATGGGTTAGTTTTCACTTTTTAATAATTAAAGAACCGATCTAGATAATCATACAAGCTTTGGCGAATACTTTTAGGTACTTACCTGTGGATCTTAAATCCCAAATTCACCGAATAACTAGGGAACACGTGGCCTATGGTGCACCTTCGGAAAAGAATTTCTTCTTCCATGATTCGCCAAGATTAATAATCGAAATTAGTCTCTAAATTTCAATAAGTCTAGAATATAAAAGAATGGAAAACTAAACTTGGATCTTACCCTTATTTGAAGGAATCGATTGCACCTTCACTTCAACCTTCGTTAGATTCGCTTAGAGACTTGATGAACAATCGGCTATGATTCCCTTATGTATTTGGTTTCAAATATGAAAGAAGAGAGGAATAATAGGCTTAGAAGGAAATCGGCTAAGAGGCTAAAAGAAAAGAAGAAAAAGAATGGATGCTCAAGAAGAATATTTGGCAGAGGAAAAGAGAGGGAGAATGAATAATGAATGGCCCTAGTCTCATCCTTTTATAGCCGAAATTACTAGGCCAAGAATCCTTTACTTGGCCACCACTCTTCCTTATTTTCCTAATTAAAGAATAATTCTTCATTTATCCACCTATTTTGCCGAATTTTAAAGAGAATTAAACTCCTCTTTTGCAAGCTTGTGCCGTCCACCTATTGGGCTTCTAGAAGTAAAATAAAACTTATTTTATTTGCTTCTTATGTGACTCGAACTCAAGCCCAAAACCTTTTGCATGTGGGCCATTTTCTAAGGCCTTAGGTGGCATCTTGAGCCACATTTCCAAGTCCGTTATTGGGTCAAATTTCATGTACTTTATATTTTTAGGGTCACTTGGCCCTAAGTTCCCCTTTGGGCTCTTAAATTCGACATTCCGGGGTCATTTTTAAGTTTCCTAAAATTTTCGTGCGGCTCTGTATTTTCCAAGTTTCCAAAATGTTTAGTTTCCTATTTTGGCTTGGTTTCCAAAATGTTTAGTTTCCTATTTTGGTTTGGTTTCCAAATTGTTTAGTTTCCTCTTTTGGCTTGGTTTCCAAAATGTTCACTTTCCTAATTTACTTCGGTTTCCAAAATGGTCACTTTCCTATTTTAGTTTAGTTTCCAAAACTTAACATTTCTAAAGCATTTCCTTACATTTCCATACATCTCCTTACATTTCCACACATTTCCATACATTTCCATACATTTCCTTACATTTCCATATATTTCCATACATTTCCATACATTTCCATACATTTCCTTACATTTCCTTTCATTTCCTTACATTTCCTTTCATTTCCTTTCATTTCCTTTCATTTCCTTTCATTTCCTTACATTTTCCTTATATTTCCTTTCTTTTCCTTACATTTCCTTACATTTTCTTTCATTTTCTTTCATCTTAGGGTTCTTGAAACTCTTCGAAACACATCCAACACACCCAATCGATCCCACTATCTCATGAATTATGCACGAACGCATAACCCCTAATCTAGGATGTTACAGTTCTACCCCTTAAAAATAATTTAGTCCTCGAAATTACTTACTATCGTTCATCCGCATACCTAACTCACCACACTACGCTATTGTCACAAGACTCGATCTTAAAGAACTATCATACTTTTTAGGCACATTCTCTAAGTTCACGTTCCTTAGAACTCATTTCTAACGTCGCGATTTAATTAAAAGTTTTATGAATTAGTCCTTGTTTTACTTGATTACCCGCCAAGAAGTTTTATGGAAAGAATTTTTAGAAGTGGTTCTTTCAGATTCATACATGCACACAGTCTTTTCATTCATTCACACATCCATCAAACAATTATGAACCTTAGTTCATTCGGAGAAACGTTGTAGTTTTTTCATTTGTTGTTTTTCCACTACCCGGGAAATTTTCGTAATTTGTCCTAGGTGGGTATTTTCGTAATTTGTCAAAATAAGGTTCCTTGGTGATTTTGTCACAAGGTATTTTTGGTCCTTTTAAGTTCTGGGGTATTTTGGAAAATTTTGAAATCGAGGGTATTTCGAAATTTTTGGACATTGGGGTATTTTGGTAATTTTTCCACAAATCGGGTAAATTGTAAAATTTTAATAAATCAGGATATTTCAAAAGTTGCAAAACTTTGAGGGTTCTTTTGAGAAATTTATTTTCCAAAGACGATGAAGTTGCAAAAATTTTGGAAATTAGGGTCATTTTGGTAATTTTGTAAGTTAGGGCAATTTTGTAATTTTCCAAAATCAAGGTATTTTGATATTTTACAAATTAGGGTTTTGAATGTTTATAAAATAATGAAATTTTGGTAAAGTCGTTGAGTAGTTGAACATTTTATAAACCAAGGGCATTTTGTAATTTTACCACTAAGGGTATTTTAGTAAATTTGTAAATCGAAATATTTTAGGAAAATTTATAAAATATTCTTTTCAAATCAAGAGGGTAATTTAGAAATTTTAAAATTAGGGTTTCCATAAAAATACGGCTAGTCCCTTTCGGGTTTTAGTTATTGGGTTTAGCACGTGACTAAGTCCTCTTGATTAGGGTGAACGGTTACTACGCACCAGGTAGGATTCGAGTAAAGAGGAGGTGAGTCACTAGGACTGCTTAAATACCAAGCTCTTCTGAATCCACTCCTAGACATGCGCTGTGATTCGACACCCTAGCTCGGTGACTTAATCATAGGTTTGTTTGATTAGGCATTAAAGTCTTATGTAATTGTTGGGGTAACTAGTCCTAAGGTTCAAGTACTTAATCTCTATTCTACGTTCCATTCCATTTCTACCCTTCTACAAATCATAATATAAATCACACAATGGATAGAAGTACTTACCGTGGATCATGGTTTGGAGACTTAGGTGCCATGCCGAAAACACCGCTTATTTTTTCAAAGATAATCATTTGGCTCGCTTTGAAAACGTTTTGGGCCTTAGCCCACAGCCGAGAGTTTAAAAGCTGGCTCGATACAAATCGAAACACCCACACCCGGCCACGAGAATGGACCGGATCGGTATGTTCCTAAAGTAAACCGGTTTCAAACATTTTCGTTACTTAGAGAAAATTTGTAAATTTTTAGAAAAACTATTGTTTTGAGTTGGGCTTAGGTTGTAAACCCATTTATTTATACTTGTAAACCCATTTAATTAAATACATCCAAAATAGTTCTTAGCATAAAACTTAATAGTAAAGAAAAAATAAAGAGAAATCCACTGGGCCTTATGGCCTTATTACATCAAGTAAAACCCAAAATAAAATAAAAGTAAAAAGTCCAAACTAAATAAAATCTCCAAATGTAGCATGGCCACCTCAACGCTCTCCGCCCCGTTCACACCGCTCATTACATTAAAATAGTTCCCTAACGGGTGAGTCAACAGACTCAATGTGCACACAATACTATCAATCAATAAATCGAGCATTCATGTTTAAATCATCAAGTCCATATAATAATGAAATTATGATGCAACCCAAACCCAATCCTAATGGTCCATCCGCTACTCTCCACCGTACCGCCATTCACACCGTGGGGACTACTAAGTCAACCCTCCATCCGCTACCCTCCACGTTGTGTCATTAGACACTATAATCAAATTTAAACGTTGTGTCATTTGACACTATTGTAACCGGTTACCAAAATTTCGCAATGTGACCGTAGTCAACATTTTTCGTTGGTGAGACCAAAGTCAACACCTTCGTTGGTGAGACCAAGTCAACACTGTTCTCCCCTTTCACATAAATCCCGAATGCCCCAAAACATATATATAGCATAACTTAATTTCATGTTCATATTCATATATTCGTATGTTATTAAATAACATTTTCACAATCCTATCGAGTAGGAAACGTGCACAGGTACTTTTTGCCACATTTGTGGTACATAGCCACATTCACATTCTTATTCATAATTATATATTAAAATATTTAGCCATAAAATATCGAAGGATAGTAAGGGTACACACCTTATTCGCTTAAATGAAAGTTCCTTGAGATCTCGAAAATCCGATCTAACTTTAGATCTATTAATTCCTTTGCCGATTTGGTGTTTACACAAATCTCGAAAACTTTGTTTTCCTTCACTTGATATTCTACCAACCTTGAATCTCAATATGGGTTAGTTTTCACTTTTTAATAATTAAAGAACCGATCTAGATAATCATACAAGCTTTGGCGAATACTTTTAGGTACTTACCTGTGGATCTTAAATCCAAAATTCACCGAATAACTAGGAACACGTGGCCTATGGTGCACCTTCGGAAAAGAATTTCTTCTTCCATGATTCGCCAAGATTAATAATCGAAATTAGTCTCTAAATTTCAATAAGTCTAGAATATAAAAGAATGGAAAACTAAACTTGGATCTTACCCTTATTTGAAGGAATCGATTGCACCTTCACTTCAACCTTCGAGATTCGACTTAGAGACTTGATGAACAATGGCTATGATTCCCTTATGTATTTGGTTTCAAATATGAAAGAAGAGAGGAATAATAGGCTTAGAAGGAAATCGGCTAAGAGGCTAAAAGAAAAGAAGAAAAGAATGGATGCTTTAGAAGAATATTTGGCGGAGGAAAGAGAGGAGAATGAATAATGAATGGCCCTAGTCTCATCCTTTTATAGCCGAAATTACTAGGCCAAGAATCCTTTACTTGGCCACCACTCTTCCTTATTTTCCTAATTAAAGAATAATTCTTCATTTATCCACCTATTTTGCCGAATTTTAAAGAGAATTAAACTCCTCTTTTGCAAGCTTGTGCCGTCCACCTCTTGGGCTTCTAGAAGTAAAATAAAACTTATTTTATTTGCTTCTTATGTGACTCGAACTCAAGCCCAAAACCTTTTGCATGTGGGCCATTTTCTAAGGCCTTAGGTGGCATCTTCAGGCCACATTTCCAAGTCCATTATTGGGTCAAATTTCATGTACTTTATATTTTAGGGTCACTTGGCCCTAAGTTCCCCTTTGGGCTCTTAAATTCGACATTAAGGGTCATTTTAAGTTTCCTAAAATTTTCACATTTCTATATTTTCCAAGTTTCCAAAATGTTTAGTTTCCTATTTTGGCTTGGTTTCCAAAATGTTTAGTTTCCTCTTTGGCTTGGTTTCCAAAATGTTCACTTTCCTAATTTACTTGAGTTTCCAAAATGGTCACTTTCCTATTTTAGTTTAGTTTCCAAAACTTAACATTTCTAAAGCATTTCCTTACATTTCCATACATCTCCTTACATTTCCACACATTTCCATACATTTCCATACATTTCCTTACATTTCCATATATTTCCATACATTTCCATACATTTCCTTACATTTCCTTTCATTTCCTTACATTTCCTTTCATTTCCTTTCATTTCCTTTCATTTCCTTTCATTTCCTTACATTTTCCTTATATTTCCTTTCTTTTCCTTACATTTCCTTACATTTTCTTTCATTTTCTTTCATCTTAGGGTTCTTGAAACTCTTCAGAACACATCCAACACACCCACTGATCCCACTATCTCATGAATTATGCACGAACGCATAACCCCTAATCTAGGATGTTACAAAGTGAATGGTTAGTGATTTATTAAATTTTTAATAATTAAGATGGAGCTAAGCATGATAGGCTTTAAGAAATAATGACAAGAGGTTTTGAGTATAAGATGAGTAATTGGCAAGGTGGTTAGGATGCATGGATGAGTGCTTGAGGGAGAGGTTCGAATCCCTAGCTAGCAAATGGGAGGATTTTATTTTTGTTTCCTTCCTATAGTGTCGGCCAAGACTCTTCTAGAATGGATGAGCATCTTTTAATTTTGGTTAATTGACCATATGAAAAGGTAAGCTAGAAGATATGGCATGGAATCATGAAAGGATGGTAAGATGAGGGGGACATAAGGCTTGAAGTAAGGGCAATGTTTTGGAAGCTTTTTCATGGTCATTTGACCATGAATCTAGTCGGTTTTAGGTGCTAAAGGGGATGGTTAATTGTGATAGCAATCTATGGGTTGATGGGGAAGAAATGTGGAGGAAAAAGGGGGATTATGTTGGCTTTCTAGTTGGCCAAATTTGACCTTGAGTTAGGGGGTGTTAGTTGGCCAAAAACTCTAGCATTTTGTACATCTTTTCTCATTTTTCCAAAAGCTCTCCTCCTAGCCGAATTTTGCTATTGACATTAGGTAAAAGCTTTACTTTGTTTTGGCTTTCATTTTGACCAATTTTCTCCAAAACCATTGTTCATAGCCGAATGCCTATCTACTCAAAAGAGAAGTTTTGTTTCTCTTCTTTTGGTCTTTTTGCAAATTACCATTCGTTTTGAGAAGCCTTTCTAATTCTTTCCTTCTAAGCAAAACACCTTTCATTCTCTTGTAACCGAAAGTCCCAAAGATCATAAACCTATTTTCTCATTTCTCCCTCTTGGCCGAATGTGCATAGGTCCCTAAACATATCTGTTTTCTTTTGAAATCACTTTCATCATTATCTTTTCTTCATCTTCTCTTTCTCTCTTCTTTCATTTTTCATTTTCTTTCTTCCTTCTCTCAACCGAAACTACCTTCTACTAAAACCAAAATCAACATTATTTTCATCTCTTTTGCCAACCAAATCATCTTCTATTTCGATTTCCTTTCTACTTTTCTTTCATTGAAAACCGAAACCATTTTAGCCATAAATCACTATCTTTTTCTCTTTTCTTTTTGTGCAAACTAAAATCACCAAATCTATGTTTTTTATTCTCTTCTTTTTTGTTCAAGGTCGAATCTTCAAGTGCTCAAGTAAGGTTTTTGTCAATTGTTTTCATTATCTCTTTTACTATAGTTGATTTAGAAAATAAATCTCTTATTTTTCTCTCTAGGTCGAATCCTTGGAAGGGATTTTTAAGGATCTTTTTGGAAACCAACGTTCTAAGAGAAACCTTTCGAAATCATCCAAGGTAAGATTATCCCTTTTGGTTATATTAATCCTTTTAGATAGTTATTAACTAACTTTATTTTAGGGGTGATTTTGAGACTAACAATATAGGTAAGAAAAGAGCAGTACGGAGTGTTTGGAAGAGAGGAGGCACTGTTTTACCATCGAACTTCAAACGAAGGGCTGTATCGGCAATAAGAGATTTTCCACCGGGTTGCGGAACCTCTGCTAATGAAGATCGATTATTTGAAGTAGTGCGTACAACCGAACCACTTTTCGTTGGTGGGTTATCAGTGGGTTTTGATCCATCTAGCGGAGAAAAACCACAAATAACGTTGTTCGAGAATTGAGGTAAGGATGTAGATCTCTCATCAATAGTATAATTTTATTAGTAATGGTGTATACTAATCTAGTGTGATAATTAATTAGGTGTTGACGAGCGAGAAGGTATCGTTCTCATAGTCATAAGGTGTGTAACCTTACAATAAAATCTCATAGATCTATTTCTAAATGTGATTATATGACAATGTGTTTGAAAATGATTGTGGATACCATTCATTGGTATACAATATTCAGGTATGTTTACCCCAATATTTCGTTAATTTTGCTATATGCATAAATGTGAAATAATTATGACTATATTATGATTTTGGGGTAAATAGCATGAAAAATAAATAATATGTATGTGCATGGGCATATGGGTGAATTTGATAAAGGGAAGTATTTTGGTGGTTTTACCACAATATCCGTGACTTGATCACATATTTGAAATCCGGTGACTTGGTCACATATGTGAATCTGGTGACTTCGGTCACATATTTGAAATCCGGTGACTTGGTCACAATTTTGTCTGGTGGCCTTGCCACAAAATTATAAGGGCGATGTGCATGTTGATCTGCAAGAATCGCCTTCAATGGTGTGTAGCGGATGGAGGGTCGATTTAGTAATCCCACTGTGTGATTGGTTGGAGCGGTGGTGTGTAGCGGATGGATATTAGGTGGGCGGGTTTGCATTTCATTATATGTGTATATTCATGTGATTTTAAATGATTATTATTTAATCTGCTATGAAAATGGGCTTTTGGGCTAAAATGACTTAAATGGGCCTATGGCTATATGTGTAATTATTGGGCTTTAAGGCATATGATCAAATGGGCTTTTTAATGTATGTGTTACACATTGAGTTTATAACTCACCCTTTTGTGGGATAACTTTTCGATGATTCAGTAGTGCGATGGATCGGTCGACAAGGATTTCGAGGTGGCCAATGCATTTACAAAGTATTTTGGAAATTTTCCTACTTAAACTTATTAAGTTAATTTTACTACTTAGACTTTATTATGGGTTTTGCTATTTTTATGTAATAAGGCCACTATGAACTGCTTTTAAATTTTTGTGTTTGGATTTATTTTCATTTTGCCATGAATAATTATTAATTAAATAACTAAATGGATTTTTATTAATAATTTAAACTATTTTGAAAACAAAATATATTTCCACAATATTAATAATTTTTCATTAAATTTGGTTTTACATTAACTTATTATTTTTTAAAAATAATGTTTTAAGAAGATCTAATTTACTTTACAATTAAATTTCAACCCGATCTTTAAGTTTATCCGTTTTATTCAAAAATCATCAAGTTTTTCTTAAATAAGTGAGAGTTTGCTAAAGTTTTACTCGAGGAACATATCAAATCCGGTCAGGCTTTTTGGGCCGGGTTTGGGGTGTTTCATGTATCATATATATAATATACATATGATATGCAATTCCCAAACCAAACCTAGTTTCCATCCGCTACAAACCACCCGTACCAACCAACACACCTGTGGGTGATCTTTAGTCAACCCACCCCGCCAACACACCAAACGTAGGCATTAAGCCATTTATATCAAATTTGTGGACTAGCCTCCAGATTAACAGAATTTACACCATTTTTCAGATTTGTGGCAGAGCCACCAGATTTATGTAGCAGAGCTACCAGAACTTCTCTTCATCATTATCCCATCCCATGCAAATCATGTATATAATGTATAACAATTCACAACAATGTATTAAGATATTTCTTACAAATTTTGTGGCCCATTATAACAATTTATTAACTTGGCCCATTAAGCAAAATATTATCTTGGCCCATTTCGCATATTTTCAGATTGGCCCATTTAGCAAATTTATCGATTTGGCCCACATAGCAAAATATATCAATTTTATCAATTTTATCAAATAATGATGTCTAAACCATTTTTATCGGTTTCACCTTAATACGATTTTAATCGAACGGTTTACTATTAATATGACATTAATCTCTAGCCCACGAAATACGGCGTGAAATTACACACTTGATTACGGTAAGCACTACGCTCTCTTGATCGTCGACACCTAAAATTTTATCATACTCGATTAGTCAACGCACGTGATTTAATAAATCTACTTTAAAACAAACGATCTAAGATTTTACCCTCGGGATCGCGGACAACTATGATTTGTCGGTTTTCCTCGGTTAACGGTTCACAACCTGGTGGAAAATCACGAATCGCTGATGCCTCAGAATAGTGAATGACCTCGAATAGTTGATCTCACCGGATAAGGGTCCACAACCCGGAGGAAAGTCTCGAATCGTCGATACAGCCTTTCGCTTGATTTTAGGAGTAAGGATCGTTAACCCGCTCCTTTTGAGATCTCCACTCAGCTTTCCTTTCAAATCGTTACTACAAGCCTCCATTCGTTAGATCTTATGTAGATAGATATTACGATAAAATATGGACTTATCAAAATGGTAAAAATCGACACCACGAAATTACGTGATCGTGAATAAATCCATATAATATAATTGGTTAATCCTTTCCATACTAATAATCATCTTAACGAATAAAGAATGATCATGAAATCCGTGAAGAACTCTTACCTTAAAGATTGTAGAAACGAATCCTAGTGATAATGCGATGACTTCGGAAGAATGAAGGTTCAGCCTTCCACTATATCTTTACGAAGAAGAAAAGGATATTGTTTAAGAGAGAAAATAAGTGATGATTTTAGTCAAAAGACCTTCCCAAGCCAACATATAGTTTCGGCAATAAAAGGAAGAAAGTAAAAAGAATTGAAAATAAAACTTACCGATTGTTCAAGAGGTGGGTAACAACTTGAATGAAAAAGAAATATCAATGAAAGGATGAAAGGTTCGGCTATAGAGAAATAGTGGACTCAATATTCAGCTATGTTGAATAATATTAGAGTGGGAGTGATGCTTGAAGGATTTTGCGAAAAGAAAAGAAGGAAAGGAATGATGGATTAGTTTCAGTTTTCAATAATGATGAGTGAACAAAGAAATGGTCTCAAAGTTTGTATACAATCGGCAAGAAGAAAGAAGAAATGGAATATGCCTTCTCAAGGTTGTGTAAAGGAGTTTGGAGAGAAAAGAGAAATGATACCAAAGTTGCCAATAGGGAATTGGCCAAAACAACAAAAATTTTATCAATTGCCAAAGACCAAATTCGGCTAGGAGAAAGGAGTTTTGAGAGGAAAAACACGATTGATGATATTGGTATTTTGAACAAAACTAACACTTTAGTCTCACCAAAACATCAAGCACAATTTCGGCTATCACCCTAGCCCCAAATCGTCCACATTCATCCCCCCTAGGATAAAAGTTTGGCCACCTAAACTTTCCAAAACACTATCCACGAAATAAGCCTCTTGTCCCCCTTACTTACCTATTTCTTTTGGTTCCTTTCCCCAACCGCAACCTTGCCTTATTTCCTTTAGCCACCTTACAAAAAAATAAAGAAGTCCACCTTACTATAAATACTCCTTGGCCGACACTTTAAGGAAGGAATGCAAAAATAAAAGTCAAAAATGCACACAAAGGGATTCGAACTTCTTCCCTCAAGGTAATACATGTGGCGCCATAACCCCTTTACTAATACCTCATTTATGCTAGCTATTTACTCATTTATGTCCATATGCTTTAAGGTCACTTACTCTATCTCCTTAAAGTGCTAAATGCCAAAAGTTTTTACTAGGTCCAAATAAATCCCGAACCTTCTCAGGACTTCCTAAACATACACAATTAATAATCTCACTAGCTTAGCACCAAAATAATGCAACACATAAAATTAAAATGCTAGGATGTTACAATTCTACCCTCTTAAAGAAAATTTCATCCTCGAAATTCACCTGATTTAAAGAGGTGAGGATATTGTTGTCGAATCATGTCCTCAGGCTCCCACGTAGCTTCTTCCGCTTCGTGATTACGCCATAGAACCTTGACTAACGGGATAGTCTTCCTTCTCAGTACCTTAACGTCTCGATCTAGAATTTGCACTAGTTCCTCCTCGAACGACAAATTAGGTCTTATCTCAATTTCCTCTACCGGCACTATATGAGATGGATCCGATCGGTAACGCCTTAACATTGAGACATGAAATACACTATGTATCTGACTCAACTCCAGAGGTAACTCAAGCTGATAAGCTACTGGCCCAACACGTTTCAAGACACGGTACGGTCCGATAAACCTAGGGCTCAACTTGCCCTTCCTTGCAAATCTAAAGATCTTCTTCCAAGGTGAGACCTTTAGAAAGACTTGATCTCCCACCTCAAATTCAATATCCTTACGCCTCAGATCTGCATAAGATTTTTGTCTATCCGAATCTTCCTTTAACCGTGCCCAAATTACCTTTACTTTTTCTTCCGTCTCTGATATCAGCTCAGGACCCAATAATTGTTGCTCCTCCAATTCGATCCAACAAGTAGGAGTACGACACCTATGACTACACAATGCATCGTACGGTGCCATCTGGATGCTGGATTGATAGCTATTATTATAAGAAAGCTCTGCCAGTGGTAGGAAATCTTCCCAACTATCCCTGAAGTCAATCACGCAACCCCTTAACATGTCTTCTAGAGTCTAGATTACTCTCTAACTGACCATCTGTTTGGGGATGAAATGCCGTACTGAAATTCAACTTGGTTCCCGAAGCTTCATGTAAAGCTTTCCAAAATCGATGTAAATCTAGGGTCCCTGTCCAAAATAATAAGCACCGGTACCCCATGTAACCTCACAATCTCTACTATGTACAACTTGGCAAACTTCTGCAATGATAATCCGTACGAACAGGTAGAAAATAGGCAGTCTTCATCAACCGATCCACTATTACCCAAACGAAATCTTTCTTAGTAGGCAATAAGGGTAACCTACTAACAAAGCCAATCGTCATCCATTCTAATTTCCATAATGGAATCTTCACCAGTTGTAGCAATCCCGATGACAATTGATGTTCCGCCTTCACTTGCTGACATTTTAAGCACCTACTCACAAATTCAGTAACCTCCCGCTTCAACCCTGGCCACTAATATTGCTTACGGAGGTTTCGATACATTTTATTTCCCCCGGGGTGCATAACATATGGGCTACTATGCTCCTCTCGCAAAATCATTTGCCTCAATTCTAAATCTTTGGGCATACAAATTCTTCCGTGAAAACACAATACTCCATCATTATTCATTCCAAAATCCCCTATCACACCACTTTCCACTTGCTGAAGTAAGGAACCCAACTTTTCATCTGATAATTGCTTTTCCTTAATCTGACCTAACCACACAGGCTTCACCTGAAGTTCGGCTAGAAGACTACCATCTTCATATAGACTGAGATGAGCAAACATCACTCTCAAATCTGATATCACCTTACGACTCAACGCGTCTGCCACCACGTTAGCCTTTCCAGGATGATACTCGATTGAGAAGTCATAATTCTTCAATAGCTCTATCAATCTCCGCTATCTTAAGTTCAACTTTTTTGGGTAAGGAGGTACTTTAGACTCTTATGATCCGTATAAATGATCGACTTCTCACAGTACAGGTAGTGCCTCCAAATCTTCAAAACAAACACCACTGCAACCAATTCCAAATCGTGAGTAGGATAATTCACTTCATGCGGCCTTAACTGATGAGATGCATAAGCCACCACTTTCCCACCTTGAATCAACACACATCCTAAGCCCGTAAGTGACGCATTGCAATAAACAATAAACTCTTTTCTAGCCTCAGGTTGAATTAGTACTAGTGCTTCCGTCAAAATCTTTTTCAATTTCTCAAAGCTCTCTTGCTGTTGATCTGACCACACAAATGGTATTCCCTTACGCAATAGTTTAGTTAGGGGTGCAGCAATCAACAAAAACCCCTTAATGAAACGCCGATAATAACCAGCCAACCCTAAGAAACACCAAATTTCGGCCACTGACTTCGGTGGTTTCCAATCCAACACAGCCTCTACTTTTCGGGGATCAACTTAATTCCTTTGGCCGACACAACATGTGCCAAGAAGGTCACTTCCTTCAACCAAAATTCACACTTATTGAATTTGGCATAAAGTTGCTTTTTCCGTAATATTTACAATGTTATTCGCAGATGTGAATCATGCTCTTCTTCATTCTTCGAGTATACCAAGATGTCATCTATGAACACCACCACAAATCGGTCTAAATAGGGTTTGAAGACCCGGTTCATCATGTCCATAACTGCAGCTGGTGCATTGGTCAACCCAAACAACATTACCAAGAACTCATAGTGTCCATAACGAGTTCGAAATGTCGTCTTATGAATATTCGCCTCCTTGACCTTAAGCTAGCGATAACTCGATCTCAAATCTATCTTCGAGAAAATTGAAGCTCCTTGCATTTGGTTGAACAGGTCATCGATTCTCGGCAACGGATACCTATTCTTGATTGTCAACTTATTCAACTGCCTATAATCGATGCACATACGCATCGACCCATCCTTCTTCTTGATGAACAAGACCGGTGCTCCCCATGGTGACACACTTGGTTGAATAAATCCCCGATCCAACATGTAACACCCCTAACTCGAAATCGCCACGGAATAGGGTTAAGGGGTATTACCAATAAATAAGAACATTTCACCTCTAAATGTCGACACAAAGTCAAACATCATCAAACACATTCATATACAATCATAGTGTCCCTTAATCGAGTCATCAAGACCCTGAGCATGCTTAGAAATTGAGTCGAGACTAAACCGAAACACATACAAAATTTCATGAAAAATTAAAACTTTTCTAGAATACAAAGGAGACACGCCCGTAGGGGAAGGTCGTGCCTCTTCCACGGCTACGTGACACACCCGTGTGACCTCCCCATGGTTACATACTGCCAAAATCAACATGCTAACAAGCACTCCCATGTGCTAAGGCCTTGTCCTATAAGGCCATATACTGCCATTTCTCGCACAAACTGTAGGCACGCCTGCCCATGGCTCATCTTGATTTAAGCCACATTCGCTAATTTACTCACGATGCGAGACACGCCTGTGCCCCAATCGTCTGAAATTATAGGCCATTTTTGCAAGGCCAACATGCCACCCACTTAGGGTCAAACCTACAAGCCAATCAACCAAACATCTCATACACATATTGCCATCTAAAAGCATACCAATTTAGCAATTTAAAACATGCAATCAATACCAACTCTAATCATACCCAATTCAATACCAATACTTTTTCTATCACAAGCATAATTCATTCCCAAATCTCACTACCCTACTAGCATTTATCAACACAAAGTTACCACTTAATAGCAAATTTATCAATCTACAAATCATGCGAAAAGTTGCATCATATATATGCCACATTCATTCATGCCAAACCTATCACATATCTAGCCACATCTCATGGCTACTTACAAATCTCAAACTTGATTCAATTAACTAGCCTATACATGCCATATTCTAGCTATATACATCTTTCCAAAAGTACAAAAATAGAATGCCGATAGTGTGATTGAGAAGCTGACGATCCTAGATCCGAGCTAGCTTTACTGAAACTGCAAGGCAGAGAAACAAATCACACAGTAAGCTTTCCAAAGCTTAGTAAGTTCGTAATATAATACATATTACTCAAGACAACAACATCGATATGTATATATATATGTACCATCACACAGATAAAGCCACAACTAGGCACATTATCAATCTCAACCACATACTCAATTATCTATTCAATCAACTCTTCAATCTATTATCAACCACATAGGTTCATATGTACCTTGATCAACACATAGTTACTTACCATTTATGCTACTCAAATTTTCAATTTTACCTCTAATTCAACCTTTGCTATTCCATTGGTTTATTCGCACAATTATTGCCAATTTCATAACTGAAACATAATCATCACCCACACTTAGTGCCAATACATTAAGCCGAAATTATATCGGTATCGAACACACAGTGCCAAGTCGATAAGCCGAAGCTTCTATCTTTTCACACACACAGTGCCAATCATCTTTTTCTCGCTTCAAACTTCGCAGATTTAGTGCCCCTTTATCTCAATTCAGCACATAGCATTTCAAATCTCATAGATACATATACATCCATTCAATTTATATCACATAGATAGAGTTTACAACTAGTATTATATCCGAACTTACCTCGGATGTCAAAATACCGAAATGGTTGATTAATCGAGCACTTTGTCTTTGCCTTGATTTCGATCTTAACCTCTCCGTTATTGGTCTATACACATTTAAATTCAATCCATTTAATCACCAAATCATTCATTTTAATCCAAACACACATATTTAGGGCATTTTACAAAATAGCCCTTATATTTTCACATTTCGACACTTTAGTCCTTATCTCACTAAATCATCAAATTCACAAATTCCACACAGTCACATGCTTGGCCAAACCTCTCCAGGGATTACATAAGTCCTATTATTTCATCAAATTTTCTATTTTAGACTTTTCACAATTTAGCCCAAAATACTCAATTTCATCAAAAATTTAAAAACAAAACATGTTAATCCAACACCAAGTCTTCATATATCACTATCATCTAGCACATAGCTCACACATTCATCAATGGCTCATCACAAAAACATCATTAATTCATAAAATTACAACATGAACTAGCTAGAGCTCAAAGCAACGATTACAAAAACGTATAAGTATTAAAAATCGAGCTCAAACATACCTTAATTTTGGCTTGATAGTAACCGAATGTATGAGAACTTTTAATCTTTCTTTTCTTTTGAATTTTGGTTGAAGAATGCATGAAATAACATCCATTTTTTTTCTAGTTTTATCATATTATAATTCTTTAATAAATAATTTCCCATTTTAACCTTATAATATAAACTTATAAAACACATTTTCAAAGGTTAATATGGACTAATACCGTCCACTAACTAAAGTAATGGCTACTTTTCCAAATAAAACCTCTATCTTTTCAAAGCCACAACATATAAGTACTCACAAATCAGCACATAACATTTTACTCTCTATGCAATTAAGTCATTTCTCTTAATTCGACACTAAAACGATCAAATCATCACACAGAATTTTCACACAGGCTATGTCACATATCATTCACACAGAAAATATCATTGAAATATTTTTACGACCTCGGATTCGTGGTCTCAAACCATTATTTCGACTAGGGTCTAAACCGGACGGTTACAACTCTCCCCCTTAGGGATTTTCGTCCCCGAAAATCTTACCAGTGAATAGTTGTGGATGTTGCTCTCTCATAACGTTCTAAGGCTCCCACGTAGCCTTTTCAATTCCGTGTTTGTGCCACAATACCTTCACTAAGGAAATTCTCTTGTTTCTCAACTCTTTAGTCTCTTGTGCCAAAATTTGGTAACCTCAGTAGGAGCAATCACATGAGATGGATCTGATCCGTACTGTCGAAGCATTGACACAAGAAACACATTATGAATCTTTTCTAATTCAGATGGCAATCTCAATCTATAAGCAACCGGTCCAACTCGTTCAACGATCTCATACGGTCCAATGAACCTCGGACTCAACTTGCCCTTTCTGCCAAATTGAAGTATCTTCTTCCACGGAGATACTTTCAGAAACACTTTATCCCCAACCTCAAATTCAATATCCTTTCGTTTCAAATCTGCATAAGACTTCCGACGATCTGAGGCTGGTTTCAAACTGTCATGAATTACTTTCACTTTCTACTCAGTCTCTTTTATAAGATCAACCCCGTGAATCTTGTTCTCACTCAGCTCGGTCCAATACAATGGAGTTTGACACTTTCGACCATAAAGAGCCTCATATGGTGCCATTTTAATGCTAGATTGAAACCTGTTGTTATACGCAAACTCAATCAACGATAAATGCTTTTCCTACGTGCTTTCAAATTCAAGTATGCAACATCTCAGCATGTCTTCAAGAATCTGAATGATTCGCTCGGATCGACCATCATTTTTATGATGAAAAGCGATCTTGAAATGCAATTTTGTGCCTAAAGCATCTGGAAATTTCTTCCAAAATCGTGAGGTAATCTCGGATCTCTATCAGACACTATAGATAACAGTACTCCGTGCAATCTCACAATCTCATCGATATACAACTCAGCCAACTTATCTAAAGAATAATTGGTTTTCATCGGAATGAAATGAGCTGATTTCGTCAATCTATCAACTATCACCCAGATTGCATCTTTCTTGCTCGGAGATAAGGGCAAACCCGACACAAAGTCCGTCATGATCCTCTCCCATTTCCACTCAGGAATCATAATCGATTGCAATAAACTGGACGGAACTTGATGTTCAGCTTAACTTGCTGACAAACTAAACATTTCAACACAAAGTTAGAAATATCTCTCTTCATTCCATGCCACCAATAGAACTGTTTCAAATCATTATACATTTTCGTACTCCCCGGATGTACAGTCAAATAACCATTGTGAGCTTCAGTCAAAATCATTTGAATCAACTCTGAATTTCTCAGAATGCAAATTCGATCTCTGAATCTCAAACAATAGTTACTATCAACTCAAAATTCGATTTCGCATTCAAATATCATTGAACTCTTTTTGCTAACAACTCATTATCAATCTTTTGAGTCTCACATATCCACTATATAAACAACGGTTTTACTTTTAATTCAGCTACAACCGTATCATCATCACACAGATCCATATGATTACTCATAGCTCGTAAGGTATAAAATGATTTTTGACTCAAAGCATCAGCCACAACATTAGCTTTACCTGGGTGGTAATCTATCACAAGTTCATAGTCTTTCAATAATTTTAACAATCTTCTCTGTCTCACGTTCAAATCTTTCTGAGTCATCAAATACTTTAAACTCTTATGATCAGTATAAATATGACATTTTTCACCGAATAAATAGTTATGCCAAATCTTCAATGCAAATACAATCGCAGCCAATTCAAGATCATGCGTTGGATAATTCTTTTCATGCGATTTTAACTATCTCGAAGCATAAGCGATGACTTTTCCTTCTTGCATCAACACATAGCCCAAACTATTCAATGATGCATCACTATAAACTTTAAACTCTTTGCCTAATTTAGGTTGAATCAACACCGGTGCTTCTGTTAACAACACCTTCAACTGTTTAAAACTCGGTTGACACTTTTCTAACCAATCGAATCTAGCATCCTTCTGTAACAACTTTGTCAAAGGAGTCGCAATCATTGATAAGCCTTTCACAAATCGTCTATAATATCTCACTAGTCCCAAAAACTACGAATTTCAGACACATTTCTCGGAGGCTTCCATTCCAAAATAGCAGAGATTTTATGCAGATCGACTCGTATCCCAGCAGCAGATACAATATGCCCCAAAAATTGACCTCAGATAACCAAAATTCACATTTGTTAAACTTTGCATACAATTATTTCTCACGCAGAGTTTGTAGCACGATTCTCAAATGCTCGACATGTTACGTCTCATCACTCGAATAAATCAAAATATCATCAATGAACACCACCACGAAGCGATCCAAACACGGTCTGAATATTCGATTCATCAAATCCATAAACACTGCAGGGGCATTTGTTAGTCCAAAAGACATCACTAAGAATTCATAATGTCCATACCTTATTTTGAATGCAGTTTTTGGCACATCGGATTCTCTAACTCTCAACTGATAGTAGCCTGATCTCACATCTATCTTAGAAAATTCTGTAGCTCCTCTCAACTGATCAAACAAATCATCGATTCGAGGTAATGAATATTTGTTCTTTATCGTCACTTTGTTCAATTGTCGATAATCAATACACATTCTCATAGTTCCATCTTTCTTTTCACAAATAATACAGGAGCTCCCCAGGGTGAAAAACTAGGTCGTGCATATCCTCTGTCGGTCAGTTCTTGCAACTAAGATTTCAACTCTTTCAATTCTATTGGTGCCATTCTATATGAAGCTATCAAAATAGGAGTAGTTCTCGGCACTAACTCAATACAAAATTCAACTTCTCTAATCGGAGGTAACCCGGTAACTCTTCTAGAAACACATCTTCAAACTCACATATCACAGGAACAGATTCAACTTTCCTTTCTGACACTTTTGTATCAATCACGTACGCCAAATAAGCTTCACAGTCCTTTCTCACATAGTTCATAGCTTTCATCACAGATACAATAGCTAGTAATCCTTTCATATCACTAGACTCAATTCGAACTATCTCACCATTCTGACTCGTCAATTTAACATTCTTTCTCTTACAATTCACAATGGCATTATGCAAAGTAAGCCAGTCCATTCCCAGAATTATGTCAAATTCATCAAATGGTAGAAACATTAAATTGACAAGGAAACATAAATCACGAAACACCAACGGAGATTCTTACACACCTTATCCACCAAAACACAATTGCTTAAGGGGTTCGATACTTTAATCACAAATTCAGTAGACTCAACAGGTAGAGTCTTATTCGATACTAAATTCATACACACATAAGAATGAGTCGACCCTGGATCTATCAGTGCAATGACATCAGTATCAAATAAAGTGAAAGTACCGGTGATGACGTCTAGAGATGATGCTTCCTCTCGTGCACGGATAGCATAGGCTCGGGCAGGTGCTCTTGCTTCTGACCTTACAGTTGTATCAGTCGTTCCTCTCTGGCTTTCATTCACATTTTGATGCTCCTGGGTGGTCTACTTCTAGCCGTCACATTACTCGGTCTTTCGTTCTGAACATTTCCTTCTTCAACTATCTTTGGGCAATCTCGAATAAAATGATCTCGAGATTCACACTTATAGCATGTTCTATTGTTATACCTGCCCCAACATTCTCCCACATGTCGCCTCCCGCATTGTTTACATTCAGGCTTGTTGTTCTGAACACTGCCACACTTGACTCATTCAGAGCTTGAATTCGTAAACCAGTACTCTGTCTCGAATGATCTCTATTAGGATGACCAAATGAATCATTTGAACGATTGCTGGCATCTCTATATCTCTTTGAAGAAGGCTGAGAAAATTTATTCATCGATCTCTTTCTTTTTCTCGAGCCTCAGAATCGGCTTTCTTCTTTTCTTTGCTGAGTTCCTCAGCTTTGCATGCTCTCTCCACAAGTACAACAAATTCATTTATATCTAGTATTCTAACAACTTTATGTCTTCATTCAATCCCTCTACAAAATGTTTGCACATAGTAGCTTCAGTAGAAACACACTTTCTAGCATATTGACTCAATCGCACGAATTCTCGTTCATAATCAACAACAGACAAATGTCCTTATTTCAGCTCTAAAAACTCCTTACGTTTCTGATCAATGAAGCGTTGGTTGATATACTTCTATCTAAAATCAACTTGAAAGAAATCCCAGGTGATTCTCTCTCTCGGAACCACAGATACCAATGTTTTCCACCAATTGTAAGCCGTGTCTCTCAACAAGGAAACTGCACACTTAATGCACTCATCAGGGTTCAACGACATCTCATCAAATACTCGAAGGGTATTCTCGAGCCAAAACTCAACTCGCTCAGCATCATCATCATCATCAACTGTGGCCCTAAACTCTTCTACCCCATACTTGCGAATCTTATTTACAGGTGGTTTATTCAACCTGATCGGATCTACAACTTGTGGCACAACAAGTACTTGCGGGGTGGAGGTTGTGGAGCTGTCGATTTGTTCTAACAAATTCTGAAAACCATTCACTCATCATACGGAAGAAGGCTTGCTTAGCCTCACCTCCCTCACCACTATCATTCGGCCTAGGTGTGGCCGGCGCTGTCCCTTGAGCAGGAGCAGATGCATTACTCTCTACGTCATCAGCAACAACTTGATCGGGATCCATTACTATATTAAAACACATTTCAACTGTCAGATTTCATCACACTATCGCAATTTCACAATATGGCATGTATAGCTAGACTCACACCCGCTATGTTAGTCCAAGAATCGACTAAATCGTGGCACTGATACCAATAAAATTATAACACCCCTAACCCAAAACAGTCACCAGAATAGGGTTAAAGGGTATTATCGATCAATCAGAACATTTAACCTCTAAATGTTGACACAAAGTCAAACATCATCAAATACATTCATATACAATCATAGTGTCCCTTAAACTAGTCATCAAAACCCTGAGCATGCTTATAAATCGAGTCGGGACTAAACTGAAACACATATAAATTTCATGAAAAATTGAAACTTTTCTAGAATACAGGGGAGACACGCCCGTGGGGGTAGGTCGTGCCTCTCCCACGGCTACATGACACACCCGTGTGACCTCCCCATGGTTACATACTGCCAAAATCAACATGGCTAACAAGCACTCCCGTGTGCTAAGGCCGTGTCCTATAAGGTCATCTACTGCTATTTCTTGCACGACCTGTAGGCACACCCGTGCCATGGCCGTGTGCAGTTTAAGCCACATTTTGCCAATTTACCCACGGTCCGAGACACGCCCATGTGCCCCAACCGTGCGACATTATAGGCCATTTTTGCAAGGCCAACATGCCACCCACTTAGGATCAAACCTACAAGCCAATCAACCGAACATCTCATGCACATATTGCCATCTAAAAGCATACCAATTTAGCAATTTAAAACATGCAATCAATACCAACTCTAATCATACCCAATTCAATGCCAATACTAAATCTATCACAAGCACAATTCATTCCCAAATCTCACTACCCCTACTAGCATTTATCAACACAAAGTTACCACTCAATAGCAAATTTATCAATCTACAAATCATGCCAAAAGATGCATCATATATATACCACATTCATTCATGCCAAACCTATCACATATCTAGCCACATCTCATGGCTACTTACAAATCTCAAAATTGATTCAATTAACTAGCCTATACATGCCATATTCTAGCTATATACATCTTTCCAAAAGTACCAAAATAGAATGTCGATAGTGTGATTGAGAAGCTGACGATCCCAGATCCGAGCTAGCTTTATTGACACTGCAAGGCAGAGAAACAAATCACACAGTAAGCTTTCCAAAGCTTAGTAAGTTTGTAATATAATACATATTACTCAATACAACAACATTGATATGTATATATATATGTACCATCACATAGACAAAGGCACAACTAGGCACATTATCAATCTCAACCACATACTCAATTATCTATTCAATCAACTCTTAAATCTATTATCAACCACATAGGTTCATACGTACCTTTATCAACACATAGTTACTTACTATTTATGCTACTCAATTGTTCAATTTTGCCTTTCGTTCAACCTTTGCTATTTCATTGGTTTATTCGCACACTTAGTGCCAATTTCATAACTGAAACTAATCATCACCGCACACTTAGTGCCAATACATTAAATCGAACTTATATCGGTATCGCGCACACAAGTGCCAAGTTGATAAGCCGAAGCTTCTATCTTTTCGCACACATAGTGCCAATCATCTTTTTCTCGTTTCAAATTTTGCACACTCAGTGCCCCTTTATCTCAATTCAGCACATAGCATTTCAAATCTCACCGATACATATACATCCATTCAATTTATATCATATAGATAAAGTTTACAACTAGTCTTATATCCAAACTTAACTCGGATGTCAAAATACCAAAACTGTCGATTAATCGAGCATTTTGTCTTTGCCTCGATCTCGATCCGAACCTCTCCGTTCTTGGTCTATACACATTTAAATTCAATCCATTTAATCACCAAATCATTCATTTTAATCCAAACACACATATTTAGGGCATTTTACAAAATAGCCCTTACATTTTCACATTTTGACACTTTAGTCCCTATCTCACAAAATCATCAAATTCACAAATTCCACACATTCACATGCTTGGCCGATCCTCTCTAGGGATTATATAAGTCTAATTATTTCATCAAATTTGCTATTTAGTGCCTCAAGTTACACTTTTCACAATTTAGCCCAAAATACTCAATTTCATCAAAAATTTAAAAAACAAAACATGTTAATCCAACACCAAGTTTTCATATATCACTATCATCTAGCACATAGCTCACACATTCATCAATGGCTCATAAAAAAAACATCATCAATTCACAAAATTACAACATGGGCTAGCTAGAGCATGAAGCAACGATTACGAAAACATAGAGTTATTAAAAAATCGAGCTCAAACATACCTTAATTTTGGCTTGATAGTAGCCGAATGTATGAGAACTTTTAATCTTTCTTTTCTTTTGAATTTAGGCGGAAGAATGCATGAAATAACATCCATTTTTTTCTAGTTTTATCATATTATAATTCTTTAATAAATAATTTCCCATTTTAACCTCAAAATATAAACTTATAAAACACATTTTCAAAGGTTAATATGGACTAATATCATCCACTAACTAAAGAAATGGCTAATTTGCCATATAAAACCTCTATGTTTTCAAAGCCACAACATATAAGTACTCACAAATCATCGAACAATATTTTACTCTCTATGCAATTAAGTCCTTTCTCTTAATTCGACACTAAAACGATCAAATCATCACACGAAATTTTCACTCAAGCTATGTCACATATCATTCACATAGAAAATATCATTAAAATATTTTTATAAACTCGAATTCGTGGTCTCAAACCACTGTTTTAACTAGGGTCTAAACTAGGCTGTTACACAACAACTCTTGAATTTGAGCTTTAAGCTCCGCTAACTTCTTAGGCACCATTCTATAAGGAGCAATGGACACCGGAGCCGTTCCTGGCAATAGCTCAATGCCAAACTCTACCTCCCGATCCGGATGCAATCCAGAAAGTTCTTTGGGAAGACGTCCAAAACTCCTTACCGTTCTAACGCCTTCCACCGATAATTCCTTGGCATCCAACGCACTGATGAAGGCTAGGGATGCTCCACACACTTTTTGTACCAACTTTTCTACCTTTAAAATAGATACCACATTCGATAGATAATTTTTCCCTTCACCGATCATCACCTCTTCTTTATCTTCCAAAGTTCTTATCGTCATCTGCTTTGCAGCATAATTCAAGTTCACACGTTGTTTGACCAACCAGTGCATGCCCAAAATAAGGTCGAACTCACTGAAAGGCAGTTCCATCAAATCTGCCAAAAACGTTTCTCCTTGAACTTCTAAGGGTACACCTCTAAACAATTTATTTACTATCACAAATTATCCCAAATGACTAATTACGGTCATCTCTCTAGCAGAAATCTCAAATCTAATGTTCAGATTTCCAAATATAGCACTAGCAACATAGGAATGGGTAGATTCGATATCTATCAAAGTAGTAACAGGTACATCAGAGACAAAGAACATACCGGTTATCACATCAGGTGCTTCGGCATCCTCTCGGCGTCTGACTGCATAAACCAACCCTGGCTGCCTCGCCTCTGCATTACCCCTGAAGCCATTTCCTCTACCCGGTGCACCCTGACTTTGTCCTCCGCCATTACGACCTTGACTTGGCCCACGGCCTCTCAGTGGCTCTTGGCGCCTCTAGCTGGTTGTGCATCATAGTTACGAGCTTCCTGATTTGGAGCGGTCTATCGAGGACAATCTTTAAGCTGATGGTCCTTAGAACCACATTTGAAACAACCACCAATTCTCTTCCAACATTCACCCGGGTGTCGTCTTCCACAATCAGCACATGATTGTATCTGATTGGTAGCAGCAGGTGCTCTAGTTTGAATTGGCTCGTCATTCCTGGGCCTCTTCTGAAACCTTCTAGCAGGACCCGAGTACTTAAAGTCCCTCTTGCTCTTACCTCTATCTTTTTCTCGGCTTCACCACTTCGAGTGCTTAGCCTCTTTAGCTATCTTCGCTTTCTCCACCAGTGTGGCAAAATTCCTTTCTTGTTATGGGACTATCAGTACCCGCAATTCATCACTCAACCCATCCTCGAAATGCACACAGCGCTCATAGTCAATTGGCACAATACCTCAGGCATAACGACTAAGACGCAGAAATTCTACTTCATAAGCTGCCACGGTATTACTCCCTTGAACCAGATTAAGGAATTCCTTCCTTCAGGCATCCACATAGCTAGCCCCAACATACTTTCCTTGAAATGATGTTTTGAAGAAATCCCAAGTAACGCGATCGGCCTGAGTGCCCTCCGAATAGTAAGCCACCATTGATACGCCTTGTCCCTCAACAAAGACACAACTCATCTTAGTTTCTAATCGGTGGTGCACTCTAAATCATCCATGATTCATTCCACTGCCTCGAGCCAATACTCCGCTACATTTAGGGCTACACCCGAGACACCCCTAAAAAACTCAGCACCACTTGATCTAAGTCATTTCGAAATTTATCAACAAGCTGCTGGCCCAATTCTTGCCCCAGCAACCTTTTCTAAGACTCGCAACATTGCTTGGGACAAGGCAATGTCCTCCCTCATACGGTCATGTGATTCAGTTTCAGTTCCGGGTGACGCAGTGCGTCCATTTTCGGCATGTGTCCCGACGCTTCAGACGCAACCCTAGCACCTCGACCTCTACGATGCCTTGTCTACCGTATCCATGTCCTCTGGCGCTCATATTTGGTAATTCGGTTTAATATGATTAAAAGACTTATGAATCAGTATGCTATTTTAATATTTATTAAACAATATTTTATGTGGTATAAGAAGTAAAGTCATTTTCATAAACACATCTTATAGTCCCAATCTCTATAGTTTCAACATCTAAAACTAAAAGTTCTAGAGTGTTCCTATCGTCATATAACAATAATCATAATCTTTAATTAATAACATGTACTTACTTGACTTGGTGCTAGATACCTGTGGTGCCATACTTCCTTTAAAACGTATGCAAAAAATTTAAAGTAGCTTTTAATTTTTTTTAAACCCAAACCACAGTTGAGTTTTAAAACTAGGCTCTGATACCATAAAATGTAACACCCCAAACCCGACCCATGCGTTAAGGCCAGATCTGACATGTCACATGTGAAAAACCATTAAGTCTTTCAAAAATCAAGTAAAACAGATTACAAAATTTAGACGAAGTATTAAAATTAGATTTGATTGATAAATCGACAATTTGAGATGCAAAATCTTATAAATCAAAATTTTGAAAATATTGTTAATAGCTTGAGAAAATTTTAAAAGAAATTAAAGATATTTTTTGCAAAGAATTGATGAAAATCTTTAGAGTAATTTTTGAGTAAAAATATGAAAAATTTTATGATATCTTTTTATATATTCATTTTTGAATAAAATGATTATTTAAGTTTTAGAAATTAAAATTTCAATTAAAATACTTTAAGCGTTTATAAATTCATCAAACAATAAACAAAATTGAAAATTAATCTAGAGGCCTTATTACAACCTTAATTCAAATAGCCAAATAATTAAAAGTATTAAAAGAGATCCAAAATTTCAAATTTAACCGTTTTGAAGTATGGCCTCCACCAAGATATCCATGACCGAAGTCTCCATCATTGATCATTAAATGAAAGGGATAAGTAAAACGGGGTGAGTTACTAGAACTCAATGTGTAACCCACTTACCGTTGTCCACCCTAAATCCCATTAAGCAATTATTTGGGCCATACCCCGTTTACAATAATATAAATGAATCATATATATAATATGCATATGATATGCAATTCCCAAACCAAACTTAGTTTCCATCAGCTACACACCACCCGTACCAACCAACACACCTGTGGGTGATCTTTAGTCAACCCACCCCTCCAACACACCAAACGTAGGCATTAAGCCATTTATATCAATTTTGTGGACTAGCCACCAGATTAATAGAATTTACATGGCATTGCCATTTTTCAGATTTGTGGTAGAGCCACCAGATTTATGTAGCAGAGCTACCATAACTTCTCTTCAACATTATCCCATCCCATGCAAATCATGTATATAATGCATAACAATTCACAACAATGTATTAAGATATTTCTTACAAATTTTATGGCCCATTATAATAATTTATTAACTTGGCCTATTAAGCAGAATATTATCTTGGCCCATTTCGCATATTTTCAGATCGACCCATTTAGCTAATTTATCGATTTGGCTTACATAGTAAAATATATCGATTTTATCAATTTTATCAAATAATGAGGTCTAAACTATTTTTCTCGGTTTCACCTTAATATGATTTTAATCAAACGGTTAACTATCAATATGACATTAATCTCTAACCCACGAAATATGGCATGAGATTACACACTTGATTACGGTAAGCACTACGCTCTCTCGATGGTCAACACCTAAAATTTTATCACGCTCGATTAGTCAACGTACGCTATTTAATAAGTCTACTTTAAAACAAACGATCTAAGATTTTACACTCGGGATCATGAACAACTACGATTTGTCAGTTTTCCCCCGTTAACGGTTCACAACTTGGTGGAAAATCCTGAATTGCTGATTCCTCAGAATAGCGAACGACCTCGAATAGTTGATTCTCACCGGATAAGGGTCCACAACCCGGAGGAAAGTCTCGAATCGCTGGTATAGCCCTTCACATGAATTTAGGAGTAGGGATCGTTAACCCGCTCCTTTTGAGATCTCAACTCGACTTTCCTTTTGAATCGTTACTACAAGCCTCCATTCGTTAGATCTTATGTAGATAGATATTATAATAAAATATTGACTTAGAAAAATGGTAAAAATCGACTTACCACGAAATTCTGAGTGATCAACGAATAAATCCCTATATTATAATCGGTTAATCCTTTCCATAGTAATAATCATCTTAACGAATAAAGAATGATTATTAAATCCGTGAAGAACTCTTACCTTAAATATTTTAGAACCGAATCCTAGCGATAATGCGATGACTTGGAAGAATGAAGGTTCGGCCTTCCACTATATCTCTACGAAGAAGAAAGGGATCTTGTTTAAGAGAGAAAATAAGTGATGATTTCAGTCAAAAGACCTTCCCAATCCAACATATAGATTCGACAATAGAAGGAAGAAAGTAAAAAGAATTGAAAATAAAACTTACCGATCGTTCAAGAGGTGGGTAACAACTCGAATGAAAAAGAAAAATCAATGAAAGGATGGAAGGTTTGGCTATAGAGAAATAGTGGACTCAATATTCGGCTATGGTGAATAATATTAGAGTGGAAGGGATGCTTGAAGGATTTTGCGAAAAGAAAAGAAGAAGAGGAATGATGGATTAGTTTCGGTTTTCAATAATGATGAGTGAACAAAGAAATGGTCTCAAAGTTTGTATACAATCGGCAAGAATAAAGAAGAAATGGAATATGCCTCCTCAAGGTTGTGTAGATTCAGCGAGGAGGAGAAAAGGAGTTTGTAGAGAAAAGAGAAATGATACCAAAGTTGCTAATAGGGAATTGGCCAAAACAACCAAAATTTTACCAATTGCCAATGACCAAATTCGGCTAGGAGAATAGGAGTTTTGAGAGGAAAAACAAAATCGATGATATTGGTATTTTGACCAAAACTAACACTTTAGTCTCACCAAAACATCAAGCACAATTTTAGCTATCACCCTAGCCCCACGCCATCCACATTCATCCCCCCTAGGATAAAAGTTTGGCCACCTAAACTTTCCAAAAACACTATCCATGAAATAAGCCTCTTGTCCCCCTTACTTACCTATTTCTTTTGATTCCTTTACCCAACCTCAACATTACCTTATTTCCTTTAGCCACCTTACCATAAATACTCCTTGGCCGACACTTTAAGGAAGGAATGCAAAAATAAAAGTAAAAAATGCAGACAAAGGGATTCAAACTTCTTCCCTCAAGGTAATACATGTGGCGCCATAACCCCTTTACTAATAGCTCAATTATGCTAGCTATTTACTCATTTATTTCTATATGATTTAAGGTCACTTCCTCCATCTCCTTAAAGTGCTAAATGCCAAAAGTTTTTACTAGGTCCAAATAAATCCCGAGCCTTCTTAGGACTTCCTAAACATGCACAATTAATAATCTAACTAGCTTAGCACCAAAATAATACAACACATAAATTTCAAATCTAGGATGTTACAGTGGTTTCGGGACCACAAATCCGAGCCAAAAATGAAATTTATTTTTATTTTATTTTATGGTCTGTATTATGATAGATATGACAAGTGAAAATTTTGGTACGAAAATTTTATCGATTTAGTACTTAATTACGAAAAGGACTAAATCGTATAAAATTCAAAAGTTAAATTCTAGTAGCTATAAGGATTTAATAGCTACAAAATTCAAAACTAGAGGTCCTTATATGATAATTAGACCATTAAGAAAAGTATGTAGATTTTTCTTGGCGACTCATCCCTGAAATATAGAAAAAGGGCAATGACTAAATTGGAAATAGCACAATACTTATTAATTAAAAAGATGATTAAAGATATCATCTTATTTTATTTTATGTCATGTTCAGCCAAAAAACACATGGAAACCTTAGGTGAGAGAAACAAAGCTTTCAAGGCCTAATTGGATAAGTTTCCTTGTCCTATTTTTAATAATTTTTATATTTTTGAAATCAAGATAATCTAAACTATCTATTTGGGGGATTAATTTGAGAAGTTATTAAAGTATGGAAAATGGGTCATGGAGGTATATGCTGGAAATTAGAAATTTATGGTAGAAAATGAAAGACTATTGATAGATAAACAACTTTTACAAAGTGATTTTTGATGAAAACATGATCTAGGGACTAAAATGAAAAGTTGGAAAATTTGATGAAAAATTCTAAAATTTTATGAATAAATGTGCTGTAAAATTTTTAATGGGGCTTTGGTTAGGCTTGGAATAAGGAGTAATTTGCACAAGGTTCATTTTCCGAGCCTAGGGATGAAAATGGAATTTATGGAAAATTTAGGGGCAAAGTAGTAATTTTGCCTAGGATGAAAATTTAGTCCACATGAACGTAAAATATGATAAATTATTGTTAAATCTACTAGTATAGATATGGATAGACCAAATTCAGAGTTAGAACGAGGAATGAGGAAAATGTCGGATTATTATATTTTACTTACATGAACCTTTGTTGAGGTAAGTTCGTGTAACTAAATTGTATATGTTTTTATGCTTGATTTAAATGTTGGGTTTGTGAATTTTATCAATTTCATAAATATGTGAAATGATCACCTACTTGATTTAGCTTGATAAATGAAAATGCCGGATAAAATGGTAAATAAATAAATGTTGTATGCTTGACATGAATATGGAATGTGTTTTACTCGAATTACAAAAATGTTACGAAGGTATGAAGTAATCAAATGTCCGATAATGTTTGAAAAGTGTTTAAATCCAGGTTGAATAAATGGAAAATCTATGGATATGTGATTTCTTGAAATGAAAGAGGTCCTGCACTGCAGATAGGATTTAGCTCGGATGAGTAATCCTTTGACCTCAATTCTGATAAGACTTAGCCCAGACGGGTAATCCTGGTATAAGTCCTCTCAAGCATATATTATAAATTGGATTTAGCCTAGACAGGTAATCCAGATCAAGCTCTTTAGAGCATATGTCATAAAAAGGATTTAGCATAGACTGGTAATCCTGTAGTATATATATATGTGGCTTGAGAGTGTACTCTCTGAAATAGTGCCTTGTGGGTACCATTAAATATTAATTGACGGATCCTAATTTGTACACCTCGAGTGTACTACTTATGTATCCATCGATAATTCAAATAAATTCAATGGGCAAGGTTCTGACAGAGGCAAATATAAATTTAAGAGAAATTGATATGGAATGGTGTATATGATATGGAAATATGGCATGAAAGAATATTACATGAAATGAAAAAAAATGATGATACATGACAAGTGATATATGAAATATGAGATGATGATATTTGTACATAAAAACTATTTGATGAGAATGTTCATTCTTGATTATAGACTTGTACACCTAGAGTGTACTAATCGTGACTTTGATATTCCAAGTAATATGTGTAAAGTTATGATGCGAAATGATCTGAACTTGAAATGAATTATTATGAAATTATACTCAAAATAATGAGATGAATTATGTATATTGAATGAATACATGTTGTGGAAGCATATGTTGTAACACCCCTAACCCGAGACCGTCATCGAAATAGGGTTTAGAGGCATTACCGAACAATAGGATCATTTTACATCGCATTCACGGCACAAAGTCAATCATCATCAAACACATTCATATACAATCAAAGTGTCCCTTAAACGAGTCATTAAGACCCTAAGCATGCTTATAAACCAAGTCGGGACTAAACTGAAACACATATAAAATTTCATGAAAAATTGAATCTTTTCTAGAATATAGGGGAGACATGCCCGTGGGGGTAGGCTGTGCCTCTCCCACGGCTACATGACACACCCGTGTGACCTCCCCGTGGTTATTTACTACCAAAATCAACACGGCTCACAAGTACGCCCGTGTGCTAAGGTCGTGTCCTATAAGGTCATATATTGCCATTTCTTGCACGACCTGTAGACACGCCCATGCCATGGTCGTGTGCAGTTTAAGCCACATTCTGCCAATTTACCGATGGTCTGAGACACGTCCGTGTGCCCCAACCGTGTGACATTATAGGCCATCTTTGCAAGGCCAACATGCCACCCACTTAGGGTCAAACCTACAGGCCAATCAACCAAACATCTCATGCACATATTGCCATCTAAAAGCATACCAATTTAGTAATTTAAAACAAACAATCAATACCAAATCTAATCATACCCAATTCAATACCAATACTTATTCTATCACAAGCATAATTCATTCTCAAATCTCACTACTCCTACTAGCATTTATCAACACAAAGTTACCACTCAATAGCAAATTTATCAATCTACAAATCATGCTAAAAGATGCATCATTTAAATGCCACAATCATTCATGCCAAACATATCACACATCTAGCCACATCTCATGGCTACTTACAAATCTCAAACTTGATTCAATTTAGTATCCTATACATGCCATATTCTAGCTATATACATCTTTCCAGAAGTACCAAAATAGAATGTCGATAGTGTGATTTAGAAGCTGACGATCCCAGATCCAAGCTAGCTTTACTGACACTGCAACGCAGAGAAACAAATCACACAGTAAGCTTTCCAAAGCTTAGTATGTTTGATATACAATACAATTATCATATCAAATTAAATCGATGCAAAAATAAACAATCACTTAGATTTATTATCCCATATTTGTGCCTTCTCATCCATAGCCACGATGCTCGTTTCCTCAATCAAAGCTTAATTTTACTCATCATCCACAAAGGTTCAATATGTACCTTAACCACACAAAGCTATTAAATCTCCAATCTATTCAATGCTCGATATTATTTGCCGATCATTCTTTAATTTAATCGTAAACCCAGTGCCACATATGAAACACCCCAAACCCAGCCCAAAAAGCCTGACCGGATTTGATGTGTTCCTCGAGTAAAACTTTACCAAATTCTTGCTTTGTTTAAGAAAAACTTGATGATTTTGAATAAAACAGATTAATTTAGAGATCGGGTTGAAATCAAATTGTAAAGTAAATTTGTATCTTCTTAAAACATTATTTTTAAGAGAAATTAATAAGTTAAAAGAAAACCAAACTTAATGAAAAATTTATTTATTACTTAAAAACATATATATATATATATATTAGTGTTAAAAACATTTTAAATTATTTATCGAAAACCATTTAGTTATTTAATTAATAATTGTTCATGGCGAAAAATAAATCCAAACACAAAAATTTAAAACAATTCATAGTGGCCTTATTACATAAAAATAGCAAAACCCATAATAAATTCTAAATAAGTTTAATAAGTTTAATTTGGAAAATCTCCAAATTACTTTGTTTGAGCATTGGCCACCACGTAGTCCTCACGACTGATCCATCACGCTAAGAGTCATCTGAAAAATTTATCCCACAAAAAGGGTGAGTCATAAACTCAATGTGTAACACATACATTAAAAACCCCATTTAATCATAGCCTTTAAGCCCATTAATAAAGCATATAGTCATAGGCCCATTTAAGTCATATTTGGCCATAAGCCCATTTTTATAGCAAATCAAATAATAATCATTTAAAATCACATGGATATATACATATAATGAAATGCAAGCCCGGCCCACCTAAATATCCATCCGCTACACACCACCCGTACCAACCAATCACACCGTGGGGATTACTAAATCGACCCTCCATTAGCTACACACCATCGAATGCAGTTGCTGCAGTCAACATGCACATCGCCCTTATACTTTTGTGGCAAGGCCACCAGACAAATGTGACCGAAGTCACCAGATTCAAAATATGTGACCGAAGTCACCGGATTCACATATGTGACCGAAGTCACCAGATTCAAATATGTGACTGAAGTCACCGGATTATGTGGTAAAACCACCGGAATACTTCCCTTTTATCAATTCTACCCATATGCCCATGCACATATATATTGTTTAGTTTTCATGCCATTTACCCCAAAATCATAATATAGTCATACTTATTTCACATTTATGCATATAGCAAAAGTTAACGAAATATTGGGGTAAACATACATGAATATCGTATACCACTGAATGGTATCCACAATCATTATCAAATATATTGTCATATAAATCACATTTACTTTAGATCAATGAGATTTTAGTGTAATGTTACACACCTTATGACTGTGAGAACGATACCTTCCCGCTCGTTAACACCTAGTTAATTATCACACTTGATTAGTATACACTATTACTAATAAAACTATACTATTGATGAGAGATCTAAATCCTTACCCTCGGATTCTCGAACAACCGTTATTTGTGGTTTTTCTCCGTTAGATGGATCAAAACCCGCTGATAACCCACCAACAAAAAGTGGTTCGGTTGTACGCACGACTTCAAATAACTGATCTTCACTAGCAGAGGGTCCACAACCCGGTGGGAAATCTCTTATCGCCGATACAACCCTTCGTTTGAAGTTTGAGGGTATAACAGTGCCTCCTCTCTTCCAAACACTCCGTACTGCTCTTTTCAAACCTATCTTGTTAGTCTCGAATTCACCCCTAAAATAAAGTTGATTAATAAACTATCTAAAAGAATTGATATAACCAAAAGTGATATTCTTACCTTGGATGATTTCAAACGTTTCTCTTAGAACGTTGGTTTCCAAAAAGATTCTTAAAATTCCCTTCCAAGGATTCGGCCTAGGAGAGAAAAAAAATAAGAGGATTATGTTTCTAAATTGGCTATAATAAAAGGAGATAATGAAAACAATTGATAAAAAATCTTACTTGACCTCTTGAAGATTCGACCTTGAACAAAAAGAAGAGAAAAATATGGTGTTTTGGCTATGGTGGTTTGGTTTCCAACAAAAGAAAAGAAAGATTAAGATGAAAATGAAAGATGATTTGGTTTGACAAAGAGAAGAAAAGAATGTTGATTTTGGTTTTGGTAGAAGGTAGTTTTGGTTGAGAGTGAAGAAGAAAGAAAATGAAAAGAGAAAGAAAGAGAAAGGGAAAGAAAGAAATCAAGAATGCCCTTTGATGCTAGATGGTTAGGCACTAAAGAGGGAGAAAAGAAAAGAAAATTATCTTGAAAGTTTCTTTGGTGTTTTCGAATGAGGGAAAAAGAAGAAGAAGAAATGTTTTCCAAACTTTTGATGCTTTTGACTATAGAGGACAAGAATTTGAGAGAATAGGTACTTTAACCAAAATGGTCAAAATGAAAGCCAAAACAAGGCAAAACTTTTACCTAATGTCATTAACAAAATTCGCTAGAAAGAGAGCTTTTGGAGAAATGAGAAAAGATGCACAAAATGCTAGAATTTTGGCCAACTATCACCCCTAATCCAAAGTCAAATTCGGCCAACATGTATGCCAACATAATCCCCATTTTCCTCCACATTTCTTCCCCATCAATCCTTTGTTTCCAAACACAATTAAGCCTTCTCCTTAGACCCTAAAGTCGACTAGGTTCATGGTCAAATGACCATGAAAAAGCTTCCAAAACATTGTCCTTTCTTCAAGCCTTTTGTCCCCCTATCTTACCATATCATCATGATCCCATGCCATATCTTCTAGCTTGTCTTTTCCATATGGTCTACTAACCAAAAATAAAAAGATGCTCATCCAATCTAGAATATCTTGGCCGACACTATAGGAAAGAAACTAAAAAAAAATTAAAATTCTTCCATTTGCTAACTAGGGGATTCGAACCTCTCTCCTCATGCATTCACTCATGCACCATTACCACTTTGCCAAATGACTTATTATGCTTAAAACCTCTTGCCATTATTTCTTAAAGCCTTTCTTGCTTAACTCCATCTTAATTATTAAAATTTAATATTTCACTAAGCATTCACTTACATAATGAAGTTCAAAATAAACTTCCAAAACACACTCAATCATATTTAGGCATGCAACAACATTCAATTAAGTAGAGATGCATAACCTCTAATTATCGATGATTTCAGCTTCTACCCCTTAAAAATAATTTCGTCCTCGAAATTACCGGCTAGAACAAGTGAGGGTATTGCTGTCGCATCGCTTCCTCCGATTCCCATGAAGCTTCTTCTAATCCATGATTACGCCATAACACTTTGACGAGAGGAACCAATTTTCTCCGTAAAACCTTTACATCTCGCTCCAGAATTTGAATTGGCTCCTCTTCATAGGACAAATCTGGTCTTAATTCCACCTCCTCAACTGGCACTACATGAGATGGATCCGACCGGTAACGGCGTAACATTGAAAGCTGGAACACATCGTGCAATTGCTTCAACTCAGAAGGCAAATTTAATTGATATGCTACAGGTCCGACCCGCTTCAAAACCCGATAAGGTCCAATGAACCTGGGACTTAACTTCCCTTTGCGACCAAATCTCATCACCTTTTTCCAAGGTGATACCTTCAGGAATACTTGATCCCCCACAGCAAACTCTATTTCCTTCCGCTTAAGATCTACATACGACTTTTGTCTATCAGATGCTTCCTTTAACCGAGCTCGAATTACCTTAACCTTTTCTTCGGATTTGGCCACTATTTTTGGACCCAAAATCTGACGTTCCCCTAATTCTATCCAACACGTAGGAGTGCGACACTTCCGTCCATATAGTGCTTCACATGGTGCCATCCGAATACTGGCTTGGTAACTGTTGTTGTACGCAAATTCGCTAACGGTAAAAACTCCTCCCAGCTTCCTCTGAAATCCATTACACATCCCTTTAACATATCCTCTAAGACTTGAATTACTTGCTCAGATTGGCCGTCAGACTGTGGATGAAATGCCGTACTGAAGTCCAATATGGTGCCCAAGGCCTGATGCAATGCTTTCCAAAACCAAGACATAAACCTCGAATCTCTATCCGAAATAATTGACACCGGCACTCCATGCAATCTCACAATCTCAGCCACATATAACTTCGCCAATTTCTATAAAGAGTAATCAACCCGAACTGGGATAAAATGTGCAGATTTTGTCAATCGGTCCACTATCACCCATACTGAATCTTTCTTAGTAGGCGTAGGAGGAAGCCCACTAACAAAGTCCATGGTGATTCTCCCCACTTCCATCATGGAATCTTTATCGATGAAGCAATCCGAAGGTACTTGATGTTCAAATTTGACTTGTTGACACGTTAAACACTTTCCTACAAATTCTGTAACTTCCGCTTAAGACCAGGCCACCAAAATTGATCTCGTAAATCTCGGTATAACTTACTTCCTCCACGATGCATAGCATATGGGCTACCATGCGACTCCTAAAGAATCTTTTGCCTCAACTCCTGATCCCTCGGCATACAGATTTTAACTTTGAAACACAATACCCCATCGTTGTTAATGCCAAAATCTTCTAATTCCCCATTCTGTACCTGCCGTAGCTTTGCACTCAGATCATCATCTACCAATTGTCTCTCTTTCACTTGACTCAACCATGTCGGCCTTACTTGTAATTCTGCCAGCAAGCTTCCTTCGTCATAAAGACTAAGATGTGCAAACATCGCCCTTAGATCTGACACCACTTTTCGACTTAGAGCGTCTGCCACCACATTCGCCTTGCCCGGGTGGTATTCAATAGAACAGTCGTAATCTTTCAACAACACTATCCACCTTCGTTGCCTCAAATTCAGTTCTTTCTGAGTCAGTAGATATTTCAGACTTTTGTGGTCCGTGTATGTCACTGACTTTTCCCCATATATATAATGTCTCCAAACTTTAAGAGCAAAGACCACCGCTGCCAACTCTAAGTCATGCGTCAGGTAATTAACCTTGTGTGGTCTCAACTATCGAGACGCATACGCAACTAGCTTCCCGTCTTACATCAGAACACATCCCAATCCCGTGTGAGAAGCGTCACAATACACGATGAAATCCTTCCCTGCCTCAGGCTGAATCAAAACCAGAGCTTCAGTCAAAACCCTCTTGAGCTTCTCAAAGCTCTCTTGCTGCTTATCAGCCCACACGAAAGGTACTTCCTTTCTCAATAATTTCGTTAAAGGTGCAGCTATCGATGAAAATCCTTCGACAAATCTTCTGTAATAGCCTACTAATCCCAAGAAACTGCGAACCTCAGTTATGGACTTGGGTGGTTTCCAATCTAGTACTGCCTCAATCTTCCGAGGATCCACCCTTATCCCTTTCGCAGACACCACATGGCCTAAAAATGCAACTTCTTTCAGCCAAAATTCACACTTACTGAATTTGGCATAAAGTTTCTTCTCTCTTAAAACTTGCAACACAATCCGGAGATGCTTATCATGCTCTATCTCTGACTTAGAATACACTAGGATGTCGTCTATGAACACCTCGATGAACTGATCCAAGTAGGGTTGGAAAACCCGTTCATCATATCCATGAATGCAGCTGGGGCGTTCATCAATCTGAACGGCATTACCAGAAATTCATAATGTCCATATCTTGTTCGGAAAGCTGTCTTATGGATATCTTCTTCTTTCACCTAAGCTGATGATACCCCAACCTTAAATCAATCTTTGAGAATACCGCTGCTCCCTTAAGCTGATCGAACAAGTCGTCAATCCTTGGCAAAGGATACTTGTTCTTGATGGTCAGCTTATTCAACTGTCGGTAGTCTATACACATCCTCATCGATCCGTCCTTCTTCTTCACAAATAGGATCGGTGCTCCCCATGGAGACACACTAGGTCGGATAAATCCACGATCAAGCAACTCCTGAATTTGAGCCTTAAGCTCAACTAACTCTTTCGGTGGCATTCTATATGGAGCAATAGAAACTGGCGCCATTCCAGGCAATAAGTCAATCCCGAATTCTACCTCTCGATCCGGAGGCAATCTTGGAAGTTCTTCCGGAAAAACATCTACAAATTCATTCACAGTCCTGACTTCATCAACAGTTGCCTCCTTAGCCTCCAAGGCACTCACCAACATCAGAAAGGCTATACATCCCTTTCTAACCATCTTTTCTGCCTTAAGAGCGGATACTACATTAGATAAGTAGTTTCGTCTCTCGCCCATCACTACAACTTCTTTGTCATCAATAGTTTTTAAGGACATCTGCGTAGCAGCACAATCTACATTTGCACGATACTTCACTAGCCAGTCCATGCCTAAGATCAGATCGAATTCCCCAAATGGCAACTCCATTAAATCACCGAAAAACTGCGTCCCTTGAACTTCTAAAGGCACTTCCTTAAAAAGTTTGTCTATTACTATTGTCTATCCTAAAGGACTAAGTACAGTCATCTTCCTAGGTACAGTCTCAGAAGTCACATGCAAAGTTCTAGATACTTCACTAGTGATATAAGAGTGAGTTGACCCTATATCTATCAAAGCAATAAAGGGCAACCCGTAAATCGAACGCGTGCGTGATAACATCAAAAGTCCACTATCTTCTCTCTGACGAATCGCATATACCGGACACAGGCCGTCTCGCCTCAGAGCTACCACTGCCTCTGCCTGAAGTTTCACGACCTCTACCAGAACCATTACCCCTTCCATTTGGACCACGGCCACTTATCGACTGCTGTTCACCTCTGCCAGCCTGATTAACACCCTGACTTGCTGGGCGATTCTTATCTAAATTCATCGGGCAATCCTTGATCATATGATCCTTAGACCCACACTTGAAAAATCCCTCAGTCTTTTTCCAACATTCTCCCGGGTGCATCTTCCCACATTGAGCACAAGCACGATGTTGTCCTCCCGTAGTAGTCTGACTGACTTCGCGGCCCATCATTTCTTGGTTTCTTTTGAAAATTCTGGATGACCCTAAAGACCCAAAGCTTCTTTTATTCTTATTCTGGCCTCTATCCCGGTTCTGTCTCTCAGTCCGCTTAACTTCTTCAACTATTCTTGCCCTTTCTACTAAAATTGCAAAATCTCTTTCCCGGTGTGGAGCAATCATCACTCGCAGTTCATCTCTAAGTCCATCCTAAAATCTGATACACCGTTCATATTCCGTAGCCACTATCCCTCTGGCATAACGGCTAAGTCGCAAAAATTCTACTTCATATTCAGCTATCGACTTATTTCCTTGCACTAAATTCAGAAATGCCTTCCTCTGGGAGTCGATGTAGCTAGCTCCAACATATTTTCCTTCGAATTTAACTTTAAAATACCCCCAATCTACTCAATCCACAGGGGTACTCTCCTTAATAGTGAGTCATCACTGGTAAGCCTCATCACGGAGTAGTCAAACAGCACCTTTCAGCTTTTCTTCAGCAGTGCAGTCTAAATCGTCCATGATCCTCTCCACTGCCTCTAACCAGTATTTAGCTACATTCGGAGCTACTCCAGACACTCCCCTAAAAACCTCAGCTCCATTTGATCTAAGTCTCTCGACCATCGACTTTGAGACCCATTTCCAAGATTAGCTTCGCTACTCATTCCAAAACTCAAATACAAACTTGTGATACTACATCACCTCCTCCATTTTGTTCTTGAAATTCCACCTCAACAAATGGTGGCGAGCTTCATTTTCGAACCTTGACCAGATCTAACGGTTCGACACGGTCATTCTTCTTCGACCAGTGTCCGCGATTTATCACGCCCCTAGAACTCATGTCTACTACGCGTATTATCTATTTTTACGAAAAAGTCTTATACATTAGAGTCTTTTCACTTCTTATTAAAAGAAAGTTTTATGCAATGATATTGATGGGTTTTTTCATAGTAGTACACATACACCTAGGGTCCATGTCTCTAAAGTATGGTTTCCTTAGGTTTATCATACATTCATATTACTTTTTCAATAAAGTACTTACCTGATGGACCTGGGCCGAGAACTCGGGTGCCATGCTTCTATAAAACCATTTAACTTAAGAAAACTTTCCAAAAGTCATTTGGGCTAAATTTTGAAAACATTGTAGGCTTCAAAACCCAAGGCCGAGAGTTTAAAACTGGGCTCTGATACCAAGTTGAAACACCCTAAACCCAGCCCAAAAAGCCTGACCGGATTTGATATGTTCCTCGAGTAAAACTTTAGAAAATTCTCGCTTTGTTTAAGAAAAACTTGATGAATTTGAATAAAACAGATTAATTTAGAGATCGAGTTGAAATCAAATTGTAAAGTAAATTTGTATCTTCTTAAAACATTATTTTTAAGAGAAATTAATAAGTTAAAAGAAAACCAAACTTAATGAAAAATTTATTTATTACTTAAAACATATATATATATATATATTAGTGTCAAAAACATTTTAAATTATTTATCGAAAACCATTTAGTTATTTAATTAATAATTGTTCATGGCGTAAAAATAAATCCAAACACAAAAATTTAAAACAATTCATAGTGGCCTTATTACATAAAAATAGCAAAACCCATAATAAATTCTAAATAAGTTTAATAAGTTTAATTTGGAAAATCTCCAAAATACTTTGTTTGAGCATTGGCCACCATGTAGTCCTCGCTGACCCGATCCATCACGCTAAGAGTCATCTGAAAAATTTATCCCACAAAAGGGGTGAGTCATAAACTCAATGTGTAACATATACATTAAAAAACCCATTTAATCATAGCCTTTAAGCCCATTAATAAAGCTTATAGTCATAGGCCCATTTAAGTCATATTTGGCCATAAGCCCATTTTTATATCAAATCAAATAGTAATCATTTAAAATCACATGGATATATACATATAATGAAATGCAAGCCTAGCCCACCTAAATATCCATCCGCTACACACCACCCGTACCAACCAATCACAATGTGGGGATTACTAAATCGACCCTCCATCCGCTACACACCATCGAAGGCAATTGCTGCAGTCAACATGCACATCGCCCTTATAATTTTGTGGCAAGGCCACCAGACAAATGTGACCAAAGTCACCAGATTCAAAATATGTGACTGAAGTCACCGGATTCACATATGTGACCGAAGTCACCGGATTCACATATGTGACCGAAGTCACCGGATTCAAATATGTGACCGAAGTCACCGGATTATGTGGTAAAACCACCGGAATACTTCCCCTTGATCAATTTTACCCATATGCCCATGCACATACATATTATTTAGTTTTCATGCCATTTACCCCAAAATCATAATGTAGTCATACTTATTTCACATTTATGCATATAGCAAAAGTTAACGAAATATTGGGGTAAACATACCTGAATATTGTATACCACTGAATGGTATCCACAATCATTATCAAACATATTGTCATATAAATCACATTTACTTTAGATCTATGAGATTTTAGTGTAATGTTACACACCTTATGACTGTGAGAACGATACCTTCCCGCTCGTTAACACCTAGTTAATTATCACACTTGATTAGTATACACTATTACTAATAAAACTATACTATTGATGAGAGATCTAAATCCTTACCCTCGGATTCTCGAACAACCGTTATTTGTGGTTTTTCTCCGTTAGATGGATCAAAACCTGCTGATAACCCACCAACGAAAAGTGGTTCGGTTGTACGCATGACTTCAAATAATCGATCTTAGTTAGCAGAGGGTCCACAACCCGGTGGGAAATCTCTTATCAACTATACAGCCCTTCGTTTGAAGTTTGAGGGTATAACAGTGCCTCCTCTCTTCCAAACACTCCGTACTGCTCTTTTCAAACCTATCTTGTTAGTCTCGAATTCACCCCTAAAATAAAGTTGATTAATAAACTATCTAAAAGAATTGATATAACCGAAAGTGATATTCTTACCTTGGATGATTTCGAAAGGTTTCTCTTAGAACGTTGGTTTCCAAAAAGATTCTTAAAATTCCCTTCCAAGTATTCAACCTAGGAAAGAAAAAAATAAAAGGATTATGTTTCTAAATCGGCTATAATAAAAGGAGATAATGAAAACAATTGAAAAAAAATCTTACTTGACCACTTGAAGATTCAGCCTTGAACAAAAAGAAGAGAAAAATATGGTGATTTGGCTATGGTGGTTTCAGGTTTCCAATAAAAGAAAAGAAAGATTAAGATGAAAATGAAAGATGATTTGGTTTGACAAAAGAGAAGAAAAGAATGTTGATTTTGGTTTTGGTAGAAGGTAGTTTCGGTTGAGAGTGAAGAAGAAAGAAAATGAAAAGAGAAAGAAAGAGAAAGGGAAAGAAAGAAATCAAGAATGCCCTTTGATGCTAGATGGTTCAGCACTAAAGAGGGAGAAAAGAAAAGAAAATTATCTTCAAAGTTTCTTTGGTGTTTTCGGAAATGAGGGAAAAGAAAAGAAGAAATGTTTTCCAAACTTTTGATGCTTTTGACTATAGAGGACAAGAATTTGAGAGAATAGTTACTTTAACCAAAATGGTCAAAATGAAAGCCAAAACAAGGCAAAACTTTTACCTAATGTCATTAACAAAATTCGGCTAGAAAGAGAGCTTTTGGAGAAATGAGAAAAGATGCACAAAATGCTAGAATTTTTGGCCAACTATCACCCTCTAATCCAAAGTCAAATTCGGCCAACATGTATGCCAACATAATCCCCCTTTTTCCTCCACATTTCTTCCCCATCAATCCTTTGTTTCTAAACACAATTAAGCCTTCTCCCTTAGCCCCTAAAGTCGACTAGGTTCATGGTCAAATGACCATGAAAAAGCTTCCAAAACATTGTCCTTTCTTCAAGCCTTTTGTCCCCCCTGTCTTACCATATCATCATAATCCCATGCCATATCTTCTAGCTTGCCTTTTCCATATGGTCTACTAACCAAAAATAAAAAGATGCTCATCCAATCTAGAATAGTCTTGGCCGACACTATAGGAAAGAAACTAAAAAAAATTAAAATTCTTCCATTTGCTAGCTAGGGGATTCGAACCTCTCTCCTCATGCATTCACTCATGCACCATTACCACTTTGCCAAATGACTTATTATGCTTAAAACCTCTTGCCATTATTTCTTAAAGCCTATCTTGCTTAACTCCATCTTAATTATTAAAAATTTAATATTTCACTAAGCATTCACTTACATAATGAAGTTCAAAAATAAACTTCCAAAACACACTCAATCATATTTAGGCATGCAACAACATTCAATTAAGTAGAGATGCATAACCCCTAATTATCAGGATGTTACAACATACTTATCCGACTCATAACTGTTGTCACACACTTAGTGCCTATTCTTTTAACCAACTCATCTCGGTATTGCACACACAGTGCCACAACAATAATCCAAAGCTTTCATAACATCGCACACACAGTGCCATAGCAATAAACCGAAGCTTTCATCACATCGCACACAAAGTGCCATTCATTTCTTTCTCAATTTCACTTTCGCACACTTAGTGCCATCAAATTAAAATCATGCACATAGTAACTCACTTTCATATACATAAAAATATTCATTTCATATCGATAAAACGTATCTCAAATACATGTATTATATCCAAACTTACCTCGGATGTCGAGCTATCAATAAGATCAATTAATCGAGCACTTTATCTTTGCCTCGATCTCGACTCGAACCTCTCCTCTCTTGGTCTATACACATTCAAATTCAATCCATTCAATCATCAATTCATTCATTTTAATACAAACACGCATATTTAGGGCATTTTACAAAATAGCCCTCACATTTTCACATTTCAACACTTTAGTCCCTATCTTACAAAATCATCAAATACTCAATATTTCATTACACTATGCTCAAGCCGAATTCTCCTTAGTCTCATAGGAGTCCACACATTTCATTTATTTCACATTTTAGTAAAATTTCTCATTTTCACAATTTAGCTCAAATTACTCAATTTCACTAAAATTTCAAATACAAACTATGTTAACCCAACATTAAACTTTTATATTCCACTAACTATCATCACAAAGCTCATATATTCAACAATGGCATATCTCAAAATCACCATCATTTTCTACAATTTAAGAATGGGTTAGCTAGAGCACAAAGCAACGATCACAAAATCATAGAAATTATCAAAATCGAGCATAAAGCACTTAGTAATTGAAGCTTGAAGTGGCCGAATGTTTCAGCACCTTAAAGCCCTTTATTTTCTTTCTTTTGCAAACGGTGGAAGAAGATGAACACACCCACTTATTTATCATCTTTGTTTTATTATAACATATATAATATGGCCTAATATTAACATCACCCATTTACTAATTTGACCTTCAAATAAATAAATAAAACATTTTAACATTAAGGTCATTCTAGTCCATTGCCACCCACTATCACTTAATATGGCCTAATTGCATCATAAGGTCTTCAATTTAAAAAGACAAACACACTAAGGTACTTATAAATCGGCACATAGCTTTTACTATTTATGCAATTAAGTCCTTTCTCTTAATCCGACACTAAAACGATCAAATCATCACACAGAATTTTCACACAGACTATGTCACATATCATTCACATAGAAAATATCATTATAATATTTTTACGACCTCGGATTAGTGGTCTCGAACCACTATTCCAACTAGGGTCTAAATTGGGCTGTTACAACTCTCCCCTTAGGGATTTTCGTCCCCAAAAATCTTACTAGTGAATTGTTGTGGATGTTGCTCTCTCATAACGTTCTCAGGCTCCCACGAAGCCTCTTTAATTCCGTGTTTGTGCCACAATACCTTCACTAAGGAAATTCTTTTGCTTCTCAACTCTTTGGTCTCTCGTCCCAAAATTCGGATCGGTTCTTCACTATACAACAAGCCTGACTGACTCTCAACCTCAGAAGGAGCAATCACATGAGACGGATCTGATCTGTATCGTTGAAGCATTGACACATGAAACACATTATGGATCTTTTTCAATTCAGATGGTAATTTCAATCTATAGGCAACCGGACCAACTCGTTTAGTGATCTCATACGGTCCAATGAATCTTGGACTCAGCTTGCCCTTTCGGCCAAATCAAAGTATTTTCTTCCACGGAGACATTTTTAAAAACACTTTATCGCCAACCTCGAATTCAATATCCTTTCATTTCAAATCTGCATAAGACTTTTGAAGATCTGAGGTTGCTTTCAAACTGTCATGAATTACCTTCACTTTCTGCTCAGTCTCTTTTATAAGATCAACCCCGTGAATCTTGTTCTCACTTAGTTCGGTCCAATACAATGGAGTTCGACACTTTCGACCATAAAGAGCCTCATATGGTGCCATTTTGATACTAGGCTGAAAACTATTGTTATACGCAAACTCAATCAATGATAGATGCCTTTCCTATATGCTTTAAAATTTGAGTATATAACATTATAGATATCCTCGAGCATCTAAATAATTCATTCAAATTTACCATCAATTTGTGGATGAAAAGTAGTACTACAATGCAATTTCGTGCCCAAAGCATCTTGTACTTTCTTCCAAAATCACGAGGTAAATCTCGGATCTCTATCAGACACAATAGATAATGGTACACCGTGCAATCTCACAATCTCATCGATATACAGTTCAGCCAACTTATCTAAATAATAATCGGTTCTTACCAGAATGGAGTGAGCTGATTTCATCAATCTATCAACAATCACCCAGATCGCATCTTTCTTGCTCTGAGATAAGGGCAAACCCGACACAAAGTCCATCGTGATCCTCTCCCATTTCCACTCAGGAATCATAATATCTCTCTTCATACCATGCCACCAATAGATTTGTTTCAAACCGTTATACATTTTCGTACTCCCCGGATGTACATTCAAATGACCATTGTGAGGTTCAGCTAAAATCATTTGAATCAGCTTTGAATTTCTCAAAACACAAATCTGATCTCTAAATCTCAAACAATCATTATTATCAACTTGAAATTCGATACAACATCAGAATCACAATGAACTCTTTTTGCTAACAACTTATTATCAATCTTCTGAGCATCACAAATCTACTGTACGTCGACTTAACTTTCAATTCAGTTATCGCTGCATTAGCATCACAAAAATCTTTCTGATTACTCAAAGCTCGCAAAGCATATAATGATTTCCGACTCAAGGCATCAGCTACAACATTAGCTTTACCCGGGTGGTAATCTATCACAAGTTCATAGTCTTTCAACAATTCTGACCATCTTCTTTGTCGCAAGTTAAAATCTTTCTGAGTCATCAAATACTTTAAACTCTTATGATCAGTATAAATATGACATTTTTCACCGGAATAAATAGTGACGCCAAATCTTTAATGCAAATACATTCGCAGCCAACTCAAGATCATGCATTGGATAATTTTTTTCATGCAGTTTTAACTGTCTAGAAGCATCTATCTTGCATCAGCACACAGCCCAAACCATTTAACGATGCATCACTATAGACTATAAACTCTTTGCCCGATTCAGGTTGAACTAACACCGGTGCGTCTGTCAATAACACTTTCAACTGCTCAAAACTCTGATAACACTTTTCTGACCACTCGAATTTAACATCTTTCTGTAACAACTTTGCCAATGGATTCGCAATCATCGAGAAGCCTTTCACAAATCGTCTATAATATCCTACTAGTCCCAAAAACTACGGACTTTAGACACATTTCTCGGAGGCTTCCAATCTAAAATAGCAGAGATTTTATGCGGGTTGACTCGTATCCCAGCAGCAGATACAATATGCCCCAGAAAATTGACCTCAGGCAACCAAAATTCACACTTGCTAAACTTTGTATACAACTGCTTCTCACGCAGAGTTTGTAGCACGATTCTCGAATGCTCGGCATGCTGCACCTCATCACACGAATAGATCAAAATATCATCAATGAACACCACCACGAAGCGATCCAAATACGGTCTGAATATCCGATTCATCAAGTCCATAAATACTACAGGGGCATTTGTTAGTCCAAAGGGCATCACTAAAAATTCATAATGTCCATACCTCGTTCTGAAAGCAGTTTTCGACACATCAGACTCTTTACCTCTCAACTGATAGTAGCCCGATCTCAAATCTATTTTAGAAAATACTTTAGCTCCTCTCAACTGATCAAACAAATTATCAATCCGAGGTAATGGATATTTGTTCTTTATCGTCACTTTGTTCAATTATCGATAATCAATACACATTCTCATAGTTCCATCTTTCTTTTTCACAAATAATACAGGAGCTCTCCAGGGTGAAAAACTCGGTCGTGCAAATCCTCTATCAGTCAATTCTTCCAACTAAGATTTCAATTCTTTCAATTCTATTGGTGCCATTCTGTATGGAGCTATCGAAATAGGAGTAGTTCCCGGCACTAACTCAATACCAAATTCGACTTCTCTAATTGGAGGTAACCCTGGTAACTCTTCTGGAAACACATCTGGAAACTCACTTATCACAGGCACAGATCCAACTTTCCTTTTCGGCACTTTTGTATCAATCACGTACGTCAAATAAGCTTCACAGCCCTTTTTCACATAGTTTATAGCTTCCATTACAGATACAACAGCTGGTAATCCTTTCATATCACTAGACTCAATTCGAACTATTTCACCATTCTGACTTTTCGATTCAACATTCTTTCTCTTACAATTCACAATGGCATTATGCAAAGTAAGCCAGTCCATTCCCAGAATTATGTCAAATTCATCAAATGGTAGCAACATCAAATTGACTGGGAAACATAAATCACGAAACATCAACGGGCAATTCTTGCACACCTTATTCACCAAAACACACTTGCCTAAGGGGTTCGATACTCTAATCACAAATTCAGTAGACTCAACAGGTAGAGTCTTATTCGATACTAAATTCATACACACATAAGAATGAGTCGACCCTGGATCTATCAATACAATGACATCAGTATCAAATAAAGTGAATGTACCGGTGATCACGTGTGGAGATTATGCTTCCTCTCGTGCACGTATTGCATATGCTCGGGCAGTTCGCTTCTGATCTCACAGCTGTATCAGTTGTTCCTCTCTGGCTTTCGCTCATAACTCTGATGTTTCTGGGTGGTCTACCCCTTGTTGTCACATTACTCGATCTTTCATTCTAAACATTTTCTTCTTCGACCATCTTTGGGCAATTTCAGATAAAATGATCTCGGGATCCACACTTATAACATGTTCTATTGTTATACTTGCCCCAACACTCTCCCACATGTCGTCTACCACATTGTCTACATTTGGGCTTGTTACTCTTAACACTGCTAACACTTGTTTCATTCGGAGCTTGAATTCGTAAACCGGTACTCTGTCTCGAACGATCTTTATTCGGATGTTCAAATGAGGTATTTGAACGATTGCTTGCATCTTCACATCTCTTTGCTGAAGATTGAGAGAACTTATTCATCGATCTCTTTCTTTCATCACGAGCCTCAGAATCAACTTTCTTCTTTTCTTTACCGAGCTCCTCAGCTTTGCATGCTCTTTCGACTAATACAACAAATTCATTTATATCCAGTATTCCAACCAACAACTTAATGTCTTCATTCAATCCCTCTATAAAATGTCTACACATAGTAGCTTCAGTCGAAACACATTCCTTTTCATATTGACTCAATCTTACGAATTCCCGCTCATACTCAGTAACAGACAAATAGCCCTGTTTCAGCTCTAAAAACTCCTTACGTTTCTGATCAATAAAGTGTTGACTGATATACTTCTTTCTAGACTCAGATTGAAAGAAATCCCAAGTTATTCTTTCTCTCGGAACTATAGATATCAATGTTTTCCACCAATTGTAAGCCGTGTCTCTCAACAAGGAAACTGCACCCTTAATGCACTCTTCATGGTTCAACGACATCTCATCAAATACTCTGATTATATTTTCAAGCAAAAACTCAGCTCGCTTAGCATCGTCATCAGCTGTGGCCCTAAACTTGTTGGCCACATAATTGTGAATCTTATCTACAGGTGGTTTATTCAATCTGTTCGGATCTACAACTTGTGGCACAACAGGTACTTCCGAGGGTGGAGGTTGTGGAGCAGTCGGATTTGTTCTAACAAATTTCGAAAACCATTCACTCATCATACGGAGGAAGGCTTCCTTAGCCTCACCTCCCTCACCACTATCATTCGGCCTAGATGTGGCTAGCGCTGTCCCTTGAGCCGGAGTAAGCGCATTACTCTCTACGTCGTCAACAACATCTAGATTGGGATCCATTACTATATTAAAACACATTTCAACTGTCACATTTCATCACACTATCGTAATTTCACAATATGGCATGTATAGCTAGACTCACACACGCTACGATAGTCTGAGAATCGACTAAACCGTAGCTCTGATACCAATAAAATGTAGCATCCCTAAACCGAGACCGTCGTCGAAATAGGGTTTAGAGGCATTACCAAATAATAGGATCATTTTACATTGCATTCACGACACAAAGTCAATCATCATCAAACACATTCATATAAAATCATAGTGTCTGAAACACCCCAAACCTGGCCCACAATCCCTGACCGGATTTGGCATGCTTCTTGAGTAAAACAGTTCAAAACTTTACTTGCTACTTTGGAAAAATTTGTGTGTATTTGAAGAACAGTTGATTTGTGTTGGGTTCAAATTAGAAACGGTGTTGTTTGGGTGTCAAAACATTTAGTTGTTTGCCTACATTTCAAAGAAAAGTGATTTAGTCTTGATTTAATAATGGTCTTATCATAATAACTTAAATTTAAACACATACTTAAAATAGTTAATAAGAATGGCCATATTACATCATAGCAACACCCGAAATAAATCCAAAATACTTAAATAAAAAAGACAACAAAAATAAAATAACTCCGAGCTGAGCATGGCCACCACTGAGCTCCTGCCGACCTGGTCCATTACCGAGTGTCACCTGAAAAATATCCCACAACGGGGTGAGTCAAACGGACTCAGTGTATAACCACCACCACAAAGTCCCAATGATTTAGGCATATCAGTTCATACATATATTTATAGCAATTATAGATAATGATGCAATCCCGAACCCAAACCTAGATAATCATCCGCTACACATCACCCGTACCAACCATCACACCGTGGGGACTACTAAGTCGACCCTCCATCCGCTACACATCATCGAAGGCAGTCGCTGCAGACGACTTGCACATCGCCCTTATAAATTCGTGGCATAGCCACCAGATAATTGTGACAAAGTCACCAGATGATATTATGTGACATAAGTCACCACATTCAGATTATGTGACATGAGTCACCAGATATTGTGGTATAAACCACCAGATCACTTCCCCTTTTCATAATCACCCATATGGCCCATGTCATACAAATCGTTCAAGTAACATGCTAAATGTCTTATTCCATGTTCATATCAATAATCACATATGTGCCATATTCCAAATGTTCACAACATTTGTTAACATAATGTTAAGGTTAAGTACCTGAGTACTCCGTACCATTATATGGTACCTTTAGCCACTTTTTTCCAGATTCTCATTAACATATACAGAATATTAGTACCATAAATCTATTGAGAATAGTGTAGGGCTAACACCTGGTTTACTTAATGAGTTGACTGAGATCCCAAAAATCCCGATCTAATACTCTAGATCCTTAGTTCTTACATTTGGCCAACACTTAGCATTTTAGCAAGAAGCCATTCGGCTAAATAATCAAATCCCGAAGGATTATCACAACCCAAAATCCTTACCTTGCTGCCGATTTGATTACTACTCAAATCTCGAAACTTTTCGATGTTCCCTCTTGCTATCGGCCAGACACTAAATCACTTAACTAGTTAGTTTCGGCTTTTGAACGTATAAGAAATAGATCTGAATCACTATGTGCATGTTCACTTACCTTGCGAATCTTAAATCATGAAATTGCTACTTGCTCTTGGTGATGTCGAGATCCTTATAGATATATGTTAGATTCGGTTCTAACTCTTAAACACAATAAAATGGCCTTTGGCCTAAAACCACACTCGCTTACCTTAGATCTTGAAATCTCGACGACCTCCTCCCTTGTAGTTGACAATAGCAGAATCCCGAAACCCTCCTTCAGAGTTTTGGCCAAAGTACATTGATAGGATTAGTTCTTAAGTTTCGGCTAAAAGACAAAGAAAGGAAACCGAATAGCATTTGATCTTACCCTTACTACAAAAATCGACAGCACTCCTGCCTGACACCACTGAGAGATTCGGCTACAGGCTAGATGTTGATCAATAGGTTTCGGCTTTTAGGGTCTTAATGGACAATCGACTAGGGTTATTGGTATATTTGGCTTTGAGTGAATTTGCAAAAGAAGAATGGAAGGTTGATGATGGAGATTCAGCCTCAACAAGAATGGAAAGAAAGAAATGAGCTTTCGGCTTTGACAAAATAAAAGAAGAAGAGAAGAGTTGCTTTCAATTTTTAGTCAACAGAGGAAAAGAGTTTCGACAGAGGCTCAATTGGAAAGAAAAGAAAGCAGATGGCCTCACTCTCCCCTCTTTGGCCGAAAATACCACCAAAAGAGTCCCTTGGCCGGCCAACACACACCCCCTTCTCAAATCCCACTTTTTCCTCCTTATTTTTCTCTTTATCACCCATTCAAAATAATTGAAATAATCCAACACTTATCCTCCCATCTTAGCCTAATTTTAAAAGGAATTAGACCATATCTAAAGCTCATCCAATCAGTCTCCCCATGCCGTCCACCACTGCCCATCTTAGCTGCAAAATAAAACTCCTCTTTGCGTCCCTTGCTGCTCAAACTAAGGCCCTTTCCCCTTGCTTGTGGCGTCACTTACTAAGGCCCTAAGTGGCATCTCCTTGCCACTTTGCGAAGCCTCAATCTTATGTCCTATTTCCCGTACAACTTCTTTTAAGGCCTATCAGGCTTAGCTCCCCTTTAAAACTTAAAATCAAATATTTTCTAAGGCATTTTCCTTCTCTCTAAGGTTCTCAAAAATTCATATAACACATTCAAACACACTTAGGCATGCTACTTCATACAATTTCGCAATTATGCACAAGCCCTAATTCTCGAATATTACAGTTCTACCCCCTTAAAATAATTTCCACCCCAAAATTACCTGGCTAGAATAGGTGGGGGTATTACTGTCGCATTGCTTCTTCTGACTCCCAAGAAGCTTCCTCCGATCCATGGTTACGCCATAGCACTTTGACCAGAGGGACCGATTTCCTCCGTAACACCTTCACATCTCATTCCAAAATCTAAATTGGCTCTTCCTCATAGGACAAATCTGGCCTTATCTCCACCTCTTCAATCGAACTACATAAGATGGATCCGAACGGTAACGACGTAGCATAGAAACATGGAATACATCGTGCATCTATCTTGTAATTTCAAAGCAACTCTAACTTTAATGCCACCGGTCCAACTCACTTTAATACACGAAAGGTCTATAAACTTTAACTTCCTTTGCGACCAAACCTCATCACCTTTTTCCACGGTGAAACTTTAAGGAACACCGAATCTCCCACGAAAAACTCAATCTCCTTCCGTTTAAGATCCGCGTACGACTTTTGCCAGTCAGATGCCTCTTTCAACCATGTTTGAATTATCTTAACCTTTTCTTCTGATTCTGTCACAATTTTCAAACCCAAAATCTAACGTTCTCCCAATTCCATCCAACATGTGGGAGTGCGACACTTCCGTCCATATAATGCTTCATACGGTGCCATCTGAATACTTGACTGATAGCTGTTATTGTACGCAAATTTTAACTAAAGGCAAACATTCTTCCCAACTTCCACTAAAGTTTATCACACAGCCCCTCAACATATCCTCTAACACTTGAATCACTCACTCAGACTGGCCGTCCGACTGCGGATGAAATGCCGTACTAAAGTCTAATATGGTGCCCAAAGCTTGATGTAGTGCCTTCTAAAATCGAGACGTAAACCTCGGATCCCTATCCGAGATAATCGACACCGGCATGCCGTGCAGCCTCACAATTTTTGTAACATACAACTTAGCTAACCTCTGAGAGAATAGTCAACCCGTATTGGAATGAAATGCGTGGACTTTATCAGCCGATCCACTATCACCCATACCGAGTCCTTCTTAGTCGGCGTAAGGATAAGCCCACTAACGAAGTCCATGGTAATTCTCTCCCACTTCCACTGTGGTATCTTAATCGACTGAAGCAACCCTAACGAAACTTGGTGTTCAGCATTAACTTGCTGACACGTTAAGCACTTCCCTATAAATTCGATAACTTCCTGTTTAAGACCAGGCCACCAAAACTGTTCCCTTAGATCTCTATACATCTTACTGCCTCCAGGATGCATAGCACAAGGACTACAATGTGATTCCTGAAGAATTTTCTACATTAGCTCCTTATTCTTAGGCATACAAACCTTTACCTTGAAACACAATACTCCCTCGTCATTAATGCTATAATCTTCCAACTCTCCATTCTACACTTGCTGTAGCATAGCACTTAAAACATCATCAGCCAACTGTCCCTCTTTAACCTCATTCAACCACGTCGGCTTAACTTGCAACTCTGCTAACAAACTTACATCGTCATAGAGGCTCAAATGTGCGAATATTGCCCTTAACTCCGTCACTACTTTCTGACTTAGGGCATCTGCCACCACATTCACCTTGCCCAGGTGATACTCTATAGAGCAATCATAGTCCTTCAATAACTCCACCCACCTTCGCTGTCTCAGGTTCAGCTCTTTCTGAGTCAGCAAATACTTCAGGCTCTTGTGGTCCGTGTAGATCACTGACTTTTCTCCATATAAGTAGTGCCTCCACACTTTAAGAGCAAAGACCACTACTGCCAATTCCAAATTGTGCGTCGGGTAGTTAACCTCATGTGGCCTTAATTGTCGAGATGCATAAGCAACTACCTTTCCGTCTTGCATAAGGACACCTCCCAATCCTGCATGGGAAGCATCACAATACACCAGAACTCCTTTCCTACTTTCGGCTGAATTAAAACTGGAGCTTCAGTCAAGACCCTCTTAAGCTTCTCAAAGCTCTCCTATTGCTTATCAGTCCATATGAAAGGTACCTCATTCCTTAGTAAATTTGTCAAAGGTGCTACGATCGATGAGAACCCTTCTACGAACCTTCTGTAATAGCTTGCCAATCCCAAGAAGCTACGAACCTCCGCCACAGACTTAGGTGGTTTCTAATCCAATGCTGCCTCAATCTTCCAATGATCCACCCTTATTCCTTCAGCAGACACCACATGTCCTAAAAACATAACTTCCTTCGGCCAAAATTCGCACTTGCTGAACTTGGCATATAGCTTTTTTCCCCTTAACACTTGCAACACGACTCAGAGGTGCTCATCATGTTCTTCCTCAGACTTCGAATACACCAAAAAATCGTCTATGAACACAACAATGAACTGGTCCAGATAGGGTTGAAAACCCAGTTCATCATGTCCATGAACGCGGCTGGGGAGTTTGTCAATCTGAACGGCATTACCAAGAATTCATAATGCTCGTACCTTGTCCAAAAAGCTACCTTATGGATATCAGCCTCCTTCACCTTAAGCTGATGACATCCAGACCTTAGATCTATCTTTGAAAATACTGCGGCCCCCTTAAGCTGATCGAACAAGTCATCTATTCTTGGTAAAGGGTATTTGTTCTTGATGGTCAACTTATTCAACTGATGATAATCTATGAACATGCGCATAGTTTTGTCCGTCTTTTTCACAAACAAGACCGGTGCTCCCCATGGAGACACACTGGGTCGGATAAACCCACGGTCAAGCAACTCTTGGATCTGTGCCTTGAGCTCAACCAACTCCTTTGGTGCCATTCTGTACAGGGTAATTGACACAGAAGCTGTACCTGGCAGCAAATTAATTCTGAACTCCACCTCCCTGTCCGGGGGTATTCCAAGTAATTCTTCCAGAAAGACATCCACAAATTCTCTTACGGTTCTAACTCCACTAACTCCCCTTCTTTTGCATCCAAAGCACTAACAAAGGTCAAAAATTCCTTGCACCCATTCCGAATCATCTTATCAGCCTTTAAAGCAGAAACTACATTAGACAAGTAGTTCCTTCTTTCTTCTATCATAATTATTACCTTATCCTCCAGCGCCTTTAACTCCATTCGCTTAGCTGTACAATCCAACACAGCCCAATGTTCCACTAGCCAGTCCATACCAAAAATGAGATCAAATTCTCTGGAAGGTAGTTCCATCAAGTCGGCAGGAAATACCACTCCCTGAAGCTCTAGAGGTACACTCTGAAATATCTTATTTACCACTACGGTTTGACCTAATGGGCTTACTACAATCATCTCCCTATTAGACAGTTCAGAGGCTATGCCTAGTGTTTCAACTACTCTACATGCAATATAAGAGTGGGTAGAGCCAACATCAATTAGAGCAAAATAAGGCTTGTCAGCTATAAGGAATGTCTGGGTTATGACGTCCGGTGCGTTTCCATCCTCCTCCGTGAATCTGCATATACCAAACCCTATTGTCTTGCCTCAGATACCAACACCTCGCCCGGTGTTCCTTGTCCTCTACTGAACCATTACCTTTGCCACCAAACCACGACCCATGGTGGTCTGTTGTCCTCCTCTTCCAAATTATTAGGACCACGACTTCTCGGTGCCCCTTCATTCTCATATGATGGTCCTTAATCATGTGGTCCTTGGACCCACACTTGAAATATCCCCCTATCTACTTCCAGCACTCTCCTAAGTGCATCTTTCCAAATTGGCCACAAGTACAGATCTTGTCCTCCCAGTAATACTGCCGACCTCATGCCCATCAACTCTAGGCCTCTTTTGCACATTCCCAGCTAACTCTGATGGTCCAAAACCTCTCTTTTGCCTATTCCGATCTGTATTCTACCTCACTGAGTCCTTAATCCCTTCGACTACCTTAGCCTTCTCCACCAATACGGTAAATTCTCGCTCCTGCTGTAGAGCTATCAACAACCTCAGATCATCCCTTAATCCATTCTCAAGCCAAACACACCGTTCATGCTCCTTTGACACAATACCTTGAGCATATCGGCTCAACCTCAGAAATTCTACCCCGTATTCTGCTACGGTCTTATTCCCCTGAACTAGCCTCAAAAATGCCTTCCTCTGCGCATCCACATAACTAGTTCCAATATACTTCTTCTGATATGCCGCCTTAAAATATTCTCAAGTAAGATCATCAGCAGCAGCACCATCCCGAACTTGAGCCACCATTGATATGACTCATCACGGAGTAATGACACTACCCCTTTCAATTTCTCCTCGGTAGTAAGGTCCAAGTCGTCCATAATCCGTTCCGTCGCCTCTAACCAATACTCAGCCGTATTGGGTGCCACACCGACATCTGACGAAAAACTCAGCTCCATTAGCTCAAGTCGCCAGTACCGACTTTCGAGCTCCCATGCCTCCACACTCCAGCCACCCTTTCTAGAACTCGCAGCATCGCCTGTGATACTGCATCTTCCCCCGTCTGGTCTTGATATTCCACATTAGCAGCTGGTGGTGGTGGCATTTCATTTTCGGACCCTTGTTCTGACCTAACGGGCTCCGACACTGTAACATCCTGATATTTAGGGGCTAAGCATTTTACATAATTGAATGATGTTGCATGCTTAAACATTAGTAAGTGCAATTTTGGAAGTTATTTGAGCTTCATTTATTAAGTGAATGCTTTGTTAAACTTTTAATTTCTATTAATTAGAGAGAGAACTAAGCTAATAAGGCCTTAAGAATTGATGATGAGCGGTTCTAGCATAAGTTAAGTAATTGGCAAAATGGTTAGGATGCATGGATGTGTGCTTGAAGTGTAAGGTTGAATCTCTAGCTAACATTAGGAGATTTTAATTTTTTTTGTTTTCTTCCTTGTAAGTGTCGGCCAAGAATATTCTAGAGTGGATGAGCTTTCATCCATTTTTGGCTTGTTGACCATGTGAAAAAGGAAGTTAAAAACTTAAGGCATGAAATCATAAGTTGGTGATAAGATGAAGGGAACAAAGGCTTGATATTTGGCTATGTTTTGGGGATGTGTCCATGGTCATTTGACCATAAACCTAGACGGCATGGAGGCTAAAGGGAGAGGTTTATTTCTTTGATAGCAAATCAAGAGTGTATAGGGAAGAAACAAGGAGGAAAAAGGGGGATATGTTGGCATTGATGTGGTCGAATTTATGCTTTGCCATTAGGGGGGAAAAGTTAGCCAAAAGTTCTTGTTGTCCATCTTTTCTCATTTTCACCAAAAGCTCTCTCCTAGCCGAAATTGCCATAGAGTTTAGGTAAAAACTCTCTTTTGTTATAGCTTTCATCTTTTTGACCAATTTTCTTCATTTTGGCCGAATGTACCTTAACCATTTTGGTACATTTTCACTTTTGATTTAGCCTCAATTGCTTGAACCAAACACAACCTTCTTTCTCTCATTTAGTTTTCATTTTGAAACCAAAAACCACAAAGATTAAGCACCATTATTCTTCTTCATTTTCTCTCCTCTTGCCGAATGCATCTAAGTTCCATAGTCAATCTCCCTTCTCTTTGATCATATTCTCTTTTCTTTTTCTTTTCATCTTATTTTTCTCTTATTTTTCTCTCATTGCCGAAATCACCATTATCATTTTCTTCTTCTCTTTCTCTTTACTTCCTTCTCTTTTCATTCTCTTACTTCTTTCCCTTCAAAACTGAAACCATCATATTGAAACCACCATTTTATTCTTTTATTTTGTGAAGGCGAATCAACATATTCTTTTCTTCTTTTCAAAGCCGAACCTCCAAGTGATCAAAGTAAGATGCTATCAATTATTTTCATTATTCTTTTTACTTTAGCAAACTTAAAATCATAATCTTTTATTTCTCTCGAGGTCAATCTTTTGAAAAGATTTATCAAAATCCTTGTTGAAGACAACCTTTAAGTGACCATTCAATCATCAAGGTAAGACTACTAATTTAGATTATATCAATTTTTTTAGATGGATCACTAATCTAAGTTATTTTTAGGAGCGATCTAAGATCATCAAGATAGGTAAGAAAAGAGCCGTTCAAGTGTTTGGAAGAGAGGAGGTATTCCTTTACCATCGAACTACAAGCGAAGAGCGATGATCGGGATTAGAGACTTTCCACCGGTTGTGGACCCTCCGCAAACGAGGATCGATTATTCAGTAGTGCGTAACAACGAACCACTTTACGTTGGTGGAATATCGGCGGTTTTGATCCATCTAGTGGAGAAAACCGCAAATAACTGCTATTCGTGAATCAGGGTAAGGATTTAGATCCATCGTTTATAAGTATAGTTTTTGCTAACAATAGTTTATACTAACCGAGTGTGTTAATCATTTAGGTGTGGACGAGCTAGAGAGTATTGTTCTCACTGTTACTAGGTGTGTAACCATACATTAAAATTTCCATAGATTTATATTATTAAAAAGTGATTATATGATAATATGTTTGTTTGCGGATACCAATCATTGGTATACAAAATTCAGGTATGTTACCCAATATTTCGTTTATTTTGATATATGCATCAATATGAAATAAGCATGACTATATTATGATTTGTGGGTACATAGCATGAAAATCTGATTTGATATGTATGTGCATGGGCATATGGGTATGTTTAATAAAGGAGGAAGTATTCTGGTGGTTTTACCACAATTCTGGTGACTTCGGTCACATATGTGAATTTGGTGACTTCGGTCACATATTTGATTCTGGTGGCTTCGGTCACATATTTGACTCCGGTGGCTTCGGTCACATATTTGACTCTGGTGGCTTCGGTCACATATTTGGCTCTGGTGACTTCGGTCACGTATTTGAAATTTGGACTTCGGTCAGGTGACTTCGGTCACATCTGTTTTGGTGGCTTTGCCACAATAAGGGCGATGTGCATGTTGACTGCAGCAACTGCCTTCGATGGTGTGTAGCGGATGGAGGGTCGATTTAGTAATCCCACGGTGTCTTTGGTTGGTGCGGGGTGTGTAGCGGATGGATATTTAGGTTGGTAGCAAGCTTGCATTTCATTTCATATACATATCCATGTAACATTGTATGATTATTATTTGATCTGCTATGAAATGGGCCTTTGGGCTAAATATGAACTAAATTGGGCCTTTGGGCTAAATATGAACTAAATTGGGCCTTTGGGCTAAATATGAACTAAATTGGGCCTTTGGGCTAAATATGAACTAAATTGGGCCTTTGGGCTAAATATGAACTAAATTGGGCCTTCGGGCCAAATATTTGATTAATTGGGCCTATGGTCATATGTGAAATTTTTTTGGGTTTGAAAGCATTTTATAAAATGGGCTTTTTAGTGTATGTGTTATACATTGAGTTTATGACTCACCCATTTTTATGGGATAACTTTTCAGATAACTCGTAGTGCGATGGATTGGGACAGCAAGGATTTCGAGGTGGCCAGTGCTCGTAATAAGTATTGTGGAGATTTTCCAACTTAAACTCTTTAAGTTAAATTTTATTACTTAGACTTTAATTTGGGTTGCCAATATTATGTAATAAGGCCATTATAAACTATCTTTAATTTCGTGTTTGGATTTATTTTATTTTGCTATGAATAAATATCCATTAAATAACTAAATTGGTTTTAATAATTATTTAAAAGGTTTTTGTCTCTAATATGTAAATGTTTTCAAGGAAATTTTCTTAAGTTTGGTTACCTTTTATTTTATATTAAATCCTCCTAAGAATAATGTTTTAAAGGACAAAATTTCTTTACAATGGAATTTCGTTAAAGTTTTACTCGAGGAACATACCAAATCCGGTTAGGCTTTTGGGCGGGTTTGGGGTGTTTCACTTGGTATCGAGCCCGCTTTTAAACTCTCGGCCTTGGGTTTTGAAGCCCTAGCGTTTTCAAAATTTGGCCCAAAAGATTTTTTTGAAAATTTTCTTAAGTTAAATGGTTTTATAAAAGCATGGCACTTTCGAATTCTCGGCCAGATCCATCAGTATGTACTTTCATTTGATAAATGATATGAATGTTTGATAAGACTAAGGAAACTTTAGAGACATGGACCCTATGTGTATGTGTACTACTACGAAAACCATCAAGATCTGTTTATAAGACTTTCTTTTAATAAGAAGTGAAAGGACTCTAATACATAAGACTTTTCGTAAAAAGCAGATAAGATCGTAGTAGACATGAGCTCTAGGGACGAGGTCGTCGTGGACATGGAAGAGGAAGGATGATCTGTTTGAACCGATTCGATCTGGTCAAGGTTCCGAGAATGAAGCTCCACCACCGATTGTTAGCGGACTTCCAAGAACAAAATGAAGGTGGTGACGCAGATCACAAGTCGTCTTTGCGAGTTTTGGAACAGTAGCGAAGCTAGTTCGAAATGGATCTCGAAGTCTGTGGTAGAGACTTAGATCGAATGGAGCTGAGGTTTTCAGAGGAGTATCTGGAGTAGCTCTAACGTAGTTGAATATTGGTTGGAAGCGATCGAGAGAATCATGGACGATATAGATTTGCCGACGAAGAGAAATTGAAAGGAGCTATTTCACTTCTTCGTGATGAAGCCTACCGGTGGTGGCTTACTATCAAGGAAAGTACCCACGTGGATCGTGCGGATTGGGGGTATTTTAAAGTGAAATTTGAGGGAAAATATGTCGGAGCTAGCTACATCGACTCTCAGAGGAAGTCATTTCTGAATTTGGTACAAGGAAACAAGTCGATAGCTGAATATGAAGCAGAATTTTTGCGACTTAGTCGTTATGCCAGAGGGATAGTGGCTACGGAATATGAACGGTGTATCAGATTTGAAGATGGACTTAGAGATGAGCTAAGAGTGATGATTGCCCCACATCGTGAAAGAGATTTTGCAATCTTAGTGGAAAGGGCAAGAATTGCTGAAGAGGCTAAACGGACTGAGAGACAGAACCGGGACAGAGGTCAGAGCAAGAATAAGAGAAGCTTTGGGTCTTGAGTCGTCAGAAAACTTTCAAGAAATCAAGAAATGATGGACCGCGAGGTCAACAGACTACTACGGAGTGCAAAGTCGTACTTGTTCTCGGTGTGGAAAATGCACTCGGAGAATCTTTGAAGAAAACCGACGGATGTTTTAAGTGCGGTTCAAGGATCACATGATCAAAGATTGTCCGATGAACTCGGAGAAGAACCGTCCAGCAAGTCAGGGTGCTAATCAAGCTGTCAGAAGTGGATAGCAACCGATAAGAGGCCGTGGTCCCAATGGAAGGGGCAATGGTTCCGTTAGAGGTCGCGGAACTTCAGGCAGAGGCAGTGGAAACTCTGAGGCGAGACAACCAGGTTTGGTGTATGCTTGTTAAATCGCAGATAAGACGTTGGCCTTTTGATGTTATCACGGATACGTTTTGATTTCTGGGTTGCCCTTTATTGCTTTGATAGATATAGGGTCAACTCATTCCTATATTGCTAGTGAAGTATCTGGGACTTTGCATGTGACTTCTGAAACTGTACCTAGGAAGATGATTGTACTTAGTCCTCTAGGACAGACAGTAGAAATAAACAAACTTTTTAAGGAAGTGCCTCTAGAAGTCCAAGGATACGCTTCAAATGATTTAATGGAGTTGCCATTCGAGAATTCGACCTAATCTTAGGCATGGACTGGCTTGTGAAGTACCGTGCAAATGTGGATTGTGCTGCTAAGAGAATGTCCTTAAGAACTTTTGATGACAAGGAAGTTGTAGTGATGGGCGAGAGACAGAACTACTTATCTAATGTAGTATCCGCTCTTAAGGCGGAAAAGATGGTTAGGAAAGGATGCGAAGCTTTTCTGATGTTGGTGAATGCTTTGGAGGCTAAGGATGCAACTGTTAATGAAGTCAGGACGGTGAATGAATTTGTAGATGTTTTTCCGGAAGAACTTCCAAGTTTGCCTCCGGATCGAGAGATAGAATCGGATAGACTTATTGCACGAACGGCGCCAGCTTTCTATTGCTCCATATAGAATGGCACCAAGGAATTGGTTGAGCTTAAGGCTCAGATTCAGAATTGCTTGAGCATGGATTCATCGACCTAGTGTGTCTCCATGGGGAGCACGGTTCTATTCGTGAAGAAGAAGGACGGATCGATGAGGATGTGTATAGACTACCGACAGTTGAATAAGCTGACTATCAAGAACAAGTATCCTTTACCCAGGATCGACGACTTGTTCGATCAGCTTAAAGGAGCTGCGGTATTCTCTAAAATTGATCTAAGGTCGGGGTATCATCAGCTTAAAGTGAAAGAAGCGAATATCCATAAGACGGCTTTCCGAACCAGATATGGCCACTATGAATTTCTGGTAATGCCATTCGGATTGACGAACGCCCCAGCTGCGTTTATGGATATGATGAACCGGATTTTTCAGCCCTACTTGGATCAGTTCGTCGTGGTATTCATAGACGACATCTTGGTGTATTCTAAGTCCAAGTGGAACATGATGAGCATCTCGGATTGTGTTACGAGTTTTAAGGAGAAGAATCGCACGCCAAATTCGATGAAGTGTGAATTTTGGTGAAAGAGGTTACATTTTAGGACATGTGGTATCTGCGGAAGGATAAGGGTGGATCCTCGGAAGATCGAGGTCAGATAGATTGAAACCACCTAAGTCCGTGGCGAGGTTCGCAGTTTCTTGGGATTAGCCGGATATTATCGAAGATTCGTTGAAGGATTTTCATCGTTAGCCGCACCTTTAATGAAATTGTTAAGAAAGGAAGTACCTTTTGTGCGGGCCGATAAGCGAAGAAGAGAGTTTTGAGAAGCTCAAGAATGTTTTGACGGAAGCTCTGTTTGATTCAGTTGAAGCGGAAAGGATTTTGTTGTGTATTGCGATGCTTCTCACACGGGATTAGGATGTGTTACGATGCAAGGCGGAAAGGTAGTTCGCGTGTCGTCTCGGCGATTGAGACCGCACGGTTAATTACCCAACGCACGACTTGGAGTTGGCAAATGTAGTCTTTGCTCTTAAGGTTTGGAGACATTATTTATACTGGGAAAAGTCAGAATATATACGGACCACAAAAGTCCGAAATATCTGCCGACTCGTAAAGAACTGAATTTGAGGCGAGAGAAGGTGGATAGAGTTGTTTGAAAGACTACGATTGTTCCATCGAGTACCATCCGGCAAAGGCGAATGTGGTGGCGGGCGCTCTAAGTGGAAAAGTGGTGTCGATTTGAGGCGATGTTTGCACATCTTAGTCTCTACGATGATGGAAGCTTGTTGGCGAACTTGAGTTAAGCCGACATGGTTAAGTCAAGTAAAGAGAGCAGTTAATAGATGAAGATCTGAGTAAAAAGTTTGACAAAAGCAGAGTGGGAAATTGGAAGATTTTGATATTAACGGTGGATTTGAGTATTGTGTTTTAAAGGTAAAGTTTGTATGCCGAAGGATCAAGAGTTGAGGCAAAAGATACTTCAGGAATCGCATGGTAGCCCCTATGCTATGCATCCTGGAGGAAGTAAGTTATACCGAGATTTGCGAGATCAATTTTGGTGGCCTGGTCTTAAGCGGGAAGTTACTGAGTTTGTAGGGAAGTGCTTGACGTGTCAGCAAGTTAAGGCTGAACATCAAGTACCTTCTGGATTGCTCTGACCAATAAAGATTCATAATGGAAGTGGGAGAGAATCACCATGGATTTTGTTAGTGGGTTTCCTCTTATGCCTACTAAGAAAGACTCCATTTGGGTGATAGTGGACCGATTGACGAAATCTGCACATTTTATCCCAGTTCGGGTTGATTACTCTTTGCAAAAATTGGCAAAGTTATATGTAGCTAAAATTGTGAGATTGCATGGAGTGCCGTTGTCGATAATTTCAGACAGAGATCCAAGGTTTACGTCGCGATTTTGGAAAGCATTGCATCAGGCTTTGGGCACCAAATTGGACTTCAGTACGGCATTTCATCCTCAGTCGGACGGTCAGTCTGAAAGAGTAATCCAAATCTTAGAAGATATGTTAAGGGGTTGTGTGATAGATTTCAAGGGAAGTTGGGAGGAATTCTTACCATTGGCAGAATTTGCGTACAATAACAGTTTCCAATCCAGTATACGGATGGCACCGTATGAAGCACTATATGGACGGAAGTGTCGCACTCCTACGTGTTGGACAGAATTAGGGGAACGTCAAATTTTGGGTCCAGAGATAGTGTCTGAATCCGAAGAAAAGGTTAAGGTAATCCGGGCTCGATTAAAGGAAGCGTCTGACAGACAAAAATTGTACGCAGATTTAAAGCGGAAAGAAATAGAATATGCAATGGGAGACCAAGTTTTTCTAAAGGTTTAACCATGGAAAAAGGTGATGAGATTTGGTCGCAAAGGGAAACTAAGTCCTAGGTTCATTGGACCTTATCGGATTGTGAAGCGGGTCGGATCTGTGGCATATCAGTTGGATTTGCCTTCGAAATTGAAACAAATGCACGATGTGTTTCATGTTTCAATGTTACGTCGTTATCGGTCGAGATCCATCTCATGTAGTACCATTGAGGAGGTGGAATTAAGATCGATTTATCATATGAGGAGGAGCCAATTCAAATTCGGAGCGAGGCGTAAAGGTTTTACTTGAGAAAATCAGTTCCTCTCGTTAAGGTATTATGGCAAAATCATGGATCGGAAGAAGCTTCGGGGAACGGAGGAAGCGATGCGACAATAATACCCTCACTTATTCGAACGAGGTAATTTCGAGGACGAAATTATTTTAAGGGGGTAGAACTCAGAACATCCTCGATATTTAGGGCTAAGCATTTTACATAATTGAATGATGTTGCATGCTTAAACATTAGTAAGTGCAATTTTGGAAGTTATTTGAGCTTCATTTATTAAGTGAATGCTTTGTTAAACTTTTAATTTCTATTAATTAGAGAGAGAACTAAGCTAATAAGGCCTTAAGAATTGATGATGAGAAGTTCTAGCATAAGTTAAGTAATTGGCAAAATGGTTAGGATGCATGGATGTGTGCTTGAGGTGTAAGGTTCGAATCTCCTAGCTAACATTAGGGAGATTTTTATTTTTTTTGTTTTCTTCCTTGTAAGTGTCGGCCAAGAATATTCTAGAGTGGATGAGCTTTCATCCATTTTTGGCTTGTTGACCATGTGAAAAAGGAAGTTAAAAACTTAAGGCATGAAATCATAAGTTGGTGATAAGATGAAGGGGACAAAGGCTTGATATTTGGCTATGTTTTGGGGATGTGTCCATGGTCATTTGACCATGAACCTAGACGACATGGAGGCTAAAGGAGAGGTTTATTTCTTTGATAGCAAATCAAGAGTGGATAGGGAAGAAACAAGGAGGAAAAGGGGATATGTTGGCATTGATGTGGTAGAATTTATGCTTTGCCATTAGGGGAAAAGTTAGCCAAAAGTTCTTGTTGTCCATCTTTTCTCATTTTCACCAAAAGCTCTCTCCTAGCCGAAATTGCCATAGAGTTTAGGTAAAACTCTCTTTTGTTATAGCTTTCATCTTTTGACCAATTTTCTTCATTTTGGTAGAATGTACCTTAACCATTTTGGTACATTTTCACTTTTGATTTAGCCTCAATTGCTTGAACCAAACACAACCTTCTTTCTCTTATTTAGTTTTCATTTTGAAACCAAAACCACAAAGATTAAGCACCATTATTCTTCTTCATTTTCTCTCCTCTTGCTTAATGCATCTAAGTTCCATAGTCAATCTCCTTCTCTTTGATCATATTCTCTTTTCTTTTCTTTTCATCTTATTTTTCTCTTATTTTTCTCTCATTGCCGAAATCACCATTATCATTTTCTTCTCCTCTTTCTCTTTACTTCCTTCTCTTTTCATTCTCTTACTTCTTTCCCTTCAAAACCGAAACCATCATATTGAAACCACCATTTTTATTCTTTTATTTTGTGAAGGCCGAATCAACATATTCTTTTCTTCTTTTTCAAAGCCGAACCTCCAAGTGATCAAAGTAAGATGCTATCAATTATTTTCATTATTCCTTTTTACTTTAGCAAACTTAAAATCATAATCTTTTATTTCTCTCTTAGGCCGAATCTTTTGAAAAGATTTATCAAAAATCCTTGTTGAAGACAACCTTTAAGTGACCATTCGAATCATCAAGGTAAGACTACTAATTTAGATTATATCAATTTTTTTAGACAGATCACTAATCTAAGTTATTTTTAGGAGCGATCTAAGATCATCAAGATAGGTAAGAAAAGAGCCGTTCGAAGTGTTTGGAAGAGAGGAGGTATTCCTTTACCATCGAACTACAAACGAAGAGCAGTATCGGGGGTTAGAGACTTTCCACCCGGTTGTGGACCCTCTGCAAACGAGGATCGATTATTTGAAGTAGTGCGTACAACCGAACCACTTTACGTTGGTGGAATATCGGCGGTTTTGATCCATCTAGTGGAGAAAACCGCAAATAACTCGCATTCGTGAATCAGAGGTAAGGATTTAGATCCATCGTTTATAAGTATAGTTTTGCTAACAATAGTTTATACTAACCGAGTGTGTTAATCATTTAGGTGTGGACGAGCTAGAGAGTATTGTTCTCACTTGTTACTAGGTGTGTAACCATACATTAAAATTTCCATAGATTTATATTATTAAAAAGTGATTATATGATAATATGTTTGTTTGCGGATACCAATCATTGGTATACAAAATTCGTGTATGTTACCCAATATTCCGCTTATTTTGATATATGCATCAATATGAAATAAGCATGACTATATTATGATTTGTGGGTACATAGCATGAAAATCGATTTGATATGTATGTGCATGGGCATATGGGTATGTTTAATAAAGGAGGAAGTATTCGGTGGTTTTACCACAATTACAGTGACTTGGTCACATATGTGAATTTGGTGACTTGGTCACATATTTGATTCTGGTGGCTTGGTCACATATTTGACTCGGTGGCCGGTCACATATTTGACTCTGGTGGCTTCGGTCACATATTTGGCTATGGTGACTTCGTCACGTATTTGAAATTGGACTTGGTCGGTGACTTGGTCACATCTCTTTTTGGTGGCTTTGCCACAATAAGGCGATGTGCATGTTGATCAACAGAATCCTTCGATGGTGTGTAGCGGATGGAGGGTCGATTTAGTAATCCCACGGTGTCTTTGGTTGGTGCGGGGTGTGTAGCGGATGGATATTTAGGTTGGTAGGGCTTGCATTTCATTTCATATACATATCCATGTAACATTGTATGATTATTATTTGATCTGCTATGAAATGGGCCTTTGGGCTAAATATGAACTAAATTGGGCCTTTGGGCTAAATATGAACTAAATTGGGCCTTTGGGCTAAATATGAACTAAATTGGGCCTTTGGGCTAAATATGAACTAAATTGGGCCTTTGGGCTAAATATGAACTAAATTGGGCCTTGGGCCAAATATTTGATTAATTGGGCCTATGGTCATATGTGAAATTTTTAGGGTTTGAAAGCATTTTATAAAATGGGCTTTTTAGTGTATGTGTTATACATTGAGTTTATGACTCACCCATTTTTATGGGATAACTTTTCGAGATAACTCGTAGTGCGATGGATTGGGACAAGAAGGATTTGAGGTGGCGGTGTTAAATAATAAGTATTGTGGAGATTTTCCAACTTAAACTCTTTAAGTTAAATTTTATTACTTAGACTTTAATTTGGGTTGCCAATATTATGTAATAAGGCCATTATAAACTATCTTTAATTTCGTGTTTGGATTTATTTTTATTTTGCTATGAATAAATATCCATTAAATAACTAAATTGGTTTTAATAATTATTTAAAAGGTTTTTGTCTCTAATATGTAAATGTTTTCAAGGAAATTTTCTTAAGTTTGGTTACCTTTTATTTTATATTAAATCCTCCTAAGAATAATGTTTTAAAGGACAAAATTTCTTTACAATGGAATTAAAGTTTTACTCGAGGAACATACCAAATCCGGTTAGGCTTTTTGGCTGGGTTTGGGGTGTTTGATTTCTGATCATTCGACCTCTACCACGCCACACACGAACCAAGAGTTCATGCTTCAATCGCATTTATCAAAGAATTTTATGAATTAGTTTTTGTTCCAAGATTTATCACGAACACCTTATGTTCAATAGTTCCAAGGAGTAGTTCTTTCGGATACACACACAAAGTCTCAAATTCTTTCAATCAATCATCACATTCATGAACTTGCGTTCATTGCAGAAAAGTGTTGTAGTTATCATTGTTGTTGTTTTCCACTACCTAGGGGTATTTTCGTAATTTTATCCTATAGGGATATTTTGGTAATTTTTCAAATTAGGGTATTTGAAAATTTTGCAAAATAGAGATTTTTGGTCTTTTTGCAAAATAGGAATACTTGGTAGAAAGATTCAAGGGTAATATGGTAATTTTATAAACTGAGGGTATTTTTGTAATTTTTCAAACCAGGGGCATTTCGGTAATTTTTTTCACAAAATATGGTTCCTGGTGACTTTTCAAAATAAGGGTATTTTTAGAATTTTTTTTCTTTTAATTTGAGAGGACTTTAGTAACTTTCCACACTGAGGGTATTTTGGTCATTTGTACAGGTTAGGGGTAATTTGGTCAATTTTGCAAATCAGGGTATTTTGGGTCATTTTTAAATCAAGGGTACTTTGAAATTTTAAAATCACAGTTTGACTTTAGTATTTCACAAAACTAGGTGATGGGTCCCTTTCGGGTTTTAATTATTGAGTTTAGCCTGTGACTGAGTCCTCTTGGTTAGGGTGAACCATCACTGCGCACCAGGTAGGATTCGAGCGGTGAGGAGGTGAGTCACTAAGACTGCTTAAATACCAAGCTCCCCCTGAATCCAATCCTAGGCATGCGTACAATGGTTGCCACACCTTTAACACGGTGACTCAAACACAGGTTTGTTTGGTTAGACTTTAAGTTTTATGTATCTTGGTGTTGAAGTAGGCTAATCCTAGGGTTTAATTCCTAGTCTACTAATCTACGTCCCTATAATTTCCCACATACAAATCAAAAAAGAGTTAGGAGTACTTACCTGGTGGACTTCGGGCCGGAGACTCAGGTGCCATGCCATAAAACCTGCTCATTTCTTAGTAAAATTCAATTTTAAAAGAGAGAAAATGTTTTGGGCCCAAAATGCCCTCAAGGTCGAGTTTTGGATCGAGCTCTGATACCAAACTAAAACACCCCAAGCCCGGCCCACAATCCCTAACCGAATCTGGCATGCTTCTTGAGTAAAACAATTCAAAACTTTACTTGCTACTTTGGAAAAATTTGTGTGTATTTGAAGAACAGTTGATTTGTGTTGGGTTCAAATTAGAAACGGTGTTGTTTGGGTGTCAAAACATTTAGTTGTTTGCCTACATTTCAAATAAAAGTGATTTAGTCTTGATTTAATAATGGTCTTATCATAATAACCCAAATTTAAATGCAAACTTAAAACAGTTAATAAGAATGGCCATATTACATCATAGCAACACCCGAAATAAATCCAAAATACTTAAGCAAAGAAAACAACAAAAATAAAATAACTCCGAGCTAAGAATGGCCACCATTGAGCTCCTGCCGACCCAGTCCATTATTGAGTGTCACCTGAAAAATATCCCTAGCGAAATTCGATTAAACGGACTCGATGTATAACCACCAACACAAAGTCCCAACGATTTGGCATATCACCATACATATATTTATAGCAATTATAGATAATGATGCAATCCACGAACCCAAATCTAGATAACCATCACTACACATCACCGTACCAACCATCACACCGTGGGGACTACTAAGCGACCCTCCATCCGCTACACATCATCGAAGGCGATCACTGCAGATGACTTGCACATCGCCTTATAAATTCGTGGCATAGCCACGGATAATTGTGACAAAGTCATCAGATGATATTATGTGACATAAGTCACCACATTCAGATTATGTGACATGAGTCACCAGATATCGTGGTATAAATCACTAGATCACTTCCCCTTTTCATAATCACCCATATGCCTCATGTCATACAAATCATGCAAGTAACATGTTATATGTCTTATTCCATGTTCATATCAATATTCACATATGTGCCATATTCCAAATGTTCACAACATTTGTTAACATAATGTTAAGGTTACGTACCTGAGTACTCTGTACCGTTATATGGTACCTTTAGCCACTTTTTTCCAGATTCTCATTAACATATACATAATATTAGTACCATAAATCTATTGAGAATTGTGTAGGGCTACACACCTAGTTTACTTAACGAGTTCACTGAGATCCCGAAAATCCCGATCTAATACTCTAGATCCTTAGTTCCTACATTCGGCCAACACTTAACATTTTAGCAAGAAGCCATTCGGCTAAACAATCAAATTCCCGAAGGATTATCACAACCCAAAATCCTTACCTTGCTGCCGATTTGATTACTACTCAAATCTCGAAACTTTGCGATGTTCCCTCTTGAAATCGGCCAGACACTAAATCACTTAACTAGTTAGTTTCGGCTTTTGAACGTATGAGAAACAGATCCGAATCACTAAATATGGCCTTGGCCGAATGTGCATGTTCACTTACCTTGCGAATCTTAAATCTCGAAATTGCTACTTGCTCTTAGTGATGTCGAGATCCCTATAGATATATGTTAGATTCGGTTCTAACTCTTAAACACAATAAAATGGCCTTTGGCCTAAAACCACACTCACTTACCTTAGATCTTGAAATCCCGACGACCTCCTCCCTTGTAGTTGACAATAGCAGAATCCCGAAACCCTCCTTCAGAGTTTCAGCCAAAGTACATTGATAGGATTAGTTCTTAAGTTTCGGCTAAAAAAAAGAGAGGAAACCGAATAGCATTTGATCTTACCCTTACTACAGAAATCGACAACACTCCTGCCTGACACCACTGAGAGATTCGGCTACAGGCTAGATGTTGATCAACAGGTTTCGACTTTTGGGGTCTTAATGGACAATCGGCTAGGGTTATTGGTATATTCAGCTTTGAGTGAATTTGCAAAAGAAGAAGGGAAGGTTGATGATGGAGATTCGGCCTCAACAAGAATGGAAAGAAAGAAAGGAGCTTTTGGCTTTGACAAAATAAAAGAAGAAGAGAAGAGTTGCTTTCAGTTTTTAGTCAACAGAGGAAAAGAGTTTCGGCAGAGGCTCAAATGGAAAGAAAAGAAAACAGATGGCCTCACTCTCCCCTCTTTGGCCGAAAATACCACCAAAAGAGTCCCTTGGCCGGCCAACACACACCCCCTTCTCAAATCCCACTTTTTCCTCCTTATTTTTCTCTTTATCACCCATTCAAAATAATTGAAATAATCCAACACTTATCCTCCCATCTTAGCCGAATTTTAAAAGGAATTAGACCATATCTAAAGCTCATCCAATCAGTCTCCCCATGCCATCCACCACTGCCCATCTTAGCTGCAAAATAAAACTCCTCTTTGCATCCCTTGCTGCTCGAACCAAGGCCCTTTCCCCTTGCTTGTGGTGTCACTTACTAAGGCCCTAAGTGGCGCCTCCTTGCCACTTTGCCAAGCCCAATGTTATGTCCAATTTCCCCTACAACTTCTTTTAAGGCCTATCAGGCTTAGCTCCCCTTTAAAACTTAAAATCAAATATTTTCTAAGGCATTTTCCTTCTCTCTAAGGTTCTCAAAAATTCATATAACACATTCAAACACACTTAGGCATGCTACTTCATATAATTTAGCAATTATGCACAAGCCTTAATTCCCGGATATTATAGTGTCCCTTAAACGAGTCATCAAGACCCTAAGCATGCTTATAAATTGAGTCGAGACTAAACCGAAACACATAAAAAATTTCATGAAAAATTGAAACTTTTCTAGAATACAGGGGAGACATGCCCGTGGGGGTAGGCCGTGCCTCTCCCACGGCTACATGGCACACCCGTGTGACCTCCTCATGGTTACTTACTGCCAAAATCAACACGGCTAACAAGCACACCCGTGTGCTAAGGCCGTGTCTTATAAGGTCATATACTTCCATTTCTCGCACGACCTGTAGGCTTGCCCGTGCCATGGTCGTATGCAGTTTAAACCATATTTTACCAATTTACCCACGGTCCGAGACACGCCCGTGTGCCCCAATCGTGCGACATTATCGGCCATCATTGCAAGGCTAACATGCCACCCACTTAGGGTCAAACCTACAAGCCAATCAACCAAACATCTCATGCACATATTGCCATCTAAAATCATACCAATTTAGCAATTTAAAACATACAATCAATACCAACTCTAATCATATCCAATTCAATACCAATACTTATTCTATCACAAGCATAATTCATTTCCAAATCTCACTACTCCTACTAGCATTTATCAACACAGAGTTACCACTCAATAGCAAATTTATCAATCTACAAATCATGCCAAAAGATGCATCATTTAAACACCACATTCATTCATGCCAAACCTATCACTCATCTAGCTACATCTCATGGCTACTTACAAATCTCAAACTTGATTCAATTTACTAGCCTATACATGCCATATTCTAGCCATATACATCTTTCTAGAAGAACCAAAATAGAATACTGATAGTATGATTTAGAAGCTGACGATCCCATATCCGAGGTAGCTTTACTGACACTGCAAGGCAGAGAAACAAATCACACAGTAAGCTTTCCAAAGCTTAGTAAGTTCGATATACAATACAATTATCATATCAAATTAAATCGATGCAAAAATAAACAATCACTTAGATCTATTATCTCATATTCGTGCCTTCTCATCCATAGCCACAATGCTCATTTCCTCAATCAAAGCTTAATTTTACTCATCAACCACAAAGGTTCAATACGTTCCTTAACCACACAAAGCTATTAAATCTCCAAGCTATTCAATGCTCGATATTATTTGCCAATCATTCTTTAATTTAATCGCACACCCAGTGCCACATACTTATCCGACTCATAACTATTATCACACACTTAGTGCCTATTCTTTTAACTAACTCATCTCGGTATCACACACACAGTGCCACAGCAATAATCCAAAGCTTTCATAACATCGCACACACAGTGCCACAACAATAAACCGAAGCTTTCATCACATCGCACACACAGTGCCATTAATTCCTATCTCAATTTCACTTTCGCACACTTAGCGCCATCAAATTAAAATCATGCACATAGTAACTAACTTTCATATACATGAACATATTCATTTCATATCGATAAAACATATCTCAAATACATGTATTATATCCGAACTTACCTCGAACGTGGAACTATTGATATGGTCGATTAATCGAGCACTTTATCTTTGCCTCGATCTCGATCCGAACCTCTCCTCTCTTGGTCTATTCACATTCATATTCAATCCATTCAATCATCAATTCATTCATTTTAATCCAAACACACATATTGAGGGCATTTTACAAAATAGTCTTCACATTTTCACATTTCGACACTTTAGTCCCTATCTCACAAAATCATCAAATACTCAAAATTTCATTACACTATGCTTAGGCTAAATTCTTCTTATTCTCGTAGGAGTCCACACATTTAATTTATTTCACATTTTAGTCCTCCAATTTCTCATTTTCACAATTTAGCTCAAATTACTCAATTTCACTAAAATTTCAAATACAAACTATGTTAACCCAACATTAAACTTTTATATTCCACTAACTATCATCATAAAGCTCATATATTCAACAATGGCATATCTTAAAATCACCATCATTTTCTAAAATTTAAGCTTGGGTTAGCTAGAGCATAAAACAACAATCACAAAAACGTAGAAATTATAAAAAATCGAGCATAAAGCACTTACTAATTGAAGCTTAAAATGGCCAAATGTTTCAACACCTTAAACCCTTTATTTTCTTTCGTTTGCAAATGGTGGAAGAAGATGAACACACCCACTTATTCATCATCTTTGTTTTATTATAACATATATATTATAATGATGCCATTTACTAATTTAACCCTTAAATAAATAAATAAAACATTTTAACATTAAGGTTATTCTATTCCATTTCCACCCACTATCATGTAATATGGTCTAATTGCGTCATAAGGTCTTCACTTTATAAAGACAATCACACTTAGGTACTTATAAATCAGCACATAGCTTTTACTGTTTATGCAATTAAGTCCTTTCTCTTAATCCGACACTAAAACGATCAAATCATCACACAAAATTTTCACACAGACTATGTCACATATCATTCACACAGAAAATGTCATTATAATATTTTTATGACCTCGAATTTGTGGTCTCGAACCATTGTTTTGACTAGGGTCTAAACTAGGTTGTTACATATGTGCTTGGAAACTTGATTGTTGTTGAGTTCATATATGTTTTGAAGTTGTTATGGAATATATGACTAACAAGGGCAATGAGGATGTGTAGGGCTTGAGGTCAAATTTATTGAATGTGCCTTACATAGTTCCCTCGAAATATAATGAATGGTAAGTTAAGTACCATGTTATACGAACTTACTAAGCATGTAATGCTTACCCCATTTTATTTTCCCTTATTTTAGAGTAATCGAAAACTCATTGGATTGGAAGCTTAGCAGAGATCACTCACACTATCCATCGGCCCATGTCGGTATACTACGGTAATTCAATTGCGGTTGTAATGACATGTATAGGTTTTATTGGCCACATCGACATGTAAATGTAAATGATGCTTGTAATCTAGCCATTTGAATGGCTAGTAATAGTTGTTTGATATACTTGTAATGTCATGATATGGTAGATATATATATATATATATGTTAAGTGGTTGATTAAATCATGTTTGACACATGAATTGAACCAAGGTAAGATAGTAAACATGTATGCATGTAATGATATGCCATGTTGAATGATGAAATTTGCTTATTTCAATGCTTGGAATGGTTCGATTGTACTTGGTATGTTTTTGTACAAAAAAATGATAAATTTTGGTGACAAATGAGGATAGGAAATGGCTTTATTTTGTTTACACGGGCAAACACACAGGCGTCTGACTAGGCTGTCTCTGACACACTGACGGGTATATGGGCGTGTAGTTAGGCCATGTGTCCCCTGCACCTTAAATTTTGAGAAACAAAATGCTCAGAATTGAGCACACGAGCAGAGACACGGGCGTGTGTCTCAGCCTTGTGTGAGACACGGGCATGTGTCTTGGCCATGTGAAACTTGCACCTATTTTGAATTGAACTAATTAACCACACGGCCTAGCACACGGGCGTGTGGCATGGCCTTGTGGTACAAGTCAGAGAGAAACATAAATCGAACACGGCCTGTAACATGGGCATGTCCCAGGGTCACACGGCGTGTCCCTTGGACCACGCAGGCGTGTAAGCTCTGCACCTTGGAAAATTTTTGAAACATCACGAAAAATTCTTAGAGTTTTCGATTAAGTCCTCGACTCGAGTCTAATGCTCGTATTGGGCCTTGAGGGTCCATCTAAGGGACGCTACGCATGATCTCAAAAAATGAATAGTGATTGACATGATTTATCTAAAAATTTCGAAAAGTTTTAGTAATGCTTTATAACCCTGTTTCGATGACGGACACGGGTTAGGGGTGTTACACACATGGCCTTACACTTATTTTCGTATTGGGATTTACCAGTTTGGTTAGCAATATACTAGCACTATAAGAGGAATCACAGTGGATGTTTTACCTAGAATTTACTTACCCATATTTGTTCATGCATAGTTAATCAATTTGTATATTCCTATGTCAGACTTTACCTGCATACTTACCAATCACTTTCTATCAATATAATAGTTCATACATAATATCATCATCACACACACATAATAACTTTTCTATGCTTCACCCACTTAGTTATTATATGAGGTGTTATAATTATATATAAGTCTTTACCTAAATAATTAACATGTAGGAGTCGAATAGAGACTCACCTGGTACCCACTTAGACTATAGCTCAAAATCCAAACTCGAATGTCCCTCTCAATCCAACAAAATAACTTCTTAAAGAACACATATTCTTCAATAAGACTCATTTTCATACAAATTGCTAACATCTAAATCATTGATAACCTCTACGCAAGACATTGTATCCATAACTTACTGTTCCTATAATTCATAACATTTTTATTCCTTCAAAAAATTAACATGCAGAGTTATAGTGCTTATCAAGATATAGAACAACCACTAATTAAATCAATAACATTAGCTTCCAGCTCATTGAGGAAGGGATAAAATCTAGATTTAAAAATAGAAAAAGTAGAGAGTAATATTGAAGGAAGAAGAAATTTCCTCACAAATCCTTATCACCTATGTATATAAAACAAACTTCCCTTATTGGAACAAAAAAAGTGTTGTTCAAATCCAGAATTTATCCTTGTTAATGGCTTACAAGTTCAGAGAGAAAAAAAATGAAAATCTTGTATAATTTATATTTAACCAGTCAATCCAGTTGACCCCTAACAAAATCACATTACAACACCCAACTTACACAGTACTCAGGCAAACTAGGCGTGCTATGCATATGGCAGTAACTACCCGATTTATACCTCTACCTCACTTGATATACCCTTATCTTAGATAACATAATAAGAATAACCTAAAACCATTATTCACCTCTACTGTGGTTACTATGTGTCATATTCTAATTCTCCAGAAGACTATAAAATGGCAGATTACACTACACCAAAAGATAACTTTACAACTCTACACCTTAAACATGGATCTGCTAGACTCGGGGTGTGACAACTCTCTCCCTTGAAATATTTATAAATTAAAAAAATTCAACTATAACAACAATATAACTAACTGTTTGCACTAGGTATATAACATTAATTCGCGAATTCTTCCTTAAACTCATAGTGACTTCTTTTTAGAGACGTATACTTTGGATATGCCCCTGTTGACAAGAATGCCAATAGTTTGATCCAATTGGTGGACTTTGAACTTAATGAATTATCTCGTAATTTCAATCATTACATAATTTACTCTTTGACATATGTCAAATTTATATTAGAGAACCTAAATATTTACCACGAATTAAACTTCTAACACATGTTTGTTCTTTATAAAACAAGTACTCAAATGCCCATTCAAGCATTTTGCTAAACCACCTTAAAACCTGAATTTCTTTTCTACTTAATCTTTTTGCTCCTTTCGTCTTCAGTCTTCATATTTCTCATAGGTAACATTTGTTTTCCTTCTTTTCTCTTTCTCTATTATTATCATTCATATAAAATGGCTAGAACAACTACCATAGAGAGGGGTCGAGGACAAATTAACCAAAATGTTAACCCCATAAATCCAATCCAACCCCAAGTGTAACATCCTAGAATTAAGGGTTTTGCATTTTGTGCTATTTTATGTGTTTGGCTCATTTAGCATGTTATTTTGATGTGTTTTAGGGTCCTGGGGGGCTCGGGTTCGAGCCAAGGCCTTGGTAAAATTTTGTTTTTAGGACACTTTAGGGGGAGAGCTAGGGGAAGCATGCTTTAATGATATTTAGTTGTGTTTAATGTCACAAGTGGAGTGTGTGGCTTAGTGGTTGGCGTCACTTGTAGGAGAAAGATGGGAGGAGTTCGAATCCCATCTGTCGTATTATGAAGCTTTATTTTTGGTGCCAGGATGGAGAGGAGGTGGCATTCGACTGGGACTCTACATGGTGGTTACGGAATGAGTCAACGAATTCAAAATGGATGGAGGAGAGGTGCTTGAGGAGTTTGAATCGATCAACCAATTTGAATTAGCGGATGAAGAGTGAATGGAGGAGGAAATCATGGGATGTGGGGAGAGAGAATGAGTTTGGCCAAACGTGGAAAGGTGTGGGGGAGCATGTTCGGTTTTAGCTAGGATAGGTGAGTGCTGAATTTACCTTTTGCTCTTAAGCATCTTCATTCTAGTTTTTTTGGTTAGTGTATGTAGGGAGAGAGTGTCGAAACTTTCTAGTGAGTGCTTTTAGTGATTCTTTTGCTTTTCTTTCAAATTGATGCACTTTTGTTCTCTTGAGCTTTGCCGAATTTTTAGATTGCTTTCCTCCAATTTTCAATCATTTTCTTCTATTGTCACCTAAGTCCACTTCTACCTTTTCTCCACTCATTTTCTTTCTTTCTCTTGAGACCTCCATAGCCGAATCTTTGTTCTCTTCTATTCATCTCTTTCACCTTTTTCTTCACAAAGTCGAAACCTTCTTCTTCTACTACTTCTTTTTCTTCTTCTTCTCTTCTTCTCTAATTCTTTCTCCTCTAGCTTTTCCTTTCTTCTAGCCTAACCATAAGAAGCATAGTAGTTAGCTTTCTGACTGCCAAGAGTCCCTCTACATTTAGTGGGTACTATTTACAAGGTAAGATTCTTGTTATCTTCCTTTCTATCTTGTTCGTTCTAAAAGTTGAAAGCCTCACTCTTTTCTTCTTCCTAAGGCTGAACCTATTAGAGTGCAAGCACACACCTTTAAGCCTCTTCTTAGTTTCAAAATTGCGCAAGAAATGTGGTAAATTTATGTTGGCCGAATAAGAGGAGGCCTCTTTCATGTTTCATTTAGGCTGAAAGGCTGTTTCTTTCCTATTTTAGAGCACCATTTCTAACTTGTGAGTTATTAGGGATTCATCTGGAATCGCAAGTCGAATCCATTAGGATGATTTCTAAGTAATCAAGGTAAGGAGTTCCTTTTTCATTCTTTATGGCCAGTTTCTATTCGTTATACTCTGCCATAACCAAAACCCCTTTGTTAAACAACCATCATTCTCTTTGAAAGTACTGTACTAATCAAGGTTCTCTTCATGGATGCGAGTGCTAGCCAATCTAAGGTGGGGAGTGGACTCGTAGTCTCTTCTCCTAAGTTCAAATGACGTGCGGTGTCGACAGGTTGAGACTTTCTGTCGGGTTGTGGTAGGGAGTCGACATCTATTTGGGATAGGCAAATCGCTGTTATTCCCGCTAGTGAGAGTGTCGACGATCTAGAGTGTGTAGTTCTTCATGTAATCAGGTGTGTAATGCTCACACCTTCTTTTATTAATTTGCATTACTAACTGTATTGGTTGAAAGCCGAAGCGACTGTATCGACAGTTGAGATACCCTTGTGGGTAAGGTTGGAGACACCAGGTAAGTACCTTTATGATTTTACCTTTCGAATAACATAGCCTAAATCTATGTATGATTTGATTATCTGTTGTGCAATGGAAATATGAATGCATTCATCACAATATGATAATATGTTGCATGGGCTTTGGGATATGATATTGATTGAAAGGGGAAGTGTAATTCAGTGGTCTAGTACCACAGTGGTTTGGTACCACATATATCAATGACTATGTCACATTAATTTAGTGGTTTGGTACCACATATATATATATATATATATATCTCAGTGATTCTGCCATAGTGGTTTGGCACCATAGTGGCATGGTGCCACAGGTGTTTTGGCTGGTTCAAGTGATGTAGAGGATGGAATACTAGGTTAGACTAGGCTACATTGCATTCACTTTTAAATATGCCATGTTGTGAGGGCTAAGGCCCAATGTGCTTCTGTGGGCTTAGGTCCAGATTGCGTTCGTAAGGGGATTTACACATTGAGTCTTGGTGACTCACCCTCTGCTTAATTTTGTAGGTAACCCCTAGTTGAGGATTTTGGAGCCGAGGTGGACACTGAGGTGGCCATGCATTACTTCATTTGTAAATTTTGTTTCTTTAGTTAAACTTACTTTTAATTTGGGAATCTGTTATGTAATAAGGCCTCCGGGATTTTTATAATTTGGTTTTCAACTTATTACGGTAATTTAGATTATATGAAACATTAAATTGGGAGTTTTCTAAACAAAATGAAAAACAAACATTCTTTTAATAATGAAACTCGAAATTTTCCTAAAACTACACAAACTATTTTTTTTAAATGTCACATCTACGAAATCCCCAAATTTCAATTTTTGTTTCACAGAACCCGTATTCGACTATTAGTTCTTTTAAATAAAAGTTTGTAAGGAACCCTTAAATCTGAATTTAATTTTCAAAATGGAAACATAAAACGATAAGTTTTCCAAATTACGATGTTTTCACTAAAATTTCAAAACTATCTTTCTATGTGGCATACTAGATTCGATCGTAACGTTTAGATCGAGTTTTGAGTGTTGCAATTATGGTATCACAGCCAAGTTATAAAACTCAGCTGTGGAATGGGTTTGAAAATGTTTTCCAAAAATATGTTTGAAACATGGTTTAAAATATGTGTTTTCTGGAAGTATGGCATCTGAGTCTTCGGTACCAAATCTGGACGGTAAGTCTTCTGACTATTGGTTGATTTGTATGAAAAGATTATATTGTGTTGTGATTGCTAGTTTTAATAGATTCAATTTTAGAGATTGAGACATTTAGAAATACGTTTTACGAGAAACTACTTTTAATTCTATCTTCATAAGCTATCCGTTAATAAATAGTGAAAGATATACTAATTCATAAAATTTATAATCAGATTAAGTCGATTATGTAATCATAAGCACTTGAGGACAAGGATGTGGTATAGAGGCCGTGGTAGAGGTCGGGATATTGAGGCTGGACCTTCGAAATCAGGATATGGGCCGAAAGGTGAAGTGCCAACATCACCAGTAGTGGAAGTAGGGTCTTAAGACTGAACTGAAGGGGACGATACTTTGTCCCAAGATATGCTGCATGTTCTAGAGCGGTTGCTGGAGCAAGCATAGGATTAGTAGCTCAAAAATCTATTCCTGAGCGACTTCGAGCAAATGGGGCAAAGATATTTAGAGGTATTTCTAGTGTGGCTCCAAACATAGTAGAGTATTGGCTGGAAACGGTCGAGCGGATTATGGATGATTTGGACTGCACGATAGAGGATAAGTTGAAAGGAGTTGTGTCCATCCTTCGAGATGAGGCATACCAGTGGTGGCTCACGGTAAGGGATGGTACACAACGGATTGTATTACCTTGGACTTCTTTAAGACAACATTCTAGTGAAAGTATGTTGGGGCGAGTTATGTCGACGCTTAGAGAAAGGCATTTTTAAACTTGGTCCAGGGAAATAAGTCGATGGCAAAATATGAGGTGGAGTTCCTGCGTTTAATCCGCTATGCTCGGGGTATCGTTGCAATTGATTATGAGCGTTGTGTTCAATTTGAAGATGGTGTGAGGGACGAGCTGCGGGCACTAATATCTCTACAACGAGAAAGAGAGTTTGCAATTCTAGTTGAGAAGGCAAAGATAATTGAAGAAGTGAAGCGGTCTGAGAGGCAGAACCAGGATAAGGATATGTGTAGGAATAAGAGGAATTTTGGGTCTTCAAGATCTATTGGGGATTTCCAAAAGAGGGCTAGGTTTCATGGGCCGAGTCGAGTTGTGATGCCTATTGCTGTTGGTCAGTCTCAACCGTATGTTCGATGTGGGAGTTTTTATTCGGGAGAGTGTTGGGCAAGAAATAGAGGATGCTTCAGGTGTGGATCTGTGGATCATCGGGAAAGGACTCTCCATAGGAGCCAAACAGGGTGCGGCCAGTAGGTCAGGGTTATGCATAGTCCGGAAGAGGTGGGCAGCAGCCACTGAGAGGTCGTAGCCAGTTAGAGGAGGAAATGGATTTGGTCGAGGGTGTGGAGCACCAAGCAGAGGTTCTGGTATTACAGATCGCAGGACAGCCAGGATTGGTTTATGCGGCTAGACGTCATGAGGATGGCAATGTACTGGACGTCATAACCGGCACGTTCCTTATTTTTGGTGTGCCCTTTACAACTTTGGTAGATATTGGGTCTACACATTCTTATATTGCTAGCACTATGTCTGGGACTTTAAGTATAGAATCTGAGATTGCTTTTAGAGATATGATTGTGATTAGCCCTTTTAGGACAATCTGTAGTGGTAAATAAACTATTTAGGAATGTGCCTTTAGAAGTGCAAAGGTTTGTTTTCCGGTGACTTGATGGAATTGCCATTCGGTGAGTTCGACTTGATTTTAGGCATGGAATGGTTAGCTAAGTATCGAGCAAAATTGGATTGTGCTACTAAGCACATGATATTGAAGAGTCTCGAGGATGACGAGGTGCTGGTGATAGGTGAGAGAAGGAATTACCTATCCAATGTGGTGTTTGTATTAAAGGATGAAAGGATGGTGCGAACAGGGTGTGAGGCTTTCTTAGCTTTCATCAGTGCTTTGGAGGCCAAAGAATTATTTGTAAGAGGTGAAAGAGTTCTCAGACGTCTTTCCAGAAAAGCTTTCAGGGTTACCTCGGATCACGAGGTGAAGTTCGGCATTGATCTACTCTCGGGAATAGCTCTGGTGTCCGTTGCCCCATATAGGATGGCGTCGAAGGTGTTGGTAAAACTTAAAACTTAGATTCAAGAATTGTTGGACCGTAGTTTTATCCGACCAAGTGTGTCTCCGTGGGGAGCACCAGTGTTGTTCGTTAAGAAAAAGGATGGGTCGATGCGGATGTGCATTGACTATAGTCAATTGAACAAGTTGACGATTAAGAACAAATACACGTTACTAACGATTGATGACCTATTCGATCAGCTGCGAGGCGCTTCAGTCTTCTTGAAGTTAGACTTGAAGTCAGGGTATTATCAGTTAAAGGTCAAGGAGGCGAATATTCATAAGACTACTTTTCGAACTCGTTATGGTCACTACGAGTTCTTAGTGATGCCATTCGGGTTGACGAATGCACCAGTTGTATTTATGGATATGATGAACTGGGTATTCCAACCCTACCTGGATTGATTTATCGTAGTGTTCATAGACGATATCTTGGTATATTCAAAAACTGAGGAGGAGCATGATTCGCATCTTCGGATAGTTCTGTAGATTTTGAGAGAGAAGCAACTATATGCAAAATTCAGCAAGTGTGAATATTGGTTGAGAGAGAAGCATGATTGAAGCTATTTTTGGATTGGAAATCGCCAATGTTAGTAGCAAAAATTCAAGTTTCCTTGGGTTAGCTGGGTACTACAGAAGGTTCGTTGAGGGATTCTTGTTGATTGCTGAACCATTAACCAAGCTATTACGAAAAGGGATATTGTTCGTATGGACTGATAAACAGTAGGAAAGCTTTGAGAAGTTGAAGGACGATTTTGACGGAGGCACCATTGTTGATTCAGCCTGAAGCTGGAAAGGAGTTTGTCGTCTATTGTGATGCGTCACACACAGGGTTAGGATCTGTGTTGATGCAATAAGGGAAGGTGATAGTGTATACGTCTCAGCAATTAAGACCACATGAAGTGAGTTATCCCACTCACGATTGGGAGTTAGCTACGGTAGTGTTTGCCCTGAAGATTTGGAGACACTACTTGTGTGGAGAAAAGTCAAATATCTACATCGATCATAAGAGTCTAAAATATCTCCTTACATAGAAGGAGTTGAATTTAAGGCAACAGAGGTGGATTGAATTGTTGAAAGACTATGACTGCTCGATTGAGTATCACCTAGGTAAAGCTAATGTAGTGGCGGATGCGTTGAGCCGTAAGGTAATATCGGATTTGAGGGCAATGTTTGTTTATCTTAGTTTGTATGAGAATGGAATCGTTTTAGCCGAACTTCAAGGGAAGCCTTCATGGGTAAGTCAGATTAAAGAGAAATAGTTGTCAGACGAATTGTTAAGTTGTCGACTTCAGCAAGTGGAAGGTGGTGAGACAAAATATTTTTGTTTGTGCAGTGAAGGGGTATTATGCTTTCGTGGAAAGGTTTGTATGCCGAAGGATTCTGAGTTGAGGTAGATGATTTTGCGAGAGGCGCATAGTAGCCAATACACTATGCATCCCGGTGAGAGTAAGATGTATCAAGATTTGCATGAACAATTTTGGTGGCCAGGTCTGAAGCAAGAAGTTACCAAGTTTGTGAGTAAGTGTTTGACGTGTAAACATGTGAAAGCTGAGCATCAGTTGCCTTCGGGGTTTCTACGACCAGTGAAGATTCCACTTTGGAAGTGGGAGAGGATAACGATGGATTTTGTTAGTGGGCTACCTTGTACGCCTACTAGGAAAGAGTCGGTGTGGGTGATTTCCGATCAGTTGACGAAGTCCGCTCACTTCATACTGGTTCGCATCGATTACTCAATACATAAGTTAGCTAAGCTGTATGTAGCAGAGATTGTGAGGTTACATGGGGTACCAGTGTCTATCATATCAGACAGGGACCTTAGGTTTACATCGCGATTCTAGAAGGTGTTACAGAAAGCGTTAGGTACAAGACTGGATTTTGGCACAGCATTTCATCCACAGACTGATGGTCAGTCAGAGAGAGTAATCCAGATTCTGGAAGACATGTTAATAGGCTGTGTTATCGACTTCAGGGGTAGTTGGGAGGAATTTCTATCATTGGCAGAGTTTACGTACATCAATAGCTATCAATCTAGTATTCAGATGGCACCCTACGAAACATTGTATGGTCGTAAGTGTCATACTCCCACCTGCTAGACAGAGTTAGGTGAGCGACAGTTGTTGGGTTCGAAATTGGTTTTAGAGACAGAGAAAAGGTTAAATTGATTCGGGCTCGATTAAAGAAAGCTTCCGACAGGAAGAAATCGTATGCAGATCTGAAGAGTAAAGAAATAGAATTTTCAGTGGGTGATTGGTTTTTTCTAAAAGTTTCACCGTGAAAGAAGGTTCTAAGATTTAGGCGGAAGGGCAAGTTGAGCCTCAGATTCATCGGGCCTTATCGGGTGTTGAAATGTATGGGACCTGTAGCTTATCAGCTTGAGTTACATCCGGAGTTATATCGGATACATGATGTATTCCATGTTTCAATTTTAAGGCGTTATCGTTCGGATCCATCTCACATAGTGTCGGTGGAAGAAATTGAAGTAAGACCTGATCTATCTTTTTGAAGAAGAAGGAGTGCAGATCTTAGATCAAGATATTAAGGTGTTGAGAATGAAGTCGGTTTCGTTGGTTAAAGTTTTATGGCAAAATCACAGTTTAAAAAAAGCCACGTGGGAGCCTGAAGATGTGATGCGACAGTAATACCCTCATCTCTTCTAACCAGGTAAATTTTGAGGCCGAAATCTCTTTAAGGGGGTAGAACTATAACATCCTAGAATTAGGGGTTCTGCATTTTATACTATTCTATGTGTTTGGCTCGTTTAGCATGTTATTTTGATGTGTTTGGAGGTCCTGGGGGGGCTTGGGTTTGAGCTAGGGCCTTGGTAAAATTTTGTTTTTAGGGCACTTTAGGGGGAGAGCTAGGGGAAGCACGCTTTAAGGATATTTAATTGTGTTTGATGTCACAAGTGGAGTGTATGGCTTTGTGGTTGGCAGCACTTGTAGAAGGAAGGTGTGAGGAGGTCGAATCCCATCTGCCGCATTATGGAGCTTTATTTTTGGTGAAAGGATAGAAAAGAGATGGCATTCGCCTGGGACTCTACATGGTGGTTGTGGAATGAGTCCAAAAATTCAAAATGGATGGAGGAGAGGTGCTTGAGGAGTTTGAATCAGTCAACCAATTTGAATTGGTGGATGGAGAGTGGGTAGAGAGGAAATCATGGGATGTGGGGAGAGAGAAGGAGTTTGGCAAAAAGTGGGAAGGTGTGGGGGAGCATGTTCGGTTTTAGTTAGGATAGGTGAGTGCCGAATTTCCCTTTTGTTCTTAGGCATCTTCATTCTAGTATTTTCGGTCAGTGTATGTAGGGAGAGAGTGCCAAAACTTTCAACTGAGTGCTTTTAGTGATTCTTTTGCTTTTTCTTTCAAATTGATGCACTTTTTTTCTCTTGAGCTTTGTCGAATTTTTAAATTGATTTCCTCCCCTTTTCAATCGTTTTTGCTATTGTCACCTAAGTCCACTTCTACCTTTTCTCCTCTCATTTTCTTTCTTTCTCTTGAGACCTCTGTAGTCGAATCTTTGGTCTCTTCTATTCATCTCTTTCACCATTTTCTTCACAAAGTTGAAACCCTCTTCTTCTTCTACTACTTCTTTTTCTTCTTCCTCTCTTCTCCTCTACTTTTTTCCTCTAGTCGAATCCTTTTCTAGCTTTTCCTTTCTTCTAGCCGAACCGTAAGAAGTAGAGTAGTTAGCTTTCTATCTACCGAGAGTCCCTCTACATTCGATGGGTCCTATTTGCAAGGTAATGTTCTTTTTCCTTAAGTTCTTTGCCATCTATTCTTGTTCTCTTCCTTTCTATCTTGTTCATTCTAAAAGCCGAAAGCCTCACTCTTTTCTTCTTCCTAAGGTCGAACCTGTTGGAGTGCAAGCACACCCCTTTACGCCTTTTCTTAGTTTCAAAATCACGTAAGAAGGGTGGTAAGTTTATGTTGGCCGAATAAGGGAGGCCTTCTTCATGTTTCGTTTAGGCCGAAAGGTTGTTTCTTTCCTATTTTGGAGCACCATTTCTAACTTTTGAGTTATTAGGGATTCATCTGGAATCGCAAGCCAAATCCATTGGGATGATTTTTGAGTAATTAAGGTAAGGAGTTCCTCTTTCATTCTTTATGGCCAGTTTCTATTCGTTATACTTTGCCATAACCAAAACCCCTTTTGTTAGACAACCATCATTCTCTTTGAAAGTACTGTACTGATCAAGGTTCTCTTCATGGATGCAAGTGCTAGCCAATCTAAGGAGGGGAGTGGACTCGTAGTCTCTGGTCCTAAGTTCAAGGGACGTGCGGTGTCAGCGATTTGAGACTTTTCATCGGGTTGTGGTAGAGAGCCAACATCTGTTTGGAATAGGCAAATCGCTATTATTCCCGCTAGTGACAGTGTCGACGATCTAGAGTGTTTAGTTCTTTGCGTAATTAAGTGTGTAATGCTTACACATTCTTTTATTAATTTGCATTAATAACTGTATTGGCTGAAAGCCAAAATGACTGTATCGACAGTTGAGATACCCTTGTGGGTAAGGTTGGAGACACTAAGTAAGTACCTTTATGATTTTGCCTTTCCAATAACATAGCCGAAATCTATGTATGATTTGATTATCTGTTGTACAATGGGAATATGAATGCATTCATCACAATATGATAATATGTTGCATGGGCTTTGGGATATGATATTGATTGAAAGGGGAAGTGTAATTCAGTGGTCCGGTACCACAGCCGATTGGTACCACATATAACAGTGACTATGTCACATTAATTCAGTTGTTTGGTACCACATATATATATCGGTGATTATGTCACAGTGGTTTGGTACCATAGGTGTTTTGGCTGGTTCAGGTGATGTAGAGGATGGAATACTAGGTTGGGTTGTGCTGCATTGCATTCACTTTTAAATATGCCATGTTGTGAAGGCTAAGGCCCAATGTGCTTCTGTAGGCTTAGGTCCAGATTGCGTTTGTATGAGGATTTACACACTAAGTCTTGGTGACTCACCCCTCTGCCTAATTTTGCAGGTAACCCCTAGTTGAGGATTAGGAGCCGAGGTGGACTCTGAGGTGGCCATGCATTACTTCGTAAATTTCGTTTCTTTAGTTAAACTTACTTTTAATATGGGGATCTGTTATGCAATATGGCCTCCAAGATTTTTATAATTTGGTTTTCAACTTATTACGGTAATTTATATTATATGAAACGTTAAATAGGGAGTTTTCTAAACAAAATGAAAAACGAACATTCTTTTAATAATGAAACTCGAAATTTTCCTAAAACTACACAAACTATTTTTTAAAATGTCACATTTACGAAATCCCCAAATTTCAAATTTTGTATCACAGAACCCGTATTCGACTATTAGTTCTTTTAAATAAAAGTTGCTAAGAAACCCTTAAAACTGAATTTAATTTTCAAGATGGAAACACAAAATGATAAGTTTTCCAAATTGTGATGTTTTCACTAATATTTCAGAACTATCTTTCCATGTGACATGCCAGATTTGGTCGTAACGTTTAGACCTGGTTTAGGGTGTTACACCAAGGTCCAGATGATACTCCACTGCATGCAGTGGCTCCAATGTACGATTGCAACACTAGCCAAGATGAAATGCAATGATACTTAGAAACCTAGGGTATCCACTACCCAAACTTTTCTTATGACTTTCAGCGACCACGAGGATGTCGTCTAAGTGATAACTCCATAGGTTTTATTCTACCTATACTGCTCCATCCTTTCTTTTGTGTAGTACTTAATGAATATGACATCGTACTAGGGCAATTATCATCCCTATCATGGTGGACAATGGTGGCCTTCTTTATAGATTTTTGCATGCACAATGAGCCACCATTGTTGGGTGTTTTCCAAAAAATTTATCAACTAAATGTAAAAAGGAAAAAAACTCCTACCGGAAGTGCCCACTTTAATGTATGTCTAGGCTGTAAGCCTATAATCCAAAACAACAATTCAAATTACACCAAAGAAAGGACAAATATACTAGAGTAATTTGCAAACTCGAATCTGAATTTGATTTTCCTACTTGTTGGTCTCTTCTTCTAGACAATATTTATGCATAGTGTTAGCCAGTAGACTTACAAGTTGCTTTGAAACAATACAAATGACTAAGATGGGGGCTTGTACTTGAATTGGTGGAAATTGTTTCAATTAGAAATGTATTCCAGTATTGTCTATAGGAGTGAAGTCCAAATGGTCTTCAACCAAATGATTCTATAAACCGGTTGGACGATTTTAACGTGCCTTCTACTTTTGTGGCTTGGCCTTATAACAAAAATGGTGAATTGTCACACATTTTAGTGAGGCTTATAAGAGAACCTCCCTTTTTCTTTTACAACATTTATGGTATTCACCCACACAACTGGAATATTTTAAGAAACCCTAGTACAAATTCAACTTCTTGAAATTAGGCTAACCCTTGTGTTGATGGTACAAGGTCTTCCCTCAAATTCTCAATTTATGCCTGCTACAACTCAAAACATGGGTATTACTGCCATTCTTGGAGAAGCTTAAGCCAAGGGAAGGTTATTATTGTTCTAATAAGAAAAATAGTAACAAAGAAACATAAGAAGAGGCCTAGATTGGAAGAAAGTACTCAAGAAATTGGGAGTAGTGAATGCCCTCCTTTGACATGACGTAGACCCGAAAAAGAGCCTGTTACAACAATTATTCACACTTCTCCAATCCTTGACTTACCTGAGGTTCCATCCCCACAAATGGAGCCCACCTAAGTAGTAGGTTCTCCATTTCATACTATTGGTCCTCCTTAGTTAGAAACTCTAATAATAAGTTAGAATAAGTAGAGGTTCCATCAAGTTCGCAACCTCTCAAGATTTTCCCTAATGAAGCTAAAGATTTCTTCCCTTGGTGTGATTTGTTAAAATTAGGGTTGTCTTCAATTTCTCTAAGCTATATGTTTTAGTATTAACTTGTTTTTGTGCCTTAACATAAAAAGGAGGCTTTATTCTCTTATCCATCATCAAACTCTAAATTAACTCCACTATCACTTTTGGAAAATTCAACACAAGCTTTATCTGTAGAATGTGGACTTTGTAGTTGGGCCCTCAAAGAAGCTAATGATTGATATAATGCTAAAATTATAGATTTAGAGAAGGTTGTGAAAATTTGTGAAAGCTCATAGCTGAATTACGTCGAGATCATCAAGAATCTATTAGCCTTGTAACACCCCAAACCCGGCCCATACAGCATGACCGAATTTAGAATGCTACTAAGGAAAACGTTTGAAAAAGCATTTGACCTAAAGGTAAAAACATAAAAATTCGTTGTCATTTGTAAAACCTTGTGGATTTAAAATGCTAAGTAAAAATTAGATTGTTACAAAAATTTCTGGATATAAAACTTTAATATAAGATTTTAGGATATAAGTTGCTAAAGATAAAAAAAATTTCCAACTAATAATTTAATCGTCCATCCACCTTAAACATGATAAAAGTTCCCAAATACTTTAAGTGGCCTTATTACAATAAATACTTAACCAAAGTACTGAAAATATATAATGCGTAAACCAATTTAAACATCTTCTGCATGGCCACCTCGTATCCACTCCAACCTAGTCCAAGCATCATGTATCACCTGCGATGTTTGAGAAAAATTGGGCGAGTCTAACAGACTCAATGTGTAATTAGTCCACAGCTTCCCACACCCGAGCTTAGCCCACAACCACACCAAACCACATATCAGATAATACTGCAATTAATCCACACGAGTCCACAAATGGGGCTTGGCCCATATTCACACGATACCACATACCACACATGATTATGCAAAGTGCACCCAACCCAACCTAGGGTCCATCCTCTACACACCCCCGTATCCAACCACCACACACCAGGGGATTACTAAATCAACCCTCCAACCTCTACACACCACTTTGGCAATTAATGCCGTCCACGTGAAATAAATCACAATAATCCACAACGCGACCTCAGTCAGCGCCAATCCACGATGTAGCTCGTAGCTAACATCAAACCACGATGAGGCACATAGCCGTCACCAACCACGATATGGCACAAAGCTGATACCAACCACGATGTGGCACAGAGACAATCATCAATCCACGTGAGGCTCGTAGCCATCACCAAACCACGTACATAAAGTACACCATGTCCTTCTTTCATATTCATATCCCACCCCATGCACATGCAACATACGATGGCAACATAATAAAATAAAGCATGAACATGTTATTCTAAGATACCACACATATACACATATTTTCATCGATGTGATCTCGACCTTATTATCGACATACCCCTTTTCAGGGTAACCATCACATTATTGCCACTACACTTATCCACATATACACATAACACATGCAAATATGACATATAACCGGGAAATTTGTGGGTTAATCACACACCTGCTAACCTGAAGCGTTACACTTTCAATATCGATGCTATCGCTAAGCGAAACTACTGCTATCTACCTACAGTCCTACCCTGCTACTGGCCCACACCCCGATGGCCAATCTCGCACTGCAGAGACTGATCTCTTCTTAAACTTAGGAATAGGGACTACCCCTTTTCCTCCTTGACTGGCACTCGCATCCATCGAAGAGTACTCTAATCAAAACTAATTAATACAAGATCTTAAACGAATAGAACTACAACTTGACAACCTTACCAAATGGATCAAAATCCCAAAAGCTTCTGATTACTCCTGTCGATCTCCCCTAAACAATTCTCAGTCAGAAATCGGCTAACATTAATAACCAAAATAGCTTATAGCCAAATATCACAAACCACCTACCTTGCTTATCTAAATCCCAAAACTGTCACTTGCTCCTGAAGTTGTCGAGATCCCTACTTAACCACTGTTAGAATCGACTATAAGCAATAATCCATGAAAATGGCCCTTGGTCGAATACTACATTGGCTTACCTTGATCACTTCAAATCCCGAAAGACCTCCTGTAATGCTCCTTCACGTTGGCTACCTTTAAAAGGAACACATTATTATTATGGCCCTAAACATATTCGGCCATCCCTAAACCAAGGCCTAACCACTTGGTTCGGCACTCCTATGAAAAAGAACCCAAACCGATTGCTAAGGAAGAAATTACTTACCACTATTTAAGCACCCTCAGAGAATCGGCTTCTAAATCCCAAAGAGAAAGGTTTCAGCTAACTGCTTTGGCTTTTAAGACTTGCGACAAAGAAAAGAGAATAAGGCACCTTGAGATTCGGCTATGGCTCTTAATAAAAATGGAAGAATGAGAAAAAATACTCAAAAGTAGAGAGAGCTTTAGAGGATTCGGCAATGATGAACAATAGAGGAGAGGTTTCGGCTTTAAGGATGTGTGAAAAAGAAAAGGAGATAAGGGACTTATAAGGTTCTGCTTTGGGAAAGAAAATGGGAGGAAGAAAAGATGCACAAATTGCACATATGGCTACTTCAATATTCGGTTCTTGCTTCAAAGAAAAGAGAGAAAAAGAGAGGAATTCTCTTAACTAAAAATTTCGACAAGAGAGACTAAGGAAGAAATAAAAAGATGCACACACTCACAAAGGCAATTTCGGCACCAACTCCCCCTTTACATGACTGAATTTGCTACCCAAAAGACTCCCCTATCCGGCCAACTCTTCTTTCCTCTATCGTAACCCACCTTTGCTCCTATTTTCTCTCTTCAACACTCATTCAAAAAGTTTGAATGAGTCCAACCTTCATCCACTTACCTTAGCCAAATTTTAAAAAGAACTGACCAAGTCTTTATCCTCATCTTTTCAAAGTCCCAATGCCGTCCAACTGGTCCTCCTCCGTGATGCAAAAAGGAACCCCATTTGCTTCCCTGGCCACTCGAACCTCCTCCCTCTTGAAGCTCCTCTTGACGTAATTTTCCCTGCACCCTAGGTGGCGTCCCAAGCCACTTTACCACATGGTTCCTTGTGTCCTAAACTCCCTCACAAATTTCCTTAAGGCCTCCTTAGCCTAGCTCCCCCTTGAAACTTAAAATCCAATAATTTCCTATGGCACTCTCTTACATCCTAGGGTTCTCAAAAACCCCTAGAACACATCCAAACACACACTAAGCCCACTATCACTTGAATTATGCATTAAACACATAACCCCTAAATCCTGGATGTTACAATTCTACCTTCCTTAAAAATAATTTCATCCTCGAAATTACTTGGCTAAACTAAACAAAGGTACCATTGTTCCCTGAACCTCTAACGGTACTTGCCTAGGAAATGTGTCTACTACCACTGATCACCCTAGAAGACTAAGTACGGTTATCTTCCTAGATACGATTTCAAAGTTCACAATCATGGTTCCAAACACCTCACTAGCAACACAAGAACGAGCTGACTTTACAACGAACAAGGCAATAAAGGGTATTCCAAAAAAATAAGGAACTTACCTTCTACCACATCTGGCACATCTTTCTCCTCGCGACGCCTGGATGCATAAACCAACCCTGGTTGCCTCGCATCTAAACCTTCAGCACCTTTGCTTGGTGCTCCACGACCTCGGCCGAAACCATTTTCTCCATGGTTTGAACCACGACCCCTCGTCGCCTGCTGACCACCTCTGCCTGGCTGCACATAACCTTGGCCTACTACCCGAGCCCTATCCATCTCCTGAGGATAATTCCTAACTGAATGAGCCTTAGACCCACACCGGAAACATTTCTTACTATTTCCCCAGCACTCTCCTACATGAGCTCTCCCACACTGAGCACATGGACGACTCTGATTCTCAGCAACTGGTACAGGTGCACGCACAGAATTCTCACTCCTTGGTCTTTTCTGAAAATCCCCAAATGATGCTGACGGTCTAAAACTTCTCTTGTTCTCGTTCCTATCCTTATCTCGATTCTGTCTCTTAGTCCTTTTAACTTTTTCAGCGATCTGAGCTTTCTCCACTAGAATAGCGAAGTCTCTTTCTCTCTGCGGAGCAATCAGGACCCGCAGCTCATCCCGCAACCCATCTTCGAATTGAACACACCTTTCACAATTAGTAGCCACGATCCCCTTGGCGTACTAACTTAACCGCATAAATTTCGCTTCATACTCTGCTCGACTTACTTCGTTGCACCAAGTTTAGAAACGCATTTCTCTGCAAGTCTAAGTAACTAGCTCCAACGTACTTCCCTTCAAACTTAACCTTAAAATATCCCTAATCCAATCGATCTGCAGGGGTACCCTCTCTGACAGTGAGCCACCATCGATATGCCTCGTCTCGAAGCAGCGAAACAGCACCTTTCAGCTTTTCCTCAATGGTACAGTCCAAATCATCCATGATTCTTTCGACTGCCTCTAACCAATACTCCACTACATTCAAAGCCACTCCAGACACTCCTCTAAAAACTTTAGCTCCATTTGACCTAAGTCTCTCCGACACTAACTTCCGAGCCTCATTTCCTACACTAGCTCCTGCCACTCGCTCTAGCACTCGCAGCATAGCCTGCAATACTGCGTCATCTCCTCCGTCTGATCTTGGTCCTCCGCGCCCACTGCTGGCGGCGGCACATCATTTTTTGACCCATGCCCAGACCCTACTGGTTTCGATACTGTCATTCTACCCCTACCACGTCCACGACGACCACGTCCCCTAGAACTCATATCTAGCGTCGCGATTTAATCTGATTTAAGAAATTTTATGCATTAGTATTTTGTTCCACAGATTATCCGCGAACAATTTTATGAAAAGAAGTTTTTAGAAGTAGTTCTTTCGATCAATCAAAGTTTTCACCTCAAGTTTACTAGTCTGATTCAGAGAGTCAGATTCATTCATCCACAACATTCAACATACTACTTCAGGCATTTTTGTCCGTTCCCAACCTAGGGGTATTTTCGTCATTTGTCTTATATGGGTATTTTAGTAATAAATCAGGGTCAATTCAAAATCTCAAAAGGCATTCTGAAATTTTCAAAACTCATGGATATTTTTGAAAGAAAAATTTTCCAAGTCAAAGGTATCGAGGACATTTTAGAAATCGAGGTTATTTTGGTAATTTCGTAAATCAGGGGTAATTTAGTAAATTTTCCAAATCAGGGTATCTTGCTATTTCACAAAATATGGATTTTTGGTATTTTGTAAATAAAAAATATCTTTGCAAAAGTCGAGGGTAGTATGGTAATTTTACAAATCAAGGGTATTTTAGTAATTTCATCACTAGGGATATTTGGGGTAATTTTTGTAAATCGGGAGTGATTCGAAAGAAATGTTTTTCAAAATCTTCTTTAGTGGGTACATTTCAAAGGGGTAGTTTGGTGATTTTATAAACTGAGGTCTCTATAAAACAGCAAGGCTAGTCCCTTTCGGGTTTTAATTATTGGGTTTAGCCGGTGACTAAGTCCTCTTGGTTAGGGTGAACGATCACTACACACTAGGTAGGATTCGAGTAAAGAGGAGGTGAGTCACTAGGACTGCTTAAATACCAAGCTCTTATCGAATCCACTCCTAGACATGCGCACAACTGTTGCCACACCCTAACTCGGTGACTTACTCACATGTTTGTTTGATTGCACTTAAGTCTTATGTATCTTGTGTTGGAGTAGACTAGTCCTAGGGTTCAATAGCCCTATTCTGCTAATCTACGATCCCAAAATGCCCATAAAGTTCACATATAGAAATCACTTCAGTAGTTAGGGGTACTTACCTGGTGGACTTCGGGCCGGAGATACCGGTGCCATGCTAGAATAACCTGAAAATGTTTATGAAAGTCCATGTTTTTCAAAAGCCTATCTTTGAAAATGTTTTTGGGCCCAAAACCCTCAAAGCTGAGTTTTGAACCGGGCTCTGATACCAAACTATAACACCCCAAACCCGGCCCATACACCACGGTCGAATTTAGAATGCTACTAAGGAAAACGTTTGAAAAAGCATTTGTCCTAAATGTAAAAACATAAAAATTCGTTGTCATTTGTAAAACCTTGTGGATTTAAAATGCTAAGTAAAAATTAGATTGTTACAAAAATTTTTGGATATAAAACTTTAATATAAGATTTTAGGATATAAGTTGCTAAAGATAAAAAAAAAAAAAAAAAACATTTCCAACTAATAATTTAATCGTCCATCCACCTTAAACATGATAAAAGTTCCCAAATACTTTAAGTGGCCTTATTACAATAAATACTTAACCAAAGTACTGAAAATATACAATGCGTAAAACAAATTAAACATCTTCTGCATGGCCACCTCGTATCCACTCCAACCCAGTCCAATCATCTTGTATCACCTGCGATGTTTGAGAAAAATTGGGTGAGTCTAACAGACTCAGTGTGGAATTAGTCCACAGCTTTCCACACCCGGGCTTAGCCCACAACCACACCAAACCACATATCAAATAATACTGCAATTAGTTCACACGAGTCCACAAATAGGGCCTGGCCCATATTCACACGATACCACATACCACACATGATTATGCAAAGTGCACCCAACCCAGCCTAGGGTCCATCCTCTACACACCCCCGTATCCAGCCACCACACACCAGGGGATTACTAAATCAGCCCTCTAACCTCTACACACCACTTTGGCAATTAATGTCGTCCACGTGAAATAAATCACAATAATCCACAACGCGACCTCAATGAGTGCCAATCCACGATGTAGCTCGTAGCTAACATCAAACCACGATGAGGCACATAGCCGTCACCAACCACGATATGGCACAAAGCCAAACCAACCACGATGTGGCACAGAGCCAATCATCAATCCACGTGAGGCTCGTAGCCATCACCAAACCACGTACATAAAGTACACCCTGTCCTTCTTTCATATTCATATCCCACCTCATGCACATGCAACATACGATGGTGACATAATAAAATAATGCATGAACATGTTATTCGGCATACCACACATATACACATATTTTCATCAGATGTGATACTGACCTTATTATCGACATACCCCTTTTCAGGGTAACCATCACATTATTGCCACTGCACTTATCAATATATACACATAACACATGCAAATATGACATATAACCGGGAAATTTGTGGGTTAATCACACACCTGATAACCTGAAGCGTTACACTTTCAATACCGATGCTATCACTAAGTGAAACTACCGCTATCTGCCTATAGTCCTGCTCTGCTGTTGGCCCACACCCCGATGGACAATCTCGCACCGCAGAGACTGATCTCTTCTTAAACTTAGGAATAGGGACTACCCATTTTCCTCCTTGACTGGCACTCGCATCCATCGAAGAGTACTCTAATCAAAATCGATTAATACAATATCTTAAACGAATAGAACTACAACTTGACAACCTTACCAAATGGATCAAAATCCCAAAAGCTTCTGCTTACTCCTGTCGATCTGCCACTAAACAATTCTCAGTCAAAAATCGGCTAACATTAAGAACCAAAATAGCTTATGGCCAAATATCACAAACCACCTACCTTGCTTATCTAAATCCCAAAATTGTCACTTGCTCTTGAAGTTGTTGAGATCGCTACTTAACCACTGTTAGAATCGGCTATAAGCAATAATCCATGAAAATGGCCCTTGGCTGGATACTACATTGGCTTACCTTGATCACTTCAAATCCCGAAAGACCTCCTTTAATGCTCCTTCACGTTGGCTACCTTCAAAAGGAACACATTATGGCCTTAAACATATTCGGCCGTCCCTAAACCAAGGCCTAACCACTTGGTTCGGCACTCCTATGAAAAAGAACCCAAACCGATTGCTAAGGAAGAAATTACTTTCCACTATTCAAGCACCCTCAGAGAATTGGCTTCTAAATCCCAAAGAGAAAGGTTTCAGCTAACTGCTTTGGCTTTTAAGACTTGCGACAAAGAAAAGAGAATAAGGCACCTTGAGATTCGGCTATGGCTCTTAATAAAAATAGAAGAATGAGAAAAAATACTCAAAAGTAGAGAGAGCTTTAGAGGATTCGGCAATGGTGAACAATGAGGGAGAGGTTTCGGCTTTAAGGATGTGTGAAAAAGAAAAAGAGATAAGGGACTTATAAGGTTCGGCTTTGGGAAAGAAAATGGGAGGAAGAAAAGATGCACAAATTGCACATATGGCAACTTCAATATTCGGTTCTTACTTCAAAGAAAAGAGAGAAAAAGGGAGGAATTCTCTTGACTAAAAATTTCGATAAGAGAGACTAAGGAAGAAATAAAAAGATGCACACACTCACAAAGGCAATTTCGGCACCAACTCCCCCTTTACATGACCGAATTTGCTACCCAAAAGACTCCCCTATCCCGCCAACTTTTCTTTCCTCTATTGTAACCCACCTTTTCTCCTATTTTCTCTCTTCAACACTCATTCAAAAAGTTTGAATGAGTCTAACCTTCATCCATTTACCTTAGCCGAATTTTAAAAAGAATTGACCAAGTCTTTATCCTCATCTTTTCAAAGTCCCAATGCCGTCCAACTGCTCCTCCTCCTTGACGCAAAAAGGAACCCCATTTGCTTCCCTTGCCACTCGAACCTCCTCCCTCCTGAAGCTCCTCTTCACGCAATCATCCTTGCACCCTAGGTGGCGTCCCAAGCCACTTTATCACATGGTTCCTTGTGTCCTAAACTCCCTCACAAATTTCCTTAAGGCCTCTTTAACCTAGCTCCCCCTTGAAACTTAAAATCCAATAATTTCCTAAGGCACTCTCTTACCTCCTAGAGTTCTCAAAAACCCCTAGAACACATCCAAACACACACTAAGCCCACTATCACTTGAATTATGCATTAAACACATAACCCCTAAATCCCGAATGTTACAAGCCTAATTGCAAGACTTGATGCCTGTGTCATACCTTTGAAAGGAAAATATAAGTAGACAAAGGCTTAATGTGAAAAGTTAAAGAAGGAGATCAATCGGCCGAAGGAAAATGAATCCAATTAGGAGGAGAAGTTCAAAGCTCAACATGAATGCCATAAAATAGATTTGGATAGTCTACGCCAATCTAGTGAAGAAGCTTTCATAAGATTCCCAGAGGACACCAAAAAGAACCTTAATGAAGCTCTATTAAAATTAATGTCCAACTTAATTCTACACACCCAAACGGCTGTAGGTCCTCTTGATCTTAGTAGAGTATACTTTAACTACCTTAAGGATATCTCTACTAAGTCACTAAACTTCAATCCCAACCACCTTGAGGGTGATGACTGGAAATCTTTTGAACGAGAATGGAAACAATCAGCTGATATTTTAATTCCCACTATGCCCGAAGCTAAAGACTATGAGGACGACTCAATAGAATATGGAGTAAAACCTTAAAGATCACCCTCAAATAGAAAAGGTTCCTAAGAGCCCTCAAACCAACCCACTGAAGGAGGAAACTAAAATTTTCTATTTGTTCTGTCATGTACTTTTTCTTTGTATTATTCATGTAATAATTTCCCAATATTAGTATTGAAACTATCACTTTTTCCTTCCCTATTTTCTTATCATAATATTATTATAACAAAACATCCTTCACACAAACAAAAGCTTTAACATACTTGAGAGACTAGGCTAAGTTCGACATATTATGCATACGAGGCTATCTCCCACATTGGCTGCCAATGGGCCGGAAAAACTTGGCTCTAATACCAACTTGTAACATCCTACCTGACCCGAGTCATTGTATTTGAATATTGGGTATTACATCACGATACTTAGCAAATTATCAAAATAGATAACTTGTACTCTTGATTCAAAGCATATTCATTATTTATTTTATAAAAGGTCTTATTATTAAAGAAAAGTATTTAAAAATAAAATGATACATAGACTTATCATAGTTAATTACAACACAAAATTTTACCAAAGGCTGACTCTTGAAGGCGTAATCCTAATATACACCACTTTTCAAAACTAACCACTGTATGCATAATAACTCGATTTGCCCCTTCCTCGGTGCATTCTTGACATCATCCTCCCAGCGTAATCATTTTTATGAAAAACCCTAAAACATAAACATAAAATTTGCAAGTTACACTAACTTAGAGAGTTTAAATACAAAATTACTTTAAACCTTTCTTGTTGAACTCTACGTTCTGACTCTTTAGATTACCATTTTTATCTTTGGTTAATAACTTCACATCTTAAGATATATATACTTATACACCATTTACCATGCCTTATAAATATCATCTTTTATTCAACAAATTAGTTGTCTTTAGATCTTATCAGATGGTACCATCTCTTCTATTCTCTTCAAATCACCTTCAACGTTTATTCTATAATAGTTGATTACCGTTACTATTCTTTTGACGGATACTACTTACGAATCTTACATTTTACGGACACCTTTACTAAGTTTGATAATTATCAAACTAATAAGTAGATCATATTATGTCTCAGATCAATGCATATTCATCTCATTGAGAATAATTCTAGATCATTCAAAAGAATTCAAAAAATCTTTATTACAGATCATAAGAAAACCCAGGATGACAAACAAATCAGATTCTATAAGATTCTCAAGAAAACATGGTATGATTCAAATATGTCAGATAATAGTTAACACTGATTTTGTCTCCACCTAGTACAAGTGAAACTTAGATCGTGAGATACTTGTATCTTTCATAAATTTGACTACATCCGTTTTCTAATCTGGCGAATTACTATAGGGAGTACCCTTTTAAGAAATAAAAATACAAACTTTCATTAAGGAACTTCCCTTAAAATTAATTTGATTTCATCATAGAACAAATCATACCAAAAGAACATTAAATGTAACATATCCTTATCATCGAGTTATCCATCAAAGAATTCTTAGAACGTTACTCATAACTTATCACCAAGGTGAACATCCATTTTCTCTCATACATACAATATAAAATAAACTAATGAAATGATAAATAATTTGCCACAAAAGCTTAGAAGATCATACGACACATTAAATTTACAAAATTATGTGTATAATGTCTGGATGGACTTTCACAAAAGGTGTCATGGGTTTCTCCCTTATTGGCTTATATACAACATCATGTCGTGATCTTCTAGTTTGATTACATATTATCGAAGGCATCACTATGAATATTCAAATTGTCATATATTGCCATATGTCTCAGCTACATGGACTTACACATTCTCATCACATGATCTACTAGTCTAGCCTTCATTTTACTAGAGGTTACACTATCAGTGTTTTAATGTCATACATGGCCATGAGTATCAACTACATAGCTGGAACGACGAAAATGTGCAAGTGTACACAATCACAACAAGTAACAAAGTGACAAGTAAATGTCGAGTTATTGTACCCACAAGGACTGTAAAAGGAATATTTATGAAATTGATTTTAAAACACTTTGGTGATGGAAAATAATTTGGTTTAAAGATGATTAAAAACTAATGTATAAAAACTAAGTAAAAAATAAAAATAAAAAGGTTCTAATGTATGATTTCAAATAAGGTTTAATCAAGATGATATAATTGTGTTTGATTAATTAAATTCCTTTAACGTAGTATTATTAAACTTATGTTTATATTGCTACAAACAAATTCACGACAACTCGATAATTTGCTAACTATTGATCATACATACTTAATAAATTAATCAATCTCTTGAACATTTTTCAATGTCAATCCAAACGATTAATCAATCTTCACAAGCATATAAAAGATCAAGTGAGGTAACAGAGTATTTCTACCTTGAAATAGTTTAATCGCAATAGTCTTGCAAGTTATGCAAGGCATATGTATCGCCGAATACAATGCTAATTTAAACTTCATCTACCTTAGAAGAATAAACATGCACTGATTAAGTATTGTGTCAATCAATTACAATTTAAATACTATTTAATAATTAATTCATTAGTTATCTAACAATTAATATTGCAAGAATAACTTAGGCATGCTTTTACTTAATCAAGCATCTTACCGAGGCCTATAACAGCACAAGCACAATTCGATAAATCAAGTAGGCAAAATATAATCAACCTAACATGGATTAAATTCAAGCTAAATTGATTAAAATAATCATTTCAATAGCATAAATATTCATAAACATTATTGTCAAAACAACAACGAAATTTAAAGAGATAGGGAACAAGAAGCAAATCCAGTGTTTCTCCGTGGTTTGACTGATTGCTCCATCATTTGTTCTCTGTTGTCCTCGGCTATCAAGGTGGCTTTTGAACACTTTAATTGCTGCTCAACAATGGCTGATGAGGACCTCTTTCTCAAGAGAGGGAATCGACCCTTGAACAAAAGGGGAAATGGAAAGGAAAAATTGAGAGAAAGTGAGAGAGGAGAAGAGAGAATGAGAGTGTGAGGGATGAGTTGAATGGTCATCAAGGGTGGCTTTTATAGCTGATTGTGGCTGCTAAAAATAGAAATTAAATCAGCCAAAGAGACCCCCCTTGGCCGGCCACACACATGGCAAAGTTGAGAGATTCAACTTTGCTAAAAATAACCTGGGGCAAATCCATAAAGCCACATTTTTTGGAGGGGTTTGGATGCAAGGTTGAAAGTTCTTCAAGGGCTTCTCTGCAATCTTATTTAGTCAGCTGAAATTCTAATTTGGGTCAGCATATGGACAGTTCTGGGCAGCCCAATTGTTGGCTGGTTCGGTTCTAAATTCGATTCAACCTGTGCGGTTCAACTGGACACTTTTTTTCCAAAATTAATTAATAATAATTTATTTAGCCCAAATTAAATTGGGAATAAATTAAAATTAATTATATTATGAAATAACACACATTTTTGGACCATCTTAGGCTGGAAATAAATTTTCCTTGATACTTCAAATTGCTTCTCGGTTTTATTCTTCGAGCAGTGTTTGCCGAGCCAATTTTCTCCATTTGTGCGAATCTGTCAAAAATAGTCAAAATTAATCAAAATTAACTATAAAATTAATTAAAATTCATCATGTTCATATTTTAACACAATTTAATTATTTTATAATATTTAATTATTTTTTTACAAGAATTTAACTGAAATAGCATGATTTTAAGTTAAAAGGGGCATGTAAAAACACATAAATTTTTGTTTTTCCAATAGCCTTCCACTTATTTTGATATTGGGATATGCCAGTCTGGTTAGCAATATACCTGCCCTACAAGAGGCATCACAAGCAACGTTTTACCCAAAATTTACTTACCTAAATTTGTTCACGGATAGTTAATCGATTTGTATATTCCTATAGCAAAATTTACCTGCATACTTACAAATCACTTTCTATTCATACAGTAGTTCATACATAATATCATCACACACACATAGCATCTTTTCTATGCTACACCCACTTACCTATTATCTGAGGTGTTATCATTTTATATAAGTCTTTACCTAAACAATTAGCATGTAGGAGTCAGAATAGAGACTCACCTTGTACTCACTTAGACTGTAGCTTGAACTCCAAACTCGGACGTCCCTCTCAACCCAACAGTAACAACTTCTTAAAGAGCACAGATTCTTCATTGAAACTCATTTCATACAAATTGCTAACATTTCAATCATAGATAACCTCTATGCAAGACCTTATTTTCAAAACCTAATGTTCCTACAATTCATAACATTTTTAATCATTGAAAAATTTAACATGTAGAGCTATAATACTTACCAGGAGGTCGAACAACCATTGATTAAATCAGTAACCTTAGGTTCCAACTTAATGAGGAAGAGATAACATTTATATTTAAAAAAAAAAACAGAGAGTAATATTGAAGTAACAAGAAACTTCCTCACAAACCCTTCTCAGCCATATATATAACCAACTTCCCTTATTGGAACATAACTAGTATCGCTCAAATCTAGAATTTCTCTTTGTTAATGGTCTATAAGTTTCAATAGAAACATAAATGAAAATCTTGTATAATTGATTTTTGACCAGTTAATCTAGTTGACCCCTAACCAGATCATATTACAACACCCAACTAACTTAGTACTTAGGCAAACTGGGCGTGCTATGCATATGGCGGTAACTCCTCCAATTTATACCTCAATTGATATACCCTTACCATAGATAATAGAATGAGAATAACCTAGAACGTGTATTCACCTTTACGATGGTTACTATGCATCATATTCCAATTCTCCAAAAGACTATAAAGTGGCAGATTATAATATGCCAAAGAGATAACTTTACAACTCTATGCCTTAAACTCAAATCTGCAAGACTCGGGGTGTGACAGTCGATGTCCTTTGATCATCCATTTTTGTCCCGTTTAGCTTTTCATTATCCTATTGTGTTTGTAAATCTGAATTTTTTTTATTTATAACATGTAATTACATCCTAATTATCTTAAAATCTAAATAACACTAGAAATTGAAAGTAATGAACAAAATTTTACAAATTTATTAAAGTTCAACTGTTAATGTTATGTCTTGCTACTAGACATGTCCAACAATTCATTAAACTTTGCCATCGACTTCAATCGTCGTTTACAACTATCTTGGCTCTTCCAAATACTTTCGTTCTCTTCTGGATCTCGGCATTTGGCTTATTCTCTTACCTTATGAGGACCTCCGCCTACACCCGGTTTAGGCACAGATTTGGCTACCTTATTGATTGGCTTGTGATGCTTGTATTTCTCTTTCTTTTCAGTGAGTTCGTCAACATCTTCCAAAATTTTCTCCTCTTTATGGATAAGATTGCTTAGTGATTTCAATTTCATGGTCGATCGTAAAGTGATCACCTTTACGCATTTCCCATATGTCCATGGGTTATTTTTCGTGTTACTAGGGAGACTCCATCGCACCTCAAGTCTGGTAGATCTGAGTTTAAGGCGTAGAATTGTAAAGTTATCTATTTGGCGTAGTGTAATTTGCCACTTTATAGTCTTCTAGAGAATTGTAATGTGGCGTATAATACTTTTGAAGAGGGAAATAAAGGTTAGGTAATTCTTATTATATTATCTAAAAGAAGGGTATATCAAGTGAAGTATAAGTCGAGTGAGTTGCCACCATAATCATAGCAATCCCAGTTTGCCTTAGTACTATGTTAGTTGGGTGTTGTAATGTAATCCAGTTAGGGGTCAACTAGATTGACTGGTCAAATATAAATTATACATGATTTTCATTTATGTTTCTTTTAGAACTTGTAGGTTATTAACAAGGAGAAATTATGTATTCAAGCAACACTAGTTATGTTCCAATAAGGTAAGTTGATTATATATATATGGGTGAGAAGGATTTGTGAGGAAGTTTCTTCTTCCTTCAATATTACTCTCTAGTTCTTTTTTAAAATCTAATTATTATCTATTCCTCATTAAGCTGAAAGCTAAGGTTATTGATTTAATCAATGATTGTTCTACCTCCTGGTAAGTATTATAGCTCTGCATGTTAAGCTTTTGAAGGAGTAAAAATGTTATGTATTGTAGGTGCAGTAAGTTATGAATACAAGGTCTTGCATAGAGGTTATCTATAATTCAGATGTTAGATATTTGTATGAAAATGAATTTTAAAGGTGAATCTGTGTTATTTAAGCAGTTGTTGCTACTGGGTCGAGAGGGATGTCCAATTTTGGAGTTTGATCTACAATCTAGGTGAGTATCAGGTGAGTCTCTATTTTGACTTCCACATGTTAATTGTTCATGTAAAGACATATATAATGATAAAACCTAAGATAAAGGGTTAGTGGGTGAAGCATAGAAAAGATGCTATGTACGTGTGATGATATTACGTATGAATTAATGTATGAATAGGAAGTGATTGGTAAGTATACAGGTAATGTATTATATAGGAATATACGAAACGATTAACTATGCATGAAAAATTATTGGTAAGTAAATTTTGGGTAAAAAGTCCCTTGTGATGCCTCTAGTAGAGCAAGTATATTGCCAACCAAACTGGAAGATCACAATACGAAAATAAGTTTAAGACCACATGGTTGAGAACCATGGCAATGTATGATATGAAAACACTCGTGGTGTAACCTCCAATAAGATGAATGCTAGACTAGTAGATCATGACATAAGGATATGTAAGTCCATATGGCTGAGACCCATGACAATATATGATTGTATTAATATTCATGGTGATGCCTTCAGAAATATGTAAACCAGACTGGCATATCATGACATGAAACTATGTATAAGTCCATAGAGGAGAAACCCATGGCGTTTTCGTGAAAGTCCGTCGGGATAGTAAACATATAATTCTGTGTGATTACCTGTGGTGTGATCTGCTAAGACTCTATGGTGTATTTTGTATGGCTTTTGTGGCAAGTTTTCTATCATCCTATAGGCGTATTCAGTGATATGTATATGTATGGAGAGTTAAGTTATTCACCCTTCTATTAATATTTGGGTAACTTCTTATATCTCTTTGATAGTTATATGATGAGTATCTGATGAGTTTGAAAATAGAGTGGTTTATTAGATTTGGTAATAAAGTTTAATAAGTCATACGAGATATATTCTAAATGAAAAATCATGTTTGTACTTCTAAAGAGATTTCACCATAATAGTCTATCAGATTAGAATATGGGTGTATTCAAATTACGAAAGGTATTAATGTCTATTAGTACAAATTTTGACTATACTATGAAAGATTGAAATACAAATTATTCGATATCTGCCACATTTGAGTAGTATCATGTCTTATTTGGGGATAGTTGGAATCTAAGTTTTTCAGATGCTATGAAATATAGATGTTTGGATTTCTTCCGGATGACCTGGAGTGTTCTTTATCAGTGAGTAGGGTATGATCTGGTTGATGATCTGATTTAGCAAACTCAATTCGGGAATTTGCCAAAGGTAAGGCCATTAAGTAGTATCCATCAAGAGAATGGTACATGTGGTTAACTATCCTAGGACAACCAAAGGTAGTTGTCTTTAGAAAAGAGAAAATGTAGTATTTTCAGGTAAGATTTGGAGTCAAATATTTAGTTAGATGAAAATGACCCATTAAGAAAGTATGTGGTGTATAAGCATGTGGATATCCAATGATGTGAAGGTCTCCACTAAAGACAGAAGTGGGTAACCTAAATAATCAGAATGAATATTTCATCATGAAAGTTTTAAAAGGTAATTTGTATTTCAAACTCACTAAGTTCATGTAACTTATAAGTGTTATGCTTATGTTTCAAGTATTATTTGAAGAATGAGTACACCAAGAGGAATTACGCCAAGAATGAGCCATGGAAGTTGCAATTTATGTTATTATACATACAGTAGACATCTTTGGATAGTGGTGTATTGCAGGATTACACCTTGAGAGTCTATCTTTAGAAAACTTTTAGTGTTGTAATAACTTGTAACAAATTAATGCATCACTTTATTTTATTTTTAAATACCTTTCTTTCTTTATTTCTTTGATATTGAACCTTTAAATAATTTGATAAGAAAAATGTTTTAAATAAGAAGTAACCATCAATTATTTTGAACTTTTTCTAAGTTATGTGTAGTAACACCCAAGATCCGGATCTAATGATAGACTCTCAAGGTGTAATCCTGCAATACACCACTATTAATTGGCTCATTTGGTCGTAAAGGTTGTCCTCTGAGACTCGAGTTTTCCACACATAGCTTGGACTTGTTGAATATCTTTCTTCATAGTTTGCATCTCTTCCTCTAATCGGTCGAATCGTTGACCACATGCAACATGGTTGTTCCCCACGACTCTTTGTTGCAAGGGCAAAGGTTGGTAAAGAGGGTTCGATCGGGTTTGTGCTTAATTTACACCTCCTTGGTTGTCTCTCCATTTAAAGTTCCGATGATCCCTCCAACCAGGATTATAAGTATTCGAATAGGGATCTCAACCCCAATTATTTATGGAGCTTCCCTCGTCAAGTTGGTTGTTAGAATAATGCTCCTCTTTTTCCAGCTTCACATGTGTCTCCAAATAGTTGGTTGTTAGAATAATGCTCCTCTTTTTCCAGCTTCACATGTGTCTCCAAATAGTTGAGCTTTTCTAAGATTTGTTCGAATCTCTCTTCATTTTATTCATTTATCACTTTCACCATCGGAGCTTTAAATTCGTACATGAACCTTTATTTCTTTAAAATTTGCAGTTTCTCGCCTCAACTGAATGCTTTGACTAATCAAGAAAATTTTGCAGACAAATTTTTCTGCTAAATCATTCAATGTGGTAATGGAACCCAGTTCTAGTGAATCTAAGCAATCAGTTGCATTGTCACCCAAAGAAATCGTGAATAACCGAAGGCATACGACATCATTGAATACCCCATTATACTTGAAGCTGTCACATAATTGCAGGAACAACTTCAAGTGCTGATTAGGATCTTCTACCAAATTTCCTTTGAATTGCAATGTATTTTTGATAATTTGTATGGTGGTCGTCTTTATTTAAAATTTATATGCATTAATTGTCGGCCGCTTAACGCTTCCTCGCACCACGTCTAATTTTGGTAGGGCGCACTCATGTAATGTTTGTTGAGCCATTCAAACTTCTTGAATATTATTTCTTGGTTCCTCTCGTGGCTCTTCAAATAATGGGTTTGATCGAGGTAAATTAATTATTGCGAGTGGTTTAGTATTCATTATGGGACTGTTGCATCTAAGTATTTGCTCTAGATCTGGGTAAGCTTCAATTGGAGCACTGAAGCTTTAGGTTATAACTGACCTAATAAGAAAATAAAAATAAAAGTGAACAAACAAAAATTTAAAATCTTATTTATAGGTCATAACGTTCCTATTTATCTTATTAATTTTAAAATTTTCATTTTCAAAATTTATTGCCGAAACCTCCCCGGTAACGACGCCGACAACTTGATCACCTATAAATGTGTTATCATTAATAATGAAATATAATGCAAAAAATATAAGAGTTAAGAACAGCGGTGTCCGCAAGTGCATGGTCAAATTGCAATATAGTTGGTACAACGAAATACTTGGACGTATTCTGAGGATCGTACCCAAGGAAGGATGGAATAAATAACGAAAATGTTTTTACAATAACAAGGCTCAATAGTAGTAATTAGTTCCTATATTACAATAAACCATAAAATAAGTTGAAGGGATAAAATTTAATAATTAACAAAATGAAATAAATAAGGAAATATAAACAAATAAAATAATTAATAAACTAATCAGGAAGATTAACTCATTTCAAGGTTTGTAACTAATTTTGGTTAGGGTTTTAGGGTGGACTAGTTATCAATTAACCAATTATTACCTCCCGACCACAATTTCTCAAACAGAATAAATTACGATTTACTCAGTTCGACTTATCTCTTGACCTCGTCTAGTCTATGATATGTTATTAGGGTTGTCAATCCTAACAGTTTATGAACACATAATTTATACCAACTAATCACTCTCGGGAAAACCTAAATCTTCTTTAATCACATCCCCATCCATTCATTAATCTACCTTAAGTGATCTAGCCACTCATGTTATTCATAATCTCAACTTCAACTGAATAAATCATGTAAAGAACACAATCGATTCAGAGAGGAAAAGATATTTGAATAATCGTGGAGAGATTATTGAATGGGGAACGGAGTAGTAAATGTCTTGATTGGAATAAAAAATAAAACAAATGCAAATGAACAAAAACTAAAATAATTGAATAATATAAATAAGCCCTTGAATCAAAACTAATTTCAAGAGGAAAACAAGAAAGTATTAAAAATCCCAAAAGAAAATAAACTAAATCTACTTCTAAACTACTAGGGTTTTTAAAGGTGTCTATGACGACTTACTTACATCAATCCCACAATGTCTTATTTATGGAGGTGTTGGCAACCTAAATTAGGTCTTTGATACGTCCTAGGTCTTTGTATAAGTTTGATTGTGCGGACAAAAATAACCAGATAAACTTGGGCAGTACGTCGACTTGTGTCATGCCACACCATTTGTGTGGCTCGAAATGACACCCAAATACAACCTTGTGCCATTCATTTGATGCTTTGATGTCTCGAGAAACATATTCGTCACACGACTCTTGCTTTTATGTCAATTGGGCCTTTATATCTCCATCGTACACATTCAATTGAACCAATTAGCACAACTTAAGGCTCATGTTGGCAAATTAGGTCACAACACATACAAAATGTGTTAAAAAAACTTTTTTATTAAATTTTAATCCTAAGGCCTAAATAATAAAAACAAAAATTAAGATATTAAATTGCTTAGAAAAACTCATTAATTGCAAAATTGACTCGAATTAACCACTACATTTGACAGTAGGTTAATAAACAATGCATGTTATTTTGTTTGTTCATCGAAATGTGAATGTATACCAAAATCTTAAGATTATGAAGAAGTCAATAATGAAGGGATGGAGATTAAATTCTATATATGTTATTTCTATTGAAATCTTATATGTTGACAAGAAAATAAGGAATAAGGTAATGAGCTTGGGGTACATGCAGCCAAGTCATGTTAGTTATTCCACGTTAAATGCAATGATGAAGAAGATAATACTGAAAGGACTTCTAAACCTTGAACTGAGGAAAAAAATAGTACGTGTAGGTTGCCAGTATGGAAAAGTACATCAATTGTTGTATGAATAGTCCAAATTTAAGGCAAAGGAACCATTAGAGTAAATTCACTCTGATGTGTTTGGACCTGTTGAAGAAGCCTCACTTGGTGGGGTGAAGTACATGGTGAGTCTAGGAGAAATTGAAATTATAAATAATAGTGGATATATCAAATAAAACGTAACTGAAAATCCATGGAAAATTGGTATTCACCAACAATCAAGTGAATACGGTGAACCTAGTGAAGTAGAAGCATCGAATCCACATAGAATATCAGTAAGAGTTAGGAAGTCAAATCCTAAATATGATAGCGTTGCCATTGTAGAATAGGGAGACATAAAAGAAGTAAAGAAATTTGAGGAAGAATTTTAGAAGGCAGATTGGGCTGAAGCAATGGGGAAAAAGGTTACTACATTTCAACAAAATTAGACTTGGTATCTCGTACCAAAGCCAAGAGATGAGAAACATATCTCTTACAACTGGGTTTACAAGATAAAACGTCCATCAATCAATTAAAATGTACAAGGATAGATTAGTAGCTTGAAGATTCTCTCAACAATATAGATTAGACTATGATGAAACATTTATTCTAGTGGTGAAGCTCAATTATGTGCGTCTTACTAGCACTAACAACTAGAAAATGATTGGAACCTAAAACAATTTGATGTTAAAAAAAGCATGGGGAGCTAGATTAGGAGATCTACATGGACTAACAGATGGCTTCTTGAAGTTGGGATCATCCTAAGTATGTGTGTAAGCTTCGAAATGCACTTTATGGATTATAGCAAGCACCAACAACTTGGTATGATAAGATTGTTGAAATTTGTTAATAATAATGGTTATTCAATAGCGCTAAGAAATTTTATTTTGTTTGTAAAAACAAGGGAGGAGAACTTGCTATTGTGCTAGTATATGTGATGATTTAATTAATCTTCGAATATTGTGAGGAAGAAATTATTTGAACTAGCTTCCATATGAAAGAAATTGGACAATTCAAGAATTTTTATAGTCTTGAGTTTTATCACACTGAAGAAGGATTTTGTTCTCTGACAACAAAAGCATTCTAAGATGTATGCTAATGAAGGGAAAGATTTAGAAGATACTACGATGTATTGGCATTTGAAAATGTAAAAACCTTGGTTTTCTTCTGTATTCAACTTAATGTTCAAATAATATGTTAAGATAGATGTTTGAAAATGAGTTTGAATGAAACACATGCAGTAAGAAAATAAAAGAATGAGAAATAAACATGGGATTTGTTAATGTAGTTTGGATTCACCAATCCTACCCTTTATAGCCTTGCTTAGTGAAATATTTCATTCAAAAAACAATGCAGTAACCCATTGGCTTAAACCTAAGCTACCCTTACACAAGAACTAATTCCAGCCCCATAAATAACCCCAATTTGTTACAAATCATTCGACCCAAAAACCTCACAATATGACCAGTTGTAATGCCCTCAACCCGAACCGATTTATCGAGTCAGGATCTTGGGTGCTACTAGGCGGTGCAAAACATTTAGTAAAACAATTTATTATTTCTTCTTTAAGTCTATTTTTTGATGTAGAACAGAAAATCTCAATATCTTAAAAGTTTTTAAATGGAGTACATGTTGAACATCTTATTACTACTCATATGATTCAGTTATCTACAAATTAGAAAATTATTTAATATAAAATTAATAGACAACTTTCAAAGTTGTGCCACTTGTCCTCTTGTATGCATAATAGCCCAATATGCCACCGGTTTGACGTACTCTTGGCATTGTCCCTTGATCGTGTGTCAGAGTCTTAAAAATTTATAAAAAGAATGATTGAACCTGGAAACTAACTAAGACAACGATGGAGGCAAGCGCACCTATCGAACAGTAGTATAGTTTAGTGGCAAGACCGAATTGTCGAACCCAAAGGAACCAAAAGTACTAATACTAACTTTCTTTTTATTATTTAACCTAAGAATTAAAGGGATTATTGTTTAACCTAAAATTAACTAACTACTAAGCTAAAGATGCTAAGACAAAGAGAATGAATTGGAGAAATACTTGAGGGAAAAGCCAATCGATTAAGACAATACCCGAGGAAGAACCCTTCTAGACTTCACTTGTTACTTATCTTTGAACCAGATGATTTATTCACTTGACTTGATCCGTGGGATTCTCTAATTTATATTAATACCTCTTTTGAGGCTACTAACATCTAACCCTAGGTTTATAATTGAAATCTCTTTCTAATTAAAACCCCTAGAATTGCATTAACTCGATCTATGGACTCCCATATTAGGTTTGACCCTAATCAGATAGATTTTCGTCATCCTATTTCTAAGGTTGCGATCAACTCCGCTTAACTATGCTAGATCTACTCTTAAATAGGGACTTTTGCTCCACTACCTAAGCACATCAATACTTGGATCAATATCCTCAAATATCAAAGCAAGAATTAAGAACACATAGTTAAGAACATATCAAGTATTTATCATACAACTCAGAAAACAATAACAAGATTCGTCTTAGGTTTCATCCCCTTCATGTATCTAAGGGTTTAGTTAATAATCCTAAAAGAAAACATCTCAGAAGAAAATATAAAACAAAACATAAAAAAAAATCCTAAAACCCCCTGAAGGAATTGAAGGAAAGATCCTCAGTCTTGAGTATGATTCCGGCTTATTGAGATGAAGTAACTGGTTTTCGTCAAGTGAATCCCACAATTCTTGCCCTTTAGCTTGGCTCCTTGGCCTAGCTGAACGCCTCCTTGAAGGTTGGCCTCTAGGGTGTTTATATAGGCTTTTGGATTGGCTTTCTTTGCCTCTAAATATCCTATTCAAATGAAATTCTTCTTTGCTGTGTCAGGGACACGCCCATGGCACACGCCCGTGTAAGTCAAGGCCAGGCCGTGTTCGAGTTTGTGAAAACAAAGGATTAGGAGCACCTATTTCTATAATTAATGGGATAAATCATCCAAAAGTACGCTAAATGTGGGACTAAAATATGTTCATATTATGGTTTATCAAATACCCCACACTTAAGCTTTTGCTTGTCCTCAAGCAAAATTCTCAACTCATAATTAAAACGAACTTCTCAATTCATAATATTCATCGATAATGTTTCATCATAATTCATAGATAATTTATACATGGATAATTCAACTAAAAGAGTCCTAAAGATTCAAACAATCAAAGTCAGAGTTTTTAGCATGAAAACATAGGTGCTTCCCTTTATCCAAAAAATTACCTTTGATTCAAAACTGACAAGGATTGACATCCTCACTAAAGATTAACTCAAATCACTCAAGGTGTTTAAGGTTCAAAATAAAGCATTCAACAATCGAACATGAAAAGTTAATCCCATAGGCTTGCCTAAAATTCAAATCTCCACCACTATAAAATGAGATGATACATAAATCGCAAGGTCTTTAAAGGGTTGTACCAGGATTTAGGTTAAAGATGTGGATAAAGGGTGAATTAGAGGATTAGAGTCGAGATTGAATTGACAATTTACCCAACTAGAAAAAAACTAATCCTAAATAATTACATAAATTGAAAACTAATAATATGAGCTTCTTATTCAAGATATGAAATTTAAATGTATAAGCTCACTTAATCACGAAACTAATAATGAATATACTTTTTTTAAGAACAAATCAAGTAATACATAATATAAGAAAAATTCAACTATTGTAATAAAAGAATAATTAGGCAACTGATCAAATCAAGTCTCGATAGAAGAGTAGTCAAAAGGAATGGTAATAACAAATACAAGATGGCTTTTGGGTTAATATTAGTGGGTGAGTCAATAAAAAGGGTTGTTAGGATCAACGGGTTCACTAGGGGTTAATTGTTAAGGTGGGCTTTTAGTGGAGTAAGTGGGTTAAATCCTAAGTGCCTTTATCATCTCTGTATATCAAATCAAAGGTGTGGTCTCGACATGTATAATCGAAGCAAGTTCTAGAATAACAAATCAATTTTGACACACTCATAAATAATAAAGTGAGCACGAAAAGAATGTATGCTCTAAAAGATTCAAAATCTCACAAAAATTATGGGTTTTTGATGACAACCTTATAAATTTTAAATTTTAGTGTAATAATTAGATTCAGGTAGACAACCTAACAAAATTTTAATTTTTGAAAATAGACTCATCATGCTTGATTCTCTACTATCTCAAAGTTTAAATTATCAATGCACAATTAACTATGACTTAATCTAAAACATATCAATAAAAATCATGAATCAACAGGAATTTCATTCTAATTAGTGATATGAGAAAATTACTTAAGATAAGATATCATTTAGGGATTTAAGAATAATGCAAAAAGTTAGGTACTTTTTCTAAATAATTTTCACCCCCACACTTAAGATGTACATTGCCATCAATGTACAAAGATAAATATTCACAATATAGTAAGAAAATCAAAAGAGAGGGAGAGAAGTGAAACTTCCTGAATTTTTGGATGGATTCCTTGAGATGGAAGTGTGGAAACTTGATTCGGAGGTGAAAGATAAGTTGGAGGGGGTGCCTCTAATTCCTAAGCTAGATGAAGAAATTGGGAACCTCATAAAGAGTTAGCCAAGGAATAATAATAATAATTCTAAATATACTAATTATATAGTTAAAGAAAAGAAAGATAAAAAGAAAGAACGTAAGAACTAAAATAAAAGTAAAAGAAGGGATTAATGGACTGAAAAGTCCTTATTGTTGGATGGTTTGCGAGGTGGGAGTGATTTCTAAGGCTTGGTGTGGTGATTCCCTAGTAGCCTTTAGAACCTAAATCAAAGAAAATGAAATAAAATAGATTAAACTAAGTAAAAGAAAACTAAAGAAAAGGAAAATAAAAGAGAAGGGAAAATAAAATGAAAAGTTAAATGGACTCAAAGGTCCTTTTCCTGTCAAGTTAATGAAGCGGCCTGCATGAACTTATGTAGATTGGTCTCGTACAGGGAGACTGGGCTAGGATCCTTCTATTTCTTTGACATGGGTATGGTTAGATCTTGAGTTAGGGGAATGGAGAACAAATTGAAATGAAAATTAAAGGGAATGTAAGGGGTGTGGAAGAGAAAGGAGTTGGGAGTAGGTAAGAAGGGGAGAGGGGTGTTTTAAATAGAAATTCAGGTCCGGTGCATCCTATGCCCGTGCACCGTGAGCGTGTCGAATCACACGACCATGTCTTAGGGCTGTGTTATGCTTCCTTCGTTTCTCCCATGCCTATGTGTAGGTCGCCATGCCCGTGCTTCTAAAACAGTGTTGGCCACGGCCGCATCGCACGGCCGTGGTGTTTAGTTGGAGCCCGTGACTTGAAGATATTTTTCTGTCCCTTTTCATACTATCTCTGTCATGCCGGTTGATAAACCGTAAAAGTAACATATTTTAATCCCACATTTAGTATGCTTTTGGATGATTTATCCCTGATTTATGTAAAAAGGTTCTCTTAATCCTTTCTTTTCATGTCTTATGCTCAGGAAAGCACCGAAGGATAAAAAGAACGTAAAACGGGCTTAAAATGGACCAAATTGGGCCGACCCAAGAAATCGACACGGCCTGGACTTCAAGCCACACGATCGTGCTTTGCCATTTACTTCACATGGCCATGCCACAATTTACACTGTCGTACCCCAATCGACAGAATCGAGACACGGCCAAAGACGACTTACATGGGCGTGTGCCATGGGCGTGCCCCTGCCACGAAAGAGCAATTTCACTCGGATTTGGATGCTTGGAGGCAAAGAAACACATTCCTATGTCTACTTAAACATCCTAGGAGGAATTCTACTTGAATTAGGATACTTAGGGGCCAAGTAAAGCATCTCAAAGCCTATATAAACACCCAAGGTAGCAACTAAAAAGGGAGTTTGGCAGAAGCCAAAACAGGATGACTTTTTGGCAGAGGCTTTTGCCGAAGCTTTCATCTTTTAGGGAATCACTTGAAGATAGCCAGTTGATCCATCTCAAGAAGCTGGAGTTCCATTCAAGACGGAGGATCTCTCCTTCAATTCCTTCGGGGGGTTTTAGGGATTTCTTATGTTTTGTTTTATCTTTTCTCTTGAGATGTTTTCCTACTTTGTGATGAACTAAACCCTTCAGATACTTGAAATGGATGAAACCTATGATGGATTTTGTTATTTGATTTCTAAATTTATATGAGAAGTACTTAGTTTGTTCTTAATTATGTTGCTTAATATAATCTAATGTGCTTAAGTGGAGGAGGAATAGACCCTACCTAAGAGTAGATCTAGCATAATTGAGCGGAGTTGATAGGGCGCCTAGAGATAGGGTTACGAGATTTTGCCAGATTAGGGTGAAACCTAATATGGGAATCCATTAATCGATTTACTGCTTCCTTAGGGGGTTATTATAAAAGAACGAGAGTTCCACTAATTAACCTAAGGATAGATGTTATTTGCCTCGAGAAAGGGTTTCATATAGGTTAGGGAGACTCACGGATCAAGCTAAGTAAAGAAATCATATGGTTTGGGGAATAAATAATAAGTGAAGTCATAGGTGGATTCTTCCTGAGGGTATCGTCTTCATCAACTGAGTTTTCCTAAAGTCTTCCTCCAATTCATTCTTTTGTCTTTGCACCTAGTTTAGTTTTTCATTAGTTTCATAAACCAATCACTCCATATTTTAGGCTAAATAATAGAAAGAAAGTGTGTAGTAGTACTTTTAGGTTCCCTTGGGTTTAATAAGATATTCTTGCCTAAACTATACTACTATTCGATAGGTGTATTTGCCTCTATCATTGTCATAGCTAGTCTATAGGTTCGATCATTCTTTTTATAAATTTTAAAACTCGACTGTTTGACACAATCAAGTTTTTGGCGTCGTTGCCGGGGAACACTAAAATATTAAGAAAACTCTATTTCTATTACTTTAGCCAAATTTTTTTTTTGCAATTTATTATTATTATATTATTCTTTAATATTATTTCTTTTTACTTTGCTAATTTTTTCCTCTATTTTGCTTTTGGAAGAAAATTTTAGTCTATGGAAAAGATGGCACTGAATAATTATCAGTGGTAAGGCATAGGGGCAATTCCTACTAAAGCAACCAGTGTTTTCAACCACGACGTGGTCACCAGGTTCTCTAATCAGTTAGAGATGATGAATAAAAAGATTGATGATCGGTATAGTCCCTCGCAGGTACATCCAAAAATACAATATGATTTGAATCTAGGAGGCATGGCAAATCCTGAGTACCCACCCTACGGATATGGCATAGAAAACGAGCAAGCTCACTATACAGGTAACTATTCTAGATATCAAAATAATTTTTATAGTGACACTTATAATGTAGGTTGGGAGTACCATCCCAATTTCTCGTGGAATTATCAAAATAGCCAAAGATCGAACTTCCTCTATATTTTCAACAACCACCTTACCAACAAGAAGAGGAGCCGAATCTTGAAGAGATGTTGACAAATTTCATGGCAGCCACAGATTCTCGTCTCCAAAAGACTGAAGCAGCACTTTTGAACAACAAAAATCGATCAAAGGGATCGAGAATCAAGTTGGAGACTTACTAGGTCAGTGGGACATCTCGCAAAGCTAATACGATCGCTAGGACGTCTACCAAGTAACACCGAGGTTAACCCAAATGAGCAAATTCAAGCCATCTCAGCTCAAGACAGTAAGGGGTTAGATGAACCAAACTCAATACAAGAAAACAAGGTAGACGAAGGCAAGATAGAGGTAACACAAGAAAAGTAAAAATCGGTAATCAAGGAGTACCAACCTCGCATACCTTATCCCGAAGCAATGAAAAGAGACGATTCAGAGGAACAGTTTGGTAAGTTTCTTAAACTCTTAAAGAAATTACATACTAACTTCCCTCTCCCTGAAGCTTTTTTTCAGATACAGACTCGAGGAAATTTTTAAGATAGCTCTTGACCAAGAAACGCAAATTAGACGAAGAGCACCACGTGGAGCTAAACACAATGTGCTAAGCAATTCTACAAAATAAACTGCCACAGAAATTAAAAGATTTAGGGAGTTTTACAATTCCATGTTTAATTGGTAGTTTATCTATTGATAATGCGTTAGCGGATTTAGGGGCAAGCATCAATGTTATGCCTTACAAAATGTTTAAACAACTAGGTCTAGGGAAACCTAGACAAACTAAGATGAGCATTCAATTAATTGATAAAACTATAAGAATTCCTAGGGGTATAATAGAAAATGTTCTAATCAAAATTGATAAATTTGTATTCCCAGTAGACTTTGTCGTTTTAGACATGGATGAGGACAATATGATCCCCTTAATTTTAGGAAGACCCTTTTTAGCAACTGCCAGAGCTAAAATTGATATCTATGCAGGAGAACTCATACTTCATGTAGGCGACGAGATAGTCACTCTTCAAGCTCTTGACTCGGCCAGAACATCAAGTGATAAAGGTGAGAAAGTAAATTCAGTTGATAACCAACTTGTTCAACCTTCATTGTAGGAAACACCACAAAGCTACAAACCTGAGCGGATCATAGACCTCGTACTAATAAAGAAGAATTACATGAGGAACCAAAACCACACGAAGTGAAACCGAAGGAAACCCTAGAAGAGCTGATAGGAACAACAAATCACATCAAAATAGAGGATCAAGTATTGTTGAATAAGGAAGACCCTCTAATCATCAATTCAGAACTCAAGGCAAATGAAGAAATCATTTTTGAGGTACTTAATGTCTTCCTATATGGCACAGTCTAGGTAAGAAATCCTAAATTCAACACTTTTGAGGTAAACATTACTCGACTTAAACTTTATATCCATAACCGAGTTGATCGAATGAGAAAGGATTTCCACCTCCTCAAACCACCATGTCCATCAAATGAGAGGTGAAGTCTAGCTAAGACTATAAACGAGCGCTTCTCGGGATGCAACCCGAGCACTAACCCCATTTTTACATTTTTTTTAATTCTTCTTTTCTTTTTTCTTTTTAGAACCTAACCATAAACTAACCAATGAGTAGATTTCTAGGCCACACGGCCCTACACACGATGTGCCCGTGGCCGTGTGGAAGCTAGGGGCTGAACCATGGGCGTGCCGTTAGCCATGCACGAATAGGGAATAAACTTCTTTCTCCAACACGGGCTGTGATACTAGTCCACGCCCATGTCGATGCCCCATGCGATGTTACTAACTTGTCAAGCACGGGATAAACACGACCGTGTCTCCCAACTGTGCCAACATTCTGACTTATCAAGCACAGGAGGAGCACGCCCGTATTGAATGACCGTGTGAAGAAAGACACGGGCGTGCCACGACACCCACGGCTATGCCCGAACACCCTGAATGCGTTCAAAATTCAAAATCCCAAAACACAGGCTACATTTCTATTTAAACCTCATTCCCCATTTTTTTTTAGTTGTCTTTCATTTTCCATTATTTATTTTTGTTTCTATTTTATTTCATCATTATTTTTTTACTTTACTTTATTTTATTTTATTTTATTTTCTTCTTCTTATTCTTTATGATATCTAGATTTAGCTTAGGATACAACAAAACCAATTCGACTACTTTGAGGATTCAATTTCAAACGGTTCGAGACGCTTTTTCATGTTCACCTCCAATCTTATCCGGTTTCTTTTCATAGACTTCATCCAAAAATTCATGAAGTGTTACTTCTCCCCTTCTCTTTTGATTTTCTTATTACATAATTGTTTATCTATCTTTGTATATTGAGGGCAATGTACATCTCAAGTGTGGGGGGGTAAAAGTACCTGACTTTTTGCATTATTCTCAAAATCCTAAATTTAGTCTTGTTTGAAAGTATTTTTCTCATATTACTAATTAGGATGAAATTTCTTATGATGTATGATTTTTATTGATATGTTTTAGAGTAAGTCAGAGTTAATTGTGCATTGATGTTTAAATCTAAAGGATACTAGAGAATCAAACATGATAAGTCTACTTTCTAAAAATTTAAAAATTAATAGGTCGTTGAACTGAATTTCAGTATTACTTTGAAGTTTGAAATTTATAGGGATTGAGGTCAAAAACACCCATAATTTTTGTGAGATTTTGATCCTTATGGAGCATATATTCTTTTTCATGCTCACTTTATTGACTATGAGTGTGTCAACTTTGAACTGTTATTCTAGAACTTGCCTCATTTATACATGTTGAGACCACACTTTTGATTTGATATATAGAGATGATAAAAGCACCTAGGATTTAACAAACTTACTCCATAAAAAGCCTACCTTCACAAATTAACCCCTAGTAAACCCCGTTGAATCCTAACAACCTCTTTATTGACTCACCCACTAATATTAACCTAAAACCCCTTTGTATTTGTTATCACCATTTCTTTTGACTACCCTTTAATCGAGGTTTGATTTGATTAAGTTACCAAATTATATTAGTTCAAGAGTTATATTTATCATTTATGATGTAATATCTTAGTTTGTTCTTAAAAAAAAAGAAGCTTAGAGCATTTAAAACTCCAATTGTTGAAGAAAAGCTCAGATTAAGGTATTATCAAATTTCAAGTGATGAAAATACTCTTTATTATGGAGTAATTGTTAATAGTAAGTATTATTAGTTTTCATTCGATGTAAATATTCATATTTAGTTCATTGTTTCTAGTTAGGTAAATTGTCAAGTCAGTCTCGATTCTAACCTTCTAATTCAACCTTTATCCACACCTTTTAACCCAAGCCCCGTTACAACCCTGATTAAAGACCTTTTGATTTGTGTATCATCTCATATACTGTGGTGGAGATTTGATTTTCAGGCAAGCCTATGGGATTAACTTTTCAGGTTTAACTTATGAGTGCTTATTCTTGAACCTTAAACACTTCGAGTGATTTGAGTGAATCTTTTGTGAGGATGTCAATCCTTGTCGATTTTGAATTAAAGGTAATTACTTAGATAAGGGGAGACACCTATGTTTTCATACTACAAAGGTATGACTTATCGTAATTGAATCTTTAGGACTCTTTGAGTTGAATTATCCATGTATAAATTATCTATGAACTATGATGAGACATTGTCGATAGGAATTGTGATTATGGAAAGTTCATTTTAATTGTAAGTTGAGAATTTTGCTTGAGGACAAGTAAAAGCTTAAGTGTGGGGTATTTGATAAACCGTAAAAGTAACATATTTTAATCCCACATTTAGTATGCTTTTGGATGATTTATCCCAGATTTATGTAAAAATGTGCTCTTAATCCTTTCTTTTCATGTTTTATGCTCAGGAAAGCACCTAAGGATAAAAAGAACGTAAAACGGGCTTAAAACGGACCAAATTGGGCCAACCCAAGAAATTGACACGGCCTGGACTTCAAGCCACACGGCTATGCATTGCCATTTACTTCACATGGCCATGCCACAATTTACACAGTCGTGCCCCAATCGACAGAATCGAGACACAGCCTGAAGATGACTTACACGGGCGTGTGCCATGGGCATGCCCCTGCCACGGGAAAGAGTAATTTCACTCAGATTTGGATACTTGGAGGAAAAGAAACACATTCCTAAGTCTACTTAAACATCCTAGGAGGAATTCTACTTGAATTAGGATACTTAGGAGCCAAGTAAAGCATCTCAAAGCCTATATAAACACCCAAGGTAGCAACTAAAAAGTGAGTTCGGCAGAAGCTGAAACAGGACAACTTTTTGGCAGAGGCTTTTGTCAAAGCTTTCATCGCTTAGGGAATCACTTGAAGATAGCCAGTTGATCCATCTCAAGAAGCCGGAGCTCCATTCAAGATGGAAGATCTCTCCTTCAATTTCTTTAGGGGGTTTTAGGGATTTCTTATGTTTTGTTTTATCTTTTCTCTTGAGATGTTTTCCTACTTTGTTATGAACTAAACCCTTCAAATACCTGAAGGGGATGAAACCTATGATGGATTTTGTTATTTGATTTCTAAATTTATATGAGAAGTACTTAGTTTGTTATTAATTATGTTACTTAATTTAATCTGATGTGCTTAGGTGGAGGAGGAATAGACCCTGAATAAGAGTAGATCTAGCATAATTGAGTGGAGTTGATCGGGCACCTAGAGATAGGGTTACGAGATTTTGTCGAATAAGGTGAAACCTAATATGGGAATCCATTGATCGATTTACTACTTCCTTAGGGGCTATTATAAGAGAACGAGAGTTCCACTAATTAACCTAAGGTTAGACGTTATTCGCCTTGAGAGAGGGTTTAATATAGGTTAGGGAGTCTCACAGATCAAGCTAAGTAAATAAATCATATGGTTTGGGGAATAAATAATAAGTGAAGTCATAGGTGGATTCTTCCTGATGGTATCGTCTTCATCAACTGAGTTTTCCTAAAGTTTTCCTCCAATTCATTCTTTTGTCTTTGCATCTAGTTTAGTTTTTTATTAGTTTCATAAACCAATCACTCCATATTTCATACTCAATAATAGAAAGAAAGTGAGTAGTAGTACTTTTAGGCTCCCTTGGGTTTAATAAGATATTCTTGCCTAAACTATACTACTGTTCGATAGATGCACTTGCCTCTATCGTTGTCATAGCTAGTCTACAGGTTCGATTATTCTTTTTATAAATTTTAAAACTCGACTTTTTGACACGATCACCAGTACAAAAATCTGTAGCATCTACACGGCCCTGGCCACGCCACGGCCGTGTGCAAGGCCATGTGGTGTAGAAATTTGCGCTTCATTAACTTGGTTATTTTGCAGTTAGGTGCTAAAAGAAAGATTATAAAAATAAATGGGGTTAGTTCTCGGTTGCCTCTCGAAGAAGTGCTCGTTTAAAGTCTTAAGCTAGACTTACCTCTCATTCGCACATTCATGGTGGTTTGAGGAGCGAGAAATCCTTTCTCATGCTATCATTATATAGTTTTAGTTGAGTAGCATTTACCTTAAAAGTGTTGAATGTAGGATTGCTTACCTCGACTGTGCCGTATGGGAAGACATTAATTACCTTAAAAGGGATCTCTTCGTTTGTATTGAGGTAGACGTGGTGGTTCGAGGATCTATTTTCTCTAACAGTATTTGATCTCCTATTTTGAAGTGATTTGACGTTTCTTTAAGCTCGTCTGGGGGTTCCTTCAATTTTACTTCGTGTATTCCTAGTTTCTCCTTGAAGTGTGTCTTCTACTCATCTAGCTCATCAATCTGAAGTCGTCATTCCTCATGAGATATTTCTTTGTTGGCATGAGGTATAGGATCAGGCTCAGTGGTGTAGTTCCGTGGTGCTTCCTGAAAAGAAGGTTTAACTGAATGGTCAATAATAGAATTAATTTTCTCACCTTGATTACTTGATGTCCTAGTTGAGTCGAGAGCTTGAAGACTGATTGATTCGGTACCTACATGGATTAAGAGTTCTCCTGTACCAACATCAATTTTATTTCTAGTAGTTGCTAAAAAGGGTCTCCCTAAAATTAATGGGATGCTATTATCCTTATCCATGTATAAAACAACAAAGCCTACGGGGAATATGAATTTGTCAATTTTAACAAGTACGTCTTCAATTATACCCCTAAAAATTCGAGTAGTTTTATCAGCTAATTGAATACTCATCCTAATCTATTTGGGTTTCCTAGATCTAGCTGTTTAAACAATTTATAAGGCATAACATTGATGCTTGCCCCTAAATTTGCTAAAGCATTATCAACAGATAAACTATCAATTAAACATGGAATTGTAAAACTCCCTGAATCTTTTAATTTTTGTGGTAGTTTGTTTTGCAACATTGCTGAGCACACTGCGTTTAATTCCATATGCGACTTCTCGTCTAACTTCCACTTATTTGTCAAAAGCTCTTTTAAAAATTTCCTTGAATCTAGCATCTACGAAAGAGCTTCAAGAAACAGTAAGTTAATAAGTAATTTCTTTAAAAGTTTAAGAAACTTACCAAACTGTTCGTCTATGTCGTCTTTCTTTATCGCATTGGGGTATGGTATTCAAGGTTGGTATTCTTTAATTACCGATTTTGGCTTTTCTTGGCTTACCACAACCTTTCCTTCACTTACCACAGGTTCTTGCCTTAGCTCAGGTTCAGATTCTACTATCCCTTCATTGTCATAAGCTGTTATGGCTTGAATTTTCTCTTTTGGGTTAGTCTCAGTGTTACTTGGCAAGCTACCTTGTGGTCATTCGGAGATCAGTTTATGGAGTTGCCCTAACGGGTCTCGATTCTTTTAATCGATGCTTGTTGATTTTTAAGTGTTGTTTCGGTGTTTTGGAAACGTGTTTCCGACACCACTATGAATTTTGTTAGCATCTCTTCAAGGTTCGGCTTCTTTTCCTGTGGATAGGGCTGTTGTTGGAAGTTTGGAGGAGTTGTTGTCTCTGATTTCCTTGACCACCCCATGAGAAATTGGGGTGGTTCCTCCAACCTGGATTATAAGTATTACTATAAGGGTTATTTTGAGATCTGAAATTGTTACCTGTATAGTTTATCTATTCCCTTTCCATGCCATGATGTAGGGTGGGTACTCAGGATTTGCCACGCCTCCTAGAATTGAATCACATTGTATTACTGAATGTACCTGTGAGGAACCACAGAAACCATCAATCTTTTATTTATCATCTTTACCTAATTTGATAGCATGGTTATTGCGTCGAGGTTGAAAACTTCAGCTATTTTTGTTGGCCTTGTCCTTGTAACTTGCCACTGATAGTTGTTGGTAAGGGTTTGATTCTCCTAAGTGTTCAATCAGTTTCTTTTCCTTATTGTGCGTTAATCTAATGCCTTGTTAAGCAATCATTATAGTATCCTCTGACTAAGGTCATTCATGGACTCGAATGCAAAATCGAAGGAAGGGGTTGGATCTAGTCCCAACCTCAAAGTTCAAGAAATACGGTGTCGTAGTTCAAGATTGGCCACGGGTTGTGGATCACTTGAACAAAACCTTAGACAGTTAGCCATCGTATCAGTTTTTGTTAGTGTCGACATAGAACGTACTGTCCTATCGATAATCAGGTGTTTAGATCTCTATCACATTAGTTAATCTGTATTATATGTATGCTATGGGCTAAAAGCCAGAAAATGAGGCTGTATGAATAGTCGTATTACCCAGAAAGGGTAGGCAAGGGATGCGAGGTACATAACCATAGAAACTTATCTATGTGTATCGAAGTATGTGAAAGTATGTGATCTGTTTAGGTATTTTAATAGTCTAATTCTTGCATGTATGTATGCATGGGATGGGATTGATATGATGAAGGGAAGCAGGTCACATAGCGATCGGTGGCTTTGCCACATAGGTCACATAGTGATCGGCCTTTTCGGTCATGACGTATGGGCTGGGTTTGGGGTGTTACATTTTTGGTATCAGAGCCCAGTTCAAAACTCGGGCTGTGAAATGGGTTTAGTGGTGATTTGTAAAAGTGATGTAAGTTTGAGAAAAGTTCAGTTGAGATATGGCCTTGAGTCTACAAGCACCGATCCACGCATGTAAGTATTCTAAACTCATTATGTGATATGCATGTTGGGCTTGATGGGCTCTATAGGACGTAGGCTAGTATGATGGAGTTTGTGGACTTTAGGTTTAGTATAAACAATTCTTCAAATCTCATAAGACTTAATTTCTAATTAAACATGTCGGAACAAGTCACGGGTTAGTGTGTGGTAACAGCATATGCATGTCTAGGATTGGATCCGAGGAGAGCTTGGTATTTAAGCGCCTAGCGGCTCAATTCTTCTTACTGAATCCTACCGATGCATAGTGTTTGTTCACTCTAACCAGGATGGCTTGTTGATGGGCCAAAATTTATAACTAAAACTCGAAAGAGACCAGCCACCCTATTTTTGTAAAATTTTCTGAAATACCATGGATTTGTAAAAATTACCAAAATTTGTAAAAATTACTGAAATACCCATGGTTGGCAAAATTACTGAAATACCCTCATATTACAAAATTACCAAAATACCCCTATTTTGTAAAATCACCAAGATACCCTATTTTGGAAAATTATTAAAATACCCCTGTAGGATAAAATTATGAAAATACCCTTGGGTAGTGAAATGATGAAAATACCCCTATATGACGAAGGTGAGTTCATGGATGTTACTTGTGTGCTTAATGCATTTATGTGGTGCTTTGTTTGGAATGTAAATGGATGGTTGAATGTATGTGGATTCTAGAGATAGGAAATACAGACATGAGAACTGAACCTTGTAGATAAAGTTCGAATTCGAAAGAACTACTATTAAAACTACTTTCCATAAGATTGTTCGTTATTAATTAGTGGAAGAAATTAATAATTCATAAAATTCCTAATAAGATAAACGCGAATCGGTAGAATGAGCACTAGAAGACGTGGTGTGCGTGGCCAGGTAGAGGCAAGATTCGTGTCGAACCAGGTAGGGTCACGAGTCGGGAATGAGGTACCAATGCCACCATGTGGAGGCAAAATTTTAAGATTAGACGGCGAGATGATGCGTATCTCGAGCAATGTTGAGGGTTTTAGAGAGGTTCATTCGAGGCATTGGCACGAGTCCAAAATCGTGTTTGAGCGAATAGAGCTAATGGGGCAGAAGTGTTTAGAGGAATTTCTGGTATAGCCCCGAGTATAGCTGGATATTGGTTGAAAGCGGTGGAGCGCATAATGGATGATCTCGACTTTACAGAAGAAGAGAAGCAGAAAGGAGTAGTGTCTCTTCTCCGGACGAAGCGTATCAATGGTGGCTTACGGTTAAGGATGGTGCAGTGGATGACCATATCACTTGGGATTACTTCAGAACGACGTTCTAGAGTAAGTACATTAGAACGAGTTATGTGGATGCGCAGCGTAGAGCATTCCTGAATCTGGTTCAGGGAAGTAGGTTGGTGGCGGCGTGTGAAGCAAAATTCTTACACTTGAGCCGTTATGCTCAAGGGATAGTGGCCACAGAACATGAATGGTGTGTTTGTTTTGAAGATGGCCTGAAGGATGATTTACGTGTTTTGATAGCTCCACAGCGGGAGAGGGAATTTGATGTGCTTGTGGAAAAGGCTAAGATAGGTGAGGAGGTAGAGCGAATGAAAAAGATGAATCGGGATAAAGATAGAAGTGGAAGTAGGAGGAATTTTGGATCGTCAGGAGTAGCAGGGCGTACTCAAAAAAGACCTAGGTCAGATGGGCCGAACCGGGTGGAGAGACCTGCTGCTAACCAGACACGGAGGTGTGATCACATGGTAAGTTCCATATAGGCGAGTGTTGGGCAGGTAGTGGTAAGTGCTTTAGGTGTGGATCTTTGGACCATCAAATTAAGGACTATCCACAACCACGGAGCGATGTAGGACCCAGTATGGTAGGGAGATGCTCACCGTGAGAGGAGGTCAGACTAGTAGAGGGTCGTGGTCCAGCTAGAGGTGGTACGATTCTATTGGGGCTATAGAGCACCGGCAGGGCGAAAACATTGAGGCGAGACGACCGGGGTTAGTCTATGTTGCCAGAAGTCGAGAGGAGGCCGACACACCAGATGTTATAACCGGTATGTTTTTAATATTTGGTTTGCCTTACACTGCATTGATGAACATTGGTTTGACACATTCATATGTTGCTAGTAGTGTGTCTAGAACTTTAAGTTTTGATTCTGAGATTACCCCTGGGGCGATGCCTATAATTAGCCCATTAGGACAATCTATGGTAATAGATAAATTTTATTAGAAGGTACCCTTGAAGTTCAGGGAATAGTCTTCGACGGATCGATGGAATTACCGTTCGGGAGTTCGACTTAATATTAGACATGGATTGGTGGTGAAGTACCATATGAGTTATCTAACGAATAGCCAATGGTGGCCAAATTTCCATCTCTTGGAGGGGAAAGAATCGGTTTTAATATGGCGTAGGGTGGCAAAATTTCCCTCATTAATTGATTAGTTTTTAGTTTGAGGAAGGGGCATTTTCGGGTTTTAGGTAGTAGCTGACGAAATTTTGTGTTTATGGGGGGAATGTCCTTTTTATTTTCGGCAATAGGGTTTTATTTCCCATTATCTTCTCTCATTATTCAAAATCCAAAACCCCTAATCTTATTCTCTCATCTACACTTTTATGCAAAAGTGAAATTCCATTGTTTTCTCTGCTTTCATCTCCATAGCCGAATACCCTTATCTATTCTTTTCTCTTTGCAGATTTTTTTTCATCAAAGCTGAATCTTCATAGATCTCTTGAGATCATCTTTTCTTTCTAATCTTTCCAAAAGCCAAAATTCCCTAGGAGTTGCCTATTTGTGTTAATGTAAGTTTCGATTCCTTCTGTTCTTTTTTCTTCTCTTCCGGTTTTTGAGACCATAGTCGAATGGCTAGTTGGTTGTAGGCCATCTTTAGTTTGACGTTTTAACTGATCTCATGTTCTTTTTGGGCGACATTTTGGGATTTGAAGGAGATCTAATCTCCTAGGTTTCTAAGCTAGAAATCGTTAGTCTTCGAACCACATTACTTTTTTGGGATTTCAAGGTAAGGGTTTCGATTCTCCCTAAGTGTTCAATCAGTTTCTTTTCCTTATTGTACGTTAATCTAATGCCTCGTTAAGCAATCATTATAGTATCCTTTGACAAAGGTCATTCATGGACTCGAATGCCAGCAAATCGAAGGAAGGGGTTGGATCTGTAGTCCTAACCTCAAAGTTCAAGAAATGCACGGTGTCAGCAGTTCGAGATTGGCCACCGGGTTGTGGACCAGCTTCAGAACAAAACCTTAGACAGTTAGCCATCGTATCAGTTTTTGTTAGTGTCAACATAGAAAGTAATGTCCTATCGATAATCAGGTGTTTAGATCTCTATCACACTAGTTAATCTGTATTATATGTATGCTATGGGCTAAAAGCCAGAAAATGAGGTTGTATGAATAGTCGTATTACCCAGAAAGGGTAGGTAAGGGATGCCAGGTACATAACCATAGAAACTTATCTATGTGTATCGAAGTATGTGAAAGTATGTGATCTGTTTAGGTATTTTAATAGTCTAATTCTTGCATGTATGTATGCATGGGATGGGATTGATATGATGAAGGGGAGCAGGTCACATAACGATCGGTGGCTTTGCCGCATAGGTCACATAGTGATCGGCCTTTCCGGTCATGACGTATGGGCTGGGTTTGGGGTGTTACATTTTTGGTATCAGAGCCCAGTTCAAAACTCGGGCTGTGAAATGGGTTTAGTGGTGATTTGTAAAAGTGATGTAAGTTTGAGAAAAGTTCAGTTGAGATATGGCCTTCGAGTCTACAAGCACCCGATCCACGCATGTAAGTATTCTAAACTCATTATGTGATATGCATGTTGGGCTTGATGGGCTCTATAGGGACGTAGGCTAGTATGATGGAGTTTGTGGACTTTAGGTTTAGTATAAACAATTCTTCAAATCTCATAAGACTTAATTTCTAATTAAACATGTCTGGGAACAAGTCACAGGGTTAGGGTGTGGTAACAGGCATACGCATGTCTAGGATTGGATCCAGGGAGAGCTTGGTATTTAAGCGGCCCTAGCGGCTCAATTCCTCTTCGCTGGAATCCTACCTGGTGCGTAGTGTTTGTTCACTCTAACCAAGACGGCTTGTTGATGGGCCAAAATTTATAACTAAAACTCGAAAGGGACCAGCCACCCTATTTTTGTAAAATTTTCTGAAATACCCTAGATTTGTAAAAATTACCAAAATTTGTAAAAATTATCGAAATACCCATGGTTGGCAAAATTACTGAAATAACCCTATATTACAAAATTACCAAAATACCCCTATTTTGTAAAATCACCAAGATACCCTATTTTGGAAAATTATGAAAATACCCTCAGAGGATAAAATTATAAAAATACCCTTGGGTAGTGAAATGATGAAAATACCCCTATGTGAATGAAGGTGAGTTCATGGATGTTACTTGTGTGCTTAATGCATTTATGTGGTGCTTTGTTTGGAATGTAAATGGATGGTTGAATGTATGTGGATTCTAGAGATAGGAAATACAGACATGAGAACTGAACCATGTAGTTAAAGTTCGAATTCGAAAGAACTACTATTAAAACTACTTTCCATAAGATTGTTCGTTATTAATTAGTGGAAGAAATTAATAATTCATAAAATTCCTAATAAGATAAATGCGAATCGATAGAATGAGCACTAGAAGACGTGGTGTGCGTGGCCAAGGTAGAGGCAAGATTGCTGTGTCAGAACCGGTAGGGTCACGAGTCGGGGAATGAGGTACCAGTGCCACCAGCTGTGGAGGCGAAATTTTAAGATTAGACGGCCAGAGATGATGCGGTATCTCAGGCAATGTTGAGGGTTTTAGAGAGGGTTACTGGGGCAGGCATTGGCACAGGAGTCCGAAAATCTGTGTCGGAGCGACATAGAGCTAATGGGGCAGAAGTGTTTAGAGGAATTTCTGGTATACCCCCGAGTATAGCTGGATATTGGTTGAAAGCGGTGGAGCGCATAATGGATGATCTCGACTTTACAGAAAAAGAGAAGCGGAAAGGAGAAGTGTCTCTTCTCCGGGACGAAGCATATCAATGGTGGCTTACGGTTGAGGATGGTGCAGTGGATGACCATATCACTTGGGATTACTTCAGAACGGCGTTCTAGAGTAAGTACATTAAAACGAGTTATGTGGATGCGCAGCGTAGAGCATTCCTGAATCTGGTTCAAGGAAGTAGGTCGGTGGCGGCATATGAAGCAAAATTCTTACGCTTGAGCCGTTATGCTCGAGGGATAGTGGCCACAGAACATGAATGGTGTGTTTGATTTGAAGATGGCCTGAAGGATGATTTACGTGTTTTGATAGCTCCACAACGGGAGAGGGAATTTGCTGTGCTTGTGGAGAAGGCTAAGATAGCTGAGGAGGTAAAGCGAATGAAAAGATGAATCGGGATAAAGATAGAAGTGGAAGTAGGAGGAATTTTGGATCGTCAGGAGTAGCTGGGCGTACTCAAAAAGACCTAGGTCGATGGGCCGAACCGGGTGGAGAGACCTCTTGCTAACTGCACACCTGAGGTGTGATCACTGTGGTAAGTTCCATATAGGCGAGTGTTGGGCAGGTAGTGGTAAGTGCTTTAGGTGTGGATCTTTGGACCATCAAATTAAGGACTATCCACAACCACGGAGCGATGTAGGACCCGTATGGTAGGGAGATGCTCAGCCAGGTAGAGGAGGTCAGCAGCCGTAGAGGGGTCGTGGTCCAGCTAGAGGTGGTAACAGTTTCAGTTGGGGCTATAGAGCACCAGGCCGAGGGGCAGAAAACATTGAGGCGAGACGACCGGGGTTAGTCTATGTTGCCAGAAGTCGAGAGGAGGCCGACACACCAGATGTTATAACCGGTATGTTTTTAATATTTGGTTTGCCTTACACTGCATTGATGAACATTGGTTTGACACATTCATATGTTGCTAGTAGTGTGCCTGGAACTTTAAGTTTAGATTCTGAGATTACCCCTGGGGCGATGCCTATAATTAGCCCATTAGGACAATCTGTTGTAATAGATAAATTTTATTAGAAGGTACCCTTGGAAGTTCAGGGAATAGTCTTCCTGACGGATCTGATGGAATTACCGTTCGGGGAGTTCGACTTAATATTAGGCATGGATTGGCTGGTGAAGTACCGAGCTAATTTAGATTGTGCAGCCAAGCGTATGGTGTTAAGAACCCCTGAGGGTGGTGAAGTGTTTGTTATAGAGGAAAGGGGGAACTGTCAGCCGAATGTAGTGACTGCCCTAAGAGAAGAAAGAATGGTGAGAAAAGGATGCGAGGCGGTATTAATGTTCGTTCGGGCTTTGGAAGCTAAGGACCTAACTGTTGGGGACATTAAGACGGTGAAGGAATTTCTTGATGTTTTCCCAGAAGAGCTTCCAGGATTACCTCCGGATCGTGAAGTGGAGTTTGGTATCGATCTTCTTTCGAAAACAGCACCAGTGTCTATCGCTCCATTTAGGATGGTGCCAAAGGAGTTGGTAGAGTTGAAAGCACAGATACAAGAGTTGTTAGATAAAGGATTTATTCGACCAAGTGTGTCGCCTTGGGGAGCATCGGTGTTATTTGTTAAGAAGAAAGACGGATCAATGCGTATGTGCATTGACTATCGTCAGTTGAATAAGCTAACAATCAAGAACAAATACCCGTTGCCGAGGATTGATGACTTGTTCGATCAGTTGAAGGGAGCCTCACCCTTTTCAAAGATAGATCTGAGGTTAGGATACCATCAGCTTAAGGTCAAGGAGGCAGATATTCATAAGACAGCTTTTAGGACTCGGTATGGTCATTACGAGTTCTTGATAATGCCATTTGGATTGACCAATACGCCAGCAGCATTTATGGACATGATGAACCGAATATTCTAACCCTACTTGGATCGATTTGTCGTGGTATTTATAGATGATATCTTGGTTTACTCAAGATCGGAAGAGGAGCATGATTCACATCTGCGAGTGGTTTTACAGATTCTGAGGGAGAAGCAGTTGTATGCCAAATTTAGTAAGTGCGATTTTTGGCTAAGTGAAGTTACTTTTCTAGGCCACGTTGTATCGGCAGAGGGGATTAAGGTTGACTCTCGAAAGATTAAAGCGGTGTTGGATTTGAAGCCGCCTAGATCTGTGGTAGAAATTCAGAGTTTTCTTGGTCTGATCGGGTTCTATCGAAGGTTTGTTGAAGGATTTTCTTCAATTGCGACACCATTGACTAAGTTAATATGGAAAGGAGTTCCGTTTATTTGGTCCAGTAAGCAGCAAGAGAGTTTCAAAAAGTTGAAAAGGCTTTTGACGGAGGCTCCAGTATTGATTCAATCGAAGGCTGGGAAGGAATTCGTGATTTACTGTGATCGTCACACACGGGACTAGGATGCGTTTTGATGCAAGATGGAAAGGTTGTTGCGTATGCATCTCGACAGTTAAGACCGTATGAAGCAAATTATCCCACCCATGATTTGGAGTTGGCGGCGATGGTTTTTGCTTTAAAGATTTAGAGACATTATCTGTACGGGGAGAAATCTGTTATTTATACAGATCATAAAAGCCTAAAATACCTTTTGACCCAAAAGGAGTTGAATTTAAGGCAGAGGAGGTGGATCGAGTTGTTAAAGGATTATGATTACTCGATCGAGTACCATCCAGGTAAAGCTAATATGGTGGCGAATGCCTTAAGTCGTAAAGTAATCTCTAACTTGAGGGCAATGTTTGCTCACCTTAGTTTGTATGATGATGGGAGCTTATTGGCTGAACTTCAAGTGAAACCCTCTTGGGTCAGTCAGGTTAAGGAGAAGTGGCATACCGATGAGTTGCTAAAAGAGAAGTTTCATGTAGGATCAAGTGATGGATCGACGGACTTTAGTATGAATGAGGAAGGACTGTTATGTTTTCAAGGGAGAGTTTGCATGCCAAAAGATCCAGAATTGAGGCATAGGATTTTGCAAGAAGCGCATGGAAGTTCATATACTATGCACCCTTGAGGGAGTAAGATGTATCGAGATTTGGGATTAGTTTTGGTGGCCGAGCTTAAAGCGAGAGGCAATTGAATTGGTGTGTAAGTGTTTGACCTGTCAGCAGGTAAAAGTGGAACATCAGTTACCATCAGGGTTGTTGCAGCCAGTGATGATTCCACAATGGAATTGGGAAAGGATCACAACGGACTTTGTTAATGAGCTACCCCTCATGCCTACTAAGAAAGATTCAGTCTCGGTGATTGTTGATCAATTGATGAAATCTGCTCATTTCATACCAGTACGGGTCGATTACTCTCTATAGAAGGTGGCTAGGTTATATATAGTGGAGGTAGTGAGGTTGCATGGGGTACCAGTATCAATCATATCGGACAGGGACCCGAGGTTCACGTTGATATTCTGGAAGGCTTTGCATCAAGCGTTGGGTACGAAGTTGGATTTTAGTACAGCATTTCATCCTTAGACAGATGGATAGTCTGAGCGGGTAATTCAGATCTTGGAGGACATGTTAAGGGGATGTGTCATTAATTTTGAGGTAGTTGGGAAGAGTTTTTACCTTTGGCAGAGTTTACTTACAACAATAGCTACCAGTCTAGTTTTCAGATGGCTCCTTATGAAGTGTTGTACGGGCGAAAGTGTCGTACTCCTACCTGTTGGACGGAATTAGGGGAACATCAAATTTTGGGTCCAGAGCTGGTTACCGAGACAGAGGAGAAGGTTGAGTTAATTCGAGCTCGACTAAAGGAAGTGTCGGACTGACAGAAGTCCTATGCAGACTTCAAGCATAAGGGCATAGAGTTTGCAGTGGGTGACAAGTTGTTCTTGAAGGTGTCGCCATGGAAGAAAGTGCTAAGGTTTGGACGGAAGGGTAAATTGAGTCCCAAATTTATCGGACCTTATCGGGTGTTGAAACGAGTAGGACCGATAGCCTACCAGCTAGAGCTACCTTCTAAGCTAAGCCAGATTCATAATGTATTCCACGTTTCTATATTGAGACGATATCGTTCAGATCTGTCTGATGTGGTGCATATGGAGGAAATCGAAGTAAGACCCGATTTATCCTTTGAAGAGGAACCAGTGGAAATCTTGGATCTTGATGTCAAAGTGTTGCGAAGGAAGACGGTTCCGTTGGTTAAGGTTCTATGGCGGAATCACAGTTCTGAAGAGGCTACATAGGAACCAGAGGAGAGGATACAGCAACAGTACCCGCATCTATTCTGATCAGGTAATTTTGAGGCCAAAATTTCTTTAAATGGGTAGAACTGTAACATCCTGAATTAATGGGCCTATGCGTTTAATGTGTGGTTATGTGTGATGTGTTAATTAGAGTGTTAAGGGTCCAGATTGGGCTCAGGATAGGGCCGAGGCCTTGGTTAATTTTTTGTTTGGACACTATAGGGTTTAAAATATGGTATCTGTGGTTTAAATTACAAAATGGGCTTATGGCCCAGCAGCAAGGGGCTCTGCAAAGGAACTATAAGGTGGCATCATTAGCAGGTGAAGAGGCCCAAGTTACGGTCGCTTGGAGCCCATGTATTTGGGCCATTTTTGACACTTAAAGGAGGAGCAAGTGGGATGGCTATAAGGCTTAAAATTTGGATGGGTTAAATGACTTGGATAATGTGGATAATGTGTTGATAAAGGAAGGAAGAGATGGTGTTATTTAGGCCCTTTTTAGAGGTGTGAATGGATAAAGACAAGGGAGAAAGAATAAAAGTTATCTGCTAAATAGCCAGTGGTGGTCAAATTTCCATCCCTTGGAGAGGAAAGGAATCAGTTTCAATATGCCAGTGGGGAGCCAAAATTTCCCTCATTAATTGATTTGTTTTTAGTTCGAGGTAGGGGCATTTCGGGTTTTAGGTAGTAGGTGCCAAATTCTCTGTTTAGGTGGGGGAATATCCTTTTTATTTTCGGCAATAGGATTTTATTTCCCATTCTCTTCTCTCATTATTCAAAAGCCAAAACCCTAATCTTATTCTCTCATCTACACTTTTATGCAAAAGCCAAATTCTATTGTTTTCTCTGCTTTCATCTCTATAGCCAAATACCCTTGTCTATTCTTTTCTCTTTGTCGATTTTTTTCATCAAAGCCGAATCTTCATTGATCTTTTGAGATCATCTTTTCTTTCTGATCTTCTCAAAAGTCAAAATTTCCTAAGAGTTGTCGAGTTCTCTGTGTTAAGGTAAGTGTCGATTCCTTCTGTTCTTTTTTCTTCTCTTCCGATTTTTGAGACCATAGCTGAATGGCTAGTTGGTTGTTAGGCCATCTTTAGTTTGACGTTTTCACTGATCTCATGTTCTATTTGGGAAGCATTCTAGGATTTGAAGTAGATCTAATCGCCTAGGTTTCTGGGCCAGAAATCGTTAGCCTTCGGACCACATTACTTTTTCAGATTTCAAGGGAAGGGTTTCGATTCTCCCTAAGTGTTCAATCGGTTTCTTTTCCTTATTGTGCCTTAATCTAATGCCTCGTTAAGCAATCATTATAGTATCCTCTAACTAAGGTCATTCATGGACTCGAATGTCAGCAAACCGAAGGAAGGGGTTGGATTTGTAGTCCAGCCCCAAAGTTTAAGAAACGCACGGTGTCAGCAGGTCTGGATTGGCCGCTGGGTTGTGGACCCACTTCAGAACAAAACCTTAGACAGTTAGCCGTCGTACGGTTTCGATAGTGTCAACATAGAAAGTACTGTCTTATCGGTAATCAGGAGTGTAGATCTCTATCATACTAATTAATCTATATTATATGTATGTTATGGGCTAAAAGCCGAAAAATGAGGTTGTATGAACAGTCGTATTACCCAAAAAGGGTAGGCAAAGCCAGAAACTTCTCTATGTGTATCGAAGTATGTGAAAGTATGTGATCTGTTTAGGTAGTTTAATGTTCTGATTCTTGCGTGTATATATGCATGTGATGGGATTGATATGATGAAGGGGAGCAGGTCGCATAGTGATCGGTGGCTTTACCACATAGGTCACATAGTGATCGGTCTTTATGACAGGCAGCACAACTGTCGATATATTATTAAGGTCGCATAGGGATCGGTGGCTTTGCCACATAGGTCACACAGTGATCGGTCTTTATGACAGGCAGCACAGCTGTCGATATGGTGTGTAGCGGATAGAGGGTTGATTGTAGAAATCACCACGGTGTGATGGTTGGTACGGGGGTGTGTAGAAGATGGACTCTTAGGTTTGGGATGGGCCATATTGCATGCAAATATATTATGTTGCCATTGTGTATGGCCCAAAGCCCATAATGTGTTTGTGGGCCCAAGGCTTTTATGTATTTTCGAGATTTGCACTCTGAGTCTTGGTGACTCACCCTTTTATTTTTTCCCAACTTTTCAGATGAGCAGTAGATCATGGACATGGGAGCCGAGACGGACTCGAGGGGCCATCAAGTCTTTTATTTTCATAGACTGTTTTCGGTTTTTTCCATTGAGTTTTAATTTTGGGATTATTTTTGTAATAAGGCCTCCATAACTTAGGTTATCGATCTATATTTTTCTTTATGTTACAATTTATAAGTTTATGTTTTCAAAGTCTTAATTATAAGTAAAATGAAAATGGGCTTTTCAAGCACAGTCAACACAATGCTAAGGTTCCTTTAAAAAATGTCACAATTAATGATTAGTCGGTTAAAATAAACTGAGATTTTCAAAACCCCATAAAAGCAAAGTTTTCAACATTCAACACATAGCATACCAGATCTGGTCATGACGTATAGGCCGGGTTTGGGGTGTTACACAATCGGTTCCTAATTAATAAATATTACTCATTTCTTAGATACATCTTTCGAGTTAGATCAAAGTGAAATCCTCAATAAGGATTGTGGCAAATCGATCTATGATAAAAGGTGTGGGATCCATTTTACTTATTGTTTGTGACATAGTTATTTTTGATCTATTAATAAATTAATTAAAATCAATTGTGAGCACACTGAAAAATCAAAAAGGAGATTAAAAACTCTTTACAAAGAACCTAAGTAAGTGACTCTATCTGAAATACATTTTGTGAAATGCATGAGATATGTGATATGATGTGATTGTTATAATAATGATGTATGTGTAAATCTCGTTCTCATGACATGTGTTGCATGGCTTATGTGATATAGTTGTTGATTCAAGTACGTGATGCATATATGTGAGTATGTGAATATTAAGATCTATAATCTAATGTGACAATCGTAAGTAAACATGTTAAAGTGATGAGTAGTAAAATGTGATTACGTGAGACTGTCCACATGCCTAAGTGTTAAAAGTGATTCACATGTGTTTAAAAGTTAAATGCCATGTCACATGCATGGGGTGGGATTTTGTGAAAGGTGGAAGCCACGGTAGTATATGTACAAATTAGTGGTGGCTTGTCCCCAAAATTTATTAGTTGCAGTATATTTTCATATCAATGGTGGCTTGTCTACAAAAGTGTTACAGTGGCAGTTTATCTACAAATCAGCGGTGTCTTGTCCACAAATGGTGTTACGGATGGACGAGTTCTGGGAAACTTGATATGTGGTGTGTAGTAGAGTTGGGTAGGAACTTTTTATAAAATGTGCATCATTTTTAAATATGCATCGATATGTCCATAGATAAGTTTCAGTGTTATAAATCATGAATATTATGATCTTTAATTGATATATTTCGATAAGTATGCAAATATATTTGTGTTGATCTCACACTAAACCTTTTAAATCCCAGCCACATTACTTGTGTGTTTCAGATAATTCTCGTGGTTAGGACTTGGAATCGGTCATCAGATATGCTCTCAGAAAATAGTTTTCATGGTTATGGATTTTTTTATCTTTTGGACTTTTATGGACTTTATAACTTTTATTTGGGATTTTATTTTGTGATATACTATTGAACTGTGGCATATCATTATAAATTTTGGACATTAGACAATTGCATGGATTTCTATATTGTGGATTAAATAATTTGGTATTTTTCCTAATCAAACCTTTTTCCACAAACTCAATTTATTGAATTTATATTAAACATGTTGTTTTAATTTTCCTAATCAAGTTGTTTTATAAATACTAAACAAGGGTTCTTTCAAATTTATATTAAAAACACCATATTTAAGAGAATTATTAGTACGTGTTTTTCCAAAAGGTTAAACAAATTTACTTCAACTCAAAATTTCACTGTACCTATTGCCTCTTTAATCGCTTAGATTAGGCCATAATGTCTAGGCCTAGTTTGAGGGGTTACATTCAATGGTATCAGAGCCAACATCAAAACTCAGACATAGGTAAAGTGTTTTCGAAAAACTTCATGCATTATGAAAGGTTATTTTTGGAAATTAAAATATGCCACATGTTGTAATGATCCGAGATTCCCAAAGCCGATCCGAGGTAAGTGTTCTCTAGAAGTGAAACTATAGATGTAAAAACTATAGAAAACTATAGACTGAGAAAACTTTAGATTGTTAAATCAATAGATAGTGAGATAAATGTTAATTAAAAGAATAAAACCTTGATTAGAAATAGTCAAGTGATATCTAATCTCTATTGACGGGTTTCGCAAGCCATTGCTGTATCGCTTAGCTCGAGTTAGAACTCCAGTTTGAGCACGACTATTGTTAAATCATTGTATCACAAGCCATGCTACGAGTGTTAGAGTGAGGGACGGGTGCTCAAACTAGAGTTAATAGTTGTGGCACTATTGTTGAGAGACTCCACTCGAGTAGGGATAAGTTATTTATGGGCGTTGTTGGGACAACCTACACCGTAGATCATTACTGGTTGGAGGCTATGAAAAGGATCTTAAATGATATGGAGTGCACCCCTGAACAGAAGCTTTAGGCATCTATGTCATTGTTCTGTGATGAGGCCTATCACTAGTGGCAAGCCATTGTGAGACGTACCCAAGCCGATCGATTGACGTAGGAATATTTTGTAGAGGCCTTGTAGAAGAAATATGTGGACGCAAGGTACGTAGAGGCCAGGAGACTAGAATTCATTGAGCTTAGAAAGGGTGACATGTCTGTGGCTGATTACGAGGCTGAGTTCTTGAGGCTTAGCTGTTATGCTTCAACTATGGAAGTGGATGAACAGGATAAGTGCACTCGATTTGAGTTTGGCCAAAGGTCAGAACTGATGATGCAAGTAGCTCCTCTTCAAGAGAGGGTTTTCAAAACTTTGGTAGAGAAAACCATAATTTTTGAAGAAGCCAGACGCATAAAGCGCGAAAGGAACGAGCAAGCAAGAGTTCCTACAAAGAGAGAATCGATCCCTAATGTGCAAGCTCTGCATTCAATTAAGCGGGATAGAGATGACTAACCTCGTTAGAACCTTGCTACAAGAGGATGAAGAGTTTAGAACTGTGTCACTTGTGGCAAGAGGCATTCGGGTGACTGTTGGAGGAGTACGGGTGCATGCTTGATGTGCTGGTCACTAAACCATAAAATTCGAGATTGTCCATGACTTAATGAGATGATGCAAACACTGGGACATAATCCAACCCCGAAGCAAAGAGTTGGGTTGTCTCCTAGAGAGATCAAGGATAGAATATAGGTGGAAATATTGGATAGAGGCATCAAGCACCTAGTCTAGGTGTTAATCGGATAGAAGTGGGAAAACCAGCACTTGTGTATGCGACTAGATGTAGAGAGGATCGAGATGTAATAGACGTGATAGTAGGTACTTTTACCATTAATATTATTCCTTATTTTGCATTAATTGATATCAGATCTACCTAATCATCTGTGTCTTGTACAATGACTGATAAACTGGGAATTCAGGTAGAGGATACTATAAGTGATGTAACTGTCCTTAGTCCTTTAGGACAATTTATACATGTGAACAAAATTTATAAGAGATTGTTGTTGTAAGTCCAAGGTGAGGTATTTCCTGCAGACCTAATGGAATTACTATTTGGAGAATTTGATCTCATTTTGGGGATAGATTAGCTGGGTGAGCATCTAGTTAGCCTTGATTGTGATATGAAATGGGTTACCCCAAGGACTCCAGATGGGAATGAGATAATCATGATCAGGGAGAGTTGGAATTATTTATCGAATGTGATCTCTGCCTTAGTAGTTGATAATTTGATTCGTAAAGCATGTGAGGCCTATTTAGTGTACATCTTGGATGTGAATATGGATGGTGTAATGTTAATATCCATGTAGTGAAAGAATTTCTAAACGTCTTTTGAAAAGATTTGCCCGGTTTACCTTCTGAACATGAGGTAAAATTTGGATTTGAGTTGCTGCCTAGGAAAACACCGGTGTCCATTTCACCCTATCACATGGCACCTAAGGAGCATAAAGAGCTCAAAGTGTAGTTATAAGAGTTGCTAGATTGTGGCTTTGTAAGGCCAAGTGTATCACCGTGGGGAGCTCCAATATTATTTGTGATTGAGAAGGATGGGTTGATGAGACTTTCTATCGATTATCGCCAATTCAACAGGCTGACTGTGAAGAATAAGTACCCTTTACCGAGGATAGACGACCTTTTTATCAATTTAAGGTACCACATTTTTCTCCAAGGTTGATTTGAGGTTAAGTTACTATCAGTTGCAAACGAGAGAAGTGGATATACCAAAAATGACTTTTAGGACTCAATATGGGCACTATGAATTCTTAGTGATGCCCTTCGGACTTACAAATTCTCCAGCCACTTTCATAGACCTCATGAACAGAGTCTTCCAACCTTACTTTGATCAATTTGTGGTAGTATTAAATGATGACATTCTGATCTACTCCAATTTTGAATTGGAGCATGAGGAACACTTAATGATAGCCTTTCAAACCTTACGTGAGAAAATTTGTATGCGAAACTTAGTAAGTGTGAGTTTTGGCTTCGATAAGTGATCTTTTTGGGGGCATGTAGTATCTGTTAAAGGTGTCTGTGTTGACACCAAGAAGATTGAGCCCATTCTAGATTGGAAGTAGCCTCAGAATGTTGGTGAGATTCGAGTTTTCTCGGACTTGCTGGGTATTATCAAAGGTTTGTTGAGGGATTTTCATTGATTGTTGTACTGATGACGAATCTATTGAGAAAGAGTGCATCGTTTAAATGGACTAATGAACAATAGGTTATTTTTTGAAAAGCTCAAGGCAGTGTTAACTCAGGCCCCTGTACTGATACAAATCCAGTCTAGCAAGGATTATGTGGTTTATAGTGATACTTCTTATGCGGGTCTTGGTTGTGTATTGATGCAAGACGGGAAATTAGTGGCTTACGCTTTGAGGCAATTCAAATTGCATGAGTGTAATTATCCTATGCATGACCTTGAATTGGATACAATGGTTTTCACTCTTAAAATCTAAAGGCACTACCTATATGGGGAGAAATGTATTATCCACACTGATCATAAGAGTCTTAAGTATCTCCTTACCCAGAAGGAGTTGAATTGAGATAGAGGCGTTGCATAGAGCTACTAAAGGACTACGACTGCACCATTGAATACCATCCAAGTAAGGGTAATGTCATGGTTGATGCATTGAGTAGAAAAGTGATGGATGAGTTAAGGGAAATTTTTGCTAGGCTGAGTTTGTTTAATGATGGAGGCTTACTAGAGGGATTGTAAGTGTGACCCACTCTATTGGAAGAGATTAAGTTGACATAGTCATTGGATACATCTTTAGCACCTCATGCAAAACTTCTCGATGAGGGTAAGACTTTGGATTTTGTCTTTAATTATAAAAGAGTTATGTGCTATCGTGGGTGGTTTTGTGTACATTCAGATTTGAAGTTGAGGTAGCCCATTCTTAGAGAAGTGCATAGCAGTCCTTACACTATGCATGTAACACCCCTAACTCGAGACTGTCGCCAGAATAGGGTTTAGAGGCATTACCGAACAATAGAATCATTTCACAACACATTCACGACACAAAGTCAATCATCACCAAACAAATTCATATACAATCATAGTGTCCCTTAAACGAGTCATCAAGACCCTAAGCATGCTTATAAACCGAGTTAGGACTAAACCAAAACATATATAAAACTTTATGAAAAACTTGAAACATTTCTAAAATAAAGGGGAGACACGTCCGTGGGGGTAGGCCGTGCCTCTCCCACGGCTACATGACACCCCCGTGTGCCCTCTCCGTGGTTACATACTGCCAAAATCAACACGGCTAACAAGCACGCCCGTGTGATAAAACCGTGTCCTATAAGGTCATATACTGCCATTTCTCGTACGGCCTATAGGCACGCCTGTGCCATGGCCGTGTGCAGTTTATGTCACATTCTACCAATTTATCTACGGTCTGAGGTACGCCCGTGTGCCCCAACAGTGTGACATTATAGGCCATTTTTGCAAGGCCAACATGCCACCCACTTAAGGTCAAACTAATAAGCAACACATACCAAACATATCATGCACATAAGGCAACCAATAACTTACCAATATAGCTACCCAATCTATATATTCAATTCTCATTCCAACCATAACAAATTCAATACCAAAACTTATT